>OX327705.1:22470833-24929166 GCA_946807835.1 Ailanthus altissimus | reverse complement strand
CGAAATAATTAGATATTTTGAGGGTAATCACCAACGGATCATTGTATGGGTAGATGATGCCTACCAAGTCTTTATTTGAGAACTCAATGTAATTCAAGCTACATGTTGCTATTTGATTGACAAAAATGACTACATTTGTCGGTGGGAGTATTTCACTCACTTATATAGCTTAAGCGAGCTTTTGATCTTCATGTCTTCTTTCATTCTTGGTAAGGCTTTCATTGTCTGGCTTGCCATTGATATTAAGGGTCCTTTGTAGTAACCAGTATCCATAACCGGTAAGAATATGTATATTTATATATATAAATATACGTATTTTATTTGTATGTGGGTGATCCTTGATTTATATATTGTTATTAGTAGTGTTTTTATAGGTTAAGGATATACTATTAGTATTGGGTTTATTTGCAAGACTTTGGAATTATTTTAGGGACCAAATTGTTATACTTTGAAAGTTTTGGGGGTGAATTCGTAAATACCAAAAATTAACCACTTAGTATAAAAATACACTTTTAAAAACCCTAATTCTCTCATTTTTATCGAGCTACCCATTTTTAGAGAGAGAAGAGAGAAATAAAGGAGAGAGAAAGAGAAGAAGAAAAAGAAGAAAAAGAAGAAGAAATTGGAATTTTGGATCTTTAGAGGTATATCACAACTAATTATCAATTTATTGGTGTTAATTAAGTTAATTTCTTTAAGTTTTGATTTTTGGAAATATGTATAATTAAGGATTTGATGTGTATTTCGTTTGATGTTGTGAGAATTGATGATGATCTATAAGATAGTTTGATAAATCATGATGAATTATGAAATTTCTGCTGGATAACCTCTTGATCTAGGAATTTTATAAATTGTTGTGATTCGATTCTGGTTTTGAATTTTGAGTATATGAAATTAGACATGTTTAGGATCATCTGAGACTTTGAATCGACTGAAAATCTCGGAAATTGAATTTGTAGTAAATTTACCAAAATGACCCTGGAATTCTGGAAATGTCCTGTGTAAACAGTATAATACAGTGGAAAATAATTTTTGAGCTGCTGAATGATCTTTAAAAATTATGAATTTGTGGAATATGATAATTTTATATGTCTAATATGATATACTCGGAATTGAGAATTTGGATCAATGTGGTTGAAGTGTTATGAATTTCTAAAGTGTATCAGCTCATTGTAGTATTTGATTAACAGATTTTTAAAGTTATGAAATAAAATAGTTTTAAAATAATTTTGGCAGTTATTTGGAAGCCAAATATTTATCATGGACTGCGATATGTGTCAAGAGTAATTATGTGGTAGTTTTATAATTTTTGAGTCAGTATATGATTTTATAAAATTGGGAGATTGAATACTGTTCAGTAAGTATCTTGATCCTGTCAGGTTTGTAGTTTGGATTCGATGGTGTGTATGGAATGGATTGTGTAGGAATTTTGATATAATATTCATATATAAGAAGTATATATGAGTCAAGAATGATATATTATGATTTCGGAGTAATTGGACATCATTTGATGTATTAGAAATGTTTGTTAAGTGTAAGTGGTCAGAATGACAGGTTTTGAGAAACCAAATATTTAGACCAATTTGATGTGATAAATGCATTGTGTATAATTTTGTAAGCTATTTAAAGTATTTTGTGTGAATTGTGAGGCTTATGAAAGGATTAATCTCCATTGATAGGTTAAGGAGATTTAAGCCTTGTAGCTGAAAGTGTTAAGAGGTAAGTATACTAGACTTACTACTGGAATCACAATAAACATAATAATTGTTTTGTATGATTTTGTAAATGGGGTTAAGAATATGTTTATGATATGTCAAAGTATATTTTGATATGAAATGTGAATATATGTTTATGAATGTGAGCATTGACATTGAGCATGGACATACATGTGTTTTTTGAAAGTGAGCTTTCCAAAATAAGATGCGTTTAACAAAGAAAGCTTTTGAAGTGTAATATGTCCATGAGAAATATTTTGTGATTTGAGGGTACTTGAACTCACTGTTAACTTAGTAGGCATTTTATGTGATTTGTGGAGCCTTTATGTGTGGCCTTTCCTTCGGGATTGGTATATGTTATGTGTTCCGTATGTAGGGAGGATCCTATTGGTACCTAAAGGAAGTGTGAGTCATCACATTCGTGTGGTGGCGTATTGGTACATGTGAGAGGACTCACCGATGATCAGGGTGAGGGTTTGGCTTTTACCTTCGGGCATAAGCGTTATATATGTGTGATTTAAAGACCTCACTTGTACTATTCCTCTCATACGGTATGTCACCTACGAGTGACATTTGGCTCATTATGTGATATGTGATATGTAAGTCCTACTAAGTAGTAGTTGAGTGATGGTATTCCTATTATGTGTTTTGAAAGAATGTGTAAGCGCTTACATGATATGTGATTTGATAAGATTATGATTTTGATTGATCACAGCATATCATACACATGCATTGTGTACATATATGTATTTGTATTTGATATATGAAAAACTAGTATGCTTACTGAGTTTTATACTCATTATAGTTTATGGTGATTTCAGGTAAATAAGGTACATGTGTGCATAGCGGATTTGGCAAGGCTTCTGCTGTTCCTTGGGTTCCCTAAGTTGCTAGGTTGTTGTGTGTTTCATTTGGGGACACGTGGGATAGGATATTTGGTTTGTCCCTATTGAATAAATACTTATGTATTATTTCATTGTGTGTGGATTGGATTTGGTTTAAGTTTTATAAAGTGTGGTTATTGGATGATTTTAAGTAAGAATTTGCAATGGATATATTCTGGGCTCCCGGTAACAAAGTTGCTACTGGTGACGTAGTAGAGTGTTAATCTCTGAGAAAACTCTGCGTATCTCCGGTTTAATAATTGTCCCAGTCATAATTCAATTGCTAAAATTCTGAAAGAAATTGAAATGAAAGTTGGAAATTTTGTGTAATATTATTTATGAGTGCACATGCAGTGAATGAATGTAAGTGATGTCGTGTGTCGGATCTTTTGGGTCTGGGGCGTGACATCCTTAATTGCTGAAAAATCTTGTCTACGACTATTTCAAAGATGAGTAGAAGATGTTGTTGCATACTGGCTATCATTGTTCTTTAAAAGCTTTGAATATCTTTTCCTCGACAGGGTTATCATAGTATTCACCATCACTTGAATGAGGATCGTTGTCATTGTCAGGTTTACCATGTATGTATAGTGAATTTATTGGAGAAGGAGTTGTGATTTTTGCTTCTCCTAGTGCAATGTTGGAAGTAGATATATCTTATCACTTGCCATTGCAACTTCAAAACGGAGAAGATAGTTTATTCATAAAAATATACTTGGTCAAAATGCCTCTTTATGCCAAATCATCGATTTGCATTTTCAACGTTCTGTATTCATTTGCTGTATGATTATGGTCATTATGATACAGACACTTCTTGCTTTTATCTCTTTGATCAATTAGAGTTCTTATTGGTTGTGGATTGCGAAATCACCCTCTGTGCTTGTTATCTAACCAGATGTTCTCTATCAAAGTGTTGAGAGAAAAATCGAGTAATTGAGGAAAATCAAAGTTCAGCCTCTTTTTAGGACTTTTTAGTGATATAAGAGACCCTACCCTCCAACTATAATCTGGTCTAGCATTGGATTATTCTTGAACGTCAAATTAGATCATTTGAGTTATGACTTTTTCTGTTATTCTTCGACTTCTGCTTATGTGATCTTCCTCTACACGAATAAAAAATTTTGCACGTTGGAATGATTCTTTTATGCTTATTATAGGTTATCGTACAAAAAGAAAGGTACCTGTACCCGAAACTGACACAAGTGGGTAAGTAGAGAATACCTAGGGGCGCGAGACAACTCTCTCTAAGGAACTCAGCAAAATAACCTCGTAACATCGGGAGAAGGGGTGCCTCCTCGAGGTACTGCAGGTACACTTTTTGCCTAGGAGTGATTCCTTCTCAAGAAAACCTTTCTTCTGCGTCGAGTGACTGGGGACTACCTCATCGCTGGAAAAACCACATTCTTGCTTTGGGCATCTTCCCCTCCTAAGCCAACCCTTTCCTCAGTTCTCTTCCCCAGGGATTCCAGATGAGGGAACCCTAAGAGAGCCGCTGACTCTAACTACCATCCATGTACGATCCATACTAGATCTGACCAACCACCCATTCTACTTCTTCTACGTTCTTGACAGCCCATCTTTGTCTCAGTAGAGTCTTTCAGTGGCATATTTCGGTCTTCTTCCCCATTACTTAGAAAAAGTGAGCCACCGGTTCAGGTACAAGATACTATCATTACCGCCTGGACAATTAGACATCCAACCCGTAATTGCAACGACCTAATTGCAAGAGTGGAGCTCTACCAACTGAGCTATATCCCCACTTGCTTATGGACCTATAGCACTAACGGCACTAAGAGTCCCTTCACCTTTCTAATTTAGAATAGTCAATCCTAAAAGTTGCGCTTCTTTCAAGCAAAAAGAGATCTCGGATCAAGGGCTATCAACCTCGAAGTTGTTGCTCAATATGATTTTTTTTTTTTGGGAGGATCCACTAAATGAAAATTCCCTTTCGGGTGTCAAAATAATAATGGTTCTTTATTCCATTCATCAAAAATTCATATTCGTAGTTTAGATTTTTTTCCAGGTTTATCAGAACTCTTTTTGGATTTCTTACGTATAATTAAGTAGTGGTCAAACAAAAAATATGAAAAGTTGAAGATCTTCATAGATGTAAGTGTCTGGTATTAATCCTTTAAAGAAGGCTACAGGTAGAGAAGCATTATTAAAATTTTTAATTTGCATATATATGCTTCTGAAGCGTCTGACACAATCTTTTAATGTCTCTTTAGGTCCGTATTGCACAATTGCTAAGTCGAATACATTGACTTCTTGCTGATGAGTTGTTTGGAAATAGTTGACAAACAACTCACAACAAAGTTGCTAAAGGATTTGATTGATCTTAAGGGTAGGTTCTAAACTAGTTCATGGCATTGACATTTAGTGTTAAAAGGAACAACTTGCACTTTAATGCGTCACTATAATTTTCCAAAGACACGATCTGCTTGAATGAATACACATGATTGACTGGATCAGTATTGCCTTCATATGTTTCAAATTAAGGCATGTGAAAATTAGACGACTTTTTTTAATTCTCAATTTCTTTCAAAAATGAAGATTTTCGCAACTTTTAAGCTGTAAGGAAATAAGAAGCACTTGGGGCAAGAATTTAGTAGGTTTGCAAGTGTTCGTTAAATAACTCTTACACACGTTAAATAACTCTTGCACACGAGTTTTTAACTCTTCCTCAGGTAGGTAAGTTGCAGGTGATAGTTTAGCAGATGCTACAGTAGTAATAACAGGTGTAGTAGCAACTGGAAAGACTCGCGGTAATGTGTTATGTCACCGGCAACTTTGCTGTGAAACATACTTAGGGTTGTTGGGCTGCTTGCATATTTGGACTTGTATGCCTTGCTGTGCTTGAGCTGCTTGTGGTAGCATTACTGGAGGTGGTATGTTTTGTTGCAAGGTTGGATCATATTGTGCAAAATATTGACACTCTCGAAGGACTTATGTCATTGTACCAATTGAACTCGCAGTTCTTCATTCTGTTTTAATACTTTCTACAAGTAGTTTTGTTGCTGTACAAAGGTCTTGGAGAATTGTTCCATTTGAATGACCTGTGCGTTAAGATTTTGTTGTGTAGTCGATATTCAATCAACGAATTATTGTGGAACTACTAATGGTAGTATATTTGGGGGAGCTGCGATTTGTTAAGTTGTGACTTGCTGACTATAGATTTCATCTTGTTCTTCAAATTTCTGCTCATGTCGCTAGAATGATACTTTATTTGCTTTGGAGGATGCGTGAGTTTAGCGTTTATCCTTCTTCTTATCTCTATAATTATCTTTTGAATTTTTAGTTTGGGAAGGAGTGGTGAATAATCTGAAATATTAATTTCTTTTGGCAGAGACAATAATACTCGCATCAGTTTTTCAGAACTTAACACTTATAAACAACATATTAATTATGAATTCAAAATTAAATACTTGTGTTAGGGATGATTTTTGTATTACTTATATTTGATGAAAATAAATATTTAAAATGTGTAAAATAAAAAAGAATTTGAATAAGAGATCAATTTCATAAGCAAACCTGTGAGTTGTCATAGTCTTTGCAAAGCTCTTGTCGTAGATCATTATACACCATGAGTTATCATGCATTGCGAATTGATATCTTTACTTCCAATGAAGATTACTTGCTATAAAAGCTCAATCTTAACATAACATATGATTAATTTATTATAGAATAAAATCATAAACAATTTAAGATATTAAAATATGGTAATGATATATAAGCATAATATAAACATGACTAAATACAAATGTAATTCGTAAATAATCATTGGTTATTATTATGAAATCATCATCTATATTGAAAATGGTGTGATAAACTTACTGAGATAATGTCATGATCATTGGATGATGATCATGTGTTGGGTTGGGTGGATAGTAGTAATAAAGTTGAGTCATGAAATAAATAATTTATGCTCATTTTCTTTAGTGTAATTTGTTAATATTTATTTATTTATAAAATAAATATTTAATGGTACGACAAACATAAAAACTTAAATAAAATAATAAGTAAAATAAAATGAATAAAGTATTGGTATGCTTGCTATTTTTTGAATAATAAATGTTATGACCAATGGAATGGAATAAATGATGAACGAAAAAATAATAGAATAATAACTCATTTGTTATTAGGCTAACAACTTGCTTTAATAAACATTTATTATTATTATTTAAAATAAAATACTTTTTATGGATGCAATGTTCTTAATGGGGTAGCACATATATCAATAAATAAAGATAAGTCATTGTAAATGTCAAATATTAAAAATATTAAAAAATTAAAGAAATAATAAATTAAGTAATTAAAATTAGAATAATGGTGAAAATTTTGAGGATTTTTTGTGGTTTCACTCTTATAAAGCCGTGGGCCTCATGTTTTATTAATTTTTTTTTTTATACATATACATTATTATTTAATTATTTTTTTAAATTAAATAATTAAATAATAGTAGAAACATTATAAAAGTGGTTAAGTAAAAGTGGTTCCACTTTTTTAAGCACATTTTTAGAGGTGGCCCTCACATTTCATTTTTTTCTTCCATCTTTAAATAAAATAAGAAGAAAATAACATAAAAAGAGTGATGCTTCTTAATTACCATCTTACTCAAATTCTTTATTTTTATTTTTTAAATAAAAATTAAATGGGAATGCCATGTCACTATTTTATACATTTAAAATAAATTATGACCATTTAATCTCATTAAACAAATAGATCATCCAAAATTAATAAACATAAATTTGTAGTAAAATTAAATCAAGATCATCATCAAGTCATTTGTAACCGTGTAATTTTGTAGGGATTAAATCGTGACCATACAAATATATGATTATCTTATGAACTATTTATAATCATCATGATCAATTATACAAAATCATAATTGTGATCATGTGACCTACGAGTAATAAAATAAATCTATTTATAAAAGATAATAATTTATATAAACAGTAATTTGATGATCAAATGAACCAAATTATGATAATGAATCAAGATTAGTTTGATCTTATGATCAAATGATGATTTATAGTTAGATTGCAAGTCATGTGAGCAAAGTGAGCTTAAAGCAAATTAAATCAAAGTGAGATCAAAGCAAATGATGAAATATAATTAAAATAATCCTTAACATAGAACAGTACTTTTGCTATTGCTCATATTAAGATGAAGAAATAATAAAATAACAAATTATGGAAGTATCAAAATAATTAAAAACTCAAATGCTTTTCTTTTCTTTAATGCCTTGTTATTATCAAATGAAAAGAGAACAAGCTATCAATTGACTTTCTCTTTATTTCAATTCATGGATATAAAATAAAGATTAAAATAATCAAAGACTCAATGCTTTCTCATCTTCTCAAGTGATCTCAGTATTAATAACAAATCATTAATTGATTCTTCTTCGTTTTAACTCATAGGGATAACAAAACAAAGATTAAAATAACAATTGTTCAATATTTTTTTGTCTTTCTTTAAATAGTTCTCTGTATCATCAAATGGAGAAATTAAATCATCAATTGATTTTCCTCTCTCCATTTCGACAATAAATTAAATTTCAAAACAGAAATAGGTTAATAATTACTTCGACAGTTTCAAGGTTTTAAATGTAATACGCATATTAAAAGCAATTTAACCTCTAATGATTCTAGAAATCAGAGTTTAAAAAAAATTCATACCAATTTGCTGTTTAAATTTAAGAGATCACTCAATTATTTGAGAACAATTTTTCACAGAAGACGTCAAATAAAAGTCAATGATCTTTATTGGTCATCTAATCACAAATTTAAATTTGAGATTTTAGAGAGAGGTTAGAGAAAGTTTAATGTTTGAGAGGGAGTAAATTTTGGAAGAGTGGATTGATCTCTTATTAATGCCTTTGAGCCCTCTTTTATAGTGAGGGAGAGTCCTTAAGTTAATAAATTTACAATAATATTTTTTAGTGAGCTATTTATATTTTTAATGAGTTTTTTTTATTAAAATTAATTATAATTTTTACATATGTGTTAAATAATTATTAAGTGTAATAAATAATTTTAAAATTTATATTATTTTATTATTTAATAATTATTTAAAACATCAGTTCTTAAAATACAACTTAAAATATATAATATTATTTTATTTAAAATAACCATAGCAAGTAAAAAATTTACAAGATTTTTAGCGAATTTATAATCATAAATATACTTTATTTGAAAAGAACATAGCAATTAAAAAATTTACAAAGTTTTCAGCGAATTTATAATCATAAATATTGTTAACTGGAATATATATATATATATATATATATATATAATAAAAGCACCATTGTTGCCAGATCGAATTAGAAAAAAATTGGTAGCATATGGAATCAATTTTCTACCAAAATTTTAAATTATATAAAATAAAATAAAATAAACTTTATTTGGTGCTTACTCCACTGTTTATTTTTCTTTGTATATCATGTATTTTTTTTTTCTACTTTGACACTGTTGCGTTAGAATCTTTATTCATTCATTCATTCACCTAATAGTTTACGAAGTGTTCGTGAATGTTAAAAGAAAATTCCATTGCCAATTTTATAATTCATAAAATTTGAACAGTCAAACGAATCTTATAATAATTATCAACAATTTTATATCATTTAAAAAAAAGGAGAGGTTGAACCCAAATAAGGATGTAAAACTTTAAAGGACTCAGCCAAATTAATTGAGCCGCCGTGCTCGTCGAACGAACCTTTTTGTTGGGAGTGGGGGGAGGGTGAATGAAATAGAATATAGCACCGAAGAGTATAATAATGATTCACTGCTTTAATGTGCCTAAAAAATATACTAATTCTAATTAAAATTCTCTTTTGCAATCGCATAGGTATCAAATCAAAGCATCTTTTCTTTCAAAAAAAAAAGAAAAATCAAAGCATCTTTAAATTTTTTTAATGTTTTTCTTTTTTTGGGAAGAAATCTTTATTCTTTAGAACTCTTTTGGTGATACCAAAAAAGGGTCAAAATGGGCGTAGGCTATTCTACCCTCTCTCTTTCCAGTGCCACTAATCGTCACCACTGCTTTCCTATTGCAACTTGTGAAATAAAACCAAAATCAAATTTTTCTTTCAACCCCACCAATAAAGATAGAATTTTTTACAAAAATTTTCAGAAAGTTCCATTTTTTACAACAACCCAGTTCTCAATTTGCGGTTTGCCTTCAGAAGTTGGGACTTTGAAGTGTGGGAGAGTGAGAGGGATGGAGACTCAGCAGGGAATTGTCACAAAACCCTTGTGGGATTTGCATAATATTGATGAAGATTTGGTTCGAAAGATGGTTTATGATGCTCTCGTCTGGAGCTCTCTTCATGGTCTTCTTGTTGGTGACAAGAGTGTTCAGGTTAAGTTTCCAAAATTCATTATTCAAGCTCTCTCTCCATTCATTTTGTATTCGTTATTTACACATGCATGTTTCTGTTATTTCATAATGACTGGTTGGGGAATCCTATGACTGTTTTTAGTATGTGTTCTTTGGTATGATCTTTCGATTTCGATCAGGTTGTTGCTTAATACCCTTGTGTTGCTTCAGGTGATTGATGAATTAATGACTAAGCGAGTGTGTCTATCTGTGTGTGTTGAGATATATATATATATATATATATATATATATATATATAAGCGAGTGTGTCTATCTGTGTGTGTTGAGATATATATATATATATATATATATATATATATGGAAAATGAGATATTTTACTAATTTACTCCATTGATGATGTGGATTTGTGAGTTAGAAATACTAGTATTTGATTTGATGTTGTGGTATTCCATATTACAGAGATCAGGAAAAGTTCCTGGTGTCCGAATGGTGCATTCCCCATTTTCCTTGTTGCCTATGTTATTCCCTGAAACTCATTTTAGAGAAGCTTGTGAGTTAGCCCCGATTTTCAATGAACTAGTTGATCGTGTGAGCTTGGATGGAAAATTTCTACAGGAGTCGCTATCCAGGTATTCTCTCCTTTTCTCATAATTTTATTGAAATGCAAACAGGTTAGGGTAATAAACAGACTGTATTCTTTTTCTTTTGCTGCCATTTCATCTCAACTAGGCTCATTATAAATCATAAAGCATGTGATTTCTAGTTTCTTCACATTTTTACCAATTAATAACCATCAACTTTAGAAATCTTGCAGCAGTTCATCTGTTTCAACCCTTACAAATATGGACCATGTTTTATTCCTTTTAGCTTTGTTGAATAGGCCATTTGCAGGGAAAGCTAAGCTGTGGCCTCTGAAGTCTAAATTTCTCCACAATTTTTATTGCTGCCTCTAAACTTAATTTATCATCTTCAAGATATTTTCTTTGCATTCTTTCTGCATAAGATGATTTGGTCTCTAACCTTTGGTAAAATGCAAGTTTCTCGCAGATCATACAGAGATCATAAATATTTGTAAATTAAAATCTCTGTTTGTCACATTGCAGAACGAAAAAAGTTGATGGTTTTACCTCAAGACTCTTGGACATTCATTCCAAGATGCTAGAAATCAATAAGAAAGAGGTAAGGATATATTGTAGGCATGGGGCACAGATTATTTTGAGAGGATTCATTTTGGTCATTGCATCATTTAGAGCTAATTGGCCATTGGAATGCTGTGAACTTTCGAGATGACCTAATTAGTTCCTTCTGGTGTCACTATTTTGCTTAGGTAGCTTTATTGGTGTAAAGCAAAAATGCCTGGCTTTTTTTTTTATTATTTAATATTCATGTTCGATTGCTCATACAGGACATACGCTTGGGTCTGCATCGTTCAGATTATATGCTTGACGAACAAATAAAAATGCTTCTCCAAATAGAGCTTAACACAATTTCATCTTCATTTCCTGGCCTCAGCTGTCTAGTCACGGAGCTTCACAAGTGTGTTCCTGGAACTTTAATTTAAAAACTTGACTGGAAAGTTCCTAGGCTGTGGTTAAATTCTCTTGTAATTTGAAAAATGACTAGGAATTTAAATGAATTTCTTCTTGTCAATGTAGCTCATGTTTCATTCTACCCAGAGAAGTTGTTGTATGCATATTGAAGTGTCCATGTAACTTAGCTTGTAATTTTTTAACATTTGTAAGATCACAAAGAAGTGTCTTGTAAACACCATCTTTGTTTGGGGGACTTGGGCTTGCCAACTGACATCCCTGCTATCTTGCTGTCTGGTTTTATATTGTGGAATGCATTCTCTTGCTTTTTGACGCCCCCAAAACTATAAACTCAATGCTATTGTGTGATACAAACATTCATAAATTCTGTTTTTCAAATTCATATGCTATCTTGTAAGGCCTGATTTTCTGTATCTGTTGTATACTTCCAGTTACTTAGTTTGCAACTTTTTGGCATTTTAAAAGATTTTTATTTTATCTGTCACAAGACAAGGGTATAATGCAAATGACTAGACAAAATTTCCTTCATGCTTCTAACCCATTGGTCAGAGAATATGAACAACTTATCAAGAAGCTTGACCTTATCTCATCATGTTGCAGGAGTTTACTTAATCACTATGGAGAACACCTTGGATTAGATTCCAAAAACATACCTGGAAACTCTGCTGTCAGTCAGTTTGCAGAAGCATTTGCTAAAGCTTGGACTGAGTATAATAATCCCAGGTTTGACTTGATATAAAAATATTTTGTACTGCAACTAGAGAGGTCATTTAAGCTTTTCGTAACCTGTAATATTTTGGTGCAGGGCTGTAGTTATGGCTGTAATTCAGAGTGAAGAACGTAACATGTACGACCAACATTGGCTATCTTCAGTGTTAAAGGAAAGATATCCTTTATTTTCATAAGAGGCCCCATCAAGGAAACACCTAAGAAAAACCAAAAAAAGGGGCCCATACTCCAAAAAAAGTCCCTGTATATTATAGTTTTTGAGTTCTTTCCAATTCAGAATGCTCTTTATGGAGTTTGCTTGTAATTGTCTTCCTTAGCTTAATAACACACATAATGTTACAACTATTCGGAAGACTCTGGCTGAAATTGATGCAGAAGGGGAACTGCTTCCTGATGGAACACTTCTTGTGTATGTAACTTGCTAGTGTTGAACTTCAAATTTTTATCTAGATTAATTATATTTTCTTTCTGATTGTGATGTCTAAAAGCTTTGCCATTGCAGAGGTGGACAAGTAATTGCAGTTGTTTATTTCAGAGCTGGATATACACCAATTGATTATCCTTCAGAATCAGTAAGCAGTTTTGCTATTTTGCTGCCAGTTGCAGCCATGTTTATATTTTGAAAAGAATTTATTGTTTAACTAGTGATTGTTCACCTTTCAAAAATGTAACCATGGATGCCAAAGTTTTGGGGCCAATGTAGTCAGCTAGTGTGGCATATACAGTATATACGTAGTGAGCTTTCGTACATATTGCTTGACAAATAAAGGAGACGGGACAATCATTCCATTTTCAGAGAGGAAAAATCTAGCATCCTATCCTAACAATTAGTTCAAGTGGGGATTATGAATGGTTAATCTACCAACATTACATGGGATTTAAGATCTACTCAATATGTTCTCATGGTTGCATGTACTGTGTCTATAAATTAGATATCCTAACTCCTAATTTATGTTTAATGAATATTTTCCTAAACATTCTTATCTATCTACAAACATTGCCATTCCATTGGACTATATTTTAACTTCTCTCTTTGTACTTGTATACAAAAATAAAACTTGAGCATTGGTTGTGGCGCCTAGCACATGATTTTTCATCACTCTTATTCTCAGGAATGGAGAGCTAGGCTACTGATGGAGCAGTCTTCTGCCATCAAGTGTCCTTCAATATCTTATCATTTGGCAGGCACCAAGAAAATCCAACAAGAACTTGCAAAACCCAATATACTTGAGAGGTAATAGTTTGGCTTGGCTTGAGTAGTAGCTTCAGTGCCAAAGCTTGATTCATGAATCTTGTACTTGTTCTTGGATGTAATTTCGAACATGATGAATTACTGATTCCCTGAAGGGTTATAATGCTTCTCTGCCAATAATGGTCAAGCTTAAGTTGAAAAATGTCGACCATTTACTAGAAATAGTTCACGAGGTGCTTGGCATGTAAATTTATTGAGTTACTTTTTATTAATCCAAAATTGCCCTTTCTAATTCAAATAGTGAAAAGTATGAGCTTCTGCTTTTTGGCAAATCTTGCTGACATTGAATAGCTTAATGTTGAGAGTCATGAAATAGAATGTGTTTACAAGCTGCATCTTGACAAATGTCATATTTCCTTTACAAATGTTTCTTAGGGAATTTGTACTAAGTTTCAGTACTTCATTAAGCTTTTTAAATCCTAGAGGAAAGTTTTGATCACTTCAGATTCTCCCTTGCTTGTGATCAGGTTCCTGGACAATAAAGAGGATATTGCCAAAGTACGTAAATGCTTTGCAGGATTGTGGAGTTTGGATGACTCAGAGATCATCAGCAAAGCCATTGAAAGACCTGAGCTATATGTCATGAAGCCCCAAAGAGAAGGAGGAGGTCCTATATTTTTAAATTTTGCTGTGCTTTTGTTGTTATTAATGTTAACATCAATTCATTATTCCACTTAAAAAACAGAATTAATGAAGAATATTCGATTATCCATTTCAGGGAACAATATTTATGGTGAAGATGTGAGAAAGACCCTTCTAAGATTGAAAAAGGAAGGGAGTGAGGAAGATGCTGCTTACATCCTTATGCAAAGGATATTCCCAAGCGCATCCCTCGCATTTTTAATGCGTGATGGCATTTGTCACAAGGAACATGCCATATCAGAACTTGGTATATACAGTGCTTACTTAAGGTATATAAATCATGTGTTGTGGGGTTTATACATGCATTGCTCCCACATTTTCCATTTGACATATAAATTATATTTTCAAATTGGAATGTGTAGGAACAAGGAGAAGGTAATCATAAATGAACAAAGTGGTTATTTGATGCGGACAAAGATCTCTTCTTCAAATGAAGGTGGGGTTGCAGCTGGATTTGCAGTCTTGGACAGTTTATATCTGACTTGATTTATCTAGCTAGATCTCTTCTTCAAATGAAGGTGGGGTTGCAGCTGGATTTGCAGTCTTGGACAGTTTATATTTGACTTGATTTATCTAGCTTTTTGTTACCACTGGTGGGTTTAATACACTGGGTTATATGTATTAAACTTGCACGATTCAGGTTTTATATGCACAAGCATTGCATATTTGACACAAGAATCTGACTGTCACTAGATTTACCAAACTTGGGTCAGTATATGCATTTTCACTATTTATTTTTCCTTCAATTTTATGTAGGAAAAGATTCACAAGGAAGACTTTGTACTTCCACTTCTTCATAAGCAATGAAATTGTAATCTTGGATAGCCGATCAAAGGGCATACTTTTTTGTAATATTTGAAGCAGAAACATAATTTGATTTGTACGACAGGATCAAACACAGACGGAAATTTGGCCGTTGCCAAAATTCCAGCCCATCGTTTGAATACAGTATCTAAATATCTCAACAGAAATTGCTAAGGTTTAGTTTCCAGATTACCAAGATTGTCATGAAGCCTACAGAAAGACCAACATGCTTGAAAATTTAAGCTTTGAAATTTAAACTGCTATAGGATTCTAAACTTGCTACAGATAGGGGCTGTAAGCAGGTTTCCAGTTATTCACTAACATATATTGAGAACTTAATTGCAAAAAGAATACAGTTGCATTTATATTCACAAAAAAGATATGTAAGAAGTAGTTTTTACTAGCTATGTCACTTTCAAAACCTAAAATGAGCTTAAAAATATGATAATAGGGTCTCTGATCAGGTATAAAGATTCAGCTATTATCATTCCATCCGAATTCTCGGGCTCGTTCCTCCCACAAAGCTGAAACCTTGCGTTCCTCTATAAGTTCCTTTTCAGCCCTCTCCCTTGCTTCTTCACAGGTTTCTATACCTCCAGCGCACTTCTCTGCTTCTCTTTGGTAGTGGGAAGACGATTTCCTAGCATCCATTATCAATGTCTTGGTGTGTTGCAACATATCATTGGCTACTCTTTTTTGTAAATTAAGTTCTTCTGAGAGCAATGCTACAATATCCTTCTCCATTTCTTCGTTCAATTCTGGATCATGTTTACCACAGTCTGTGCATATAGCAAAGAAAATGATTAGATTATTAATTCAGAAAGTAAACCTTGCAGTTCCACAACAGGTCTTAAACTGTTGGGGAAGAGTCAAGAACAAATCCTAATTGTTGTCACCGAATAAATATTCACCCTCATTTATTGCCTTCATTTGAACTCTACATAGGGTAACTTACAGTGTGATGACATTAATTTCCATGTTTTAAACACAAGCTAGTAACCTATTTTCTTTGCAGGAACTTGAATTGAGGATTCCAAATTTACAAGTTTTTGGAGGTTCAAACGGCCAGAATATAGATGCATTCTTCATAGAGCACAAACAAAAACATACTGTAAAAGAGATGTAAGATTTAGATAAACTGACCTGTAAATGAGCCACTGATTGGTCCTGCAACAACATATAAACAAAGGTTAAATAAAAGAACATAGAGACATCGGAAGAATGTATTTTTAGTATCAGATGCCTGAAAGACGGGATAAACAGACTATGAACAATTTGATATTTTCTCTAGCAAAGGCCAGATACTGTTTTACTGTGTCTTTGAGATAGCGGATCACTTCATTGCAAAATGCCTTGAGCAGCATGTTATTAGAGGTGCCAACGCCAAATGTGGTTGTTGACACAGTTTATACAAACTACAACAAAGTTTCCACTTAGTCTAACATAAATTTTTTTATTCATCTGTGATCGGTGGTTAGCACTTTTCTAGGTCAAATTAAATGATTGGACTCAGATGTATGATGGATTAAAACAATAGTTTGGTGTTTGGCAACTACCAAAAGCAAAATAATCTTTGAGCTATTAATAATTTGATGCATAATAATAGAGTTTGAGAAGCTGGTACCCTTATCACAACTCCACTACCATATCAAGTATCCAGATCTCCAAATTATTTGACATCTGAAAGTCAAGCTTAGTTCCTATAACTAAATTAAACAGAAGGAAGAATTTGTGCATTTTGGGGAGCTATCACAAACAGGGAGTTACAAATGAAACTCGAAAAATTCTTACAAGGCCCTGCACCATTGCACCTCACAGACAGGCTGATAAAAATTTAAAGTTCACTCTGAACTGGCCCCGAGCAAAATTAATGACAAATAATCAGCAGAAAAGCTATGTCAGTAGGGAAAGAAGGAGATTTGTGTAATCCTAGAAAAATAGTTGCAGGAGCATTCTGTCCCTTCAAATGGTAAATGCTGATTAAACATCAAACCTTGATTAATCGTACTAAACCTATTCAAATAAGCATACACTATCCAGCAACAGATCATACTAAACTAACTCCACACAAATTTTTTACCAGAGAATTAAGATGCACAAAATGACCAAGGCATAAGACAGCAGTATAAAAATGTAGTTCACAGAATAAAATGATGTGAACAGTCATACATTTCTACCCCAAAGAAAGGAATTACTTCTATTGAAGTCCACTGAATCATTCTGAAAGAACATAATTTTGTCGCGATAAAACAGACCCAATATGAAATCCAACTGATATTTCCATATCAATATAGCAAAATTGTGTAAGCATATAACTTTCAGCCCAAAAAAGTTAAATGCTTCGAGAAGGTACAGTAAATCTCTAAGAAAATTAAGTTTTTTCCTCAACATAACAAACCTAAATATGCAAAGCTAACCAAATTCACCATTTTTAGAGTTAGTTTAACATTTAATGCAAGCTTAAACTCACCTAGTGGCAAGGCAAGGTCGAGTTCTGAAGAGCACTCACAGACACAGGGACATGAAGCTTGAACATCTGAAATCTTCTTCAAGCGCCCATTTAATGGTGGCCCAACAGTGTAGCCAACAAAAAGCACACCGACCATAACCAAAACCAGCCTGAAAACACCTTTAGAACTATGCCAATGTTGCCACGACTGAGCCATTTTTGGCGCTCAAAAAGTAGTCCAAAAGAAAAAAAAAATTCTAACTTTGCTTATAAATCCAAAAATTTCAGCAGAACAGCCAATGTCACATATTGAAATGAGCGTTGCACATTAACAGAGACCCATTTCAAGATCTGAGCTTTGCACTAATTCCCTTCTAGAACCTTGTTCCTCAGATGGAAATATCAGATACCCACATCGAAGAACTGGGTTATAGACTTAGAATTCGAATATTAACTCAATGACTTAACACTTCAACACAAACCCATTTCAAATATCAGACAGAATTTGACTTTTAGGTCCAGATATACAATTTTTATTTAAAAAAAGTGGAAAAAAAGCAATCATACGACGGTTGCAACCCCAGATCCCGAGAAAGTTTGTTTAATGAGTACTGTGATTTGAACAATAGATAATCGGGTTATGAATTTGGTGTCCAGAAAAGAAGAAACAAGTGTCAACGATTGTGTTCGTTGATTTGTTATATTTTAACTGGAAACATCAAAAATCTGAAATTTTATTTAAAGATTTGCACGAGTCAATGAGAAGGTAGTTTAAGACTTTGGAGTCCAACTGGGCCAAGATTTCACATGGTGTGTGTGTGTCCTTCGTCATACTGTCAATGCTGACACTTATTAGGTGCTATAAACTAAAAATTCTCGGCCGTGGGGACGCACTTTAAATTGCAAAAATTTTAATACGACATCGTTTCAAGTATTATCTTTTAAATTTTTTTTTCTGAAACATAAATAAATATGTTTAATAAAACTCAAAACAGAATTCTATTTGTTCAAAACAAATCTTAAAACGATGAATTTTTATGATTTATATATTTCTTAAAATATGCAAATGTCCGTATTTAAAAAAAAAATCCTATAAATATTTTAAGAAAAAAATTTATAATTTTTAATAATATAAAATATTTAACCAAGTTCCTTTTTATTTTAGTTTGAAAAAACAATAATAATATAAATAAAGAAGAGAGTTATTTATTGAGTTTGGTTGATAGTAGTAGATTTTTTTAAAGTTGAAGATAAGAATGAAGTACATAAATGCCTTGGATGTCCCACATAACAGATTAAGAAACCTATCTTTATCTATGTGAATGGTTTAACAAATAGCAGTATCAGTTAATTTTGGTGTATGAAAATGAAGTGAATGGAGTCTAGAATTGGTCTTTCTTTTTTGCTTTTTCTTTGTTTTAGGTTGATAAGAATTATAACTAAAGCTTTCCACCTTGATCAAGTCATGGATTTGCTTGGTTTGTCGGCGACAACTTTCCAAGTTGGATTTGGGCTATTTGGTTGGCTTGGTTTGTTTGTACAATGAATAGATTGGTTGTTGGGCAAAGCAAGAGAAGGGTGTTTGTCACTATGGAAAACCCATATGCCTTGTTACAGAATGAAGTTTAGTCACACATTGATTGTTAGCCAACAAAGTCTCTCAGCATCACAAATTGACTATGAAAGAATCAAACATTACACAAAGTTACAGTTACAATATCCAACACTGTAGCCTATGATTTTGGTCATTCTGCAAGTGGGATGCCTAGGATAATGACAATCTGATCTTTACAGTTTCAAATATTCATCAATGTTTCAAGTAAGAACCTACAGGTGATTATCTTCAAGATGATTCAGAAGAACAATGAGCATCAAAATATTCTGCATCATTTTCTTTCCCATCGTCGTCTGAGTCTTTCAGGTGGTTGAAAAATTCATCAAGGTACCAGGGACAACTCTCATTCCATTCTCCCCTGTTTGCACTGGCTCGCCATTTTTGATCAGCAATCATTTCAGGAGTGAATCCCCATTCGTGCATTTCTTCATCCGTGTGATTGAGTGCTAAGCTATACTCTCCACCTTCTCCTAACTGCATCACTCGAACCTCACAGTTGCCGAGATTATTCATGAGTTCGAATTGCTCAACTGTCCACTTGAACCACTTCATGAGAAATACACGTGAGGCCAGCCCATGCGACACAATGATAAGATTTAGTTCCTGGGAAGGGTCATTGTGAAGCCTATTGAAGTCTATGTCCCTCCAGAGGGATTCAAAAAAACCTGCAAAAACCAATTGGTTTTCCGATACTTTTGAGACACAAATCTTGCAGCTTGTGCTTTTATTTAAAATTAAAACACAAAATGACACCTTTTGGATCATGAATATAGTTTGAGAAGGAAAGAACAGAAGGTCATGCTTTTGTGAAGCATATATAGTCAATATATCAAATTTCAGTAAAGTTAATTCAATTTTGCCACAGCAGCAAAGGAGACACTAGACAGCATTTGGTTTTCCAATACTTTTGAGACACAAATCTTGCAGCTTGTTTTTTTTTATCTAAATCAAAATGCAAAATGACACCGTTTTGATCATGAATCTAGTTCAAGAAGGAAAGACCAGAAGGTCATGCTTTTTGTGAAGCATATATAGTCAAAAACTCTATCAAATTTCAGCATAGTTGATTCAATTCTGCCACAGCAGCAAAGGAGACACTGGACAGCATTTGGTTTTCCGATACTTTTGAGACACAAATCTTGCAGCTTGTTCTTTTATCTAAAATCAAAACACAAAATAACACCTTTTTGATCATGAATCTAGTTTGAGAAGGAAAGACCAGAAGGTCATGCTTTTTGTGAAGCATATATAGTCAAAAACTCCATCAAATTTCAGTATAGTTAATTCAATTTTGCCACAGCAGCAAAGGAGACACTGGACAGCATTTGGTTTTCCAATTATTTTAAGACACAAATCTTGCAGCTTGATCTTTTAAAATCAAAACGCAAAATGACATCTTTTTAATCATGAATCTAGTTTGAGAAGGAAAGACCAGAAGGTCATGCTTTTTGTGAAGCATATATAGTCAAAAACTCTTATCAAATTTCAGTATAGTTAATTCAATTTTGCCACAGCAGCAAAGGAGACACTGGACAGCATTTATGTGTACAAGAATGATGAGTGGAGCATGTTATGCAGGCAGTATCATTAAGTTAAAATCATGTAACTTAGACCATCATAATCGCTGGACAATGCAAGGGAAAAGAAATCTTAATTGCAATATTTCACTACCGATAAATTGAAAGCTCAGCCAACAGGAGAAAATTAAATATCAATTAATGCTATTTCCAATTATGTGCCCAGAAACTATTTAATTAAATTCCCAAAAGTTTACCTAGCTCAACATGGTTGGTGATAAAGAAGTTCAAAAGTGATTTGCTTTGTAGGAAATGGCAGTAGTGCAGTCTTCTAGCTCTTGAATTATCAAATTGATTCCACCCGCAGTGGAAAATTAGCAAACCTATTCTAGATAGGAAATTAAACTGATGAAAACATCAGTATATGCTGGGGCTTTAGACCCAAGAGTAATTAATTGCTGCCTTTGTCATCTTGTTGGCATTGTTGATGCAAAAGATTTATGTTAGTAAGATGCACTATATCTCCAATTTCTTTTCCTCTTACCTCCAGTCGAGATTTAACAAAGCTAGTTCGATTATTATGTTCGGCGAACCAAATTCTACTTATATCTTATAAAGACTATTAGCCAGAGAAATTTCAGCTTATGAAAGGAGCAAAGGAAAGATCAAACCACCCTTAGTCCCTTTTTATAATTCTAGATAAAGGGAATGATGGGTGCTAATGAGCCCACCACCATATTCGAGTTGAAATTGCTATCTTAGCTTCTGATTTGCAATCAATAAAATTACTTCAAAAATGTCAAGCCACCTTTCTCAATACAATATTAAAATCAGTTTCCTCAATTTATTAAACCACCTAGTAGTTTTGCTTTCATTTGCAGCTCTGGAAAAAGAAAGAAAAAGATACTTCCAAAATGCCTTTCAAACCCCACATATTAACTACCTAAACAAAATCCACAAGCTAAAGCAAGATCACCCAACAGGATTATAAATGTGACAAGAAACACAACAAAATGAAGAAATCCACCCATCTGCTCTTCTAAACATAACTATGGGAACACAAGAAAGAAAAAAGAAAGGGATGCCAAAATCCACTCAACCGATATTAAAAGTTCTTTCCTTGCTTTTGCTTCCAATTCCAAAATCAAGGAAAACACCAACTTTCTTTCACCATTTTAAAATAGTATCAGAGGAGCTAATAACTTTGATTTCAATTTGCCAAAACTCCCAAAAAATAGAAAAAAGGAGGTATCAATAATTTCCATTGTACTTGTCCAATTCCAAACGCACAAAAAATTAACAACAAAACAACACAACCACCAAGGAATATAACAAAAAAATAATGGAACATCACATGAAAGTAACACTGTAACCTAAATTTTAAGAAATCATTGCTAAAAGTGCTTTACCAGTGTTTGCTTTCAAAAACAATGAAGGCACTTCCAAATCACTGATTCTAGTTCACATTTCCTGCTCTTTAAGGCTACCATTATTCTATCTAAACAACGTAAACACAATAGCCACAGACTAATTTCACTAACCAGCAAAACAAGGATATGAAAACCAAGAAACCAGATTTTAAAATAAACAAAGAAAACAGCTAAAACAAAAACATAAAAACAGAAACAAGGCAAGGAAAAAACATACTGGAAACACGGTCGAAAACATCTGCAGCTGACTCCCCTTCAGGAAACCTATAATAAAATCTCCCAAACTTCTCCCTTGTCTCCTTTATCACTTTCATTCTCTCCCTCACCTCCAAAACACAAAAACAAAAACTAAAAAATTAACAATAATAATACTAATAAAAAAGTAATGAACTTTACTAACTAATAATTCCTCATCTCATACGAAAGTCTGTATTCTGTTAAAATCCGAACCAACAACTCTCTGTACAAAGACTTATTGAAACAAACAACAATTTGTTTAACTAGAGAGTTGCATGATCAATGCATTAGACTGTTATGGATAAATTTTATTTGTCTTTAACAATTCGTTTAACAAAGTTAAGTATTGCTTAAGAACAATAATTTTGTCCAATTAAAGAGTTGCATCATTAAAATGCTGAGTTTAATTTTTTTGAACAATTTCATATAAAAATTAAATTTTTATCTCGAAACTGAGAATATTTATACCAAATATGCGGGACCCATATTTTGAAGTTACCTGAAAGTTGCCAAAATCCTGTTCGCGGATCCGGCACTCTTCTCTGACGCCGATGATGCGCTTCCGGGAGAACGACCGTCCGATCTCGCGGAGCGTCGAACGGGTGCGCTCGTAGGGGGACACGTAGAAGTACACGCGGTAGTTGGACGTAGAGTCGCCGTCGCTGCAGCGGGAGAGCAGCGAGCGGAGGTGAGCCCCGCATTGGCGGGCCTGCTCGACCCCCACCGGCGTGAGGGGGATTTTGTGGTCGGGGGTGGTGGCGTAGGCCCCCGTGTCGAGGTTCCCCTGCGACTCGCCGTGGCGCACCAGGATGATCCGCTTCGGCAAGGGGTGCTTCGGGCGCTGGTCTTGTAAACAAGACATTTCACGACTCCGTCGAGATAAATAAATAAATAAAATAAAATAAAATAAATAGCACCTTTTGTGTATGAAAGTAATAAGCTTGCAAGAAGAAACTTCTGTTATTTTCTGTTATTTTATAGGCTTTTGCTTTCCCTCTTTTTAAAAATTTATTAAAAAAAATTCAAAATTTTTTTCTTCTAATATTGAATTTGATTCTTTGAATACGCGTTTTTAGTGATGAAGCAAGATTGAAGCATCTTTTATAAAAGCGTTTAGGAAAAGCAACCCATAAAGTACTTAATGAATTTTGAAGACAGAGAAGCACTTTGAAATTAAATGCTTTTTCCTTTACAAAAATAGGAACAAAACTGAACAAATTTCTCTTTCTTTAAAAAAAACAATACGAAAGTGACGTGCTTATTACATTTACATGCCAACCAATAAATAATCCACTCATTGACCAATTTTGTTTGAATATACATCATCTACTACCAATTTACATGCCAAAAGTTACGTGCTCGTTACATTTGCATGTCTTATGAGTTAATTTGATAGTAATTGAAATATGTGTACATGATTGACATTATTTTATTACCAATTTGTCAAATAAAATGCAATATATAGATATGACTAAGAGCAAGCTAGCAACAATAATGCTTGACAACTTTTTCTATTTTGTAAAATGGGTTTGCTTAAGATGAATTCAAATCGAATCAAATGAGCTGGGATTTGAATTTTGGATTTGGATTAGGGTTAGGGGGGGATGTGTATGTGGGTTGTGATCTCATTTGTGATAAGATTTTCTAAGGTAAGTCTACGAAGGTGAAGCTGGCAATTGTTGAAGAAAGCAGCAAAGCAAGACCAACCCTTATAAAAGAAGAGGCTGCGCCTGCTATATATAATGTTTCATTTCATTTTATAATACACAATTCTGTTATTTTCTGTTATTTTATAGGCTTTTGCTTTCCCTCTTTTTAAAAATTTATTAAAAAAAATTCAAAATTTTTTTCTTCTAATATTGAATTTGATTCTTTGAATACGCGTTTTTAGTGATGAAGCAAGATTGAAGCATCTTTTATAAAAGCGTTTAGGAAAAGCAACCCATAAAGTACTTAATGAATTTTGAAGACAGAGAAGCACTTTGAAATTAAATGCTTTTTCCTTTACAAAAATAGGAACAAAACTGAACAAATTTCTCTTTCTTTAAAAAAAACAATACGAAAGTGACGTGCTTATTACATTTACATGCCAACCAATAAATAATCCACTCATTGACCAATTTTGTTTGAATATACATCATCTACTACCAATTTACATGCCAAAAGTTACGTGCTCGTTACATTTGCATGTCTTATGAGTTAATTTGATAGTAATTGAAATATGTGTACATGATTGACATTATTTTATTACCAATTTGTCAAATAAAATGCAATATATAGATATGACTAAGAGCAAGCTAGCAACAATAATGCTTGACAACTTTTTCTATTTTGTAAAATGGGTTTGCTTAAGATGAATTCAAATCGAATCAAATGAGCTGGGATTTGAATTTTGGATTTGGATTAGGGTTAGGGGGGGATGTGTATGTGGGTTGTGATCTCATTTGTGATAAGATTTTCTAAGGTAAGTCTACGAAGGTGAAGCTGGCAATTGTTGAAGAAAGCAGCAAAGCAAGACCAACCCTTATAAAAGAAGAGGCTGCGCCTGCTATATATAATGTTTCATTTCATTTTATAATACACAATTCTGTTATTTTCTGTTATTTTATAGGCTTTTGCTTTCCCTCTTTTTAAAAATTTATTAAAAAAAATTCAAAATTTTTTTCTTCTAATATTGAATTTGATTCTTTGAATACGCGTTTTTAGTGATGAAGCAAGATTGAAGCATCTTTTATAAAAGCGTTTAGGAAAAGCAACCCATAAAGTACTTAATGAATTTTGAAGACAGAGAAGCACTTTGAAATTAAATGCTTTTTCCTTTACAAAAATAGGAACAAAACTGAACAAATTTCTCTTTCTTTAAAAAAAACAATACGAAAGTGACGTGCTTATTACATTTACATGCCAACCAATAAATAATCCACTCATTGACCAATTTTGTTTGAATATACATCATCTACTACCAATTTACATGCCAAAAGTTACGTGCTCGTTACATTTGCATGTCTTATGAGTTAATTTGATAGTAATTGAAATATGTGTACATGATTGACATTATTTTATTACCAATTTGTCAAATAAAATGCAATATATAGATATGACTAAGAGCAAGCTAGCAACAATAATGCTTGACAACTTTTTCTATTTTGTAAAATGGGTTTGCTTAAGATGAATTCAAATCGAATCAAATGAGCTGGGATTTGAATTTTGGATTTGGATTAGGGTTAGGGGGGGATGTGTATGTGGGTTGTGATCTCATTTGTGATAAGATTTTCTAAGGTAAGTCTACGAAGGTGAAGCTGGCAATTGTTGAAGAAAGCAGCAAAGCAAGACCAACCCTTATAAAAGAAGAGGCTGCGCCTGCTATATATAATGTTTCATTTCATTTTATAATACACAATTCTGTTATTTTCTGTTATTTTATAGGCTTTTGCTTTCCCTCTTTTTAAAAATTTATTAAAAAAAATTCAAAATTTTTTTCTTCTAATATTGAATTTGATTCTTTGAATACGCGTTTTTAGTGATGAAGCAAGATTGAAGCATCTTTTATAAAAGCGTTTAGGAAAAGCAACCCATAAAGTACTTAATGAATTTTGAAGACAGAGAAGCACTTTGAAATTAAATGCTTTTTCCTTTACAAAAATAGGAACAAAACTGAACAAATTTCTCTTTCTTTAAAAAAAACAATACGAAAGTGACGTGCTTATTACATTTACATGCCAACCAATAAATAATCCACTCATTGACCAATTTTGTTTGAATATACATCATCTACTACCAATTTACATGCCAAAAGTTACGTGCTCGTTACATTTGCATGTCTTATGAGTTAATTTGATAGTAATTGAAATATGTGTACATGATTGACATTATTTTATTACCAATTTGTCAAATAAAATGCAATATATAGATATGACTAAGAGCAAGCTAGCAACAATAATGCTTGACAACTTTTTCTATTTTGTAAAATGGGTTTGCTTAAGATGAATTCAAATCGAATCAAATGAGCTGGGATTTGAATTTTGGATTTGGATTAGGGTTAGGGGGGGATGTGTATGTGGGTTGTGATCTCATTTGTGATAAGATTTTCTAAGGTAAGTCTACGAAGGTGAAGCTGGCAATTGTTGAAGAAAGCAGCAAAGCAAGACCAACCCTTATAAAAGAAGAGGCTGCGCCTGCTATATATAATGTTTCATTTCATTTTATAATACACAATTCTGTTATTTTCTGTTATTTTATAGGCTTTTGCTTTCCCTCTTTTTAAAAATTTATTAAAAAAAATTCAAAATTTTTTTCTTCTAATATTGAATTTGATTCTTTGAATACGCGTTTTTAGTGATGAAGCAAGATTGAAGCATCTTTTATAAAAGCGTTTAGGAAAAGCAACCCATAAAGTACTTAATGAATTTTGAAGACAGAGAAGCACTTTGAAATTAAATGCTTTTTCCTTTACAAAAATAGGAACAAAACTGAACAAATTTCTCTTTCTTTAAAAAAAACAATACGAAAGTGACGTGCTTATTACATTTACATGCCAACCAATAAATAATCCACTCATTGACCAATTTTGTTTGAATATACATCATCTACTACCAATTTACATGCCAAAAGTTACGTGCTCGTTACATTTGCATGTCTTATGAGTTAATTTGATAGTAATTGAAATATGTGTACATGATTGACATTATTTTATTACCAATTTGTCAAATAAAATGCAATATATAGATATGACTAAGAGCAAGCTAGCAACAATAATGCTTGACAACTTTTTCTATTTTGTAAAATGGGTTTGCTTAAGATGAATTCAAATCGAATCAAATGAGCTGGGATTTGAATTTTGGATTTGGATTAGGGTTAGGGGGGGATGTGTATGTGGGTTGTGATCTCATTTGTGATAAGATTTTCTAAGGTAAGTCTACGAAGGTGAAGCTGGCAATTGTTGAAGAAAGCAGCAAAGCAAGACCAACCCTTATAAAAGAAGAGGCTGCGCCTGCTATATATAATGTTTCATTTCATTTTATAATACACAATTCTGTTATTTTCTGTTATTTTATAGGCTTTTGCTTTCCCTCTTTTTAAAAATTTATTAAAAAAAATTCAAAATTTTTTTCTTCTAATATTGAATTTGATTCTTTGAATACGCGTTTTTAGTGATGAAGCAAGATTGAAGCATCTTTTATAAAAGCGTTTAGGAAAAGCAACCCATAAAGTACTTAATGAATTTTGAAGACAGAGAAGCACTTTGAAATTAAATGCTTTTTCCTTTACAAAAATAGGAACAAAACTGAACAAATTTCTCTTTCTTTAAAAAAAACAATACGAAAGTGACGTGCTTATTACATTTACATGCCAACCAATAAATAATCCACTCATTGACCAATTTTGTTTGAATATACATCATCTACTACCAATTTACATGCCAAAAGTTACGTGCTCGTTACATTTGCATGTCTTATGAGTTAATTTGATAGTAATTGAAATATGTGTACATGATTGACATTATTTTATTACCAATTTGTCAAATAAAATGCAATATATAGATATGACTAAGAGCAAGCTAGCAACAATAATGCTTGACAACTTTTTCTATTTTGTAAAATGGGTTTGCTTAAGATGAATTCAAATCGAATCAAATGAGCTGGGATTTGAATTTTGGATTTGGATTAGGGTTAGGGGGGGATGTGTATGTGGGTTGTGATCTCATTTGTGATAAGATTTTCTAAGGTAAGTCTACGAAGGTGAAGCTGGCAATTGTTGAAGAAAGCAGCAAAGCAAGACCAACCCTTATAAAAGAAGAGGCTGCGCCTGCTATATATAATGTTTCATTTCATTTTATAATACACAATTCTGTTATTTTCTGTTATTTTATAGGCTTTTGCTTTCCCTCTTTTTAAAAATTTATTAAAAAAAATTCAAAATTTTTTTCTTCTAATATTGAATTTGATTCTTTGAATACGCGTTTTTAGTGATGAAGCAAGATTGAAGCATCTTTTATAAAAGCGTTTAGGAAAAGCAACCCATAAAGTACTTAATGAATTTTGAAGACAGAGAAGCACTTTGAAATTAAATGCTTTTTCCTTTACAAAAATAGGAACAAAACTGAACAAATTTCTCTTTCTTTAAAAAAAACAATACGAAAGTGACGTGCTTATTACATTTACATGCCAACCAATAAATAATCCACTCATTGACCAATTTTGTTTGAATATACATCATCTACTACCAATTTACATGCCAAAAGTTACGTGCTCGTTACATTTGCATGTCTTATGAGTTAATTTGATAGTAATTGAAATATGTGTACATGATTGACATTATTTTATTACCAATTTGTCAAATAAAATGCAATATATAGATATGACTAAGAGCAAGCTAGCAACAATAATGCTTGACAACTTTTTCTATTTTGTAAAATGGGTTTGCTTAAGATGAATTCAAATCGAATCAAATGAGCTGGGATTTGAATTTTGGATTTGGATTAGGGTTAGGGGGGGATGTGTATGTGGGTTGTGATCTCATTTGTGATAAGATTTTCTAAGGTAAGTCTACGAAGGTGAAGCTGGCAATTGTTGAAGAAAGCAGCAAAGCAAGACCAACCCTTATAAAAGAAGAGGCTGCGCCTGCTATATATAATGTTTCATTTCATTTTATAATACACAATTCTGTTATTTTCTGTTATTTTATAGGCTTTTGCTTTCCCTCTTTTTAAAAATTTATTAAAAAAAATTCAAAATTTTTTTCTTCTAATATTGAATTTGATTCTTTGAATACGCGTTTTTAGTGATGAAGCAAGATTGAAGCATCTTTTATAAAAGCGTTTAGGAAAAGCAACCCATAAAGTACTTAATGAATTTTGAAGACAGAGAAGCACTTTGAAATTAAATGCTTTTTCCTTTACAAAAATAGGAACAAAACTGAACAAATTTCTCTTTCTTTAAAAAAAACAATACGAAAGTGACGTGCTTATTACATTTACATGCCAACCAATAAATAATCCACTCATTGACCAATTTTGTTTGAATATACATCATCTACTACCAATTTACATGCCAAAAGTTACGTGCTCGTTACATTTGCATGTCTTATGAGTTAATTTGATAGTAATTGAAATATGTGTACATGATTGACATTATTTTATTACCAATTTGTCAAATAAAATGCAATATATAGATATGACTAAGAGCAAGCTAGCAACAATAATGCTTGACAACTTTTTCTATTTTGTAAAATGGGTTTGCTTAAGATGAATTCAAATCGAATCAAATGAGCTGGGATTTGAATTTTGGATTTGGATTAGGGTTAGGGGGGGATGTGTATGTGGGTTGTGATCTCATTTGTGATAAGATTTTCTAAGGTAAGTCTACGAAGGTGAAGCTGGCAATTGTTGAAGAAAGCAGCAAAGCAAGACCAACCCTTATAAAAGAAGAGGCTGCGCCTGCTATATATAATGTTTCATTTCATTTTATAATACACAATTCTGTTATTTTCTGTTATTTTATAGGCTTTTGCTTTCCCTCTTTTTAAAAATTTATTAAAAAAAATTCAAAATTTTTTTCTTCTAATATTGAATTTGATTCTTTGAATACGCGTTTTTAGTGATGAAGCAAGATTGAAGCATCTTTTATAAAAGCGTTTAGGAAAAGCAACCCATAAAGTACTTAATGAATTTTGAAGACAGAGAAGCACTTTGAAATTAAATGCTTTTTCCTTTACAAAAATAGGAACAAAACTGAACAAATTTCTCTTTCTTTAAAAAAAACAATACGAAAGTGACGTGCTTATTACATTTACATGCCAACCAATAAATAATCCACTCATTGACCAATTTTGTTTGAATATACATCATCTACTACCAATTTACATGCCAAAAGTTACGTGCTCGTTACATTTGCATGTCTTATGAGTTAATTTGATAGTAATTGAAATATGTGTACATGATTGACATTATTTTATTACCAATTTGTCAAATAAAATGCAATATATAGATATGACTAAGAGCAAGCTAGCAACAATAATGCTTGACAACTTTTTCTATTTTGTAAAATGGGTTTGCTTAAGATGAATTCAAATCGAATCAAATGAGCTGGGATTTGAATTTTGGATTTGGATTAGGGTTAGGGGGGGATGTGTATGTGGGTTGTGATCTCATTTGTGATAAGATTTTCTAAGGTAAGTCTACGAAGGTGAAGCTGGCAATTGTTGAAGAAAGCAGCAAAGCAAGACCAACCCTTATAAAAGAAGAGGCTGCGCCTGCTATATATAATGTTTCATTTCATTTTATAATACACAATTCTGTTATTTTCTGTTATTTTATAGGCTTTTGCTTTCCCTCTTTTTAAAAATTTATTAAAAAAAATTCAAAATTTTTTTCTTCTAATATTGAATTTGATTCTTTGAATACGCGTTTTTAGTGATGAAGCAAGATTGAAGCATCTTTTATAAAAGCGTTTAGGAAAAGCAACCCATAAAGTACTTAATGAATTTTGAAGACAGAGAAGCACTTTGAAATTAAATGCTTTTTCCTTTACAAAAATAGGAACAAAACTGAACAAATTTCTCTTTCTTTAAAAAAAACAATACGAAAGTGACGTGCTTATTACATTTACATGCCAACCAATAAATAATCCACTCATTGACCAATTTTGTTTGAATATACATCATCTACTACCAATTTACATGCCAAAAGTTACGTGCTCGTTACATTTGCATGTCTTATGAGTTAATTTGATAGTAATTGAAATATGTGTACATGATTGACATTATTTTATTACCAATTTGTCAAATAAAATGCAATATATAGATATGACTAAGAGCAAGCTAGCAACAATAATGCTTGACAACTTTTTCTATTTTGTAAAATGGGTTTGCTTAAGATGAATTCAAATCGAATCAAATGAGCTGGGATTTGAATTTTGGATTTGGATTAGGGTTAGGGGGGGATGTGTATGTGGGTTGTGATCTCATTTGTGATAAGATTTTCTAAGGTAAGTCTACGAAGGTGAAGCTGGCAATTGTTGAAGAAAGCAGCAAAGCAAGACCAACCCTTATAAAAGAAGAGGCTGCGCCTGCTATATATAATGTTTCATTTCATTTTATAATACACAATTCTGTTATTTTCTGTTATTTTATAGGCTTTTGCTTTCCCTCTTTTTAAAAATTTATTAAAAAAAATTCAAAATTTTTTTCTTCTAATATTGAATTTGATTCTTTGAATACGCGTTTTTAGTGATGAAGCAAGATTGAAGCATCTTTTATAAAAGCGTTTAGGAAAAGCAACCCATAAAGTACTTAATGAATTTTGAAGACAGAGAAGCACTTTGAAATTAAATGCTTTTTCCTTTACAAAAATAGGAACAAAACTGAACAAATTTATTTTCGAACCCTGCTGTCGACGATTCTTTTTTTATTTTTTCAGTTCCATTTCCTTTCTGATTCAATTTTTGGCATTCTCACTTCTCAGGGCTCTTCTGCTTTTTATTTTTAATTACTCGGATTTGAAATTTAATCGATTTAAATTTTATTCCTCAAATTTAAATAAAATATCTTATATTTTTAAAATTAAAAGATATAAAAATGATATTTGTACATACGATCTTAAATATATATAGATAAGCTTAATTAGTAAGTAAAATTTAAACAATGTTGTGTCTTAAACATTTTGATGATAAATTCATATCTTAAATTTTTTTAATATGATACGATTATTCAAATAATTAATTGTGTTATAAAACGAATTGAGTAATCAAAATATTTACACCTAAATACAATATAATTATTAAACAAATAATATAAATACAACACAATTATTAATTATATCATTTTTCTTGATCCACATACATTAAATTTATATCGAATAATCATGTTATGATCCCTACCCTATTACATGCTTTAATACTAGTCATTAGTTGGGTTACCTGCTATCAACCTCTTGCCATTACTCAAGTCAAAATTATTTGCTGGCTTCTAATAAATGGTCAGCAACTTCAATCTAAGGTATTTCCCTTTCTATTTTAATTTTCTATAATTTTGTTATCATAGATTATATATATATATATATATCTCTTAACTTCACTAGAATTCCCTTTCCAAACCCTTTTCAAATGGACATGTGAAAAAATTGAACCTTGATCTAAAATGCTCATTAGATCCAGTCAAACACTAAAATACCTCCCTCTCAATTCCAAAGTCTTCTCACCAATAATCACATATTTATTATTTAGAAAATTTAGTTTTATCAAATATTCTAAATGTATCTTTATTAACTGTTTTTTTTTTATAAAAAAAAATAAAATCTAAATGGGGATAAAAAATTTCATTTACTGAATATGAGTTTTTATCCCTATTTTTACTCAATGCAGACATAAAGTTTATTCATAATCATTTGAGTTACATCCAATAAATAAATGCACATTTAATAACTTAATCTAACCAACTAAAAAAAATTATATGGACAAAATAAACAAAATCAATATAAAACCCAAAATGAAATACACACTCAATTAAACATGGATGAAAATTGATGATTTTTATTAAGTGGAATTAATACACTTTCAAATGATAATTATAATCTCATGTTGAAGCTTCTGAATTTGGCAAAGTATTAACTAATCTCTGCCACTTTCTGTGTTGACACTTATAACACAAAACAATTATCGGTTTCCCTCATTCCCAAAAACTCCCACCATTATCCACTCACCAATGTAATTTTTTTTTTTCATCTCCAAAATTTAGCTGAGACACATCAAGCTGAACCTGAATCTGAACCCACTTTATTAATGGCAAATGCAGCGGATATTGACCGGAACACTGGAGAGTTCCCAGAAAACAGACATGAAATGCACAAACGTTCACAAAGCATGCAGCTGGCTTGCCCGACCCTTTATGTAAATTTGCTTGTCCATTTCTTCATCAGCAGCCACGTGAACACAATTAGCTAATCATTCATCTCGTTGGCACACATTGCTGGCTCCACACATGCAGGTTATGATGATGATGATGATGACCCATACTTTGATGATGATAATCATGGTGGTGATGATGATGATGGCTCACCATCTCAATACACCTCTTAACCCTTTCTGGTCCACTCACCTGAAGCTTCCATTCTCCCACTTTATCTTCTTCTTCTTCTTCTTCTTCTGCTCCACCTTCCTCTTTCTGTTCTTGTTCTTCATCTTCTTGGGCTTGTTCTTGTTCTTGTTGAAGCTCTTCTTCTTCTTCTTGTTGATAATCTTGTTCAACATTTTCACATTCAATATCCAAGTCATCTTCATCATCCTCATCTTCATCTCTGATGAGATGCAACCTCAACCGTCCATCTTCTCTCGAAGCACGAAGAATCTCCGGGCGGTCAATCCTAACCTCGGTCAACTCCAATCTCCCATCAGTCCTCACAGAGCGGAGAAAGAAACTCGGCTGCCCATTTCGATTGAAACACGAAAGTGGTGGTGGAAACTTCTTCATCTCCCTCCTCACCTCACGATCTCTCCTCCACTTTGCCCTAGTTGGTGATGATTGATCTGTTTTCACATCCAACTCATCCATTTGATGATCATCAACTGTTCTCTCATCACTACTCTCAAACCCTAAACTCTCAGTGCAAGACATGAGCCCATTAACACCTCCACCCATATCATCAATGAACCCTATCCCACCAGGGTCTTTCTTTGCAAACACACTCGGTAATGATACAAGCGGTGGTGCTAGCGGCGGTGGCGGCAAGAGCTTGAGAATGGATGACCCAATGACATAAGGGATTCGGTGATGGGACGACTCATCACCAGTACCGGTGATTGACCCTAGGCCATTTTTGCATGGTGGGTTATCGTCGAAAGAGGTGGCTATTGCTGTGTCCATGGAGTTGTTGTTGTCGAAGCCTAAAAATGAGTGAACACCCTTTTGACAAAAGCTCATGGTATTACAATTTTTAGGTGTCATATAAAGTGAAAGAAGAAGAGTGGCAGAAAGAAACACATATATAACAATAACACAGAGAGATATATGATGACAATTGAACACAAACAAAAGTTAAAATTAGGAAATTGAAATATAGAGAAGAAGATGAGGGCATTAATAATATCCTCACGCCAAAGATAGGGAGAAGAGTGACAGACAAATGGTGAAGAGTGTGCCAACGTGAAGGCCCTGAGCTGGAGAGATAGAGCAAACGGTGCCTGCAGGACCCACTTAATGTGGCCTAACACTTCCCTCCCTTTTATCTTAAATATTCTTGCTTTTTTTTCTTCTTATTAATCATATAAATTATTTGCATAGTTTCATTCTTTTACCAATGCTATTGGGTTGTTGGACGATTTTGTAGCATTAATTTAGGGTGTTGGGTGAGTGAAGGGGATAAAAGGATCGATAAATAATGCTTTGAAGTGAGTGATATGTATTGCTATCTAGCTAGCCGAATTTAATTTCTTTGAGGTTAGCAACTGGCGTGGCATGGTTCGGCGTTAATTTATTACTTGTGGCACTCATTCAAGTGTACATAGATACAACAAGTTCTTGCATTTTGTAAGATGTAGATGATTAATTTGTTCATAATATTCACCAACTTTAACATATTGGGTTACTAATGAATCATGAATTAAAATTTATACTAAATCAAGTGGATAGTTTATGTATGGACGATAGTAAGTATCTATATTCACTTGAATATGTGTGGAGTATATGATCATGTACACCAAAACACACAGTGACATATATGGGTGATAATGCTATTTAATGGGTACAGTAATACTAAGTAATTGGTAAAAGTTTTCGTTTGGAATTATGTGGTTCTGAAATTAGTTGTCACTGAAGTTACTGAGATTTCAACTGGAATTAACTAGCTAGCTTACCAATGGAGACCTTAATTTTAGTCATTTGGGGTTATTTGTTATACATACTGTGGAATTTGTGATCCAAAATCATGTTTATGATGTTGGTAATGTTTGGAACAAATTCGGGAACATGTCGAAATTATTTTGGAGCCGGAAACATGTGTGGAAGAGGTGGAATTCTAATGGAACAGTAGAAAAAATTGCAGAAGAAAACAGGGAAAAATTCCCAGGTGTGGGCGCCGCGGCGCAGGAAGCGCTGACGGCGGCATTGGTTCCAGAATGTCAGCGCCGCGGCGCTGGATCTCAATGCTGCGGCGCTGCACTGTTCACAGGTCAATGCTGCGGCGCTGGATCTCAATGCCGCGGCGCTGCACTGTTCACGGTCACTGTTCACCGTTACTGTTCACAATCTGAAAATTCTGAATTTAGGCTTTTCCTTTCCGTTTTTTGTGGGTATTTTAGACTTCATATAAATACCCCATTATGCCTAGGGTTATGTAAGATGAGAAACACTTTCAAAACTCTTTAGAACAAACCCTAGAGCTCCAAAATTCAATTGTATCATTCCTTGATCATGTATGATCAATTCTCTTGTAATCAACCAAAGAATAAGAGAGACTTGGATCCTTGATCCACCGTGGACGTAAGCAATTTGCTGAACCACGTATTTTGTGTCTTGGTATGGTATATTTCTACTTTTCTCTATTGTCAATACTTAGCTCTACAATTTAGCTTGTTGTTCTTGCTTGGATTGTTTTAAACTACTTCATTGCTTGTATTCTCTACGTATTCCGCTGCGTGTTAATCTTTACAAATTGGTATCAGAGCTATTATTGGCTGTCTAAGTTTGTTATTGGTTGAACATGGCACCACATAAGCATGAAGTAGAGAAATTTACAGGGCATAATGATTTCAACTTATGGAAACTTAAGATGATGGCTTTGTTAGAGAGTCAAGGACTAGAATTAACCCTTGAGGAACCCTCTAGTACTAGTGATAAGTCTTCAATATCTAAGTTAGACATGGATCTTGAAACCATTAATAGAAAAGCCCGGAGTGAAATTATTTTGAGTTTGGGTGATGAAGTTTTGAGGGAAGTGGGTGCAGAAAAATCAGCACTTGGTTTGTGGAAAAGACTTGATGAGTTATATATGACTAAGTCTCTTGCAAACCGGTTGTATCTCAAGAAGAATTTGTTTGGGTTGTCTTTGGTTGAGGGTGGTTCACTAAATGAACACATTGATTCCTTCAATAAGGCTGTCATTGATTTGGAGACGGTTGATGTCAAAATCAGTGACGAAGACAAAGCAATTCTGTTATTGAGTTCACTTCCTAAAAGCTATGAACATTTTGTTGATACTCTTCTATATGGAAGGGAGTCATTGACAATGAAGGATGTTAGAGCAGCCTTAAACTCAGAAGTGTTAGTTAAGAAGTCAGAACAACAACAACAAAATTCTGCAGCTGTACTTGTTGCGAGGGGGAGAGCTGAGAGTAGAGAATCTAAAGTGAGAAAATCTTCAAGATCAAAATCGAGGGGCAAATCCAAGAAGTGTTACTTCTGCAAGAAAGAAGGCCATTTCAGAAGGGATTGTCCGGAAAGGAAAGCAAAGTATCAAGGGAAGAGACCTGAAGCAGATGCAGCTATAGTCTATGAAGAAGATTATGAAGTTGCAGAAACATTGGTTGTCTCGAATGGGCAGAACACCGGTGAGTGGATTCTTGACTCCGGATGTACTTTCCATATGTGTCCTAATAAAGCTTTGTTCACTAGCTATCAGTCCATTAATGGTTGTAAGGTATTAATGGGCAACAATATGGCTTGTCAAGTCATTGGGATGGGTAATATTAGGCTGAAACTACATGATGGGAGTGTGAGGGAGTTGTTAGATGTGAGGCATGTACCTGATCTTAAAAGAAATTTAATTTCTTTAGGCATGCTTGATCAATCCGGTTGCACATTCAAGGGTGAGAGTGATACATTGAAAGTGATTAAGGGTTCAATGGTTGTAATGAGAGGTGAGCGTAAACACGGGTTGCATGTGTTGAGTGGAAAGGCTGTTATTGGTTCTGCATCTTTCTCTATTGATAATGAGAATATGCAAACCAAGTTATGGCATTTGAGGTTAGGGCACTTGGGTGAGAGAGGCCTTAAGGAGTTGTATGATCAAGGTGTATTTGGCAAAGGAAAGATTCAGCCAATGGGGTTTTGTGAACATTGTGTACTTGGGAAAGCTCATAGAGTTAAGTTTAACACGGGTGAACACAACACCAAGGGCACTTTGGATTACATACATTCTGACCTTTGGGGACCTGCTCAAGCTGTCACTCATGGTGGTGCACGGTATTTTCTGTCATTCATTGATGATTATTCAAGGAAGTTGTGGGTTTATGTGTTGAAGAGCAAAGAGCAGGTGTTTGAAACATTTCAGAAATGGAAAGCACTTGTGGAGAATCAAACGGGTAAGAAAATCAAAAGACTTAGGACGGATAATGGTCTTGAGTTTTGTAATACTGAGTTTGATAAGTTTTGTGCCAAGTATGGTATTGCAAGGCATAAAACGGTGCAGTACACACCACAACAGAATGGACTTGCAGAAAGGATGAACCGAACCTTACTTGAAAGGGTAAGGTGCATGCTAACCAATGCCGGATTGTCTAAGGCATTTTGGGGGGAGGCGGTAGTAACTGCAGCTTACTTGATAAACCGAAGTCCTTCTTCAGCTATTGGCTTTATGACACCAGAACAGAAATGGTCTGGAGGCACTCCAAAATATGATCACCTGAGGGTATTTGGATGCCCTGCATTTGTACACATCAAGCAAGGCAAACTAGAACCAAGAGCCTTGAAGGGGATATTCATTGGATATCCAGAAGGTGTTAAGGGATACAAGGTGTGGTGTACTGATCTTAATCCGCACAAGAGTATCATTAGTAGGGATGTGACGTTCAATGAATCTACATTGTTGGAAACCAATTCGGATTCAGTTTTGAAGAAGCCTGAAGATGTGCCAAGTTCAGTTTCTGAATCTGAAACTGAACATTATGAGGTGGAACACGATTTGAGACCTGACATTCCTATAGGTCAGCACTTCAATGATGATGCACATGAAGAACAAGAACCTGAAAATTTCTCTGAAACAGCACCATTGCAGTCTAGCACTCCTGAAGCTGAACTTGAAGAGTACCAGTTGGCTAGAGATAGACAAAGGAGAGTTGTTCGACCACCGAGCAGGTATGCACATGCTGATTTGATAGCTTATGCGTTTAACACTGCTTACACTATAGAATATGATGAACCAAAATCATATATTGAAGCTATTGAGAGTGTAAATTGTGTTAAATGGCAACAAGCTATGGAAGAAGAGATCACTTCTCTTAATAAGAATCATACCTGGAAATTGGTGGTGAAACCAAAGAACAAGAGGTTAGTTGGCTGTAAATGGGTTTACAAGGTTAAGGAGGGGGTTCCGGGTGTTGAGCCTACCAAGTTCAAGGCTAGGCTTGTTGCACAGGGCTTCACACAAAAAGAAGGGGTTGATTTCCATGAAATCTTTTCTCCTGTTGTAAAACACTCATCAATTCGCATTTTATTATCCATGTGTGTAAATCTGAATTTACATCTTGAACAAATGGATGTAAAGACAGCTTTCCTTCATGGTGAACTTGAAGAAGAGCTATACATGGCACAACCGAAAGGTTTTGAAGAACCGGGCAAAGAAGATTATGCTTGTTTGCTAAAGAAGTCTTTATATGGGCTGAAGCAATCTCCAAGACAATGGTATAGGAGATTTGATGATTTTATGCTGCATTGTGGCTTCACAAGGAGCAAGTATGATGGATGTGTGTACTTTAAAGCATTGAATAACAGTAAGCGTATGTATCTCCTTCTATATGTTGATGATATGTTAATTGCATGTGAGGATATGGAAGAAATACATAAGCTAAAAAATCAGTTGGGTGGTGAGTTTGAAATGAAAGATTTGGGGTCAGCCAAAAGAATTTTGGGTATGGATATAGTGAGAGGCAGTGATGTTATTTTCTTGTCTCAACAACGGTATATACTCAAGGTTCTTGACAGGTTCAGAATGAGGGATGCCAAAGTTGTGTCGACTCCATTGGCAATGCATTTCAAACTGTCGGCATCTCAATCACCACAAATTGAAGAAGAAAAATTGCATATGCTTAAGGTACCATATGCTAGTGCTGTTGGTTCTATAATGTATGCTATGGTTTGCACAAGGCCGGATATAGCACAAGCGGTGAATGTTGTAAGTAGATACATGGCTAATCCTGGAAAGGAGCATTGGATGGCCGTGAAATGGATACTTAGGTATCTAAAGGGGACGTCACATTATGGTTTGCTATTCAGAAGGGTTGGCACAGGTGATGAAATGGTGAAGGGTTACGTGGACTCAGATTACGCAGGTGACTTGGACAATAGAAGGTCTTTATCTGGGTATATCTTCATGATGTTTGGATGTAGCGTATGCTGGAAATCAGTATTGCAGCATGTTGTAGCACTATCAACTACCGAAGCCGAGTATATAGCCTTAGGAGAAGCAATTAAGGAGGCTATATGGTTGAAAGGTATATGTGCTGAACTTTTGGCTATGGATGAAGTTAATACTTCAGTACATTGTGATAGCCAAAGTGCCATACATCTAAGCAAACATCAGGTGTTTCATGAAAGATCAAAACACATTGATGTTAGGATGCATTTCATTCGGGATACTGTGCAGAGTGGCATTATTAGTCTGTGTAAAATTCCGACGTCGGAGAATCCTGCTGATATGTTGACTAAGCCGCTGCCCTCAGTTAAGTTCAAGTTGTGTATGGACTTAACTGGAATCACAACTTACAATTAAGGTTGTGATGTGGAGGATGGATCCTTGGTTGCTCTCTTGGTGTTGTTGGAGTGATTTTGTATCAAGGAGGGGATTTGTGGAATTTGTGATCCAAAATCATGTTTATGATGTTGGTAATGTTTGGAACAAATTCGGGAACATGTCGGAATTATTTTGGAGCCGGAAGCATGTGTGGAAGAGGTGGAATTCTAATGGAACAGTAGAAAAAATTGCAGAAGAAAACAGGGAAAAATTCCCAGGTGTGGGCGCTGCGGCGCAGGAAGCGCTGACGGCGGCATTGGTTCTAGAATGTCAGCGCCGCGGCGCTGGATCTCAATGCTGCGGCGCTGCACTGTTCACAGGTCAATGCTGCGGCGCTGGATCTCAATGCCGCGGCGCTGCACTGTTCACGGTCACTGTTCCCCGTTACTGTTCACTGTTCACTGTTCACAATCTGAAAATTCTGAATTTAGGCTTTTCCTTTCCGTTTTTTGTGGGTATTTTAGACTTCATATAAATACCCCATTATGCCTAGGGTTATGTAAGATGAGAAACACTTTCAAAACTCTTTAGAACAAACCCTAGAGCTCCAAAATTCAATTGTATCATTCCTTGATCTTGTATGATCAATTCTCTTGTAATCAACCAAAGAATAAGAGAGACTTGGATCCTTGATCCACCGTGGACGTAAGCAATTTGCTGAACCACGTATTTTGTGTCTTGGTATGGTATATTTCTACTTTTCTCTATTATCAATACTTAGCTCTACAATTTAGCTTGTTGTTCTTACTTGGATTGTTTTAAACTACTTCATTGCTTGTATTCTCTACGTATTCCGCTGCGTGTTAATCTCTACACATACCACATATATCATCACGATATATTAACGAATATGTTCATGCCAATGAAATTAACTTCTATTAATTAGTGTCTCAATCAACGAAGACGATTGGAGATTACATCAATTCTATTTGGGATAAAGATAGTTTATTCCATGAAATTTGATTTATTATCCAAATTTATCACTATTATTTTAAAATACTAAAATTTATCTATTTTCATTAATCAGGTGTAATTTAAGTTGATAAAAATGTAGTATTTTTAATACAATAATAATTTTATTTTTTGATAATTATGTTAGTTGAACGTGGTGTTTAAAGTGAATGACATACTAACAAAAAAATATTATTTTATAAAATAAAAAAACTAAAAAATAATAAAATGGAACTAAAAAATTTAAGAAAAAAAGGAATGTATATAATAAAATACACAATTAATAAAAGTAAAGTCAAATAAACAAGAACAATAGTAATAAAAAAGTCAAAATACTTTTTTCATTCTGTTTAATAAAAGACTTGCTCTAATTCTGCAATTCTCTAACTGGTAGCTACCATGCATCACTACCCATACTCTAATTTGTCCTTAGATATTTTAATCTTTTTGTGTCTAGACAGCTGACTTGCTCAGTACTACTACAAATCACCTCTTCCCTGTCCTTCCATTCATAAGCTATCATAATTCTCTTACTAAAATACTGTTAAGCCACCACCCATTGTTCCTTCTTTACTCACCACCACTTACCTTTATTTACTTTTCACTGCTTCAAACCCATTGTTCCTTCTTTACTTGAGGCGGCGAGCCGGTTATCGACAGTCTCCACACCATGCTATGCATTTCAAAACCGTACGTCGCAAAGTTAGAAGATTCTATTATTGGTTATGTGTGGCGGCGGGGACGGTGATGGAGGAGTTGAGAAGAGAGAGAGAGAGTAAATTGAGTCATAAAGAGAGTGAATATATTTATTATTATTAAAATTTTATATGTTTTTATTATTATAAATTTAATATATATATTTTAAAAATAAGCTAATCTTATTAAATTCGTGTATTTTTATTTTTATTAATAATTAATAATTATTTAATATATGATTACGATGAAATTTCTTCTGCGTCACGTCAGTGTGCATTTTTTTTTTATTAAGTTATTCTCTTCTTTAATAATTAATTTAAATGATAGTTATGTAATAAAAAAAGATAAAATTAAATATTTTTAAAATAAATAAAACAAATTTAAATAATGAGTCAAATTTGAGAGACTAAATTATCTTTATCCCATTTTATTTCAACTATCTTTCGGTTATAATTAGTTTGCAGAAGGCGAAACCATTCATTAGTTTCGGGATGGACATAAAGCTAAAAGGGCAAAAAAGAAGAATATGTAAAAGCTAAAAAGAAGAAAAGAGAGAAGAGGAACATGGATTGAACATCATATTATTTTTGGCAAGTTGCGAAAAAGGGGTATTCCTCAAAATGGGCAAAGGGAAGCATCCAGCTAAGACTGCTGCGTGCTGAGTGCTGCCTGCAGCCAGAATGTAAAGATCGGTAACATCTGGTGACGCAACTTGGCTGTGGCTTATATATATGGACCATTTCTCTAGAATATGGATGGATTTTGCCTACTTATTTTTTTATCAAAATTATATTTTTCATGGATATCATGGATCCAAGTGTTTACATCTTTCAACATAACTGCATGCAAATAATATAAAGCGAAATTGTTTTGGTTTTGGATTTTTTTTCTAAATTATTTTTCTTCTAATTATTTTAAAAATATTATCATCTTTTTATTGGTGTACTATTTTTCTATCTTAAAATGACTAATTATACCATCTCCTCACTTATAGATGTTCGCATATTTTAAAAAAAAAATAAGAGGAAGATGAAATAATGATTATTAGTTTTGTTGTATTTGCATTTTAAAAATATGAGAATATACACACTTAAAAAATTACTAAAAATATGATACTTTTAATCTCTATATCCAAGTGAAATCAAAACCTTAGGTTCTATGCTTTAAACATTCATTTAATTACTAAGTAGATCAATATTCATATGCCATCGAATATATGCCTTTTACTTAGTAATGGACCAAATGATCCTAGATACCTTTAAAGATATTTTTCTTGCTAGTGAGCCAAATTTTGTTGCATGTGCTTGCCTAGAAATTAAAGGCGACAGATTGAAACTGATAAAAAAAACCCTAAAAGCTGAAACGACATTGGTTGTGGTGACTCTTGCCTAGTTGACTTTCAAGTTTGAGGTGGGCTCAAAATGATTTGATTTTAGCTGAAGTACAATGGATATTCTGAGTATATGCATTATGCAACAAAAGAATTTTAAAAAAGAAATTAAATTAAGGGAGAATCTTGTGTATGATTTGTTGAAACTAGCTGGCTAGCAAGGAGTTATCTGTATCTGTATATACATGATCCAAATTTGGTATATGACTGTTACAGAGCCCACGTATGCTTGCAATTTTCCATCGGTAGACACCACCAAGCAAAATTCTGGATCATTTGAAAAGTTTTGCTGGTGGTGATAGAGCTTGTCGATTATCTTATCATCACACATTTGAATGAATACAAATGTATGGTCGATGCATGGTTCGAAATTATTAATAAAGATCATTCATTATCACAAGAATAAAAGAATTTATTATAGCCTTTTCTTTGAAAAGGTAGTTGTTAAGATAGATACAAACAAAGGTAGATATAAAGTTTCTTTTTAATTATTTGATGGGAAATTTTGATAATTCGAGATTCATAATTGAGTGACAAAGATGGATGAGTAATAAAAATCGATAAGATATATTCATGTTTTAGACGTTTCATAATTATTTAAGGACTGGGAAGAATTCTGTCTGGAATTCATTATGCTAAAGAGAAGATTTGAACCTCTACTTAATTGAGGAGAAGTGCATTTTATCATCCGAATTTCATTTACCATCTAAACTAAACCTTACAAAATGGTATATATCAAAGTCAAATCTCACTTTCAGATAGAGATATAAACAAAGATTAGAATGATTGTTAAGTCAAACAAATTAGACTTTTTTTCTTCTTTTAATTTGTTTTTGTTTCGCTTTCATTATATAGATGTATCTTTTGTGAAATTCATGTTGTCTTATTGAAGAATCATATGAATTTCATGTAGAGAAAAGCAGTTAATATCTTTTACATATGTGTGATAATCCTCTACAATTACAAGAAAATACTTTTGGGGTTGTCAACTTTATAATAATGATTATGTATTTGTGTGAACAGTTCAATGATAAAGGGCTGTTGGTACATCTATCTCAATTTTAATAGAAGTCTTAAGTTTAAATCCCTTTTTTCTCATGTTAAAAAAAATTATAATACTTATGATATTAATTGGTTGAATGTAAACATTGAAAAAAAAAGGTGTGTTGGGGTTTCTAATTTTCTAGAAAAGGATAATTTAAAGTATATTAAGGGGGTGATATACATACAATATGTATGTATGTATGTATATAAATATATCTTCTCCACAATTTTGCATATATCTTCTCTTCAAAATTGAATATGTATATATATGGGCAGATTCTCATATCTTTCTTTTGAATTGATCTATGAACTAACTTAAATCCTTTCTACATGTAGATCCTTTGTTGATGAGTAGAAAAATGAAAGAAACTAGGTGTCATAGATTGATGGTGGCTGTGTTTATTGTTGGTCTAGTGGCCATTCTGTGAGTTTGATTTAAACAAAGAGCAGAAGGCATCATAGAGGATGGAGGAAGAGTCAAGAATTTGCTAATTACCATTGGGTTGGGATTTTGGTGAAAATGTAAAAGATGGGTCTTTTGTTGTTTAGGATTTCTTGAAGATGAGTGTTTTAGATATGTTTTTTTATTTTTTATTTGCACATCCTTTAGAAAAATTATTGTTCTTTCTATTAAAAACCCTTTTGTGAAGTTAACCTTTGAAAGATAGATATATTTTCCATTAGAATTGTTGAAAGTTCGGTGATAATAAAATAAAGAAGATTAGTTGCAGTATTATTGGAAGTTTTCTTAACGGGGGCAAGCTTTTGGTTCATACATCAATCAATTTTATCTTTCTTTTATGCGTATATGTATTGGATGAGCTTCCATGCATATATTTTTTTTTTAAATTTCTTTTTCTATTTATTATTTTTATTTTTAAGGAAAGAAGATAAAAAAAATTATATAATTTTAATTCTGTTTCTTTTATTTTCAAAATTCTATTATTAGTATAATAAAACAAAAAAAAAATCAGTTTGACATCTATGCCTTTCAAGAGTAAATTAGTAAAGAGCAATACGCTTTTAAGATAAAATTAATAAAAAGATAATATTAATTAGAATTGAACAGTATCATTGTAATAATAGAGACATTTTTTTAGTATTTTGAAATAATAAAAAAGAATTATCGAGTAATACAAAAATTAATAAGGGACGAAATCTAATTTTTTTAAAATTAACGAATTAAATTTATTGAAATCTTAATATATTATTAAAATTAACAGGAGAAGTTATATACTCAAATCATTATTATTTATCATTAATCCTTTAATTACTGACAAGGTTTGGAAGATTCATCCCACAAGAATTTTCTGAGAAAGTGTGCTTCATTGCATCCGTTTGGTTGGAGAGTTAATATCAATCGATGGTGATAGCCCTCGATGTGCATTACATTTTTGTAGTACAATTAATTCAATATCAATTCCACCACTCACATCTTATCTTCAAGAACAAATATATATATATATATATATATATATATATATATATATATATAGACACGTGGAAGAAGAACATTTGTTCACGTGTCAAAATGAAAGACACTTGACCTAGTGGCTTTGTTGGTTTGTCGTCTCTCTTTCTCCTTGAGGAAATCGAATGTGACTTTTTTTTTTTTTCAGGTTTTTGTGAAGATTGTGCAATTTGGCATTACTTTCCAAATGGTTGCTTAATCATATATAAAATAATACTCAGTGATGGGGGCTTTTGTTTATTTTTGTTTGTTTTGGTAGGAGAAAGGAGATTGATCGGGAATCTTTATGTTTATCCCCAATTCCTATTTGTACCCATTTTTATTTTTATTTTTTTTGTTTTCTAAATTTTTAATATGTTTGAAATTATATTCTTATAAAAGTAAAAAATAAAATTATATTAAATTAAAACAATTTATTTTTTAAAGACGTGATTTAGGCATTTAAATATTTATTTTAATGATAAAATCTGTGCATTCCTTAAATTAAGTTAGGAATTCAAACATTAAAATAGACTAGAATAATTAATTTCTCTCTAATTATTTAGGAGGATTGTTTAATTTTTTAAGGTGTTGCTAGACCAGTTTCGTTTTTCTAAATGTTTGAAAAAATTGTTTAATTAATTATATTAAAAAGATGATAGTATAATTAGTTGATATTTAATAAATAATATAATAATAATTCAAAATTTAATATGTAATACTTGTATAAAAAAATGTTATTTAAAAATTTTAAAATCGAATTTGTGTTACTTTCACTTTTAAATACTCCAAGAATTACACGGTCTAGAAAACTTTTATTAAAAAAGTGTTATTAGTTTGCTTTTAAAGTAGGATTTGGTCATAAAAAATATTCAACTCATGATTATTCCATTCATTAGTTGAACAAATGAGTAAAACAGTTCAACTAAATAAAAAAGAAAGAAAGAAGTATGATTTTGAATTTTTAAAATTTATTTATAGAAAAAATTGAAACAGTGAAATGGATACGGGTGACGGGTTAGGATCAAAGTGGAATTTGAAGAGTTTTGACGTCCATAGTTACTCTAAACACATACGACCCACCCCCAACTAAAAAGCCCTAAAAATAACTTTTCTCTCACAACTAAATAAAGTGTTGCAACCTTCGTTGTCACTAGAGAGAGGCCAATCGGCTTTTCTCCGGTGGCTCCTCTTTTGTTTTTTTGTTCTTTTTTTCTTTGAAAAATTTTTATAAATAGTTTTCAGATTTTTTATTATTTTTTTAACTAAATTTAAAATGACTATTTTTTATTAGCTAAAACATTTATTTATAGACACTTTTGTCTTAAAATCAAAAATTGAAACTATTCTTAACACCCTCCACTAAAAATTTTAAAGCTTCACAAATTTAGTTAGATCGAAAATTTTAAAGTTTTTATTCTACATATCGGAGCTTACATAATATATTTTTCACCTCAAATGAAGAAAATGAATGATTCTTGGTAAGTTTTTGAAACATTTTGAGAATTTTGAATGTTTTTAGAAATTTGTTATAATTTGAATTTGAAGTTAGAAATAAGTGAAATATATGAATTATATATGAAAAATGAGTTAGAATGATTTAAGAAACGTTAAAAATAAGCCCCAGAAAAAGAGAGTTTTAAGTGTAATGGATCGAAATTGACGGCAACTGGTCGCCGTTGTTTTGAAATTCAATCTTGGGGCCATCTTGGGTCAAGATGGCTTCGAGATGCGCCCTAGGCAAATCACAATCCAGCATCGCGGACTCAAAGTCCGCGATGCTGCATTTGCCCCATGTGGCGCCTGCATTTTTTTCAAAAAAAATTTAATTTAATTTAATTTAAATGAAATAAATTAAATTTAGGGTAAATAATGTTATTTAAATTAAATAAATTAAATAAATTAAATTAAATTCTATTTTTAAAAATTAAATGTAATTTTATTTAAATTTAATAAAATCTATTAAGCAATTAATCAATATTAATTAATAAGTTGGTTAAATGACTCATTTAAGTAATAATTAATTTTATTTTTTGTAACATTATTTATTTAATGAGTACCTTTTATAATTAATTATATATTAAAAATTTTAATATATAATTAATTATTATAATATGTTAGTAATTAATTTCTCTTTCTCTTTATGTCTGTTGAATTAATTGTTTGTGATTTTTTTTGGTAAAATAATATTGTATGTTATTTAATATGTATTCTTGTTATTTGTTAATAATATTAATTTAATTTATTTTCTTAATTGTTATAGAAAAAATAACGTATCAAAAAAATATAAACTTTCAGAGCATATATTTTTTCATGCATCAGTGACTGATTATGCGAAGATATGGAGTCTAAAAAGTATAAAAGAAAAACTGACAGAGATTCAGAAAATATTATTTAGGCAGACGTGTATGGAGCATTTCTTAGATATGTCAGATTTGACGTTCTCTAGTATTTTGATACACGAGTTATTGTTGCGTAAGGTGCAAATCTTTAATTTAGAAGATAAGATGTAATTTTATATAAGGAAGAAACACATCTAATTTAGTCTGTAGGAGTTTGTACTAATCACCGGATTAGAAATAAGAGATTACCTTCCCGCCCAGCAACTGAATAGAAAATTAGGCACTCGATTGTTGGATACATATTTTTTAGGGGTAAAAAAATTATCGTATATATTTCTTGATAATTGGTACAGATGTTTGAAACTGAAGGATATGAACGATGAAGATGCAGTAAAATTGAGTTTATTTTATTTTGTGTATCGTGTTTTGATTCCATGCGACGAGCATAGTGGGATTCAAAATTTTGTACTATATTTAGTAGATGACCTTGATGAGTTTAATAAGTATCCATGGGGTAATATTGCATGGATCATACTTCATAACTTACTTAAGAAGGCCGCATTCCAAAAACTTGAGAAAATAAACATGAAAGGGTTTGCACAGAGTAAGTTTGAGAGTTATAACATGTAGTAACCAGTATCCACGACTGGTAAGAATAAGTATTTATATATGTATAAATATACGTATTTTATTTGTATGTTGATGATACTTGATTTATATATTGTTATTAGTAGTGTTTGTATAGGTTAAGGTGATACTATTAGCATTGGGTTTAATTGCAAGACTTTAGATTTATTTTAGGGACCAAATTGTAATACTTTGAAAGTTTTAGGGGTAAATTCGTAAATACCAAAATTTAGCCTCTTAGTATAAAAATACACTTTTGACCCTAATTTACCATTTTTAGGTCGAGCTACCCATTTTAAGAGAGAGAAGAGAGAAATAGAGGAGAGAGAAAGAGGAGAAGAAGAAGAAAAAGAAGAAGAAATTGAAATTTTGAATTTCAAGAGGTATATCATACGTATTTCTCAATTTATTGGTATTAATTAAGTTAATTCCTTTAAGTTTTGATTTCTGAAAATATGTATAATTGAGGATTTGTTGTGTATTTCGTAAGATCATATGAGAATTGATGATGATCTATAAGATAGTTTGATAATCATGATGAATTGTGGAATTTCTGCTGGATAACCTCTTGATCTAGGAATTTTATAAATTGTTGTGATTTGATTCTGGTTTTGAATTTTGAGTATATGAAATTAGACATGTTAAGGATCATCTGAGACTTTGAATCGATTGAAAATTCTGGAAATTGAATTTATAGTGAATTTAACAAAATGACCCTGAAATTCTGGAAATTTCCTGTGTAAACAGTATAGTACAGTGAAAAATAATTTTTGTCCTACTGAATGATCTTCAAAAATTATGAATTTGTGGAATATGATAATTTTATATGTCTAATATGATATACTCGGAATTGAGAATTTAGATCAATGTGGTTGAAGTGTTATGAATTTCTAAAGTGTATCAGCTCATTGTAATATTTGATTAACAGATTTTTAAAGTTATAGAATAAAATAGTTTTAAAATACTTTTGGCAGTGATTTGGAAGTGAAATATTTATCATGGACTGAGATATGTGTTAAGAGTAATTATATGGTAGTTTTATAATTTTTAAGTTAGTATATGATTTTATAAAATTGGGAGATTGAATACTGTTCAGTAAGTATCTTGATCCTGTTAGGTTTGTAGTTTGGATTCGATGGTGTGTATGGAATGGATTGTGTAGGAAATTTGATATAATGTTCATATATAAGAAGGATATATGAGTCAAGAATGGTATATTCTGATTTTGGAGTAATTGGACATCATTTGATGTATTAGAAATGTTTGTTAAGTGTAAGTGGTCAGAATGACAGGTTTTGAGAAACCAAATATTTAGACCAATTTGATGTGATAAATGCATTGTGTATAATTTTGTAAGCTATTTAAAGTATTTTGTGTGAATTGTGAGGCTTATGAAAGGATTAATCTCCATTGATAGGTTAAGGAGATTTAAGCCTTGTATCTGAAAGTGTTAAGAGGTAAGTATACTAGACTTTTTACTGAAATCACAATAAACATAGTAATTGTTTTGTATGATTTTGCAAATGGGGTTAAGAATATGTTTATGTTATGTCAAAGTATATTTTGATATGAAATGTGAATATATGTTTCTGAATGTGAGCATTGACATTGAGCATGGACATACATGTGTTTTTGTAAGTGAGCTTTCAAAATAAGATGTGTTTAATAAAAAAAGTTTTTGAAGTGTAATATGTCCATGAGAAATATTTTGTATTTTGAGGGTGCTTGAACTCACTGTTAACTTAGTAGGCATTTTATGTGATTTGTGGAGCCTTTATGTGTGGCCTTTCCTTTGGGATTGGTATATGTTATATGTTCCGTATGTAGGGAGGATCCTATTGGTACCTAAAGGAAGAGTGAGTCATCACATTCGTGTGGTGGCGTATTGGTGCATGTGAGAGGACTCACCGATGATCAGGGTGAGGGTTTGGCTTTTACCTTCGGGCATAAGCATTATATATGTGTTATTCAAGACCTCACTTGTACTATTCCTCTCATACGGTATGTCACCTACGAGTGACATTTGGCTCATTATGTGATATGTGATATGTAAGTCCTACTAAGTAGTAGTTGAGTGATGGTATTCCTATTATGTGTTTTGAAAGAATGTGTAAGCGCTTACATGATATGTGATTTGATAAGATTATGATTTTGATTGATCACAGCATATCATACATATGCATTATGTACATATATGTATTTGTATTTGATATATGAAAAACTAGTATGCTTACTGAGTTTTATACTCATTATAGTTTATGGTGATTTCAGGTAAATAAGGTACATGTGTGCTTAGCGGATTTGGCAAGGCTTCTGCTGTTCCTTGGGTTCCCTAAGTTGTTAGGTTGCTAAGTGTTTCATTTGGGGACACGTGGGATAAGATATTTAATTTGTCCCTAGTGAATAAATACCTATGTATTATTTTATTGTGTGTGGTTGGACTTAGTTTAAGTTTCACCAAGTATAGTAATGGATTGATTTTAAGTAAGAATTTACAATGAATATATTCTGGGCTTCCGGTAACAAAGTTGCTACTGGTGACGTAGTAGAGTGTTAATCTCTGAGAAAACTCTGCGTATCTCCGGTTTACTAATTGTCCCAGTCATAATTCAATTGCTATAATTCTGAAAGAAATTAAAATGAATGTTTAAGTATTATTGAATGAATGTAAGTGATGTCGTGTGTCAGATCTTTTGGGTCTGGGGCGTGACATAACATGTATGAATTTTCGCACGTATTTCTGGTACGTCATAATTTTCTTGTACTTTACATTTTCTTCTTAATTATTTATTTATTTTTGTATACGCCAAACTTATATTTTAAAAATAATTATATTAGGTATAGATTTTCGAGGCAATTCCAGTGTGCGGAGAGATTTTTGGTATTCGCTATAGTGATCGCTTCCCTCGTATTTTGAATTGGACGACTCGAGGAACTCCTCGATGACGTTAAGAATACAATATTAGGGAAGGATTTGGTATGTGTTGATATTAATGAAAAATATATGTTTATAACTTTTATTTTGTATTAAGCGTAACTTAATTTTATATTTGTAGGTTCTTTCAGTACATCGTAAATTAGTACCAAAAGATCATGAGAAGAAAGAGGCAGTTGTACAAATGGTTAGACATGTAGGCATTCCAAGCAGAAGCTATGCTGGGGACTTGCCAAATATGTATGATTACAGTGGGAGCAAAAGCAAGTGCCTGAGGGCCTATGTCTATTTCAAGACCCTAACGATGATGATATGGATATGGAGGGGGATGAATATGAATGGGCAAACTCACAATTGTCAGCACCAGTGCCAAGAGCAACGGTATATTACTTATTTACGTAATTAACTAAAGAGAAATTTTCATATATTTCTAAATAAGTCATTAACTATGGTTATGTTTTTGGTAGTCTGAACATAGTGCATCTATAGACTATATCGTTACACATCAGATTGAGCAACTGCGAGAGGAGATGATTAAGAGAATTGGGCATACTAAAGCTGTACTTTTGCAAAGAATGGACAAGGATAGGGATGAAATTTTTACAAGGGTTGATCGGCTCCGGACCCAACTTACACAATAGATGCAACAGATGATGATGTATTTTAGGCAGTCATGCTCATTCCAAACCAACGAAAGCCATAGCATGGTGAGAAAAATAAATTTAAAATTGTATTAATTTTTTCTTATCTTAATTGCAGTTTGATTTATTTTAATATATACATATCTTTTATTTTGGAGAGAACACACCGGTAGGCTATCAATATGGATTTCAGACCCTAGCTACTGGTCATGACATACAGCCTTAGCCACTGATTGACAGTCCTACAAGTGTTGAGATCTTACCTACCCCGTATAAGGGAGTGAGTCAATATGAGAGACTGTATAGACCTGCATGGTATTTGCACACCCCATATATAAATCTATTTCCACAAAAGACATATGAGAAGAAGAAAAATTAAAATTGAAGTACAACCTCAAGCAGACATGAATCCATTGCAGCAGATAGACTCGACCATCTTAATTGAGTTTTAGGCCTGGTTGGACAAGGATAAGGGTATAGTCATCTTACCTGGCCTTGACGATAATCCGGCATGGTTTCAATTTTTTTTACATAGCTAGCTGAATGACTTTGTAAGTAAAATTTATTTATTTAAATTTACATATTGACTTGACGGTAATCATATGTGTTGAAATATATTAAATAATTATAATTATAATTGTTTGTTAATGCAGTATATTAATGAGTATTTGAAGGTGATCCGGCTTAGGCAATACTATTATACTAATGTATTGCCACAATTGTCCACTTCTATATATTCGTACTTCTTTGTGAGTATTGAATTAAATTAATTGCATTTTATTATGTAATCTTTATTGATTATTCGATGACGTTGCATTTTTAGGAGACTTTTAGACTCTTTTATGATAAACACAAAAACAACATTTCTGGCATTGCATGAAGTGATGGCATATGCTCAAGGCTTGAAAGAAGATTTACTCGGTGCACGGATGTGGATTAAGGTTAATAAGGTAAAATATAATATTTATTATATGAGTGTTATTTTTGTTTATAACTTGTAGTACTATTTATGAGACTTATTTAAATTTTATGTAGGTTTATATTCCTATTGTGAGAATATTGATTGAAAATTATCTGAATATAATTTGGAGATCAAACCAAGTGCGTAGGGTACGTACGGATTGAAGACGGACGCAAAAGGAGGTAAAAAATGAAGAAGGGTGCACCAGGCGCTAGCGCCGCGGCACCAGTCCAAAACCTGAGCACCGCGGCGCCAGAAGACCAGTACTGCAGTGCTCAGTAGAAGTGCGCCAGCGCCGCGGCGCTGGAGACGGGAACAGTATTTCAAAATAAGAAAACTTCTTTATTCATCTCCCACTTATTTCAGGACTCCCTAATACAACTCCACACATATAGGGTAAACCTAGGTCATCCCAAAACCTATATAAAGGCTATTAATTGGCTTCTAACACATCTTTGTGATTTTAGTGATAATCTTTGTAGTTTTTTGTGAGAGAAAATCCCTACAGTGAGAGAGAGAGTTTTCTTTGTGATCTTTCTTGTAAAAAAGCATACTTTGTGAGTGCTTTGTGATTCATAATAAGAGAAGGGTGTGATCTTAATCCGCTGTGGATGTAGGCAAGTTGCCGAACCACGTAAATTCTTTGTGTATTCTTCTTTTACCCATTTTCTCTCTTTATTTCTTAGTAAACTTGTTCTGCATTATTATATTTGCTTGGGTGATCTTACTTGTTTGTGTGCTTCCGCTTCAACAAACTAGTATCAGAGCTTTAATTCTAAGCAAACATAGTCACACCAAAGTATGAGGTAGAGAAATTCAACGGTATGAATGACTTCAATCTGTGAAAGATGAAGGTTAAGGCGTTGTTGGTGAGCCAAAGGATTAGCTTGGTATTGGAGGAGACTGCAGCTCCATCTAGTGGTGAAGAGAAGACGGCAGAGTCATCTAGAGCTGAAGTAGAAAGAAGGGACATTCAAGAAAGAACTCATAACACAATCGTTCTGTCATTAAGCGATGAAGTATTAAGGGAAGTAGCAGGTGAAACGATGACAATAGGTCTTTGGAAGAAGCTTGACTCTCTTTATATGAGGAAATCGTTAGTCAACAGATTGCATATAAAGAAGAAGTTGTATCAGCTGTCTATATCAGATGGGACGCTGATGAAAGATCATATAGACGCCTTCAATAAGATCATCCTTGATCTTGAGTCTATCAACATCAAGATAGAAGATGAAGATAGAGTAATTATCTTGCTGAGTTCACTCTCAAGAGCTATGAGAGTTTTGTTGATACACTACTCTACAGCAGAGAGAGTTTAACGATGAGTGATGTGAAATCATCATTAAACTCAAAGTTATTAGGAAAGCAAACCGAGGGCAATGCAGAAAGCTTATCTGTAAGAGGAAGGCCCTCATATAGAGATGGGAAGGAAAAAGGCTCAAGGTTGAAGTCTAGGACTTCTAAGAAGTACTATTGCTGCAAGAAAGAGGAGCACTTCATAAAAAACTATCCTGAGAAGAAAGCACAAGACAAGAAGAAAGTGGATGTTGCACTTACCTATGATGATAGCTATGACTGTGCAGAGACACTCGTCGCTACTGATGGTAAAAAACTCTCAACAATGAGTTCTTGATTCTGGTTGCACTTTTTATATATGCCCGCACAAGTTCTGGTTTACAAATTTCCAGCCTATTAGTGGTGGTAAGGTCTTAATGGGCAATGACAATGACATTGCATGTCAAATGATGGGAATTGCTAGTGTTAAACTTATGTTACATGATGGGCGAGTGAGAGAGTTGACAGATGTTAGGTATGTTCCTGACTTGAAGAAAAACTTGATCTTATTAAGGACTATAGACCAGAATGAGTGTTCCATCAGGATCGACGGAGGGATTTTAAGAATTTTCAAGGGTTTCATGGTGGTTATGAGAGGAGAGAAGTGCAAAGGTATTTATGTGCTTAAGGGTGAAGTCGTGAGTGGTTTTGCACTATTCTATGTAGATGATGAGAGTATGCAAACCAAGTTATGGCATCTTAGACTGGCACATCTAGGCGAGAGAAACCTAAAGGAGTTATATAGTTAAAAGGCGTTTAGTGAAGATAAGTTCCAACCCTTAGAGTTTTGTGAGCATTGTGTGCTTGGGAAAGCACACAGGGTAAGGTTTAGTACCGGCAAGCACAAGACTAAGGGGACTCTTGACTACATACACTCAGATCTTTGGGGACCAGCTCAGACAGCTACTCATGGTGGTGCCAGGTATTTTCTCAGCTTGATTGATGACTATTTGAGGAAGCTGTGGATCTATGTGTTGAAAAGCAAAGATCAAGCCTTTGAAGTATTTAAGACTTGGAAAGTGCTTGTTGAAAATCAGACTGGAAAAAGGGTAAAGAGGCTAAAGACTAACAACGGCCTCGAATTTTACAACAGAGAGTTTGATGGATTTTGTGCCAAGCATGGGATTGTAAGGCATAGAACAGTAAGATCAACACCACAGTAGAATGACGTAGCTGAGAGGATGAATAGGAACTTACTTGAAAGGGTTAAATGCATGCTTACCAATGCAAAGATGTCCAAGATATTCTGGGGAGAAGCTGTAGTGACTGCAGCTTACTTGATTAATAAAAGTCCCTCCTCAGCAATTGACTTTAAGACGCCAGAAGAAAAATGGTTTGGAAATCCTCCGAAGTATGACCACCTTAGAATATTTGGTTGCTATACCTTTGTACATATTAAGGAGGGGAAGTTGGAACCTAGAGCTATCAAAAGGGTATTCATAGGATATCCCTAAGGAGTGAAAGGATATAAGGTGTGGTGTAAAAACTTGACACCACCAAGGAGTATCATAAGCCATGATGTGACGTTCAATAAGATGACGATGCTGAAAACCTCCCAAGAAGATGAGAAAGAAGAACCTGTGTCCAAGGAAGACTCAGCACCCGAGTTAATAGAAGTTGAAGTAGAACCTGAACAAGGATCTGATATGCCCCCAGATCAACACTTCAATGAAGAGATCCTTGAAGATGAATCAAGAACACTGGCGAGTTCCTCCAAGTCCACCCAAAGAAAGACTAAAAATACTGAGATGGAACTTGAAGAGTACCAGTTAGCCAGAGATAGGCTAAGGAGAACAATTAACCCACCAGCAGGTATGCATAAGCAGACTTAGTTGCTCATGCTTTTAATTATGCTTACACTCTTGAGTGTGATGAATCTAGGACATATGGTGAGGCTATGAAGAGTGAAAACAAGAAAGAATGATAGCAGGCCATGAAAGAAGAAATTAGTTCTCTTAGGAAGAACAATACCCGAAAGTTGGTGGAGAGACCTCAAAAGAAGCTAGTCAGGTGCAAGTGGGTGTATAAGGTGAAGGAAGGGATACCGGGGATTAAGCCTACAAGATTCAATGCTAGATTAGTAGTACAAGATTTTACTTAGAGAGAGGGAGTTGATTTTTATGAGATATTCTCTCTAGTTTTCAAGCACACATCTATTAGGATTTTGTTAGCCATGTGTGCAAACTTTGATTTACATCTAGAGCAGATGGATGTAAAGACAGCTTTTCTACATAGAGAGCTTGAAGAAACGATATATATAGCATAGCCACAAGTGTTCAAGGAGCCCGAAAAAGAAGATCATGCTTGTTTGCTAAAAAAGTCATTATACGGGTTAAAGCAATCACCTAGACAGTGGTATAAGAGATTTGATGAATTTTTGATGGCTTGTGGCTTTAGTAGGAGCAAGTATAATGGATGCGTGTACTTCAAGAACATAAGTTATGGGATGATGTATTTGCTTCTATACGTCGATGATATATTGATCGCATGTAAGAATATGGAAGAAATACAGAAGCTCAAGAAGCAGTTGAGTGGCGAGTTTGAAATGAAGGATTTATGAGCAGCGAAGAGAATTTTGGGTATGGATATTGTGAGGGAAAGAAGAGATGTTATCTTCTTGTCCCAACAATGAGATATAATCAAAATTCTGGAGAAGTTTGGTATGTCCAACGCAAAGGCTGTCTCTACTCATTTGGACATGCATTTCAGACTTTCAGCAGCACAGTTGCCAACATCTGAAGAAGAGAAACTGCAGATGAGCAAAGTATCATATGCAAGCACTGTGGAGAGCGTCATGGATGCAATATTTTGCACAAGACCAGACATAGCATAGGCTGTGAGTGTGGTAAGTAGATACATGGTGAACCCGTGAAAAGATCATTGGCTTGCAGTAAAGTGGATTCTGAGATATCTCAAGGGGATGTCAAATCACGGGTTGATATATAAGAGGGATGAGGACAATAATGAAATGGTAAGAGGGTACGTAGACTCAGATTATGCAGGTGATCTAGACAAGAGTAGATCATTGACAGGCTACGTATTTACATTGTTTGGGTGTAGTGTGTGTTGGAGATCAGTTCTATAACATGTGGTTGCACTCTCTACCACAGAGGCAGAGTACATAGCTATTGGAGAAGCTATCAAGAAGGCCGTGTAGTTAAAAGGCATATGTGCAGAGATATTGGCTAGTAAAGATGTGAACACCGATATGTATTGTGACAGCCAGAGTACCATACACCTAAGTAAGCATCAAGTGTTCCACGAGAGGTCGAAACACATTGATGTGAGGCTCTATTACATTCTAGAGATTGTCCAAAGTGGTGAAGTTAGTCTAATAAAGATAAGGTCATCTGAAAACCCTACTGATATGTTAACTAAGCCACTACCCTCGATTAAGTTCGTCCTATGCAAGGAATTAACCGGAGTCACTACTTTGTGAGGGTGACCGAAGATGCAAAAATGAGAGATCGAGTTGCTTTTGTGGATGATTTTGAATCAAGGAGGGTATTTAATGAGAATATTGATTGAAAATAATCTGAATATGATTTGTAGATCAAGCTAAGTGCGTAGGTACGCACGGATCGAAGACAGAAGCAAAAAAAGGCGAAAAACGAAGAAGGGCACACCATGCGCCAGCTGCGGCGACCAGGCTTGGGCACCGCGGCGCCCAGTCCAGAACCTGAGAGCCACAACACCAAAAGACCAGCGTCGCAACGCTCAGCAAAAGCGCACCAGTGCCACAGCGCCCAGTAGAAGCGTGCCAGCGCCGCGACTCTAGAGACGGGAACAATCTTGTAATAAGGAAACTTCTTTATTTCGTCTCCCACTTTTTTCAGGACTCCCTAATACGACTCCCACACGTATAGGGTAAACCTAGGTCATCCCAAAGCCTATATAAAGGCTATCAATTGGCTTGTAAACACATCTTTGTGATCTTAGTAATAGTCTTTGCGGTTCTTTGTGAGAGAAAATCCTTAGAGTGAGAGAGAGTTTTTTTGTGATCTTTCTTGTAAAAAAACATACTTTGTGAGGGCTTTGTGATTCATAGTAAGAGAAGAGTGTGATGTTGAACCCCCGTGGACGTAGGCAAGTTACCAAACCACGTAAATTCTTTGTGTGTTCTTCTTCTACCCCTTTTTTCCTCTTTATTTCTTAGTAAGCTTGTTCTGCATTATTATATTTTCTTGGGTGATTTTACTTATTTGTGTGCTTCCGCTTCAACATCTATCAATTATAATCAACAACATTGGGTTACGGCTGAGGTGGATATTTTGCATCGGTAAATAATGATCTACGATTCTAGCATCAAGGGGGTTGCCTATGGTGTGATTAAGAATCATGTCATGCCATTATCTACGTTGTTACCACACTACCTAGATGCTTGTAGATTTTATGAGTAACGACAAATTACAACTGACTTAACCCATTTTTATATAGTTAGATTAAAGAAAAAAGTGCCACAATAGACAATGAATATTGGAGATTATGTTTGTATATTTATAGAGTTTTTAATGTTGTGTCGTCATTTAGATTTTAGTCCTGATCATGGATCATTTTTTAGGATAAAAATGACGATTGATTTATAAAAAGGTGTAAAAAAAATAAAAAAGGAAAGGAAAATTAAATGTTTGTATGTTTATAGAGTTCTTTTTTTATGTATTTTATAGATTTAATGGTAAATGTATAATTAGTCAATGCATTCTTTATTAAGCACAATTGGAAAAAAAAAAAAGAAACATAACAAACGAGTTAATTAATACAATGGTAACAAAGTATAATTAACTAGTCAAATGAGGTCTATAATAATAAAGCACAAATAGAAATATAACTCATAAAGAACATATCAACTACCATGTAATGCAATTGGGTTTCAATAAGTTTTTCGATTATGTCCATACTGCTTGCATCGGCTGCATACATTCTTCGGGGGAGCCTCATCTCGTGATAGAATTCGATTCTTCTGATGCCTTTCTGCTTGTTGACGTACTATAGAAGGCTAGATGTCAACAGTTCTCAACTCTTCTGGAATAATCCAATCTGATGGATGACTAACCGGATTTACTGGTTCACTGTATACATGCAATAAAGACTCAGTTGTGTAACTGCTTGCATCGGCTGCATACATTCTTCGGGGAAGCCTCATCTCGCGATAGAATTCGATTCTTCTAATGTCTTCCTGCTTGTCGATATACTATAAAAGGCTGGATGTCAACAGTTCTTAACTCTTCTGGAATAATCCAATCTGATGGATAACTAACCAGATTTACTGGTTCACTGTATACATGCAATAAAGACTGAGTCGTGTAATATCACGAACAAAAAGTTTGGTACTTGATCTGACTTGCCTACATACTACAAGTGCATGAGCACATGGTAGCTGCTATAGATTAAACTTTTGACAATTACATGACTTCGCCAATATGTCCACTATTCCATTTCTTTTTTTGTCCTTAACGACAAAGCGAGATTGGTCTATTGCATGCAATGTCATGTGGGGGGAATCATCATTGTGCTTCCAAATCTTTTCATGGGCCCAATTTGTCAAGAAGTTTGACATATTTTCTGCAGCCTTATGTCTTTCAACAAACCATCTTTACATTACTCTCAAATTCATTCAATTAAGGCAGTCACCGTCATGCCACATGCTTCATTTGCAATAGCGTTAATGTTTTTTGCAATATTGGTAGTCATGATGTTATATCTTCTGAATGCTCCTATTGATCGAGTCTATTTTGAAAAACCAACCTCCTCCTCCAAGTATCTAGTTGCCTTCGATTTCATTTCTCGCATCTTATTAATTTATCTTTAAAAGTCAGCTACGCGATATGCCTTGGTAGCAACAAAATAGGAAGCCAAATATCCTCATCTTTTTGTTGTCTCAGACGGTATCTTATATCGTGCGACCAAATTACATTTCAAGTGATGGATGCATACTCTATGATATACATTAAGAAGTACATCTCTAATGGCCTTCTCGATATAAGTATCTATCAGATATAAATACAAGGTTCTCAAGATCACTAATAACTCTCCGGAGTTTTTTCATAAACCACGTCCGTGAAGCATCATTTTTAGAGTTAGCAATACCTCATGCAAGTGGAAAAATTTAGTTGTTTCCATCCTTACAAACAGCCACAAACATTTTTCCTAGGTATGAGCTTTTTAAAAATATACTATTAACTGTAATAATTGATTTGATGGAAGACTGAAACCCTTTAATATATGGTCTAAGCATCATGAAAAAATATTTAAAGTGCTTGCAATCATCAATCTCCAATTGTGTGACTGTACTTGGGTTATATTGTTCCAATATATGGCAGTATATAGGAAGTAATTTATATGAAGCCTCTAGAGTACCACGTATCAACACCAATACATGATCCTTAGATCGCCAAGTAATAGGGTAAGTTATCTCCACACCAAACTCCTCACGTATGTCTGCTTGGATTTCATTAGGTCTATAAAGTCAACTCACAGATGCAAACTTATTTTTTTTAATGAATTTTTTAATAAAAATCATTCTCAACAATGCTACAACAAGTTGAAAGAGCAACAAATAATCGTTTATAGCTGATTCCATAACAGAGGCAATATATTGTAACCTCAGAAGCAACAAAAGAAGTGGTATAGATACGTAAATTTATCACTGTATTTTGAATAGTTTCAAGTGCAACGGATCCCATACCATTGTTTTTGCAACAACAATGAAGCCATTGCACAAGATAAAGAGCTAAGATCACACCAAAAGTCTAAACATATAGAAAGGAAATACTATATCATTAGAGACATCATGGCTAGAAGAGACGTAATAGTTTATAGAGTAGACTCTATAAATAATGTAGCAGACTTACTTACAAAAACTTTAACTCCAAAAATATCTGAAAGATATGTGAAGTTAATAGGCATTAGATACCATCGTGAATGACACTAAAGAAAGTGAGAGTTATTGAAATTTATGCTTACGTGTCATCCCTTTGTGTATGAATATTTGTTTAATATTTATACTAATATTATTATTTCATTAAATCGCTAATTATATTTTATATATGGTAAGATGCTTGTAACATTTTAGATATTGTATGATCTAAAAAAGTTTAGATGTGTTCTAAAGGAGTTTATAGTGCTAAAAATTAGCAATATTAGGAGTTATAAATACTAAGAGTTAGCACTGATAAGAGTTATCAGGTTATAAGAGTCAGTAAAATCTAAGGAGTTAAGCCTTGTCTAAAATGGGACAAAGACTTGAGAATATATTAATAATAATATAGTTGCACAAAGTTACAAATGGTGCTAGAAAAATGTTATTATGCAAATATGTTCTCAAATACTATGTTCCTGATCTATCTTCATTGATGCAGGTTGGTCAGTGAAGATCTTATAGTATATAAATCAGTGTATATCTACATCTGGATGATCCAGATGGTTAATCTTAGTAAATCATGAGTTTAGTGGAAGCTCGTAAGAAATGAGTACTAAACAGGCTTATGAAGACCTCCAATAGACATCCCATAAATCCATCAATGGAGATTCTTTTGAGTTGAGTAGTATTCGTGGTCCTTTGACTTGAGTGCCGCGATAGACTTGTGAGTGATGGGTGTTGATAGGTATGGTCCGATACTCATGGAGTCCGGTGTGTATAGATATGGGATCCATTAGCTCATTTAAGTGGGTAATATATCATAATACTCCAAGATTGTATTTCAAAAGGTCTTATGGTCATAAGCAGTATTTTTTAAGAAAAGAGTTTTACCTTAAGGATAAAATATTGTAAGAGTGTTTGAGGATATTATTTATTAAAACACAAATCTAGAGATAAATTTACGGACGAGCATATGGAGATTTAACGGTATTAATCTATATCTCTGCTCTACTCGAATATAAATGATGAAGGGATTACGCCGATATGTTATAACCTTAACTTGTATAGTCTAATAAGCCGCTTTGTGATATTCGTAACGTGTGTGTGGGGGCATTATTGATAGATGAATAGAGGAGTTCCATATAAAAAATCCAGCATGAACCTAAAGAGTTTTACAATATAAAGTGTACTCATTGTGCTCTGGGGTAGTATATATTTGTCCATTGCTAATATAATACATAAATCAAGTGAAGTGTTATGCATTTACGCAAGTAGAGAACTTGAAAATGCTTTTGGTACTTGGTCTTTGTTGAAACAAGTTGCTGATATGTATTCTACACTTGTCTTTAAATAAATATTCATAAAGGACACTTGTTGAATGAGTTTTGACAAATTTGTTCATTTTGATTAAAATAAAAAAATTGCAAAGACCAAGAATCGTATATGCTTTGCTTGTATGAGAACAAAAGTCTATTGGTTAAGAAAAGAAAAACAAGCAAAATGTTTGCATCTTTTTGGTTGAGAAGGGATTCGGCTACTTTTAATTTTTCGTGGAATGAAAAATGAACATTTTGCCTTGGAGAGATACTTGGCCATTGTTTTTAAGAAAAAGAAGGTGAAGTTGTTAATCTTTGCTAAGTGACACATATTCGGGCAAGGAAGAAAATGAAAGAAATGTTCTTTATTTTTCCTTAAGTCTTAAAAACTTGTGTGAAAGAAAACATACTTAAGAGTTAAGAATTGTAATACCGAAAAAAAAATCCTATTTAACTACCATTTTAGAGTTAAAGTATCCACATTGATTTTGGCCTAGAATTGTGCTTGAGTTGCATTTCTTGTGAGCTCTTTACTTAGGTATAAGACATAATAATTTTTTTAAGTTACCTTCATTTTGGTAAATGTTCTTCCTTTATCATCTATGTACAATTGTTATACATATTAATTTGAATGAGATACATATTACTGTATGATTATTTTACTTGTATTAAATACATGTAATTAAATGAATACATTAAGTATACTATAAAATATAAAAAATACTTTCATTGTGTATTGTAATATTTGTAATTTTTAAAATTGTACTGCATTCTTATTCATCACTAACACACTCCAATATTTGCGCCCTTCATTAGTTTTAGCTTTTTATTTTTATCCATTTCTTGTCCATCCAATGCGTTCTCGACCTCTTGTAGACCCCTCATTGGTCTTTAACTCAAAATCATACTAAAATATTGCTTCTTATAATCCATCCATATCAATGCTTAATTACTTAAGGGTAATCTTAGTTAAGTCTTTTCATTGACTTAACTTCATTAAGGCTTAAAATTTTAGTCTAAAAAAAATTCGAATGCATCTTTCATAAGGTAACATTTATATTATGATCTCCAGTGTCATTGTTGATTCTATCACAATACCTCGGTGGTTGAATCTTATTTCTGTCAGTGGCCCCCTTACCATATATTCTCTTTTAACCTCTATCACTTTGGTGAGTTAATCTCCAATGCTGTCTCTTGGTTTGCATTCCTTCAACAAACCATATTGAACCACTCACAGCATTCCTATCAAGCATATACATTCTATTGTACTTTTTACTATTTATAATCACCATAAATCTTTTTCACACCTTTATTATTCATTTTTATGCTTTGATTAGATATATCTCTTGATTGAGTACCCTAGGGATATTAAGGTCCTCATAACTCTAGGAACATGTCTTATACTAAGTAACTCTCTAGTTTTCTTACGATGCAACCTCATTATTATATTATCAATCCCTATGACTTGACACATAATATCATTATCCATTAGTACTTTACCACCCTTAATAGATATATAATTGGTAAATAAGGATTTATCAGGACTCATGTGAAAATTATACTTAGAATCAAGAATCCACTCACCAACATACTTCTAATTAGAATTTACCAAAGATTCTATAACTTCATTGTCATCCACACAGACTATTGCAGCATTTTCTCCCTTCTTTGCCTTTCTTTCTAGATAATCCCCAATTAGGTGCTCTTCTTTCTTACAATAATAGCACTTTTTATTTGACTAATTATTCTTTCCATCTTTATATTCAGTCTTTTCTCTTGCAGTTAAACCTACTGCACTACTAAATTCTGATCTTTTTCTCAATTCTTTTGATGTCAATAAGACTTTAACATCAATTATTGTTAAAGTCTCTTTACCATATATGTGTATATCTACAAAGTGCTTATAATTTAGAGGTAGAGAACACAATAAGATAATTTTTTTGTCTTCATATTTTATCTTGATGTCAATCATCTTAAGATCGATGATAATCTTGTTGAAGGTGTTAATGTAGCTTTTAATTAAAGTTTCTTTAGGCACAAATAACTGATACAACTTTATCTTGACTTACAGATGATTCGTTAAGGACTTCTTTATACAGAGGACATCAAGCATCTTTTAAAGACTAATTATAGGGCTCTATGGCAACCTTCTTAAAAAATTCATCATTCAAATGCAGAACAATAGTACTATAGGCTCTCTTCTGAATAGTTTCACGATTATATTCAAATTTAGGTATTTTAGGGTTTTTTTCTTCATTATTTGTTGCCTGAGTCTCTTCAAAGGCTGAATCCAACCATTGACTCACCAATAGAGCTATAATCTTTACCTTTCACATATTAAAATGATTCTGCCTATTGAACTTTTTTATTTTATACTTGTGAGTTGTCATGGTTAACCAATATTCTAATATCACTTATTGGAATTTTTACATGCACTAATACTACTTGTCAACAATTTAGCACCTTAAAACCCTAGAGCATACAAAAGATTTTTGTTCACAAATAAAATAAGAATGAAAAGATCATATATACAGTAGAGATAAACAATATTATATAAGGCATAAGAATTATGTGGTTCAGCAACTGTCTACGTCCATAATGGATCACGGGATCCTAATGTCTTTTATTACTCAGATAAAAAAAATCTCTCATAAGAGATAGCCAAGAAATACAATAATAGTTAAGCTCTCTAAAGAATTTATCATCACTCACTTGTAGATACAGTACTCAAGTGCTCTCTAAGCTCTATATTCTCTCACTTGTTATTTCTTCAATATTTGATCAATCTAATGTCTTTATAAGGGTTTATATAGCTTTTAAACCATTTCTAGAAACTCTATTTCTTGTTGGAATAGGATTTCACATATAAGAGAGTCTAAAATCAATTCAAAATAAGCAAATTCTCTTTAAACCAAAATTCTTGTAAGTTGGTGCTGTGGTGCCACAGTGAGCATGACCTGGCACCTTAGTGCGAAGGCCTAAAAATAGTTCCTCTTGTACTTTTGCTTCTTTCCTTGCTTTCAAAATTTTATTTTCGTCCATTTTTCATCGGTCCAACTCATTCTTAAACTTGTATTCACTTCTCATTGGCCTTCAACTAAAAATCATGCTCAAATACGATTTTGAATCAACAAATTCTAACAAAAAGAAAACAAGCAATTAAGCAACAAACAATAACACACAAAGTGAGATATTTGTGTACTGCTAAGCATATACCATTGCTAAAGAATGAAGGCACAAGGGCTTAGAATGCAAGGGCTTTTCCTTTGGGCAAAAGATTTACTGCTTGGGACCAAAATTTGGTGCCATCGAAATTGGAGAGATGCAACATAGATAACAACTTAATTGATTTGCTAAATATGATTTATTGGGCAAAAATTCATAAGCATGTAAATGGATATATAATATGTAAGAGGTTATACCAATTGCGAGTTAAAGCGTTTGGGAATAAAATAGTATCTAATTTATTTGCCATAAGAAATACAGAAGCACCCATCATGTGATCTACATATATTTCACGTTAGAATCTAGTGATTCAAAATTTTGGATAAATTTAATTTTGAGTTGGAGATCAAAGAAGAGTTAACAGGTGTAATACACGTGTAGCACATATATATTGGTTAGTGGCAACCCAAAAAAAAAAAAGAAAGAAGGAAGCGGTGGCAATTTATATATATATATATATTTGTTGCTTTCTTCATTTAAGAAGAAAGAACCGAAGCAGAAAAAGAAACGAAGCAGAGAAAGAAAAAAAAAGGAGAAAAGAAAAGAAAATAGGAAATTTTAAAAAATTAGTTTGGGTAATTAAATTTATACCCAGTGATTTAGCGGGTAATAGTTTTACAATATTAGAATATTTATTTTTTTATATTTACAATACATATCGGTACTAATTATGTATTTTTACAGCCTATGATATAAGAGGTGTGCCGATAGCGGGTAGATCTCAGAATTTAGACCCAGCTCAGGATTAGCCCTCATTATGAGTGGGTAACTATATATATATTTTATATGTTTTTAATACAGCCAATTATGATTAAATTACGCGTTATTAGATTTAGTTATGATTTATTTTAGACAAAAAAATATTTATACTATTTAGTATATTTAAAAATGTTTTAGAATAAATTATAGTATAGTTTATAATTACGTTCAGTACAGAAATGTTTATTTTCGAACAATTATATTTTCATGATATTATATAGTAGTAATTTTTGAACCACCATATGCGTACCTTCCCCTTTAGTGTAGTTGTTCTGCGCATGCGTTAGACCAGTTTAGTTTGCTCTGCCCGGGCGATGTAGCATTCCGCTGGGTTAGACCAGTTTAGATCCCTCGCTCTGCCTGTGTGTGAGTTACTTCGCCAGGTTAGACCAGATTTTTCTCCGGGTACAAGTTTGGTGTGGTTTTCAATATATATGTAGTACATGTTTCCAGAGCTATGTTATATATATTCAGCTTGATAATAGATTTTATAATAGTTTGCGCTTTCAGATTTTCAGATTCTAGTATTATGTCATGATTTTAATTTTAGCATAAATTTTATGACAGCTCATACTTTCAGTACAAGTTTATTGACTGCTCAGTATACAGTTTCTTGATTATTTTATCATACAGATTTATACATGTACAATACATATAAAGTATATGATATTTTCAGATTATATCCACTCACTGAGCCACAAGCTCACCATTTTTCCTATTTTCCCTATTTTTTTCCAGGTTGTCACAGGTATTTGTGCAGTGTGATACAGTCATCACATTTTGAGGTTGGCCAACGTGCATAGCTGCATAAGTGTCTCAATCTGTGTATTTGTATATGTTTTGTATATTGGAGTACATGTGTACACTTTTTGTTGAGGTAGGTAACCTCATTGTATCATATGTATGGGTAAAGAGTATGTTAGTCACATCTCATCACAGGATCTGTTTTGATTCTCGAGGAAAGCTCGGGTCGGGTCCTGTCAGTTTGGTATTAGAGCATGGTTTTAGATTCTGTAGACTAGTACATGATACATGCATGTTGGAGATGTCATTAATGAATTGTTGCATTTTATAGATTTTCATCATGTGTCCACGTAGCCGACCTCACACGAAACTTGTGGCTGAACTGGGAGCTCCCTTAGTATCAGATAGAAGAGAGGAATCTATTAGAGAGGAAGTAGCTGAGTCAGTTCCCCTTGTACCCATACCTCAAACTCAGACTGATCCTAATATAGATGAGACATACCCTCAGTCAGTGCCACAACTTGTGATACAGTCTACACAGGGACAGCCTGATAGACCTGCCTTAGAGTAATCCATAGATAGACTGGCTCAGTTAGTTACAGTTGTAGTAGAGAGACAAACACAGGGACCACCCAAGAGAGAGAACACAATAGAGCATGTTCGTAGTTTGGGGGCAGAGAATTTTTCAGGCACTACAGAGCCAGCTGATGCAGAGTCATGGTTGACTAGAGTAGAATGGATATTTGATGTTATGAGATGTACTGATGATGAAAGGGTTTCCTTTGCTACATTTTTACTTGAGGGTGGGGCATACCACTGGTGGAGATCAGTATCACGTAGATATAGAGGGGTGATTAGTTGGGTTGATTTTTGTAAAGAATTTAATGTTAAATTCTTTCCTATGATTTTCCAAGACATCCAGGCTAGTAAGTTCTTTGAGTTAGAATAGGGATTGATGACAGTGAAGAAGTACGAGAACTATTTTATAGAGTTATCGAGGTTCGCTTCTTATGCAATATAGAATGAGAGAGATAAATGTAAGAGATTTAAACAGGGCCTTAGAGGCAATATCAGGACAACAATTACAGCTATGGGCACAGTGATTTCAGTGAGTTGGTAAGGGTTGCAATGAGAGTTGAAAGAAGCCTAGTAGAGGCACGCAGAGCCCAGTCATTCAAGCAGAAACCAGGTTATGGTTGGTCAGTTGGTGGATCAAGTAGCAGTAAAGCACTTGGAGGGGAGACATCCCATACAGGGTATTCTGGTAGACAACGGTATGGTCAGAGCCCTATGCTGTCAGGAGGACAGAGATAGAGTTCTATTCAGAGTTTTGTGCCTCCATCTGTTGGAAGCAACATAGGGAGTCAGAGGCCCTGAGGCAGTAGCCAGTTAAGTAGTAGTGCTAGCATGAGAAGGTACCCTCAGTGTTCCATGTGTGGGAGGAGTCATGAGGGACAGTGTCTGAGAGGTTTTAGAGGTTGCTACCATTACGGACAAGCTGGACATTTAAAGAGAGATTGCCCTCATCTTCTTCAGAGTAGCAGCTTAGTACAGAGTATAGTTTCTCAGGGTTTTTAAAGTGGTAGTGGCAATATTCAGAGACCTGGAGGATCTCAGACAGGAGAGCCTATCTCTAGTACTGGTGTACAACCTAGAACTTTAGGAGCTAGTAGAGATCCACAGAGGGGTCAGCCAGGTCGACCTCGTAGCCAGACACGTGTATTTGCTTTGACTCAGTAAGAGGCACAGGCTACCCCAGATGTTGTCACATGTATACTAACTATTTTTTGCCGAGAGGCACATATTTTAATTGATTCGGGCTCTACGCATTCTTTTATTTTTTGTATCTTTGCTGTGCATGCGGATAGAGTGTTAAAACCCTTAGATTGTAGTTTGGTGATAGCCACACCATTTGGAGAATCATTATTGGTTGAGAATGTATTTCAGGGTTGTGTTATCAAAGTGGGTAGTAGTGAGATGGTAGCAGATTTAATTCCTTTTGCTATACATGATTTTGATGCAATACTTGGGATGGACTGGTTAGCTAATCACCATGCTACTGTAGACTGTTTTCGAAAGGAGGTTATATTCAGAAGACACAGAGAGCTTGATATTATATTTTGTGGAGAGCGACGAGTTCTTCCATCATGTGTTATATCTGCTATAACAGTTAAACGGTTGCTCATAAAATGATGTCCAGCCTATTTGGCACAGGTTATTGATACCAGAGTCAATGGGGTCACATTAGAAGATATTTCAGTGGTAAGAGGTTTTTCAGATGTATTTCCTGAAGATCTTCCAAGCTTACCACCAGATAGAGAGATTGATTTTGGTATTGATTTGGTTCCAGACATAACTCTTATCTCCAAAGCACCATATAGAATGGCCCCTTCAGAGTTAAAAGAATTAAAGACTCAATTACAAGAATTGGTAGATAAGGGTTTCATCAGATTTAGTGTATCACTATAGGGAGTACCAGTATTATTTGTTAAAAAGAAGGATAGAACTTTGAGGCTATGCATTGATTATCGGGAGCTAAATAAAGTCACTATACGCAACAAGTATCCACTCCCTCGCATTGATGATTTATTTGATCAGTTACAGGGTGCAAAGATTTTCTCAAAGATCGATCTACGATCAGGATATCATCAGTTAAAGATTAGAGATATTGATGTGGCTAAGACTGCCTTCAGAACACGATATGGGCATTATGAGTTTTTAGTAATGTCATTTGGGTTGACTTGTCACGCCCCAAACCCAAAAGATCCGACACACGACATCACTTACATTCATTCACTGCATGTGCACTCATAAATAATATTACACAAAATTTTCAACTTTCATTTCAATTTCTTTCAGAATTATAGCAATTGAATTATGACTGGGACAATTATTAAACCGGAGATACGCAGAGTTTTCTCAGAGATTAACACTCTACTACGTCACCAGTAGCAACTTTGTTACCGGGAGCCCAGAATATATCCATTGCAAATTCTTACTTAAAATCATCCAATAACCACACTTTATAAAACTTAAACCAAATCCAATCCACACACAATGAAATAATACATAAGTATTTATTCAATAGGGACAAACCAAATATCCTATCCCACGTGTCCCCAAATGAAACACACAACAACCTAGCAACTTAGGGAACCCAAGGAACAGCAGAAGCCTTGCCAAATCCGCTAAGCACACATGTACCTTATTTACCTGAAATCACCATAAACTATAATGAGTATAAAACTCAGTAAGCATACTAATTTTTCATATATCAAATACAAATACATATATGTACACAATGCATATGTATGATATGCTGTGATCAATCAAAATCATAATCTTATCAAATCACATATCATGTAAGCGCTTACACATTCTTTCAAAACACATAATAGGAATACCATCACTCAACTACTACTTAGTAGGACTTATATATCACATATCACATAATGAGCCAAATGTCACTCGTAGGTGACATACCGTATGAGAGGAATAGTACAAGTGAGGTCTTTAAATCACACATATATAACGCTTATGCCCGAAGGTAAAAGCCAAACCCTCACCCTGATCATCGGTGAGTCCTCTCACATGTACCAATACGCCACCACACGAATGTGATGACTCACTCTTCCTTTAGGTACCAATAGGATCCTCCCTACATACGGAACACATAACATATACCAATCCCGAAGGAAAGGCCACACATAAAGGCTCCAAAAATCACATAAAATGCCTACTAAGTTAACAGTGAGTTCAAGTACCCTCAAAACACAAAATATTTCTCATGGACATATTACACTTCAAAAGCTTTCTTTATTAAACGCATCTTATTTTGAAAGCTCACTTTCAAAAACACATGTATGTCCATGCTCAATGTCAATGCTCACATTCATAAACATATATTCACATTTCATATCAAAATATACTTTGACATATCATAAACATATTCTTAACCCCATTTACAAAATCATACAAAATAATTATTATGTTTATTGTGATTCCAGTAGTAAGTCTAGTATACTTACCTCTTAACACTTTCAGCTACAAGGCTTAAATCTCCTTAACCTATCAATGGAGATTAATCCTTTGATAAGCCTCACAATTCACACAAAATACTTTAAATAGCTTACAAAATTATACACAATGCATTTATCACATCAAATTGGTCTAAATATTTGGTTTCTCAAAACCTGTCATTCTGACCACTTACACTTAACAAAAATTTCTAATACATCAAATGATGTCCAATTACTCCGAAATCAGAATATATCATTCTTGACTCATATATACTTCTTATATATGAATATTATATCAAAATTCCTACACAATCCATTCCATACACACCATCGAATCCAAACTACAAACCTGACAGGATCAAGATACTTACTCAACAGTATTCAATCTCCCAATTTTATAAAATCATATACTAACTCAAAAATTATAAAACTACCACATAATTACTCTTAACATATATCTCAGTCCATGATAAATATTTCTCTTCCAAATCACTGCAAAAAATATTTTAAAACTATTGTGTTCCATCGCTTTAAAAATCTGTTAATCAAATACTGCAATGAGCTGATACACTTTAGAAATTCATAACACTTCAACCACATTGATCCAAATTCTCAATTCCGAGTATATCATATTAGACATATAAAATTATCATATTCCACAAATTCATAATTTTTAAAGATCATTCAGCAGGTCAAAAATTATTTTCCACTGTATCATACTGTTTACACAGGAAATTTCCAGAATTCCAGGGTCATTTTGGTAAATTCACTACAAATTCAATTTCTGAGATTTTCAGTCGATTCAAAGTCTCAGATGATCCTAAACATGTCTAATTTCATATACTCAAAATTCAAAACCAGAATCGAATCACAACAATTTATAAAATTCCTAGATCAAGAGGTTATCCAGCAGAAATTTCATAATTCATTATGATTTATCAAACTATCTTATAGATCATCATCAATTCTCACAACATCAAACGAAATACACATCAAATCCTTAATTATACATATTTCCAGAAATAAAAACTTAAAGAAATTAACTTAATTAACACCAATAAATTGATAATTAGTTGTGATATACCTCTAAAGATCCAAAATTTCAATTTCTTCTTCTTTTTCTTCTTCTTCTTCTCTTTCTCTCTCCTTTATTTCTCTCTTCTCTCTCTAAAAATGGGTAGCTCGACCAAAATGAGAGAATTAGGGTTTTTAAAAGTGTATTTTTATACTAAGTGGTTAATTTTTGGTATTTACGAATTCACCCCCAAAACTTTCAAAGTATAACAATTTGGTCCCTAAAATAATTCCAAAGTCTTGCAAATAAACCCAATACTAATAGTCTATCCTTAACCTATAAAAACACTACTAATAACAATATATAAATCAAGGATCACCCACATACAAATAAAATACGTATATTTATATATATAAATATACATATTCTTACCGGTTATGGATACTGGTTACTACATGACTAATGCTCCAGCTGCATTCATGGACCTTATGAATAGGGTATTTCGTCCCTATCTTGATCGATTTGTTATAGTTTTTATTGATGACATTCTTGTATATTCACAGAGTACAGAGGAGCATGTAGAGCATTTGAATATAGTGTTACAGATTTTGAGGAATAAACTGTTATATGCTAAGTTCAGCAAATGTCAGTTCTGGCTAGATAAAGTTACATTTCTAGGCCATGTGATCTCAGCAGATGAAATTTATGTAGATCCTCAGAAAATTGAAGCTGTGGTAAATTGGGAACGACCAGCTAGTGTGGCAAAAATTAGAAGTTTTCTACGTCTAGCGGGTTATTATCGGAGATTTATTAAAGATTTCTCTAAGATTGCTGCACTACTTACAAAGTTGACCAGAAAAAAAATGTAAAGTTAGTGTGGACTGATGAATGTGAACATAGTTTCCAAGAGCTTAAAAAGAGATTGACTTCAACTCCTGTTGTCACTCTTCCATCTGGCACCGAAGGATTTATAATTTATAGTGATGCTTCTAGACAGGGGTTAGGTTGTGTATTGATGCAGCATGGTAAGGTGATAGCTTATGCTTCTAGGCAGCTTAAGAAGCATGAGTTGAATTATCCAACCCATGATTTAGAATTGGCAGCAGTAGTATTCATCTTGAAGATTTGGAGACATTATCTATATAGTGTTACATGTCACTGATCATAAAAGTTTGAAGTATTTGTTCACACAGAAAGATCTGAATCTGAGACAACGGAGATTGTTAGAGTTAATAAAAGATTATGACTGTACGATTACTATCATCTAGGTAAGGCGAATGTAGTTGCAGATGCACTCAGCAGGAAGTCTTCTAGTTCTATTGCTTATTTGAGAGTGATTTATCTTCCATTGTTAGTTGAATTAAGATCTATGGGGTTGAATTATCTGTAGACAAGTCTGGAGTTCTTCTAGCACATTTTTAAGTTAGGCCTATATTGATTGATCATATTCGAGAGATTCAAGATCAGAATCCTAATTTAGTTAAACTTAAGCAAGAAGTAAATAATGGAATGCGAATTGATTTAACATTGAAAGCTGATGGGACATTAGTTATGGGTAACAGACTTTGTGTTCCGAATAACTCAGAGTTAAAGAAGCAAATTTTAGAAGAAGCTTACAGCTCAGCTTATGCTATGCATCCTGGCAGCACTAAAATGTATCGTACTTTGAGAGAACATTACTGGTGGCAAGGTATGAAAAGAGAGGTTGCAGAGTTTGTGTCTCACTGCCTGATTTGTCAGCAGGTTAAAGCAGAACATCAGAGGCCAACAGGATTATCTCAACCACTTCCAGTTCCTGAATGGAAGTATGAACATATTACCATGGACTTTATTGTTGGGCTTCCTCGTACACGAAGGGGTCATGATAGTATTTGGGTGATTGTTGATCGACTCACAAAGTCTGCTTATTTCTTGCCTTATAAGATTTCATACTCATTAGATAGGCTGGCTCATTTGTATGTGAGTGAGATTGTCGGTTACATGGGACTCCAGTGTCCATCGTATCAGATAGAGACCCTCGATTCACTTATAGATTCTGGCATAGCTTACAGAAGGCATTAGGCACTAAGCTAAACTTTAGTACAGCTTTTCATCCTTAGACAGATGGGCAGTCGGAGAGAACTATATAGATATTGGAGGATATGCTTAGAGCTTGTATGTTGCAGCTTAAGGGTAATTGGGATGATTATTTACCATTGATGGAGTTTGCATATAATAATAGTTATCAGTCTAGCATTCAGATGGCGCCATATGAGGCTTTATACGGAAGAAAGTACAGAACTCCGATTTGCTGGGATGAGGTTGGAGAAAGAAAATTGTTGGGTCCGGAGATTATTCAAGCCACTAGTGAGAAGATCAGTATTATCAGAGACAGACTCAAGGTAGCTCAAGACAGACAGAAGAGTTATGCAGATAAACGCCATAGACAGCTTGAGTTTACAGTAGGAGACAGAGTCTTCTTACGGATCTCACTATGGAAGGGTGTGCTTCATTTTGGGAAATAGGAAAAACTAAGTCCTAGATATATTGAGTCATATGAGATTCTAAAAAGCGTTGGTGTGGTTGCGTACCGCTTAGCATTACCACCTGAGTTGTCACGCATTCATAATGTGTTTTATGTTTCTATGTTGCGGAAGTATATACCTGACTCTTCTCACATTCTAGATACTCAGCCAGTTCAGTTGAGAACAGACTTGACTTATGACGAGGAACTTGTTTAGATAGTGGACTATCGCCAGCAAGTACTACGTAATAACACTATTTTACTAGTTAAAGTCCTATGGAAAAATCATGCAGTGGAAGAGGCTACATGGGAGCGAGAGGATCAGATGAGAGTTCAGTATCCTCATTTGTTTCAGAGAGGTATACGAATTTTGAGGACGAAATTTTTATAAGGGGGGAGGAATTGTAATACATGTGTAGCACATATATATTAGTTAGTGGCAACCAAAAAAAGAAAAAAGAAAAGAAGGAAACGGTGGCGTTTTATTTATATATATATATATTTGTTGCTTTCTTCATTTAAGAAGAAAGAACCGAAACAGAAAAAGAAAAGAAGCAGAGAAAGAAAGAAAGAAGAAAAGAGAAAAAGAAGAAAAGAAAAGGAAAGGAAGAAACCGAGAAGGAAGAGAAGGAAAAAGAGAAAGAGAAAGAAAAAAAAAAGAAAAAAAAGGGAGAAAAGAAAAGAAAATAAGAAATTTTAGGCAATTAATTTGGGTAGTTAAATTTATACCCAGTGATTTAGCGAGTAATAGTTTTACAATATTAGAATATTTATTTTTTTTATATTTATAATACATATCGGTACTAATGATGTATTTTTACAGCCTATGATATAGGAGATGTGCCGATAGCGGGTAGATCTCAGAATCTAGACCCAGCTCAGGATTAGCGCTCATTGTGAGTGGATAACTATATATATATTTTATATATTTTTAATACAGCCAATTATGATTAAATTACGCGTTATTAGATTTAATTATAATTTATTTTAGACAAAAAAATATTTATACTATTTAGTATATTTAGAAATGTTTCAGAATTTATTATAGTACAGTTTATAATTACATTTAGTACAGAAATGTTTATTTTAGAACAATTATGTTTTCATGATATTATATAGTAGTAGTTTTTGAACCACCATATGCGTACTCTCCCATTTAGTGTAGTTGCTATGCGCATGCGTTAGACCAGTTTAGTTTGCTCTGCCCGAGTGATGTAACATTCCGTCGGGTTAGACCAGTTTAGATCCCTCGCTTTGCCTGTGCGTGAGTTACTCCGCTAGGTTAGACAAGATTTTTCCCCGGGTACAAGTTTGGTGTGGTTTTCAGTATATATATAATACATGTTTCCAGAGCTATGTTATATATATTCAGCTTGATAATAGATTTTATAATAGTTTGTGCTTTCAGATTTTCAAATTTCAGTATTATGTCATGATTTTAATTTTAGCACAAATTTTATAACAGCTCATACTTTTAGTACAAGTTTATTGACTGCTCAGTATACAATTTCTTGATTATTTTATCATACAGATTTATACGTGTACAATACATATAAAGTATATGATATTTTCAGATTATGTCAACTCATTGAGCCACAAGCTCACCCTTTTTCCTATTTTTTTCTAGGTTGTCACAGGTATTTGTGCAGTGTGATATAGTCATCACATTTTGAGGTTGGCCAACGTGCATAACTGCATAAGTGTCTCAGTCTGTGTATTTGTATATGTTTTGTATATTGGAGTACATGTTTACATTTTTTGTTGAGGCAGGTAACCTCATTGTATCATATGTATAGGTAAAGAGTATGTTAGTCACATCTCATTGCAGGATCTGCCTCGATTCTCGAGGAAGGCTCGGGTCGGGTCCTATCAACAGGTGGTCAAGAATGTAATGGACGGACAAAAGAGATACGAAACGAAAAGTTGGATGTGATGAAGAGTGTGAAAGTGGGACATTCTCAAATATGAATGCTACGGCGTTGGTTACTTAATATTACAGTAACAATTCTAAGAAGTCCAACATTGTAGCGATGGCTTTGAAACCCTACAACATTGACTTAAAGTTGCTTCGCGCTAGCTTTGGATTTTGAATGCTGCAGCGTTACTTGTATAATAAAATTTTCTATTTTGATTTTAATTGTGTATGTAATTCAATTTTAGACTTTCTAAGTATGTGGACTCTATTTAACTAGGTTTAGGGTTTTTAGAGTCAATATTAACACTATGTGAACTCTTATATCCTCTTATAATTAGTCAAGCATGAAAAGTATCAAAGATGTAAATATAAGAGAGAATAGAGAATTTTTAGGCAACCCTAGAGCATTGAGTGCATTAGAGAGAGTTCTATGGGATCATTTGAGTGCTGAGTATGCAAGAGAGTGATGACAGATCCTTTGAAGGAAGCTTTGACTATTAGTTGTATTTCTTGAATAATCACTTATTGTAATGATGTAAGTGATTTGGGAAATACTAGTAATTTAGGAGATTTGAGAGTTTTTTGTGAACAGTTAATGAAAAAAATTGAATCATTAATCCTTCGTAGAGGTAAACGTTTGTTGTCGAATCACGTATATCTTGTGTTTTGTTTTAATTGTTTCTTTTATTTTAATTTATTGTATATAATTTTTTATATTCTTAATTACTTGTGGATGAAATTTTTCGTAAAACGTATATAATGCTTAGAGTACATGCTAAAAATTCTAATAATAAAATTAATTCTAATATTAATTACTAAATAAAATTAGTGCCAACATTAATTTCCTGCCATACACATCAATATAAGGAATTGAGAATAAGCAAAGGCAATTATTTTTGCTTGCAAATTCATCTCACTGACTGAAAGATAATCATTATTTGCAATTCTCTCTAACCACTTGGGTAGCACCTCAAAACCATTTTCATGCCCTTTTATTCTCTTATATTTTCTAGTGACCGAGGGTGAAAGTAAAAGAATGTTGATTTTGTCCGTTGAATTCCAAATGCTTACTCCTAGACACCAGTATTTAAATTTAAAGAGTAGTTGACATCGACTGTTGATCAACAGCATATATCTATATCTATATCTATATATCAAGAGAGCATCCAGTCCACTTGCTGATTTGATTGAAAAGGTTCTTTCATTACAATTCTTGGGGTTGTGTTTGTTATTGCAAAGTTAATAAATTCTGTTCCTTGTCTGTATTTCACTAGAGCAAAAAGGAAAGAGAGAAACTTGAAGAACAATCAAGCGCAAGAACCATTAAGAATGCTCAACAGAAAGGAATTGATGCACCCGTGAGCACAACCGTCAACATCATGCTATTGTTGGCATTAGCAGCTGTAAATAAAGTAGATATTTTCTTACTTCATTTCGCATTTAGAAATCATTTAATTGTTTGCAATTAACTGTTTATTGTTCCATAGCTAACTGTGAATTAAAAGTCACAAGTAGGAACGACAAACTTTGTTGAAATTAAATTGGCACGACAAGTCGTTCAATATGCACGGTTGCATCGTGTTTGTATGTGTCTGTGTATATATATATATATATATGAGTAAAAGACTGCCAAGAGTGCTTTTAAAAGTAAGCACAATATTATTATTGAATTTGTTTAAATTACCATAATTACTAATGGATGGAATACTCTTATCAGAATAATTTATAAATCACAGGGTCTTTTAAACACGGATAAGGATATTTATACTCTAAAATTTTATCTAAAAGATAGTTTAACCATTCTTATTTTTAACATTACTCAAAAAGATCCTTTTTAATAATGACGATAACAGATTAATTTTGACTCATCATTAATATTATTGAAAAATTTTATAATCAACACAATAATAGTAATGTTTCATCTAAAGAAGTAGTGGAGAATAGCAAAATTTGATTTTTTAAAGTAATTTTAAGAATAAAAAGGTGAAATTGTCATTTAAATTAAATTTTGGAGGTTTAAATAATTTATTCAATGAGAGACGAGGGGTATTCAGTAAGCACAAAATTTAAAGGTGTGGCAGTCCTTAGCCTTATAAATATGCATATTTATTCAATGAGAGACGAGGGGAAGTGTCACATAATGGCCTAATTTTGTTTGCCTAAGAATATAATAAGCACATAAAGGATGTGACTTTCACACAATAAGAAATATATATACAAAGACATTTTGAAAACTTATCACATGTAGATGATCCGGTCACTGTAATTTTCTTGCATAGGGCAAAGAATTTTGAAAGTTAGACATTCTTAAATTGGGCATCTCATCATAGTCAATTAACCAGTTGAAGGACGATCAAAGTTGATCCTTAAAAAACTCTTTCTTTGCAAAGTTTTGACTTTGTTTCCTTCCCTGTATATATATTTTGAATTCACCGGGAGAGAGATTGTCTTGAAGATTGTGTTGAGATCTGGGTTGGTATGTTATTTTAATTTTATATGAATATTATAATTTTATATTTATGTAATAAATAAATATTTTATTAAATTATTAATTATTTTATTAAGGTAAGATTTTTGTAATATTTTAGACATTTAATAAATTTAAAAGAGTTCAAATCAAGTTTAATGATTTAAAATTTTGTCTAAAATAAAACAAAGACTTAATAATATACTTGCGATAATATAGTTGTAAAGAGTTTCAAGTATTGCTAAAAAATGTTATTATATAAGTATATTATCGAAATGTATGTTTCTGATCTATTTCTACTGATGTAGGGTCTATCAAGTGGAACGGATTAATATAGATCAGTGTATATCTATATTTAGATTGTCCAGATGGTTAATCTTAATAGATTATGAACTTAGTCGAAACTCGTAAAGATATACATATATTAAATAAGAACTGAATATTATACAAGACTTAATAAAGATCTCTAATAGATATCTCATAAATTCGTCAGTGGAGGGTTTTCTCGAGTTGAGTAGTATTTGTGGTCCTTTGACTTAAGCACTACAGTGAGCTTGTGAGTGATTTACCATATTTAGGTTCCACACATGTCAAAGACTTTTTATAATCTGATCGTTAGATATCGTTGGATATAATCCGATGCTTATAGAGTTCAATATGTATAGACATAGGATCCATCAACTCATATGGGTGAGTCAAATATCCAGATGTTCTAAGGTTGTGTTCTAGAAAATTTATGGTCATAAGTATTAAACCTAAGAAAGAATTTTCTGTGGTATAAATAATATCGCAAAGAAGTTTACGGATATTGTTTATCAGAATACTAATCGAATATATAAGTTCATGGTTGAGCAACAGGGGATTTGATGGTATCAATTTATATCTCTACTCTTTCAAGATATTAATGACGAAAAAATTGTATGAATATAGATTAACTTCAATTTGTATAGTTCAACTCGTCATTTTGTATTATCCATAATTTGTGCGTGTAGGGCATCAGTTATGAACTTATAAAAATTTTATATGAGACAAAATGATAATGAATCTAGAAAGCCTCATTATATAAAATGTACTCGTTGAGCACGTGATGTCACCGTGGATCAGTATCAAAGAATAGTAGGCTTGAGTTATGTAATCCAAAATTATAAGGAGGCAGTCTTACTTTCTGGATCCGAGAAGATGGAGAATCTATTTTTAGCTTCTGTTGCAGAAGCTTTAGCTATTTTGAAAGGGGTTTTAGTGTCTCAACATCTGAATGCTTCAGACATTGTAGTGGAATCGGATGCTGAGATTGTTGTTAATGAGATTTTAGCTAATTCTGATTTAGCCTCTAAGCTTGGTGTGGTAATCTAAGAAAAATTGATATGCCGTGCAATTATTTTTGCGTTGAGTATGCAACGCACTGGAGAAATGACAGAGAAGTAGTAATAAATCATCTGTTATTATAAAGGCGGGGCGTCTTTGGAAAACAGTATTGATTCCAAAATAAGCTTCATCAACTATACAGTGGGTTTATATTATTCAATAAAATCAAGTGCTTGCCAAAACTAGCACTGAACCCGGGTCCAAACCATCCAAGTCAAAGCATCTCATTTTCATTCTTTGATAGGGATTTGACTCCATTGCACCCAATACTGTTAATAATTTGTGATTTTTATTTATTTAACATGTGATCAAATTACCAAAGTTGTGTTTTCTTTTTCCACTAAATAATCGAGAGTGATCAGAATCATTCAAGATTATTAATATACTAAAATTCCTCCCCAAATCTAATCAATGCTTAAGAGTAATTATGTTTTTTTTTATGTATGCGTAATATTAAGAAAGCAAATAAAGTCTTATATTAATAAGAAATAAATAAGATTATGGATATATAAGAAGTAAATTATATCTTTATTAGTACGAGGCTATTTGGTAGAGCCAAAGAGCAAAATTATGAGGCTTAAGTCTAAAATAGATAATATTATACCAATATAAAGATATATGTGGTTCGTGAACTCTTTACAAGTGCTACCGGAGCCATGCCCCAGAGTTGCTATGTGGTGAAAGTCCTCGGTGTTGAACAAGAAGGTGGTGAGCCTGGTAAGCTTTGGTTTGTGATGGGGTCCGTGGTTAAGCTCTATGGACAGGTGGTGGTGTGCTCTTAGGCATCATATAAGGCGTGCCCTCTCAACGCAGTGATGCAGGCGCATGTCTACCATTACAGTGATAAGGAGTTGACCTAATAGAGTGAGCTCTCGAGGTAGGTGGTATTCTGGGCTTTACGTAAGACGTGCGTCTACAACACAGTGAAGATAAGTAGAAGATGAGTACCAAAAAGAGAGTAAGATCTTCCTATGTAAAAAGATAAATGGATGAAAAATATCGTTTGAGGATAGAAGATGAGTACTAAAAAGAGAACAAGATCTTCCTATGTGAAAAGATAAATGGATGAAAAATATCGTTTGAGGGGAGACTCAGTAATCTTCTATTTGAGAAAATAATTGTTAAGGAGCAAACAAAGTCTTACATTGGCAAGAAAAAAGAAAGATCACGAGTATATAAGAAGTGATCTATATCTATATTGGTATGAGAATTTTTGGGTAAAATTCAATAACAAAACCATTAGGGCTTAAGCCCAAAGTGAATAATATCATGCTAATGTAGAGATATGTGTGGTTTGTGCCAATGTGGAGATATTATAGTTCGTGGACTCTTTATATGTAGGATGGAGGTACTGTTTATTGATTGGTGTTACCAAAATTGAATAATTAATTATAAGTTTATAAAAGACGAGTCCTTTAAAATATAAACCATATGAACGACAAGTAGTCTATCTTTTTATATGGAATATAGATGGATGAAAAATATTGTTTCAAGAAAATCTCTATAATTCTTTATTTGAGAAAATGATTGTTAAGGAGCAAACAAAGTCTTACATTGATAAAAAATAAAAAAGATCATGGATATATAATGAATGAACTATATATCTATTAATATGAGATTTTTTTAATAAAGTTTAAGGATAAAATCATTAGAATTTAAACTTAAAGTAGACAATATTATATTTATGTAAAAATATGTGTGATTCGTGCCAATATAAAATATTATAGTTCATGGACTTTTTACATGGGATGGAGGTACTGTTTATTGACTGGTGTTACAAAAATAGAATAATTAACTATAAGTTAATTAAAAAAAATGAGTCCTTTAAAATATAAACCACATGAACGACAAGTCGTCTAAAGAAATTAAGTGTCCATGGTTCATGCATGATATGGATTGATTAGACAATTTCGTTTTTTCTGTTCAGAGAAATTCAACAAAAATTGTTATCTTGTTAAGTTTGTGTGAAAGCAGAACTTCCTGGCTGAGGCGGGCGTGCACGTGGCCGAGGGGCCATTTATGCATAGCCAATCCCTCTACGTTTAGTGGGAAAAATCATGAACAGAAAGCTTGCCAAAGCCCCAACTCCTAATGGCAAATTCATCATCAAGGCTTTTCCATTAGGCCCAGCATGGGAAAAGAAGCAACTTTGCACATCCGAGCTATTTGTTGCAAACACCAAGAATACCAGCAACGATGTGAATGCATGCACAAAATCTATCAAGCCTATTTTATACTTAGCCAAATCCTTAGCTAACAACTCATTTTTTTTGCATTCTCCTTCTCCCTTTTCCATATCTTCATCCTTTTTGTCGTCGTTGTCATCCTCATCGTCATCGTTTTCGTCTATGTTAAAAATGTACAGGCCATTGATAGTGGCAATACCATAGTAGAGCTTTCCATTTCTGCCCATGAAGCTATCAGTGAAGGAGGAAAAGAAACAGGCGATGGACAAAAAAACAATGGCGGTAAAAGTGAGGTATTTGTGCGCAACTAGGCATGTACCATTGTTGGACAATGAAGGCACAAGGGCTTCGAATGCAAGGACCGTCCCTGTAGGTAAAAGATTTACAAGATTTGCTGCTGTTGATAGAGTTTTGGGGCCAGATTTTGGTTTTGGAGTTGGAGCCATGCAGATACAGAGAAATTGTTGGGAAGAACTTAATATTAGAAAGAAGTTGAGATTGCTATATGATTAGTTGGGCAGAAATTTATAAGCATGTAAATGAATGAACAAAAATATGAGATCAGGCCATTTGAGAGTTGATGCGTCAGGGAATCCCATATTAGTGTGCCTAATTTTATTTGCCATAACAAGTAAAATAATTCTACACATTTTAAATTTTTTTTAAAATAATAATGTGTTAAATAATTATTAAAATAATAATAAAATAGTATAAAATTTAAAATTATCCTTTAACTACATCATTTTACCATTCAATAATTATTTGATACATTATTATTTAATACACAAATAAAAATACATTATCTATATAATTCTGGTTATGCTACTATACATCTAATGTTTAATGGTACAATTCTCCACCTCTTCCATCACATAATTTAAAATTTTTATTATGTATTTCAATTGTTTTTGTTACATGTCCAAATCTGTATATTATATTTTAGAGTAATGCTGACTATATATAGTTGAGATACAAAATTTTTATTTTAAGTGATAAGATTTTTGATATGTCAATTATTGGTTAATACTGTAGAAGTAATATATTAATAATAAATAAAAAAATCAACAACTACATATATGATTAGGAGGAGCCACAAATCAGCGATAGATTATTTAGGATACATACCTTGTATGCCATATGTTATTTTATATTTTAATATTTAGTAGAAAATTTAGGATACTTGTAATAAAAAAAAATTAATTAAAAATATATAATAAAAAGGTCAGAAGATTGTTTAATAAGCAAAATTATTCCATGTCCCATGTGGCACTTAATATAACCTTTAAAGAATCACGTTATTTTGCTGGTAAAGTGATCAGTCTGAAGAATTTGTGCAACTTACAAGATGAAGATGAGATAATTTCCCCGTGTAATTCCAAATGTTTACAAGAATCCACTAAATAAATTTATAAAAGGTTGACATCGAATATATTCATTATCTAAAAAAATATATATATTATGGTAATTAGATGTCAGGGGTTCCTGCAAAATTTGAACCACCAATTATAGTATCTTTCTCTTTTCGAAAGGTGTACAAATATTACATTTTAAGAACTCGAATATTTTTAGTATTTTATAGGAAAAATGATCATTATCCTTTATAGTATCGATTAATGTCTATTTATTTTTGTAAATTTAAAAAAAAATCAAAATCTCCGATTATTAAAAATTTTATGTTATTTTTTAACTTTTTATGTAATTTGACAATTTTGTATTTGATAATATATGATTTGTTAATTTTACTCTTAAAAAATTTTAAAAAAATAGATATAGTAATAACTCAATATAATATTGCATTACAAGAACTCAAATACTCTTAGCATTTTATTGAAAAAGGACAATTATTCTCTTATAACACTAGCTAATGTTCATTTATTTGTGTGATTTTAAAAAGGACCAAAACCCAACCCCTACCTCTTGTTGTTAAGATATTTCTATTATTTTTTAAATTCTAAATAATTTAACAAATTTATTATTGATAATAAATTGTTTAACAGTTTTGTTCCTAAAAAATTTAGGGTAAAAGAAAAAAAAAAGAGATGAATTTAAAGAGATTTGAACTTTTACTAAAAATAAAACCATCAATCTTCACTATTTAACTAAATTTAAATTACTTAACAGTTTATGAAAATTAATACATATATCCTATAAATAAAGAGATAAATTATTAGTTATAAGTTAAAAACTTATACGAATGCATATGCATGACCATCCCAACTATATTTAGAGGCAAAGCTTTATTAGTAGTTAAAAGCTAGATCATACTTTTACACTCATCAAATAAAAGTTTTTACACGTGGCCTTACAAATACACGTTAATAGAATATGTCATACAGATTTTTGTACGCAGCAAAAAGTAAAAATTAAAAAATAATCATCGAGCTTTAGAATTGTTGCACGAGTATCAAAAGTTTCCAAATGAAATATCAACAAAGCATCCAAATCCACCTGCTGGCTGCTGATTCGATTGGAAGTTCCTTTCATTAGAGTTCTTGTGGTTGTTTTTGTTTGCAAAGATGATTAATAAATTTTATTCCTTTCACACGAGCAAAAAAGGATTAGATGCTTGAAGAGCAATAATTATAAGTGCAAGAAGCATCAACAATGCTAAAGAGAAAGGGCTTGACGAGGCATTCGCTACCAACCATCATGCCATTGTTGTTGGCATTAACAGCAGAAAAAGGAGTAGATATTTCTTACTTTCATTTGTCATAGAAATCATTGAAGTGTTTGCAGTTAACTTATATAATGTTTTGTGAGAAAATTGATTAAAAATCATCGAGATATGATTTGAAAATCAAATCGGATGTGAAACGGGGTAAAAAGTAAAGTGCCGTGGTGTCCATGTGAGATCCACCAGCGTTGCGGCAGTGAGTGTTGAGCACCGTGGCGTTGAGTGTGGGAATTCGTTTTTCGTTTTGAGACTTTCTTATTTCGTCTCCCACTTATTTTAAGACTCCTTAATATGACTCTCACACGTATAGGGTAAATTAGGACGTCCTAAGACTTATATAAAGATTGTCAATTGGCTTATAAATATCATCTTTGTAAAAATTCAATAGATCTAAGTGATCAAGTAAGAAATTTTTGTGATTTTTAGTGAGAGAAAATTTTTAGAGTGCAAGAAAGTTTTTTTTGTGATCTTTCTTATAAAATGCATACTTTGTGAGTGCTTTGTGATTCATAATAAGAAGAGTAAGATCTTAATCCGCCGTGGACGTAAGCAAGTTGTCAAACTACGTAATTCTTGTGTGTTCTTCTTCTATCCTTTATTTCTTTATTCCTTAATTACTTATTTTGTATTAAGGAATAATTCTGGAATGATTCCGGAATAATTCCTTTATACTCTCCTACCATATATATATATATATTATTAATGTAAAATATTATTTCCTTATCTATGTTATTTTTCTATTTTGTAATAAGGTTACAGCCTATATAAAGGCTCCATTGTACAGTTTATATTTACAGTGAAATATATTATCTTTACATTTCTCACATGGTATCAGAGCTTTGATTTTTTTTCACTGTTATTTTGTTTAGTTAGAGATTTGTCAAAATTTTTTTCAAAACCCAACGGAATTCACTGGAGCTTTTCGAAAAGTCACCGAAAAATTTCAAAATCTTGCCGTCTTAGCCACTGCCCATCTCAGATTACTCAGAATCCTCCAGCTGTTCAACGCCATCGATGATGCGCCAATCCAAGGCCAAAAACTGTCGGATGCGCCGTCGAAATAGCACTGTCGCCGGCTACTGTCACTTCAGATCCCAGCCGTTCCACGGCGACGTGATCGACACCGCCTAGACTGAAAGAATCCCCATTCACCGGCCGTTCAAACGACGCTGAGTTTTCGTTAATCGGAGGTCGGAGTAAGCCGGACGCGTCACCTGAAGTTCACTGTTTCCTGTTAGGGGTCTGTTTGTAAACTTTTTAGTATTTCAAAGTCAGATCGTAATTTTTTATTTCTTTGGAGCATTTTGAAATTTTTAATAGTTTTTGGGCTATTTTGCAATAATAATAATTTTTAGGAGTCATTTTGTAATTTTTGAAAAGTTTAAGGGCTATTTTCAATTATATTATTTTATAGGGTCAATTTGTAATTATTTAAATTTGAGGGGTAAATTTGTTATTATTAAAATTTTAGGGGTCAACTTATAATTAATATAAATTTAGGGACTAAATTGTCATTAGGTTAAAAAAAGGGAAAGAGGGTTTTAGAATTTATGGATAAGTGTAGTATTTCTTAGTGTTATTATGTTGGTTCTGCTCTATTTAGGGCATGTCACATATCGGGGCCATCTCAAGGTGCTGCTTTTACAGGACTTGCTGTTACTCCTGCACAGGATAGTGTGAATTGATCCCCTAATAACTTTAAATCTTTACTCCGTCTACTCCTTTCTAATTCTGATAAACCCTTAATTTCTACCTCTTCTAATTTTTCAGATAACTTTTCTTGATATTTTGACTTTGCATATTGTAATTACATGACTTCTGATCCTACAATTTTCTAATCTAAAACTCTTAATTCCTATTTATCATTTATTCAAATTGCTAATGGTTCTCTCATAAAAGTTAACAATGTTGGTCAAGTGTCTTATCATAATCTCTCTGTATCTGACATTTTTTTTATTCCTAACCTTACATTAAACCTTTTGTCTATTGGTCAATTATGCGAACTTAGTCTTAATGTCTTGTTTACTGCTTCTAGTTATTGTGTGCAGGATCCAAAGATCGGTCGGACGCTTGGGACATGCCGCAAAGTTGGACGTCTGTATGAACTTATTTCTTTAGATCTATCATTTCTATATCATTCGTCTGCAACATCTACCTTTTCAGTACTTTCATTACATCTTTGGCAATCTTGTTTGGGTCATGTGTCAGTAAATCGCATCCGATCTCTAGTATCAAGTGGTCATTTAGGTATTGTTTCCGATAATAAAGATTATTGTCTTACATGTTCTTTAGCTAAACAACCAGCCTTACTTTTTGATAATAGTACTACTATCTCTCATGCTCCATTTGATCTTGTACATTCTGATATATGGGATCCTTCTCTAAATCCCACAATAGGAGAATCCAAATATTTTGTGATATTCGTTGATGACTATTCTTGGTATACTTGGTTGTTCCTTATGAAACAACGATCCAAATTTATTAAAATATACCGAGATTTTGCTCAGATGGTTAAAACTCAATTCTTATATCCTATTAAGATTTTTCGTACTGATAATGCTATGGAATATAGAGATTCTGATTTTCTAAATCTTTTACAGGAACACGGTACTATATGTCAAAGGTCTTGTCCTGGTACATCTCAACAAAATGGGAGAACTGAACGTAAACACAGACACATTTTAGATACTACTTGTGCTCTTCTTATCTCTTTCTCTTATCCTAAACATTTTTAGGGAGAAGCTGTTTTAACCGCTATCTTTACCATTAATCGTATTCCTTCCCCTGTTATAGAGAACAAGTCACCTTATGAGCATTTTTATGAAACTCCTCTTAATTACAAACTCCTCAAAGTATTTGGTTGTGTTTGTTTTGTGCTACTTCAAAAACATGAGCACACTAAACTCGAGCCACGTACTCAATTATGTTGCTTCTTGGAATATAGGAAAGAATATAAAGGTTATAGGTATTAGGATCCTATATCTAACTGTCTTCGTGTTTCTCGTCATATAGTTTTTATTGAGCATAAGATGTTTTTTTCTGTATTTAACTTTAAATCTGTATCTCCTTTTATGTCACAATTTTTTACAGATAGTTCTGTTGATCTTTTTCCCGATACTTTACCTACAGATATTTCTTCTGAGTTTCATACAGGTGAATCTGCTGAAATGACGCTTGCTTCTGAACCTCCTACCTCATCTAAAGGATCCGTTCTCAATATTCCTGAGGTCTCCTTTACTCCCTCTCTTCGTCGTTCATCTCGAGTAAGAGAACTTCCGATTTCGTGATTATCACTATTTCTTTACTACCCTTTCTTTATATGAGTCTCAATTATATTCTGAGGCTAGTTCTAATTCTGTTTAGCAGCAAGCAATGACAGAAGAATTGCAAGCCCTTAAGAAGTCGCATACTTGAGATTTTGTTACTCTTCCATCTAATAAAATTGTCATTGGATGCAAATGGGTGTACAAGATCAAGACCAAATCTGATGGCTTTATTAAGCGTTATAAAGCCCGCCTTATTGCCAAAGGCTTTACCCAAGAATATGGAATAGATTATGAAGAAAATTTTTCCCCAGTTGCTAGACTTACTTATGTTCGAAGTTTATTAGCTGTTGCTGCAGTTTGTGGTTGGACATTATTTTAGATGGATGCCAAAAATGATTTCCTCAATGGTGATCTCATTAAAGAAGTGTATATGAAGCCTCCTCCCGGTTATCCACATCTTTTAGGCCAAATCTGTAAACTTCGTCGTGCTCTGTATGATCTTAAACAAGCTCCTCGTGCATGATTTGCAAAGTTTAGTAGGACTATTCTTCAGTATGGTTTTCAGCCTAGTTCCTATGACTCACTCTTTTTGTCCCCAAAATAGCACAAGATTGTGTTCTTCTTATCTATGTTGATGATATGATTATCATGGGTGATAATATTTTTGGTATTTCCACTCTTAAGAACTTTCTTCAGCAACACTTTGAGATGAAAGATCTTGGCAACCTTAGTTATTTTCTTGGCCTTAAAGTATTATCTAACTCTATTGGGTATTATCTTTCTCAGGCTAAATATGCATCCGATCTACTTGCTAAAACTGGGTCGACAGACAGTAAGACTGCCTCCATTCCTCTAGAACCTAATGTCAAACTCATATCCTCTGATGGTACTATTCTCAGTGATACTACCCTATATTATCAATTGGTTGGTAGTTTGGTTTACCTTACAGTTACTCGCCTAGACATTGCTCATGCTGTTCATGTTGTCAGCTAATTTATGGTCGCCCTTCGTACCTTTCATTATGTAGCAGTTCTTCATATCCTACATTATCTCAAAGGTACACTTTTTTACGGTCTCTATTTTTTGGCTCACTCTCCTCTTGTGTTACGAGCTTATGCTGATGTAGATTGGGGTGGTGATCCTACAGATCGACGATCAACTACTGAATTTTTTATTTTCTTGAGTGATTCTCTTCTTTCATGGAAAAGTAAGAAACAGACAGCCACTGCTCGCTCGAGTACTAAAGCTGAATACTGTGCTCTTGCAGATACTACCCAAGAAATTGTTTGGCTCCGCTGGCTTCTTGAAGATATGGGTATTTCTCACACTAGAGCTACACCTCTTTATTGTGACAATCAAAGTGCTATTCAAATTGCCCACAATAATGTATTTCATGAGCGGACTAAACATATTGAAATAGATTGTCACTTTGTTCGGCAACACGTTTCTCAAGGCACTATCATGCTCCACTCTATCTCATTTGAAGAGAAACCTGCTGATATCTTTACTAAATCTCTACTTCCGCGCCGTTTGCATGCTTTAGTTTTTAAACTCAAACTTGCTTTCACTGCGCCATCTTGAGTTTGAGGGGGGTATTAAAGAATAATTCTAAAATTATTCTAGAATGATTGCGAAATAATTCCTTTATATTCTCCTACCATATATATATGTTATTAATGTAAAATATTATTTCCTTATGTATGTTATTTTCCTATTTTGTAATAAGGTTACAACTTATATAAAGACTCCATTATATAATTTATATTTACAATAAAATATATTTTCTTTACATTTCTCATATTTTATATTATTATTTACTTGAATAAATTACTTATTTGTGCACTTCCTCTTCAACATGTTTCTTAAATTTCCTTGACATGCTCATTTTCCTCATAATATTTGAAACACTGTTAACAATACTTCTTACTTTTCAAAACCACCCAAATATTAATGTTTATCGAACACCAACCAGCTCATACACAACATCTAGTGTTCCATTTTATTTCAAGTGTGATTAAAATCGACTACACTTCAACCCAAACACACTCTCAAACGATGCTCTCCCGAGAAATTTGAAGGAGAATTTCTCTCGATAAAAATATTGAAGACAAATATTAGAATCATAAACTAAAGCTAAAGTTGGGTAAATGTCATCTTGTAATTTTAAAAATTGAAATTCTAATTCGAATAATTTGTAGTCCTTTTTGTTGTTGGGTTCTTGAAATTCATCTTCTTGTAGAAAATGGATTCATGGATGCTTGTATTTACCTGTAGAGTTCTCCCTTTGGTGTCTGGTACTAGCTTTCCTACAAACAGCACAGTTACTCCGCAAACGGCTGGGAATTAAATACGAAAAATGATCCTGGAAAATTAAGAAGAAAATGAAAGAAGATATCAGAATATGGCAATGTTTTTATCTCACATGATAACTCAGGAGAGCAAAGAGTGAATCAAATGAGGCATTACCCGCTGAGCTCCACTGGGTTAGAAAATTGAAAGCAAAAGAGACAATCCAAGACCCTAACCAGCTAACCAATGTTACAAGGCTTCCAGCTGAGCCTTTCATGTTTATGGGAAACACCTAAAACAGTAAATAATGATTTCTTGAAAGTTGACTAAATATGCTCCATACTTTTGAGAAGCCATTTGAAGGCTACCGAAATAATGATTTCTTGGGATAACTCTTGATCATTGACTCTCCAGCACTTGGAGACTCTGGAATGATGAATAATCCCAAAAGCTGTAGTTGACATGGAATAGTTCCTGCATATAAAATCATACAAGGGCAAGTAGTACAGAGTTGCTATCTGATTAAAATCATGCGACATAACAATGGACTCAGGTTACCTATAAGAGCCAAAGTGCGCCAGCTGAGAGTAGCTCCAATAAAATATGTTATTGCTAAGCCGATATAACAGAGAGGGCATGAAAATAAGCAATTGGGTTCAATCATTAGTACAGATTTACAAATGTTCTGTTCTCTCTAACCAGATGAACGGTTGCAAATCCTCAGTGAATGTTTTTGTGCGTTATTTCTGCAATATATACAGGCACCTGTTTGGAAACCGGAGCATAAATATCGAAAAATATATGTATGAATCAGATATTAGAGATGACATGCAACTTGTCAAATGTAATTACCACATAAGAAAGAAGTCCAACACCACATCCTACAAACAGCATTCCAATGTCCAGCAACCTTTAAACAAGGGCTTTGAGCAGTTAACCCTCACAACTTAATACAAGTAAACTTACATATTTTGCATATGAAACCCATTAGTCAAAAGTAAAAACTTATTTTTCAAGAAGGGTTTAGTTGAGAAACTATCAAGTAAGAAGGAATAAGTTAAAACCTCTGAGAATGCTATAGTAAGCGAGCCCACGATGCAGAGTACGTGTGAAACTCCATTGCCTATCAAGTCGTACAACCAAATTTTGTGAAAATTTAACTAGATGAAGGATAAAGTTCAGCAGAAATTTCAAACAGGCTCTTAATGCGAGAAAAAAAAAGTATCAAAAAACTTACTCTTTCCTGCCGATGAGATCCTCTGTCCTTCCACTTGTGGCAGCACCTAACATTGCTCCAATTGTCATAATTGAGGAAAAAAGTGAATACTGCATATTACAACAGAAAGTTTCCTTTTAGAAACTACTTAATGAAAATTGTAAAAGGCCACAGGAGGTAGTGGATCAGAGATATCAGAACATGGATTCTGGTTTGCCTCAACCGACAATTTGCAATCCATGTTATGCTCAATAGGTATTTCATACATAGCTCGGATCTTTGAGGCAAATTCCTGCTTTATCAAGTTCATAAACATCATTATTCTCACTAGAAAGCATTAGAGTGCTGATTGAACTCTATTACAGTTTACACAATCAATCATGTCCTATGTACCACAGTCCACCACAGAGGATAAATTTGAACTGTTGGCCAATGATTTCGGGTTTGACCTTCTGTTTGACTGAAAGTCCTAAATGTCAACAACATTATTAGAATTCTTCTTATCGTTATTATATTGTACCATGCAATTATTCTCGCGTTTACTATGCAACCCACTTGAGAAACAACAGAGTAGTAGTAGTCAATCATCTGTTATTAGAATGGCGGGACTTTGTCTTTGGATAACAGTACTAATTCCAAAATAAGCTTCATCAACTATACAGTGGGTTTTATCAGCGCACCATAGCTCAGTAATTGTGAGAGTCAATGGAGCAATAAGGAAATCCAAGATTTTCAGAGTGGTAGGATGCATGCTCCTACAATATTGCCTCTATTAGTTGAGAGACGTCGAGGGATAAAAAAGTTCCAATGATAGCAAATTCAAGCCAAGATGGTAGTCCAAGGAGATAAGGAAACTCCAGCAATAAAAAAATATAAAGAGTATATCATATATCTTTCTAAATATGAAGAGAATATAATATCTTCTTGTAATTTTTATGGAATTTTGTAGTCTAAACCGTGTGAGATACGTATGGAGAAGTTTAGAACGTGTGAGACACGAAAGAAAAAATAAAACAGGACTTGAAGATGCGAAGGAAGCGACGAAAATGCGCGGGAGGGCGCCAAGGCCAAGCACTGCTGCTCCCAGGGTTGAGCGCCGCGGAGCTCAACATAGAAGCCCAGCGCTGCGGGGCCAAAACCTTAGCACTGCGGCACCAAAAGTGACAGAAAGTTCATTTTGATTCGAATTTCGAGTTTTAGAAAGTTTAGAACTTTCAAAATAAGAAGACTCTTAACTCCAATAAAGAATAGAGTTACTAGGCATGAAATAACCTATACATAAACACTTGTAAAACCTTTTAAGGGGAATTAAGTATTAAAAAAGACTTTAAGAGATGAGAAGAATTGGGTAGAGACTAAGTGCTTGTGTGCGCTAGGATGGAACCATCGTTTCGGTGTTCATTGCTCATCGTAGAGTAAGGGTTCACTGAGCATTAGAAAATTTTGAGGTTTCTTCATTATATTTCTTGTAAAATCTCTAAAGAGTTAATAAGAGAGGTTAGGATCCTTGGATCTACCGTGGACATAGGTAATTGGCCGAACCACTTAAGATTGTATTGTGATCTTTTTTATATTCTGCTTTGGATTCTTGTTGTTTTGCTTGATAAACAGGTTATTCCGCTATGCAAAGAGGTTAGAGTTCTAGGTTGAACTTGAGGTTCTTCGCTTCAACCTAATCTCAAGAGGGAGAATGACATTTTCTCCCTCAACAAACTGGTATCAGAGCTAAATGTTCAATAATAAACGCCTGAGGTATTTAAACTATGACTGCAATTAAGTAAGAAATAGAAAAATTCAATGGAATGAATTACTTTAATCTTTGGAGGAAGAAGGTTAGGGCTCTACTAGTGAAGGAAGGATTAGACTCAGCTTTGGAGAAAGCCAACTTTTCAATTAGCGATGGGACAACAATCTCAAAGTCCGAACAGAAATATTGGGACACGATTCAGAAAAAGGCTCACAACACTATAATCTTAGTGTTGAGCGACAAAATATTAAGGGAAGTTGGTGATGAAGAAACCATTTTGGGGCTATAAAAGAGACTCGAGGCATTATACATGAAGAAGTCTATTGCAAATAGACTTCTTGTGAAGAAGAAATAGCATCAGCTAACAATGCATGAGGGATCTTTATTGAAAGCCCACATTGATGAGTTCAACAAGATCATCATAAGTCTTGAGCAATTGGGCATCAAGACTGAGGATGAAGACAAGGTCATTGTCTTGTTAAGTTCGTTGCCAAAGAGTTATGAGAACTTTATGGATACGCTGCTGTATAGTAAGGAGTCTTTAACGATGAATGATGTCAAGGCATCATTGAACTGAAAAGAATTGACAAAGAGATCTGAGTCTGAGAGTGGTGCAGCATTGCTTACACAAGAGAGGAAGACCAATCAATCAAGGAGGAGATCCAAGAAGTGTTTTCTTTGTAATAAAGAAGGGCACTTTGTAAAGGATTGTCCGAAATCGAAAGGCTGAGGAAGGTGGGCTGCAATCGGTACTAAAGAAGATATTAAAGTTGTAGATACATTAGAGCCTTAAGGGAAAAGTATGCTGGCAAATGGATACTAAATTCGGGGTGCAATGTCTATATGTGTTCCGACAGATCGATGTTTACCAACTACAAAGCCAAGAGAGGTAAAGCTCTAATGGGGAATGACATGACTTGTAAGATCATAGGAGTTGGTGACATAAGGCTAAAGATACAAAGTGGAGAAACTAGGGACCTACATGGTGTAAGGCATGTTCCTAAATTGAGAAGGAACTTGATATCCTTGGGCAAGTTCGATGAGGAAGGGTATTCGGTTAGAGTGGAAAAAAACACTGAGGGTAAAGAAAGGAGCTATGAGGTTTGAGGGTGGAAAGTATAATAGAGGGCTCTATGTGCTTACTGAGATGGCCATGAGTGGCCCAACACGAGGTGTTAGGATAATGTAGACCACTAGGTGACATTCAAATCGTGCTCACCGAGGTGATGAGGGTCGGCAAAGAGTGCAACGCATCCATACTCTATGTAAGGTGCACAAATGTCTTTGAAGACTAAAGTCACAAGCCCAGGGAAAGTTATGTCTTGGTGGAGACTTAACTCGACTCAAATTTAAGTGATAGAGTATTGGTGTGGATTGGATCCCGAAGCCTTCTTATTTGAAAGATTTTGAATCAATGAAGGGTTTGTTAAAGATTTGGTGATTCAACAATCTTGGATGGATAAGAATTGAGATGAATACCAAAAAGAAGAGTCACAAGAAGTCTAGAATATGTGGGACACATATAGAGAAGTTTAGGACATGTGGGACTAAAAAAAAGAAGCGACACGAGACTCAAAGACGCGAAGGAAGTAAAGAAAAAGCGCGAGAGGACACCAGGGTTGAGCATCACGATGCTCAGGGGTGAGCGCTGCGACATCCAATATAGAATCCCAATGCCGCGACGATGATGCGTGACATGCCCAGCGTCGTGGTGCCAAAACCTCAGCGCCGCGGTACCAAAACCTCAGCGCTAAGGTGCCAGAAGCGACAAAAAGTCCGTTTTGATCTGAATTTTGAATTTGGAAAAGTTTAGAACTTCCAAAACAAGAGGACTGTTACTCCAACAAGGAATAAGGTTACTAGGCATGAAATAACCCATATATAAACACTTGTAAACCCTTTAGTTGAGAATTAAGCATTAAGAGAGACTCTAAGAGAGGGAAAAAACTGGGTAGACACTAAGTGCTTATGTGCGCTAGGGTGGAACCGTCGTTCGAGTGTTAATTGCTCGTGGTAGAGTAAGGGTTCACTGAGCATTAGGTTCTTTTAAGGGTTCTTTATTGAATTTTCCTTATAAAATCTCTAGGGAGTTAATAAGAGAGGTTAGGATCCTTGGATCTACTGTGGATATAGGCAATTGACCGAACCATGTAAGATTGTATTGTGATCGTTTTTATATTCTGCTTTGGATTCTTGTTATTTTGCTTGATAAATAGGTTATTCCGCTGTGCAAAGAGGTTAGAGTTCTAGGTTGAACTTGATATTCTTCGCTTCAAACTAATCTTAAGAGAAAGAATGGTGTTTCCTCCCTCCACATGATTAAATAATAGTATTTTGTATTACCTGGTATTCACGTTGCTTATCAATGTAAAAACTTCTACAACTTCTATTCATGAAAAAACAATATAGCCTTTATCTTATTTTTCCTCTTGGTATCAAAGCAAGTTATGAGTACTCGATGCAACATAACTCTTCTCTTCCACCATGACTTCACTATCCCTTAATGTTGGTAAATTCGTTACACTCAGACTCACTTCAACTAATTACCCTTGTGTCATAAACAAGCCTTTATTTTTTGCAGAAAGCCTAGAACTGATCAATCATCTCACTAATGAAGACCTTGCTCCTGCCAAATACACCACACCAAACTAAATTCAAACAATCCTATAGATATATAAAATTTCATACAAAAACTAATAGACGACTTCATTGTTTGGCGAAAGTTTGATCTTCTCCTTCATAGATGGATCATCGGAACACTCTCTGTAGAAAATCTCGAACTCATTGTTGGCTTAGACACAGTCCATTATGTATGGAAAGCACTAAAAAATGCATATACTCAAGATTCGTAAGAATGTGAATTTACACTTCATCAACAGTTAACATATCTTTGCAAAGAAGATGACAAAACCATTGGGAACATATTTACACCTTCAAAGGTTTATGTGAAAATCTTTCAACCACTAGAAAAATTGTCCTTGACAAAGAAAAATCTTTTGTTTACTCATTAGTCTTGGCCCTCAATGTGAAACCTTCACAACAACCATGCCAAAGCCTCTAAGGCTATCATACTTTAAACTGGTCTCACAACTTTAAAACCTTGATCAGCGATGTAGTTGGTTCTCTAATCATGCAGATGTGCCAACCTCATAATTCACTCCTTAACTGGCATTCTATGGCCAATGCTAACACCACTCTTAATAGCCTTTCTCTAAAAATCGTGGCAACTCACAGAAGTTCACGCTATTAGGCGTGGATTCCAAGTACAACAATATTGGGACCATAACTAGAGCTAGTAGGACAATCCCATCTCTGCCATAAAACTGCACCGTCCTCCACCACCAGATGAACATCGTATGACTCCTGCCAAGAGAGACCTAAACTGTGAAGAACAATATCACTATTGTGGGACAATGGGTCATATTACTAAAATCTGCTGGTGGTTGCCTAATAAGCCTACTCAACAAGATGAAATCCACATGCTCTTGTAGCACTTACCTTGGATAACTGTCATGACCCAACTTAGACCTAACAATATATTGTCTGTTTTGGGCCTAAGCTCGCATGGTTTTATTTTTGGGCTTCACACAAGCGTCCTTCACCCAAAATACGTCTTGCCAATTAAGGTGTGGATTACTCCTTATAAACCCAACATCTCTCACGTGCTTTGGCGATGTAGGATTTGCTTAGGGTGTTACATACACCCCCCTTTAGGGAGTTACATACACCCCTCTTTAGGGACTCAGCATCCTCATTGAGGTTTGCCCCACCACCGCTCTGCTGAGCATTGTTCTTCTGCGCACCGAGAGTGGCTCTGATACCAACTAAAATGACCCAACCTCTCTTATGGTTTGGCATGTTCTTAACTTTTATCACGGTTAACTTAAGTAAAATTCAGTGACCAAAATTTATTCATTCATAAAATTCCCCTGGAAGAAAGAAAAAAAAACAAAAATTATAACAAGAAAGTATTCTACTAGTGATAAGAAAATTGAGAACATGAACTTATCATCCATAAACACAAATACCAAAACATCTATACTAAATTCTAATAAGAAAAAGGAATTAAAAGGTATTTTGCAGCACTCCATGGTCGACCTTAAGAAAACTAACATACTCTAATTGAAACGCAACAACCTGGAGGGAAATTTTTTTTTAAAAAAACGGGTGAGCATAAAATTTTGTGAGTGAACACATATATATTTGAAATATGTTTCTTATATTATACTATGTTAACTATAATAATATATCGTGAAAGAAAAACTCGTTTAGGACATACTAAATTCATATTTAATATTTAACAAAATATTTTGCACCCGAGAAAAACTTATAAATTTTTCATCTTTCTGTAAAATAACTTGGCTGAATTTTTTATTTAAATATTATACTAATAGCTAAAAAAGACACCAAACAAGTACTTAAGAAAAATATCTTATCATGCACCTGGTGCAACTATTAACACACAGGCAAAGTAAAAGGGACAAACTAATCATACACTTGATAGCATTACATCACATAATCAGAGCAAAAATACTAACTAGTCAAACATGCATGTGCAGAGCTATGCCCCCAAAAGGTTAGGCGTTTAAACACACGATTCAAAATTTTTGGTGTGCTTGAGCGGATTCCAAAAACCTGTATTTGAATCTGTAACTAAATTGGAGAGAGTACATGCTAGATGATTAAAAATCACTAAATTTAAAATATAACTTCATGAATACTCTCTCTAGTATCAAACCATTGAAAGATTTTGATTCCAAACTTCAATAATAAGCCTTCAATTAAAATATAAAAATATGTAAATATTATGCACAAGGAATTTTGGAATACAACAATAATTTCAGTAAATATTGCTAGAAAATAATAAAGAAATTAACATCAAGATGATCAAATTTAAGATAGGTACCACAAATCTTATTACTTATAACATAAAATCTTCTTTTTTTTTAAAGCCTACATGCTTTTATTAAACTGAAACTCATTAAACTGAAGCTCTAAATAAATATAATATAAAGAAATGCTAAAATTGATTTCAAGTAAAAACCGTATTTACTACGTAATAATATACAATTATGAATTATGAAAATATGTTGTATATATTTCTGTTAAAACTTTTTTTTCTAAAAAAAAAAAATAAATTGTCTATACTTCCCTAAAGAATTATAGTTCAAATAAAATTTTTATATGATTTCAAGACCAAGAGTACTACAACTTATAAAAGAAAACGTATGATCAGACTAAATATAATATTATTTATGAAGATAAGGATTTATTTTTTATATATACATATATTTACGTAACTAAAAAAATAATGATAAGGATAATATCAAACCATTCTTTAACTAATATAGTACTAGTTGAAACTAAAAATAATTCTTTCCAAATAACAATAACTGTAATTATTTCATCTAATATTGGATTTAAGATTGGTATTTATTCTTCACCAACATGAAAATAATAATAATAATTATATATATATATATTTAAAATACATAATCTATTACATATATATTTATTTTAATAAAGAGATACAAAAAAACATTTCTGCATCCGCTCAAGCCAAAATTGCCAACACGACATGCTCATATAATTCTTCCGCTTCTAAATATAATATTCCGTCTTTATGACTAGTCCAGATGCAATTCGTACCTTGTCATTGAAGATGAATAAAACTTCTCAAAGCAACAGAACTAATTCTATAATCCTTCATCTAAAAATTTACTCACGTTTAACATTTTCATAAATAAATGATGAAGGTACAATAAACCAAAAAGATAAAATTTTACCCTAAAATAAATATATAACTATACCGAAAATAGACTTAATTTAATATTCCACTTATAATTTTGATGAATCAATCTTGATTTAAAATTTTTTTTTTTCTTAGCATTTTCTTTCCCTCCTATAATGTGAAAAAAATAAAGAAAAGAGGAGAAGTAAATGAGAACTCACAAACTAAAAACTAACCTTTAATAAAACTAGCGTTATATAAATTTATTCTTATCACGAGCACTTCTCACCACCTCTAAAATTCACGTCTCAAGTTTCTTTAACCTTTAATTGTCTTAATTCAATAATCACTTTAAATACTCATTTTTTTTCAGTTTTCTCCCATACACATCTTTATTTTATTTCTTCATACACACACGTCTCTTTTAATTATTAGTTATCCTCAAATATTATGTATTTTATAATCTCAAGATTTATCTCATCTCCTTATCCTTAAGTTGAAATAAAATGTAGATAATTTTCTCATCAATTTTATTTTTTATTGTCCTCTAAAAACGGGTACTACATTTCTCCCCCTTAATGAAATTTCGTCCTCGAAATTTTCTTTTGTACTTGATTGAAATAATTTAGGATATTGAACTCACATAAGATCTTTTTGCTCCTATATAACTTCTTCTTTTGCATGATTACGCTATCAAACTTTTATTACAGGGATAGTTTTTTTATGTAGTACCTGCTCTTTGCGGTCAATTATTTCTACCGCATCCTCTTCATAAGTTAAATCTTCTTTCACTTGGATTGGTTGTTGCTCTAAAATGTGACTTGGATCGAACACATACTTGCGTAGTATAGAGATATGAAATACGTTATGAATCCCTGAAAGCTCTAATGGCAAAGAAAGTCGATAAGCAACTGTCCCTACACGCTCAATGATCTTATACGAGCCTATATATCGTAGGCTTAACTTCTACCGCTTTCCAAATCAAAGTATTCCTTTCCATGGTGAAATTTTTAAGAACACCTTATCCCCCATACGAATTCAAGATCTCTTTTTTGTATATCTGTATAGTTGTTTTGTCTATTTTGCACTACTTTTAGTCTACCTCTGATCAACTGAATTTTCTCATTAAACTCTTAAACAATCTTAGGCCTTAATAATCTCCTTTCTCTTACTTCATCCCAACATACCGATGTCCTACATCTCCTCCCATATAAAGCCTCATATAATGCTATCTGAATGCTAGCTTGATAGGTATTATTGTAAGCAAACTCCATAAGTGGTAAGTATCTATACCAACTACCCTTAAGCTCCATCACACATGCTCGAAGCATATCTTCTAATGTTTAGATGGTCCGCTTTGACTGCCCATCAGTCTGAGGGTGGAAAATAGTGCTAAAACTCAATCGTGTACCCATAGCCTCTTGTAAGATAGACCAAAATCTGGAGGTGAATCTCAAATCTCTATTGGACACTATCGATACAGGTATACCATGGAGACGCACTATCTCATCCATGTAAATCCTTGCTAGCTTATCCAACGGGTAAGTTATTTTAATAGGAATGAAATGTACATATTTTGTAAGCCGATCAACAATTACCCAAATCCTAATTGGGAATGATGAAGGCCCACCACAAAATCCATGGTAATATGTTTTCACTTACATTCTAAAATTGCCAATGGCTGAAAAATTTTTGCCGGTCTTTGATACTCAGCCTTAACTTGTTGTCAGACTAAACACCTAGTCACGTACTCTGCTATCTCCATTTTCATTCCTTGCCACCAATAATGCTCCCTTAATATTTGATACATTTTTGTACTCCCTGGATGCATGACATACACTGAAATATTAGGCTTCTTCTAGAATATCCTTCTTTATGTCTCCAATATTAGGCATACAAAGTCTATTATCCATAGTTAAAACTCCATTATCTCTCACCAAAAAGTCAGCTTGCAAACCTGCCATTACTTTCTTCTTCAACTTGGCTAAGTGTGGATCCTGACCTTGTATTGCACATAATTGGGAACGAAGAAGGCCTATCATTAAATCTATGGTAATATGCTTCTACTTCTATTCTAAAATTGCCAACGGATGACAAAGTCCTGCCGGTCTTTGATGCTCAACCTTAACTTGTTGACGGACTAAACACTTAGTCATGTACCCTGCTATCACCCTTTTCATTCCTTCCTACCAATAATGCTCCCTTAAATTTGATACTTTTTTGTACTCCGTGGACGCATGGCATACACTGAAAAATTGGGCTTTTTCTAGAATATGCTTCGTTATATCTCTAACATTAGGCATACAAAGTCTATTGTCCATGGTTAAAAATTCATTATCTCTTACCGAAAAGTCAGCTCGCAAACCTGCCATCACTTCCTTCTTCAACTTGGCTAAGTGTGGATCCTGGCCTTGCATTACACATATTCGATCAACTAGAGTTGGTCTAACTTGAAAGCTAGTTAATAATACTCCTAAATCATTAATGCATAACTCAACTCCTATGGACCTTAACTCAATCAGTAAAGGAAGGTAGGTTACTGATAGAGGCGTAAAAGTATTAGTATAATTTACATTCAACTTTTGTATTTTACTCTAAATCATAAATATTTGGCTATTTAATTGTGGGTTTTGATCATAAATAGATGAACGATGGAAAATGTGACATATAGGAACAAACGGAAGGCGAATCAGACGTCAAACGAAGAAGTTACGCTCAAACTACAAAAGAGGCACCAGGGCTGAGTGTCGCAGCGCCCAGCAACCGAGCTCCGTGGCGCCCAGGTCAGTAGCTGAGCACCGCGGTGCTCGTGGTGGTGAACAATGTTGAGAAATAGTAACCCATAAACAGTATTTTAAAGACAAAAACCTATAAATAGAAAGCCAAAAAAACCCTAAGAGGAGGAAAGAAAAAGAGAGAAAAGAGGCAAAAACTTATAGAGAGAATTCACAACACAAATTAAAAATCAAAGCCAAAGATTGAAGAACCAAGATTAAGATTCAAGCTTCAAGTCAAGATTGAGGGAGAAGCACATCAAGGAGTCACTTTAATTAGTTTTTCTTCTCTTTCTTTATCATTATATTCTTTTTCTTGTTGATCTTTATGAATTAGTTTGATACTTTTGGTTTTGTGATGGGATAAATTGTTTATCTAGAGTTTGACTATGTTAACCTAGTATGAATTTAGATTATGTTAATTTTTAGTTTATGAACTTGATACATTCAATTGATTCATTCTATCTTATGTTTAATGCTTTCATTATACCTGATCAATATTTTGAATGATTGAAGAACCATGATGAACTTGACAGAGGGATTCATGTGTTTAGCCTAGGGTAGTTTGATGCATAATCATAAGGTAACAACTATGAGTTCCATCTAGGATAGACATATACCTAAGTAGCATGTATAGTATAATTTAGATTTGAGTTTAATGAATTACATTCTAATTTGATTACCATAGACATATAGGTGATTGTTGGAATGTGTAATATAGTCACTTGACCATCTATAAAGGCTTATGATGAGATTAGTGTCTAAGCCAATCAATTGATATTAAGGGTTTAACTAACTAGTTAATGAGTTCAATGAAATACTAGGGTACAAGTCAAAACCCTAGATTATCTTTATTTATGAATTCTACTCTTTACTTTTGTTTAATTAATTGAGAGAACTAGATTAGTTACATGAATTCCAGATTTTGGTTTTCTGAATAAAAGTTAAGTAGGTATAATTTTAGTACTTAATTTATAGAATTAGATTGCATAGTCCCTGTAAAATCGATATCTAGACTCAAAATCCTATATTACTTGATACGATAGCGTGCACTTGCACTTAGCTAGTATAGCAACATCAATCAGTTACCCTTAAACAAGCCAAAGAACTTGAAGACTTCCTGCTAATAACATTTGCTTTTTCTAGATGGTAATTAATTGTGCAGTCATAATTTTTGATCAACTTCATCCATCTCTTCTGCCTGAGATTCAACTCTTTCTGAGTGAACAAGTACTTCAGACTCTTATGATCAGTGTAAATCTAACACGTGACCCCATACAAGTATTGTCTCTAAGTTTTTAATGCTAAAACAACTGTTGCAAGCTTAAGTCATGACTTGGATAGTTTAGCTCATACTTCTTAAGTTGTCAAGAAACATAAACTATTACCTTTCCATGTTACATCAATATACAACCCAAACCTTGTCGAGATGCATCACTATACACCACAAACCCTTCACTACCAGATGGAAGTGTAAGTATTAAAGCTAATGCCAGTCATGCTTTAAGTTCTTTAAAACTCTTCTCACAATCGTCTGACCACAAAAACTTAAATGGAGCTGTTATCTTAGAAAGGACTTTCACTCGCCATTGAACGCGTATTACCAATTAAGGTGTGGGTCACCTTTTATAAACCCAACATCTCTCCCATACCTTGGCGATGTGGGATTTACCTAGGTTGCTACGTACAACCCCCTTAGGGACACACCGCTTTGCTGCGCACTGAGAGTGGCTCTGATACCATCTGTCACGACCCAACCCAGACCTAACAAGATATTGTTCGCTTTGGGCCCAAGCTTGCATAGTTTTATTCTTAGGCTTCACGTAAGTGTCCTTCACCCAAAACGCATATTGCCAATTAAGGTGTGGATCACCCCTTATAAACCCAGCATCTCTCTCATGCTTTGGCGATGTGGGATTTGCTTAGGGTGTTACATAGACCCCCCTTAGGGACTCATCATCCTCGTTGAGGTTTGCCCCACCACTGCTTTGCTGAGCACTGCTCTGCTGTGCATAGGGAGTGACTTTAATACCATCTGTCACGACCCAACCCAGACCTAGAAAGATATTGTTGCTTTAGGCCCAAGCCCGCACGATTTTATTTTTAGACATCACGCAAGTTTCCTTCACCAAAAACGCGTCTTTCCAATTAAGATATGGATCATCCCTTATAAACCCAACATCTCTCCCATACTTTGACGATGTGAAATTTTCCTAGGGTATTATAACAACACCATTGCAGACACTAAGTGAACGTCAGACACAAGAGCTTCCAATCATATGAAAGGTAAGCCAAGTATATTAACCAATATTCATTAATATGTTGGGATTGATTCGATTTTAATTGGCGATAGTTCTCTCTTCCAATTTACGGTATTAGTGAATCTTTTATCAAGGAAAGTAAAACTATTTTACCTTTTCTTGATAGACTGCTAATTCTTGACTTAACAAAAATTTTGCTATCTGTAAGTCAGTTAACAACTCAATTTCCTGTCAATTATGAATTCTTTGATGTTGATTTATGTGTTAAAAGAAAAGGGACATAGGACAACTAATGATAACAAGGAGATGCAAGGGTGATCTCTATGTTCTTCCCACTTTACCAAAACTACATTTTACCCATCATTTCAAATCTGACTTAGTAGAAGTTTGGCGCCAATGCTTAGAGACATCCTTAGTCTTCGACTTTACAGCTATTTAAAAAAAAATGGTTAATTGATGTCATATGGGCTACTAAATCTCAACATCTTTGTGATAGTTATCAATTAAGAAAGCTTAGTAGATTACCTTTCTCTTATTCTAAACATTAAAGTTTTGGTATTTTTGAAAAATTCATTGCGATGGGCCTCGCTTTTTATTTTATCTATTGGGAAGTTAAGGTAATATGCTTTTTTAGTAGATGATTTTCTTTAAATATACATGGATCAATCCCTTAAAACATAAATATGGTTATGTTAATGCATACTTAGCCTTTGAACAATATGTTGCTAGGTAGTTCAACAAATAAATCAAAATCTTTCACTCAAATGATGGAGGTGAGTTCATCAACTTGAAATTATCATCTCATTTTCTCTCTATAGGTATTATTTGTCAGGTATCTTATCCATATACTTATGAGCAGACAAGTATGGTTTAAAGACGTCAAAGGATAATAAGAGAACTAAATATGACAATCTTGTTTTATTGTGGTACTCCTCTATTTTTATAGGTAGAACTTTCACTATAGCTGTCTATCTTATTAATCGACTGCCTTCATTTTCTATTCACTTTGAAACCCTATACTTTACACTGCATAGAGCCCATCTTGTTTACTCTTCACTTAGTGTATTTGGCTTTAAATGTTTTTCTTATACTTGGGATACACATTGTCACAAATTTAATCTTAAAACTGTTCCTCGTATCTTCATAAGGTACATTGAAAAACATCAAGGATATAAAGGCTTTCATCCTCCAAGAATTTTTTTTTTTTTATCTCCCTTCATGTTGCTTTTTATGAGTTAATTTTCCCTTATAAGTCTGTTCAAACTCCTAGCATCACTTTTTTCTCAAAGAAAATGTTAGTATATATCAATGATAAAATATATACAATATATATACTACAATAAGAAATTTAAAGTTCTCAACATTAAAACTTCTTCTTCTAACTCTTTATCATCATTTAGTTTGCAAATTCCAACATTTCAAAAGATTTTTAAAACTACATGTAAATTATAATTAAAATGAAATATACATTCTTAACACCAAAAATATAACACAAAAACATAGTAATAATATGCACATATTTTTTTAGGTAACACATTAACACAATGCATATTAGATTAACCAAAAATTCACACTTGTGACTTATAATGAAAAAACAAAAGAATATTCATGTCCATAAAGAGAATTAAACATAACATTTTTCTTAAAGAAAATGAAAATTAATAATTCTCCTTCACTTGAAGTATGATCAACATAAAATTAATGAATTAATATACCTTTGGAGCTTTTAATGTTAAACATATATATATATAATATTTAATGATTCAATATTAAATCAGTTGTAGCAATTTAATATGATTCAATATTATAGTAATAATAATAATAATAATAATAATAATAATAATAATAATAATAATAATAATAATAATAATATCAATTGCATATATATAATAGGTTGAAGTCATCAAGGACAACACACAAAAATATATAAATTAATTTGCAAGATATATTTTAACTCATATATCTTAAGAAAAAGAATAATAAACTTTAAAACAAAAATGAATGACCATAATTATCTCCTTCGGAGGAATTTTATTCAATAACAAAAAAGCTCTTTACTAATAAAACTATTCATAAACTATTATAAAGACTATCATACATCAATTGATAGATTATGGTATATAAAATAAATAAAAAAAAGCAACTTGTAATGCACCAAAATATAACATATTAAATAGAGAATTATCATTTGCTCATATTACACACTAGTAGTCTAAATTTATAACGATTTAAATAAAATGTAAAATAAAAACCGCTATTATTGTGTATAAACCACTATAAATTAACCAAATCAACAATGATTTCACAAGTCCTATTCGAGAAGGTCTTAGAACAATATTTATAAAGCACATGATGAACTCATAAAATTTAAAGAGAATTCATTATATTAAAATAAACCATTATAGCATTAAAACTAAAGAGCTATGTATTTATCTAATATCAACCGATATAAATACATCATTATTAAACAAATGGTATGAACATATTTTTCATGTCATGTTTCTATTAATATTTCAAATGAATAAGCAATTTACATAATAAATACAAATTTACATTGGAAAACAAAAATAATAACAATTTCTTGTTAAAATTTTAACACAACATTCTAACATGCAATCTTAAATACTGATTTGGCTATTTGAAAAATACATTAGATGTCAACAAATATAAATATTTACATATATATATATATATATATATATATATATATTAGACATAGGAGTTAAGCTAGACTTGAGGGTAAGAAGCTAGTTATGTGTAAGTGGGTTTACAAAGTCAAGGATGAGATCTCTAGTTTAGAGCCTATAAGGTTTAAGGTTAGGTTAGTTGCACAAGGCTTTAGTCAGAGAAAGGAGATTGATTTCTATTAGATTTTCTCTCTTGTAGTCAAACATCATCAAATAAGATCTTACTAGCCATGTTTATAAATTTAGGCTTATATTTGGAGCAAACAGATGTGAAGACTGCATTTCTTTATAAAAAGTTGGAAGAAAGAATATACATATTATAGCTGCAAGTTTTTGAAGAAATCGGTAAAAAAATCATCCTTGCTTCTTAAAGAAGTCATTATATAGGCTAAAACAATCTCTTAAGTAGTGATATAGATTCGATGATTTTATGCTTTATGTGTCTTTATCTGAAGTAAGTACGATAAGTGTGCGCACTTTAAAGCATTGAAAGACAATTTATATATGCATTTGTTACTGTATGTGGATAATATGTTAATTGTATATCTAGATAAAAGAGATATACAAAAGTTGAAAGAACAGTTAAATAGTAAGTTTGAAATGAAAGACTTGGGGTTAGCCAAAAGAATCTTAAGTATGGATTCAAAATGTTTGATGCAAAGGTTGTATCAACTATAATGGTTATGTATTTTAAGTTGTTAGCAGCACAATTATTGAAAACCGAGGAAGAGAAATTGAAAAATGCATAAGGTACTTATGCAAGCGCTATAAGGTGCATCATATATGTAATGGTATACACAAAACCTGATATAACTCAAGCCGTGGGTGTGGTGAATAAATATATAACTAATCTAGGCAATGAGCATTGGCTTGCCGTTAAACGGATTATAAGGTACTTGAAGGGAACGTTAGACTATGGTTTGTTGTAAAAAAAGGCAAGTACAAATAGCGAGATAGTAATAGGATATATAGACTCAAGTTATGTGAGTGGCTTTGATAGAATGAGGTCATTGACTAGGTTTATATTTATAGTGTTTGAATTTAGTATGTACTAGAAATCAGTTTTACAACATGTGGTGGCACTATAAACTATAGTACTAGAATATATAGCTATTATAGAAGCTATTAAGGAGGCTATATAGTTGAAGGGAATATGTTCAGAACTAATTGCTATGAAAGAAGTGAAAGCTTGTGTGCATTGTGATAGTTAAAGTGCCATAAATCTAAGCAAATATCAAGTGTTTCATAAAAAATTAAAATACATTGATGTGAAGTTACATTTTATCAGAGATATTGTATAAAGTGGTGAAGTTAATCTAATGAACATATTAACATTAGAAAATCCTACGAATATATTGATTAAACCACTTCCTTTTATTAAGTTTGATTTGTGCAAGAACTTAACTGGAATCATCGCTGAATAGATAAGCGTGTGATGTGGAGATGATGGATCAATGGAAAGCTTTTTAGAAGCTTTAAATCAAGAAGGGGATTGTTAGAAATTGATGATTAAAAATTGAGTTTGAGTTTGATTTTGAGTTGAAGATCACTGAGAAGTCAACAGAAGGTCGGGTAGATGTTGGATACACGAGAAAGGGACAAAAACAAAATTTGAAAGCAAGGAGGGTCTTAAAAACACTAGGTACTAAAATGCAGGTTTTAGCACCTAGGTGCCAACCTTGGAAGAAAGTTAGCACCTAGGCACTAGCCAAGGCAAAAACTTGGCACCTAGGCACCAAACTATGGCGCCTACATCAACCTCCTGAGAATTTTTCCTTTTCAAGTTATTTTGACGTATTTAAGTCAGATTTGAGTTCTCTAATATATGAATTACTTTAGCTTTCGGCTTGCAGGTTGTTCTAGAACAAAATTTCGACACTTAATGTAGTTAGCAATTTCTGTTTGACATATGTATGATCGCTGTATGAAACACTTATGTGTAAGACATCCACAATTGGAAAGAAACACCTATGTGCAGGACATCACGGTACGAAACACTGGTGTATATTCGCGTAATGGTAATACAATCCAAAAAAAACACAATTTTCCTTCTCTTCAGATGAACAAACTGTTTAAAGAGTTCTGTGTTGTTTAGCCTGAGATTTTATATTTTTTGTACTTTAAGGATCAAGTACAGTGTGAAATATGCACAAAGAAAAAATAGTTCTATATACTGTGAGCTTATTGTACAGAGTTTGCCATCAAGATGAGTTAATTTTGAATGTATCAAATTTGGAAAATTTTGACTAATTAATTATTGAATCTACAATCAGGGGTTTTACTGTAACTTTCTCAATAGGTATGGCAGGATTACCGAGTGTCATAATGTCTGAGGTATATGATTACATCCATACACGAATGTATCAAGAGGAATCGATAAATATCCCTTTAACTTCCATTTCAGATACTTCCTATAAACATCAAAGGTTCAGCAGGTATTCTTGATGGAATGTATCAAGAAGAATCAATAAATAGTTTGACACTTTCTTTATACTGAGAGTTACCCTCTTTTTTTAGATTCAAAACGTACACTATAATGATATTTAGTATTGTTTTCACATTACGTTTAAGTGATATCAAGGCCTACCTCTGTGCCAGATACAATCACCTTCCTAAATCACCTATCATCCTCCTCCATCTAAGCACCAAAACCAAACCACCAAGTCCACCACCAACACCACAATTTCTATTATTTTTATAATAAAAAAAATCCTAAACAAAAAACCCTCTCTTCTCCTCTTTTTTGTTTTAAGAAAACCCTTTACTTTTTTCTTTTCTTTTTATTTTTCTTTTTCCATCTCAAGAAAAAACCTATAAACATTCTCAAAAAAATAAATAAATAAGAAAACCAAAAAAAAAATCCTAAAAAACCAAAAATAAAAACTTGCTGCTACAAAACCCCAGGCCTCGCCACTACCGCCTCCCATTGCCATTTAAGTACAACCAAAATACTCAGCCACTCTTCTTAGAGAACAATACTAGTGTTACAATGTTTGAGTTGCAGGAAAATAGAGTATTAAAATTTTAGAATATAAGGTTAGGACGTATGCATGTATTTAAAGTAGAGAGGGACTTATTTATATAATAGTAGTAAGACTTATTGTATTAATACCAATATTAATTTAGTATTATTATAATTTTAAATAATTTGTAACTCCAAGATTAATGTGTAATTTGTGCTTAAAATTTGTAACTCTTTTTAGAGTTAATTTTTATTAACATGAATTTAAAATTTAAAAATTTGTAACTCCAAAAATTTATTATCACGCATCAAATTCTAGCTTTTATACTATCGCGGAAACGAAGTACTACTAATCGAGTCTTGTATTTCTTCCAGTGTTCGCCCTTTAGTCTCTGGAACAATCTTTGCAACGAACAGAACAGTCAAAATGCTCATGCCTGCAAATATGAAAAATGTTCCTGCAATTGTGCAGCCAAAATTGGATGTTCAGGACCAAATTCCTGCAATGTGTGTGATTGCGAGTTTGTGTGTCTCACCTGGTGAGCTCCATTCCATCATAAAGTTGATTGTGTAAGTGATAAGACAGGCGAATGAAAGGCTGACAAAAACTACCAGACTTCCAGCTGAGGCCTTGACATTTATAGGAAATATCTGTATGCATGGAAATACATACATGAATGAATCAAAGCCATGTTTATAAAGCCCGAGAACTGATCTGGTGGACAACATTGCTTAAGTTAGGATTTAATTAAAACCTAAAAGCACATTAATTCCTTCAGTTGATTTTAAAAATGTTGAATGTCGTACCATCAGCCAACATCGTCCACCAGATCAAAGTCCTACAAAGACTTGGTACATTAAATTCCTGAACATAGATTTCGAAAAGTTACTTACCTCTGACATTATAACAAGTGGTATTCCCGCCATGCCTATTTCGCTAAATACAGTGCACCCCTGTTTTAAGTAGTGATTAGTTAATAAACCCAAATTTCTTTAACATGTAAGTCGGTATAAACTTGCAGCAGAAGTAAAAATTGTGAAAAAAAAAAAAACAAGCAGGAGGTAATTGTTTCTTGTTATGGTGGATTACCAGAAAACCAATAAGAGCCAAAACAGCAGCGACCTTCTTCATCTGCTCGATTTCCTGCTCTTAGAAATATTCCCTCAATTACAAGATCAATCAATAAAAGGAATATATATTTATATATGAAATTCTGGAGCTTGATTAACCTGGAAGCAGAATGCGAACCCCAAAAGGAAGAAACAAAAGCTCACTCCAGCTGCCGAAGTCTGCAAATTAAATATCCGTAACCATTCTTATTGATTTTTTGATCAACCAAATCAAATGTTAAAAAAGAAAAATAAATTCTTTGCCAATACTCTAATTACCATGAGAAGTAGTCTTCTCCCAGCCTTTTCCATCAATGATACAGCAACAATTACTGCTGGAATCTAAAAAAAAAACGTAAAAATAAAGTGAACAAATTTGTTGAGCAGAATGTTGAATTTACATAAGAAATTCTTGATAGTACCTCCATAATGGCTACTGCTGTAGTTCCAAAGCTAGAGGAAACATCTGTTACAAATAAGGCATTTGTGTTTTTTGTGTTCTTTATAGATTTATTGATCATCGAAAATATGATAAAATACTGAAATCATTTACCAGCTGCTTCAAAGATGGAACTGGCATAAAATCCCAGTCCAGTGATTCCTTCTAATTGTTGTAGTGCCACGAGACCAACTCCAATCTAATTGAGCAGATTACAACAGTCCACATTGAAATATGAGGAAAATGATTAAAAGTAAAGGTGACATAATTATTAAGACTCACAACAAGAGCATTAGCATATCTCTTCTGGAACAAGTCGAAAAATCTGGCTTCTGAGTTCTGTTGAGAGGTTTCAATGTGATCCTACAAAACAGTTAGAAACATTTTACTTACAGTTTAAACTCCAATAAGGTTCCGCTTGATATTGTGGTGTTGTGAGTATTGGACTGGAAGCATTAGCTGCCACATGAAAGAAGATGATCTTTTGGTACAATATTTACTAAAACGCTAAAAGTGAGAATGATACTCTAATATCAGCTGCTTCTTGAGAAATATCTGCATTCTTTCCTCTGAGGTGCTGCAGAGTGGTTTCAAAGTCATTTTCTCTACCAATTTTCAACTGCAAAAGCACATGCCTGTTACTTTTTCCACCAAGTTTTATAGCAAAAGATGGAAAAGTCCTTCATTTTGTTTTATCACAAGAACTACATGAATATCTATCAAACAATGTGCTAAATTGGGCTTACCAGCCATCTAGGAGACTCGGGAATGAAAAATAAACCTATCATTTGCAATAGGGATGGAACAGCACCTGGAAGATACACAGAACAGAATATAAATTCAGCTGAACTACTTTTAGATCAAATGAACCCAATACAAATTCTCAAACTTACAGATTAAAGCCAAGATTCGCCAGGGAATGAAGTTTCCAATTATATAAGCTACTGAAAAGCCTACCGTTGACATCAACTGTACAATTTAAAAAAAAAAATTATTACTCATTAACAAACAGATTGAATTGTTGATTATAATTTACTTATATTGTTTAATGTTACCGGAGCAAATGCAGTAAAGACTCCGCGAAGATCTTTTAGTACTATTTCTGCAATATATACAGGAACCTGTTTTGGCAGGAATAATACAGTTATAATCAAGTGAAAGGATATTTAAATCATCAGAGATGAAATGCTAACATTTCTAAATTTACCACAAAGGAATTCATCGACGCTCCAAATCCTAAAGACAATCTTCCGAAATCTAGCCACAAAGCATCCTTTAAACATGAATTAAGTATTAGTTTCATGATCATTTTATTTAAATAAACAAATTTTTTTACAAGGCAAGAAAAGAAGAGAATGGGACCTTAGCAAATGCAATAGCAAGCCAGCCTATGATGAAAAATATTTCAGAGAACCACATTGCCTGATTCAGGGCTTTTGCAAGTTAATTGAAAAACACGAGACTAGGATTTGGAGAAATTTAAATGCTTGCTGAAAACACTTACCTTTTTCCTGCCAAATACATCTGCTATCTTTCCGCTTAGTAATGCACCTATCATTCCTCCAAATAACAGTATTGAACCGAAAACTGAATACTGCATGCACAATGAGGCCAAGATGGAAAGAAACAAGGATATCAATCTGCTGTAGAAGAGTGCAATGAATATCAAGAATAAAACTAATTTGAAATAGAATTTTAAAACGCATCTGTATACCAAAATGCTTCTACTATGCTTTCAAAGAATAACAGTTAAAGTGTTTGGTAAACACTACTTTTTACCCACAAAGCCTTCTCTTATTTCATTGCCAATGCTTCTACAGCAATTCTCTACCAAACAAATAATAAAATTTGCATTTGCAATTGTGGTGCTAGGACTTTAAAGTCACAATTGCTACAAAATAAAAGACTAATAACCATCAAAGTGAAAGTAAAATGTGTGATTGATGAACATAATTTTGATACAAATGGACATACTTTTGAATATTACTATATAAATTTTTTTACATTAAAATCTGCTTAACTTTCAAATAAAACTCCGAGTGCTTCGTAAATACTTTAATTATTGTTTTTTTAAAATTAAAAAAAGCACGAAAATTCTACACGAGAGCTTGAGTCAATTAACAAAAGTTTGATTATGTATTAAAGAATGTGAGTTGATAAATAGATTATATGCTCTATTAGTGTGATTGTGACATGAATTTACTCGATCGTCAAAAATGTTTATAAGCAGGAATATTAATTTATTCCCAAGTAATAGTTTATACTAACAGCTGCGACAGAGAGGCCCAAGTCTTCCCTGATGCCAGACTCAGCAGGAGATGAATAACCCGTCTGCAAAATAATCGGTCAAAAGTCAGCTAATCCTAGCTAATCTATTTTGTAAAATGGATAGTCATGAATCATTAGAAGAAAACAATGTAGTAGATTACATAGCCTACAACATATCATTTTGATATATAAGATTTTCATTTTAACATATATGCATGCTCTTCCATGTCTTGTTTCATAGTTTTTCTGAACTTACAGCAAGTCCATAGCAGAAAAAGCCGCAGACAGCTATCAAAACACTGAAAACAACTACAGGCCTGTAGGGGGAATTGCTCGGTAGCTCCGATGCCGTCTCGCCGCCATCACTGGTGATGCCCTTCGCTTGAGGCTTTGCTTCAAGCAAAGTTTCTCCTAATCCTTCTTCTATGCCTTGTCTCTCCATTTTCTTTTAATCTCTCTGCAACGTTCTAGGGAATACACTCTCTTTAATGATATCGGAATTTTTTTTTTTTTCTAAGCCTGAGATTTCACTAATCATGCACATTGTTAAAGAGTAAAGATAATGAAGCAGAATCTATCTACCTTGCTTCTAAAAGTCAAAGTTCAAACGAAACTGACAGCAACCCTCTTTCTATTTAAAGTTTATAATAATATTCCATTTTTCACGTGAGGAATTTATTTCAAGACAATTAATAGTGTCATAACAACCAAAATAATTTTACATTTTTCAACTCTTTTTTTTATTAAATAATCCTTTATCATCTAAATCATTACCTACTCCTACTTAAATTACAAACAATACCATATTTGTTTCTAATTTAATTTGCTAGAATAATCTCCTTATCTCGGTCTAGTTTTGCATGAATTTTATGTACATGCTCAACCTTCTCTTCATGTGTTTCCTTTTTCCACGTTTCACGAAATTTGGCACATAAAAAAAAAAAATTGTGATGATTAAATATCACGATGGATTTAAGATTTTCAATATGCAACTGTCATTGTATATAGTAAAAGTTAAATATTTTTTTTTGAATTAATATTATCATATTGATTAAATTTTGTTTGAATCAGTATATTTTAATTATGAGTCTATTTCTTTATCTTAAGACTATATATTGGAATACACTTATGTTCAAACCATTACAACAATTTTTTTATCCTTTCTAATGCTTAAAGAAGTTCTTAATTAAGAGTAATGTTTTGCCAAATTATTATTTTAAATTTTTGTTCCAACTTTGAATGAAAGAATATTTAGTATTTTGTGCTTTCTTTTGGTTATATCATAGGTATCCCACTTAAGTTTCCTCCACTCGTTAAGATAGTTGTTCAATCAATGAAGGATAAGTATTTTATTGATCAATGTTCTTCTATGTAAAGTTGATGTGATTTCCAGAAAAGATTCATTTTGCTATAAATGGGTTTGCCGTGGAGTTATGGGTTAGAAAGAAGCGAAGCAATGAGTTTGATAATAAAATGAAAATGAAAGGACGAAGGAGCCGTGTCCAATCACATCTTAAGGTCCCAATCGCTTTGAAAGCGACACGCCAACAACTACAGATACTATACACGAGCGGGTCTTTCTTTACATCCAGTCATATGAAGCGTGTGCTAGATGATAATAATAAACGAGGTTGGCAAGACAATGACCGATCATTTGGATTTTATTTTCTTTTGGACACTGGTATATTCACCAGAAATCTGTCGGCCACTAGAAACACTAACACATTAAGGTTCGTCTGGAACATAAAAGAAACCTGAGGCTCGCCCTGCAAGAAGGGAAGCTCCCACAATGTTTTCGGGACCTTCTGGAACATAAAAGAAACCTACTTAGAAAAACTAACCTTTGTGTTTCTTTGTAAATTGAAGAGAGTATCAAGAAAGAGAGATAGGCAAAACAGAGGAATTTTCTGTAAATGCCGAAATGTATTATTTCTTTGTAACCGATTATTTACAAGATCTTTCTACACTGTATATTCTCTATACTGAAGATTCTAGAATTCATAGCAAAAGAAGTGTAAAACTAAAATAACAAAAGTTGGTTACAAAAGCATTTTTGGAGGGAAAATAATTAAGTGTATAACAGTTTTGTTACGCTGGCCCCATATCAATACACATCAGCTTTTCTTATTCAAGTTACAGAGATCATGATCACGTTTTGTTAGCCGGTTGTTATCCCCCCCTCAAAACTCAAGCCTCCAAACAAAAGCTTGAGTTTGGAAGCAACAATCTGGAATTTGCAACTTGGTAATGCCTTAGTGAAAATGTCAAATAGCTGATAAGAGGTGGGAATGTAACGCACTTCAAGTCCTCTATTCAGCACTTTGTCACGAACAAAATAGAAATCAATCTTGATGTGCTTGGTCCTATTGTGAAATATAGAATTTGTAGCTAAGACTGATACTCCTTGATTGTCACACAACACAATTGGTGTGTGATGATACTAAAGACCAAGTTCTGAGAGTAAAGAGGAATTCAAGAAACCTCAGCTGTCACTTGTGCTAAAGCACGATATTCTGATTTAGTGCTTGAATGAGAAACTATCTTCTGGTTTTGAGAACTCCAAGCAACAAGATTACAACCAAGGAAGACACTATATCCTCCTATGGAATTTCAATCTGAGCTATCACAAGCTCAATCTGAATCAGTAAAGGCAACCAGATTAAGATGTTTTCAAAGTTTAAAACAAGTCCTATATCTATTAAGCCATGTAAGTATCTTAGTATTCTCATACAACAACTCTAATATGTGAGGGAAGGGCAGAACAAGTACTGACTTAATTTATTCGCAACAAATGAGATCTTTGGTTAAGAGTCACTTATTAGAGTGCTCCAATTATACTCCTAATAAGTGTTTCATTAAGAAATGGCTTATCTGTCTGCATATTCAAATTAAGTCTAGAACTCATGGGACATCTTTTTGCTTTAATTATATTATTCCTAACTAACAGATCAGTAATATACTTCTTTTCAAACAAGTGAAGAGCATTTCTTATATTGGTAACTTCGATCCCCAAGAAATAATGCAACCGTCCTAGTTCATTTAGAGAAAAAGTCTAAAGTAACTTTTCAATAACTGCCTATATCTGATCTGAATTGTCCCTATGTGATAATGATATCATCTACGTAGATTACGATGATGATAATGTGACTGTGGTCTCTCTTTATGAATATTGGTGTATCAAATTTTAGATTATAGAACCTCCAATTCTATAGTGTTATTATAGGGTTGTCAAACCAAGCCTTAAGGACTTGTTTTATACCATACATTGAGTTTGTTAATCTGTACACATGATTAGGTTTCTATGAATCAGTGAACCCTTCTAATTGAGTCATAAAAACTTCACTGAGGTCCCTATTTAAGAAAACATTGTTGACATCAATCTGTCTAAGCTATTAGCCTTTTGAAACTACAATACAGAGAATAATTTTTATTGTGCTGGCTTTTACTATTGGACTAAAACTTTCTAAATAATCAATGCTAGGAGTTTGATGGTAGCCTTTAGCAACTAATCAAGCTTTAGACCTTGCAATGCTTCCATCAAGGTGTTTTTCTCACTTTGAATACCCAATTATGGCCAACAAATTTATGATCATATGAATTAGGCACCAATGTCCATATATGATTATTCATCAATGTCTAGTATTCTTTACTCATGGCTTTTTCCCACTGAGGTATTTGATGGCGTCGACTATAATTAGGGTGTATATATGTTTAATTGTATTCATTGTACAAAATACGTATCAAATACATATTTATGCGCAGTAAAATAATTAAAAATAATCAATAAACATAAATAATATATTAATTACATTAATATATGTAAAAGGTTGAGAATTCACCAATCATCCCATTCACCACCCCCCCCCCCCCCCCCCCCCCCCCCCCCCAAATTCTAGCCTTTCACACATATATATATCAATTATTAATATGATATAATATTACTAAATATATATACTTGGTCACCAAGTATATATATTAATAATATAATTAAATATATAATATAATATAATATAATATATAATAATAAGATATTTTAATTATTTATCTATTAAATAATTAATATATAACATTATTATTTTACCCCTTATACATGGTTACTAACCCCTAGTAGGTCCTACTATATCATACACTTGGATAAAATCATCCAAGGTACCACAATATGCTATGTGTTAATATACAATTAGTAAACAATAACTATTAACTAATTAATGTATTTAACACTTAAATTTAGACACGTACGCATCTCGTGGTCATGTTGGATATTAATAGACTGAACAATTCAATCCGTTAAGCTACCATAGTGTGTAACAAGTAACTCCATATTGCAAAACTCCCTAGGTCTATACCCAATTCGTCACATGAAACTATTTCATGAATCTGTGAACGATACCCCACGCACACATAACGGATATTACAAATCAGCACGTTCAACTATACAAGCTAAGGTCACAGTGCATATTTATAGTCTTTCCGTCATCTATATCCTAGATGTGCGGGGACATAGATTAACATTGTCAAATCCCATAATGTCACGCCCCAGACCCAAAAGATTCAACACACGACATCACTTACATTCATTCAATAATGTGCACTCATAAATAATATTACATAAAATTTTAAACTTTAATTCAACATAGAAATCCTTAGCAAGTTGCTAGTAAATTCAACATTAAAATCGACCCATAACCTAACATATAAACATAAGCTTCTATTGACAATATTTAAACATTCATTTCAATTTCTTTCAGAATTATAACAATTTAATTATACAAGTAAAGTTTTTAAATTACATATATATAATGCTCATGCCCAAAGGTAAAAGCCAAACCCTCACCCTGATCATCGATGAGTCCTCTCACATGCACCAATAAGCCACCACACGAATGTGATGACTCATTCTTTCTTAGGTACCAATAGGATCCTCCATACATACAGAACACATAACATATATCAATCCCGAAGGAAAGGCGACACATAAAGGTTCCACAAATTACATAAAATGCATACTAAGTTAACAGTGAGTTCAAACATCTTCAAAACACAAAATGTTTCTCATGGACATATTACACTTCAAAAGCTCTCTTTGTTAAACACATTTCATTTTGAAAGCTCACTTTCAAAAACATATATATGTCATGTATGTCCATGATCACATTCATCAACACATATCTTCACATTTCATATCAAAATATACTTTGACATAACATAAACATATTCCTAACCACATTTACAAAATCATACATAACAATTACTATGTTTATTGTGATTTCAATAATAAGTCTAATATACTTACCTCTTAGCACTTTCAACTACGAGGCTTAAATCTCTTTAACCTATCAATGGAGATTAATCCTTTCATGAGCCTCAACATTCATACAAAACACTTTAAATAGCTTACAAAGTTACACATATTGCACTTATCACATCAAATTGGTCTAATTACTTAGTTTCTCAAAATCTGTCATTCTGACCATTTACACTTAACAAAATTTTCTTATACATCAAATGATGTCCAATTACTCCAAAATCAAAATATATCATTCTTGACTCATATATCCTTCGTATATATGAATATTATATCATAATTCCTACACAATCCATTCTATAAATACCATCGAACAGTATTCAATCTCCCAATTTTATAAAATTATATATTAACTCAAAAATTATAAAAATACCTCAGAATTACTCTTAACACATATCTCAATTCATGATAAATATTTCACTTCAAAAGCACTGCCAAATTTATTTTAAAATTATTTTATTCTATAGCCTTAAAAATCTTTTAATCAAATACTGTAATGAACTGACACTCTTTAGAAAATCATAACAATTTAACTACATTGATCTAAATTCTCAATTCTGAGTATATCATATTAGACATATAAAATTATCATATTCCATAAATTCATAAATTTTAAAGATCATTCAATAGATAAAAAATTGTTTGTCTCTGTATCATACTGTTAACACAAGAAAGTTTTAGAATTTTAGGGTCATTTTGGTAAATTTACTAAAAATTCAATTTCTGGAATTTTTAATCAATTCAAAGTCTTAAATGATTCTAAACATGTCTAATTTTACATATGCAAAATTAAAAACTAGAATCGAATCACAACAATTTATAAAATTTCTGGATCAAGAGACGATTAGGTAGAAATTCTGCAATTCATCATGATTTATCAAGCTATCTACATAGATCATCAACAATTCTCACAATATCTTACGAAATACAAATCAAATCCTCAATTGTACATATTTTCAAAAATCAAAACTTAAATGAATTAACTAATTTAACACCAAGAAACTAAGAAAGGGTTATAATATACATTTTAAAGCTTAAATTCTAACTTTCTTCTTCTTTTTCTTCTCTTTCTCTCCCATTTCTTTCTCTCTTTTCTCACTCTAAAAGAGGTAGCTCAACCAAAATGAGTGAATTAGGGTTTCAAATGTGTATTTTTATACTAAGAGGCTAATTTTTAATATTTATGAATTAGCCCCTAAAACTTTTAAAGTATTATAATTTGGTCCTTAAAATAAATCTAAAGTCTTACGAATAAACCTAATACTAATAGTTTGTCCTTAACCTATACAAACACTACTAATAACAATACATAAATCAAGTATCTCCTACATACAAATAAAATATGTATATTTATATATATATAACATATTTTTACCGGTTGTGGATACTGGTTACTACACATAAGCTCATCTATAAACCTATCTTCAGACTTGTATCTCACTGAATAATATATACAAACTCTTTGCTATATTGTTCGACCCTGTGGAAACTCTTTTTTTATGTTTATTGCTTATAGTCATAAGACTTTTTAAGATACAATCTTGATACATCTAGATGTACAACTCCCTATGAGAGCTGATAGATTCTATATTTACTCACATCAGACTCCATAAGCATCAAACTATACCCAATAACATGAAGCAGTCAGACCATGAAAGGTCTCTGATATGCGTAAAACCAAAATATGGTAGTTCATATACAAAGCCAACTGGCGCTCAAATCTGAGGACTACGTATACTACTCAACTCAAGAAAACCTTCTATTGATGGCTTACATAAGATGTCTATTGAGTCCTTGTGAGTCTGTTCAGTATCCAGTCCTAACTAGACATTCACATACCTATACAAGCTTTAAGCTCATGATCAGTTAGGAACAACTATTTATACCCTACATATATAAACATACACTGATTTTTATAAAGAGGTATTCACCAACAGGCAAGCGTTGGTGAAAATAGATTAGGAACATGGTATTTAAAAATATACTTGCATAATAACATTTCTTGGCACTCGATTACAACTCTTGCAACTACGTCATCACTAGTATACCGTTAGTTCTTTGTCTTATTGTAGACAAGGCTTTAACTACTTGGATTTCATAAGTTTTTATAACTTGTCAACTCTTAGTAGTTATAATTTTCAGTATTGCTAACTCTTACTCTTAATCTGAACTTTTTTAGATCAAATCTGAACGCTTTCAAATCATACAATGTCTGTAGTGTTACAAGCATGTACCATATAATAAAATATAATCACCAATTTAATGAATGTACATCGTATAACTATCAAATATTCATACAAACATGGTTGGTATGTAAGCACAACCCTAACAATATTTGCAAGGCATGTATTTTTTATTCTAGAACTAAATCAAGCGAGTTATGAATTTGAATAGTATATATTTTAGGTTTAAACACTCTATTTTTGGACTTGGTCATCATTGGATGAATATTATCAACCAGACGTAGCACATTATTTGGTATTGATAATTTGTTTGAAGTGGATGTTGTCACAAGTGAGCTTTGTTGTGTGTGATTTTGGTATGTGAGTTTGAAAGTTTTTCTTGTGTTGTAAAAGAGTTATTTTGATGGCTATAGCTATGTAGAGAATCTAATTCATGATTCATGTTAGATGAGAAAGTATGCTTATTTGTGGGAAAGCTTGTTAAAATTGTATTGGGTGCATTAGGTATGCATTTCTAAGGTGAATAAGAAATAGTAATGCTTTGGAATGGTTCTATAATTGTTGATTTTTCTATTGGCTTTGTTTAAGAGTTGAAAGTTTGCATCATTTATAAAAAGAAAATCATCTTTATCAAAATTCACACGTCTACAATTATAGATTTTGTCTCTAGCATTCATACACTTGTAACCCTTTATGTTGAAAGTTGTATTCCACAAAAACACACTTTTCACTATGATATTCTAACTTATGTTCATGGTATGGTCTTAGATAGGGAATACAAGAACAACTAAAAACCTCCATAAAAGAGTAATTTGGTTTATTTTTTAAGAAGAGTTCAAAAGGTGATGTGAAATTGAGAACTAAAATAGGCATCTATTAATAAGAAAAACAGATGTAAAGAATGCTTCCTACCAATAAGTTAAAGGTATTTGACTTTGAGTTAAAAGACTTGGACCTATAATATGTCTGTGTTTTCTTTCAATTCTTCCATTTTGATGATGTATATAATGATATGAAAACCTATGTTTAATGCCTTATTTGTTAAGAACTTTTGACAAAGATCTTAATTCCCTTCCAAAGTCATATTGGAATACTTTAATCTTTTTATCCAATAGCTTTTCATCTCAACATGACACTAAAAATGTTAAACACTTATACAATTTATGATTTAAGAAAAAGTGGACAGACCCACACAAACCTAGTAAAGTCATCATGAAAGATAATGTAATATACAAAATCATCACTTGAAGCTATTGAGGCTGGTACTTATAAGTCAATATGAATTAACTTTAGTGAAACTTTATTTTTTGCGATCAAAATGTTAAAGATGATTCTTTCCCAATTAACATGTTTTGTACAAATTTGAAATGGAATTTTTATTGAGTTTCATATCAACATTACAAAAGGATGCAATCTTACTTAGTACAACAACGTTTAGATGACCAAACCTGGGTTGCAATACATTTACAGTTACATTTTCTCTTATATTGCTTCAATTTTGAACAACTATTTCATTTTTATTGGAAATATCAGACTTAGTCTTAAGATAAATTCGTACAGATGGCTGTGAATTGTAACTAGTTTTATTTATATCAAATTGTGCAAAGAAAGACAAAATAGGTGTTGTATTGACAGGATTGAAATTTGCAAAAGGTCTATTATCTGAGTTTAGAACTTTACAACTAATATAATCCTTTTTTAGCCATTCCTCTAAGCAGAATTCTCCCTTTTGTATCCTTGATTACACAAGAATTGCTTTTAAATTCAATACTTAAGTGATTTTCAAGGGTAAGCTTGGATATGCTTATTAAGTTTTTCTTCATGTAGGGAACATGTAAGACATTATTTAGTATCAAAGAATGTATATTGTTAAATGAATGCAATATGCATGTTCCAATATATAAAATTTTCAATACATGACTATTACCAACTAGAAGATGTTCATTACCTTTATACTCATACCTTGATTCCATGTTGCTTAAGTTGTTAGAGATATGGTTTGTGGCACCATTATCTAGATACCAAGCTTGATCTTCATTATTTTCTTGATCTGGAGCTAGTGCAACAACATAAGCCTCAGCTTACTAGTTGTTGTTATTTTGAATTGGTGATTTAAATTCCTCCTTAAATTGATTCCAATACTTTAAGACTCCATGAATAGTTTTAAAGTAGATTTGACAAACAATCTTGGACTTTCTCTTGCTTTGAAAGCCTTCATTGCCTTTGTTTTTATTGTGAATCTAATTCCTCTCAATTGTGCCTTTATTGTAAGTTGTAATATTCTTTCTATTAAAGTTACCTTTATACTTTTGTTGAAAGCTAAATTGAGCCAAGTAACCACTTGTATAGCCTCAATTGACAGCATTTGTCATCTTAATCCTACTCTCTTAACTGAAGAGTATAGCATAAATCTAAGCAAGCTCAGTTGATCTGCCTATAATAAACTAAAATAGCAACAGGATCATACTTAGATCCAAGGCTGGCAAGTATGTAATAAAATCTTGATCAAGTACTTGTTTTCCAGTCATAGCCATATTATCAACTATATTTTTCAACTTCACATAATATTTATTGACAGTCACGGATCATTTTCTAAGAATTTGTAATTATGCTTTCATTTGAACTAATCTTGCCAAGGAATTACTCCCAAACATCTTTTTTAGGTGTTTCCAAACTTTATTAGAAGTTTTGTGATGAATTATAGAGCTTAAGACAGTCTCATTTATAAATGAGAAAAGCCAGCTTAGGAATAAGGCATCTTACTTTTTCCAGATCTGAAATTTTGGATTAATCTTTGGCATTGCTTCAATGTTATTTCGTCCTCAAGGAACAAATTTCGGTATACAATCTTTATGTCCTAGAAGTAGATCTTGTAAATCATTGCCACAAGCTGAAGCCAGGATTTGAGATCTTCAAATTAAGAAATTGTTATGACCTAACTTAAAGGGAGTTAAGAAACTAAAAGAACTAGACTATCCAATAGTTAGATTATTCATGCTCCAACCAGATTTGAAGATCTCAGTTCATCAAGATTCATTGCAGAGGCGTTAGCCATTTTTGAGCTATGATACCAACTTAGAAAAATTAATCTTTATGTTTCTTTATAAATTAAAGAAAGTGATAAGAAAGAGAACTAAGCAAAGTAGAGAAATTTTCTATAAATGCCAAAATGTATTATTTTTTTGTAACTGACAATTTACAAGATCTTTCAACACTATATATACTATATACTGAAGATTCTAAAATTCATAGCAAAAGAAGTGTAAAACTGAAATAACAAAAGTTAGTTACAAAAGCATTTTTAGCGGGAAAATAATTAAGTGTATAACAATTTCTGTTACACTGGCCCTATATCAATACACATTAGCTTTGTTTATTCAAGTTACAGATATTATAATAACGTTTTGTGAGCTAGTTGTTATCCTCTCTCAAAGCTCAAGCCTCCAAACAGAAACTTGAGTTTAGAAGCAAGAATCTGGAATCTACAATTTGGCAATGCCTTAGTGAAAATGTCATACAGCTGATAAGAGGTGGGAATGTAACACACTTCAAGTCCTTCATTCAGCACTTTATCATGAACAAAATGGACATCCACCTTGATGTGCTTGGTCCTATTATGAAAAATAAGATTTGTAGCTAAGACTGATACTCATTGATTATCACACCATACAGTTGGTGTGAGATGATACTAAAGACAAAGTTCTGAGAGTAAAAAGGAAATCCAAGAAACCTCAGCTGTCACTTATGCTAAAGCATGATATTCTGATTTAGTTCTTGAATGAGAAAACATCTTATGGTTTTAAGAACTCCAAGAAACAAGATTACAACCAAGGAAGACACTATATCATCCTCTAGATTTTCAATTTGAGCTGTCACAAGCCTAATTTGAATCAGTAAAGGCAACCAAATCAAGACATTTCCTAAGTTTAAAAATAATTTATATTTCTATTAAGCCTTTTAAATATCTAAGTATTCTCTTACAACAGCTCTAATATGTGAAGAAAGCGTAAAACAAGTATTGACTTAATTTATTTGTAGCAAATGAGATCTTTGGTTGAGTAAGAGTCACATGTTTGAGTGCTTCAATTACACTCCTAATAAGTGTTTAATCAAGAAATGGCTTATCTATCTGTATATTCAAATTAATTCTAGAATGCGTGGGACATCTTTTTGCTTTAATCATATTAGTCCTAACTAATAGATCAGTAATATAATTTTTCTCACACAAGTGAAGAGTATTGGTAACTTTAATCCCCAAGAAATAATATAATTGCCCCAGTTCTTTTAAAGAAAAAGTCTGATGCAACTTTTCAATAACCACCTGTATCTTATCTGAATTGTCCCCTTATGATAATGATATCATCAACGTAGATTAAGATGAAGATAATGTGACCGAGGTCTCTCTTTATGAAGACTAATGGATCATATTTTAAATTATAGAACCTCTAAGTCACGAAGGCTGTTCTAAGCTTGTCAAACCAAGCCTTAATAACTTGTTTTAAACCATACAATGAGTTTTTCAACCTGTACACATGGTTAGGTTTTTGCGGATCAGTGAACCCTTATAGGTTAGTCATAAAAGCTTCACTGAGATCCATATTTAAGAAAGATTATTAACATCAATCTGTCTGAACTACCAACCTCTTGAAACTCCAATACTGAGAACAATTCTTATTGTTCTAGCTTTTACTACTGAGCTAAAAGTTTTTGAATAATCAATGTTAAGGTTTGATGGTAGCCTTTAGCAACTAATCAAGTTTTCAACCTTGCAATGCTTTTCCATCAAGGTGTTTTCTTTTGCTTTGAATACCTAATTGTGGCCAACAAATTTCTGATCATGTGAATTAGGCACTAATATTCATATATAATTATTCATCAGTGTCTAGCATTCTTCCCTCATGATTTTCTCCCACTGAGGTATCTGATGGCGTCAATTATAATTAGAGTGTATATATGTATAATTGTGTTCATTGTAAAAAATACATATCTCATACATATTTATGCGCAGTGGAATAATTAAAAATAATCAATAAACGCAAATAATATATAAATCACATTAATATATGTAAACAGGTGAGAATTCACTAATTGTAACTTTTCACAAAAGTTGCTTGGAGTCCACCTGAAGTATGACTCGTTAGCAGTTTTAGTCATCAAGTAAGTGAACTTGGTAAGCTAGAACAACAGCTTTAAATCCAACATTGGGTTTAACAATTAAACCCTAAGCTATGTGTTCAACTCTTGATCAATAAAACAATCGTTTTTAATGGCTAAGTTATATCAAAAGGGAAGATGAACAATGATTCCAACTCTTGAAAACAATTAAACAAAGAAACAATTTCTTTATCTTTTGTTTTGCAAAGTGGCCAACCAATCTATGTCATTTTCAAAGCAACAATTTGCTTTAAATCATTTTCATCCCCCCTCTCTCCGTTTCTAGCCTTTCACATACATATAAATCAATTATTAATATAATATAATATTACTATATATATACTTGGACACTAAGTATATATATATATATTAATATTATAATCAAATAATATGATACAATATCATATTATATATAGTAATAAGATATTTTAATTATTTAACTATTAAATAATTAATGTGTAAAATTACTATTTTATCCCTTATACATAGTTACCAAGTATACCCCCTAGTAGGTCTTACTATATCACAAACTTGGGTAAATTCAACCAAGAGCCCACAATACGCTATCTATCAGTGTATAATTAATAAACAATAATTGTTAACTAATTAATGTATTTAACACTTAAATACAAACATGAGCGCATCCAGTGGTCATGTTGGATATTAATAGACTAAAAAATTCAATCTGTTACGCTGCTCTAGTGTACAACAAGCACATCCATATTGCGGGACTCCTTAAGTCCATGCCCAATTTATCACATGAAACTATTTCATAAGTTTATGAATGATATCCCATGCACACGTCACGGATATTACAAATCAGTGTGTTGGACCATACATGATAAGGTCACAGCGTATACGTATAGTTCTTCTGTCATCTATATTTTGGATATGCAGGGATATATATCAACACCATAAATTCCCTATAAGCTCATCCATAAACCTATCTCTAGACTTGTATCTTACTGAATAATATATGCAAACTCTTTACTATATTGTTCAACCCTGTGGAAACTCCTTTCTTGGGTTTATTGCTTGTGGCCATAAGACTTTCTGAGATACAATCTCGAAGCATCTAGATATACAATTTCCTATAAGAGTTAACGGATCCCATATCTACTCACACTAGATTCCATAAGCATTGGATCATTCCCAACAAGACTCAGCAGTCAGCATGGAAGTAAGTACGTAATAAAATCTTTATCAGGTACTTGTTTTCCAATCATAGTCATATCATCAACTATATATTTTCAACTTCACATAATATTCATTGACAATCATGGATCCTTTACTGAGTTTTTGTAATCATGCTCTCATTTACGCTAGTTTTGTTAAAGACGGACTCCCAAACATCTTTTTCAGGTGTTTCCAAGTTTCATTAGAAGTTTGCAATGAATCACAAAGCTTAAGACAATCTCATTCATAGATGAGAAAAGCCAGCTTGGGAGCAAAGCATCTTGCTTTTTCCAAATCTAAAATTTTGGATTGATCTTTGGAGTAGCTTCAGTGTTGTTTCTTCTTCGAGTAACAAATTTCTGTGGATAATCTCTATCTCTTAAAAGCAAATCTTCCAAATCATTGTCACGAGCTGTAGCCAAGATTTGAGATTTTGAAATCAAGAAATTGTTATGATCTATCTTGATTGGAATTGAGGAATTAAAAGAACTAGACTGTCCAATAGCTAGATTACTTATCCTCGAACCAAGAATTGAAGATCTCAATTTATCAAGATTCATTGCAAAGGCGTTAGCCATTGTTGAGCTCTAATACCAACTCAGAAAAACTAATCTTTGCGTTTCTTTGTAAATTGAAGAAAGTGATAGGCACGAGAGCTAGGCAAAACAAAGAAATTTTCTGTAAATGCCGAAATGTATTATTTCTTTGTAACTGACAATTTACAAGATCTTTCTATACTATATATACTCTATAGTGAAGATTCTAGAATTCTTAGCTAAAGAAGCGTAAAACTAAAATAACAAAAGTTACTTACAAAAGCATTTTTTGCGGGAAATAATTAAGTGTAGTGCAGATTCTGTTACTCTGGGCCCTATATCAATCCACATCTGCTTTTCTTATTCAAGTCACCGAGATCATGATCACGTTCTGTTAGCTGGTTGTTAAGCCTGAGGCTCGCCCAGAAATCTCCCAAGTAAGGAAGCTCCTACAATGTCTTCGGGACCATTGTCTGGATCATAAAAGAAACCTGAGGCTCGCCCTGGAATCTCCCAAGAAGGGAAGCTTCCACAATGTTTTCGGGACCTCTCGATATATTGATACACTGAGACTTGCTTGAAATATCAACTCTCAAGGAGGGGAGAGCAAAGCTCTCATATATTATTTGTTGGAGAGAAGTCTTAACCCAACCAAGAATTTGAATCTTTAATGAGAAGAGGGTGAACCTAAGACCCCAAACACTTGACAAAAACACCAACAATGACAACAACAGCCTGTGAATTTTTTTCTTCTTTTTCTTTTTCGAATCAGTGACAGTGTGTACACAGAGATCAAAAGATGAAATAAATGAAAGTGGATTGAATCAAATTGCAAAATAAGAAGTGATTAGGGAACCGGAAATTAACTTCTAAAGTAGTTGGAAAGCGAGAAGTAAGGGATGAAGAGGAAACTAATTAATGGAGGTAAAAGAAATTTCAAGAAAATTTAACAGCAAAATTGATATTAAGAAGAGTGCCTTCGGTAATTTGATGTGGGATCTATTTATGTAATTTATGTATTTCAAATGAAGATCAATGACTTCTTACATATATGTAGAGGGTATAGTAATCATGAAAGAAATATATTGAAAGCAAGCCAAGGCAACAATTTTGTGCGTAAGCCAATCACAGATCCGCCACTACCAGACCTGGGCTCGCGAGGGCGGCGAACCAGTCACGGTTGTGGTTGCCCGCTGTCTCCCACATTTGCAGGTGGCGGAGGTTTTGTTTGTTAAATTAAAATAATTAATAATACTATTATAATTAGTTGGAAAATTGCTAATATTTTTTTTGTTTTGATATTAAATGCATAGTTTTTTATTATATATTTTATACATTTGTTATACGCTTGTTTTTAATAAATTGTATTTTACACATTTTCTTAAATATTAATATTATATTAAAATTTTAATATAATATTAAAACATCTAACTACCAAGGGTATAATTGTCTTTCTTCAATAATCACTTTAAATACTCGTTTTTCTAGTTTCCTCCCACACACATCTTTATTTTATTTCTTCATACAGACACGTCTCTTTTAATTATTAGTTATCCTCAAATATTATGTATTTTAGAATCTCAAGGTTTATCTCATCTCCTTATTCTTAAGTTGAAATAAAATTTAGATAATTTTCTCATCAATTTTATTTTTTATTGTCCTCTAAAAACGGGTACTACATTTTTCCTCCCTTAATGAAATCTCGTCCTTAAAATTTTCTTTTGTACCTGATTGAAATAATTTAGGATATTAAACTCACATAAGATCTTCCTACTCTTACATAACTTCTTCTTTTGCATGATTATGCCATCAAACTTTTACTAAAGGGATAGTTTTTCTATGTAGTAACTGCTCTTTGTGGTCAATTATTTCTACCGCATCCTCTTCATAAGTCAAATCTTCTGTCTCTTGGATCGGTTGCTGCTCTAAAATGTGACTTGGATCGAACATATACTTGCGTAGTATAAGGATATGAAATACGTTATGAATCCCTAATGGCTCTGGTGGCAAAGAAAGTCGATAAGGAACTATCCCTACATGCTCAATGATCTCATAAAGGCCTATATATTGTGGGCTTAACTTCTATCGCTTCCTAAATCGAAGTATTCCTTTCCATGGTGAAATTTTTAAGAACACCTTGTCCCTCATATGAATTCAAGATCTCTTTTTTGTATATCTGTATAGTTCTTTTGTCTATCTTGCGCAGCTTTTAGTCTACCTCTGATCAACTGAATTTTCTCATTAGAGTCTTAAACAATCTCAGGCCCCAATAATCTCCTTTCTCCTACTTCATCCCAATATACCGATGTCCTACATCTCCTCCCATATAAAGCCTCATATAGTGCCATCTGAATGCTAGGTTGATAGCTATTATTATAAGCAAACTCCATAATGGTAAGTATCTATCCCAACTACCCTTGAGCTCCATCACATATGCTCGAAGCATATCTTCTAATGTCTGGATGGTACGCTCTGACTGCCCATCAGTCTGAGGGTGGAAAGTAGTGCTAAAACTCAATTGTGTACCTATAGTCTCTTGTAAGCTAGACCAAAATCTAGAGGTGAATCTTAAATCTCTATCGGACACTATAGATACAGGTATACCATGAAGACGTACTATCTCATCCATGTAAATCCTTGCTAGCTTATCCAACAGGTAAGTCATTTTAATAGGTATGAAATGTACATATTTTATAAGTCGATCAACAATTACCCAAATCTTAATTGGGAACGAGAAAGGCCTACCATAAAATTCATAGTAATATATTTTCACTTCCATTCTAAAATTGTCAATGGCTGAAAAAGTCCTGCCAGTCTTTGATACTCAGCCTTAACTTGTTGTCAAACTAAACACCTGGTCACGTAGTCTGCTATCTTTATTTTCATTCCTTTCCACTAATAATGCTCCCTCAATATTTGATACATTTTTGTACTCTCTGGATGCATGACATACACTGAAAAATTGGGCTTCTTCTAGAATATCCTTCTTTATGTCTCCAACATTAGGCATACAAAGTCCATGGTCAAAACTCTATTATCTCTCACCGAAAAGTCAGCTCGCAAACCTGCCATCACTTTCTTCTTCAACTTGGCTAAGTGTGGATCCTGACATTGTATTGCACATATTCGATCAACTAGAGTTGGTCTAACTTGAAAGCTATCCAACGGGTATCTCATCTACGTAAATCCTTGCTAGCTTATCCAACGGGTAAATCATTTTAATAGGTATGAAATGTACATATTTTGTAAGCTGATCAACAATTACCTAAATCCTAATTGGGAACGAGGAAGGCCTACCACAAAATCCATGGTAATATACTTTCACTTCCATTCTAAAATTGCCAATGGCTGAGAAAGTCTTACCGGTCTTTGATGCTCAGCCTTAACTTGTTGACAGACTAATCACCTAGTCATGTACTCTGCTATCTTCCTTTTCATTCCTTGCCACTAATAATGCTCCCTTAATATTTGATACATTTTTGTACTCCATGGACCCATGGCATACACAAAAAAATTGGGCTTCTTCTAGAATATCCTTCTTTAAATCTCCAACATTAGGCATACAAAGTGTATTGTCCATGGTTAAAACTCCATTATCTCTCACCGAAAAGTCAGCTCGTAAACCTGTCACCACTTCCTTCTTCAACTTGGCTAAGTGTGGATCCTGACCTTGCATTACACATATTTGATCAGCTAGAGTTAGTCTAACTCAAAAGCTAGCTAATAATACTTCTGAATCATTAATGGATAACTCAACTCCCATAGACCTTAACTCAATCAGTAAATGAAGGTAGGTTACCCTTAAACAAGCCAAAGAACTCGAAGACTTCCTGCTAAAAGCATCTGTTACTACATTTACTTTTCTTAGATGGTAATTAATTGTGCAATCATAATCCTTGATCAACTTCATCCATCTCTTCTACCTGAGATTCAACTCTTTCTGAGTGAACAAGTACTTCAGACTCTTATGATCAGTGTAAATCTGGCACATGGCCCCATACAAGTAATGTCTCTAAGTTTTTAATACTAAAACAATTGCTGCAAGCTTTAAGTCATGAGTTGGATAATTTAGTTCATGCTTCTTGAGTTGTTGAGAAACATAAACTATTACCTTCCCATGTTGCATCAATACATAACCCAAACCTTGTTTAGATGCATCATTATACACCACAAACCCTTCACTACCAGATGAAAGTGTAAGTATTAGAGCTAATGCTAATCATGCTTTAAGCACTTTAAAACTCTTCTCACAATCGTCTGACCACTAAAACTTAACATTCTTACAAGTTAGTTGTGTTAATGGAGCTACTATCTTAGAAAGGTCCTTCACAAACCTTCGATAATAACCAGCCAATTCCAAAAAGCTCATAACCTCTCTAGTGTTGTTATGTTGTTCCCAATATACTATTGCTTCTATCTTTTGAGGGTCCATAAGAATCCCTTCGACTGAAATAACGTGCCTTAAAAATACAATCTCATCTAGCCAAAACTGGCACTTGCTTAGTTTTGCATAAAGTTGTTTATCCCTTAAAGTCTGTAAAATAATATTCAAATGCTTTTCATGTTCTTCTTTACTCTGGGAATATACAAGTATATCATCAATAAATACAATGACAAACTTGTCTAAATAAGGTTGGAATACTTTTTTCATTAAATTCATAAAGGCTGCCTGATGAACACATGAAAATGAATATTGTTAAAAGATTCAATCACCATTTAATGTCACTAATTTTAGTATTTTCTGTATTTTTAGCTTGAAATAAAGTGTTCTCCTTAAATTGTGATTAATGAATGTTATTTGGACAGGTTTAGGTAAATTGGACATAACTCTCAATGTAGAAATTGAAATGAAGAAATTCTTGAACCTGGTGCAACATGACTCAATCTTACACAAATTTGAAGAATAGTGGAAAAGCCAAATCCTACATATTATGGGCCAAAAATTGAGATACAACAGAATCGGACTACAACTCTTACCCAGCTTGACCCAACTCACGTATTTGGACCGTATCTCCTAAAATACATACTCAATTGGTATAATTCTTGAAGCTGTGAATTTATGACTTAACTATCAACAACTTGTATGTTTATGGTAAAGTCCAAATCAGCCGTTATCATGGACCAAATTGCATTGCAAGTGGGTAAAATGGTTGTTGGCCGAAGTCTGATGTATCTTTGAAATTTTGCTCATATCTCATTGGATACTCATCCAATTTGCATGAAATTAGTGCCTATGGAAAGAAGAGTCAAAATTATACAACTTTCATGTCGGCTGTAGAAGCTAAATTGATCATTTACATTATCACAAATGTGCTGCAAGTGGATACACGAGTTATTGGCTTAAAATTATTGAAGATTGATGTCATCCATGACATATGACCATTCATTGCCTATATAAGGAGACCCTTAGAACATTTTTAATAGAAAATTCTCTCTTCTTTTATTCTCATTAACATGTATTGTAATTTAGGCTAGAGTTCCTAGCAAGGCTAAGAGATGAACTTTTATGTGTAGTAAATCTACTTCCATGCTTTGATTCGGTGTCAAGAGCTATAAATGTTGTAAGTTTGGTTTTGATTAAACTCTTATCTATTTTATTTTCTATAATCCAGAGGTTATAATTCTCATGTCTCATATATGTTCAGTCATGCTTTTCTTATGTGATTCATGTTGATTTATAATTGTTACTGGTTACATTGTTTTATATGTTAATCTTTTACTACAGTATTGTCAATTTGATATATTGTCGATCTTGGATAACATGTAAGGGCAATAAATGTTTGATATTCAAGTTAATCTTTTACTGCAATATTGTCAAAATGATATATTGTCGATCTTAGATAACTTGTATAAATAATATGATGTGTGTTAATGTTTGCAAAGAGTTTAACTAAATCAAATACATGTATTATCAAATGTGCTATATATTACATACCTTCCGATTGATTGTTTGGGATGTGAAACTTTCAGTTGAGTTATAAATATCGAATCAAAGTATAGAGTAGATTTATAAAGCATAATTGTGATTCTCAAAGCCTTGCTTAAATCATCATAAGACATTTTTCTCAATTCATAGACAATTCTATCTCATCCGTTTAAATCAATTAACTCTTTGCTACTGCTTTAATATTTTACTTCACTAACCTATTTTGCCAAGAGCTTCCTCGTGGGATCGACACCTCAATCTATACTGCGATAGCCGCGTTATATTTTGAGCGTAAACACTGCCGAAGCATTTGTTAACCCAAAAGGCATCACCAAAAACTCATAGTGCCCATATCGAGTTCTAAAAGCAGTCTTTGGAACATTTATCTCCTTGATGTTTAACTAATGATAACCTGGGCGTAAGTCTATCTTAGAAAGCACCTTAGTACCTTGTAACTGATCAAATAAGTCATCAATACGAGGGAGTGGATACTTATTTCGTACCGTAACTTTATTCAACTCCTGATAATCAATATATAACCTAAAGGTTCTATCTTTCTTTTTCACAAATAGGACTGGTGCACTCTAAGGAGATACATTCAGTCTAATGAAACCCTTATCGACCAAATCTCATAACTGAACCTTCAACTCATTCAACTTTATTGGAGACATTTTGTAAGGTGCAATGAAAATAGGAGCTATCCCTAGTACAAGATCTATACTAAACTCGATCTCTCTGTCCACTGGTAACCTAGAAAGGTCTTCCGAAAACACATCTGTAAAATTCTGCACCACTGGAATATCCTTTAACTTCACTTCACCAAATTTGGTATCAATCACATGTGCCAAGTATGCCGTACATCTCTTCCTGAGTAAACGTTTGGAAGACATGGCTGAAATAATGCAAGAAGGAAAAATAAAATGCTCTCTAAGGAACAAAACCTCAAGTTTTCTAGGTTTCTTAGACACTACCTCTTTTCTATAACAATCTACAGAGGCATGATGATTAACAAGCCAGTCCATCCCCAATATGGCATCAAAATCTAGAATATCAAGCAGAATTAAGTTTGCCTCAAAATCATAACTTCTAACTTTAATCTTACTACCAACAAATATATTATCCACCAATAATGACTCCTCAATAAGTGTGGCTACTATTAGACTGCAATCTAAGGGTTTCAACTCCACATCCGTATATATGGCAAAATTTTTAGAAATAAAAGAATAAGTAGAACTGGGATTTGTTAGAATATGAGCCTTATGGAAAAAAATAGTGAACATACCCGAGACAATATCTGGTGTAGCTTGCGCCTCCTGATGGGTCAAGGAAAAAACCTGAGCTTGAGTATGAGGTCGTTCAGGCTAGCTTTTCTGTAGGTTATTATTAGTTCCTGATATGTAAGTTTGTGCATTACTAGCAAAGATAGATCATCTACCTTGAGTTCCCCCTACTCAAAAAATCTGACGTGGTTGTGAAACTAAACCTTGAATGGAGTTACCACCTTGACCTAATATAGGGCAAAATTTTTTAATATACCCAATTTTCACCATAATCTGTCATGACTCAACTCAGACCTGACAAGATATTGTTCGCTTTAGGACCAAGCTCACACGGTTTTGTTCTTGGACTTCACGCAAGCGTCCTTCATCCAAAATACATCTTTGGGTACCAAAGTGGCACAACTTTTCTTGATGCACTGGGCCCTATCGATATTGTCTGCTTTTGGGATTCACGTCAAGCATCCTTCCCCCATCACAACTTTGTTCTAAAGGTCGAGCTTCACGTAAGAGTCCTTCATTCGCCTTTGAACGCGTCTTACTAATTAAGGTATAGGTCACCCTTTATAAACCCAGCATCTCTCTCGCGCCTTGGCGATGTGGGATTTGCCTAGGGTATTACATACAACCCCCTTAGGGACACCATCGCTTTGCTACACATCAGGAGTGGCTCTGATACCATCTATCATGACCCAACCCAGACCTGATAAGATATTATCTACTTTGGGCCTAAGCCTGCACTGTATTGTTCTTAGGCTTCAAGCAAGCATCCTTTACCCAAAACGCATCTTGCTAATTAAGGTGTAGATCACCCTTTATAAACTCAACATCTCTCTCACGCTTTGGCGATGTGGGATTTGCCTAGGGTGTTATATACACCCCCCTTAGGGACTCATCATCCTCGCTGAGGTTTGCCCCACCACCGCTCTGCTGAGCACTGCTCTGCTATGCACAAGGAGGAGCTTTGATACCATCTGTTATGACCCAACCCAGACCTAAAAAGATATTATCCGTTTTGGGCCCAAGCCCGCACGATTTTATTCTTAGGTATTACGTAAGCTTCCTTCACTAAAAATGCATCTTTTCATTTAAGGTATGGATCACCCCTTATAAACCCAACATCTTTTTTGTACTTTGATGATGTGAAATTTTCCTAGGGTATTACAACAGCACCAATGCAGACACTAAGTAAACGTTAGACACAAGAGCTTCCAATCACATGAAAGGTAAGCTAAGTATATTAACCAATATTCATCAATATGTTGGGATTGATTCGATTTTAATTGGCAATGGTTCTCTCTTCCAATTTACGGTATTGGTGAATCTTGTATCAAGGAAAGTAAAACTATTTTACCTCTTCTTAATAGACTGCTAATTCCTGACTTAACAAAAAATTTGCTATCTGTAAGTTTGTTAACAACTAAATTTCCTGTCAATTATGAATTCTTTGATGTTGATTTATGTGTTATAAAAAAGGGACAAAGGACAACTAATGATAATAGAGAGATGCAAGGGTGATCTCTTGTTCTTCCCACTTCACTAGAACTACATTTTACCCATCATTTCAAATCTGAATTAGTAAAAGTTTGGCACCAATGCTTAGTGACATCCTTAGTCTTCGACTTTACAGCTATTTAAAAAAAATGGTTAATTAATGTCATATGGGCTACTAAATCTCAACATCTTTGTGATAGTTATCAATTAAAAAAGCTTAATAGATTACCTTTCTCTTATTCTAAACATTAAAGTTTTGGTATTTTTGAAAAATTCATTTCGATGGGCCTCGCTTTTTTTTTTATCTATTGGGAAGTTAAGATAATATGCTTTTTTAGTAGATGATTTCTTTAAATATACATGGATCAATCCCTTAAAACATAAATATGGTTATGTTAATGCATACTTAGCCTTTGAACAATATGTTGCTAGGTAGTTCAACAAATAAATCAAAATCTTTCACTTAAATGGTGGAAGTGAGTTCATCAACTTGAAATTATCATCTCATTTTCTCTCTATAGGTATTATTTGTCAGGTATCTTATCCATATACTTATGAGCAGACAAGTATGATTTAAAGACGTTAAAGGATAATAAGAGAACTAAGTATGAAAATCTTGTTTTATTGTGGTACTCCTCTATTTTTATGGGTAGAACTTTCACTATAGCTGTCTATCTTATTAATCTACCGCCTTTATTTGCTATTCACTTTGAAACCCTATACTTTACACTACATGGAGCCTATCTTGTTTACTCTTCACTTCGTGTATTTGGCTTTAAATGTTTTCCTTATACTTGGGATACACATTGTCACAAATTTGATCCTAAAACTGTTCCTCGTATCTTCGTAAGGTACATTGAAAAACATCAAGGATATAAAAGCTTTCATCCTCCAAGAATTTTTTTTTTTAATCTCCCTTCATGTTGCTTTTTATGAGTTAATTTTCCCTTATAAGTCTGTTCAAACTCCTAGCATCACTTTTTTCTCAAAGAAACTGTTAGCATATATCAATGATAAAATATATACAATATATATATATACTACAATAAGAAATTTAAAGTTCTCAACATTAAAACTTCTTCTTCTAACTCTTTATCATCATTTAGTTTGAAATTTCCAACATTTCAAAAGATTTTTAAAACTACACGTAAATTATAATTAAAATGAAATATACATTCTTAACACCAAAAATATAACACAAAAACATAGTAATAATATGCACATATTTTTTTAGGTAACACGTTAACACAATGCATATTAGATTAACAAAAAATTCACACTTGTGACTTATAATGAAAAAAAAAGGAATATTCACGTCCATAAAGAGAATTAAAAATAACATTTTTCTTAAAGAAAATGAAAATTAATAATTCTCCTTCACTTGAAGTATGATCAACATATAATTAATGAATTAATATACCTTTGGAACTTTTAATGTTAAATATATATATATATATAATATTTAATGATTCGATATTAAATCAGTTGTAGCAATTTAATATGATTCAATATTATAGTATTAATAATAATAATAATAATAACATATATATAATAGGTTTAAGTCATCAAGGACAACACACAAAAATATATAAATTAATTTGCAAGATATATTATAACTCATATATCTTAAGAAAAAGAATAATAAATTTTAAAACAAAAATGAATTAACTGGAGAATTATCATTTGCTCATATTACACATTAGTAGTCTAAATTTATAACGATTTAAATAAAATGTAAAATAAAAACCACTATCATTGTGTGTAAACACTATAAATTAACCAAATCAACAAAGACTTCACAAGTCCTATTCGAGAAGGTCTTAGAACAATATTTATAAAGTACATGATGAACTAATAAAAATTAAAGAGAATTCATCATATTAAAATAAACCATTATAGCATTAAAACTAAAGAGCTATGTATTTATCTAATATCAATCGATATAAATACATCATTATTAAACAAATGGTATGAACATATTTTTCATGTCATGTTTTTATTGATATTTCAAATGAATAAGAAATTTACATAATAAATACAAATTTACATTGGAAAATGAAAATAATAACAATTTCTTGTTAAAATTTTAACACAACATTCTAACATGCAATCTTAAATACTGATTTGGCTATTTGAAAAATACATTAGATGTCAACAAATATATATATATATATATATATATATATATATATATATATATATATATTAGACATAGGAGTTAGCAACTAGACTTGAGGGTAAGAAGGTAGTTACGTATAAGTGGGTTTACAAAGTCAAGGATGAGATCTCTAGTTTAGAGCCTTTAAAGTTTAAGGTTAGGTTAGTTGTACAAGACTTTAGTCAGAGAGAGGAGATTGATTTCTATTAGATTTTCTCTCTTGTAGTCTAACATCATCAATTAAGATCTTACTAGCCATGTTTATAAATTTAGGCTTATATTTGGACCAAATAGATGTGAAGACTACATTTCTTCATTAAAAGTTAGAAGAAAGAATATACATATCATAGCTGCAAGTTTTTGAAGAAATCGGTAAAAAAATCATGCTTGCTTATTAAAGAAGTCATTATATAGGCTAAAACAATCTCTTAAGTAGTGGTATAGATTCGATGATTTTATGCTTTATGTGTCTTTATTAGAAGTAAGTATAATAAGAGTGTGCACTTTAAAGCATTGAGAGACAATTTATATATGCATTTGTTACTTTATGTGGATAATATGTTAGTTGTATATCTAGATAAAAGAGATATACAAAAGTTGAAAGAGCAGTTAAATAGTAAGTTTGAAATGAAAGACTTGGGGTCAGCCAAAAGAATCTTAAGTATGGATTCAGAATGTTTGATGCAAAGGTTGTATCAACTATAATGGTTATGTATTTTAAGTTGTTAGTAGCACAATTATTGAAAACCGAGGAAGAGAAATTGAAAAATGCATAAGGTACTTATGCAAGCGCTGTAGGGTGCATCATATATGTAATGGTATACACAAGACCTGATATAACTCAAGTTGTGAGTGTGGTGAGTAAATATATAACTAATCTAAGCAATGAGCATTGGCTTGCCGTTAAATGGATTATAAGGTACTTGAAGGGAACGTTAGACCATGGTTTGTTGTAAAAAAAGGCAAGTACAAATAGTGAGATAGTAATGGGATATATAGACTCAAGTTATGTGAGTGGCCTTAATAGAATGAGGTCATTGACTAGGTTTATATTTACAGTGTTTGGATTTAGTATGTACTAGAAATCAATTTTGCAACATGTGGTGGCACTATAAACTATAGTACTAGAATATATAGCTATTATAGAAGCTATTAAGGAGGCTATATAGTTGAAGGGAATATGTTCAGAACTAGTTGCTATGAAAGAAGTTAAAGCTTGTGTGCATTGTGATAGTTAAAGTGCTATAAATCTAAGCAAATATCAAGTGTTTCATAAAAAATTAAAATACATTGATGTGAAGTTACATTTTATCAGAAATATTGTATAAAGTGGTGAAGTTAATCTAATGAACATATTAACATTAGAAAATCCTACGAATATATTGATTAAACCACTGTCTTTTTTTAAGTTTGATTTGTGCAAGAACTTAACTGGAATCATCGCTAAATAGATAAGCATGTGATGTGGAGATGATGAATCAAAGGAAAGTTTCTTAGAAGCTTTAAATCAAGAAGGGAATTGTTAGAAATTGATGATTAAAAATTGAGTTTGAGTTTGATTTTGAGTTGAAGATCATTGAGAAGTTGACAGAAGGTCGAGTACATGTTGGACACACGAGAAAGGGACAAAAACAAAATTTGAAAGCAAGGAGGGGCTTAAAAACACTAGGTACTAAAATGTAGGTTTTGGCGCCTAGGTGCCAACCTTGGAAGAAAGTTAGCGCCTAGGCACTAGCCAAGGCAAAAACTTGGCACCTAGGTACCAGACCATGGCGCTTGCATCAACCTCTTGAGAATTTTGCTTTTTCAAGTTATTTTGACCTATTTAAGTCAGATTTGAGTTCTCTAATATATGAATTTTTATTCCAACAAAATTTAAAATTTTTAAGGACTTTTTGAAATTTATATAAATCTTTGTAAATATTGAAATTGAAGAATCATCAAGAGAGTATTCATTATATCTCATTGAGAGAGATCCATATAATTATTGGTTCAATAAAAGAAACTAAAGTCTTGACCTGTCATAGATATAGTAAATGTTGTACCATGTAATTATTGTATTGTATGCTTTGATTTGTGTTTTTTTTTTCTTCTTAGATCCTTTGTGAATTCCGCGTTCTCAATTACTTGTGTGGAAAGAATTCTTAACAATATCAATGACTATCATTTTCGTAATTCACTCCAATCAAATGTTAAACTTTTTTCATTAGCAATGTTTAGGCAAATAATTATAAAATGTCTTTCACAGATTCCAGTTCTTGGTGCATCTGTGTTTCTGACAGATAAATTCGAAAGAAGACCACTTCTTATGGTAAAAATGTCTATAATTTCAAACCATCCTAAGTGATCAAGTAAGAAAGCCAATTTATGATGAAGATATATTCATACACTTGCAGGCTTCTACTATCAGAATGTGCTAAAGTGTCAGCATTATAGCTTTAGCTTTCGGCTTGCAGGGTGTTCTAGAACAAAATTTCGACACTTAATGTAGTTAGCAATTTCTGTTTGACATATGTATGATCGCTGTATGAAACACTTATTGACAGGACCCAATCCGAGCCCTCCTCGAGAATCGAGGCAGATCCTGCGATGACATGAGACTAACATACTCTTTACTCATACATATAATACAATGAGGCTACCTGCCTCAACAAAAAGTGTACACATATGCTCCACTATACAAAATATATACAAATACACAGACTAAGACACTTATGTAGCTATGCACGTTGGCCAACCTCAAAATGTGATGACTGTATCACACCGCACAAATTCCTGTGACAACCTGGGAAAAATAGAGAAAATAGGAAAAAGGGTGAGCTTGTGGCTCAGTGAGTGGACATAATCTGAAAATATCATCTACTTTATATGTATTGTACACGTATAAATCTGTATGATAAAATAATCATAAAACTGTATACTGAGTAATCAATAAACTTGTACTGAAAATATGAACTGTCATAAAATCTGTGCTGAAATTAAAATCATGACATAATACTGGGATCTGAAAATCTGAAAGCGCAAACTATCATAAAATCTATTATCAAGCTGAATATATGTAACATAACTCTGGAAACATGTACTACATATATACTGAAAACCACACCAAACTTGTACCCGGGGAAAATCTGGTTTAACCTGGCAGAGTAACTCACGCACAGGCAGAGCGGGGGATCTAAGCTGGTCTAACCCGGCAGATGTTACATCGCTCGGGCAAAGCAAACTAAACTGGTCTAACGCATGCGCAGAGCAACTATATTAAAGGGGAGGGTACGCATATGGTGGTTCAAAAACTACTACAATATAATATCATGACTATAATTATTCTGAAATAATTATTTCTGTACTGAACATAATTATAAACTGTACTATAATAAATTCTAAAATATTTCTGAATATACTAAATAGTATAAATATTTTTCTGTCTAAAATAAATCATAACTAAATCTGATAACGCGTAATTAAATCATAATTAGCTGTACTAAAAATATATAAAATATATATAATTATTCACTCACAAAAGTGCGCTAATCCTGAGCTGGGTCTGGATTCTGAGATCTATCCGCTATCGGCACACCTCCTATATCATAGGGTGTAAAAATACATCATTAGTACCGATATGTATTATAAATATTAAAATCTAAATATTCTAATATCGTAAAACTATTACCCACTAAACCACTGGGTATAATTCTGACTACCCAACTAATTTCCTAAAATTTTCTATTTCCTTTCTTTTTCTTTTCTTTTCCTTCTTTTTCTTTCTCTTTCTCTTTTTCCTTTCCGTCTCTTCCTTTCTTTTTCTTTTTCCTTTTCTTCTTCTTTTCTTTTTCTTCTTTCTTTTTTTTCTTTTCTTTTCTTTTCTTTCTTTCGGTTTTTCTTCTTTCTTTCTTTCTCTCTTCTGTTCGGCTCTACTTCCTTTCTTCTTCTGTTTTAATTGCTTTTCTTCTTAAATGAAGAAAGCAAAACAAAAAATATACATATATATAAACGCCACCACTTAACTTCTTTTCTCTCTCTCTATTTTTTTTTTTTTTTAACTTATACTAAACTTTATATATATAATACACGTGTATTATTGTAATACACGTGTATTACACTTATGTGTAAGACATCCACAATTGGAAAGAAACACCTATGTACAGGACATCACGGTACGAAACACTGGTGTATATTCGCGTAATGGTAATACAATCCAAAAAAAACACAATTTTCCTTCTCTTCAGATGAACAAACTGTTTAAAGAGTTCTGTGTTGTTTAGCCTGAGATTTTATATTTTTTGTACTTTAAGGATCAAGTACAGTGTGAAATATGCACAAAGAAAAAATAGTACTATATACTGTGAGCTTATTGTACAGAGTTTGCCATCAAGATGAGTTAATTTTGAATGTATCAAATTTGGAAAATTTTGACTAATTAATTATTGAATCTACAATCAGGGGTTTTACTGTAACTTTCTCAATAGGTATGGCAGGATTACCGAGTGTCATAATGTCTGAGGTATATGATTACATCCATACACGAATGTATCAAGAGGAATCAATAAATATCCCTTTAACTTCCATTTCAGATACTTCCTATAAACATCAAAGGTTCAGCAGGTATTCTTGATGGAATGTATCAAGAAGAATCAATAAATAGTTTGACACTTTCTTTATACTGAGAGTTACCCTCTTTTTTAAGATTCAAAACGTACACTATAATGATATTTAGTATTGTTTTCACATTACGTTTAAGTGATATCAAGGCCTACCTCTGTGCCAGATACAATCACCTTCCTAAATCACCTATCATCCTCCTCCATCTAAGCACCAAAACCAAACCACCAAGTCCACCACCAACACCGCAATTTCTATTATTTTTATAATAAAAAAAATCCTAAACAAAAAACCCTCTCTTCTCCTCTTTTTTGTTTTAAGAAAACCCTTTACTTTTTTCTTTTTCTTTTTCTTTTTCTTTTTCCATCTCAAGAAAAAACCTATAAACATTCTCAAAAAAAAATAAATAAATAAGAAAACCAAAAAAAATATCCTAAAAAACCAAAAATAAAAACTTGCTGCCACAAAACCCCAGGCCTCGCCACTACCGCCTCCCATTGCCATTTAAACACAACCAAAATACTCAGCCACTCTTAGAGAAAAATACTAGTGTTACAATGTTTGAGTTGCAGGAAAATAGAGTATTAAAATTTTAGAATATAAGGTTAGGACGTATGCATCTATTTAAAGTAGAGAGGGACTTATTTATATAATAGTAGTAAGACTTATTGTATTAATACCAATATTAATTTAGTATTATTATAATTTTAAATAATTTGTAACTCCAAGATTAATGTGTAATTTGTGCTTGAAATTTGTAACTCCAAAAATTTATTATCACGCATCAAATTCTAGCTTTTATACTATCGCAGAAACGAAGTACTACTAATTGAGTCTTGTATTTCTTCCAGTGTTCGCCCTTTAGTCTCTGGAACAATCTTTGCAACGAACAGAACAGTCAAAATGCTAATGCCTGCAAATATGAAAAATGTTCCTGCAATTGTGCAGCCAAAATTGGATGTTCACGACCAATACGCCCATATCTGTCTAAATGTGTGTGATTGCGAGTTTGTGTGTCTCACCTGGTGAGCTCCATTCCATCATAAAGTTGATTGTGTAAGTGATAAGACAGGCGAATGAAAGGTTGACAAAAACTACCAGACTTCCAGCTGAGGCCTTGACATTTATAGGAAATATCTGTATGCATGGAAATACATACATGAATGAATCAAAGCAATGCTTATAAAGCCCGAGAACTGATCTGGTGGACAACATTGCTTAAGTTAGGATTTAATTAAAACCTAAAAGCACATTAATTCCTTCAGTTGACTTTAAAAATGTTGAATGTCGTACCATCAGCCAACATCGTCCACCAGATCAAAGTCCTACAAAGACTTGGTACATTAAATTCCTGAACATAGATTTCGAAAAGTTACTTACCTCTGACATTATAACAAATGGTATTCCCGCCATGCCTAATTCGCTAAATACAGTGCACCCCTGTTTTCAGTAGTGATTAGTTAATAAACCCAAATTTCTTTAACATGTAAGTCGGTATAAACTTGCAGCAGAAGTAAAAATTGTTAAAAAAAAAAAACAAGCAGGAGGTAATTGTTTCTTGTTATGGTGGATTACCACAAAGCCAGTAAGAGCCAAAATAGCAGCGACCTTCTTCATCTGCTCGATTTCCTGCTCTTAGAAATATTCCCTCAATTACAAGATCAATCAATAAAAGGAATATATATTTATATATGAAATTCTGGAGTTTGATTAAACCTGGAAGCAGAATGCGAACCCCAAAAGGAAGAAACAAAAGCTCACTCCAGCTGCCGAAGTCTGCAAATTAAATATCCGTAACCATTCTTATTGATTTTTTTATCAACCAAATCAAATGTTAAAAATGAAAAAAAAAATTCTTTGCCAATACTCTAATTACCATGAGAAGTAGTCTTCTCCCAGCCTTTTCCATCAATGATACAGCAACAATTACTGCTGGAATCTTAAAAAAAACGTAAAAATAAAGTGAACAAATTTGTTGAGCAGAATGTTGAATTTACATAAGAAATTCTTGATAGTACCTCCATAATGGCTACTGCTGTAGTTCCAAAGCTAGAGGAAACATCTGTTACAAATAAGGCATTTGTGTTTTTTGTGTTCTTTATAGATTTATTGATCATCGAAAATATGATAAAATACTGAAATCATTTACCAGCTGCTTCAAAGATGGAACTGGCATAAAATCCCAGTCCAGTGATTCCTTCTAATTGTTGTAGTGCCACGAGACCAACTCCAATCTAATTGAGCAGATTACAACAGTCCACATTGAAATATGAGGAAAATGATTAAAAGTAAAGGTGACATAATTATTAAGACTCACAACAAGAGCATTAGCATATCTCTTCTGGAACAAGTCGAAAAATCTGGCTTCTGAGTTCTGTTGAGAGGTTTCAATGTGATCCTACAAAACAGTTAGAAACATTTTACTTACAGTTTAAACTCCAATAAGGTTCCGCTTGATATTGTGGTGTTGTGAGTATTGGACTGGAAGCATTAGCTGCCACATGAAAGAAGATGATCTTTTGGTACAATATTTACTAAAACGCTAAAAGTGAGAATGATACTCTAATATCAGCTGCTTCTTGAGAAATATCTGCATTCTTTCCTCTGAGGTGCTGCAGAGTGGTTTCAAAGTCATTTTCTCTACCAATTTTCAACTGCAAAAGCACATGCCTGTTACTTTTTCCACCAAGTTTTATAGCAAAAGATGGAAAAGTCCTTCATTTTGTTTTATCACAAGAACTACATGAATATCTTTCAAACAATGTGCTAAATTGGGCTTACCAGCCATCTAGGAGACTCGGGAATGAAAAATAAACCTATCATTTGCAATAGGGATGGAACAGCACCTGGAAGATATACAGAACAGAATATAAATTCAGCTGAACTACTTTTAGATCAAATGAACCCAATACAAATTCTCAAACTTACAGATTAAAGCCAAGATTCGCCAGGGAATGAAGTTTCCAATTATATAAGCTACTGAAAAGCCTACCGTTGACATCAACTGTACAATTTAAAAAAAAAATTATTACTCATTAACAAACAGATTGAATTGTTGATTATAATTTACTTATATTGTTTAATGTTACCGGAGCAAATGCAGTAAAGACTCCGCGAAGATCTTTTAGTACTATTTCTGCAATATATACAGGAACCTGTTTTGGCAGGAATAATACAGTTATAATCAAGTGAAAGGATATTTAAATCATCAGAGATGAAATGCTAACATTTCTAAATTTACCACAAAGGAATTCATCGACGCTCCAAATCCTAAAGACAATCTTCCGAAATCTAGCCACAAAGCATCCTTTAAACATGAATTAAGTATTAGTTTCATGATCATTTTATTTAAATAAACAAATTTTTTTACAAGGCAAGAAAAAGAAGAGAATGGGACCTTAGCAAATGCAATAGCAAGCCAGCCTATGATGAAAAATATTTCAGAGAACCACATTGCCTGCTTCAGGGCTTTTGCAAGTTAATTGAAAAACACGAGACTAGGATTTGGAGAAATTTAAATGCTTGCTGAAAACACTTACCTTTTTCCTGCCAAATACATCTGCTATCTTTCCGCTTAGTAATGCACCTATCATTCCTCCAAATAACAGTATTGAACCGAAAACTGAATACTGCATGCACAATGAGGCCAAGATGGAAAGAAACAAGGATATCAATCTGCTGTAGAAGAATGCAATGAATATCAAGAATAAAACTAATTTGAAATAGAATTTTAAAACGCATCTGTATACCAAAATGCTTCTACTATGCTTTCAAAGAATAACAGTTAAAAGTGTTTGGTAAACACTACTTTTTACCCACAAAGCCTTCTCTTATTTCATTGCCAATGCTTCTACAGCAATTCTCTACCAAACAAATAATAAAATTTGCATTTGCAATTGTGGTGCTAGGACTTTAAAGTCACAATTGCTACAAAATAAAAGACTAATAACCATCAAAGTAAAAGTAAAATGTGTGATTAATGAACATAATTTTGATACAAATGGACATACTTTTGAATATTACTATATTAATTTTTTTACATTAAAATCTGCTTAACTTTCAAATAAAACTCCGAGTGCTTCGTAAATACTTTAATTATTGTTTTTTGTAAATTAAAAAAAGCACGAAAATTCTACACGAGAGCTTGAGTCAATTAACAAAAGTTTGATTATGTATTAAAGAATGTGAGTTGATAAATAGATTATATGCTCTATTAGTGTGATTGTGACATGAATTTACTCGATCGTCAAAAATGTTTATAAGCAGGAATATTAATTTATTCCCAAGTAATAGTTTATACTAACAGCTGCGACAGAGAGGCCCAAGTCTTCCCTGATGCCAGACTCAGCAGGAGATGAATAACCCGTCTGCAAAATAATCGGTCAAAAGTCAGCTAATCCTAGCTAATCTATTTTGTAAAATGGATAGTCATGAATCATTTTAAGAAAACAATGTAGTAGATTACATAGCCTACAACATATCATTTTGATATATAAGATTTTCATTTTAACATATATGCATGCTCTTCCATGTCTTGTTTCATAGTTTTTCTGAACTTACAGCAAGTCCATAGCAGAAAAAGCCGCAGACAGCTATCAAAACACTGAAAACAACTACAGGCCTGTAGGGGGAATTGCTCGGTAGCTCCGATGCCGTCTCGCCGCCATCACTGGTGATGCCCGTCGCTTGAGGCTTTGCTTCAAGCAAAGTTTCTCCTAATCCTTCTTCTATGCCTTGTCTCTCCATTTTTTTTAATTCTCTCTGCAACGTTCTAGGGATTACACTCTCTTTAATGATATCGGAATTTTTTTTTCTAAGCCTGAGATTCCACTAATCATGCACATTTATAAAGAACAAACGTGATGAAGCAGAATCTACCTACCTTGCGTCTAAAGGTCAAAGTTCAAACGAAACTGACAGCAACCATATTTCTATTTAAAGTTTATAATAATATTCCATTTCTCACGTGACGAATTTAATTTAAGTCAAAATAATAGTATTGTAACTGTTAAAAATTAGCTTATATGTCTAAAGTCAATTTTATATTGGTAAAAAATGACATAAAGTGATTTAGTTAAATTTATATAAGATAAGACTTTTTTTTTTTATATTAAGTGTATTTTTGAAATAATTCACACTCTCCTTTTATTAATAAGATTTTTTTATGAGAATTTTATAGTTCAACGGTTTTATATTTAATTCTTGAAAATTATAAGAATTCAATTTTTCTCTTTATTTTTGAACATTTATAGTAATACCTTATTATTTGAGTAATTACAGTATTGACCTTGAATATTTATAATTTAACCCAATAGTTTAGAAATTTATAATGTGGCCCAAAAATTTTGTAACTTTTCTTAAAGATAGTGAATTTGTTCTAACGGTGCCCGAGGACGTAGGTAATATTACCGAAACCTCATTAAACTTGGTGTTCTTTTTTTTTTTTTTCCACATATTGTGTTGGACGGTTGGTTGCCTCGTTGTGGTATTGCTAGCATTATTGATTGTCCATATAACAATTAGTAATAGTGTTAATTGTTGTTTGAACGCTTCTTGGCACAACAAGTAACATCAGAACCCCAATTTTAGGATGATGAGTGGCTATTTTCTGTTGAGCACTTAATACTATTCTGGGTTGGTGATTTTGGATTGCTATTGTTGGATATAATTATTTGGTAGAGCTTGGTTATTTGTGATATTATGTATCGAGCTCATTTATGTGAGATAGCTATGGCATCATCATCATCTACATCGATGAGGACAGTGACAGTGTCTAGTGCAAAAATAAATGTGAAAAAATTTGATGGCCGAAATAATTTCGGCTTATGGTAGAGTGAGGTGTTGGATGGATTTTGTGAGTAAGACTTAGATATAGTTCTAGAAGAACAAAATCAAAAGATATCCAGGAGACAGACTGGAATAAGCTTAAAATAAAAGCTTGTGGATTGATTCGTTCTTATCTGTGTAGAGAGCAGAAGTATCCGTTCATCAAAGAAAAGTCTGTAAATGCATTGTGAAAGGCCCTGGAGAACAAATATATGAAGAAAAGCAATGAGAACTGGCTGTATCTATTAAAGAGATTGTTTCATCTTCAGATGAGACAAGGTACGGGTATCGATTCTCATATTGATGAATTTAATAAGTTAATTATTGATTTATTAAATTTAAAGGAAACCTTCAAAGATGAAATAAAGGCTATGCTATTGATTGGTTCTCTTCCGGATGAATTAGGTTATTTATATATTACTCTCATTCATGGAAAGGGATAAATTGTCATTTGAAGTAGTTTGTTCTTTTTTAACAAATTATAAAATTCGCAGAAATGATCAGAGAGAATATAGAGATGAGTCAGTAAAAGCATTGACAGTAAGAGGGCGTAGTTAGAATAGAAAACCAGAAAAAATCTAAGTCGATGGTAGAGTAGAAAAATATGAGTGCGCCTTTTATCGGGAGAAAGGACATTGGAAGAAAGATTATTTGAAATTGAAAAAGAAAGAAAAAGATATGTCTGTTTATGAAGCATATGTTGTTGAGAGTGTAAGCGATGATAATGTGTCAAATTTTTGTCTAAATGGCCATTCATCCACATCTCGTTCTGACGAATAGATTATGGATTCGGGTTATATTTATCATATGTGTCCACATCGAGAATGATTCTTTAATTTTGAAGAGCTTAATGGTAGAGTTGTGTATATGGGCAATAATGATAGTTGTCATATTGTTGGGATAGGTTCAATCCGGTTGAAAAATGATGATGGATCAACTAGAGTTTTGACAGAAGTTTGGTATATACTGAAGCTGAGGAAGAATCTCATCTCTTTGGGAGCCTTGGAATCTCAAGGTTGTACTGTATCTATAAAAGATAGAATTCTGAGGGTCACTTCAGGCGCTCTTGTGACATTGAAAGGCACTAAAAGGAACAACTTGTATTACTATATGGTAGTACAGTGATTAGATTAGCGGCCATGGTTTCTGATAATGATGCAGATTCAGAGATCACTAGATTATGACATATGCGGTTGGGGCATGCAGGTGAGAAAACCTTATTTAGTTTAGTGAAAAGAGGCTTATTGAAATGTGCAAAGACTTGCAAGCTAGATTTTTGTGAGCATTATGTTGTGAAAAAGTAGAAGAGAGTGAAGTTTGGCACCGCTATTCATAATACTGAAGGTATTCTTGATTATGTTCATGCAGATGTATGAGACCTTTTCAGACTATATCTATGGGACGTTTGCACTACTATGTTATTTTTGTTTATGACTTTTCCAGAAGAAGTTGGGTGTACGTTTTAAAATCTAAAGATGATGTACTTAATGCTTTCCTTAAATGGAAAAAGATGGTTAAGACACAAACAGGTAGGAAAATCAGGCATCTTAGAACAGACAATGGTAGTGAGTATTGTAGTGATCAGTTCTTGAAATTATGTCAAGATAAGGGTATTGTATGTCAATTTACTGTGAGAGGTATACCGCAGCAAAATGGAGTGGCAGAACTCATAAACCAGACATTGCTAAAGAAAGTTCGGTGTATGTTGTCCAATACGGGATTGGGTAAAGAGTTTTGGGCTTAGGCTGTGATTTATGCATGTCATCTCATTAATCGTCTACCATTAGCTGCTATTGGTGATAGAACTCCATTGAAAGTTTAGTCTAAAAAATCTGTTTCTGATTATAATTCTTTACATGTATTTGGTATATTGCATATTATCATGTGAAAGAATCGAAGCTACATTCTAAAGTCAAGAAAGTAATTTTCTTGAGATTTTCTTTAGGAGTGAAAGGATATCGTCTTTGGTGTCCAAGTTCGAGAAAGATTGTATCTAGTAGAGATGTAACATTTGATGAGTTTCGATGTTGAAGAAACCAGAAAATCAGACAACAGTGAATAGTATTCCACAACAAGTGGAGCGTACTCAACAACGAGTAGAGTTGGAAACAACTACATTAAACCTGGTTAGATCTGTAGAGACAGATAATGGTACTCCTATGACAAAGGTGGTTTTAGGAGATGATGGAAAATGTTTTACTTATGAACCTCAACATCAATAAGAAACTATTGCAGTAAATAGGCCAAGACGTGAGATTCGGAGACCTGTTCGATTTATTGATATGGTGACCTATACACTTCCAGTTGTAGATGATGATGTTCCTTTCACTTATAGAGAGGCAGTCAGCTATTCTAAAGTTGATTAGTGGAAGACAGCTATGAAGGAAGAGAAGCAATCTCTTTAAAAGAATGAAACTTTGGAGCTATCTCAACTACCAAATGGTAAGAAAGCAATTGAGTACAAATAGGCATACGCAAAGAAAGATGAATTTCCTAACAATAAAGATGTCCACTATAAGGCAAGGTTGGTGGCTAAAGGCTATGCACAGAGGGAAGGAAGTGACTGCAATGAGGTATTTTCTCTAGTTGTGAAATATTTTTCCATTAGAATTTTATTGGTCTTGGTAGCTTAGTTAAATATAGAACTAGTTCAACTTGATGTAAAAACTGCATTTTTACATAGTGACATAGAAGAGAAAATCTATATGACTCAGCCAGAGGGATTCAAAGTTTTTGGTAAGAAAAAATTGGTTTACAAATTAAAAAGATCGCTTTATGGATTGAAATAATCACCGAGGCAATGGTATAAGTGATTTGATCGGTTTATGATGGGTTAGAGGTACACAAGAAGCAAATTCGATCATTGTGTGTATTTTCAGAGGCTACATGATGGTTTTTTTATTTATCTACTTTTGCATGTCGATGACATGTTGATAGCTTCAATGAATGTCGAAGAAATTAAAAAATTAAAGATTCAGTTGAACCGAGAGTTTGAGATGAAAGATTTGGGTGAAGCTAGAAAGATACTAGGTATGGAGATTAGTAGGGACAGAGAATGAGGCAAAATTTGTTTGACTCAGAAGTAATATCTGAAGAAGATATTATAGCATTTTGGCATTTCAAAAGAGTCAAAACCTGTAAGTACCTCACTTGCTCCTCATATGAAGATCAGTGCATCTTTATCTCTTAGTTCAGATGAGGAACGAGAGTATATGTCTCGAGTTCTATATGCTAATGTAGTTGGTAGCCTGATGTATGCTATAGTGAATACGAGACCTGATATTTCATATGCAGTTAGAGTAGTGAACAAATATATGCATGATCCCGGTAAAGGACATTGGCGGGTTGTGAAATGGATTCTACGGTATTTACTAAAGGCCGTAGATATTGGTTTAGTCTTTGAGAAAGATGATACATTTGATCAATGTGTTGTCGATTATGTTGATTGTGATTATGCTGGTGATTTGGATAAACGTCAGTCAACAACCGGTTATGTTTTTACTCTTACTAGAGCACCTGTGAGTTAAAAGTCTACTTTATAGTTTACAGTTGCCTTGTCTACTACAGAGGCAGAGTACATGGCAGTTATAAAGACTGTGAAGGAAACTATTTGGTTACAAGGATTGTTAGATGAGTTGGGAATTGGTCAGAAAAAGATTCATATTTATTCTTACAGTTTAAATGCTATTCATTTAGCGAAAAACCCAGTATACTATGTTCGAACGAAGCATATTGATGTTCGGTATCATTTTGTGTGAGAGATCTTTAGTGAAAGAAGAATCTTACTTCAGAAGATTGGGACTGTTGAGAATCCTGCAGATATGTTGACTAAAGTGGTGACAGTGATCAAGTTCAATCCTTGTTTGGACTTGATCAATATAGTTCGAGTTTAAAAGCGTCATTGGCACAAATTTGGAGGCGCTGCATTTGGATAAAGAATTTTTTTGAGAAAAATGAAACTTTGCAGAGCATTAGCATATTCGCCAAGGTGGAGATTTGTTGAAAATTGGCTTATATGCCAATTGAGCTAATCCCATATTGGTGGAAGATGACATGGGGTGGTTTGGTTAGGCCTATATAAGACAAGGCTTTCCTTGATATTAAGTGTACCTTTAGAATAATTCTCTTCTCTCCCTCTATTTGTAGGATCTCTTTATGAGAATCTCATAGTTCAAAGGTTTTACATTTAAGCCCTTGAAAGTTGTAAGAATTCAATTTTTCTCTTTATTTTTGGGCATTTGTAGTAATACCCTATTATTTGGATAATTACAATATTAGTCCTACTACTTTGATATTTACAGTTTGACCCAATAGTTTAAGAATTTATCTTGTGACCCAAAAATTTTGTAACTTCTCTTAAAGATAGTAGATTTGTTCTAACAATGCCTGAGGACGTAGGTAACATTACCGAACCTCGTTAAACTTGGTGTTCTTTTTTTTTTTGTGCATATCGTGTTGAATAGTTAGTTGCCTCGTTATGATATTGCTAGTATTATTAATTGTCCACATAATAATTGATAATAGTGATAATTATTGTTTGAACACTTCTTGACGCAACAATAACAACCAAAATAATTTTACATTTTCCTACTCTTTTTTTATTAAATAATCCTTTATCATCTAAATCATTACCTACTCCAACTTAAATTACAAACAATACCATTATTTGTTTCTAATTTAATTTGCTATAATAATCTCTTTATCTCGGTCTAGTTTTGCATGAAATTTATGTACATGCTCAATCCTTTTCTTCATGTGTTTTCTTTTCCACGTTTCACGAAATTTGGCACATAAATTAGCTCAGTTTATTAGTCATATAAATCATGAGTTTGTATAGTTTGGTAAAGTTCCAAATCACATTATGTCAGTTGTTATTGAGGAATTTATTTCTCGCCTTTAAGCTTGCTTAATAAAATTTTTTGTTCTAAAAAAAAAATGTTGCATATCTAAAGCAGTGATAAAATTTGATCATTTCAAAACATTTTCTCAACAAAGAAGATTTACCATACGAATTACTTCAGTTTTTTGATTCGTTTTTTTTTTAATTTTGCAAAAAATTTTAAATTTTTTTTGTGATGATTAAATATCACGAAGGATTTAAGATTTTCAATATGCAACTGTCATTGTATATAGTAAAAGTTAAATATATTTTTTTGAATTAATATTATCATATTGATTAAATTTTCTTTGAATCAGTATATTTTAATTATGAGTATTTCTTTATCTTAAGACTATAGGTTGGAAGACACTTATGTTCAAACCATAACAACAATTTTTTTATCCTTTTTAATGCTTAAAGAAGTTTTAATTAAGAGTAATGTTTTGCCAAATTATTCTTTTTAAATTTTGTTCCAAATTTGAATGAAAGAGTATTTAGTATTTTGTGCTTTCTTTTGCTTATATCATACGCATGCTACTTAAGTTTCCTCCCCTCGTTAAGATAGTTGTTCAATCAATGAAGGATAAGTATTTTGTTGATCAATGTTCTTCTATGTAAAGTTGATGTGATTTCCAGAAAAGGGTTTGCCGTGGAGTTATGGGTTAGAAAGAAGCAAAGCAATGAGTTAGATAAGAAAATGTAAATGAAAGGACGAAGGAGCCGTGTCCATCACATCTTAAGGTCCCAATCGCTTTGAAAGCGACACCCCAACAACTAGAGATACTATATACGAGCGGGTCTTTCTTTACATCCAGTCATATGAAGCACGTGCTAGATGATAATAATAAACGAGGCTGGCAAGACAATGACCGATCATTTGGATTTTTTTTTCTTTTGGACACTGGTATATTCACCAGAAATCTGTCCGGGCCACTAGAAACACTAACACATTAAGGTTCGTCTGGAACATAAAAGAAACCTGAGGCTCGCCCTGAAATCTCCCAAGAAGGGAAGCTCCCACAATGTTTTCTCGGGACCTTCTGGAACATAAAAGAAACCTACTCAGAAAAACTAACCTTTGTGTTTCTTTGTAAATTGAAGAAAGTGACAAGAGCCAAAATGCTAGGCAAAACAGAGGAATTTTCTGTAAATGCCGAAATGTATTATTTCTTTGTAACTGACTATTTACAAGATCTTTCTACACTGTATATTCTCTATACTGAAGATTCTAGAATTCATAGCAAAAGAAGTGTAAAACTAAAATAACAAAAGTTGGTTACAAAAGCATTTTTGGATGGAAAATAATTAAGTGAATAACAGATTTTGTTACGCTGGCCCCATATCAATACAAATCAGCTTTTCTTATTCAAGTTACAGAGATCGTGATCACGTTTTATTAGCCAGTTGTTATCCCCCCTTCAAAACTCAAGCCTCCAAACAGAGGCTTGAGATTGGAAGCAAGAATCGGGAATCTGCAACTTGGTAATGCCGCAGTGAAAATGTCAGATAGCTGATACGAGGTGGGAATGTAACGCACTTCAAGTCCTCTATTCAGCACTTTGTCACGAACATCCACCTCGATGTGCTTGGTCCTATTGTGAAAAATAGGGTTTGCAGCTAAGACTGATACTTCTTGATTGTCACACCACACAATTGTTGTGTGATCATACTAAAGACCAAGTTCTGAGAGTAAAGAGAAAATCCAAGAAACCTCAGCTGTCACTTGTGCTAAAGTACGATATTCTGATTTAGTGCTTGAATGAGAAATTGTCTTTTGGTTTTGAGAACTCCAAGAAATAAGATTACCACCAAGGAAGACACTATATCCTCCTATGGAATTTTAATCTAAGCTTTCACAGGCCCAATTTGAATCAGTAAAGGCAACCAGATCAAAACGTTTTCCTAGTTTAAAAACAAGTCCTATATCTCTTAAGCCTTGTAAATATCAGAGTATTCTCTTACAGCAGTTCTAATATGTGAGGGAAGGGCAGAACAAGTACTGACTTAATTTATTCGCAACAAATGAGATCTTTGGTTGAGTAAGAGTCACATATTGGAGTGCTCCAATTACACTCTTAATAAGTGTTTCATTAAGAAATGACTTATCTGTCTGTATATTCAAATTAAGTCTAGAACTCATGGAGCATCTTTTTGCTTTAATCACATTAGTCCTAACTAATAGATCAGTAATATACTTCTTTTCAGACAAGTGAAGAGCATTTCCTATATTTGTAACTTCGATCCCCAGGAAATAATGCAACTGCCCTAGTTCTTTTAAAGAAAAAGTCTGATGTAACTTTTCAATAACCACCTATATCTGATCTGAATTGTTCCCATGTGATAATGATATCATCAACATAGATTAAGATGATGATAATGTGACTGCGGTCTCTCTTTATGAATACTAATGTATCAAATTTTAGATAATGAAACCTTTAAGTCAAAAGTGTTGTTATGAGCTCATCAAACCTAGCCTTAGGGATTTGTTTTAAACCATATAGTTGAGATCCTTATTTAAGAAAGCATTGTTGACATCACTTTGTCTAAGCTACCAACCTTTTGAAACTACAATACTGAGAATAATTCTTATTGTGCTAGCTTTTACTATGGACTAAAACTTTCTAAATAATCAATGTTAAGGGTTTGATGGTAGCCTTTAGCAACTAATCAAGCTTTAGACCTTGCAATGCTTCCATCAAGGTGTTTTTCTCACTTTAAATACCCAAATATGGCCAAAAATTTTCTAATCATGTGAATTAGGCACCAATGTCCATATATGACGGAAAGAATTTCGTCAAGGTAAAACAATATGGCAAAAGAGTTTGCACATATTGTTCAGTAAGATATAAGTCTGGAGATAAGATATGGATAAGCCAAAAGGGATTTGACAATGATAATCTATATCCCCACACATCCAGAATATCATGACGGAAGGACTATACGTATGCATTGTAACCTCAACTTGTATAGTTCAACGTGCTGATTTGTAATATCCGTGACGTATGCATGGGGCATTACTCACGGACTCATAGAATAGTTTCATTTGATGAATCGGGTGTAGGACCTAGGGAGTTTCGTGATATAGAGTGTACTCGTTGTGCACTGAGGCAGCGTGTCAGATTAAATTGTTTAATCTAGCAATATTCAGCACTACTACGGGAATGCGTGCGTATCTGTATTTTAGTGTTAAATACAATAATTAGTTAATAATTATTATTTACTAATTGTATAATGACACGTAGCATATTGTGGACCCTCAGTTGAGTTTACCCAAGTGTGGGATGTGATGGGACCTACTAAGGGGTAAACTTAGTAACTATTCATGAAGGGCAAAATTATTATTTCTCACTTTGATTATTTAATAATTAAATAATCAAAATATCTTTCTTTTTATATTATATAATATATTATATTTATATTATTATTATTATATATATATATATAAAGCAAAAGAAAGAGAGAAGTAGGAAAGGGAGGGCCAAAAGTTGGCCGAGAGAAATAGAGGAGGAGAAGAAGAAGAAAAGAAAAAAATTATTGAAAATAACAATGTTTCATTTTTCTCTATCGTGTCTTAGAAGCAATTGAGAATTGCTTTAACCTCTATTTCCTGTCCTTTTGGAGAAAAGGATATAAATATACTCCCGGCCATTTTAAGGATTAAGAGTTAATTCTGGATTGAATATCGGGCTGCTATTCTAGCTCACCAAGCCCATCGTGTTGGTGACTAGAACTGTACGCGAGTTGGTCTCCATACAGACTCTAAGAAAACACGTATATAATGTTACACGTTGAGGTGAGTTCTCTAGCCTATTAATATATTAATGCGATTAATATATTGTTTATTGTGTTTATTGCAAAATTTACACACTTCCGCTACGTTAGGCAATAGATAAAATTACACATGCATACACCCACACATACCTTAGATCCGTCAATAGTAAGACATTATTTAGTATCAAAGAATGTATTTTGTTAAATAAATGCATGACCGTTACCAACTGGAAGATTTTCATTACCTCTATACTCAGACCTTGATTCCATATTGCTTAAGTTGTTAGATACATGGTTTGTGGCACTACTATATAGATACCTAGCCTGATCTTCATTATCTTCTTGATCTAGAGCTAGTGCAACAGCATAAGCCTCAACTTATTAGTTGTTGTTATTCTGAATTAGTGGTTTAAATTCCTCTTTAAATCAATTCTAGCGCTTCAAGACTCCATGACCAGTCTTAAAGTAGATTTGACAAACAATCTTGGAATTTCCCTTACTTTGAAAGCCTTGCTTGTCTTTGTTTATGTTGTTATTATGATTCCTCTCAATTGTGCCTTTATTGTAAGTTGTATTATTCTTTCCATTAAAGCCACCTTTATACTTTTGTCAAAAGTTGAATTGAGCCAAGTAAGCACTTGCATAGCCTTTATTGACAGTATTTATCATCTCAATCCTACTCTCTTGACTGAGGAGTATAGCATAAATCTAAGCAAGCTCAGTTAATCTGCCTGTGCTAAAACAAAAACAGCAACAGGATCATACTTGTTTTCCAGTCATAGCCATATTATCAACCATATTTTTTAACTTCATATAATATTCATTGACAGTCATGGATCATTTTATGAGTATGTATGATTATGCTTTCAATTGAACTAATCTTGCTAAAGACTACTCTCAAACATCTTTTTCAGGTGTTTCCAAACTTCATTAGAATTTTTGCAATGAATCATAGAGCCTAAGATAGTCTCATTTATAGATGAGAAAAGCCAGCTTAGGAATAAGACATCTTGTTTTTTCCCGAGCAAAAATTTTAGATTGACCTTTAGCATTGCTTCAGTGTTATTTCGTCCTCGAGTAACAAATTTTTGTACACAATCTCTATGTCCTAGAAGTAGATCTTCCAAATCATTGCCATAAGCTAAAGCCAAGATTTGATATTTTCAAATTAAGAAATTATTATGACCTAACTTAAATGGAGTTAAGAAATAAAAAACCTGGACTATCCAATAGTTATCTTATTCATGCTTCAACTAGGAATTGAAGATCTCAGTTCATCAAGATTCACTGCAAAGGTGTTAGACAATTTTGAGCTCTAATACAAACTTAGAAAAACTAATCTTTATGTTTAAGAAAGAGAACTAGGAAAAATAGAGGAATTTTTTGTAAATGCTGAAATGTATTATTTCTTTGTAACTAATAATTTACAAGAACATTCGACACTGTATATACTTTATACTAAAGATTCAAAATTCATAGAAAGAGAAGTGTAAAACTAAAATAACAAAAGTTAGTTACAAAAGCATTTTTAGCGGGAAAATAATTAAGTGTATAACAAATTTTGTTACGCTAGCCCCGTATCAATACACATCAGCTTTTCTTATTCAAGTTATAGAGATCATAATCATGTTTTATTAGCTAGTTGTTATCTCCCCTCAAAACTCAAGCCTCCAAGCAGAGGCTTGAGTTTGGAAGCAAGAATCTGGAATTTGCAACTTGGCAATGCCTTAATGAAAATGTCAGATCGCTGATAAGAGGTGGAAATGTAATGCACTTCAAGTCCTCTATTCAATACTTTGTCACGAAAAATATGGACATCCACCTCAATGTGCTTGGTCTTATTGTGAAAAATAGGGTTTGCAGCTAAGACTGAAACTCCTTGATTGTCACACCACACAATTGGTGTGTGATGATACTAAAGACCAAGTTCTTAGAGTAAAGAGGAAATCCAAGAAACCTCAACTGTCACTTGTGCTAAAGCACGATATTCTAATTTTGTGTTTGAATGAGAAATTGTCTTCTAGTTTTGAGAACTCCAAAAAACAAGATTACCACCAAGGAAGACACTATATCCTCTTATGGAATTTCAATATGAGCTATCACAAGCCTAATCTAAATTAGTAAAGGCAACCAGATCAAGACATTTCCTGAGTTTAAAAATAGGTCCTATATCTATTAAGCCTTATAAATATCTGAGTACTCTTTTACAGCAGCTCTAATATGTAAGGGAAGGGCAAAACAAATACTAACTTAATTTATTTGCAACAAATGAGATCTTTGGTTGAGTAAGAGTCACATATTGGAGTGCTCCAATTATACTCCTAATAAGTGTTTCATCAAGAAATGGCTTATCTGTCTATATATTCAAATTAAGTCTAGAACTCATAGGACATCTTTTTGCTTTAATCATATTAGTCCTAACTAATAGATCCGTAATATACTTTTTTTAAGACAAGTGAAGAGCATTTTCTATATTAATAACTTCAATCCCCAAGAAATAATGCAACTGCCCCAGTTCTTTTAGAGAAAAAGTTTGATGCAATTTTCAATAACCACCTGTATCTGATTTGAATTGTCCTCACGTGATAATGATATTATAAATGTAGATTAAGATGATGATAATGTGACTGCAATCTCTCTTTTTGAATACTAAGCTTGTCAAACCAAGCCTTAAGGACTTATTTTAAACCATACAACAAGTTTGTCAACTTGTACACATAGTTAGGTTTTTATGGATCAGTGAACCCTTATGGGTTAGTCATAAAAACTTCACTGAGATCCCTATTTAAGAAAGCAATTATTGACATCAATCTATCTAAGCTACCAACCTCTTAAAGCTACAATATTGAGAACAATTCTTATTGTTCTAGCTTTTATTATTGAGCTAAAAGTTTCTAAATAATCACTACAATATTAAGAACAATTCTTATTGTTCTAGATTTTACTATTGAGCTAAAAGTTTCTAAATAATCAATGCTAGGGGTTTGATGGTAACCTTGGGCAACTAATCAAGTTTTTGACCTTGCAATGCATTCATCAATGTATTTTTTTTTTCTTTTAATACCTAATTATGGCCAACAAATTTATGATCATATGAATTAGGCACCAATGCCTATATATGATTATTCATCAGTGTCTGGTATTCTTCCCTCACGACTTTCTCCCACTAAGGTATCTGATGGCGTTGACTATAACTAGAGTGTATATATATGTAATTGTGTTCAATGTAAAAAATACATATCTCACATTAATGCGCAGTAGAATAATTGAAAATAATTAATAAACACAAATAATATATTAATCACATTAATATATGTACAAGGGTGAGAATTCACTAATTGTAACTTTTCTCAAAAGTTGCTAGGAGTCCGCCTGAAGTATGACCTGTTAGCAGTTTTAGTCACCAACTAAGTAGGCTTGGTAAGCTAGAACAACAACTTCAAATTCAATATTGGGTTTAACACTTAAATCCTAAGCTATGTGTTCACCATTGATCAACTCTTTATCAATAAAATAATCGCTTTTAATGGCTAGGCTATATCAAAAGGGAAGATAAACAATGATTTCAACTCTTGAAGATAATTAAACAAAGAAACAATTTCTTTATCTTTTGTATTGCAAAGTGGCTGACCAATCTATGCCATTTTCAAAGCAACAATTTGCTTCAAATCATTTTCATCCCCCCTCTATCTATTTCTAGCCTTTCACACACATATAAATCAATTATTAATATATTATAATATTACTATATATATACTTGGTGTATATACTTGGCCACCAAATATATATATATCAATATTATAATCAAATAATATAATACAATATTATATTATATAATAATAAGATATTTTAATTATTTAACTATTAAATAATCAATATGTAAAATTATTATTTTGCCCCTTATACATGGTTATCAAATATACCCCTTAATAGGCTGCACTTTATTACATACTTGGGTAAATTCAGCTAATGGCTCACAATACTCTATGTGTCAATATATAATTAGTAAACAATAACTGTTAACTAATTAATGTATTTAACACTTAAATACAAACACGCGTGCATCCCGTGGTCATGCTGAATATTAATAGACTAAAAATTCAATCTGTTACGCTGCCATAGTGCACAACAAGTACACTCTGTATAGTAGGACTCCCTAGGTCCACGCCCAATTTATCACATGAAACTATTCCATAAGTCTGTAAATGATACCACACGCACATATTCCGAATATTACAAATCAGTGTGTCAGACCATACAAGATAAGGTTACAACGTATACGTATAGTCCTTCTGTCATCTATATTCTGGATGTGTGGGGACATATATTAATACCGTTAAATCCCCATAAGCTCATCCATAAACCTATCTCTAGACTTATATCTCACTGAATAATATATGCGAACTCTTTGCTATATTATTCAACACTGTGAAAACTCCTTTTTTAGGTTTATTGCTTATGACCATATGACTTTTTGAGATACAATCTCGAAGCATTTAGATATACAACTCCTTATAAGAGTTGACGAATCCCATATCTACTCACACTAAACTCTATAAGCATCAGATTATACCCAACAAGATCCAACAGTTAGCATATAAGTAAGTATGTAATAAAATCTTTATCATGTACTCATTTTCCACTCATAGTTATATTATCTACTATATTTTCAACTTCATATAATATTCATTGACAGTCATGGATCCTTTCCTGAGTGTTTGTTATTATGCTCTCATTTGAGCTAGTCTTGCTAAAGACTAACTTCCAAACATCTTTTTCAGGTATTTCCAAACTTTATTAGAATTTTTGCAATGAATCACAGAGCTTAAGACAATCTCATTCATAGATGAGAAAAGCCAGCTTAGGAGCAAGGCATCTTGCTTTTTCCAAATATGAAATTTTGGATTGATATTTGGCATAGCTTCAGTGTTATTTCTTCCTTGAGTAACAAATTTCTATGGACAATCTCTATCTCCTAGAAGCAAATCTTCCAAATCATTTCCACAAGCTGTAGCCAAGATTTGAGATTTTGAAATCAAGAAATTGTTATGATCTAACTTGATTGGAGTTGAGAAATAAAAAGAACTAGATTGTCCAATAACTAGATTACTTATGCTTGAACCAAGAATTGAAGATCTCGGATCATCAAGATTCATTGCAAAGGCATTAGCCATTGTTGAGCTCTAATACCAACTCAAAAAAAACTATTCTTTGTGTTTCTTTGTAAATTGAAGAAAGTGACAAGAAAGAGAGCTAAGCAAAACAAAGGAATTTTCTATAAATGCCGAAATGTATTATTTCTTTGTAACTGACAATTTACAAGATCTTTCTACACTATATATACTCTATACTAAGGATTCTAGAATTCATAGCTAAAGAAGCATTTTTGGCGGGAAAATAATTAAACGCATAACAGATTCTGTTACGCTGGGCCATATCAATCCACGTCAGCTTTTCTTACCCAAGTCACCGAGATCATGATCATGTTCTGTTAGCTGGTTGTTAAACCTTAGGCTCGCCCAGAAATCTCCCAAGAAAGGAAGCTCCCACAATGTTTTCGGGACCATTGTCTGGATCATAAAAGAAACCTGAGGCTCGCCCTGTAATCTCCCAAGAAGGGAAGCTGCCACAATGTTTTCGGGACCTCTCAATATATTGATACACTAAGACTCGCTTGAAATATCAACTCTCAAGAAGGGGAGAACAAAGCTCTCATATATTATTTGTTGGAGAGAAGTCTTACCCCAAACAAGAATTTGAATCTTTAATGAGAAGAGGGTGAACCTAAGACCCCAAACACTTGACAAAAACACCAACAATGACAACAACAGCCTGTGAATTTTTTTCTTCTTTTTCTTTTGAGAATCAGTGACAATGTGTACATAGAGATCAAAAGATGAACTAAATGAGAGTGGATTGAATCAAATTGCAAAATAAGAAGTGATTAGGGAGCTGGAATTTAACGTCTAAAGTAGTTGGAAAACGAGAAGTAGGGGATGAAGAGGAAACTAATTAATGGAGCTAAAAGAAATTTCAAGAAAATTGAACAACTGATATTAAGAAGAGTGCCTTCGATAATTTAATGTGGGATCTATTTTTGTAATTTATGTATTTCAAATGCAGATCAATGACTTCATACATATATGTAGAGGGTATAGTAATCATGAAAGAAATATATTGAAAGCAAGCCAAAGGCAACAATTTTGTACGTAAGCCAATCACAGATCCGCCACTGCCACACCTGGGCTCGCGAGGGCGGCGAACCAGTCACGGTTGTGGCTGCCTGCTGTCTCCCACATTTGCAGGTGGCGGAGGTTTTGTTTGTTAAATTAAAATAATTAATAATACTATTATAATTAGTTGGAAAATTACTAATATTTTTTTTCGTTTTAATATTAAAACGCATAGTTTTTTTTTATATTTTATACATTTGTTATACGCTTGTTTTTAATAAATTGTATTTTATACGTTTTCTTAAATATTAATATTATATTAAAATTTTAATATTACAATTAATGATTCAAGAACAACCGGACAAAACTTTACTTTTACACTAACATACGCCTCAAGACAAATTTTACATTTTTTTTTAACTATCTATTAGTATAATGGCTGGAGTGATAACAAAAATCAAGTTATTTATAAGTTATTAGAAAGTGTTGAGGGATATCAAGCCGTGCACTTCAATTTGACACCCTTATGGCATCAACTAAACCACAACCTTGATATCCTTTGCGCAGCGAAAAATCATAACTCACACCATAAGTAAGAACACATAAGATTAACACACCAATAAAGATAAAGAAAATAAACCAATCACAAGACACAAGATATACGTGGTTCGGCCCAAATTGCCTACATCCACGAAGGATCCATGATCCAGCTTCTTCCCATTGAAATAGTTCACAAAGTATCTTCTTACATCATCAATGATCCCATAAGACCCCTTGGTATCTCCCATAGAGACCTCTAAGCATCTACCATTGATCATTATGACTCCCTAAGACCTTTTCGTATCTCCTCATAAGAGATTTTTACAAGAAACACAAGAATAGCCCGAGCATCTAAGTCTAAAGGATCTATGGTGTTTCTCTTTCATTCACTCAAAGAACCTAAAGAAGAAAACACCCCCCAAGGTTACACCCTAGTGCACCACGCACTTAGTGCCTACCTGGCTCCTCTATTCTCTCTTATGGTTACATCTTGAAACCTTAGATGCTTAATCTTAATCAAGGTTTACAAGTGTTTATATAGGGTATATTTCGTGCCTACAAACCCTATTCCTTATTGGAGTAAGAGTCCACTTGTTTTATAAGTCTAAAACTTCCCAAAACTTGAAATCCCGAGCCAAAACGGACCTCTCCATGCGTTCTAGCACCGCGGCGCTCGTCCTTCTAGCGTCCAGCGCTGCAGCGTTGGTCTTCTGTTTTGAGCGCTGCGGCACTCAGCCCTGGGCGCCGCGGCGCTAGAAGCTCTCGCGATTTCCTTCTTCCTTTGCATCTTCGAGTCCCGTTTCACTTCCCCTTTCGTGTTCTACACGTCGTAGACTTCTCCATACGTGTCCCACACATTTTAGACTTCTTGTGACTCTCCACTTTGGTATTCATCTCAATTCTTGTCTAACCAAGATTGTTGAATCACCAATTTTCCAACAAATCCCCTCATTGATTCAAAATCTCTTCCCGTGAAGCTAATCACCGTCACCCCTCCTTGACTAATGCTTACTAGCATGATCTATAAGTCAAGTCCCCGGCTTAACTAAGGCTCTTGCGACTACGGTCTTCAAAGATTCCTGAATGCTGATGTCTAGAGTAGTTCAATGTTGTGATCTTCTATGTCCTGAAGACACCATAACCACAACCCTTAATGGTGAAAATCCATTCTCGCCATTGCTACTCTTCCCATACATTCTCTTTCGACCCCTGTCACAAAGTGATATATCGAAAACTGCTTTATGGTCTATTTCAAATCAACTCCTATGTTGATCTCATTCTAAGCACTTTCCTACAAGCATATAGCCTCCCTCTGTGCTTTATCACTCCCTTGATCCTTTTGCTTCCCCATTTAGTGTTCCTTCTGTATGCCTTCCATGAATCTCCCTATTTTGATCCAGCAGTCCCGAGTCCTCTAGGTTTTCATGAGATGAGGAATAAATCTCATACCTAGTCATTCCCTTGTCTTTTTCACTATGTAGTCTCAATCTTATTCTACCAATCCCCTATGACTTACCATAAGCTATATTACTCCAATTGGTAAATAACGATTCTCCACAACTCATATGAAAACACTACCCTAGATCCCAAAAATAGTTCGTTCATCAGACACTGATTCCTCCAGAAGCTCTCATGCAATCAAGGTCTTTGCCTAGTCATCCAACAGACTTACAAATCCACCTTCCTTCTATCTTTGTCTTCCTCTTAGGACTATCTCCTTTAGTGCCCTAGACACTTTTTAGATCTGCCCTTCAATCTTAATTGTTCTTCTTTTGCCCTCTTTATTTTGTGTTCAATCTGAATGATTCTTCTAACTAGGACCTAGATGACACCATCTTCTTGGAAGTCTTCTTCAAGAGTGATCTCTACTTCAAAACTCTCCAGTAAGGCCATCATCTTTTCCTCTTTCAGATAATCATCTTCCTTATTGTTCTTTTCTTATATTTATGAGTCCCTATGGTTGACAACCTTTGCTCTGTAATCTGACTCAGTCGCCTATGCTCTGTAATCTGGACTTCAACCCATGGCTCTAATATCAGTTTGGACTTCAACTCATGCTCTGTCATCAGTTTGTACTTCAACATACGCTCCGATAGCAGTTTGTAGCTTCAACCATGCTCTGATACCAGTTTGTTGAGGGATATCAAGCCGTGCACTTCAATTTGACACCCCTATGGCATCAACTAAGCCACAACCTTGATACCCTTTGCGCAGCGGAAAACCATAACTCACACCATAAGCAAGAATACATAAGATTAACACACCAATAAAGATAAAGAAAACAAACCAATCACAAGACACAAGATATACGTGGTTCGGCCCAAATTACCTACGTCCACGGAGGATCCATGATCCAGCTTCTTCCCATTGAAATAGATCATAAAGTATCTTCTTACATCATCAATGATCCCATAAGACCCCTTAGTATCTCCCATAGAGACCTCTAAGCATCTACCATTAATCATTATGACTCTTTAAGACCTTTTCGTATTTCCTCATAAGAGATTTTTACAAGAAACACAAGAATAGCCCGAGCATCTAAGTTTAAAGGATCTATGGTGTTTCTCTTTTATTCACTCAAAGAACCTAAAGAAGAAAACACCCCCCAAGGTTACACCATAGTGCACCACGCACTTAGTGCCTACCTAGCTCCTCTATTCTCTCTTATGGTTACATCTTGAAACCTTAGATGCTTAATCTTAATTAAGGGTTTACAAGTGTTTATATAGGGTATATTTCGTGCCTACAAACCTTATTCCTTGTTGGAGTAAGAGTCCACTTGTTTTAGAAGTCTAAAACTTCCCAAAACTTGAAATCCCGAGCCAAAACAGACTTCTCCACACGTTCTGGCGCTGCGGCACTCATCCTTGGGTGCCTCGGCGCTCGTCCTTCTCGCGTCCAGCGCAGCAGCGCTGAGGACCCAGCGCTGCGGCGTTGGTCTTCTATTTTGAGCGCCACGGTGCTCAGCCCTGGGCGCCGCGGCGCTGGAAGCTCTCGCGATTTTCTTCTTCCTTTACGTCTTCGAGTCTCGTTTCACTTCCCATTTCATGTCCCACACGTTCTAGACTTCTCTATACGTGTCCCACACATTTTAGACTTCTTGTGACTCTCCACTTTGGTATTCATCTTAATTCGTATCCAACCAAGATTGTTGAATCACCAATTTTCCTACAGAAAGTTATTTAGTAATTTCTCATTTAGATAAGTTTGTTTCCCAATTGTATTCGACTTCTCAAACCTTTAGGTTAATCCATTTTTTAGGTTTATTTTTTCCTTTATTTTTAAAATATTACAAATTTTATCAATTCAAGTTTAATCAATAAGAAGCAGTAAGCTATATTTCCTCTTATCTTTAAATTCCCTTATGATATCAGAGATTCTCCTGAGTTATATCTTTTTCTCCCTACGATCAATCGTCCTTCCTCTACCTGCTCCATAGTTCCATCTGTTTCCTTTCAAAAAACTGTTGTCGTTCCACAATCTCATCCCTTTTCTTTTGATTAGTTGCGACCTCGGTTACTCATTACTCTCCTCACCTATGGGCACCTCCCTTATCTTCTAATTAATTGCAGCCTCAGTCGCTTATTATTTTCCTCGCCTATGGCCATCGCAAATAACCAAATTATTCTTCCTATACTACTCTATAGTCTCATCCCTTTCCTTCCAATTAGTTGTTGTCGCTCTACAGTCGCATCCTTTTTCTTTTGATTTGCTATAGCCTTGGTCACTCATTATTCTCCTCACCTATGGCCACCACAAATAACCAAATTATTCTTCCTAATGCATAGAAACCCAACCAGCCTAGCATATCACAAGGATTTTGTCAAAATTAATTAATATTTAGTGCAATAGTTAACATTCTTACTCCGTCTCTCATCCCTCTTATTACCTATTTCACTATGTCTGCTCTTCTTTATTTATCTTCTTCGTGTAAGTTACTTATAAATATGATTTTGAATATCTCAAAGCCACATACATTTTCAATCTTAACGTCACAGATATTAGCTGTCTCTGCTACAGTTTTTCCTCTTCTCGATAACACAACACTCATAAAAATTTCTAAATAAACTCTTCCTTCTCCAATCTCTGTCTATTTTCAATTTTTCATTTAGCCCATCTCTATATCTCTCTCTATGTTTGGTTATTTGTTTAGCTTTTGGTGCTTATTCAAATTCATCAAATAAAATCCACAATATAAAACTTGACTTTAAAGCTTTAACCATTTATCCATATAAGAATTACCAAAACCATCACCATTCTTGAATTATGAACACTAATTCATTATCTCCACCATCGTCACAGCCTCTTTTTCTTATATTAGTATGAGAAAAATAAAGTCAACAAAAAATAGAGACACTAGAAAATGCCATGAAGACTATATTAATGCTATATTATGTTCTATTCAATTGTTATAGAATAAGCCTTTCTATAAGCTTTAGGATAATATAAATAAGGAAGCTAAAATATATAAAGGAAAATAATATATAAGTGTTAATTATAAAATATAGTAATTATGTATATATAATAGAATTAATTGTCTATTTTTGTATATCTTTAATATCCCCCCTCAAACTCGAGATTGTAGAAGCTTGAGTTTGAAAACGAAATTTCTTGGTTGTAATGGTGTACGTTGAGATATAACCATTGTTAGCGAATAACAACTATTGTCAAAGATAGGCAACCATTGTGGAAGAGAGACAATATTGTCAGTGAGTGACAAGTGTGTTGAGAAAGTCAACCACCGTGAGAGCAAATGTATTGATAGAAAAATGCACGCCCAAAGACAAACTCTATAATTTTTTTTTAACTACTAATCATACAACAGAAATCTATTAGTACTGTAGTGCACGTGTAGGAAAGTGTCACCCAGGCATTATTTTATTGCTTAGTGGTGGCTTGAAAATTATTATAATAATTAGAATTTATAAATATTAAATGCAATGGTGCCTTCTTAATTGGCTAGTTTGGGTGGCCAAATTCCTTTATAAGGTAAGCTTGTTTCCTTTTGATCATTTGAAATAGAGAGAAAATTTAAAAAGAAAAGAAAGAAGAAGAAAGAAAAAGAAAATGAAAGTGGCCGAGAGAGAGATTGAAAAAGAAATAAAAGGGGAATTTTAGGACATCAGTTTAAGCAGTTAGATTTATATTTAATATTTAGCGCATAACAGTTTTACAAAATAAGAATATCTATCTTTTTGTATTTATGATACACATCAATAAGTTTTACCATCTTATGATTCAAGAACCACACCGACAGTTGATAGACTTTAGGAACCTGACCCATCTCAAGATTAACACACTTTTGTGAGTGAATGCTTATATATATTTATCATATTTTTAATATAGTAGTTTAAGATTTAATTACACATTATCAGATTTCTTTTATCCATAATTATTATATTATATTCAAAAATGCGTTAAAAACTTATTATAGTATAGTTTATGATACATTCAGTACATAAATATTTATTTTATAATAATTATACTTTCATGATATTATATAGTAGTAGTTTTTTAAACACTAGATACTTACCCTCCACATTAGTATAGATTTCTCTGTGAATGGGCTACACTATTTTAGTTTGCTCTACCCAAGTGCTGCAGTATTTCGTGAGGTTAGACCAGCTCAAACAAATCCCCTACTCTGCTTGTACTTGAGTTACTTTTTCAAATTAAACCAACTTTTCTATAGGTATAAGTTTAACGTAGTTTTAAGTATATATCCAGTATATATTTATTCTCATAATTAAATTATATATATTCAGTTTTAGCACAGATATCATAATAGTTTACCCTTTCAAATTTTTAGATTCCCATTGTTATGTTATGATTTTTAGATTTAACACAGATTTTATAACAGCTTATGTTTTTAGTATATAGTTTCAGATTCCTAGAGTTGCATGAGTTGTTATGTTTTGTATACTTGTGTACATTTTGTTAAGGCATATAGCCTCATTTTAACAGATGTAATAAGTATAAGGCATGTTAGTTCTATGTCATCACAGGATCTGCCTCGATTTCTGATAAGGACTTGGAACGAGTCTTATAAGTTTGGTATCAGAGCACGGTTTTAGATTTTATAGACCTAGAAAGCCTAATATTACTTTTTGTGGTGAGTGATGAGTTCTTCAATCTTGTGTTATATCTACTATAACTGCTAGACGATTGTTTAGAAAATAATGTTCAACCTATTTAGCTTATGTCATTGATACCAAAGTCAGTGGAGTTAAAATAGAATTTATTTTGGTGGTTAGAGGTTTTTAGATTTATTTCCCAAAAACCTTCAAGGTTTGCCACCTAATAGAGAGATTGATTTTAGTATTGATTTGGTCCCATACACATCTCCAATCTCTAAAGCACTATACAAAATGGCCTCTTCAAAGTTAAAAGAATTGAAGACTTAACTACAAGAATTAATAGATAAAGGTTTCATCAAACCTAGTTTATCACCATAAGGAGCACCAATATTATTTATTTAAAAGAATGACAAAACCTTGAGGTTATGTATTGATTATTGATAGCTAAATAAAGTCATCATATGTAACAAATACCCACTTCCTCATATTAATGATTTATTTGATCAGTTACACAGTGCAAACATTTACTCAAAAATTGATCTGCGATCAGTGTATCATCAATTGAAGATTAGAGATACTAATTTGTTTAATATTGCCTTCAAAACTCAATATGGTCATTACAAGTTTTTAATAATGCCATTTAGGCTGACTAATGCTTTAACTATATTCATAGATCTTATGAAGAGGGTGTTCCATCCCTATCTTGATTAATTTATTATAATATTTATTGATGACATCCTTATATATTCATGGAGTATAAAGGAGTATACAAAGCATTTGAGGGTTGCTAACTTTAAAGAATAAACATTTATATGTTAAATTTAGTAAATGTCATTTCTAGCTATATAGAGTTATATTTTAAGGCCATGTGACCTTAGCTAATGGAATTTATATAATTCCTTAAAAAATTAAAGTTGTGATAAGTTGAGAGTGACCAGCTAGAGTGACAGAAGTTAAAAGTTGTCTCAGTTTAACAGGTTATTATCGAAGGTTTGTTAATGACTTCTCTAAGATTGTTACACCACTTACAAAGTTGACCATAAAGAATGTAAAGTTTGAAGCTAGAGTGACAGAAGTTAAAAGTTGTCTCAGTTTAACAGGTTATTATCGAAGGTTTGTTAATGACTTCTCTAAGATTGTTACACCACTTACAAAGTTGACCATAAAGAATGTAAAGTTTGAATGGACTGATAAATGTAAAGGTAGTTTTCAGAATTTAAAAAGAGATTAACTTCAACTCCTGTTCTTACACTTCCATATAGCACTAAAGGATTTATAATTTATAGTTATGTTTCTGAATAGGGATTGAGTTGTGCATTGATGCAACTTGGAAAAGTAATAGCATATGCTTCTAGGCAGCTTAAGAAGAATGAATTAAATTATCCAACCCATAATTTAGAATTTGTGGTAGTATTGTTTGCATTAAAGATATAAACATTATTTATATAGTATTATATGTCAAATTTATACTGATTAATAGAGTATAAAGTATTTGTTCACACCAAAAAACCTAAATCTAAGACAATGTAGATGGTTAGAACTAATTATAGATTATGACTATAATATTTACTATCATTCAGGTAAGGTTAATGTGGTAGCAGATATACTTAATAGGATAGATCTTTAGATTTTAGAGTGATTTATCTTTCATTACTAGTTGAATTGAGATCTAGGGGGGTTGAATTATAAATAAATAAATTTGTAGTACTTTTAGCATATTTTTTGTTTAAATCTGTGTTGATTGATTAGATTTAGGAAATATAGGATTAGGATCCTAATTTAATTAAATTTAAACAAAAAGTAAGGGGAAAATACATACAGATTTTTTAATGAAACTTAATGGGATATTAGTTACGGGTGATAAGCTTTGTGTTTTGAATAACTTAGAGTTATAGAAGCAAATTTTAGAGGAAGCTCATAATTCAACGTATGTTATACATCCTAGCAGCACTAAGATTACTGAGAGAACATTATTGGTGGTAGGGTATAAAAAGAGAGATTACAGAGTTTGTGTCTCACTACATAATTTGTCAGCAGATTAAAGTAGAACATTAGATGCCAGTAGAATTATCTCAGCCACTTTTAATTCCTAAGTGGAAGTCAGAACATATCACCATGGATTTTATTATTAGGCTTCCACATGCTTGGAGTTTTCATAATAATATTTGGGTAATTGTTGATCGACTTACGAAGTTTGTTGATTTCTTGCCATATAAGGTTTCATACACATTAAACAGGCTGACTCATTTATATGTAATATAGATTATACTACTGCATGAAGCTTTGATGTCTATTGTATCAGATAGAAATTCTTGATTCACTTTTAGATTCTAACTTAGCTTACAAAAGGCTTTGGGCATTAAATTAAATTTTAGTAAAAAAATTTATCCACAAATAGGTGACCAGTCAGAGAGAACTATACAGATATCGGAGGACATGCTCAAAGCATGTGTGTTACAACTTTGGGGAAACTGGGATGATCATTTAACATTGATGGAGTTTCCTTATAATAACAATTACTAGTTTAGTATTTAGATGCCTCCTTGTGAGGCTTTATATGATAGGAAATATAGAAGTCTAGTTTATTAGGATGAGGTTAGAGAGGAAAAACTGTTGGGTTTAAAGATTATCCAAGTTATTAGCAAGAAGATTAGTATTATTAGATAAAAACTCAAAGCAGCTCAAGATATACAAAAGAGTTATGTAGAAAATAAAACATCGTAGACAACTTGAGTTTGCAATGGGTGATAAAGTTTTCTTCTGAATTTCTCCATGTAATGATGTACTTCATTTTGGTAGACAAAGGAAATTGAATCCTTGATATATTGAGTCATATGATATTATGGAGAGGGTTGATATGGTTTCATACCACCTAACATTACCACCTAAATTGTCACGAATTAATAATGTATTTCATATTTCTATGTTGCGAAAGTATATAGCTAACCCTTTTTATATTCTAGATACTCAGTTCAATTGAAGCCAAATTTAATTGACGATGAAGAGCTTGTTTAGATATTTAACTATTGCTAGTAAGTATTACATAATAAATTATTTTACTAATTAAAGTATTGTGGAAGAATTATGCAATGGAAGCGTGAGGATCAAATAAGGACTTAGTATCCATATTGTTTTCAGACAGATATGTGAATTTCAAAGACGAAATTTTTATTAAGAGAAAGAATTGTATTGCACTTATCTAGAAAAGGTGTCACTTAGACATTATCTTATTGCTTGGTGGTGGCTTGAAAATTATTATAATAATTAGAATTTAAAAATATTAAATGCATTGTGGCTTCTTGATTGGCAACAAGGTTTCCTTATAAAAGCAATGTTGGAGCCAAACATTGCTTTATAAGGAAACCTTGTTTCCTTTTGCTCATTTGGAAACCAAGAGCAAATTGAGAGAGAAGAGAAAGGAGAAGAAATAAAAGGAAGAGCGTCCGAGAATTTCTCCCTTTTTTAAGTAGGAGCTAATTGCTTTCTTGTTACAATTGATTACCACAAAATCAGCGAAAGCCAAAATAATTGTGACCTTTATATGCTCGATTTCTTGCTCTTACAGATATTCACTTACTACATTAAACATCTTTAGAGATTCTCTTATTGAAATAAATTTTTATAATGAATTAATTCATTTTAATTGTTACCATAATTTTACAGTTTCTTTAAATGATTAAAGAAATTTATACCTCTTGACATTAAATATTTAAACTTATAATTACAAAATTAAACTAAGAACACTACTTATAGCTTTAATTAATGGAATTCATTGCAAACCTATAAGTTTGGCCTTTAATACAAAAGCCTTAAAACATAGCTCAAAAGGAGAAACTTTATCATTTCAAATAAATGTGTTGATAAAGCAAATGTTACATTTCCAAAAACTATTAAATGGGATCAAATAAGTTTTTTTTTTAAAATAGAAAATGCAAGGTATAGAGTTGAACAAAATTCACAATGTAGAAAGAGAAATAGAAACCAAGGATAATGAAACTGTAACAATTGAATTTACTACCAAAAAAAGAAGCTATTAAATTTGAAATTTTAAAAAGGGTCTTTTAATCTTAAACCTGGATCATCTTCTAAACAACCTCCACAAGTTTGCTTGCACTCTTTTGATAAGCGCATATATATATGCTTATTGGGTTGAAGGAAGAGGAGTTCAGAAAGAGATTGCCTTTAAGGAAGGTTCCTAATTTTCACCGTCGCGAAGAAGTTGAACATGGATTTGAGTTCCAAGGGGAATGTGTTCACACTTTTTACCATTTTTTTTGTTTCTGGAAGTGTTTCTTTAAAGAAAGAAATTAGGGTTTTTTGCAGATGGAAAAATTAGAAGGTAAGGGCAACGAAGAAAGAGAGAATTTTTGAGAGGGTTTTTTGCTTTTGAAATTTAAAAGTGATGAAAAAAGTGAAAAGGTCAATAATTTAAATAGATAAGGGATTTGAAACCGCCCTTATCAAATCGGACATCATTTGAAAGCTAAAAAAGTTTCGTCCACCAGAAACAGTGCCACATGGAAAAAAAAAATGCCTTTTTTTAATTGGACACCCGCACGTGCTGATAAAGTAGTAAAGAAATTTGGTCTTTTAAGTTTTGATCTTAGGCCAATATTTTTTCTTACTTGTTTGGAAACATTTGTTTGGCTGATTATTAAATAAGTCCATTAGCCCGTATTATAGACCTTTTTTTTTTTTTGAAGCCCACTTTAGAATATAGACCTAAATTAATTGTGTTAGTGGATTTCAACTCAAATCAGAGCCTATTCGCACTAAGTGACTTGTCTCCCTAATCTATAGGTGTCGTGTAAAATATGATGAAGTAAAAAATAATTAAAATTATTATTTTATTTAAATTTAAATTTAATTAATTATAATTTTACATGAACAAAAATTTCTCATAAAGTGAATGAATTTTAATTAAATTCTTTTCACTCGTAGCATTATAAAATACAAAGAACTTAATCTCTAATAAAACTAGGATTAAATCAAATTATAAGTGTTCGTGCATAATTCTAGTATAACTTGGGACTTGAGTACTAAAATATCTTTTCATATCTTTTCTTACAATAAACTATTTCTTAAAAACAATACCCTGATAATGTTAAAAACATTATGCTGCAATCTCCCAATGTGACATGACACTAATGACGGATACAATTTATCACACATAAATATCTAGCTTTTATGCTATCCCAATAAAGATGTACTACTAATAGAGTCTTGTATTTCTTCCAGTGTTCGCCCTTTAGTCTCCGGAACAATCTTTGCAACGAACAGAACAGTCAAAATGCAAATGACAGCGAAGCAGAAAATTGTTCCTGCAATTGTGCAGCCAAAATCGGATGTTCAGAACCAACAAGCCCATGTCTGCCTAAATTTGTGTGATTGTGTGTTTGTATGTCTCACCTGCTGAGCTCCATTCCATCATAAAGTTGAATACGTAAGTGACAAGCCAAGAGAACGAAAGGTTGACAAAAATTACCAGGCTTCCAGCTGAGGCCTTGACATTTATAGGAAATATCTGTATGCATGGAAATACATACTTGAATGAATCAAAGCCATGCTTATAAAGCCCGAGAACTGATCTGGTGGACAACATTGCTAAAGTTAGGATTTAATTTAAACCTAAAAGCACATTAATTCCTTCAGTTGATTTTAAAAATGTTGAATATCGTACCATCAGCCAACATTGTCCACCAGATCAAAGTCCTAAAAGACTTGGTACATTAAATTCCTGAACATAGATTTCGAAAAGTTACTTGCCTCTGACATTATAACAAATGGTATTCCCGCCATGCCTATTTCGTTAAATACAGTGCGCCCCTGGTTTCAGTAGTGATTAGTTAATAAACCCAAATTTCTTTCACATGTAAGTCGGTATAAACTTGTAGCAGAAGTAAAAATTCTGAAAAAATTAAGCAGGAGGTAATTGCTTTCTTGTTATGGTGGATTACCACAAAGCCAATAAGAGCCAAAATAGCAGTGACCTTCTTCATGTGCTCGCTTTCCTGCTAATAGAAATATTCCCTCAATTACAAGATCAATCAATAAAATGAATATATATTTAACTATGAAACTCTAGAGTTTGCTTAAACCTGGAAGCAGAATGCGAACCCCAAAAGGAAAAAACAGAAGCTCAATCCAGCAGCTGAAGTCTACAAATTAAATATGGGTAGCCATTCTTATTGACTTGTTGATCAACAAAATCAAATGTTAAAACCAAATTCTTCACCAATACTCTATTTACCATGAGAAGTGGTCTTCTCCCAACTTTATCCATCAATGATACAGAAACAATAACTGCTGGAATCTAAAAATGTAAAAATAAAGTGAACAAATTTTGTTGAGCAGAATATAGAATGTACATAAGAAATACGTGATAATACCTCAATAATGGCTACTGCTGTAGTTCCAATGCTAGTGGAAACATCTGTTGCAAATCAGGCATTTGTGTTATCATCTCCTTTTTCTGTTCTTTTTAGATTTATTGATCATCGAAAACATGAGAAAATACTGAAAGCCTTTACCAACTGCTTCAAATACGGAACTGGCATAAAATCCCAGTGCACTGTTTCCTTCTAATTGTTGTAGTACCATGAGGCCAACTCCAATCTAATTAAGGAGATTGCAATAGTCCACATTGAAGTATAAGGAAAATGATTAAAAGTGAAGGTGACATAATTGTTTATATTCTTAAGACTCACGATAAGTGCATTTGCATATCTCTTTTGGAACAAGTCGAAAAATCTGGCTTCCGAGTTCTGTTGAGAGTTTTCAATGTGATCCTACAAAACAATGAGAAACATTTTACTTAGCTTAATCTCCATTGAGGTTCCGCTTGATATTTTGGTGTTGTGACTATTGGACTGGAAGCACTAGCTGCCAAGTGAAAGTAGATGAGCTTTTGGTAACATCAGACAGCTAATATTTACGAAACACTTTCTTTGTTTTGCGTGTAAAATTAAGCAAAAGCATAACAATACCAGATGAACCCTAAAAATCTATAAGTGCGAATGATACTCTAATGTCAGCTGCTTCTTGAGAAATATCAGCATTCTTTCCCCTGAGGAGCTGCAGAGTGGTTTCAAACTCCTTTTCTCTACCAATTTTCAACTGCAAAAATGCATGCTTGTTACTTTTATAGCAAAAATATGAAAAGTCCTCCAATTTATTAATCACAAGAACTTATATGAATATATATGTCAAACAATGTGCTAAATTTAGCTTACCAGCCATCTGGGAGACTCGGGAATGAAAAATAAACCTATAATTTGCAACAGGCATGGAATAGCGCCTGGAAGATATACAAAACAGAATGACTTCAGCTGAACTACTTTTAGATCAAATGAACCCAATACAAATTCTCAAACTTACAGATTAAAGCCAAGATTCGCCAGTGAATGAAGTTTCCAATTATATAAGCTACTGAAAAGCCTACTGTTGACATCAACTATACAATTTAAAAATTATTAATCATTAACAAACAGGCTGAATTGTTGATTATAATTTACTTCTATTGTTTAATGTTACCGGAGCAAATGAAATAAAGAATCCGCGAAGATCTTTCAGTACTATTTCTGCAATATATACAGGAACCTGTTGTGGCAGGAATAACACAATTATAATCAAGTGAAAGGGTATTGAAATCATCAGAGATGAAATGCTAACATTTTTAAATTTACCACAAAAGAAGTAATCGACACTCCAAATCCCATAGACAGCCTTCCCAAATCTAGCCACAAAGCATCCTTGAAACAAGAATTAAGTATTAAATTCATGATCATTTTATTTAAATAAACAAATTTTGTAAAAAGGAAAGAAAAAGAAGAGTAGGAACCTTAGCAAATGCGATAGCAAGCCAGCCTATGGTGCAAAATATTTCAGAGAACCACATTGCCTGCTTCAGGGCTTTTGCAAGTTAATTGAGAAACTCGACACTAGGATTTGGAGAAAATTAAATGCTTGCTGAAAACACATACCTTTTTCCTACCAAATACATCTGCTATCTTTCCACTTAGTAATGCACCTATCATTCCTCCAATAAACAGTATTGAACCGAAAACTGAATACTGCATGCATAATGAGGGCAAGCATGGAAAGAAACAAGGATATCAACTTCTATAGAAGAATGTAATGAACATCAAGAATAAACTTATTGGAAATAAAATTTAAAAGCATCTTGTAAAATAATGATTAAAAATCATGGAGAAAATAATTTAGAGTAGAGCCAATGAGAAGGAGACATGTGGTGAAGGTGCGAAAATGCGAAGAGCAAGGAAACACATGGCAAAAGGAGAACGTTGTGGTGTTAGAAAGCCACCGTCGCAGCATCAATTCCAGAATGTATAGCATTGCGATGAAGCACCTGGTGTCGCAATGCCACAACGTTAGCATGACTTGTCTCAATTTTTTAAGGACTCCTAAATTGTCTCAAACGCCTTATATTGTTCTGACTTGTATAAAGGTTAACTTAGGACATATGTAAACTATTTAAGAGCCTTACTTTAGCTTGAAAAGGGGATCACCAATATTGAGCAACTGAGAGAGCAATTATAAACTTAAGAGAGAAATAAGCATGAATCTTGATCTATCGTGGACATAGGCAATTGTCAAATCACATAAATATTTGTATTTGTTTTCTTCTTTCTTGCTTTCTTAATTCTCTTTATATTTTCATTGTTGTTGCAATATCATACTTGGCTGAAGCGTTTTCGTAAATAAACTAGTATCAGAGTAAGATTTTTTAATCATGACCACACTAAAGTATAATGTAGAGAAATGCAACGGTGAGAATGACTTTCATCCATGGAAGGTCAAAGTTATGGCTTTACTGGTGAGTCAAAGACTCAACTATACCTTTGAGGAGACTGTAGCTTCATCCAGCAAAGAGAAAAAGTCTGAGACATCTAAGTTTAAAGTAGATAGAGATTTCATTTGTACAATTTAAACTCTATCTTTAATAAAATAAATCCTATGAGAAAACTATTAAGTCTTAATCTCATTCAAATAGGGTAATTTAGGTCTTTCCCTTTTACACCTTAGGCTATGAAGTTTCGATGTATGCAGCTCTTTTTTCTTTATTATTCCATTTCCTTTTCTTGTTGACAGCATTATCATTGGAAGAAGTTACTAAATGAGCATTCTCTATCTTTTCTTGTTTCAATCTCTCTTCCTTTTGCACACATTGAGTAATAAACTCATTAAGAGTCCATTTCTCCTTTTGAGTATTATAACCAATCTTAAAATGATTATATTGTACAGGAAGAGAGATCAAGACCAAGTGCACAAGAATATCATCAGACAACTCTAACTTTAGTGCCTTTAATCTTGTAACAAGATTAGACATTTCCTTAATGTACTCTATTTTTAATTATTACTTACTATTTTAATTATATTTTTTATTTATATTTTAATTTTAATATTTAATGTAATTAAAATTGCATTTAAAACTATAACATTTTATGTAATTGAAATTGAAATTAGATTTAAAATTATAAAATTTAATATTATTGAAATTAAAATTGGATTCGCAATTATAGTAGGTCAAGCCATTTTCCATAGGGTTTCCAAACCAATTTAAGTTAGTATGTCCATAATTAGATTTGTTCAAATTGGTTAGCTAGTTTACCCAAAGCATTCAGTCGATTTCTTCATGCAGTGGTTATAAGTTTGAGTTTTCAAAGTAATTTGCCAATTTACTAAAGTTGTTAACTTGTTTGTACCTTTAAAAGTGTTATGACGGTTAGATGTTATATGTTGTTAGTCCTCTAACACAATCATTTTTTCATTGAGCGATGAGGTTTTAAGGGACATTACTGGAGAGAAGATTATTATAGGTCTTTGGAGGAAGTTTGACAGCTTTTATATAACGAAGTCGCTAAAAAATCTTTTGTATATAAAGAAGAAGCTTTATCAGTTGTCTATGACAGAAGGGATACCAATTAAAGACTATGTAGATGCTTTCAATAAGATCATCAATTGATGTGAAGATTGAGGGTGAAGACAAGGTGATCATTCTATCGAGTTTTTTATCCTATAGTTATTAGCACTTTGTTGATACGTTTCTTTATGACAGAAGAGTTTAATAATAACAAATGTAAAATCCTCATTAAACTCTAAAAAATTGGGAAAGAAGATGGAGGCTAGCAATGCAGAGGGGTTATCTATAAGAGAAAGGCCTAAAAATAGAGGGAAAAAAAGTCCAAGCGAGGCATAAGATTAAAATTAAAGGGAAAACCAAGAAAGTGCTACTGCTGCAAGAAGGAATGACATTTTATTAAGGATTTCCCAAAGATGAAGGATAAAGACACTGCAGTAGCTTATGAGGAAAGCTATGATAATCTAGAGACCCTAGTTGCTTCTTATGGCAAAGTTCTGGTGAGTGGACAGTAGATTCTAGTTGTACATTTTATATATATCCAAACAAAGCTTTGTTTAATGGGGAATAACATGGCTTGTCAAGAAGTGTGGATATGTAGTATTAGGTTGAAGTTGTATGATGAAAAGGTAAGAAAGTTATTAGAAGTTAGGTATGTTGGTAATCTTAAGAGGAACTTGATTTTTTAAGGTATCTTAAACCAGAATGGTTGTTTGATCAAAGCGAAGAACGAGATTTTAAAGGTATTAAATAGTTTTATAGTTGTCATAAAAGGTGATAGGCGCAATGGTATATATGTGATACTTAAAGAGGCATTGAATGGTTATGTATCAATCTCAGTAGATTATTAGATTATGTAGATAAAGCTATGGCATTTAAGGTTAGTTCACAAAGGTGAAAAAACCTAAAAGAGTTGTATGATCAATGAGCATTTAGTAAGGATAAGTTACAGCAAATGAATCTTTATTAGCATTGTATACTTGGCAAAGCACATGCAAGTTAAAGCCTAGAACCTTGAAGAAGATATTTATAAGGTATCCAAAATGTGTGAAATGATAAAAAGTATGGTGCACAGAGTTAAAACCACTAAGAAGTATTATTAGTAGAGATATAACGTTCCATGAGATGACACTATTGAAAATCAAATAAAAAGAAAAAGTAATCCATAAAAAGATTTAGCACCGCTCACTAACTTTTGTGCTTAATAAGATTTGTAAATCGATAGTTCTTGTTTGGAGAAGAATCAACAGAATAGCTAATAGCATAAAAACAAATCCAAGTAAAGTATAAAGGAAAAACGTATATACTGTCAGTGAATGAAGAGCCTATGTCATTGTGAGTTTCAGCACTAGAAACCTTTGATGTTGAAATTGGATGTAGGAATAAATCTAAAATGCCTCCAGATCAACATTTCATCAAGTCATCCCTTAAAGATGTAAAAAATACACTAGTTAATTCCTCAAAGTCTACCCAAAAATAAACTAGGACTCTAGATATGAAACTTAAAGAATACCAAATAGCTAGAATATGGTAAATAGAACAACAAAGCCACCAATAAAGTATGTGTAAGTTAATTTAATTGCTTATGCTTTTAATTTGACTTTACTATTGAGTATGATAAGCCTAAGATGTATAAAAAGACTATAAATAGTAAAAATAGTGAGATATAGCAGAAGGCCATGGAGGATAAGATTAGTTCTCTCCTTAAGAATAAAACCTAAAAATTAGTAGAGAGACTTCAAATAAGAAAATAGCTCTGTGCAAGCAGGTGTATAAGATTAATAGAGGGATACTGAGTATAAAGCCTACGAGGTTTAAAGATAGATTAGTGGCACAACATTTCACTCAATACAAAAGAGTTGATTTTCATGAAATAATCTCACATATAGTCAAGCACACATCTATTAGGATTTTGTTAGTCATATGTGTGAAGCTTAATTTACATCTAGAATAAATGAATGTAAAGACCACTTTCCTTTATAGAGAGCTTGGGAAAAATATTTATATGTTACAGCCTCAAGGCTTTGAAGAACCCAGTATAGAGGATTATACTTCTTTGTTAAAAAAATTATTATAAATGTTAAAGCAATCTCCAAGGTAATGGTATAGAAGATTTTATGACTTCGTGTTGAATTAGGGTTTCAATAGATGCAAATATAAAAGGTATATGTATTTTAAGACTTTAAGTAGTGGATTACATATAAATTTACTTTTTTATATGGATGATATATTGATCGTATGTAAATATATAGAAGAAATACACAATTAAAAAGGCAATTAAATGGCAAGTTTGAGGTGAAGGATTTGAGAGTAACCAAGAGAATCTTTGGTATGGATATTATAAAATAAAATTCAGATGTAATATTTTTATCCCAACAAAAATATACACTCAAGATACTTGAGAGATTTTGTATGTCTTATACTAAAGTTGTCTTCACTTCTTTGGCTATGAATTTCAAACTATCAACAGTATAGTTGCCAAAAATTGAAGAAGAGAAACTGTAAATGTTTAAGGTACCATATGCCAACTTAGAGTATCATATATGCAATATTTTTCACAAGGCCAAACATAGCTCTAGTCGCGAGTGTTGTGAGTAGGTACAAGGTAAATCTAGGAAAAAAACATTAGCTTAGGAATAAGTGGATATTGAGATATTTAAAAGGAACATTAAAGCATGGGTTAATGTAAAAAAATAGCTAAGAAAGATGATAAGATGGTAAAAGGATACACAAACTCAAATGATGTAGGTGACCTTGACAAAAGAAGTTAGTAAACTGGGTATAATTCATGGTGTTTGGAAGAAGTATATGCTAGAGATTGATGTTACAACACGTGGTGGCATTATCAACCACAGAGGTGAAGTATATAGTTGTAAAAAAAAGCTATTAAGGAGGTCGTATGGTTAAAAATATTTATAGAGAGATGATAGCTATTAAAGACATTGACACTGGTGTGTATTTGTTGAATATGGTACTTATATGTTATTCTAATTTTTTTTATAAATATATTAATGTTTACATAATAAACATTTCAAATTATTAATATGTCTTATATGGTACTATGTTTTACTTTTCAGATATTTTGGATTTCAATTTGTTTAGGTTAGCACTAAGAGTTAGCATTTTAAGAGTTAAAACCTTGTCTAAAAAAACTAAAGACTCAAGAATATTATTGTAATGACATAGTTGTAAAGAGTTGCAAATGGTGCTAAGAAATATCATTATGCAATATGTTCTCAAATATATTATTCATGAACTATGTTTACTGACACAGGTCGATTGGTAAACCTTCTAGATTAGTATATGTCTATATCTAGATTATCTAAATGGTTGGTCTTAGTAGACCATGAGCTTAATGGAAGCTTATATAGGCATATAGGTATGCAATAAGGACTGGGTACTGAACATACTCACGAGGACTTTCAATAGACATCTCATAGAGCCGTCAATGGAACATCTTTTCAGATTAAATAATATTTGTGATCCTTTAACCTGATTGTCACGGTGGGTTTGTAAATGATCCACCATACTTTGATTCTATTCATGTCAGAGACATTTTATAGTCTAACCTTTGGGTGTCGTTGGGTATAGTCTGATGCTTATAGAGTCCAGTATATGTAGAAATGGGATCCATCAGCAGATATGGGATTCGTCAACTCATATGGGTGAATTATATATCTTGATGCTTCAAGATTTTATTTCAAGAGGTCTTGTAGCCATAAGTATAAACTATATAAAGAAAACGTTTTTGTAAGGTTAAATAATATTTGCAAACACCTTTACGATATTGTTTATCGAAATACAAATTTGAAGATAAGTTCATAGTCAAGTAAATATAGATTTAATGGTGAATATCTATGTTTCTGCCTTTCAAAGATAAAAGTGATGGAGGGACTATATGAATATATTTTAATCTCAACTTGTATAGTTCAACACACCACTTTGTAATATCTACATGTAGGGGGCATTGTTCATAGACTAGTGGAAGAGTTCTATAAGACCAACCAAATGTGAACCTAGAGAGTCTCATAACATAAAGTGTACTTATTGAACACTGGAAAAGCGAACTAGGTCAAAAACTTTGATTTGGGAAATTTAAGGATAAGTAAGATTTAATATTGAGACCTTTTAGGATGAACACATGTCAAATTCTAATTGTTAGAATTCAACACATCATTAAGCCTTAATGGTTGTCATATGCATGATTATTTTAATAAAGCTTAATGGTTAAACTTTGGATAACTCTTGGACAAGTGTTGGACACTTGTTAATCACTTAATTATTTAATAAATGCTTAATGGTTAAGCATTGTTTAATATGGTGATAAGTGTACCTTTAAAACTTAAAATAATTAAAAGCTTAAGAGATATTTTTATATTTTCATTGGTTTTCGTAAGTGGGAAGGGAAAATAAGACAAAATTAGTTTTGTCTTTATTTTATTCCATAAAGAAGTATTTGACCATATACAGGGAGAATGAGATAAAATGTTTTTTGGTCTCAATCTCCTCGTAGAAAGAGTTTTTGCCATAGCCATTGCTTTTAAGATGAAAATGGTTTTTGTCTTATGAAAGAGAAATAGAAAAAGCTTAAAGAGTTTAAGCTAAACTAAAATAAGTAATCCTGTAAAATTTCAATCTACCATTTTAGCGTTCTACGCCCACCGTAGCCAAGATCTAGATTTGTTCAAAAGAACACTTCAAGGTGAGACTTTAAGATCCATTGGTGTAATAACATCGCCGATGACTCATCAACGGTATATTTTCTATTTTTTTTTATAGAATTGCCCGTGTTTATGTGGTTATTGAAATGCATGTTATTCTTCTATTGCATGGTGTGTAACACATACTTGCATTTCACTACCTACATACAGACTCACACATGCACCTAATCCAATTTAAATCTAAGAGTATTATGATACCAAAGTGTCATACATCTAAGCAAGCATTAAGTGGTTTATGAGAGGTTAAACATATTGATGTGTGGCTTCATTTTATTTGAGAGATTGTACAAACTGACGAGATTAGTTTAACAAAGATTCTGTAGTCTAAAAATCCCGTGGATATATTGACTAAGCCACTACCCTCGGTTAAGTTTGTCCTATATAAAGACTTAACCAGAGTCACCACTATATGAGTGAGAAAATGCTGTAGAGATAAAGGATCCATGAAAGCTTCTTGAATGATTTTGAATCCATGAGAAAAATTGTAAAAAAATTTATTAAAAATCATAAAGAAAATGATTTATAATTAAGCCAATGGAATGAGACATATAGTAAAGGTGCAGAAATGTGAAAAATAAGAAAACACAAGCAAAAGGAGAACATTGTGGTGTTAGAAAGCCATCACCACGACATTAATTCTAAAATGTATGGCACTACGGTGTAACTACTTAGTGTTACAACACCATGACGTTAGCACAACATGTTTCACTTTTTTAAGGACTCCTAAGTTGTTTCAAACGCCCTATATTATTTCAACTTGTATTAGGGTTAACTTATGACATATATAGGTTATATAACGACCTTATATTAGCTTGAAAATGGGATCACCAACACTGAGCAATTGAGAGAGCAATTGTAATCCTTTTTTAAAAGAGAATGGTTTTTTGGGATTCGTTGTAGAGAGAGTTCTTTGTAATTCTTAGTGACTCAAAAAAAGAAATATGGATATTGGTCTACCATGGACGTAGGCAATTGTCAAATCATGTAAATCTTTGTGTGTGTTTTCTTCCTTTTTACTTTCATATTTCATTATTGCTATAATATCACACTTGCTGATGTGTTTGGTGAACACCCATTTTTTTCCACGAAGCCTTCTTTTATTTCATTGCCAATGCTTCTACAATAATTCTATACCAAACAAATCTTGAAATTTGCATTTGCAATTACGATGCTATGACTTTAAAATCATAATTACTATAAAATAAAAGACTAATAACTATCAAAGTGAAAGTAAAATTTGTAATTGATAAATATAATTTTGATACAAATTGACATACTTTTGAATGTTATTATATAAAGTTTCATAGTAAAATCAGTTAATCTTTCAAAACAAAGTTCTAAGCGCTTTGTAAATACTTTAATGGTGGTCATTTCTAAGTTTTTTTAATAAAAAAAACATGACAATTCTACAAAGTAGCTTGAGTTAATTAACAAATTTTGATTATGTATTAAAGAACGTGAGTTGATAAACAGGTTAGATATTCTATTAGTATGATTGTGAAATGAATTTACTCAATTGTTAAAATTATTTATAAGCAGAAATATTAATTTGTTTCAAAGAGATAGTTTATACTAACAGCTGATACAGAGAGGTCCAAGTCTTCTCTTATGCTAAACTCAGTAGGAGATGAATAACCTGTCTACAAAATAATAAGTCAAAAGTTAGATATGATGGGAATGGTACTTATATGTCATTCCAATAAACAGTAAATATTTCAATATAATTATTAATTCATAATTAAATGGTACCAAGCTTATTACATTTACAGACATTATTGATCTAAAAGAGTTTGGGTCAGTGCTAAAAGATTAGCATTCTAAGAGTTAGGACATTGTCTGAAATGAGACAAAGAACTAGAAATATTACAATAATAACATAATTACAAGGTGTTGCAAATGGTTCTAAGAAATGTCATTTCATAGTAATGTTCTAAAACATATCATTTATGATCCATAGTTACTAACACAGGTCAATTGGTATACCTTATTGGACCAGTGTGTTTCTATATCTAAATTGTTTATATGGTTAGTCTTAGCAGACCATAGGCTTAGCGAAAGATTATATAGGTATATAGGTATTTAGTAAGAACTGAGTACTGAAAAGATTCACGAGGACCTCTAATAGACATCTCATTAAACCATCAATGAAGAGTTTCCTCGAGTTGAGTAGTATTTGTGGACCTTTGACCTGAGTGCCATTATAGGCTTGTGAATGATTCACCATACTTAGATTCCACGCATGTTAGAGACCTTTTATGGTATGACCTCTGGGTGTTGTTAGGTATGATCTGATGCTCATAGAGTCTGGTGTGCATAAATATAGAATTCGTCAGCTCATATAGGTGAGTTATATATCTGGATGCTCTCAGAATTATATTTTAAGAAGTTTTTTAGCTAAAAGAAAATTCAAAGAAATAGTTTTCTAAATGGTTAAACAATTTCATAGAGAATTTTATGAATGTTGTTTATAAAAATATAATTTTGGAGATAAATTCACAATCGAGCATATAGAGATTTGACAGTGATGATCTGTGTCTCTACTCTTTCATGATATAGGTGACGAAAAGATTATATAGATATGATTGATCTCAACTTCTATGGTTCACGAACTATTTTATAATATCCATAACGTGTGTGTAGGGTATATTTGCAGACTTGAGAATGAGTTCTATAAGACAAATGGATGAGAACTTAAGGAATCTTACAATATAAAGTTCTATAAGATGAAAGGTTCAACCAAGAAAATTTTCGAAAAGCATAGTTTGTTCCAGCATCTCTCAAAAAATATATATGTTAAATTTTAAGTGTTAAACCTATATTTTACTACTTAAAATAGTTAAATAATGGAAAAATGAGACATGGCATAATGGCTTGATGCATGAATGACACATGTCATAGACATAGATTTAATGGGTGACAAGAGGCAAGTGAAAGGGACACTTTTCTTTATGCAAATTTGATTTTGCTAGAGATTAAAATACTACCATTCTAATTCTTTAATTCCACCAAATTGTTAAAGACTAGAATTGTATAAGTTGACACTTCAAAGTGAGCTTCAAGTTCAAATTCTTCACCAAATTGCTTCAAGGGTGAGTAATTTGAATTCTATTAATGTAACAAACTTAATTTAAGTATTGTTTGGTGAATAAGAAATTAGATTTTAATTCTAGTGCATAATTATATGTATGACATGCATTTAATATTCAATGGACACGCTTCACATGTATACACTTAGATTAGCAACACCAATAATGGCAGCAGAGCATGTTTGTGTGTTTTTCTGGGTTTAATGGAATATTTTGAGTTGTTCTAAGTTGTTTTGGATACCCGAAAATGGCTAGAATTGCATTTCAAGTATTGAAAATGCAGAACCAAGTTACTATTCTAACGGGAGTTGGGATAGTTAATGTATTTCGCTGCAGCATTCCTAGAAACTGCATGAGCGTTGCAGTGGTACATCGTCTGGCATTGGGGTGCTTATGTGTTTGTCGTTGTAGCAGAAGCTATATAGCACTGCATCGTCAAAGGTACTGACCTTAGCACTGCAGCGATAGGAATGTAGCACTGCAATACTCAAAAAGAACCTTCACTACAACGGTGTGTGTCTTTTGGCACTGCAACTGTGGGCCCATTTCACTCCATTTTACATTTTATGCATGTGATATTTATTTAATGCAATAATATAATTGTTATATAATTATTTTATAAATTGTAATCATTTGTTTGCTTTGTTAACCATAATGGGAGTCGTACTTCTGGAGATTAGTTGTGCTTGAGTAAAATAAATCAATTATTACGAATTAGATCCATATGAGATGCAAATAAAAAATAAAAAATTACAAAATCTCTCTTAATTAGATTGAAATGTATTCATTATGAGATAATATTATGCATGGTTTGCCTTGTCAATATAATGTTAGATTGGTCATTTTTATTTTTTTCACTATTGCTAAAACGTGAGAGAATGATTAGTGTGATATGGACTATTCTGGTTAAGCATTAGATGAGGTAAATATAAGCGAAAGTATTATCCAATATTGTTAAAATGTAAGGGTAATATCATAACTTATATTTGATAACTGGTAAGTTAATCTAAAATACATTTACCAAATATTGCTAAAGTATGAGGATAAAGTGTGTTTAGAATCAGAAGTATGAGTTGCATAAGATGCAATTGACAAAACCTGTCTATCTTTTGGGTTTTACAAATGCCAATATTGATAAAGCATAAGGCCATAGTAGAATTCCAATTGGATATACTTCTCACTGTAAAATTTAAAAGCGTTTAAATTTTTGTTTTCTTGTTTGAGAGATTAAAGGGAATATGTAAAGCAATTGGATGGCATCTTTAGATCAAAAACATATACTAGTTATATCCATAATCTAAAAATGCTAACTTTAATGATTAGAAATGTTCCGCTAAACATCTCCTGTCTTATCTTATAGAGATAAGATAAGAAGAATACGAGCAATCTGTTAGATATACATATTAGATGCATACAAATTGTAAGACACTAGAAAAATAATTATAACTAGCTTGATGAATCTAAGAATTATTCTAAATTCGAAATAACTTGAATATATCATTGATAAGAAGATGATAAGAGGTGTTTCTAATAATATTTTTTTTGAAGAGGTTCAAACTTATTAGAAATAGATAAAAGAAAATTTAAAAGTCAAATTATATATTTTGGCCTCGATATCTACTAATATTTAGTGGGAGCATATGCACATAACTAGTACAAGTACTATTATGCTTCATCTGAAAGAATTTTTGATATATCTAGATTCGCAGGATAAGGTAAATGCAATGAAAAATGTTTCTAATACAGTGCAGTTGGACAACTTAAATGTTATTGTCCAAAGTACCTCGCTATAAACAAGATAAACCCTTTAAGTCTCTGATTACAAAATAATAACATTTGATGCTAGAAATGGTTGTGTATTAGATGTCACATATTAATCTCATATCTATAATTTATTGTTTGATTTGAACAATGCTAGAAAACTACAAAAATGAGAAGTACAGCTTCGCATAGGAAAAAGAGAATTCCAAAATGATAAAGCTATTCAGACTTTTAGTTAATTCTCTCTTCTGGCAGAAGCATTAAGTTGTATATCTATTATTTTATACCAAACATTATCAGATAGATAATATTTCTTCTTGTGTTAGACACTAAAGGATATTATGTATATAGAACAAATTGTTCCTTATATTTATATAATGTTGATAATGTATTGTTAGCTCAACGTCAATTAATGAAATGCCATTATAATTCATATACAATTAAAAAAATATCTTGAATGCATTGGTAAATAGAGCAAATAATAGTTTGGGAACTTGAATATTACACAATTATGGCAAATGAGATTAAGTCATATAAGCATCCAAACCTGTCTGGTTGGGGATGATCAGATACCTAATCTTACTATAGAATCCTATCTGATTTATGAATCCTATATTTAGGGGAAGATGGCCAAATATTCTTTTATTAGTGTTTGACATCATCCCACTGATTTATTAGAACTTGTACCTTATGATGTATGTGATTTAATAAATCAGAGTGTTATAGGTGTATTCAATACTTTATTGTTTTTATCAATGATTTGCCAGGATACAAGCATGTGTTTGATAAAATATAAGTCGAAACCCTTTGAAATGTTCAAAGGGTTTCGACTTGAGGTAAAGAAATCAACTTCTGTGTGTATTAAATGTCTTCAGTTAGATCAAAGTGGTGAATGCATGAGCAGTAAATTCATGAATTATTTAAAGAAGAATGAGATTCTCACTCACTATAATCCTCCAAGCACTCTCCGGTACAATAGTATTTTAGAAAGGAGAAATAGAACTTTACTAGATATGGTCCGATCAATAATGAGCATTACCAACCTTCTAAAATATCTATGGGGTTATGCTTTAAAAACTATTGCTTACTTATTGAACAGAGTTTCATCAAAAAGCCATCCTTACTATTCTGTATAAGATATGGATTGATAGGAAATTAAGTCTTAAGTATGTTAAGATTTGAGATTGTCCTATTTATGTAAAAGTTACACAACAGAATAAACACACACTCAAAAGGTATAAGTATTGGTTCAATAGATATCTTAAATACTTTGAGGGACATCAGTTCTATGACCTAGAGAACAAAACATTCATTGGTTGTAATGCCTTTTTCCTAGAGAAATAGTTTCTCATAGATTGTGCAGATTGTAAAAAGATTGAACTTGGTGAAGTCAATCCAAAAATTATGGAACCGACAATAGAACCTCAAGATCAATCGAGTAAGATACCTGTTAACACACTCTCTACTTAAGTCGAAAAGGATGTGAAGATTATTTATAAGGTATGTATAGTACCTAAAGATGCCTTTGAGATTTTCTTAATTAAAAGAAAAAATCCTTTGACTTATAAAGAGATGATGTTAAACATCAATTCAAAAAAATTGCACGAAGTTATAAATTCAAAATTTACTATATACGTGTCAATCAAATTTGGCACTTAGTTGAGCTTCCCAAAAGAATAGTTTCTATTGGTTGTAAATAAGTTTACAAGTGGAAGCGTAGGCCTAATTGGAGGTAGAAACCTTTAAAGCCAGACTGGTGATAAAAGGTTATACTGAGTAATTTGGGATCAATTATAAGGAAACTTTCACCTATAACCATGCTAAAGTCGATTTGAATTTTATTAGCTATTACAGTATATTTTAATTCTTGAAATTTGGTACATGGATGTAAAGATGGTATTCCAAAATAGATATCTCGAGTAAGAGATATACATGTAATTCCCTGAAGGTTTTCATCTAACTGAACTTCTAATATAGTATATAGATTAATACAGTCTATTTATGGACTTAAACAAGCCTTCCGAAGCTAGAATCTTTGTTTTGATGAAGCAATTAGAGAATCTAGTTTTATAAAAATTGATGAAGAAACGTGTGTGTACAGAAAGGTCAATGGGAGCATAATTATCTTTTTTATTCTTTACATGGATGACATATTCATTATTGAAAATAATATTAGTATATAATAATCAGTTAAGAGTTATTTGAGCAAAAATTTCTCCATAAAGGATCTGAGAAAGGCTTCTTGTATACTGAGTATAAAGCTTTACAAAAATAGAGGTAGAAAGCTGATAGGTCTTTTCCAATTCTTGTACATAGAAAATATTCTTAAAATGTATAACTTTAGTAACTGTGAGATTGTAAATCTTCTTTTCAAATATAGCATTCATCTTTTTAGGAAAATGTCTCCTTAGACAAAAGATGAAAGGGTTAAAATATCTAACATACAATATGCATCAGCTATAGATAACTTGATATACGCCATGTTGTGTATAAAACTTAACATCAATATAGTTGTAAGTATATACGAGTTGGTATCTGTCTAATACAGGTAATGATTATTAGATGGTTGTGAAATACATCCCAAAGTATCTTAGAAATACAAAGGATAGATTTTTTATATATAGAAAATGTAACTTACTAGTGACAGGATACATTAATTAAGACTTTAAATCTAATCCATATAATAGAACGTTTACATCTAGATATGTATTCTTCTCAATGGTGACGCGGTTAGTTGGTAATGCGTTAAGTAAACGTCAACAGTTGAATCTACCTTAGAGGAAGAATACCTTACGGCTTTAGAAGCTGTAAAGGAAGTAATATAGATACGCAAGATAGTCGTTGAACTTAGAATAGTTTCAAGTTTAGTGTATCTTATTCTACTATATTGCGACAAATAATGAGGAAATTGCTCATGCATAACAACCAAGAATACACCAAAAGTCTAATCATATAGAGATCAAATACCATATAATTAGAGAAATCTTGGACATAAGAGATGTAATAGTATCTGGAGTAGGTCCTATGGGTAATATAACGGACCCGCTCACTAAAGTCTTATCTTTTAAGGTGTTTAAGAAATACAAAAGTTACTAGGTATTAGATATTATTGTAAATGGCACTAGAGCAAGTGAGAGTTGTTGGAAATTGTGCTTACGTACCATTCTAATATACAATAAATATTTCAATATAATAGATAATATATAATTAAATGGTACTAAGCTTTTTATATTTACCGACATTTTAGATCTAATCTAAAGGAGTTTTGGTTAGCACTAAGAGATTAGCATTCTAATAGGACATTGTCTGAAATGGGACAAAAACCTAGGAATATTACAATAATGATATAGTTGCAATGAGTTGCAAACGGTACTAAGAAATGTCATTGCACAATAATGTTCTAAAAGATATCGTTCTTGATTTATGGTTGTCAACACGGATCAATTGGTATATCCTTCAGCTCATATAGGTGACTTACATAACTAGATGCTCTGAGAATTGTATTTCAAAAAGTCTTTTGGCCAAAAGAAAAAACTCTAAAAAAGAGTTTTTCATAGGATTAAATAATATTACAAATGAGTTTACGGATATTGTTTACGAAAATAAAAATCTGGAGATATGTTCACGGTCAAGCATACAGATATTCGACGATAATGATCTGTGACTCTGCTCTTCTGGGATATAGGCGACGAAAGGATTATACGAATATAGTTAACCTTAACTTATATGATTCAACGAGTCGTTGTATAATATCAGTAAGGCGTATATGGGGCATCATTCACGAACTTGCGGAAGAGTTCTATAAGACAAACGGGTATGAACTTAGGGACATACTCATTGAGCACTAGGGCAACTGACCGGTTTAAGCAGTTCAACCCGAAAAAATTTTGAAAAGCAGGATTTGTTCTATAATCTCCTAGAAAATATGTGTCAAAGTTTAAATATTAAATCTATATTTTATTAATTAAAATAGTTTAACTAATAAAAAAATGACACATGGCATAATGACTTAATGCATGAATGGCACATGTCATATGCATGACTTTAATGGGTGACAAGTGGCAAGCGAAAGGGAACACTTGTCCTCATGCATAGGATGCATAAAAGACAAATATCAAGCATTCATCAGCCAAGTTTAAGAAACTTTACAAATGTTAGCAATAGGTTCCCATTTTTTGCCATATATATATATGCTAAGGTTTGTAAATATTGAAATTAAGTTCTTATTACATATTTAGCCAAATTAAGAGAGAATGAGTTCAAGTATTGAACAAAAATTTGATCTTGCTAGAGATTAAGATGCTGTTATTTTAGCTCTTCAATCTCACTAAATTGTTAAAGACTAGAATTATTCAAGTGGATACTTCGAGGTGAGCTTCAAGTTCAAAATTCTACCAAATAATTCTAAGTGTGAGTAATTTGAATTATTAGTGTAACAGATTTAATTTAAGTACATGTTTGTTGAATAAGATATTAGATTTTAATTTCCCTACATAATTATACATATAACATACATTTAATATTTAATGAACATATTTTACATGCATGTACTTATATTAATAACACCAACAAAATAATCCTACTGCTGATATTTTGTTAAATGAATAGTTATTAATTATATAAAAAAAATTTAATAAATTTTAATAATTGACGTAGCTCACAATATATCATTTTGATTAATAAGATTCTCATTTTAACATGTATGCAAGCTCTTCCAAGTGTTGTTCGACAGTTTTTCTGAACTTACAGCAAGTCCATAGCAGAAAAAGCCGCAGACAGCTACCAAAACACTGAAAACAACTATTGCCCTGTTGGAGGAATTGCTCGGTGGCTCCATTGACGTGTCGCCGCAATCTCTGGCGATTCCCTTCTCTCGAGGCCTTGCTTCAAGCAAAGTTTCTCCTAATCCTTCGTCTATGCTTTGGCTCTCCATTTTTTTCTTTCTTTCTTTCTTTCTTTCTTCAACTTTCAAACACTCTCTTTAATAATGTTTAAATTTTTTCCTTTTTAAGCCTGCGATTTCACTAAATATGCACATTGAGAAGGAACAAAGATAGTGAAGCAGAATCTACATATCTCGCGTCTAACGGTCAAAGATCAAACGGAACAGACAACCACCAGTTTTTTATTTATAGTTTATAATAATGTTCCTGTGACTTGAATGGGTCAGTATCGTTTCAGAGATGTGGCAACTTCCTTTCCGTATGACGCTGCATATCTTTATTAGTGTGCTTCTGACATCAAATATGGTAGGACTTTTTCATTATTTTCATAATGATATTTAACATGCCCAAAGAATAATTAGTGTACTTCTGATATCAAGTATGGTAGGGCTCTTTCATTATTCTCATCATGATATCTAACATGCCCAATGAATATTTTGTTCATTTTTTTTTTTTAACTTTAGCATATCCTAAATAATAATTCATTCTTAAGACGAGATATTAGCACATTTTCAAGAAAATAAATATTATCTAAATTATTTAGTATAAACTAAATTACGTTGTTTTTGTTCGAAATAAATTCTAAAAAAAAGTCGTTTTGATATATCAGACAGTTTAATTGGCATCCGCATTTTTTATCGTACAAAAATTTACACTTAAAAAAAACTTCCAACATAAACTTGGGTTTTTTTTATAATTTTAATTTATTTTTTTATTATGTATTTTCAATTTTCTTTTAAGAAGTTATTCATATGAACATGACTATATATATTTCTTTTCCGCAAACCTCAAAAGTGAAGAAATTTATTAAAGAAAGAGAAACAATAGCGATGAGGAAGATATAACAAGCCTTATTCCTCAAAATATAAAGAGTACTAAAAACAAAATCAATGAAAAAAATATGAAAAGGAGTATAACAGTAAAGCCTATGAGTATCGATAATTTGGAAAACCATTAGCATTCTTTGAAAGAAATTAAATAAAGAATCTCTTATGGAGCATAAGACTACCAAATAAAACCATTACAGGCAAGACCCGAATTGAGTAACCTATGAAGTAAACGATTGAAAACGAAAGAGAGTAAAATCAAAGAAAGATATCATCGATGACTAGTAGAAATTAATGGTAGTTGGAGAGTTCAAATCTTGGGTAAATTAAAGATTATAGGGCATTAATTATGATTAGAATATATTTTATGTATGAGAAAACTTGTATAACATTTTATGTGAACCCATTTAAGAAAATAATAACTATTTTTATAATTTGTTTGCCGTGGAGTTATGGGTAATTAGAAGATTAAAGTAATGAGTTAATAGATAAGAAAATGACAAATGAAAGGATATATACCCATAAGTAACACATTAAGGCCCCCAGTTAGAGATCAACAAGCCAACAACTATGTCCTACATTATTAAAAAGACACTAGAGATATTTTGTACAAGTGGTTCGAGTCTTTCTTTACATCCACTCATATGAATTAAATGATAGTAATAAGCTATGTCGGCAAGACAATGACCTATCATTTAGATTTTTTTTTTTTTTTTCTTTCAATGATTGATCCAAATGATTTTCTTTCTTTCTTTTTTTCCCCTTTTTGGATGATTGGTTATTTGAATTTGTTTCTCCTTTTTTGAACACTGGTATATTGACCAGAAATATGCCAGGACCAGTAGATACGCTGACACATTAAAGTTCGCCTGGAACTTAAATGAAGCCTCATGCTCGCTCTCAAGTTTTCCAAAGAAGGGAAGCTCACACAATGTTTTCGGAGATATATTGATACATTGAAAATTAAGGTTAGCAAAATTTAGATTTAGTTTGGATTTTGTTCTAACTCAAATTTGAAATGTATGGCTAAAGGAGTAGAGACAGTCTTCGCGTTTGACATACCAAACTTCTCCAGAGTTTTAACTATATATTGCTGTTAGGATAAGAAGATAATATCTCTTGTTTCCCTCACAATGTCTATACCTAAAATTCTCTTCGCTGCTTCCAAATCCTTCATTTCAAACTCACCACTTAACTGCTTCTTAAGTTTCTATATTTCTTCCATATTCTTGCTTGCGATCAACATATCATCGACGTATAGAAGCAAATACATCATCCCACTACTCATGTTCTTGAAGTACACGCATCCATCATACTTGCTCCTACTAAAACCACAAGCCATCATAAACTCATCAAATCTCCTATACCACTGTTTAGGTGATTGTTTTAACCTGTATAATGACTTCTTTAGCAAACAAGCATGATCTTCTTTACCGGGCTCCTCAAACCCTTGCAGCTGTGCCATGTATATTGTTTCTTCAAGCTCTCCATGTAGAAAAGTTGTCTTTACATCCATCTGCTCTAGATGTAAATCAAGGTTTGCACACATAGCTAACAAAATCCTAATAGATGTATGCTTGATAACTAGAGAGAATATCTCATGAAAATCGACTCCCTTTCTCTGAGTAAAACCTTGTGCTACTAACCTAGCCTTAAATCTCGTAGGCTCAATCCCTGGTATCCCCTCCTTCACCTTATACACCCACTTGCACCTGACTAGGTTCTTTTGAGGTCTCTCCACCAACTTCCAAGTATTATTCTTCCTAAGAGAACAAATTTCTTCTTTCATGGCCTGCTGTCATTCTTTCTTGTTTTCACTCTTCATAGCCTCACCATATGTCCTAGGCTCATCATACTCAAGAGTGTAAGTAGAATTAAAAGCATGAGCAACTAAGTCTGCTTGTGCATACCTGACTGATGGGTTAATCGTTCTCCTTAGCCTGTCTCTAGCAAGCTGGTACTCTTCAAGTTCCAACTCAAGAGTTCTAGTTTTCTTTTGGGTGGACTTTGAGGAACTCGCCGGTGTTCTTGGTTTATCTTCAAGGATTTCCTTGTTGAAGTGTTGATCTGGGGGCATATCAGATCCATTTTCAGGCACTACTTCAACTTTTATTGACTCGGGTGCTGAGTTTTCCTTGGTCACAGGTTCTTCTTTCTCATCTACTTGAGAGGTTTTCAGCATCGCCATCTCATCGAACATCACATCACGGCTTATGATACTCCTTGGTGATGTTAAGTCTTTACACCATACCTTGTATCTTTTTACTCCTTCGGGATACCCTATGAATACCCCTTTGATAGCTCTAGGTTCCAACTTCCCCTCTTTAACATGTACAAAGGCAGGGCAACCAAATATTCTAAGATTGTCATACTTCGGAGGATTGCCAGACCATTTCTCTTCTAGCGTCTTGAAGTCAATTGCTGATGAGGGACTTCTGTTTATCAAGTAAGCAGCAGTCACTACAGCTTCTCCCCAGAATGTCTTGGACATCTTCGCATTAGTAAGCATGCATCTAACCCTTTCAAGTAGGGTCCTGTTCATTCTCTCAGCTACCTCATTCTGCTGCGGTGTTGATCTTACTGTTCTATGCCTTGCAATCCCATGCTTGGCACAAAACCCATCAAACTCTCTGTTGCAAAACTCGAGGCCGTTGTCAGTTCTTAACTTCTTTACCCTTTTGCCAGTTTGATTCTCAACAAGAGCCTTTCAAGTCTTGAACACATCAAATACTTAATCCTTACTCTTCAACACATAGACCCACAGCTTCCTCGAATAGTCATCAATCAAGCTGAGAAAATTTCTAGCACCACCACGAGTAGCTGTCTGAGCTGGTCCCCAAAGATCCGAGTGTATGTAGTCAAGAGTCCCCTTAGTCTTATGCTCGCCGATACTGAACCTCACTCTATGTGCTTTCCCTAGCACATAATGCTCACAAAACTCCAAGGGCTGGAACTTATCCTCACCAAACGCCTTTTGACTATATAACTCCTTTAGATTTCTCTCGCCTAGGTGTGCCAGTCTAAGATGCCACGACTTGGTTTGCATACTCTCATCATCTACAGAGAATAGTGCAAAACCACTCATGACTTCACCCTTAAGCACATAAACACCTTTGTGCTTCTCCCCTCTCATCACTGACACGTCCAGAATATAGAAGTTATTCCCAAGTGCAGGATTGTCGAAGTAATAAATAACCCGATGAGAACGAGGTTGATCCACAGGGAAGTAGAATTAAAATTATAAATTATAAACACTTTAAAGATAATTAATGCAGTATAAGATGTTTGCAAATATTATTTCAATTAACCAATTCAAATAAAAAGCTAAGGTTACGAGGATTCACTCTTGGCATAAGAAGTAAGAATATATTTAACTTTTTATTTTTTTATAACTCAATTGGAATCCTCACACAAAGGAGGTTCCAACCGAAAAATATAACAATTAAAGTTCATCATCATTTATATATTGATTAGTATTTATTTCTTTCAATTATTATACACCAAATCTTATAAAATGGGTTCAAGTATTTATTATGCCAATCTTTATATTTGTCTACAATAAATCAAGACTCCCACTTTACAAGAAAAGTTATATACACCAAATCTTGTAAATGGTTTCAAGAATTTATTATGCCAAGTATTAAGTTTGTCAATAATAAATCAAGAATCACCACTTTAGAAGAAAGGGTATTAATTCTACAAACAAAATAAATACATTATATATAAGTTTGTATATCTTAAAAATGAAGCATTAAATTCATGAATAAATATTAAACATATCTTATTACCTTGCCAAGAGCTTCACCCTTTCACCTTAGCTTAAAGAAAATTATTTGGACATAATAAAACTAAAGAAAAAGAAAAGAAATGGAAGAATAAATAACATGATTTAATAGTAAACAAGAGAAATAAATTTACAAAGAAATGGATACAAATGACAAGTATTTTGAACTAAATTCTAACTTTCTAATTACATTCTTTAGGCATAAACAAGCCACCTATTTATAGAAAAATATGGATAAATCGAGACAAATTTGGAGGGAACCACTTGGTTGATGAAAGTCAAGAATGGTGGCAAAATAATTTGCATTCATTATCACTTGGGCACCCACTTGATTATCCAATTTGAAATTGATGTGATCCGAATTAGCTGTCACTCAAAACATAAAAGTTGTAGATAAGTCTCTTATCTTTCCAAATTGAGTAATCTCATACGTATTAGATACGTGTTTCTATAGTTATGGGCCAAATACTGATAACTGTTCAAACTGGGCCTGTACTACAAATCAATTCTATTCTAGGCCATTTTTCACCCTCTAAACACTCGAATTTCCAATGCTTTGTGAAATACAATATATTATCCTATTGAGTTAGCTCTGTATAGGATCAAGAATCACCTCAATTAGATCTTTAAGTAGAAAGTTATGCCCATTTTACCGAACCTGCCACAAAATAGTTAAAAGATAATTAAGTACAATATTGTAAACATACTTAAGTTAAGAAAATTAAATACACTAGTAATACAAAACAATCATGTAAAACTCTTATTAAATGTGTAATTTCAAGTGTTCATCAATCACCACCATGGAACCTCTCAAAACTTTTAAAATCCCTCTGTCGATCCTGATGGAACACTTATTCTGGTCTAAAGTCTCTAGTGAGATCAAGTTTCTCTTCAAGTCAGGAACATACCTAACATCTGTCAACTCTCTCACTCGCCCATCATGTAGCCTAAGTTTAACACTATCAATTCCCATCATCTGACACGCAATGTCATTACCCATTAAGACCTTACCACCACTAATAGGCTGGAAATTTGTAAACCAAGACTTGTGCGGGCACATGTGAAAAGTATAACCAGAATCTAAAACCCATTGTTCAGAGTTTATACCATCAGTAACGACAAGTGTCTCTGCGCTGTCATAGCTATCATCATAGGCAAGCGCAGTATCCGCTTTCTTCTTATCCTGTGCTTTCTTCTCAGGACAGTCCTTTATGAAGTGCCCCTCTTTCTTACAGCAATAGCACTTCCTAGGAGTCCTAGACTTCGACCTTGAGCCTTTTTTCTTTCCATCTCTATATGAGGGCCTTCCTCTTACAGATAAACTTTCTGCATTGCCCTCAGCCTGCTTTCCTAATAACTTTGAGTTTAATGATGATTTCATATCACTCATCGTTAAACTTTCTCTGTCGTAGAGTAGAGTATCAACAAAACTCTCATAGCTCTTGGGGAGTGAACTCAGCAGGATAATTGCTCTATCTTCATCTTCTATCTTGATGTTGATAGACTCAAGATCAAGGATGATCTTATTGAAGGCGTCTATATGATCTTTCATCGACGTTCCCTCTGACATGGACAGCTGATACAGCTTCTTCTTTATATGTAGTCTGTTGGCCAACGATTTCCTCATATAAAGAGAGTCAAGCTTTTTCCAAAGATCTATTGCCGTCGTCTCACCTACTACTTCCCTTAGTACTTCATCGCTCAATGACAGAACGATTATGATATGAGCTCTTTCTTGAATGTCCCTCTTTTCTGCTTCTGCTCTAGATGACTCTGGCGTCTTCTTTTCATCACCAGATGGAGCTGCAGTCTCCTCTAATGTTGAACCAAGTCTTTGGCTCACCAACAACGCCTTAACCTTCATCTTCCACAGATTGAAGTCATTCGTACCGTTGAATTTCTCTACCTCATACTTGGGTGTGGCCATGTCTGCTTAGAACCAAAGCTCTGATACCAATTTGTTGAAGCGGAAGCACACAAATAAAGTTAAACAATTCACCCAAGTAATATAATAATGCAGAATAAGTTATTAAGAAATAAAAGAGAGAAAGGGGTAGAAGAAGAACATACAAAGAATTACGTGGTTTGGCAACTTGCCTATGTCCACGGCGGATCAAGATCACACTCTTCTCTTATTATGAATCACAAGGCAACCACAAAGTATGCCTATTACAAGAAAGATCACAAAGAAAACTCTCTCTTGCCTTCTAGGGATTTTTTCTCACAAAGAACCACTAAGAATAATTACTAAGATTATTGTTGATCACCAAGATCTCTCTAAGATCACAAAGATCTCACTAACTTGATCACAAAGATTGTCAAGATGTGTTTACAAGCCAATTGATAGCCTTTATATAGGCCTTGGGACGTCCTAGGTTTTTCTTATACGTGTGGGAGTCGTATTAGGGAGTCCTAGAGCAAGTGGGAGATGAAATTAGAAAGTTTCCTAATTTCGGGATACTCTTCCCGCGTCCAGCGCTGCAGCGCTAGGATCTCGTCGCTCTAGCGCTGGCGCGCTTCTGCTAAGCGATGTGGCGCTAGCTTTCTGGTGTCGCGGTGCCCACTCCTGGTCACCGCGGCGCTGGTCACTTGGTGCGCCCTTCTTCGATTTTTGCCTCCTTTCGTGTCCGTCTTTGATCCGTGCACACCCTACGCACTTGACTTGATCCCCAAATCATATTCCAATGATTTTTAATCAATATTCTCACATGATATTTCATTATATTAAGATTATTATGCTCTTCAGGAGCATTTTCAATCATAGCTTGAGATTTATTTATAATATGATCCTAATTTTATATTTTTCTTTTTTGTGAAACAAAATTTTTTAAATCAAGTAGTCTATCATACTCTTGGTGTGCATAGACATTTTTAAATAAATAATTTTGCCAATCTATTTTGATTATGAACATCTGGTACTAGATGTTCTACATCAATTTTCACCAATTATATAGTAGTTATTAAAGGTTATAGAAGTGAACTCAATAGTATTATCAAGACATAAGATCTTGATTTGGTAATCTAAAAACTATGCATGTAATTTGATAACCTAAGTCAACAATCTAACAAAAGCAAGATTACATATTGAGTAGTAAACAAATATGTGACCTTTAAGTAGATGCACTAATTGAGACCACAAAGTAATGAAATGGCCCACTTGGCAGGTGAATTAGTTTGTAAATATCTCTTTGAATTCTTTTCAAAAATGATGGAAATTCAAAATCACTTTTAGAATAGGATGGTCTAACCACCAATCTATCCTATGAACAAGTAGTGCAAATACTCTCATTCAATAATAGAATCTTTAAATTTTTTAATGGATGTTTCAATGATTCTTTGCATCATTATTAATCCAGGATAGTCAATGATGATCATGCCAAAGCATAAAAAGTATTTGGATATTTTAGCTTCTCATTCATAGTTGTGTAGTTCTCAAATGCTTTAATCATCATATAATAAAAGCCAGATGAGAAAGAAAGAAAAAAGCTTCTCTACTAAATGTTTCTAATCAAAGATTATAGAAGTAATATAGATATTCTACATAATTCTCATTTGTAGTCTTTATATGAAAACCATTATGATTAATAGATATAAAGCTAAGTATAGATTTTTGTTGTCTAGGTGAGTATAAGGGATCGATGATCATAACTCTTCCAGAACCTTTAATTAAGTCATGAGCTTGATATCATATTCACTTTTGCTTTAATTAGTGTTAAATTGAGAAATACTTCTTATTTTAATGATCAATGTGTTGTAGCACTATCTATTAGATATATTTTCCTATGTTTCTTGAGAGCATATTACTTGTTATTTAAATCCATATTGTTTATGAAAAGAAGAAAAAACTTTTTATTAGATATTAAGATAACAACCCATTCACATTATGATAAAAATATGCATAAGGGAGCAATAATAAACTTAATTGATATGGATATTTCAATCATCAATTAAGTGGAAAAAAATTGGAATAGTAACTCCAAAGAAATCTATGATGTCAAGATGTACAATGTTTCTTAGATTCACATTGTCAAGATAATTGGTTTACAATGTTTCTTAAATTCACGTTGTCAAGATAATTGATCTCAATATTTTGTCCCTTTTCCTTCACAGGTGCTTCATATAAATCAGCCAAATATTTAGGTATATGGCAAGAATACAAAAAATGGCCTTTTATTCCACATCGAAGATAATTGTCTTTATTTTATACTTCTTTTCCATGCCTTCCTTCATTGAGGGCTCTCACTTGAATTTATTTTTATTATAATTATCATAAGGTCGATAATTATATTGACTATAATCTCGAAATCAACCTTGACCTCGGCCATATCTGTAGTAACCAGTATCCACGACTGGTAAGAATAAGTATTTATATATGTATAAATATACGTATTTTATTTGTATGTTGGTGATACTTGAATTATATATTGTTATTAGTAATATTTTTATAGGTTAAGGATATACGATTAGTATTGGGTTTATTTGTATGACTTTAGATTTATTTTAGGGACCAAATTGTTATACTTTGAAAGTTTTGGGGGTAAATTCGTAAATACCAAAAATTAGCCTCTTAGTATAAAAATACACTTTTAAACCCTAATTTACCATTTTTAGGTCGAGCTACCCATTTTAAGAGAGAGAAGAGAGAAATAGAGGAGAGAGAAAGAGGAGAAGAAGAAGAAAAAGAAGAAGAAATTGGAAATTTGAATTTCAAGAGGTATATTATACGTATTTCTCAATTTATTGGTATTAATTAAGTTAATTCCTTTAAGTTTTGATTTCTGGAAATATGTATAATTAAGGATTTGATGTGTATTTCGTTTGATGTTGTGAGAATTGATGATGATCTATAAGATAGTTTGATAAATCATGATGAATTATGGAATTTCTGCTGGATAACCTCTTGATCTAGGAATTTTATAAATTATTTTGATTCGATTCTGGTTTTGAATTTTGAGTATATGAAATTAGACATGTTTAGGATCATCTGAGACTTTGAATCGACTGAAAATCTCGGAAATTGAATTTGTAGTGAATTTACCAAAATGACCCTGGAATTCTGGAAATTTCCTGTGTAAACAGTATGATACAGTGGAAAATAATTTTTGACCTGCTGAATGATCTTTAAAAATTATGAATTTATGGAATATGATAATTTTATATGTCTAATATGATATACTCAGAATTGAGAATTTGGATCAATGTGTTTGAAGTGTTATGAATTTCTAAAGTGTATCTGCTCATTGTAGTATTTGATTAACAGATTTTTAAAGTTATGAAATAAAATAGTTTTAAAATACTTTTGGCAGTTATTTGGAAGCAAAATATTTATCATGGACTGAGATATGTGTCAAGAGTAATTATGTGGTAGTTTTATAATTTTTGAGTTAGTATATGATTTTATAAAATTGGGAGATTGAATACTGTTCAGTAAGTATCTTGATCCTGTCAGGTTTGTAGTTTGGATTCGATGGTGTGTATGGAATGGATTGTGTAGGAATTTTGATATAATATTCATATATAAGAAGTATATATGAGTCAAGAATGATATATTCTGATTTCGGAGTAATTGGACATCATTTGATGTATTAGAAATTTTTGTTAAGTGTAAGTGGTCAGAATGACAGGTTTTGAGAAACCAAATATTTAGACCAATTTGATGTGATAAATGCATTGTGTATAATTTTGTAAGCTATTTAAAGTATTTTGTGTGAATTGTGAGGCTTATGAAAGGATTAATCTCTATTGATAGGTTAAGGAGATTTAAGCCTTGTAGCTGAAAGTGTTAAGAGGTAAGTATACTAGACTTTTTACTGAAATCACAATAAACATAGTAATTGTTTTGTATGATTTTGCAAATGGGGTTAAGAATATGTTTATGTTATGTCAAAGTATATTTTGATATGAAATGTGAATATATGTTTCTGAATGTGAGCATTGACATTGAGCATGGACATACATGTATTTTTGTAAGTGAGCTTTCAAAATAAGATGTGTTTAATAAAGAAAGCTTTTGAAGTGTAATATGTCCATGAGAAATATTTTGTATTTTGAGGGTACTTGAACTCACTGTTAACTTAGTAGGCATTTTATGTGATTTGTGGAGCCTTTATGTGTGGCCTTTCCTTTGGGATTGGTATATGTTATGTGTTCCGTATGTAGGGAGGATCCTATTGGTACCTAAAGGAAGAGTGAGTCATCACATTCGTGTGGTGGCGTATTGGTGCATGTGAGAGGACTCACCGATGATCAGGGTGAGGGTTTGGCTTTTACCTTCGGGCATAAGCGTTATATATGTGTGATTTAAGGACCTCACTTGTACTATTCCTCTCATACGGTATGTCACCTACGAGTGACATTTGGCTCATTATGTGATATGTGATATGTAAGTCCTACTAAGTAGTAGTCGAGTAATGGTATTCCTATTATGTGATTTGAAAGAATGTGTAAGCGCTTACATGATATGTGATTTGATAAGATTATGATTTTGATTGATCACAGCATATCATACATATGCATTGTGTACATATATGTATTTGTATTTGATATATGAAAAATTAGTATGCTTACTGAGTTTTATACTCATTATAGTTTATGGTGATTTCAGGTAAATAAAGTGCATGTGGGCTTAGCGGATTTGGCAAGGTTTCTGCTGTTCCTTGGGTTCCCTAAGTTGCTAGGTTGTTGTGTGTTTCATTTGGGGACACGTGGGATAGGATATTTGGTTTGTCCCTATTGAATAAATACTTATGTATTATTTCATTGTACGTGGATTGGATTTGGTTTAAGTTTTATAAAGTGTGGTTATTGGATGATTTTAAGTAAGAATTTGCAATGGATATATTCTGGGCTCCCGGTAACAAAGTTGCTACTGGTGACGTAGTAGAGTGTTAATCTCTGAGAAAACTCTGCGTATCTCCGGTTTAATAATTGTCCCAGTCATAATTCAATTGCTATAATTCTGAAAGAAATTGAAATGAATGTTTAAATATTGTCAAGAGAAGTTTATATTTATATGTTAAGTTATGGTTGATTTTAGTGTTGAACTTACTAGCAACTTGCTAAGGATTTCTGTGTTGAATGAAAGTTGAAAATTTTGTGTAATATTATTTATGAGTGCACATGCAGTGAATGAATATAAGTGATGTCGTGTGTCGGATCTTTTGGGTCTGGGGCGTGACAGCTATTAGTGGTATCAGAGCTAAGATATGATTCTGTAGACTTTATGTGTCTAGTGAAGGGAACCCAGCCGATGCCAAATCCTTAAGATTGTATGTGTGCTTATTTATGTATATTGATTTATTTGATATCTTACTTACTTATCTTTGTGATTTTGAAAAGATGGGGCGTAATCCAAGAATTACTAGAAGTGCTGATACTGTGAATGAGAGTACTTCAGGAGAAAACCCTGCTACCATCCAAAATATTGTTCAAGCAGTAAATAATGTGCTTCAACAACAACGACCCAAAGCAGACCATAATGATAAATTCCATGTTATTGAGAAATTCAGAAAATTGCAACCACCATCATTTGAAGGCTCAAAAGACCCGCTGGTTGCTGAGGAGTGGATCCGTGAGTTGGAAAAGATATTCAGCCTCCTCGAATGTTCAGATTCACATAAAGTCAGTTGTGCCACTTTCATGCTTAAGGAGGGAGCCAGTCATTGGTGGGAGATGACCATGCGGACACTGAATATTGATAAGAACAAGATAACATGGGAAAGATTCAAAGAAGTATTTAATGAAAAATACTTTCCCCAGTCCCTAAGAGATGAGAAAGAGGCAGAATTTATCCACCTTACTCAGGGCAAAATGTCAGTAACAGAATATGAGAGGAAGTTTGAGGAGTTGTCTAGGTTTGCTCCCCACTTAGTAGACACAGAAGCACGTAAGGCCAAGAGGTTTCAGATGGGTCTTAAACCAGAAGTGAGAAGGTTACTCTCTGTCCTTGATCTACAGACTTACAGTGCAGTATTACAGAGGGCTGAAATATTAGCAAGGGATGAAGAATTGGCAGCACCATCTGAGTCCAAACATATGGGTTATCATCGATCAGAAAAGAGACCTTGGGTTAAAAATAATCAGAAAAAGTTTGACAGGTGGAAAGGAAAGAAGAGGCATAGGAATGATGACATTGAAAAGAAGGATTTTCCATTATGTGATACATGTGGGAGACCACATGGAGGGGTGTGTTTCAAAAAAAGTGGAGCTTGTTTTAAGTGTAGAAAGATTGGTCATTTTATTCAGGATTGTCCAGAGATGAAGAATGATCAGGGAGGATTTAAGAAAGATCAGAAAGCTCAAGCAAGAGTCTATGCTCTTACCAGAAAAGAAGCAGATGATTCACCTTCTGTGGTGACAGGTACAATTTCCATATCTGGCCAGCATGGTTTAGCTCTTTTTGATTCGGGTTCTACCCATTCATTTGTGTCACATGCATTTGTTAGTAATATGGGGGTTGTGCCAGAACCTTTGGGTGTAGATTTATGTGTTGCAACTCCTTCGGGAGATTTGATGTGTGCTACAAATGTGGTAAAATCATGTAAAATTGAAATAGGAGATAAGGTGCTACAAGCAGATTTGATTATCTTGAATATGTATGATTTTGATGTTATATTTGGCATGGATTGGTTGTCTATGTACCATGCTAATGTTAAATGCTTTGAGAAAGAAGTTGTTTTCCAACCACCCGGGGAGCCTGAGTTTAGTTTTATTGGTTCTAAGTTATGCTCTTTGCCAAAAGTAATATCTGCTTTACAAGCTTGGAAAAGTCTTAAGAAGGGTTGTCAGTGTTTCTTAGCGACTGTAGTGGATACAAAGAAAGAAGAAATGAAAATCCAAGATGTTCCAGGCGTGAATGAGTTTATAGATGTATTCCCTGAAGATTTACCTGGAGTTCCACCAGATCGAGAGATTGAATTCATGATAGAACTTCTGCCAGGAACCAGTCCTATATCTAAAACACCTTATCGTATGGCACCAGTAGAGCTTAAAGAGTTGAAGGAACAGCTACATGAATTGCTTGAGAAGGGGTTTATTCGCCCGAGTGTTTCACCTTGGGGTGCTCCAGTTCTTTTTGTTAAGAAGAAAGATGGTTCAATGAGATTATGTATTGACTATCGAGAGTTGAACCGTGTGACTGTAAAGAATAAATATCCACTTCCAAGAATCGATGATTTATTTGATCAGTTGCAAGGAGCTTCTGTATTCTCAAAAATTGATCTTCGTTCTGGCTATCATCAATTGAAGATCAAGAAAGAAGACATTCCAAAGACTGCATTTCGTACCAGATATGGGCATTATGAGTTTATTGTTATGCCATTTGGGTTGACAAATGCACCTGCTGCCTTTATGGATCTAATGAATAGAGTATTCAAGGATTATTTGGATAGGTTTGTTATTGTGTTTATTGATGACATCCTAGTGTACTCTAAGAGTAAGGGAGAACATGAAGAACACTTAAGAAAAGTCCTACAAGTGTTAAGGGAGAAGCAGCTTTATGCAAAATTCAAGAAATGTGAATTCTGGCTAGATCGAATGGTATTTTTGGGACATGTTGTTTCCTCAAAGGGAATTTCAGTGGATCCAAGCAAAATTGAAGCAGTGGTGAATTGGTCCAGACCAACTAATGTGGGGGAAATTCGAAGTTTTCTTGGGCTGGCAGGATATTATAGACGGTTTGTTGAAGGATTCTCTAAGATAGCTTCACCTTTAACTCAATTGACAAGAAAGAATGTCAAGTTTCAGTGGTCAGAAGAATGTGAGAAAAGTTTTCAAGAACTCAAGCATCGGTTAGTATCTGCTCCCATACTAACCATCCCTTCTGCTTCTGCTGGATTTGTGATTTATAGTGATGCTTCCAAGAAAGGGCTTGGGTGTGTATTAATGCAGGATGGAAAGGTAGTGGCATATGCCTCACGACAACTAAAGACTTATGAGCAGAATTACCCTACTCATGACTTGGAGTTGGCTGCAGTAGTTTTTGCTCTGAAAATTTGGAGGCATTATCTTTATGGAGAAAGGTGTGAAATTTACACAGATCACAAAAGTCTTAAATACTTCTTTACTCAAAAGGAGTTAAATATGAGGCAACGTCGATGGTTGGAACTAGTCAAAGATTATGACTGTGTGATTAACTACCATCCGGGAAAAGCTAATGTTGTAGCAGATGCTTTGAGTAGAAAATCTTCAGGACATATGGCAGCACTTTTGACTACTCAAAAGCAAATTTTGTTGGATTTAGAAAAGCTTGGCATTGAAGTGGTAAGATCTAATGATAGGGCTTATGTTGCAAGTATGTCCATTCAGCCTACCCTAATTAAGAGAATTAAGGAAGCACAAGGTAATGATGTGCATCTGAAGAAAATTATGGAAGAAATTTCATTGGGTAAAAGGCCTAACTTTGCTATTTTTGATGATGGAGCTCTACATTTTGAAGGTAGACTTTGTGTGCCTAATAATGATGAGTTGAAAAATGAGATCTTGGTTGAAGCTCATAGTTCACCATATACTGTCCATCCGGGAGGTACCAAGATGTATCGAGACCTACGAGCTATTTATTGGTGGGTTAATATGAAAAGAGAGATTGCAAAATTTATAGAGCAATGTTTGACATGTCAGCAAGTTAAGGCAGAACATCAGAGACCATCTGGGTTATTGAAACCTTTATTGGTACCGGAATGGAAATGGGAGCACATAGCCATGGATTTTGTAGTTGGGTTGCCAAGTACACAAAAGGGCTACAATGCCATATGGGTGATTATTGATAGGCTAACAAAATCAGCACATTTTATTCCAATATGCACCACTTATTCCATGGATAGGTATGCCCAATTATATGTTGATGAAATTGTGAGGCTTCATGGAGTACCTGTGTCAATTGTATCTGATAGAGATCCCCGATTTACTTCAATATTTTGGAAGAGCCTACATAATGCCATGGGCACGAAGTTAAACTTCAGTACTGCATTCCACCCACAGACTGATGGTCAATCTGAAAGGACCATTCAAATTCTAGAAGATATGTTGAGAGCATGTGTGTTAGACCTTAAAGGTAGTTGGGACAAACACCTTTCATTAGTGGAGTTTGCATACAACAATAGTTATCAATCAACTATTGGTATGGCCCCATATGAAGCTTTGTATGGAAGAAAATGTAGATCTCCTGTGCATTGGGATGAAGTTGGAGAAAGAAAAATTTTAGGGCCAGAGATTGTCCAGCAAACTTGTGAGGTTATAGAGAAGATAAGAAAAAGAATGAAAGTGGCTCAGAGTAGACAGAAAAGCTATGCAGACAATAGAAGAAAAGATCTAGAATTTAAGGTGGGTGAAAAAGTATTTCTTAAGGTTGCTCCAATGAAAGGAGTCATGAGATTTGGCAAGAAATGAAAGTTGAGTCCAAGATTCATTGGTCCATTTGAAATCCTTGAAAGGATAGGTGATGTGGCTTATAGACTTGCCCTTCCTCCATCATTATCAGGAGTTCATAATGTGTTCCATGTGTCCATGTTGCGAAAATATGTTTCAAACTCCTCACATGTGTTAAGCTATGAGCCACTTCAACTTAGGGATGATCTCACTTACGAAGAAGTGCCCATTAGGATTTTGGACAATAAGGAGCAAATTCTTCGTACTAAGAAGATTGATTTGGTAAAGGTTTTATGGAGAAACCATGCAGTTGAAGAGGCAACCTGGGAACGAGAAGAGGAAATGAGATCTAAGTATCCTCATTTATTTGCTTAAGTTATGAATTTCGAGGACGAAATTCTTATAAGGATGGGAGAATTGTAGTAACCAGTATCCACGACTGGTAAGAATAAGTATTTATATATGTATAAATATACGTATTTTATTTGTATGTTGGTGATACTTGAATTATATATTGTTATTAGTAATATTTTTATAGGTTAAGGATATACGATTAGTATTGGGTTTATTTGTATGACTTTAGATTTATTTTAGGGACCAAATTGTTATACTTTGAAAGTTTTGGGGGTAAATTCGTAAATACCAAAAATTAGCCTCTTAGTATAAAAATACACTTTTAAACCCTAATTTACCATTTTTAGGTCGAGCTACCCATTTTAAGAGAGAGAAGAGAGAAATAGAGGAGAGAGAAAGAGGAGAAGAAGAATAAAAAGAAGAAGAAATTGGAAATTTGAATTTCAAGAGGTATATTATACGTATTTCTCAATTTATTGGTATTAATTAAGTTAATTCCTTTAAGTTTTGATTTCTGGAAATATGTATAATTAAGGATTTGATGTGTATTTCGTTTGATGTTGTGAGAATTGATGATGATCTATAAGATAGTTTGATAAATCATGATGAATTATGGAATTTCTGCTGGATAACCTCTTGATCTAGGAATTTTATAAATTGTTGTGATTCGATTCTGGTTTTGAATTTTGAGTATATGAAATTAGACATGTTTAGGATCATCTGAGACTTTGAATCGACTGAAAATCTCGAAAATTGAATTTGTAGTGAATTTACCAAAATGACCCTGGAATTCTGGAAATTTCCTGTGTAAACAGTATGATACAGTGGAAAATAATTTTTGACCTGCTGAATGATCTTTAAAAATTATGAATTTATGGAATATGATAATTTTATATGTCTAATATGATATACTCGGAATTGAGAATTTGGATCAATGTGGTTGAAGTGTTATGAATTTCTAAAGTGTATCAGCTCATTGTAGTATTTGATTAACAGATTTTTAAAGTTATGAAATAAAATAGTTTTAAAATACTTTTGGCAGTTATTTGGAAGCAAAATATTTATCATGGACTGAGATATGTGTCAAGAGTAATTATGTGGTAGTTTTATAATTTTTGAGTTAGTATATGATTTTATAAAATTGGGAGATTGAATACTGTTCAGTAAGTATCTTGATCCTGTCAGGTTTGTAGTTTGGATTCGATGGTGTGTATGGAATGGATTGTGTAGGAATTTTGATATAATATTCATATATAAGAAGTATATATGAGTCAAGAATGATATATTCTGATTTCGGAGTAATTGGACATCATTTGATGTATTAGAAATTTTTGTTAAGTGTAAGTGGTCAGAATGACAGGTTTTGAGAAACCAAATATTTAGACCAATTTGATGTGATAAATGCATTGTGTATAATTTTGTAAGCTATTTAAAGTATTTTGTGTGAATTGTGAGGCTTATGAAAGGATTAATCTCCATCGATAGGTTAAGGAGATTTAAGCCTTGTAGCTGAAAGTGTTAAGAGGTAAGTATACTAGACTTTTTACTGAAATCACAATAAACATAGTAATTGTTTTGTATGATTTTGCAAATGGGGTTAAGAATATGTTTATGTTATGTCAAAGTATATTTTGATATGAAATGTGAATATATGTTTCTGAATGTGAGCATTGACATTGAGCATGGACATACATGTATTTTTGTAAGTGAGCTTTCAAAATAAGATGTGTTTAATAAAGAAAGCTTTTGAAGTGTAATATGTCCATGAGAAATATTTTGTATTTTGAGGGTACTTGAACTCACTGTTAACTTAGTAGGCATTTTATGTGATTTGTGGAGCCTTTATGTGTGGCCTTTCCTTTGGGATTGGTACCTAAAGGAAGAGTGAGTCATCACATTCGTGTGGTGGCGTATTGGTGCATGTGAGAGGACTCACCGATGATCAGGGTGAGGGTTTGGCTTTTACCTTCGGGCATAAGCGTTATATATGTGTGATTTAAGGACCTCACTTGTACTATTCCTCTCATACGGTATGTCACCTACGAGTGACATTTGGCTCATTATGTGATATGTGATATGTAAGTCCTACTAAGTAGTAGTCGAGTAATGGTATTCCTATTATGTGATTTGAAAGAATGTGTAAGCGCTTACATGATATGTGATTTGATAAGATTATGATTTTGATTGATCACAGCATATCATACATATGCATTGTGTACATATATGTATTTGTATTTGATATATGAAAAATTAGTATGCTTACTGAGTTTTATACTCATTATAGTTTATGGTGATTTCAGGTAAATAAAGTGCATGTGGGCTTAGCGGATTTGGCAAGATTTCTGCTGTTCCTTGGGTTCCCTAAGTTGCTAGGTTGTTGTGTGTTTCATTTGGGGACACGTGGGATAGGATATTTGGTTTGTCCCTATTGAATAAATACTTATGTATTATTTCATTGTACGTGGATTGGATTTGGTTTAAGTTTTATAAAGTGTGGTTATTGGATGATTTTAAGTAAGAATTTGCAATGGATATATTCTGGGCTCCCGGTAACAAAGTTGCTACTGGTGACGTAGTAGAGTGTTAATCTCTGAGAAAACTCTGCGTATCTCCGGTTTAATAATTGTCCCAGTCATAATTCAATTGCTATAATTCTGAAAGAAATTGAAATGAATGTTTAAATATTGTCAAGAGAAGTTTATATTTATATGTTAAGTTATGGTTGATTTTAGTGTTGAACTTACTAGCAACTTGCTAAGGATTTCTGTGTTGAATGAAAGTTGAAAATTTTGTGTAATATTATTTATGAGTGCACATGCAGTGAATGAATATAAGTGATGTCGTGTGTCGGATCTTTTGGGTCTGGGGCGTGACAATATCAACAAACACGACTACAATCATAGCCACGCTAATGATTACCACCATGACTATGTAAGGCCATATTTATTTTACAAATTTGTGAAATAGTATTTGCTTCAAGTATTGACATAACACTAATGAAATTGATGATTCTTCATAAAAGTTTGTTATTCTTTTCAAAAACAAGATTACATGAAATAAGATTAGAATTTTTTTTTAATCTTGATAATGATGTTGTGGAATCATATTTAAGGTATGAAAAATTAAAAGTGTATTTTTTCAACAAATTGCCCCGTTTTACTTTTTCTTCATATAATATTAATTATAAAAGCAATCCTAAATAGTATAGAATGATATTCATTAACTGAATTAGAATCTTACAAAAACAAATGCATCTGCTCATTACAAGTTTATGGTAGTATTATTGATTTCAAATACTCAAATATTTCGCTTAGGTTGTTTCAAAGGAGACATTGATATTTTATAATGAGATATTTTCTTTACAATGCTCGATGAAAGTGGTAGAAAATCATAACTTGAGTACAATCTTGCAAAGATGTCTTGTTTTCAATTTTTATTGTATCTTTAAGCCCTTTAGTATTCATGTAGACTTCAACATTTAAGATCCAAAATAAATAGTTCTTGTAGGAGATATTCAAGGCATCGAACTTTAACTTTGTGAGTTGGACATTTTGATGTAGTCTCTAATTTTTTTTAAATAATTTTTTAAAATTTTCAAATTTTTGAATCATGAACTTCAATACCATATATATTTTTTCCTTTTTGTCTTTATAACGCAAACAGAAAAAATGTGAAAATGCAATACAACACAATAAAACATATAAAATTAGTTCTTATTTTCTGACTTAAAAAATCTAATTTAGTGGAAAAGTAGATGAAATACTTTTTAAAATAAATTCCTCTCACTGATAACGTGTTGTAATATAAAATAAAATTGAAACGAAATAGTACAAGTGAAGAGATAAAGCTAACAGAAGCAAAGGTGAATTGCATTCAAATCGTCTTTTAATTTCTATAAACCAGTCTCTATATATTTATACAGCAAAAAGAAAGGTTGCCTGTAAGATTGTGAATTGCCATTTGGAAAGTGAACAAAATAATCAAAACCCAGTTGGTATTTACGAGGAATATGGAGGGAGACAAAATGATGTAACAGGAAAATGTATTTTATATGGAATTTTTTTGGGGTAAATGATTTTTTTTTCTTCACAAATTTAGTTTAATTTTTAATTTTATTTTATGAGTTTTAAAAAATTTTAAATTGTCTTAATTCATTAACAGAATTTTGTTAAATTTGATAAAAAAAGTTAATTTTCTTATGTAATGATATTTTTACTTTTTATTGATAGGTTATAATTTATTTTATCCATATTTAATTTTAATTTTAAACACGTGAAGTAATTTTATTTATTTATTTAATATAAAAATTAATTAAAATAAATAATTTATGTTTAATTATTATATTAAATTAAATTATTTTTTTTCTCTCTTTCCCTAATCATTATTCTCCTTTTTTATAATTATACCCAACAAAACACATTGTCATCACTATTCATGAAGCCAAACTCCATTTATGTTTTCTTATTAAAAAATTCTCCATTTATTAATTTTTAATATAAATCAAAATTTCAGTTATCAATTTTTAATACTTAAGGATGGGGAGAGAGCATGAAAAAAAAAAGGCATAATAAAATATAAACCAAAAATCACATAAAAAAAACTTGATATTTAATTTTATTAGATTTAATTTCAAAAAGTAATAAATTTTTTGTTTGAGAAAAGAAAAATTTTTAAAATTCGTACAATTCTTTAAAAAGATTTTGTGTCAAAAAAAAATTATTACCTCTTTTTTTTAACCAAGAAACATATTGCATTGTGTTTTAAAATAAACTTACAATTTTTCTCTTCATCGTCTATTATCACTCCCCACTTTAAAAGAATAAAAATTCTCTCTTTAACCAATTAAGAAACATATTATATTATTCTTAAAAAATGACTCACCCTTTCTCTCTTTATTATATCTTATCTCTCTTCATTGTCTTTCATCTCACACTTAAAAAAATGAAGAAAAAAAATTATTACTTCTTTTTTTAACTAAAAAATTTCGTGTTTTTATTTTGCACCCAACACAATTTTAATTCTCGAGTAAGTTCTTTATTTTTCAAATTTTATCATCTTTTCTCTTATTCAAAATATCAGTAGTTAGGTATTTAATAGTGAATTAAAATATTTTTTTTATTTTTTAATTATAAAATAAATTCTTAACAAATAAAAATAAAAATTTTAAAATATATATTAAAATTTGAACTTATCAAAATGTGTCATGTATCTTTTTATCAGTTTATGTCAGTTTATATTATAAAAAAATATATTAATTTCTAATTTTACTCTTCTAATATTAAATTTAATAAAAACCTATTAATAAATTAGAATAATTTTAAATTTTTTAAAATTTATAAGATAAAATTAAAAATTAGGCTAAATAAATAAAAATATACTTTACCGTATTTTTTTCTATAGTTTGGAGATGACCTGAAAGTACTTTCAGCATCACATGAAACAGGAGGATCTCTAAAATATTAATGTATATCTGTTATAATAATATAATTGGAAAGCCAAGTGGGTTTGTTGGCTCGAGTTGCAATTTTTTATATTCAAACTTGTTCTTCTTCCATATGTCCACAAACTTCTTTCTTTCAAGAAATTAAGACATGGAGAGACCAGAAAGCTTGGAGGAAGTTCTAATACCAAGGTCTTCATCAATTCTTGAGCCAAAGCCTAATGAAATTGGTGATGGCAGCGCCATGCCAGAAAGTGATTCTTCAGCTACACCTGTTGTTGTCCTCAGCACTTTGGTGGCCATTTGTGGTTCATTTGCTTTTGGCTGTTCTGTAAGTAACCATTACCTTGCTGTCAGAGCAAATCAATAAATTTTCATGCGAAATTTGAAGAAATGACTTAATTAGAACGAAGTTGAGGACTCTTTAATTGATTTCCATCCTGTCCCAGTTCTATGGTAGGTATGCTTACATGGTTGACCAAAAAGGGTGCCCTTGGATACTAGGTGGTGTGTGTTTAGCAGGCTATCAGCAGTATTATGGTATTATACAATTTTGTGTATCACCAAACTCAACATTTCATTCAGCTTGATTTTGCATGCTTGAACTTGGAAGTCCAGTCCAGTTAATTCAATCCTAATTTTCCCATTAGAGCAACAGCTCAATACTTGACAACAATAGGCTTTCAGGAAGCACTTCCGGGAGAAATTACTTTAATCATAGGCCACCAGTCACATAAGTAGCTTTTCATTGACTGAACTAATGGTTAATTATTGGTTTGCAGACTGGATATTCATCGCCTGCTGAGTCTGGAATCATTGCAGACCTGGGAATCTCAGTGAGAGAAGTAAGTTTTAACTTTTTTCAACAGGGCCATTTTTGTCTATGAAATGCAAAATATATAAAGAAATAAAGTTCATACAAACTTAGGCTGCAGTACTTGACTTTGAAAAATCATTTAATGCACAAGCTCACATGCTTGAGAACAGGCCACAATCATTAATGTGAATGCAGATTCACTTGATGATAGTAATTACAACAATGATAACCAAAAGAAATGTAGTATGCTTAAAAATTGGTAATGAGAGCAAAAGATGGAACATCAGACCAACATTCTGTGAACAAAATATTTTATCATAATTCGAAGAAACATTGATTTCGTTTGATCATTAAGTAGAGCCTTCTCTTCTTTGTGATACAGTTTACTTCATATAATTGACCATACCTTTCACTTACACTTCGTATTCTGCAGTACTCAGTTTTTGGTTCACTAATCACAGTTGGAGGAATAATAGGTTCATTAGTAAATGGGAAAATAGCAGACCTTATTGGTCGAAGAAATGTAAGTTATTCTTCTACCTGCTAAATGTCTTGAGGAACAAAGTAAAATTTTAACTCTTTCAAAATTTTTTTTCCCCTTTGTTCATAGACTTTTAATTAACTACATGTGAAGCAGGCAATGTGGTTATCCCAGTTATTCAGTATTGCTGGGTGGCTGGCAATAGCATTCTCCAAGGTTTTTTTTTCTCATTTCCTTTTCTCCATGACAATCATGCTTTATCTGGTTACCTACATGAATGCTATAATCAGAACTTACTCGAGCATTGAATTGGAAGAAGAATGCTTTTATTTGGAATCAAATTATTTGTTTGTTCAAGTTACCAAGCTCTATCTGTACTAATCAATACTTGAAAAGATGTCTGCATGATCTTCTTAAGTTTATTTGGAGAAAAAAAAAGAAGGCAATGTGTGAAACACACATTGGAATCATCATGGTACATTAATTTGTGCAGCAGGACTTTTCAAGGTCAGAGTAATGCTTTATTCAGTGATTGTTCTGAAGCTTGCATGTTCTCCAAATCAATCAAAACATAGATAAAAATCACTGTTTGAATCAATTTGGTTCTCCATTTCTGCTTTTATTTTCTCCTCTCTTCTTTTTATCTTTTTGATATTCATGGGCTGTAATTGAATTCAGTTCTTGTTGATAGGATGCTCAGTCACTTTATCTTGGAAGATTTTCAATTGGGATAGGAGTTTCACTTGTGTTTTATGTGGTAAGTGATGCTAACAGTTTCATAGTTGCTTAATTCACATCTGAGGCATATGACATCACTTGCATCATTGTTACAAGACAGGTACCTATATATGTTGCAGAAATAACACCCAAGAATATCCGGGGAGCATTTACAGCAGCTAATCAGGTATATCTACTTAAAACTACTATAGATTGCATTATTTACTTGACTAATTATTTATGAGCATTTACTTTGTCAACTCTGCAGTTCTTATATGCTTGTGGCTTTTCCCTACTGTATTTGCTAGGAACTGTTGTTTCCTGGCGAACCTTGGCTCTAATTGGTAACTTCTGCTTGCCCTTCTATTGCATTCATTGCTTTATTGATCAGTCTGTATGAAATTCTTATGTTTCTATCTAATTTAACTCTCAGCTGCTATTCCAAGTCTATTGCAAGTTGTTGGTTTATTCTTCATTCCAGAGTCTCCTAGATGGCTGGTGAGTCCAAATCAAAGGTTCATAATCTCTTTTCCTGGTTTTATTTTGTGTCACGCAAAGCAAATATTGGAGAGTTCTTAGCTTTTTTTTTCTTTTAAAGCTCTTTTCACCATGTTTGCAAGTTAAGAAACATATCAAAACCATTCTGACTGATATTTAGTTTGAACATTTTGGCTTCATTTTATTTTTTTCTTATTGAGTTAACGCAGTTCTTTTGTTTACCTGTTTGCAGGCAAAGATTGGTCAAGAAAAAGAGTTAGAGGCTACTCTACAGTGCCTTAGGGGAAAGAATGTGGATATTTCTAAAGAAGCTGCTGATATCAGAGTAAACATCCAACTTTATATGTTTGACTTTGATGAAGAGAAAATACATTTTGAAGTTTCTATAGATCTGTGGCATAAAAACAAGAAATAACGATCCTATAAATGTACAGGATTATACGGAGACCTTTGAGAGGCACTCAGAAGCTCAAATCTTTAACCTTTTCCAACGAAGATATGCTTATTCACTTATTGTGAGTTGTTAATATACTATAAATGTTTGCAACCCTGTTCTGTAGTTAGTCCTATGATTTTTATAAGGATTATTGGATCGCTTTAGGTTGGAGCTGGGCTGATGGTATTCCCACCATTAGGAGGATCACTTGCAATTGCGTATTATGCCAGCTCCATATTTGCAGAAGCTGGTATATTCTGCATTATTTTGTGTTGTTTCATATAACTGGTAATATTGTTGAAAATGAATATTGAAGGATAATATGAATGCTTGGTTTATAACAGATCTTTCAAACAACATTGGGACTGTATCAATGGCTATCATTCAGGTAATTCACTCACAATTAAATTTGACTTTTTTCATTTTCAATTCTCAGGGAAATAAAATTTCTTTCACAGATTCCAGTTCTTGGTGCATCTGTGCTCCTGACAGATAAATTCGGAAGAAGACCGCTTCTTATGGTAAAAATGTCAATAATTTCAAATCATCCTAATAGACCAAGTAAGCAAACCAATTTATAGTGAAGATATAAAAATATGCTTGCAGGTTTCTACCATCGGAATGTGCTTAAGTCTGAGCATTATAGCTTTGGCATTCGGCTTGCAGGTTCTTCTAGAGCAAAATTTCAACACTTAATGCAGTTAGCAATTTCTGTTTGGCATATGTTTAAAACACTTATGTGCAGGACATCTACAATTGGAAAGTGGTCACTCCAGCACTGGTGTACATTGGCATAATGGTAATAAAATCCAAAAGAAACACAATTTTGCTTCTCTTCAAATGAACAAACTGTTTAAAGAGTTCTGTTTTGTTTACCGTGCAATTTTATCTTGTTCATGCTTTAAGTATCAAGTGCAGTATGCGATATGTATAAAAGAAAAATTAGTCTCATATACTGTGAGCTTATTTTACAGAGTTTTCCACAAAGATGATTTTTCTTATTTATTTTTGTTCTATTTTTCAAATTTTGAGGACTAAGCTTGAGTGTGTCAAATTTTGGAAAATTTTTACTAATTGATTACTGAATCTGCAATCAGGGGTTTACGGTAACTTTCTCAATAGGCATGGCAGGATTACCAAGTGTCATAATGTCCGAGGTATACGACCACATCTAGCTCTGCATGTTTATGCAATGTATCAACTAGAATTGATGAATGACTCGTTGAACTTCCATTTCAGATATTTCCTATAAATATCAAAGGTTCAGCTGGAAGCCTGGTGACTTTAGTCCACTGGTGCTGCAATTGTATTGTTACATACACTTTCAATTTCATGATGGAATGGAGCACAACAGGTATTCTCACTCTTCCTTCTGTCTCTTGCTTTGTACTTATATTTACACAAGTTTCTGTTGGCTACTATGCCAGGAACATTTTCTATACTGGCGGTCATTTGTGCTGCATCTGTCATATTCATTATATATCTGGTGCCAGAGACCAAGGGGCAAACGCTGGAAGAAATTCAAATATCAATAACAAAGTTCTCTCAGTGAGAAATCACACTACTGTCATTAGAGAATCAAGTGTAATAATAACACGATTGGTTGCGTTGTCGTATTATTATTGGATAATCCAATGACTACAGTGAATGTTTCCATAAAAACACTCTGAACAAGTTCAAAGTAAGATTTGGATTATTGTCGGTAAAAATGGAATATAATGTTTATATTACAGTTATGGCCTAAGAGGCTAAGATTAACAAGTACCATTTTGAAGTCTTTAGTTTCAAGTAGTTTATTGTTATGATTTCACCCAAATGTATACAACATCATCTATACACACGACTAAGATAGTAAATATCTGATAATGTTTCAAAGATTATGCTGCATTATCCCAAATTGACATAATACACCAATGACTTATACGATTTATCACACATCAATTTCTAGCTTTTATTCTATTGCAGAAAAGAAGTACTGCTAATCGAGTCTTGTATTTCTTCCAGTGTTCGCCCTTTAGTCTCTGGAACGATCTTTACAATGAACAGAACAGTCAAAATGCCAGTGCCTGTGTAGAAGAAAAATGTTCCTGCAATTGTGCAGCCAAAACCAGATGTTCAGCACAAATAAGCCCATGTCTGTCTAAATTTGCGTGATTCTATGTTTGTGCGTCTCACCTGCTGAGCTCCATTCCATCATAAAGTTGAATGTGTAAGTGACAAGCCAGGAGCATGAACAGTTGACAAAAATTATCAGGCTTCCAGCTGAGGCCTTGACATTTATAGGAAATATCTGTATGCATGGAAATACATACTTGAATGAATCAAACCCACATTTATAAAACCTGAGAACTGGTTTGGTGGACAACATTGCTCACGTTAGGTTAGAATTTAATTAAAACCCAGACTATACAATAATTCGGCTGGTTGTTTTTAATGCATTTTACTCCTGAACATAAATTTGAAAAGTTATTTACCTCTGACATTATAACAAATGGTATTCCTGCCATGCCTATAGAGTTAAATACAGCACACCCCTGGTTTTCAGTAGTGATTAGTTCATAAACACAAATTTCTTTCATATGTAACTTGGTATAAACTTGCTAATTGCTTTCTTGTTATGATGGATTACCAGAAAGCCAGTAAAAGCCAAAACAGCAGTGACCTTCTTCATGTGCTCGATTTCCTGCTCTTAGAAATATACTCAATCAATAAAAGGAATATATTTATATATGAAAATTTTAGAGTTTGACTAAACCTGGAAGCAGAATGAGAAGCCTATAAGGAAGCAACAGAAGCTCAATCCAGCAGCCGAAGTCTGCAAATTAAATATTGGTAGCCATTCTTATGACTTGTGGATCAACAAAATCAAATGTTTAAAAAAAAAATCTGTCAATTATCTATCTACCATGAGAAGTGGTCTTCTCCCAGCTTTATCCATCAATGATACACCAATTATAACTGCTGGAATCTAAAACAAATAAAAATAAAAATGAAGTCAGAACTTTGTTGAGCAGAATATTGAGTTTACAAAAGAAATTCATGACAGTACCCCTATAATGGCTACTGCTGTAGATCCAATGCTACTGGAAATATCTGTTGCAAATCAGGCATTTGCGTTACCATTTCTTTTCATGTTCTTGATAGTGTTATTGAATACGGAAAATAAGAGCAAATACTGAAAGCATTTACCAGCTGCCTCAAATATGGCACTGGCATAAAATCCCAGTGCACTGATTCCTTCTAATTGTTGTAGTAGCATGAGGCCAACTCCAATCTAGTAAGCAGATTGCAATAGTCCACATTGAAATATGAGGAAAAAGATTGAAAGTGAAGGTGAGATAATTGTTTATGTTTCAAAGGCTCACAATAAGTGCATTTGCATATCTCCTCTGGAACAAGTCGAAAAATCTGGCTTCTGAGTGTTTTTGAGAGGTTTCGATGTGATCCTACAAAACAATGACAAAAATATTAGTTACAGTTTAAACTCAATCAAGGTTCCGCTTAGTATTGTGCTGTTGTGATATTAGAGTGGAAGCACTAAGTGACCAGTAAAAGTTAATGGGCATTTTGGTAAAACGATTGACAGCTAACATTTATCAAACACTTTATTTGTTGTGCTTCCAAAATTTAGTAGAGATATAACAATTCCAGACAGACCCTAAAACTCTAAAAGTGAGAATGATCACTGTAATATCAGCTGCTTCTTTAGAAATATCAGCATTCTTTCCCCTGAGGTGCTGCAGAGTGGTTTCAAACTCCTTCTCTCTCCCCATTTTCAACTGCAAAAATGTGTGCTTGTTACCTTTTCCACCAAGTTTTACAGCGAAAAGATGAAAAGGTTCCTCAATTTGTTTTATCACAAGATCTTACATGAATATATATGTCAAAAAAGTGCTAAATTGGACTTACCAGCCATCTAGGAGACTCGGGAATGAATATTAAACCTATAATTTGCAACAGGCATGGAATAGCACCTGGAAGATATACAGAACAGATATGAATTCAGATAACTGCTTTTAGATCAAATAAACACAACACAGATTCTCAAACTTACCAATTAAAGCCAAGATTCTCCAGGGAATGATGTTTCCAATGAAATAAACTAGTGAAAAGCCAAATGTATTCATCAACTGTACAATAAAAAATTAAACAAAATATTACTCATCAACAAACAAGCCTGAATTGTTGATTATAATTTATTTCTATCTATTTTTTATTGTCACCTGAGCGAAAGCAGAGAAGATTCCCCGAAAATCTTTCAGTACTATTTCTGCAATATATACAGGAACCTGTTTTGGCAGGAACAATACAATTATAATCAAGTGACAGGATTAAATCTTTAGAGATGGAATGCTACCATTTCTAAATTTACCACATAAGTAATAATCGATACTCCCAATCCTACTGACAGTCTTCCGAAATCCAGCCACGAAGCATCCTTGAAACATGAATTAAGTATCAATTTCATGATCATTTTGTATAAATAAACAAATTTTGTAACAAGGAAAGAAAAAGAAGAGAAGGGGACCTTAGCAAATGCAATAGCAAGCCAGCCTGTGAAGCAAAATATTTCCGCGAACCACATTGCCTGCTTCAGGGTTTTCGCAAGTTAATTGAGACACTTGTGACTAAGTTTGGAGAAATTTAAATGTTGACTGAAAACACTTACCCTTTTCCTACCAAATACATCTGCTATCGTTCCACTTAGTATTGCACCTATCATTCCTCCAATTGTCATTATTGAACCAAAAACTGAATACTGCATGCACAGTGAGGCCAAGAACGGAAAGAAACAAGGATATCAATCTGCTGCCGAAGAATGTAATGTAACATCAAGTATAAAACTTATTAGAAAGAAACTAAGTATCCATTTGGTATAGAGGTATATTTACTATGCCTTTAAAGTACAGGAGCTATGATAAATATCACTTCTACTTCATATTAAATGTTTACCAAATACCCACCTTCTTTTATTTCATTGCCAGCGCTTTCATAATACCTTTATACCAAATAAATTCTAAGGTTTGCATTTAAAATTGTGGAACAATAACTTCAAAGCCAAAGCTACTCTGAAATGACTGAGTAATAACTGTCAAATAAAAGTCAATGTGCTTTTGATAGACATAAATTTTGATTATATATTAAAGAATGTGAGTTGATAAATAGGATTGATATTCTAATGGTGTGACTATGACATGAATTTACTCCATCGTCAAAATTGTCTATAAGCAGGAATATTAATTTGTTCCCAAGTAATAGTTGATACTAACGGCTGCTACAGAGAGGCCCAAGTCTTCCCTGATGCCAGACTCAACAGGAGATGAATAACCCACCTGCAAAATAATCAGTCAAAGTCAGCTAATCCTACGGCTGATATATTATAAAATAGATGGTCAAGCCATGTGATATGTTGATAGGTGGCCCAAGAGGTCGGATTTGGACAAAAAGCAACGGCAAGTCCAATAACCCAATTAACAATTTTGGCGCAACATTATACTTCTTCAATATATTGGGCTGCATAGAAATTCAAATGGTTTTATAAAGTTCTAATTTGTTTTCATTTAAAATAAAGACAATTATATCTCATCAAATTACTTTAATAAATAAATGTGTTCTAATTATATCTAAAATATTTATTTTTGACATAATTTGTTAATTTTTACTATCAATTTAGATAAAAATAGTAGTTTTAATATACTATTATCAGTTTATCTCTATTATTTATCCTCTAATTTAAATATTTTAGACATATAATCCAATCTCATTTATTCACTATCATTAAACACGTGACAGAATTTTATCAATTTATTTAATTTAATATAATTAAAAAAATTTAATAAAATAACATGTGATAAAATATGATAAATAACAAATGACATGTATCATCATATAATTTGTTTATATTTTTTAATAAATATTTTTAAAATAAATTAAATTAAATTAAATTTACAAAGGAAGCCTCCATCAGTGGTAGGTCGCTGCTGGCCTCCAATAATAAAAATGATCAAAATTTATGTCATTAGACTCTATTTTCTTGATTTACAAAATAGTGAGGTCATTTTCAACTAAAAATAAACAAAAGGTGGCCAAATACGATAGGAGAGTGATGGTGAACTACGGTGGCCGCCACATTCCCACGGTATTATCTCAACTTTTAGCACCTCTACGATGTTTTGTTGAAAACAAAATTCATCATCGCGTAGATCATAAAATTTTGAGTCTGATGATATTAATTTTAAGTCAAAACGCCACTGGTCACTAGCGGTAGCCATTGGCGAATTTTTTATTTTTATAGTTATATTACTTTTTTGTCCTTCTACCATCTCAGCTAAAAGCAAAAATTAGTGAATATAAACAAAAATTGATATTTCAAATTTAATTAGACAAAATTATCCGTTAGGTCAATTTCATAGAACATAATTGCCACTAGCCCAATATTTATATCAGTAATCTTAATATTTAAATGAATCATTTAAGTATTAATTTAAAATAAGTATGGTGATACTTATTAATATTTTGTTGACTGTAAATATATATTTAATAAATTAAAATATTGTTATTGTTAGTTATTATATTAATAATTGCTAATGTACATACATGCATACACATAGGAGATCAACCATTGATGATGTGCAAAAAGGCTTTTGGTCATGTAACCATGATTTTCACTTTAATATATTTGCATGCTCTTCAAGAATTGTTTGATAGTTTTTCTGAACTTACAGCAAATCCATAGCAGAAAGAGCCGCAGACAGCTACCAAGGTACTCAAAACAACTACTGCCGTGGGGGAGGAATTGCTCGATGGAGGCGATGCCGTGTCTCCGCCACCGCTGGTGATGCCATTCACTCGAGGCTTTGCTTCAAGCAAAGTTTCTACTAATCCTTCTTCCATGCTTTGTCTCTCCATTTTCTTGTTCCCTCTGCTACTTTGTAGAGACTACACTCTCTTTAATGATATAGGAATTTCTTTCTTTTTTTCTTTTTCTAAGCCTGAGATTTCACTAATCTTGCTCAATGAGAAAGAACAAAGATAATGAAGCAGAATCTATATATCTTGTGTCTAAGTTCAAACGAAACAGACAACAACCAATTTTTCCTTTCTCACATACGTAATTCATGCAATAGCTCTCAAATATTTTAAACTTTCCTCTCCAAACTTGTTTTGCTTCCCCGCAAGGATAAAGGGATTTATTTGTCTATGTCGCCAAATCAATAAGCAGTTGATTAATTGTTGCTTAGAATCTTGGTTAAGATCAGTAAGAAAATGAAATGCCCTTCTTTTATAAATTAGAATATATAAATTAGGAGCATAGAGTCAATGACCTACCGACTTTTTTGGCTTTTCCCTTAAGTCTTAACGAAATAAATGGGGAATTTATTGATTTGGTAATTCCATAAGAAATTTCATGAGCCCACATTGTTGATAATTGGGGATTAAATGGGACCGTCCACCCAATTTTAAATGCAATTTGGATTAGTTAACATTGATTAATTGTGAATTTTAGAAGTCAGTTTGAGGTGTACGACTTTTATCTAAAAAATCTGAGTAGCTCAAATCTATTTCCACTACCTTCCTCTAGTATAATGACGTCAATCAGGAATACATTGACATGTTAGCAAATATCTATGTCCCAAATTATCAATCGAGCACCCAATTATTTTACATTCAGAATTCTAGACGTAGTAAAATCGTAAGAAAGTCGCAAATTGCGGGTTTTTTTGAAAGAAAAATATTTACTGTTCTTGATGAAACAACCAATATGCCATTAACAGAGAAAATTTGCTTCACCACTCCACTAATGATTTTCCCAAATAGATTTTTGAGTGGATGATCCTTTGGGTTTCTACTAGGGTTCGTCCCTTAATCTCAAGCACCATGCAGCTTTTTGCAATATACAAGAGGCCAACAATGCCTGAATATGTGAATCTCCATTCAAGAGAAAAATTGAAACTGTGTGGATACATATTAGTTTGATTATTAAATAAATTCTAAGGACTCAAACTCTACCAAGTCAAACTAATTTATCACCTAAACCTGCCTTTAGTAAACTACAGAATATATATTAGCTAGATTGTATGACCAGATATATTATTAAATATAAAAAACAATCCCAAGCCCTTATTTTTTATATTATTTTCAGAATTTTAAGAGAGAGAAAAAGATACATTGGATATATTTTTAGATATCAGATTGACTTTTGGTTGAAGCCTGGCCATATAGGAGCGGTTGTTATTTTTATAATGGAAAAATTAAATAAATGGGAGGCCATTATTAATTAACCTTAGGAAGTTGATGGAACCAATAACTCAATTTTTGTGATGCAGGAACTACAATCTTTTGTGTAAAGTTGCTCTATAAACAGGCTATAATTGTATGAGATAATAGTAGTAATGAAACACTACAAATTTCCATCAAGAGAAATTAAAATTGGATTCACCAATCCACCAAAAATAATCTGAACATAATGCATATCAAATAGATTTTGGGTGAACTTACATAATTTATAAGAACACTATATATCAATTTTCTTGGCAATTTCTGTACATTTACAAACTTTTTTAGGAAAACACATGATAGAGATATTGATATTGACTTACTACTGTCTAGTATGTGTAATGGTGCCTGCATCTCTTCTAGGGTTCGCCCCTTAGTCTCCAGTACCTGATATCCGACGAACAAAACCCCCAAACCACAATTGCTTGCCCATATAGAGAATATTGTTCCTGAGAATTAAAATTTTAAACAATTTAATCATCTGTAAGTATAATAGTGCGTGCTGTGCAGGAGCGTAACAAAACATAAGAGAGGAGGAAAATTAAAGTTATAAAGTGTGTGAAACATCCCATGAACCAAACCAGAAAACTAAACTGCAAAGGCTTCCAGCTGAACCTTTTACATTTATTGGAAATATCTTAAGATAAAAGAAACATCATTCAATATTATCTAAAAAAAAAAATTTCTTGTCATTCATTATTAATCACCATAGCTTTTCTGACAGTTAGTACCGTAAGAAAATCAAGTGAGAAATTTCACTGACCCCTAATGTATTCCTCCCTTGTCTAAAGAAAATATCCTTTATGTACACCTAATTATATATATGGCATTGGGTGAATCGCTCATTATTTGGTGCACAGAATCTATAAAACATTAACCAATGCTTTAAATTTTGTAGTCGATTAAGGAAGGTCCGAACTAATATGTTTCTCCTTGTTTTATGAGGAAAAGATCTGAGGCTATCTTCTTCCTTTCTTTTTTGATTTTGGATATATTGTGCGATGAACTGAACTATTAGTTCTTCAAAAGAAGAAATAGAGTTTTCTTTGAGTGCTCGAAACCAAACCAATGTTGAACATTTTAAACTTTCAAAGAAGATTTTGCATTTTAAGGATCCATTGTACACGTGCATTATCATCCTAGAGTTGAAGTGGGATATATATTCTTTAGGATCTCTAGTCTCGTCAAACAAGTGGAAATTTGGTATATCGAACTTGTTTGGTCTCTCTTCCATTCTTATAGTATTAGTGAAGAGATCTTGATTGATTCTTTTTTTACCTAGGCCACTGCATTTTTAGTGGTTTCTAGCTTCTACATTTTTACGTATAATTCATCTACCTCCTATAAAATGTAAGCCTTCATATCATCTTTATCTAATTTCTAGTGACTTTCAAAGTAGGGTCCCTTACTTTATCCTAGGTCATGTCTTTTTCAAGGGTTTTCTTCGGAACCCTTGCTCTTGGGATTGTTTATGTCCATTGTCTTGAGGTGAATCATCTTTAAGATCATTAAATTGTTGTTCGTACCCTTTTATCATAATGATCTTTTATTGTAGCTCTCAATTTTCTCTTTTGGACTCCTCCAACCATTTAATAATCTTTAATAGGATGCTCATCATCCTAGCAAAAATTTCATCTCCCAAAGTAATTGTTTTTGTATTCTTTGATCCTTTGTTCTAGTTCATCATCTTCATTTTAGTGCCAAAAAATTTGTTTTTATTTTAAAACTTTCCCACAGATGGTGCTATTATAGTTCCTCAAAATCTGAACCTTATAGAAATGATCTCTTTGCCTTTGATAACTCCTTAAATATGAGAGAAAGCATTGTCCTCCTACAAAGAAAAGCATTCTGACACTCAAGTTAAAATTTGATTGAAATAGGGGATGTTATATGTGAGGTGTGTTTTAATGGCAAATAGAAGAGTGAAGTATGCTTTTGAATGCAATTTTAGAGAGATCGAGTGGAATTAAATAGATTAAGGATTACTATAACGTGAAAAGAAATTAGGTTATGATGATATTTTTAGTATGTCCTAGGGTTGTCAAGAGTTGTGTTTCAAGTGAAATATAAGAGTTTTTTTAATAGTACTAGAGATTGTACTAGATCAAGAGGTCACTTATCCTCCCAAAATCCTTTTTAATAAGTTTTAACTCTCCTAAAAGGAAAAAAAATGAATTTAATATATAAAAGTGGCAAGGTAGATTTTATTCCAAACAAAATACTAATATATTTATTAGTTGTAAAGTTAAATAAGAAAGTTACTAACTTGTATTTAAGATAGATTTTAATGGTCAAATAGTATCTTTATTAGGACTACATTCCGCCATTTGTCTTAGTAAGATAGACTTACTCTTATTTTACAATAAATACCCTTAAAGTGACCTTTAGCCTAGAGATCCACATACTACGAGTCTTAATTAGTGTAATTCTATACTTACCGAATCCCAACCTATAGGTTTAGCCACAAAAAGGTTATTTGAGCGCTCATGTCTTACTTGTTATACATACTTATATGTGTGTGGACTTATACTTCAGCCTTTATAAATTTTTGTACAAACAACAATATTAAAAAAAATAGAGAAAGAAGAACATAACTTTTCATCTATTATCTTTTTTAAAAGTTCCAAGTTATGGATGAATGCATACTTCTCAATGCTATTACATTTTTAAAAAAACCATTATATTTAATTTTTTTGAGATAATATTTAAGCATGTTTGAATAGCATAAATTCTTGGAGTGTATTTTACAAGTTATACATCTGAAAAACTTGAACTTAGAATCATAAATCTTTTACATCTCTATTGATAAAATATAAATATAAAAAGAGATAAGTCAAGCTTTCTAATTTCCCGTTGCAGATTCAGTAATTGATATTTGTATTTCTTCTAAAGTTCGTCCCTTGGTCTCAGGTACTAGTTTTGCTACGAATAAAACTGCCGCAGCACAAATAGCAGCATATATCAAGAATGTTCCTGAAAAGTTTTACCCAAAACAATCATCCCATTAAATTGCAAGAAAAAAAATTTGGAGAGAAAAAGAGATGGATAAAACTGGGAAATGAGAGAAGAAAATCGGTACCTGCTGAGCTCCATTCAAATAAAAGGTTGAAAGTGCCGGCAACGACCCAAGAACCAAACCAGTTTACTAAATTCACCAGGCTTCCTGCTGAGCCCTTTATGTTTATAGGAAATATCTGAAATTTAAAACAGTCATTCAATTCAAAGCTTCCATCCAAGTGACTTAAAAGGAATGAGCTAGGTCAAGAAATTGAAAGTAAAATTATATCTCACCTCTGACATTATAATCCACGGTATTCCCCCCATGCCAAGCTCAAAAGAACCTAAGAATACCTAATTAAATTTGTAGATTTAACATACGGTTACTAGATGGAGAGATTGAAAAAAACAAAAATTCTTAATTAAGATAGAACTAATGCATTCATGAGTTCTTTTACTTAAGATATGTTTAAAATCGAGATGTTGTGGTTTATAAGCTGCAGCTATTGTAAAATAAAATCACCACTTGGTTATTAAGTGGGTGGATAGTAACAAAACATTAGTTGTTAAAATAAGGGAAATGCCTTTTTAGGTTTCTGAAAATATACTACTTTAATTCTTACTTCTTTTAAAAGCTTACTTTAATCCCTACCATTTTGACGGTAATAGTTATATTACACTTTTCATGGGCAAAACAGTATTTTATCATTATATTTTATTTTTAAAAAGCTTTATTTACTCCAAATATTAATTTTTCGTTTTCATTTCTCTCCAAAACACCACCCCTACCCAAACCACCCGCCATGAAACTAGTCTCCAACTCAGCCCCCAATCTAAAACCACCCCACAAACTAGCCCCCTAAGTTCCTAACATCCACCTTCCCCGTCACCGCTCTCCCCGTCCCCTCCTTTCATTCCCTCCACATATATGGGAGAAGAAAAATAAATAAAAGATTAATGTGTTATCATAGGATGATGGTTTGGTGATTGGTGATACTATTTAAAGATGGTTCGGTAATTGGTGGTATTGTATTTTATATAATTTAATTTTTATAGATAATTTGGATGTAGTGAAGAAAATTAAAAATATTGAAAAAAAAATAGGGATAATAATTTGTTTATATTTTACATAATTTGATTTAAAAAAATACAAAGATTAAATTTTGGTGGGGGCTTGGATTTTTTCTTTTTTTAAGGCCAAAAGGGGCAAATGAAAATTAAAAGTTGGGGGAAAGGGAAATGGTGAGGTGGGGTATGAGAAATGAAAAATGAAAATTTAATATTTTTTCTTTTTTATTTTGTTTCCAAATTATTATACTTGTCAAATATCACATTAAGAGTATTATAGTAAAAATATAAAAAAAAAATTATTATTTAACTATCATAACAGTAGCTAGGAACTAAAGTGATTTTTTTTTAAAAAAAGAACTTAAATAATAAATTTTAATATTTCAATAACTTTAAAGTTATACATTATATATATTATATCCATTAGCACGTTAACTATACTCTAATATAACTAAGACAAAATTTTACTTTCACGCTAATGCATGCCTACATTTCAACCAATCGAGATAAGACTTCACTCTTGTATTAACAAATGCCCTTACATTTATTAGTACAATGATTAAACTCTACTAATCCCATTTTGTACAATGAGACAAAACTTCACTTTTATATTAATACGTTTAATCAATCAAGATAAGACTTTACTTCTATAATAAAGTATGTCCTCTACCTAGGAGAAGAGCAACTCTATTATAATTGGGACAATACTTTATTTTCATATTAATTTATCCTTAAACTTCAACCAATCATAACATGACTTCATTTTTGCATTGATATACACCCAGATGTCAGCCTCTATCAGAGAGGAGAGCAAGCTCATTATAAAAAAGAATTATTACATTGCTCGAATATCCACCAAAACTTAATCCCCTAACCTTTAAATTGAGAAGGTGCACTTAGAAGAAATACTTACCACTAGAATAAGCACTCAAGTGCAGTTAAGGAGCTTTTGAAACCAAGTAAAAGCGCAATAATTATAAACAAACATTTAGTTTCTGATAGATAGTAATTACTTCAGGGATAAGGAAAGACAATTAACAATTTACTTAATTAGTTTGACGAGCAAAATTGCATTATTTGTTTAGTCGCACGCAAAATTACCAGAACACCTGCAAGCTCCAAAATAGAAACAAGCTCCTTCCCCAAGTGAAGATCCTGATTGTCAAAGCACACATAATCATCGTAAAAACGACAGCTAAAAAATCTATTGAAAAATTAATCTGAGGTTTATGGTTTTTGCAACAAATTAAGCATATACTTGGAAAAAGAATGACAATGCTGTTATTGCACAACCCAAGCATGTTCCTGTTGCAGATATCTGCCAAGATTAACAAAATTTTAATTATTAATTTTGATCTACAATCAACCATATATATTGGAAAATTATCATATGATTCATTTCCATTCTAATTAATTATATATTATAACCAGTAGAAGTGGTCGTCTTCCTGTCTTGTCTATTAAGATTACTCCCAAAGCACACCCTACAATCTGCAGAAAAAGTATTTTTTTGATGCATGAAATTGGAAATGGATCAATCAAATAGTATGTCACATAACAAAAGAAAAAAAATAATAACAGTTCTAGAGTCAAAAACCTGAGCAATAGCCGCTGCAATATTTCCGATGGTGGTTGAGAAACCTATCATTGATCAAAATAAAAATTAAAAAAAAAATATTGCTTAATTCAATGCCCTAAACTCCCTATTCTTCTTCTGTGTCTTTAAGGGAAAATTGTCTGCTACCCTTATGTAATTTTTCATTTTTACTGTTTTCTCGCTTAATTTTTTTCTAATAAATGTCCATATCTTCATTTTCGTTATCATTTTTTTTTCATTAAAAGTGATCAATTTGTCCCTTAAAAAGAGAATATAGGTACTCACTAAAATAATCATGAGAAAAATGATAAAACCACAAAGGTAACTAGCAGATTCTTTGTGTTTAATTATAAGTAACAGTTCAGAGATTACCAGCTGACTCAAAAATAATGCTTGCATAGAAGGAAAAGCCAGAGAGCCCTCCAAATTCTTGGAATACCATTAGTCCAACACCAACCTAAAATGTTTAATTTAAAGATCTTCATGCTTTAGATAAAATGATTATCATAGAAACGAAATTTCTGATATATATATCCCTAATTTAATAGGCTCACAATGATTGAATGTGCATATTTCCATTGGAACAGGCTGAGAATCCCATCTTCTGATATCTTTTTAAGGTAGTTTGTGAAATCCTGCTCATAGACCAAAAGAAAGACCATTTTCCTTTTCTCTCTTCAGGAAATTTAACTTGACAGCAATAAAACAAAATAAATTGCTCATTCATGGACTTCTATGTTTAAAATTTTACTTTGATATCATCTGCTTCCTGGGAAATATCAGCGTTCTCTCCCCTAAGGCGCTGAAGAGAAGCTTCAAATTCCTTCAATTTACCAATTTTGGCCTGCAGCAATAGCACTCATAATTAACAAACAGTACTGAGTTTAGTTTATCTTTGCTCAACAATGATCAGTAAGCAAAACTAATTCAGACTTAATCTTTCATATCACTGGTCATTCTCTAGAGGCTTTCATGTTAAAAGAAACAATGATATACAACATTGTGTATCTCAATAAGGCACGTTTTGAAACCATTATGAAGCTATATATGAAACCCAATTTTTTAACATGCGAACGTCTACACCGAAGAGCTATGATTTCATTTCGCCAATGAAATTAAAAACTCAAAACAAAGCTTCAAATTGGACTCACCAACCATCTGGGGGACTCCGGAATGAAAAATAGACCCAGCAGTTGTGCCACACAAGGAATAATTCCTGAAAATCAAATGAAATAATGTTTATATAAGTAAATTATAAACCTACGTTTTAGATTATAAATTTAAAAGCTAATAACAAATAACCTATGAGAGCCGATGTGCGCCAATTGACTAGAGAACCAATTAGAAACATGAGTGCCTTGCCACATCCCATCATCAACTGTACATTCGATAATTCATAAGAATAACTACACAAATATAGTAGCCAAATGTGATAGCTAATATTAAATGTTTAAAATGGCAATAGTTCTTTACCATCCATTGTTATAATAAGCATGTCAAGATCTTAAAAGCTCGTGCAAAACTTAGATCCAAGGGCCCTACACCCCACAAAAGTTTTTGGACTAATATGAACACACACACATATATTTTATCTCTTTATTTTTGAAGTTTAGACTTTATCCCCTTTATTTTTATTATTTGCACCTTAGCCCTAATATCATATGCTGAAAAACTTTAAACTTACCTTCTCTTTTCTTTTCTTTTCTTTTTTATTCACATCTTGATCCTTAATATTTTTTTTAAGGACATCTTGTTTATTGTTACCCGTTATAACATAACATAGTATATTGAGTATAAAATTTTTTTGCTACACTTATCTACCTTCCATGTAAATGGAGGAACTAGAACCCAACACCTTAGGTTCTGAAACTACAAAAAGAGAGAATCATCTGCTATTTCTTGAAACATCTTTTCTGATTCAAAATTGTAGTGTAATGTGTATCCTCTTGTTTCAATCATGGAATAAATAAAATAAATCAAAATTTAAATTTTTGTTTAAGAACGAAATCTTATTAAAACTATCCATATCTAATTTATCTTTTGAAACTAAATTACATATTGGGTTGATCAAATAATATGAATTAAGATAGTATTTTGTAAATATATAATTGTCTTGAATATATTAATTATCTTTCTATTTTCTAATTGCCGGACAAAAGAAATATTTTCTTCTTTGTTCAAATTCAACACCTTTAACTCTGAGAAAGTGTTAGCACCAACCACTCGGGCAATTGGGGTGATTGCCTTGACCCACGGATTTCAAAATACGTCTTGCTCAGATTAATGGACGCAAATTCAGAATACATACCTCATTAAGTGAAGTGAACCCTCCCCTGACTCTTTTTGGGGTTATTTCCGCTACGTATACTGGTACCTATATCGCAAAATTTTGCAAGAATGTAACTAAATAATATTGGTCATCCAAGTAAATATATATATATTTATGGAACTAAGAGATGTTGTAATTGTTACTTGCGATTACCACGTAAGAAAGGAGCCCAATTCCGCATCCCAGGAAAAATCTTCCAATGTCAAGCCCCCAAGCATTCTTTCAAAATATGATTGAGCTCATTTAATGTAATGATTTGAAAGACTGTATTGACAGTATGAACTGGCAAAGCATTATGTATATATAGTACATCGTGGAAATTGACCTTGGTACAAAGGGAAAAATAAACCAGGAAAATTAAGAAACCTTTGAGAATGCTATTGCAAGCCATCCGGCGATGCATAATATTTCTGAAACTCCCATTGCCTGATTTAATTTCCATGATCAAAATCCCATATATGTACGTAGTCAAAACACGTTAGCTTTTAGCATTAGGCCACATCTAAAAATACCTATATATGGTAACGAGAAAAAAAGAAAAAGAAAAATGACATTTAGACTCCTATAATTTTAGAAAATAGATATGTAAACTCTTAAAATTTTAAAAATTCTCATTTATATCTTATCATGTAACAGATTCTATTAAAATTAATAAAAAATTTGTTAAATTTAATAAATTACGATTATACCCCTTTAATGATTGAAAAAAATCTAATCGATGTTGATCGATTCTTGACTCACCTTGATCAACATTGACTAAATGTTGACTGACGTAAATTGATTTGGTTGTTGATCAGGCATTGACCATCTATTGATGGGTCGTTGACTTGACAATGATATTTTTATTTTTACCTTTTTATTATTTAAAATTAATAAAATTCATTACTTAATTGAAATGTAAGTAAAATTTTTAAAATTTTAGAGATTTACATAATTCTTTCCTAAAATTTTATGGGTCCAAATATTCTTTTTCCTTAAGAAAAAACTTACACCCCTGCGACCTATTAAGTCAGCCATCCTTCCACTTAATATTGCACCAAACATTCCTCCGATTGCCAATATCGAACCAAAAACTGAATACTACACCATAAGAAGAAAATTAGCAAAAACAAAATTGACAATATGGTATCATTTGGATGCATCATTTGATTACATTACAAGTAGAGCCTAGATAATCTTAGAATGGGTCTTTTCTATAGAGATTTAAATAAAGGAGAAAACATAACATTTTTTTTTATTGATCAAAGTTTAAATTTATAAAGTTTATAATAAATTAAAATAAAAAAATAAACCTAATAAGAATAAAGTAGAATAAAAAAAATAAACATAAAATAAAAAATAAATCTAATAAGTTAAAAAGTTAAAAATGTAATTCTTAAAATAAATAAATTTAAATTAAACTAAATCTCTTAATTTTTTTATGTTTCCTTTATTAGATATAAATCAAAGGGTGTAAATCATACCAAAACAAGCTCAATTAAAGACAATATTCATTTGATTATGCCATGTTATGTTGATCAAACCGTATTACTACCCTTATGGTCATATTTTCTCAATTTGACTCTTGTCATTATCACGTGCACCAAGATTTGGGTGTTGGGTTTAATTGGTAAAAAATTTTTAAATGGTACAAGAAATTGGGGATTCAAATTCCGTTCACATCAAATGGAGAGAAATTTTATTTACATTTGATGTCACAATCGTAGTTTCGGGGAAAATTTAGATAGGACCGATAACCACCATTCTCTTTCTTTAGGACGGTTAAAAGTTCATTGTCTGTAGAAAGTATAATTAGGTATGAATATCAGCAAGTCAAAAGATCAAACAAATGGTCTTCCAAGAAACATATAGTCAATAGATTGAAATAGTGATGGAAATAATTAGTAGTGCTACTTCCCTAAGCAACGTAGGTGGTTGTCTAGAGCTCCAATATATATATATATATATATATGAAAAAAGAAGAAGAGTGAGAGAGAGAGAGAGAATAGAAAATTTTTGCTTAACCCCAAATTTCATAGTCGCTTGGGGCCTCAAAATTTCTTAGCTGCCCATAGAAATAATTAACCTTTATATCAATTGTTAAAATTTAATCAATTAATTAAATAATATGAGGATGGAAGAATAATTTCTCAATAAACTATCTCTTCAAAAAAAAAATATTAGCATTGGTCTAGAAATTTTCTATTTATTAATTTTTTTTTGGTGTGAAATGTGTTCATTGGTTCATATGACTATCAATGTTGATTTAATTAAATGAGAATAATAAGACGGGTTGGTAACTGGCTACCAAGATTCAAGCAGTCCAAAGTTGAACAAGTGATTGGAATTTTCAATTCATGGCATGGGATTTATGGGAAGAAATACGAAAAAAATAACAAAATGAAGATTAGATCATGATGAAATTTGGGCTTACCTCTGCTGTAGAAAGGCCTAAATCATCTAGAATTCCAGTCTCAGCAGGTGATGAATATCCCACCTGCAAAAATAGCAACCAAAAAAAAAGCCATAAACGCACAAGAACCTTATTACTATATCCAATACATGACTGAAGAAAAAGGAGGAATTGTACTCACAGCATTTCCGAAAACATAAGAGCCGCATACGGCTACCAAGGTACTGAAAACTAACATGAATGTTGTGGTTGATAAATGTTGATCATGATGAGTTTGCATAGGACCATACTTGATATCATCAGCCTTATCATAACTGGATTCTTCAATATCATTTTTGTCGGCATTAACAAGAAGTGAACTCATTGCTGATTCTTCTTCTTCCATATTTAGCATAAAATTAAGCCTTCTGCCTCCCTGGGTCGTCTATGTTTGTATGGGTGTGTAAGAGTGAGAGAGAGAGAGTGAGAGCTGTTCAGTTAACTTGAACAATTAATAGCATCACAGGAAGTGAAATAAATCCTTTAACAGAAAATGAACACGTGTACGTCGACAGTGAAATTACTGAAATTTATTTCAATAGTTAAAGATTTTGTCAACATCACCTTTTTTTTTTTTTAAGAAAGTTGAGTTGATTGAAGTTGACTGTGGTGGCAGAAATTCAACATCTTTCTCAATGTTCTATTTGAATATCCATTAATAAGTGTCGAAGAAGGCAACCTCCTTCTTAACCTCCTTCTTTTCGCGAGATTAAATAAAAGTAAATAACCTTAAATTTAATTTTAAATTTTAATATATATGTGCAACGAAATAAATTATATATCAAATAAAAATTTAAAATAAAAAATAAACATCACAACATAATTATTTATGTAATTTAGTGAATTATTTATGATTATAATAAATCTAAAGATTTTAGTCTTTTTTATTAATTTTTTAAAAAATTTATAAAAAATATTTAATAAAGAACCTTAAAAAAGACTTAATGTTTAATATATTCTTATTCTACTACGAATAATAAACACTCAAACAATAGTTTCACTCTAATACACACAAACACTTAATGTCTACCAAATTCTTCCATTCTCATAGAGTCTCTCTTTAATGTTTGATCTCAACTAAAGAGTTTACAAGTGTTTATATAGAAGTCTTAGCGCTGCTGTGCTGGGGACCTAGCGCCCGACGCTGCGGCGCTGGGGTTCTTGACTAAACACTATAGCCCTCAGCCCTGGGTGCCGCAACGTAAGCCCTTATTTCAGCTTCATGCTTTTCCTTGTTTCATTCACATTTTTGAGTTTCGTTTCACTTCCATTTTTGTGTTCTACACATTCTAAACTTTCTCATATATGTCTCACACATTTTAAATTTATTGTGATTCTCCTCTGTGATATTATCTCAATTCTTGTATAAACAAAATTACTAAATTACCAAATCTTCAATACTTGGTAACAAATTAAATTTTGAATGATAATAATAAATAAATAAGTAAATAAAGTTAGATAAAATAAAAAGCGAAACCAAACAGAAAAAAATACAATATTTGACGTGAAGGTGCAATTACCCTGTTAAAAAGTTTTACTAATAAAGTTCAATGAGATCAAATCTAATTAAAGGAGTATAATGCGTATATTTTCAATATAATTATATATCTATGTATAAGTTCTTTATCGTTACTTATTATGCTCCTCTTGATTAAATTCTTCTCCTTAAAATAATATGCATTTAATTTAATAATATTTTAAGGTGACACATATTAATGCTAATGTATTATCCTCTCAAACGTAGATTTGAGTGAAGTTTTAATAGGAAAATCTATAAATTATCAATGAAGTGTATTTATATAATATTGATTTTTTTTACCCTCTCAAAGTTAGTGAGTATGAAAAAATTTTAGAAAAATATAATTAATTTTATGTCTTTTAATACATATTCTCTTTTGATTTATGCAAAGCAAGCAATATTATTTTCATATATAAAATTGATGGAACATTTTAAACACAAGATAATTTACATGTTGCAAATATGATGTACACATTCTCCACTTGCTTCATATAATGTAAAAATATAACCATGATTAGAGTATGTGGCATGGCAGCAGTAATTTGTTTTGTATATATATTTTTTTAAAAAAATTATCGTGTTATTATAAATAAAAATATATCTCATCTGCAAATGAATGAAATGATATCGTGAATAAATATGGACAATAGACTGAAATATCATCACAGCTTTATTCAATATCATTTCTGTCGATATTCGTAATAAGAAAGTGAGCTCGTTGCTGATTCTTCTTCCAAAATTAGTATCATTTCTGTCATTAATTATTATTCGTATTAAGAAGTGAAATCGCTCCTGGTTATTCTTCTTCCATTTTTATATAGAAGTGTCTTAACATTTCTAACTCGTGAGAGCGAGAATCGTTTTTTTTTTGGAAGCAAGAAGAAGGATAGACACTGCATTAACTAGACAGAAGAAGTCTTTAATCAAGTAAAAAACTATGGGTAACACAGAAGTGGAAATAATTCCTCGACAGAAAAAATTACGTGGCATTGCCTTATTGGTAGTGTATGTTAATTAATTATAACTAGAAAATGACTGAAATTTATTTCAACAGTTAAATAATTTTAATATACATGTGCAAACCGGCTGGCCTTGAAAAGAACTTACTGATAACGAACTATATATTAATATAAGTTGAATTGAGAGGTGAAGCAATAGGACATTGTGTAATTTTTTTATTTTCTGTTCTTTTTAAACTTGAAACTACGTTCTTGGGAGTTCTTTGATTGGAAAAAACAAAAAGAGGAAAAGAACATGATCCTTCAAATATAACAAAAATGATAAACACATTTTTTATTTGAAAATAAGTGACATTTTACTTTTACCTGTTAGTTTTTTTTGTTAAAATTATAGTTGACCTTATTAAATTACTTATTTTCCCTCAACGAATAGTGATTGATAATAACAGACCACTAATTGCATCGTATGACCGACTGTTAATCAGTATTGATCGACCATTGATCAGTAGCCTATTGACTTGTGTGGATGCTATCAAAACCAAAATTGCATGATCTATATGATTGTTAAGTTATTTTTGTTAATAAAACATTAGTGGAATCCCAAAATTAATAAGAAAAGTAGATACCTCATAATGTTATTGTTAAAATCTTTTATTAAATGTCGCGTCCTCAATTGCTATATTAGCTAAAACAATATCATCATTATCGTGTAAATCATAAAATATAAAGTCCAACAATATTTATAAAGAGTTAAGACATTGTTGGTCAATAGTCAATCAATACTAATCAACATTAGTGAATAATTGATCAACACTAATCACACAAATAATTAACTGTGATCACCAATTAGTTAACATCTGCTCATGAAAGACAAATAAGTCATTTAATAAGATCAACAATTATTAACTGTAATTTTAACAAAATAATCTAATGCATGGGAAAAAAATTAGTTGAATTTTTTTTTTCAAGCAACAATCTGTAGAGTTTATCGCCCAAAACAAAAAAGAGTGCGGACATCAATATGCACTTGAAAATTTTCATTTTTGTATTGTTGGGTATTTGCTAATCAATTGTTTGATTTATATAATAAAGTGGTTTTATCAACAGCTAATCTTGCAAAACTGGAGCTCTTTTATTATTTTTCTTTAATTGTATTTGACTCTGCTTTGACTATAATGACGACGGTAATGATAAAATTGGAAGATGGGGTTTTGGATCCAGAAACTTTACTGGGTTATAATACAAATACAAGTAAAGGTCAGAACTTTCTAATGGTCATGGAAATTTTGAGATAAAAAATAAAATCCAGTAAGAGAAATGTGTGTGTGGGAGAGAGAGAGAGAAGATAAGCATAGAGCTTAGAGAGTATATGAAGGGTAGTGGTAGAGAGTGTGAAAATAAAAAAGAAAGAATAAGACAGAAGAAAGAGAGAGAAAAGCTGAGAAAATAGTTTTTGATAACTATTTATAATTTTAATATTAATTAAAATTAATAAATTTTTGTAGATTAATTTATAATTGACATATAGATATGACATAACATGTTGCATTTCAAAATCCATCTCACTTTATAAGTTTATTTAAAATTTTTGTAGTGAGGTATAATTTTATTTTTTTTACCGTCTAAATAAATAAATAAGTTAATAAATTGAGATAAAATTAATTTTTTTAATATTTTTAAAATAGAGTTGGGAATAAGCCAAACTCTTAAGATAAAAATGTCTTTATCTCTTTTTTAAAACCCTCGTTAGAGAAATAAGTATTTATACAACTATATCAAGCCCATAGAGCTTACTTAAGCATGTATAATTCCCTTTCTAGTTTATAAAACTTATATGCACTTCCAAACTTCACATAACTAAAAGGTTGGATAAATACATGTTCTTGCAGGTCATCATGTAAAAATGTCAATTTCATATCTAATTTGAATATATGCCATAAATTTTAAGTTGTCAATATAATTATCAATCTGATTGTATCATGTCTTTGTCACTTTAGCAAAAATTTCTCTATAATCCACTTCAACTCTTGCTTATAGGCTTTAGCTATTAAGCGTGCCCTTGCACTTGTTGACCTCACCATATTTTTTTAATTTTGCCTTGTACCCACTTAACACTAATTGTCTTGTGCCCTCTTGGAAGCTCAATCAACTCCTTAAGTATCATTTCTTTTAATTGTTGCAATTTCTTCATCAATAGCTTTTCATTATTTTGATTATTTCATGGCATCTTTGAAAACTACACGATCACAATCTGAAATATATAGCAAAATATGTTATTGGATCCTTTTCAAACTCATTAGAATTAGAAATCCCATAATTCATCATTCAAGGTGGTATTTTTCTTTGTCATTGAGGTCTTTATGCAACTATTTCATTTACTGGCAAAGTTTGAGGAACATTTTGAGTGGTTGGTACTGGTTGTTGTACTATTTCCATAGGCTGCTACATTTTCTCTTTATCACCATCAAAATGTATAGGAATGTATATTCGAACATCACTTTTGTTCCATGACCAAGTTCTTTTTTCATTAAAAATAATATCACGACTGATTACAATCTTTTAATCACAAGATTATACAATCTGTAGGCTCTGGATTGTTCATTAATACTAAGAAATATACATTTTCTCTCTTATTGTCTAACTTCTTCCTCTTCTCCTTAGGAATATAGGCATAGGCAATATACTTAAAAATTCTAAAATGATCTACTATTAGTCTTCACTCACTCCAAGCTTCTTATGGCGTCATATTTTTAACAACACAATTGGGGCTTTTGTTCAAAATATGAATGATTTATTTAAATGCTTCAGGCTAAAAAGTTTTTACAATACTACTCATTGTCAAAAGACTTTTCTCTATTTTAATAATAGTGCAACTTTTCCTCTTGCACACACTATTTTGTTAAGGCGTGTAAGCTGTTGTATGTTGCCTTTTGATTCTATAAGTCTCATAAAAATTTACAAATTCATGTGAATTGTATTCTTCACCATAATCAGTTTGAAAAACCTTTACTGCCTACCAACTTCTTTCTCAACAAGTGCTTTAAAGCTTTTAAAAATTGTAAAAACTTCAATTTTTTCTTGCAAGAAATAAACATAAGTTTTTAAATTATAATTATCAATAAAGATAATTAAGTACCTTTAACCTCCATTTGAAGTTAGATTTATTGGCCCGCAAATGTCGAAATGGACTAGCTCTATACCTTTCTAGCTCTTCATGATCTTCTATAAGAAAATTGGTTACAATGTTATTTCCTAACAACACATTATTTACAACTTAAGACAAAACTTTGATATGAGAAAGACTTGTCAGTATATTCTTTTGTTGTAATTATCTCAAATTACCAAAACTCAAATGTCTATATCGAAAGTGTCATAACCAAGCTTTCTCCTTTAATTTTGTAGAGTAACATAAATAAGTTATACTATAAAGGTACAATGAAAATATACGATTAGCATTCATTTTGACTTGAGCAATTAAGTCTAATTTTTCATCCCGTATGTGATAAATTTCATCTTTGATCAATATCTCATATCCCTTTTTTTACAATTGACCCATATTAAGCAAGTTGGTCTTTAAATCTAGAACAAATAAAATATTAGAGATAGTACCAGTAGAATTTCTTTTAGTTTTGAGGGTTACCTTTTCTTTTCCTATAATATAAAAAGTATAGAGTTGTCCCCAATGCATAAAACCACGAGTGCTTATAGTTTTTATTAGTGAAGAACCAAGTCCTTAATAGGTGCCGAGTAACCTTCGTAGCCGGTGAGATAATGGAACCCCTTCTCAAATTCGATGGAACCTGGTAAAGCAACTGGAGCTCTTAAAAAGTGGGCTTGGGTTGCTCAGATCTCGCCCAAATAACGTATAGCCCATACAATATACGCCTAATATTTAAATTTACTTAGGAAAGGGGTGCAAATAGGGCGATCCAGCTCATAAGGAGCCTCGAGATTCTGACAAGCACCCTTCTTTTTCTTTTCTTTCTTCTTCTGAGAAGCCTCGGCCCCTCCACTTCCTGTAACTTCTTACTAATATTATCAAACACTACATTCTTCTATTTCAAAGTTAGATATTTTACAAAACACTTGCTTTCTATTCCACAGCAGAATATCTATACCAAATAGTCCTACAACTGTTAAAAAAACCCCTGAATCTAATGATTTCAGGAGTGCAAAAATTGTGCTATTCTTCTCAAAATCGAGGAGTTTACTTAATAGAAGTTTGAATAACCAAAATTTTGAATCTAGTAAATGATGTCAAAAATTGACCAATTATATACATTTTTTCATCAATCAAAGCTCATAGCAAAAAGAAGAAATTGCTTCATATAATCCAAGAAATAATCCAGCTCCACAAAATTTTGCAGCACCCTGAAGCTCAAATAATCATAAACATTTTACAAGCTTATTCAATTTGTCATCGGATTTTATTTTCCGCCAGAAGAAAATATCTTTTTTTTTTTGTTTCTCTCTCTTGTAGATTGAAAATTATTATAAGATACATCACCTTGATACAATGGGTCTCCAATGTACTGTTAGGACATTTTGTATCACTGTATAATAACCTGTATCTTAACGGCTACCATGCATCATTGATACTTGTATTTCTTCTAGTGCTCGACCCTTAGTCTCCGGAACCATCTTTGCAATGAATAAAACACCCAGGCCAGAAACGGCACCATACAAAAAGAATGTTCCTGAAACATTGTGAATTAATAACAACACATTCATCTCCAAGAATCACTAATAAAAAATCATAATAGAAAGTGCAAATTTCTGAAAGTGCATATTTTTCAGAAATTTGTTTATAACCTAGATTTTGGCGGAGGTTTTGATTCATGTTTATAAATTTTTCAAAAATTTAAGGAAGATTGTTAAAGAATTTTTTGGAACCAATATTTGTATTTTAGGTGAGAGGAAAAATTTGGAAGGAGCGAGAGGGATCACCTATTGAGCTCCAATTAAACAAAGGGGTGAATGTGTAGGCAACAATCCAGGATCCGACCCAGCTAACAAGAATGACAAGGCTCCCAGCTGAGCCCTTAATATTTATAGGAAATATCTGAAAATAAATAGAATTAGTACCCATATCATTTAATGTAATCAAAAAAATTTGAAGGCTGGAGAATTAAGTATGAAATCTTACCTCTGACATTAGAATCCAGGGTATTCCTGACATGCCAATCTGAAGAAAACCCAAATACGCCTAATTTTGCAGAATCCAAAAACAAACCATATATTAATGGTTAATCTGAGGCCATTTTGTTGTTCCAAAAATTGAAGAAAAATAAATTCATAGAAACAACCACCATCGCATTACCAATACGCCAATGAGGACAAAGCTAGCTGAGAGGTCCTTGGTGTAGTTAAGGTCCTGCTCATGTAAGCAAGCAAAAGAATAATCACAAAAAGGCAAAATGGCCAAGGAAGGCAAAGGGAATTAATATATAATTGATGCAAAAAAACTTTTTTTCAAAAAATAAAAAAAAAAACCTTGAATACAAATGCCAATCCGGTGATTATACAACCCAAGCACGATCCGATTGTAGATATCTGCAGAGATATTGGTAGAATTAATCCTGTATTAGTAGTGTTATTGAGGATCTATGTTACAAACTTTAATTTGAAGCAAAATAAAATAAATGTGTTATCAATTCTGACCAGCAGCAGGGGTCGTCTTCCAGACCTGTCTATCAAGATTACTGCCAAACAAGTGGTTATAATCTGCACCATCCATAACAATCATAATTATGTACTAAGAGTTGAGATCCATGTGCAGATGTTCGCACTCGAGAATTTAGATCATTCTCAAATGCAGCATGTTTTAATATATAAACTATGTAAAGATAAACGGAGTTACTGTTAAATCTAAATTTGAAAAGATACATATGCCAGCACAAGTATATAAACCAAGTAATTATTATCTCATCTAGGAATTACATTTACAAAGGGAGTAATTAACCTGTACAATAGCTGCTGCTATAGTCCCAACCGTACTTGAAAAACCTGTAACAAAATTGAAAAATTATAACCAAAAAAATAAAAAAACGGTTTTCATATTTCCCCGTAACAGTTTGTTTTCCCGAGTTTTATGAATCGTCAATTAAAAAAATGGTGAGGTATATTACCAGCTGATTCAAAAATAGTGCTTGTGTAGAAGAGAAATCCATAGACCCCTCCAAATCTTTGAAATATGATCAGGCCAACTCCAACCTGAAAAGAAACAGTTTAAAAATGTCTGTAAATCAAACAAGGCATTAAAAAATTAACAGGCCACGAGACAGATAAATAATCCCGAGTCTCACAACGAGCGAATGGACATATTTCCACTGGAACAAGTTCAGAAATCCATCTGACATTTGCTGAAGGTAGTTGGTATATTCCTGTCAATTACCCAAAAGAAAAAAATTGGTCCCAGTTCTTTTTCTGCACCAAGAAAGTTAAAAGCTAAGGGGGAAAAAGAAAAGATAAAGCAGTTATTTATAAATTTTAAAAATTTCTACTTTAATTTCAGCAGCTTCTTGGGAAATATCAGCATTTTCTCCTCTTAGGCTACGTAGAGCATTCTCAAACTCTTCCATTCGACCAACTTTTGCCTGCAGGAAATTGCACTCATAGTTTGAGCATATTATATAAGCTAATTCTGCAGCAATAAATCAATCTGAATCTAATGAGACTTATCTGAAAGTACATTGCTATAATTAAATTTAACATGTGGCAACATTTTCAATTTTGGATCAACTAAGACAAACTAATTACCAGCCATCTAGGGGACTCTGGAATGAAAAATAGGCCTGGCAGCTGTATTAACCCTGGAATAATTCCTGGAAATGAAATCGAAAAGAAAATTATTTAGCAAATGGAACCACTTTGGTAATAATTGTATAGAAACCAATACAGGAGCAGTGGAATATATCTAGAAGTGACCTATCAAAGCCAAGATGCGCCAGTTGACGAGAGAACCGAAGAGAAATGCGAAAGACTGACCAAAACCCATTAATAACTGTAAAATGAACGATAATATTTCAGGCAACTATGTAGAATATTTGACCTTTAACACAATGTATCCGAAAAAAAAGACCTTCCAGTCAAAATCTGTAACGGGAATATCTACCGGATTTAGTGCAGTAAATGTGCCCCTAACATTCTTGGGAGTAATTTCTGCAACATATACGGGTACCTATATGTGACATCACCATTTATCAGAGGAGCTTGTAAATGAAACAACAAATATGTAAGAAGCTTAGAGCAATTACCGCATAAGAAACAAGCCCGATTCCAAATCCTAGTACAAATCTTCCAAGGTCTAGCCACCTTACTTCCTATCAACAAGCATTGAAAATTCATAATTAGATTTTGTAAGTAAGAAGTGAAATCACTATGCATTTTTCTGGTGAAAGAACCCCTGGGGGGAAGGAAGGATACAAAACCTTTGCCAATATCATTCCAAGCCAACCAAGCATGCAGAAGATTTGTGAAATTCCCATAGCCTGCTTTACAAGATAAATAACTATTGTTTTTACGGATCATATGTAGAATTGGAAAATAGGAATTTAAGACTAGGGAATTTCAGAAACTTACAGCTCTTCGACCAATAAAATCTGCAATTCTCCCACTCAAAACTGCACCTAACATTGCTCCTATTGTCAATATTGAGCTGAAAACAGAATACTGAAATGTCCACAAGTATAATTAGCTAAAAAAAAAAAAAGAGAGTGTCGTATCAAATATTTCTCTAAACCAGCTTTATTTACTATAACATTAAATCTTTGCTACTTAATATTTTTTTCCTCAACGATTAATTACATACAAGTCCCATAATAAATTTTATGCATTGGATGTCAAGACTAGAGTCATTCGAGTTAAAAAATCATGGTTGTCACTACACTTGGTGTAATAATCAAACAGGAGAACAACAAATTTGGAGAAAAATTGACTGGGCATTCGTTAATAGAAATTGGTTGGATGCATTGGAGTTTTCTGAGTGTGAAGTTCTTCCAGCGGGCATTTCAGATCACTCTCCTCTTGTGGTCTCCATCTCTAGAGCATCATATAGTGGTATTATCCCTTTCAAGTTCTTCAACGCCTGGTGTACCTACAATGAGTTTCTCTCCACAGTTGAGCGAGTGTGGCAGCGTTATAGCTCCCCAATGGCCCGGGTATGGTTCAAACTCAAGCTATTAAAACCCAAGCTAAAAGAGCTCAACAAAGTCTTTTTCTCTAACGTCCAGCAAAAGATTGAAGATTACAAACTGATGTTGGCCTCCTTACAGAGTAGCCTGATCCATGATCCATTCAACCAAATCCTTCAAGAAGAGTAAAGGGGCATTTATCAACATTTTAGGAAACTTATTTATACTAAAGAAAGCATTATCAGACAAAAATCAAGAATTAGATGGATTCAAATGGGGGATTCAAACACCAGCTACTTTCATAAGTCAGTTAAGTAGAGAAGAGCTCGGAATAGAATCATTTCGATTGAGAGCCCAAATGGAGAAATTTCTGAAGATCCCAAGGTTGTGAAAAAAGCCATTGTCCCTTACTACAAAGATTTGTTGGGTACCTACACTTCCCATAGGGCGTCCATACAAAAGAGAATCATAGATGCTAGCCCTAAACTGAAGGTAGACGATAGAGACATGCTGAATGCCCCTGTCACAGCACAAGAAGTCAAAAATGCTATTTTCAGCATCAATGGTGATAAAACCCCATAACCTGATGGTTATAACAGTTATTTTTTTCTAAAATGCTGGTATATTATTGGAAGGGAGGTCACTACAGCTATGTAACATTCTTCACTTCAGGTCAGTTCTACAACCCCATAAATGCCATTGCCATTACCCTTATGCCTAAGATTCATAATCCTCATAGCTTGAGGGACTATAGACCAATTACATGTTGTACAGTCCTTTATAAATGTATCACCAAAATAATAACCTGCAGACTGAGGAAAGTGGTGAGCCATTTGGTCAACCCTAGTCAATCAGCCTTTATTCCTAATAAGTAGATAATCGATAATGTTTTACTGGCACATGAACTTGTAAGGGGTTATGATCGTAACAGCGGAAGCCCAAGATGTGCACTTAAGATAGATCTCCGCAAAGCTTATGATTCGATATCCTAGAATTTCTTAGAAAAGGTATTAATAAGGCTTAACTTCTCTTATCACTTTATCAACATTATCGTGAAATGTGTCAGAACAAACATTTATTCAGTTGTGGTAAATGGAAGATTATAGGACTTTTTTTTCGGGGAAAAAAGGATTGAGGCAAGGGGATCCCATGTCCCCTCTACTTTTTGTATTGGCCATGGAATACCTTAGTAAGAGTCTAAATTGTATTTCTCAGAATCAGTTTATATACCACAAGGGGTGTAACAGGCTGAAACTAAATCAATTGATGTTTGTAAATGACTTATTCTTGTTCTCTCATGGCGATGATAGGTCAGTAGGCCACTTTAAGTAAGTGCTTGATGAATTTTCAATGGTTTCAGATCTACACCTTAATGCTTGTAAGAGCTTCATTTTCTTTGGGAATGTTCCTCAGCCTACCAAGGAGACAATCCTTCAACTTACTCAATTCCAGCAAGGTGTATTGCTTATCAAATACTCAAGCATCCCCCTAATCTCAGGGGGACTGAAGAAAGACCACTGTCAGGAGTTTATTAATAGGATAACTACTAGAATCTCAAGTTGGACTGTAAAATATTTAAGTTATAAGGGGCAGCTGCAATTAATAAAATATGTCATAATGAGTATGCATGTCTACTGGAGTTCTACGTTCACCCTGCCTAAGTCAGTCACCAAAGAAATTGAAAGTAAATGCCATAATTCCTTATGGCATGAAAGTAACCAACATGGGAAGAGAGGATTAGTAGGCTGGAATGAGGTATGTAAAAGTAAAAAAGAATGAGGACTTGGCATTAAATCTATAAGCTTGTGAAATTTAGCGGCAGTTACCAAACACATCTGGGAGCTGGTTGCTGTAAAATTCTCTTTATGGGCAAAATGGGTAACTGATAACAAACTGCGGAGACTAAGTTTTTGGGGTATCACAAAGCCAATAGATTGTAGCTGGACATAAAGGAAGATCCTTGGATTGAGAAGTCAGATAAAATAATTGTTCTCATATGATTTGGGTAATGGCAAATCCTTCCAATTTTGGTGGGATCCATGGCTGGGTAGGGAATCAATAGTTAATAAATTTCCCCACATTGACATCTTTGATGTGGATATTCCACTGGATGCTAAGGTTAATGATCTATGGCAGCATGGTCATTAGAACCTCCCTAACCCTTTGGACGAGTACACTGCTCAGGTATGGGATTATCTTCACAAAAAAATTTCAATTACTGAAAGAGATGATAGAATTTCATAGACAGTAAGCTCCAATGCAAAGTTTTCTATTGCAAGTACTTGGAGGTGTCTCAAGAATAATGATGCTAAGGTGAGATGGTATAAACTGATATGGGAAACACAACATATTTCTAAATACAGTTTCGTTACTTAATTGGCTTTGAAGAACAGATTATCTACCAGGAAAAAACTAAAAAAATAAGGGGTTATTCCATCAGATGAATGCCCCCTTTATGGTAATGACAAGAAGACAATTCCACACTTATTCTTCCAATGCAACTTTTGTAGTGAAATATGGCACAAAGTACTCAGGGCATGTCAATTCAATCAATGCCCAGACAGATGACAACGAGTGATCTCTTTCCTCTGTAGAAAATCTAAAGGCAAATCTATCCTCAGCAAGATCAGAAGAGTCTCGTTCTGTGCTACAATCTATTTATTTGAAGAGAGTGAAATCTGGTGGTCTTCCAACAGAAAACTCCTTCTACTAGCGATCTATCAAAATATTAAGGATGTTATCTAGCTTAAATGTATAAGTGCTGTCAATGGCCAAGGGATTAACCACATTGTAGCTGGTTGATAAATGTAGCTAGACGTCTAGGAGTTGTAATGTCTTACTTTTTCTCTTTTGAGTATTTTCTTTGTAATACCTGCTAGATTTAGCATTTATATAAATTCTTTACTTACCACAAAAAAAAAAATTTATGCAAGCCTCTTGATAATTGATATTTAAAGTATGAGTAATACTATACATTTAAAATAGTATTTCAAATTTTTTTATCTCAAATGATATGTTGAGTAATTATTGAATTGTAAAATTATGTAAATTTAAAATTACTCATTATACTATTTTATTATTCCATGATTGCTTAATATATCATTTTAAATATAAAAAAATTAAAAACATAATTTGAGATGTGTAATATTATTCTTAAAGTATAGGTTTTTTTATGCAAAAGTGCATGTACTAAATAAATTTTAGTGAAGCCGCTTAACTCCAATGAAATTTTATTATTCCTCTTCCCCCACCCCACAGGACCTAATCCTCTCTCTCTCTTGTTTAGAAATGGACATTGTATTAGACTATTAGTTTATATTCTTTCAAGGAAAATTTTTGCAAATTTTTAGAGTACATAATTAATTTTAGCTATCTATTTTATTTTTTAACATTTGTAACCAAAAACTGAATGAATAGACAAAAATACTCTTTTATTATTTAAATACTGTAACAGTGCTACTACAGTAAATAATATTTCACTACATAAACTTTTTTATTTAAAAATAAAATTATATTTTTTTATTTATTTTAATCATATTACTACAAAATTTACATAAATAATTTAATTATTTAATGTAGTTAAATTAAACTAAATAAATAAAATAAATAAAAATTAATTTTTATAAATAAATACAAACTTAATTTGTATTTTTTATTAAAATTATATTTATTGATAATTAAACAAAAATATATTTTATTTATTTATAAATAATATAAATTAATCATATCATATATAATAAAATAATATTATAAAAATATAAATATTGAGATAAAAATATATATCACGCCTGCGAAAAAAATTTATCGCACCCATATTTGAGTGTGATATTTTATCGCGCTCAAATATGTTTGCGATAAAAGCTTGGCTTGTTCGCCATGCAATTTGTTGCAAAGTCTATTTTTCATTAATCTTCTTTGTGAGAGTATTTCTTCAAAATGTCACATCAGTGAAATCTTATTTTTCGCTTTCTTTTCAAAATATAGAATAAACAAGTAATTTAAGTAAATCATTTAGTGGGGACAAGATTCAACCGTTGCATTTTTTCTTCAATTAAGTTTGAGCTAACAGGAGAAAGTCACTAAAGAACATCTCTCAATAATAGAGAGTTCCTAGTGAGGAGGTGATTGGGGTTATTTAAACTTAATTTTATATTATTTATTTAAATTTAACTATATTAAATAATTATTATTTATTTAAATTTTATAGTAAAATAATTAAATTATTAATAATAAAATAAATATAATTTCAATAAATAAATAAAAATTTTAATTTTGAATAAATAAAAGATACTGTAGTGAAATTGTGTATTGTAGTGGATACTGTATACATGTAACAGAAATTATTGAAATAATTGAAGGATATTTTTGTTCAAATATATTGTGTTTGTCTTAATAAGTTAAAATTTTTGTATTGTGACTACATGCCTAAAATTTACCTTCTTTCAAAAACAAAATAGTGGCCAGCCCCTCGGAAAATTTCGTCAAAGCCCTTGGACTGGACTAATATTTTACCCAGAAGCTAATTATGGAGAACCCCTTCTACACAAGGTTAATTTCAGTTAAACCCTTTGACTTAGAGGATATTTTTCTCCTAAGGTTAATTACATAGAAGCCCCTACTGAAAATTTCATTCAGCCCCTACATAAATTTCTTTAAAAAAAACCCTGAATTCAGATGATATTCTTCCTCAGTTAATTACAAAGAAGCCCGTGAGGAACGAAATTTCAGCCAGCCCCTCGATAAATTTCCCCACAGCCACAGGACTGGTTTAATATTTTACTTATTGGTTAATTCATACAAGCCGGTGTTTATTAATGTCGTTTGAGCCCCTGGACCCAAATGATGCTGTGTGTGATTTGCTTGGTCAATTGCAATGAAGCCCCTCGAGTCACCAAAAATACTTGCAGCAATGATTAATTTACTTAAGAGCCCTTTTACCACAATAATTGTCGCAAATCACTTTTACCTCAATTATCACCGCATGTTTTATGGGCTTCAAATAATTATTTTTATTAAAAATAATTATTTTTTATTAAAAAGGAACAAACATTTTATTTTCTTTTTTTGACAAAGGAGTTTGACGGGGACGGAATCCGAACTCGAAACTTCCAATAATAAATAATTTTTAAATGTAAAAATAAGTGTATAGAATTTTTGTCGGTATTTTTCTACCTACTTTTCTCAGTCAACAACAATAAATATTTATGCAAAATGCACTTCCATTAAAAATATATTTTTAAAATACTCTTCATTCTTCAAGGAAGTTATACCCATTAATAATAAAAAAATTTAAAAAATCATCAAATGTAAAGAGCAGGGAAATAAGGGAAGCACTTTTAAGAGTTTTGGTAAGAAGTACTTGCCTGTGCTGAAGTAAGGCCAAGGTCTTCAATGATTCCAGCCTCAGCAGGTGATGAATATCCCACCTGCAAGTCAAAGCAAAGACTCATCCTCAAATTCAGTCATTAACCAATGAATCATCATCCATAACCATATTGATCAATAATTTCTTAATGATAATGGGAGAGCGGCCGGCTGCGTATTGATGTTACCAATACATAATTTTAATCTGCAACCTGAATCATAAACCTATGTCCAATAAAATGGAAAATCCAAAGCATATATGTATGTCCTATAAATAATCATGGAGAGACAAAGTTAAGTTTACTCAATCAATGAACTTTTTTTTTTTTTGCTGTTGAAAATCCATGGATGAAGAGTAAGCTCATTCAGAAGGGGCTATTTTCAAGCACAAAGATGAAAGAAATTTCCTCTGTGAGATTAGAATAGAGTAGTTACCGCATGGCCATAGACATAGGAACCGCAAACGGCAATTAAGCTGCTGAAGATAACCCTAAAAGTCGGAGGGGGAGAAGGTGAATGCTCACTCTGCAGCCGTTCAATGCTACCATAGCTTGTGATGGAGACTCCACTTTTCAGAATGAGTGAAGTGGTTATTAGTGAACCTTCTTCCATGTCTGAGCCACAGCAGCTGGCAAAAGAGTTGAGAAGAGAGGAGATGAATTCTGACTGAGAGTTCCAGTTGGCTCAACTTAAATCTATCCAAGGCTAAGTTTTACTCATATGGTTGAGGTTGTTTAAAAATAATAACAATGACAATAATTTGGTGAGTGAATTTTACACCTATATACTGACAGACGCTCTTCTCAACAAAAAAAAAAAATAAATAAATCACTACCATAATTTTTACGTCAGCATTTTTATCACTTTTTCGTTAATGTTTTAAAATGTTTATTAGACGATTAGATGTTTTAAAATGTTTATCATTTAAGAAAGTAATGAATTATTAACCATCAAAATCTAAGATGATCGTAAAAAAAAATAGTAAATAAATTTATTTCAGTATTTTTGTGAAATAAATACATTTACAAGTTTTATTTATATATATTATAAAAAAATTATTAATTAAGTTCTTGAAGCTTTATTGAATAATTCCTATTTTTCATTTTAAATACCTTGACTAGTCCAGTTTTTGTTATTGAGAAAATAACATTTAAAGAGTATTTTTTTTAGGGCAAAAAAATAAATTATATATTTTATTGGAAAAAGTTCACAAATAATCTTTTAATTATTTTATTATTTTTTTTAACTAAATATAAAATAATTATTTTTTATTAACCAAATAACTTATTTTTGGACACATTTATCATTATATCAAATTTATAACTTCTTTCTTTTTTTGAAAAAATTTTAAAGATATATTGAACAAACCGAATATTTTTGAAGTTGTTATTGTAAAAATCAAAAGTGTTGCTGAGGATCGCTTCGAATCAAATCAAAGAAATAGCTCCAGTAAATTTTCTAAACTTTGTTAGAAATTAGATAAATTTACATTTGAAGTTAAAAGTAGTTGTTATTAACGAACTAAATGAGTTAGAATGGTATAAACGGTGTTGAAATCCGGCCAAAAATAAGTTTTAGAGTGTGTTTGACGAAAACCAGACGGCGGCCGCCGTCACGGGGCACATCTCGGGCCTGAGATGTGCCCCGAGATGCGCATATTGTTCACGCCGCGGGCCCAAGATGGTCCCGCGGCGCGCACATTGTGTGCATCTCGGGTTCGAGATGCCCCGCGATGCGCACATAGTGCGCGCCGCGGGGCCGTCTCGGGCCCGAGATGTGCCCCAGCGATGCTCATTTTTTTATTTTTAAATATTTTATCTTTTTAAAATATTTTACTAATTTTTCCATTTGTGAACTTTTCTTAATTTTGTTTTTTGTTTTTTCAGGTCATATGGAGTGTGATGTGATAGTTATTTGTTTTGGAGGAAAGTGGGAGAGTTCTAGTGAAGGGCAAGAAAGTTATGTTGATTATAGTAATTTTAGAATTTCGGTTCTGAAAGATATTAATTTTGAAGATCTTTTAAATGCAGTATGTTATACCTTGGGAGTCGACAATGCGAAGTATAAGGTGACTTTGAAAATCAAAATTGATGCAACGAGGTATAACCTAAAGCCTATTGAGATTAGAAATGACAATGATGTTCGATTTTTTTTAAGCGCCAATAGAAGATCGTATTGTCCTTTATGTGTAACAGTGGATCCTAGAGCTCCTGTTTATGAAGAAAATGTACAGCTCCTCAATCAAAATCCACCATCAATTCATGCTCATTTTATGTCAGCTAGCGGTTGTAACTAAGTGAGCCATACATCTCTATCAGTTCCAGCAGTGGTTCCTGCAAACACAACGAACGAGTATCACAATGTTTCTCCTATACCCTTTAATGAAAACCCAACCTATACACATTACGCTTGTGATGACATTGAAAATGTTGGAGATGTGGAAGGGGACTGTGATGATGTTAGAAATGTTGATAATTTAGAAGGGGATGATTTAGCAGAAGGCGGACGTTGTTATGTTTCGACAAGCTCCCTAAATGTTGAAGCTAGAAGAATAAATTTTTGTGAAGCGGAAAACCCCTTTGCGTTTATGCCTCCAATATCACCATCAGACTTGGGCATTTCAGATAAGAATTCAAGTAGTGGAATTGACGATGTGTTTGTAGGAAAGTTGTTTGATAGCAAAGACGAACTTCACCAGGCTATTAGTATGGTAGCACTTAAAGGTAATTGGAGCTTTAAAGTATCAAGGTCGACAAAAGATCGTTTTGAGATCAAATGTGATGATGATAGAAGTCGATGGCGATTACGTGCAGTGTCGACAGATACAAGGAAACATTTTATTGTGCGCAGAATTGATTCAAGTCACGTGTGCCAATTAGATCGATTGCGCGATGGTCATCGACAAGCAAAGTCTCGGATTATTGGCAAATTTATAAAAAATAAATTTGCATCTGCGAGTCGACTTTATAGACCGAAGGAAATCCAAGCAGACATACGTGAGGAGTTTGGCATTGAATTAACTTACTCTACTGCTTGGCGGTCTAAGGAGCATGCATTGGTGTTGATACGTGGTACTCCAGAGGGTTCATATAAATTACTTCCTGCATACTGTCATATATTGGAACAACAGAACCCTGGTACAGTCACGCATTTGGAGATTGACGATTGTAAGCACTTTAAATATTTCTTCATGGCTCTTGGACCATGTATTAGAGGGTTCTAGTCTTCCATCCGACCGGTTATTGCAGTTGATGGTACATTTTTAAAAAATGCATACTTGGGAACAATGTTTGTGGCTGTTTGCAAGGATGGAAACAATCAAATTTTTCCACTTGCATAGGGTATTGCTGACTCTGAAAATGATGCTTCATGGAAGTGGTTTATGAAAAAACTCCGAGGAGTTATTGGCGATCTTGCGAACCTTGTATTTATATCTGATCGATATGCTAGTATCGAGAAAGCCATTAAAGAGGTATTTCCTAATATATATCATGGTGTATGCATCCATCACTTGAAGTGTAATTTGGTAGCATGATATAAGATACCATCGCATACAACAAAAGGAGGGGGATACTTGGCCTCCTATTTTGTTGCTGCCAAGGCGTATCGCATAGCTGACTTTCAAAGGGAAATATATAAGATGCGAGAAATGAAACCGGAGGCAACGAGATACTTGGAGGAGGAGGTTGGTTTTTCAAAATGGGCTCGATCAATGGGAGCATTCAGAAGATATGACATCATGACCACCAACATTGCAGAAAGCATTAACGCTGTTGCGAAGGATGCACGTGCCATGACGGTGACTGCCTTAATTGAGTGGATTCGAGAGTTAATGCAAAAATGGTTTGTTGAGAGACGTGAGGCTGCAGAAAATATGTCAAACTTCTTGACCACTTAGGCCCATAACAAGATTTGGAAGCACAATGATGATTCCGCTCGCATGACAGTGCATGCAATAAATCGATCTCGTTTTGTTGTTAAGGACGAAAAAAGAAATGGAATAGTGGACATCCCAGGGAAGTCATGTAGTTGTCAAAAGTTTGATATGCGACAACTACCGTGTCCTCATGCACTTGCAGTATGCAGGCAGGTCAGATTCCAGTACCAGACTCTTGGTTCGCGATATTACACGACTGAGTGTTTGTTGCGTGCATACAGTGAACTAGTAAATCCGGTTGGTCATCCGTTAGATTGGATTGTTCCAAAGGAGTTGAGAGCTGCTGACATCCAGCCTTCTATAGTATGTCGGCAATCAGGAAGACGTCGGAAGAATCGAATTCTATCGCAAGGTGAGGCTCCCACGAAGAATGTATGCAGTCGTTGTAAGCAGCATGGACATAATCGACAAACTTATCGAAACCCAATTCCATTACATAGTAATTGATGTGTTCTTTATGAGTTATATTTGTATTTTAAAGTCATGTAGTTATGGACTTTATTTGACTAGTTAATTTGCATTTTTTTTTACGATTGCGTTTAATTGATGTAGTCATGTAGTTAAAGTAGTTATAACTTCCGCTTGGAATGCTTACACGTCTAGCCAAGCGCACAATTACCTCTCTCTTCTCATGGTCTTTTGGTACTAATTTACGATATACCGAAAGAACCTATAAATCAACCAACCATATTAAGTTACGCTTAAAACAAAATAAAAGTTATAAACTAATATATATATTTTTCATTCATATCAACACATACCAAATTCTTTGCTAACATTGTATCCTGAACCTCATCGAACAATGGAGTCCCTCGAGTCGTCCAATTCAAAATACGAGGGAAGCGATCACCATTATGATAACCAAAAATCTCTCCGCACACTGGAATTGTCTCGAAAATTCATACCTAATATAATTATATTTAAAATATAAGTTTGACGTATACAAATAAAATATATAATTAAGATCAAAACGTTAAGTACACAAAAATTATGGCGTAGCAGAAATGCGTGTGAAAAGTCATATACGTTGTAACTCTCAAACTTCTTCTGTGCAAACCCTTTCCTTTTTATTTTCTCAAGTTTTTGGAATGCAGCCTTCTTAAGTGAGTTATGAAGCATGGTCTATGCAATATTGCCCCATGGATACTTATTAAACTCATCAAGGTCATCCACTAAACATAGAACAAAATTTTGAATTCCATTACGCTCGTCACGTGGAATCAAAACACGATGCACAAAATAAAATAAACTCAACTTTACTGCATCTACATCGTCCATTTTCTCCAAATTTAGACGTGTGTACCATTGATCAAGAAATATGTAAGATAATTTTTTTACCCTAGAAAAATATGTATCCCATAATCGAGTGCCCAATTTCCTATGCAGCTGCTGGGCGGGAGGGTAATCTCACATTTGTAGTCCAGTAATTAGTACAAACTCCTGTCGGCTAAAACGGATGCGTTTCCTCCCTATGTAAAACCACATCTCATCTTCTACATTAGAGGTATGCACCTCAGGCAATAATAACTCGTGCACCAAAATACCAGAGAATGTCAACTCTGACATATCTAAGAAATGCTCCATACACGTCTGCCTAAATAATATTTTCTGATTTGTTGTCAGTTTATCTTTAATGCAATTTAGACCCCACATCTTAGCATAAGCCGTCACTGATGCACGAAAAAATATGTGCTCTGAAATTCTATATTCTTTCGATACGTTCTCTTTCCTATAACAATGAAAAAAATAAAATACATTAATATTAAAAAAAAAATAATCAGAGAAATATTATTTACAGAAACAATTAATTTAACATACATAAAAATCATAATACATTAAAATAATTAATTACTAACATATTAATCAACATATTATAATAAAATCAAACCAATTTACTAACATATTAATATTAATCAACATTAATTAATTATATATTAAAATTAAAATAATCATATATAATTATAATTATATAAGATACTCACAATAATAATAAGAAATGTTACAAACCAAAATTAATGAGTCATTTAAGCAAAATTTTTCATCTATTAGATCAATTCCTTCTAAATAGAATTTATGAAAAAATTTTCTTTATTTAATTTAAATAAAATTACATTTATCTAAATTCTATTAATGTAATTTTATTAATATATATATTTAATTAATTTAAATATAATTAAAAAAACCAAAAAAAAATTTTGCGCCACGTGTCATCTCATACAAGCGCCACGTGGCGCGAATTTTGTGGCATCGCGGGGCCATCTCGGGTCCCCGTTGCGCGCCCGCGATGCGCCTGTTAAACGCGCATTGCGGGGCCATCTCGGGCCCGATATGGCCCCGAGATTGGCAACGGTGGCCGCCACCGCTCCGGCCGCCGTCTGCATCGCGAATATGACCCAAAAATCACGAATTTTTGCCCATTTTTAACGTTTCTTACACCATTCAAACCCATTTTTCACATAGAATTCAATAATTTCATCTATTTCTAAATTTAAATACAAATTCTAATAATTTTATAAACAAATTTAAATTTTTCAAAAATTAAACAAAATTCACCAAAATTCGGCCATTTTCTTTGTTTGAAGTGAGAAATTTGTTGTACAAGCTCCGATCTATGCAGTGATAACTTCAAAATTTTCGATCTAACAAATTTTGATAATTTTCGATTTTTTTTTGGTGATTTTCGGGTGAGAGAAAGGTTAATAGGGAAAATGGGCAAATGTGTCCAAAATGTATATTTTTTGTTAATAAAGTATATTTGATTTTAAGTTGGTTAAAATATTATAATAGAAAAATAAAGGGGTTATTTGTGAAATTTTTCCTATTTTATTTAGGACAAATATGAGAAACTGCTACATGGTAAAATGTCACATTGCTACCGTGAATTTACTATGACATAGTAAGCTGTGGCTTGGGCTTGGACATTAGGTATCACGCTCGTCGCTCCTATGAGTTTGAGAATAATGTTCTTTATGCCTCTGAAAAGCTCTCGGAGTCTAAAAGATTCAATGTAGTAAATTTGCTTTACTAATCTTAAGTGAAAGCTTTTATTTGAATAAACTCAATTTTAAATTATTAGAAGTGTGAGAGTTAGACTTGTATAATAAATCATGGAGAAACACAATTGATGAAGGGTGTTTAGGAATTGTTGTGAGTGATTAAAACACGTTTAAGGTATTTTACATGTGATTCAGAGTTTTAAGTCATAAAAAACTTTAATTTTAAGATTAGATAGAATTCGCCTTTAAATCTTATGTAAGATAATTGAAAATTAGGTTTTAAAAATATTAAACTTAGAACAGATGCAAACCACCGAGTTCTCTTATTTTGATGGAATTAGCGAGGCATTAAAAAAAAATGGGGCAGAATATGATAATCAAAGTTGTATTTTACGTGTAAAACAATTTTTTTATAGGATTAAGTTTTGATGTTAGATAGAACGTTTTAGTTTGATCCCTTATTTTTTAATTTTTAAATTATTTAATGAGTTTTAGTTTTATTAAAAGGAAAATTGAATTTAGTGAACAAAAGAAATAAGAAATTGATTTATTTTGAATAAAATACCATTATGTTAATTACTTTAATTAATTACTTACCATATTAAATAAAAAAATTATAATTTATTATTTTAAAAGGAATCTAAAGACTAAAAAGTGCCTCAATAGTTTTGTGTTTTTTTTATTAACTTTAATTATATAAGCTTACCCTCATTTTCGCTAAATTTTCTCCTAAATAGGCCATAGCTTAGAGCTCTATATGCTTTAACCCTTATTTAATACAACCCTGTGTATATTAAATCTCGACTCAGAAGTTAAACCCTATAAAGTATCTTCAATTCACTAGTTTTATTTTATTTGACGCATCTAAACATGTATACAAACTTAAATTTCTGTAGATTTTTGTACAAAATATACGTATACTTATGTTAAATTGTCTCATATTTGATCAATTTTATTTTATTACCTTAAAAAAAAATCACACTTTGAACATTGTTTTTTTAATAAGAATTGTTTTTTAAAAAAATATAGAGACTAATTAAGTAATTAAACTAAACTTTAATAGTAATTTTCAAGTTAAATTATTTGCAATACTTTCGTGCTCTAATTTCTTTTTTTTTTAAGTTTTTGTATTTTAATTATTGCTAAAAGTAAAATTATAATTTTTTAGCATCTTATGTGATTGTAAATTGTAGGTGATGTGACATATATATATATAATTAATTTAATAAATTACGTAATTTATTATATAATTAACAACATTATATATCGGTGCGACAAAAAGAAAGACAAGTGTTGCTTTGCAATTACACAAATAGCAAAACTTCAAGCTATATTTTAGGTAAAGCCAACATTCAACAACTATATTTTTGTGTTTTTTTCCTGAAGCGTTTCGAAGTAACGTGGCTGTCAGCTTCATGGTCTTTACAGTTTACACAGAAACCACAATTATTTAAACAATGTGCTGGGTGGCTCCTCAAAGTTTCTTCAATAATCTGTAATTGTAGGCTCTCAAGTCTCAACTGAAAGTCATGATGTCAAGTTTGAATTATAGAAGTTGAATTTCTGTTGGTATATGAAAAGATTGCGAATAGTAATAAGGGGAAAGAATATTTTGACCTAAAATTTTAAAAAAGATACATGTAAATTTAAGTATTTTTAAAAAATTTAACGAAATTTTTGTCATATAATAAGTTTTATTAATTTTAGTTATAAAACAGATAAATTTGGTAAAAGTATAATTATGTTTCTGTTTTAATTATAAAAAAAATTTATATTCAATTAAAAGTTAGAAAGAGTACTTGATCCTCCCATCTTGAAGTTAATAACTACATATTTTAATTAATTAAATTATTTTCACTTTAAAATTAATAATTACATATTTTAATCAATTAAATTATTTTAATTTTATCTTTATTTATAGGTCAAATCTATTAACATATTATTATTAAAACTACGTGTTAATCACCATTGATAAGTATTGAACTCTAATCACCCTTGTAATAAAGAAGAGTATTCATTATTCTGCAATAATAAATTTTATTAAAATAATATCAATACAAAAAATATAAAAATAAAAAACGATATAACTCTTACCATCATAGAAGTCAGTGTCTACCACTATCGGCTACTATGCTAGTTGTCGGTTAATATTTTGATTGATTTAAAAATGACCAACCAACCAGTGATTAGTAGTGGTAGATGATGGGCGGCGGCGAGCATTGACTTATGTATTGGTTAGGGTTTTACTGTTTTTCTTTTTATATTTTTATTTTAATATTATTTTAATAAAATTTATTGTAATACAATGATAAATATTTTTACTTAAGTGATAAGAGTTTAATCTTTATTAATGATTTTTTTTTCTTATGTAAGGGTCTATTAACTTTAGATTTGAGTTTAGACTAAAATTTATTTTTACTCTTTTTTCAATTAAAACTATTAATTAACAAAAAATTTAATGAAATTTTAAAACATTAAAATTTACGTATCATTTTTTTTTTTTTAAGTTAGAGGGGCAGATGTTTTTTTTCTCTATTAATAAGGCTGATTGCGTACTCATGAGAGCCACAAACACTTCACATGATCTTTAATCATAAGTTCAAAACGCTCTGCAACTTTCTTTCCTTGTCAATCAATTGTTATTAGAACACATGGCGACACGTGACATGATTCCAATGGAAGTAACACCTACACGTGCCCATTTAACAAAAATTTAGGATGTATAATTTAAGGGGGAAAAAAATAGAGAGAGAACGTAGATTGTGTATCTTCAACATTTAATAATAATGTTGTATTTACATGTTGAAAATTAAAATTTTAATCTTAATCAATATGTTAAATGATATGATATTTGTTGATATGTACTATTTAATTACATACTAATTTTATATTAATTATTACTTCATTATGATGTCAAATTAATTAAAATATAAAATCTTTTATCTCTATTTTATAAGTATAACATTATTTTAATTCTCATCACTTTTTCTTTAAATAAATGTTTTCATATTTTGAACATGTGGGGTTTTTAAATTTCAGATCAAACATTCAACTAAACAAACAATAATTTTGACCATGTGATTATACTTGATTCTCTATGTAGATATCATATGTTTGGTGGATAAATATGCCTGCTATCTACTATTCAAAATCATAAGTTCAAATAAGAGAAATAGAATTTATTTTTGGGAATTCTTTGATAATGACTAGAATTTTAAGCCATTATTCTTTTTAGACCCCAAATCTAATAGTTAAAATTTTTATGGTCAAAGAATTTAAAATTTTAACAATTTTGCCTTTGACTAATTACTTTCCTCTTTACAAATAAAATCAATCGAATCTTTACTAAAATTTTCCATTGCACACAGGTATATATCATGATGCGCACATCGTGCACATCTCGCATGTAAAATGCATTTATTATTTATTTTATAAATATATGAACATTGAATTATTGTTATAGTATAATTTGATGAAGTAAAAAAGAAATTAGGTGAATCAAAAAAAAGAAAAAATTATAAATCTAAAATAATTTATAAATTTTTGAGGTAGTAATTAAATCGTGTGCCTACAATCGCGCACACGATTTAATGCGTGAATCAATTCGCGTGCACGATTGAGGTGCGAGATGTGCACAATGAACGCATTACGCACAAGAGCATTAGAGTATTAGAATTTTTTTCCTTCTATAAAAGGGAGCACTCAATTTTTCTTTTAAAAAACAAAGGGTAGTTTTTAACAAATTCAGGAGGGTCGTTAGTCTACATCCTAAGTGTTTTGTTAAAATTAATTTCTCTTCAATTATTTCAAATTAAGTTAAATAATGTAGGAAAATTGCCGATTATCCCCACTATAGATTGTTGTAATAGTCACATATATTCATTTTTTTTTAAATACCAAGTTAACCCCCTTGCTTTTATACACACTATTTGGGGACAAAAATGTTTTTACCTTAATATTTAAGTGTAAATAACATTATTATCCCAATATAAATAATATTTTTATCCTCTTACTTTTAATAATTAATATTTGCAGCCACATTTAATTTTTTATAATTAATATACTTTACATGTTATTCATATTCTTAAAAAGTTATTAACATTTTAATTTACATACTTATTTTAACAACTGATTTTCATATGTTATGACTAGCTTGAAAAAAAAATTATGTATGGATATAAAAAATATGAATTTCTTAGTAAAATTAGGAATATTTTTTCTTATCAATATTTTTTATATCCATGTTAATTAAAATATATACTTTTTAAATAGAATAGTAAAACCGTGTTGATTAATTCAAAGAGATATTTTTTATATCCATAAATTTTTTTATTTGTACTAATTAAAAATGTGTAATTTGCATTAAAATATAAAAAAATATGCTAATAATTTATAGAGATGTTTTTTCACACCCTTATTAATTAAAAATATGTAATTTTAATTAAAATATCTAAAATATGGTAATTATTTCATAAAGATATTTTTTTCATATGCATATTAATTAAAGATATGTATTTTTAACTAAAATACTAAAAATGGTAATTAATGCATAAGGGCATTTTTAATATTCATTTTAATTACAAAATATCTATTTAATTAAATTATTAAAATGGTGATTAGTTCGTAGGATAGTTTTTATTTCCTTGTTAATTAAAAATAGATATATTTTTTATATCTGTATTTTTTCCAATCTGGTCGTAACTTATTAAAATAAATATTTATGTAATCAAATATTAATATTATTAAAAAATATAAATAATAGATAGAATATATTAATTGTAAAATTCTAAATAAGGATATAGATGTCGATTGTTAAAAATAAGTGTAAAATATTTTTTTAATTAAATTTTAAGGATGAAAATATTTTTTCTCTTTAAATATTAAGTTAAAAGATGTTTTTATCCTTAAATATTATCTTAAATATAACCGTACGAGGGCAAGAGGAAATAGGGTATTAAAAAAATGAGGTGAGTGGTTATCATAACAATGAGGAAGACTAATAATTTTATATAATTGTCCATTATTTTGTAAAATAGTTTAGAGTTGAATATCAACTAGACCAATATATAATAACTACAAGTAGTTTGAGAAAAGTGTTGGTTGAAATTTGTTTTTTAATAAAATAAACACAATGAAAGTTAAATTGTCTTGTTCATAATTATATATATAAAAATAAAAGATTATTTTAATTTTTTATTATGATAAATTTTGAATTGATTGACTACAATCTTCTCTACTACCCTCAATTTTCAAACTTAATGCGTGTGGATATGTAAATCTTTTTTAATCTCTAAAAACACTAATACCCAAATTTGAGAGAATGATAATAATTAAATTCTTTTTTCACGTAAGAATACGTAAAAAGATTTTTTTTCTTTATATGATTGTGGTGTTCTTTACTACTCTATACTTCCTATATATATAGAAATCTCCCTTGGATATTTAGAATTTAATTATGATTAAGAAATTATAATTTAATTAGGATTTGAGTTAGTAGAGGGATTGCAAGACCTATGAACTTCCTAACTCCAACTTAAAAGGCCTAGTCCGTATTTTCTTATAATACACCAATTCTTCTACGTTAACCCCAGGCTATTCCACTAAAAGTCAAGGATTGTATTCTAGTAACTCACGTTATAAAGTAAAAGCCAATTTAATTAAAACTCCTTTCAATTAAATTGGACTTAGTCTTTAGATTAATAATAACAACTTAATTGACTCTTTAATTGATATCCATAATTAAAGTTAGGCCATGAAAAGATTGTTCTGGCTCTTTAATTATTTATTTGTCTTTAAGTTAATGATTGCTCTAATAATCACTTTTAATATGTCTATATTTGTAAATAAATTTACAAATAAATATTATTATTCAATAAATAATTTATTAAATAAACTGTGGCCACAGATTTTAATGATCAAGTACTATAAACATCTTAGGTGGACATTAATTATTAGATTCCATCTTACAAATATATGTTTTTATGACCCATAAAATTATATCTTCAAGCTATCGAGGTTTTAACCGTTTAGATGGATCTCACTCCGTGATAACTCAAAAGATACAATGCATGAATGTAAGTTCATTATCTGCTCAGGATTAAAATCAATCAAACTTATTTAAACTTTTGTGAATTAAGATCTATAGCATTTAGTTAACCAGATCGAAATTCATAGTAGTCCCATTCAATGTAACATATACACTAATATTTCTACTCGAATTCTCTATTTCAATGATCAAGGTAAATTATCCACTATAAGAAACAAAAACTACAACCTTACATATTGAAATGCCTTTTTTATTAATAATTGTGAATATGACTTAATTTATAAAGAACTTGTGATCTATACCCTCAGTATTAGCATCATATACCTAATATATAAATCACATACTTTATAAATATGGGCTTATCAATGTATGCTCAATTATATGTATGACAAACTTTTATTAATCAAATAAAATGTTATTTCACATACTTTAAGGGTATAAATAATATTATATGTCTAACAAAAAGAACATCTAAATCCCTAAATCTTTTACAAAATGGATTGATATATTTCTAAATTTTCAAAAGTGATAAAAATACCCCTATCAAATAACAAATTTTATTTATTTAAATTGTCAAAAAGTCAAAAATATGAAATGTAATTTTATGTTTTTACTTAGCAAAATTAATAACACATGTCACCATATTATAGATTGTTTAGAATTTTTTAATAAAAATATTTAAATAAATTAAATAAAAAAATTTCAATTTTTTTTAAAAAAAAGCAAACGGTAACAAATCGCTAATGACTAGTGGAGAATTAACTCAAATTAAAAATTTAAGATTTACGCAAGGATATGGTTATTTTCATCAATGGAGCACTGGAGGAGTACTAAACTAAAAAAATAAAGTGGTAACCACTATATCTTTATCATTAAATAGCAGTAACTGAATATGCATTGCCAACTTCATCAGCTAGATTATCGACCATTGACATTGACACGTATTATTTGTAATTTATTACAAAATAACATGTGTCATTTTATTTTATAATTTTTTTAATTAAAAATACAAACCAATTATATTATGACGTGACTTATGTTTAAATTAAAAAATGACATGTATTGTCTTAGATCTAAGACACTTATTCTTTTAAAAATAAATATATGAATTTATCAAACAGAATATGTTGGGATCTTTTTGTTTCTTTTGAAAATTTAGTGATCAAAATTTTTTTTTTTTTTTTTTTGCTGAAAGCTAATTATAGGATTATGAATGATGACATTGCAACAAAATTTCCTTAAGTTTTTTTTTTGGGAAAAAACTCGACAAAACGATAAATTTATTAATAAAATTAAGTGAAAATAGAATTACAATCGAAGATAGTCACTAAGCGACACATCCCTAAGAAAACAAATACCCAAAAGAGAGTAAGGAAATAAACAGGAAACACAATCTCTCAAAATAAATATAAACTAATAAAACTTGTAATTAGACAATCTATTTGCATCTTTAAGGAGCATATGAAGTATATCAGAAGTAGGCCTCAACCATCAGGTAAAATTGTTCAACTGAAGTCTAAGGTTTGCTAATTTATCGGCAACTGCATTATTCTCCCGGAATGAATGATTAAATTTGAATTGAATACTCTATCAATATAATCTTTACAATACTGTCATCGGTTGTGAAGTTTCTAGTGAAGGCATAATGTGAGATTATAAAGAAGATAAAAGATCAAGATGAAATTAAATTATAAAATTATCTTATGTCATCCACAAGCCATAACAATCTCCAAAGCTAAAACAACTCCTATAATTTCTGTAAAATAAGCTATCTCAATCTCTAGAGGGCTAGAGAAACCTTCTCAAAAATAGCCCGTGTCATTTTTAAACACCCCCCCCCCCCCCCAAGTAGTCATGTCTGGAATACCTTTTAAAAGCCCATTTGTGTTGATTTTGACCTAACCTTAAGGATGAAGATTCCAGAATAGAACCATAATTTTTTGTGTACGTCTAAAATTAGAAGCTATTCTCAATTTGTGTAAAATGAAGCTATCTACCCCATAAGAGACAAAACTAAGACAGAATGAGGCAAAGTAACGAATATGAGCAAGACAATTCGCCTTGAAGCTATTCAAATTAAAACTCTGATTAAAAAATCTAAGTAGATTTCACAATCGCCATATCAAATACAACGTATAAGTTGTTTGACAATCTCCAAATATTTAATAGTTGGGAGTTGTAATTTTTTTGATAAAATTATTTTCCATAATTCCATAACAGAGGAAACCGGTGAAAGATGTTGACTGAATAGTTGCACAAACCAATTCCAATTATCCATAACTAAAGAGCAAGAGATAAATAGATAGTCAACTTCTTCAGTATCTCTTGTGCAAAAAGAACAAACTGAAACAATACAAATACCATGTAACTATAATGCTTCATTAGTAGGAAAAAGATCCAGAAGAAAAAGCCACATGAAAAACAAAATCTTTGAGGGAAAAACCTGCCAAATGCATAATAAAGTTGAGTCAACAACATTACTACTTTTAATGAATTCATAACTCTTTTTAAAATTAGAATTCCATCTCTAGCATAAGCCTAAACAAATCATCTTTACCATTAAGTGACAAAATAATATCGTTGACTTTATCATTTAAATGTGAAAAAATAGCATAAAAAGAATATGGAATCTTTCAATAACCATCTTTTATAACATATTTAACCATACATTTTAAACCTAAATCATTAATAGGAAGAATAGGTTCATCTAACCATCTATCATGCTAAAAATTAATCAAAGTCTCATCATTAATGATCTACTTTATCCCTTCATGAAAATAAAAAAGAATATATTTAAATTCATTCCAAAGAGAAGAGTAAAGATACCTCTTTCTTACATCCTGAAAATTATACCGTTTCTTTATAAAGTCTAAACAAAAGGTATCAACCTAGTGAATTTTCCAAAGAGATTTAAGAAGACAAGCTTTATTAAGTGAATCAAATCTACGAAGACCCACTCTACCTGCTTCCTTTGACATGCTAAGCCTATTCCAAGACATCAAGATCATCTTACGAGAGCAATAATCTCCTAAAATGATAAAACTGCGAGCCCAACTATTCAACCTCTTAAGAAGAGAACTAGGCTAAATTATAGACCTTGAAACAATGAAGAAGAGTGGTTTGAAATATTGCGTAGATCAACTTAATTCTACCCTCCATTGAAAGAATTTTACCCTTCCAACTACTAAGACGTGCACATGCCCCATCCGCCAGAGCTTGTAAGTGTTAACTACATGGACAACTTTTGAAAATAGAAACTCATAAATAAGTGAAAGGAAAGATGCTAGGAGAGAACTTCAACTGAGCTGAAATATCCTGACGGTGATGAGCAATATATTTACTAATAAAACATTAGCTTTTCTCCTTATTAATTACTTGTCCTCAAGTTATACTATATTGTTCAAGAAAGTCCATAACGGAGCTAAGAGACCTGTTATTACCCTTACAAAAAAAATGAATACATCATTCGCCTATAAAATATGAGAAAGAGTCAGACACTCTCTTAGAACTATTATGGTTTCCATTTTCTTAGTATTCACCAAACTGTGAATGCCACGAGAAAGAGCATCCTCAGCCAGGCAAAAAGGCAAAAGGGACAAATGATCTCTTTGGCAAACCCATCTACCACAATTGAAAAAAAAATCTTTTGAAGAGCCATTACTAATAATAGATAAGCGAGCAGACCTAAAGATGATAGAAAACTAATAAATAAATATTTTATTGAAACTAAAGCAATTAAGAACTTACATAAGAAAATCCTAACTAATTGTATCAAAGGCTTTAGAAATATCCAGCATCATGCCAATGTTGTCACCAATCACTTTTTTGTCTAGTAAATTAATATCCTTTGACACCATCGAGATACAATCATGAATTTACCTACCACGAATGAATGTCATCTGATTTTGCATGACTAGATTATATATAAGAATTGTTAATCTATCAGCAATAGTTTTGGTAATAATATTAAAGAATAAATTTGCTAAAGCTATTGGCCAAAATTGGTTAACAGTGATTGCATCAACTGTCTTAGGAATTAACACAATAAAGCTAAAATTCAAATTAGAGAGCAGGAAGTTCTTACTAAAAAATTATTGGATACCAAACACAATATTTCTTTTAACTATCTTCCAACAATGCTAAATGAATATACCAAGAAAATCATTTGACCCCGAGGCATTAGAAGGGTCCAACGAAAAAGTAGCCATCCGCACCTCCTCCTCAGAATGGATACTAGTCAAAATCTCATATCATTTGTGGATCCTCTATAGCACCATGTAAATTATCATTATTAGCCTCATCTAAACCTTTGCTCCCAATATGTTTCTCATGTTGTATCTTATTCAGAATTTTCCTGTGAAATTTCATCACTATCCTCACACTTGTGATTCTCAATTCATTCCACTATTTCAGGTTCAGGATCTTGATGTAGTTAAATTGTCTTGTCTTTATTATCAACCCCAATAGTATCAAGAATAATTAAGCTCTTTGTTGCATGATCAGTCTCTGTACTTATGGATGGAGAAGAAGAAACCCTAACTTGGTTTGCATCCTTCAATGAGACAATTAGTTCACCCTTAGTTTTTGTGTAGACCACTTTTTTCTCCTAACTTTGCATGACTAGATGACTTTGAGTAGAATTCTGGTGTCGACATTTGGAGATATCATGTCCAATCTTATCACAACTAGAGCATTTTGTGGAAAGTTTTCATAATAAACCTCTACTTGAAAATCAAAACCTTCTCGCACAACTATTAAGAATTATGGCAAAGGCCCGAAAACATCAACCTCAATTGATACCCTGGCATAGAATTCATAAACTCCTTCTCTAGTAGCTCTATCCAACTGCAACGACATACCAACATCCCATGCAATACCCATTATGATCTTTGGGCTCTAATATTCCCAACTAAGACCATAAGTTTGAATCCATACCTGAGAGTTTCTATGAATTTCAGTATTGTATGGATTGAAATCCGGCTGCCTTGATAAAGATGGAAAGATCTCGAATTTAACATACAAGTACCACTACTACAAACACGTTGCATATCAGAAATATCTTCAAAATTGAGTACATAAAAATCTTTTGACAGTGGAAAGAGATTCCATTTGTGTGTAAAATTTCACAATTTTTGAAGTCTTGATTTTAAATTTTTTATCTTAATAGATTGTGAACCTTTTTTTAAAAATAATTTACTTATTAGATTGGATTTACTTCGATTAATACGATTTTAATATTCTTCTTCACCTATGTTATGAATAACTTATCACCTTTAATACAAGGAACTAAAATTGTGAAGAAAATTTTTAGAATATTAAATAAGAACGAAGCAAATGATCATTTATCAAGAATCGTAAGCTTCTCGTTAAGAATTACAAGTTATTTATCTTTGTATTTAATAATTAAGCTTGTCATTTTCTCCAAAAAGTCAACCATGTCAACTATTATTAAAAAAAAAAGTTGAAGAAAATAATCACACTTGTATTGTTGGAACAATACGGGAAGTACTATAGCATACGGAAATAACTGTAGCAGCTGAAAGTTATTGTAGTTGTTAAAAATCACTATAGTTGACAAAAAACAGTGAGAACGACAACTCCAACATAATCTCAAGATAAACTAGGCAACAGTAGTACTGATTTTTTATCAAAGGAAATCATGTAGAAATACACTTTGTGTTACCTGATTTCGATAGCACACATAGGGACAGTTGGCAGCAAGTTGCCGGCAGATCGTCTTTAAAAACCCGCAACCCAAACTAATGCCGACGATTGGAGACTGGATTACAGGCAGTAGCAGCAGCTACAATGGTGGATTGACGAACAAGATCGTTGGAGTTTAGAATTACCTGAATCAATGGCAAACAGAGCTATAATCTGCTGGAACACCGATCAAAATAGATAAGTAAAACAAAAGTATAAGAGCAGAGAAGAAACTTTGCATTCAAAGATGAGATGAAATGGAGAAATCTGCGATCTGCAATATCGAGTCAGCGTAGCAAATATGAGTTACTGTAGTAAAGTTGGGAGAAAAAAGTTACTGTAGCCATGTGGTTAGATTCCCAAAATTTCCTCAAGTTTGTTATAATGCTCTTTCTTCAAACCCAGACCTCAAATTTTAGGAGTGAAAAACAAAAAAAGAAAAAAAAAACGAAAGTAATTTCACCTTGTTTAATGAGACTGCAAATTTTTTCCATATATTTTTAAAATTTGCTTGGTACATGCGTCAGGATCATTTAAACCAAAATTCGTGTCTCATCTTGGTGTGAGAAGCCAATGTTGGATTACACATTTGAAATATGGACCACGCCGATAAAAAATTTTGTGAACTTGTTATAGGAAACTGTAATACACGTGTATTACAATAACGTGTATTACAATAATATACGTGTATTATATATATAAAGCTTAGTGTAAAAAAAAATAAAAAGAAAAAAGAGAGAGAAGAGATTAAAGTGGTGGCCGCCGTATATATATTAAACATATTGTGTGTTTTTTTGGATTAAGAAGAAGAAAAGTGAAAATAGAGAAAGAAAGAAAGAAGAGAAAGCCGAGAGGAAGAAAAGAGAAAAGAAAAGAAAAGAAAGAAGAAAAAGAAAAAGAAAAGAAGAAAAAAAGAAAGAAGAAAAAGAAAAGAAGAAGAAAAGGAAAAAGAAAAGGAAAGGGAAAGGAAGAGACGGGAAGGAAAAAGAGAAAAAAAAAGAAAAGAAAAAGAAAGAAAAAAGGAAATTTTAGAAAATTAGTTGGGTAGTCAGAATTATACCCAGTGGTTTAGCGGGTAATAATTTTACGATATTAGAATATTTATGATAATAATTTTACGATATTAGAATATTTAGATTGTAATAGTTATAATACATATCGGTACTAATTATGTATTTTTACACCCTATGATATAGGAGGTGTGCCGATAGCGGGTAGATCTCAGAATCCAGACCCAGCTCAGGATTAGCGCACTGTGTGAGTGGATAACTATATATATTTTATATGTTTTCAATACAGCCAATTATGATTTAATTACGCGTTATTAGATTTAATTATGATTTATTTTAGACATAAAAATATTTATACTATTTAGTAGATTCAGAAATATTTTAGAATTTATTATAGTACAGTTTATAATTATGTTCAGTACAGAAATAATTATTTCAGAATAATTATGGTCACAATATTATATTGTAGTAGTTTTTGAACCACCATATGCGTACCCTCCCCTTTAATGTAGTTGCTCTGCGCATGCGTTAGACCAGTTTAGTTTGCTCTGCCCGAGCGATGTAACATTCCGCCGGGTTAGACCAGCTTAGATCCCCCGCTCTGCCTGTGCGTGAGTTACTCCGCCAGGTTAGACCAGATTTTCCCTGGGTACAAGTTTGGTGTGGTTTTCAGTATATATATGTAGTACATGTTTCCAGAGTTATGTTACATATATTCAGTTTGATAATAGATTTTATGATAGTTTGCGCTTTCAGATTCCAGTACTGTGTCATGATTTTAATTTCAGCACAGATTTTATGACAGTTCATATTTTCAGTACAAGTTTATTGATTACTCAGTATACAGTTTTATGATTATTTTATCATACAAATTTATACGTGTACAATACATATAAAGTATATAATATTTTCAGATTATGTTCACTCACTGAGCCACAAGCTCACCCTTTTTCCTATTTTTCCCAGGTTGTCACAGGAATTTGTGCAGTGTGATACAGTCATCACATTTTGAGGTTGGGCCAACGTGCATAGCTGCATAAGTGTTTTAGTCTATGTATTTGTATATGTTTTTGTATATTGGATGTACACTTTTGTTGAGGCAGGTAGCCGCATTGTATCATATGTATGAGTAAAGAGTATGTTAGTCACATGTCATCGCAGGATCTGTCTCGATTCTCGAGGAGAGGTTGGGTCGGGTCCTGTCAGAAACAGTTCAAAGCTTTGATGAGGCAATTTGAGTACGAGTATATATTTGTACAAGCTTCATTTTCATGCCCATATGTAAAACTGAAAATTCTCTCTCCCTTTGTACAAGCGTGAATACGAATTCAATTTTAGCTCATTGATGCTTGAATCTCTTCCAGAGTTCTGCCTTTTGTTTCAGGTACAAACTTGATGGTGAAAAGCATTGAGAGTACACAAAATGCGGCATACAAGAAAAATACACCTGATGAAATATCAGAAAGAGCAAAGCTTATCAGAAAATTGTTAGAAGCAAATATATGGGAATGGCCAAATGGGTATGTATATGCATTATGACTCCAAATATAGATTTAATTTGCATGTATACAAAGAAGACTTACCAGATGAACTCCAGCTCATAAGAAAGATGAAAGTGTAGGTAATAGCCCAAGAACCAATCCAGTTCACTAGAGTCACTAGACTTCCACCAGGTCCCTTTATATTGAGTGGGAAAATCTGCAAGAAAATTAAAGCAATTTGAATTAGAGACACAGCAAATGGATACTTTTTATTTTTCCAATTTTCCAGTTTGTTTAATTGGCAGAAGCTGCACAATGAGTGAAAAAATTTTGGTAATTCATTATTATAGTGTTACCTCGGACATTATAACCCAAGGTATTGGACCCGTCCCAATTGAGAAGGAGCCAATGAAAACCTGAAGTTACAAAAACAAAGTATTGTTAATGCATCATATTCTGACAATAACTGATCATCATTATAAAAGAAGGGGGAAAAAATCAGATTACCAGGACTCCGGCAATTGCAAGGATTGGAACAACATCAAGAGCCATACGATGTTGCTGGTGAAAAAATAAATAAATAATGAGTCTGTTAGGAGCTAGATGGACTTAAATATATATGTGATTCACTAAATGTAATTAAGCTTGATGATTATTGATTACCTTCAAAAGGAAGGAAACTCCAGTTAATCCATTGCCAATGAATAGCCCTATTACTGAAATCTGAAATGGAAAAATTCAGGACATAGGATTGAATTATTTTTGGTTGTCTAATCAAATTATATTTCTGAGTAATGGTTGAATTATTCACAATTCTTAATGTTTGCGTCGTATTATTGTGCTTCTGCTTAACTTTGTAGAAACAAAGCAGTGAAAGTGCATGGTAAATCTTTACCCATAAGTGTTTACCAAACACTCACAGCTAGTATTTTCACTATAGAGCAGCAGTGGCTACAAAGCCATAGCACCGCAATATCAAACGGGTCCTTAAATTACCATTAAAAGGGGTCTTCTGCCAGCTTTATCCATCAAAATTGCACCTACTGCAGTGAGAAAAACCTGGAGAGAAGCGTATAGGATACTTCCAAAGCTAGGAGAAACTCCTGAGTTTAAAAATCAACTCTTAACAGTTAGCATAAGAAAATTGTAATCTCTACTTTTTTAGATTATTTAGGCAATTGATAATGTGGACTTACCTGCAGATGCAAATATTTCACTAGCATAGTATATGTAGCCATTGATTCCAATTCCCTGCTGGAACACCATTAATCCAACTCCAACCTGATTGCAAATGTCCCAAGAGTCAGATAATAGAGAAAGCAGATATTATCAGTACTTCACTCAAAATCGAAGTTATTAATGCAGGAATATCTTACAATGATAAAGCGGATGTACTTTTTACTGAACAAGTCCAATGTGGAGACTTTGGGGAGTTGATTAAGAAGTACTAGAGATTCCTGTAAAATGAGATGAACTTATTAAGAGATAGTACATTTAAGCATTAAGTTGAAACAAAATTGATAGATTGCATGGAATGGAGTAAGTACTAGAATTTCAGTCTGTTCTCCAGAAACATCAGCATTAACTCCCCGAAGTTTGCTCAGTGCAGCTTCAAATTCCTCATTTCGTCCAACCATTGCCTGAGGCACAGGTATCGGATTTATTTTCTTAAAAGTTTTATTATTATTATTATATATCTTAAAATCTTGCTTCCCACTGAATTACAGGAAAAGATCTTAATGTACTAAAATGCACCTAAAAGATTAAAATTTGGTTTTAGCACAACTTATGGGACAATATTCAGCACAGTAAACTCAATTCAATCTTACAAGCCATCTGGGAGACTCTGGAATGAAAAAAAGTCCTATTAGCATAACCACACATGGGACAACCCCTGCCAAAAAAAAAAATTAAAAACCCTAGTTCAATAAGCCTTGTCGCCAAGTGTTTGATAATTTGCATAATTTCAAAATTATGAAAGTGATTCTGATGCATGGCAATACCTGTCAGAGCCAGCGTCCTCCAGGACACTAATGCACCTATAACAAAGGCAACAAGCGCCCCAAGGGTAATAAAGAGCTGCAGAGAAGATGGTGTGCAATCAGAAGTCTAAACTTATAACAAAGATCAACTTCCAAGTTGGTCATGATTTGGTACCTGATTTGTTGTTGCTAGTGTTCCCCTCAGGTTTTTTGGGGTTATCTCAGCAATGTATACAGGGACCTATTTGTTCAAAGAGTGCAAGCCAAATGTGCACATGAATTCCCAATTTTTGCATTTTATTTGCTGAACTACTAAGATCTATCAAACAAGGAAACTCAAACATACCACATAAGAAATTACTCCTATTCCACATCCTGTTAAAAGTCTCCCGAAATCTAGCAGTTCATCGACCTATTTTATTAAGAAAAAAAAGAATTAGAGGATCATAAACACATAATCATACTGCATTAATTTATGCAATCAGGAAAATGGAAGAAAAGGCATACTGAAGTAAAGGAGATTATAAGCCATCCTGCTATGCATATAACGGATGCCCATCTCATGGCCTGCAAACACAGCAAAGCCAAACAACATTAAAATGTGTGTGTGAAAGACCATAATTCTAAAGAGAGTAATAGGATTTCGGCTTTGTTCCTTGTACCCCTTTCCGGCCAAGCCAATCAGCAACGCGTCCACTTGCTATTGCACCAAGGATTGCACCAATTGTTAATATTGATCCAAAGATTGAGTACTGCAAACGACACAAAATTTTCCCTAGCCATATATTTCAATCATGTATATGGCATAAAATTAAATATTGAATTCATCAGTATCAAATTTACCTCTGCAGCAGACTCGTTAAGGTCAGCCACGATGCCAAATTGGGCTGGTGAAGAATATCCCACCTGCAAAACCAACAATGGTACCATCAATATGGGAAAATTTTGGTGTATACAAAGCCTTAAAGAACCTATAAAATAAGTAATTTATATAACAGGGACATCACTTGAACATGAATAATATTTATTCTTACACATGATCCGAACTCAAACGAGCCACAAACTGCAATGAATGTACTGAGCAAAACCATGCCCAAACTGCCATTGTCACCTGGGCTTTGTCCTTCTGCTTGCTTTTTTCTGTCAATCAATGGCTCCTGTAAGTTGTACCCATTTTCATGCCTCTCGGGCACCGATGAGTTGATGTTTTCATATTCTACATCTTTCTTTCTGGCCATTTTCTTCTGTGTATAATTGATCAACACTGCATTAAAACCAAAAAAAAAAATATTCGTTAACGTGCATGATTCTATTTGCAAATATATTTCCACAGCAATGTTTATATTCCACTTCCACATATATGTACATGAACCTTTCACATATCATCTCAGATATACACCACATGAATGAACAAAAATACTACAAAAAAGAATGAAGTACCATTAAAGATGTGCAATGAGATCCAGAACAACTGATTCTATGTTTGGTTACTGAGAAAATCCAACAAGAAAGTTTATATGATGTTATTGTTATCCATGGAATTGCCTGACGTGGAAGTGAGTAAAATACGCTCTAACTTGGGATCTTTAAAAGGTAAGTCTTTTAATCTGTCTAGATAATTTTGTTTATTTATTACGGCAAGTTCTTTATCGATGTTAAACGCTATATGCGTGGCTGGATAATAGGATAATTACAAGAAAAAATATATCGTGTTGCTATTGCATGGGATGACATGGATAAAATCCTCTATTGTTTTGGCAATTCCGTTAATGGCAAATAACTTTAACATGGCTGGAAAAAAAAAAAAGAAGAAGCATTACCTCGAGAGATCAAAAAGAATCTGAATGAAAGATGGGAGTGATGGAATTAAACAAGGACTATTTAAAAGAAAGATTAATTAAGATATAGAATACAATTAGTGTTTAAATACAACTTAAATTCAGCTTCTAATACAATAGAGAAAAAGACTTCTTTCTAATTTCAAAGTTTTTAACCTTTTTTTTTCAGAATTTTCAACCAATTAAGTGATCTCAATTTCATAAAAAATTATATTAAAAAAAAGATTGTGTATCTTAATTCTAAATCAAACAGGCTTCTTCTAGTTTGAATTTGTAGTACTTAATTGCAAGTCTTTGTGACAAAAAACAAGTGAGATGGTATAAAATATGCTGCTTAAAATTGATAAAAATTGAATAAAAATAAAACTCATACCTGAAGTTTTCACAACTGAATTCTAATAATTTATTTTAGCTGAGAAAATGTAGTCTTGTCCTTCTTCTGATAAAAGGCTTTTAATTTATTTTATTTTTTTATTGAAAGGAATTTGTTTACTAATTTTAAAGAGTAAGAATTGAGGCTATTACTTCATAACCAACTCCATAAAAATGGATTCTTATGATAATGGGGTTAAGTTTTCTCAACTATTTTAGGATCGCTATCTTACTGAAATTTGAAATTTGTCATTCTGCGAGTAAACCTTGTTCAGTAGTAAATTAAATATGTAAGATGTACATCAATTTTTTTTAGAAGAAATAAATAAATTAGGAGATGCAAAATGTGAACTCCATGTTCATCTTTAAAAAAGTTAAAACTTCACAATTTATTTATTTATTTATTTGAGTTTGAGAGACCTAATATTTTACTTTTAAACTAATACTAATAAAAGAGATTTAACCTATACTTGTTTTAACAGCTCAATAGTAAAGGGTTGCAGTACATTTACTTTCATTCTATGGCAATTCCAAATTTAAATCCCTCCTTTCGTATGAAAAAAAATAATTAATTAATTAACTTGATAAACGATAGTAAAAGAATAATGTATAAACTATAATTCAGAAATGATATCCCAATTTGCACTCTTCTCAAGTGATGTTTCAATGGGGAGTAGACCTAGAATTAACAAGGATCAAAATATTTAAATTAAAAAATTAAAGAGATTAAAGTCTATATAATAAAGGATTAAATGGTTTTATTAGAAATTAATAGGGGATAAAGTATACAATCTCGACTATCAAGTAATAAAATTATAATTATACACTTATTGACTTAAATTATTTTGAAAGTTATTAAAATTTATCATCTAATAAATACATAACGCATCAATTAAGATAAATAAAAATTAAAAAATTACTCCATAAATAGAGTATTAGTTTGTGAAGCAGGATAAATAAACCTTCAATTACAACAGCAAATATGGTACCTTGAAACCCACGGCAACACAAAAACTATACGTCGTTATAGGGATTTGAATACTCGATCGAGTAATTAATTAATTTTTAATCCATAAAAAATATATATATTCTAAAAGAATAATAAATTTTATTAATAAAAAATTCTATATAAACCAATCATCTTATTAGTTCAATGGTCGATGTCAGCACTTACAAAATATAAATTTTATTAATAATGTATTCATTTATTATTATTATTATTTTAGAAATCATTAATTTTTATTATTTACATACTAGTAAAAGGTTAGGTGAAAGCTTAATTTAAGAGAGGACCTGGACACAGAAATTTTGAAGCGATTTGATTTATAATTATGTAATTTTAAAAGAAAAAACAAGAAGAATCGTGTTTGGATGACTTGAAAGAGTCCAAATTCTGAAAATACAGGTGGGTGATCAAAACACATGTTCCTCTATATAATAGCCAACTATTTTGTGTCTACAAATAAGCTGCAAAGATGTATAAAAGTTGATGGAATGAACTGAGAACATAATCAGCAAAAGCATCAATTAATGTCAAAAGAATAATATTTTACAATCAGCATCATGGGATGATAATCAATCTCAATCTCAATCTCATCAGCTGCTGTCAGCAGAACTTGACATGTAACTCAAGCTCACACTAATCACCTCTCTGTGAAAAGAATCAACATAGGATCCGAGAACCGAACGAGCTGGAAAATCACTTTCCAATATCTTAACAACCTGATCCGTTGTTGGCCTGGCATGTAATATAGGATGAGCACAAATAACAGCAGTGAGCACAAATTTCTCCACCACTTCTGGCAAACCCAATTCAGGCATGTTTTGTTCAATAACATCCAATGCTTTGCCTTCTTTCACCAACCCCCAAGCCCAATCTGCCAAAAGCACAGCCTTACCCTCATCATTTGTTTCATATGCTTTTTTCCCACTCAAAAGCTCAAGCAACACTACCCCAAAGCTGTAAACATCACTTCTCTCGGTTAATTTCCCATATAAAGCATATTCTGGAGCAACATATCCGAGAGTTCCAGCTACCCTGGTGGTCAAATGTGTCATTCCTTCGGGGTTGAACTTTGCCAGGCCGAAATCTGCTACTTTGGCCTCAAATGTCTCATCCAAAAGTATGTTGCTGGCCTTGATATCTCTGTGAATGATGGCAGGTTGCACGCCGTAGTGCAAATAGGCCAGTCCGTGTGCAGTTCCAAGGGCGATTTTCTGACGTATTGGCCAGCTTAGTTTCTTCTTCATTCCTGAACCGAAGAGATGGTCATAGAGGCTTCCATTATGCAACAAATCACACACAATGATTCTTTGGTGACCTTCCAGCGGAACTGTTGCAGTACAATAACCTCTCAGAGCAACAAGATTCACATGCTTAACACTTGCAATAACTTCCACTTCATGTTTGAAGTTTACATCACCTGCTCTCGAGCAATTTTTGAACCTTTTGAATGCAACTTCTGTCCTATCTTTTAATATCCCCTTGTAAACATTCCCATATCCTCCCATTCCAATAATATTTTCCCTGGAGAAATTCAATGTAGCTGCCTTTATTTCCTCAATTTTGAACCTGACCAAATTGGTACTTCTGCTTTGCAATCCCAATCCCAAGACCAAACTAGTCTCATCTTTCTCAAAAAAATTCTTCCCCTTCTCCTCACGTTTCTTCGGTCGCGTCCACAGAAACCAAACAGCAGAGAAAGCCCCGAGGATCCCAATAACAAAACCTAACACAACCCCTGAAATGACCACCTCATGTCTCTTAGAGTTGAACCCGGATGGCCTCACTGAAAAATGAAGTGAAAACAAGCACCTGGCAGTTGCTCTATCAGTTGGTCCAAACTGATTGATAACAGCAGCAGCATACACAGATGGGTAACCTGAACAATCTGATACATTCCAATTTCCAGGACCAAAAGAATAAAATTCCCAGAGACTTGACAAGTTGCTTGTACACGATTCACAAGCAACACTACTCTCCAGGGATTGATTGCAATGATGCTTAATCTCACGCAATTTTGGTTCAGGAATTAGGCTTTCAAACTGTGCCTGAGATGTTATATTCATACAGGCCTCGGAAATCCATTTTGGATGGTACCCACAAGCTGTTTTTATATCGAAATCCTGTACAAATTCAGAAACTAAGTTCCTGTATGCTTCCCAGCATGCCTCAGAAGTGTGAGGAGAAGGAAGAAAGTACCCATTTGTCCGAAGATACTCAGCTCGAAGCAAACGGAACCCTTCAAGAATGCTTTGACACTGTGACTGCATGTCGATAAGCCTAGGCCTCGTAGGACCTTCATTCATTAATATTCGGATAACATCAAAGTTCAATGGACAAGAAGCTTCAATAAGGCTCGCATTTGAGCTTCTGTGAGGACCAGCAGTTGAATTATTGAAGCTGGAATATGAGAAGCCTGATCCTAACACAAAGAAAATTGACAAGAAAATTGATAGGAGTGACATTTCAAGGCCAAGATTAATCGGAAAACCATAATAAGTTTCTCAACGTCTGAATAGACAGCAAAAAATATGAGATTAATTGATGACATTTCAAGTCTGAGGTTTTGGATTACCATCCGCTCTTTCTTATAAGGTCTCAGCTCTAATGGCCGGTATTGGCAGCTAGTGAATGGACAGCAAGTGAAAGTCTGAACTGGTCTTTCAAAGCCCCGGATCTAAAAAAAGAAGAAGAATCTTTGCATTGTGATTATTTGTAATTCTTTGACCATAAGAATTTTTGTCTTCATTTCACATCCTGGACCATCCCAATATTTAACAATTTGGCCATTGAAAGTGAAACCTCTAACTCACAATGTGATTAACCAATCTTGCACCATCGCATTTTGCAATTTGGCAATTGAAAGTGAAACCTCTAACTCCAATATGGTTAACAAATCATGCTTGGATTTTTTAAGAGGGTCCCCTTTCGCTTGGAGCTATATATTTGGACCAGTGCCACATGTCAAAATCCCAGGCGTATTTGAGGTTCTCTTGGTCTAAGACAAATAGAAAAGTACCAGTGTTTCCCCGGTTTTAGACATATTAAAATATATATAGCTTGGCGGTGCCCGTGAAGTTTGGGTTAAGCTTTGAAACATCAATTAATAAAAACACAATTAATAGTAGGTATAGGAATTAGGAAACCTCTTATTGAAAGGATATGTTTACGATTAAGATGAGTCATTATCACACCTTTTCATGTTTAAAATGCCAATATTTTAACTAAGAAAAATTAGAGGTGGGCATAAATTCCGATCCTCTTCTGGGTGTCCTAACCCAAAATTTTCATGACAGAATGGGACGGGTTCAAAGATCGGGATATATTTGGATTCCAAAATGAAGGATTCAAATGTCCCGGATGGGTCTAGGACATTTCTCATCTCGGTCTGAATCTCGTCTCAGATTGAAAATTTTTTTATAAAAAATAATTAAAGATTTTTATTAATTAATTAATAAATTTTAAGTTAATTTAACATAATTTTTATAAATTTATAAATTAATTAACTAATTATAAGCTTTCTTTGTTTCAAATATTTGATCTTAATCTATATTCATGACTTTATTTAAGCAAATTAATATTGAAGACTAATTGAACTATCAATATTAAATTGGATTTAGAATTATAACATTTAACGTAATTAAAATTAAATTAAATTTTAAAATTATAACATTTAACGTAATTGAAGTTGAAATTAGATTTAAAATTATAATATTTAACATAATTGAAATTGAAATTAGATTTGAAATTATAATATTTAACATAATTAAAATTAGAATTGGAATCAAAATTCTAATATTTAATGTAATTAAAATTAAAATTAGAATCAAAATTATAACATTTAATGTAATTAAAATTGAATTTAGACTAATTATAACATTTAACGAAATTAAAATTCAAATTAGATTTGGAATTATAACATTTAATGTAACTTAAATTGAAATTGGAATTAGAATTATATCATTTAACGTAATTAAAATTAGAATTTAAAATTATAATATTTAATGTAATTGAAATTAAAATTAGATTTAAAATTATAACATTTAACCTAATTAAAATTAGAATTAGGATCAGAATTATAATATTTAACGTAATTTAAATTGAAATTGGGATCGAAATTATAACATTTAACGTAATTGAAATTGAATTTGAATTTGGACCAATTATAATATTTAACGTAATTAAAATTAAAATTTGAATCAAAATTATTACAATTAACGTAATTAAAATAGAAATTAGAATTGGACCAATTATAATATTTAACGTAACTAAAATTAAAATTAGATTTAGAATTATGAAATTTAACGTAATTGAAATTAAAATTATAATATTTATCAATATAAAATAAGTTAAAGCAATTATTCTAAAATGTAAGTCCAAACTAAATTGTTTATAATAAAATTAGAACTTAATAATTAATTTTTTTTAATAATCTAAAAAAATCTCTTTAAATACAAAATAATTTCAAAACTAAATTTTTGAGTTAAAAATATAAATTTAGAACAATTAAGAATATTAGCTGAAAATAGACCCAAGATTTTTAAGACAAAAATACAAATTTAAAGCAAGACATGGCCCATGCTCTAAAATGATTCGTGTCTCGACTTGTCTCGTCCCATCTCATTACAGTTCGAGTCAAGACACGTCCCGTCCCGATTGGAATAAATTTCTCTATTTTGATTAAGACTCAAGACCAATTGAGTCTATCCCAAACTTAACACGATCCCAATTTTTTCACCTTTAAAAAAATACTATTTTAATCATTAATTTTATTAATATATATTAATTTAATCTCTACTTTTTTAATATATAATACATGAATTTTTGCCATTATAAATAATTTGTTAACTAATTACTTTTTTATTATTTTTATCGTAATACTTTTAATGCAACAAATACTTTTAATGCAACACATATTAAATTTTACCCCCACACCCCCCCCCCCCCCCCAAATAAAAAACCTTGGTGGGACAAATATAAACCAAAACTATTAACATCTCTCACCTTAATCTCTTCATCGTTTCTCTTTCATTCTCTAAACCCACACCCCTAACTCCAAATACAAAATCCACCAACAAAACATGAAATAAAATAATTTTTATTTTTATTTTTCTTTACCCCAATTTTTAATTTTTAATTTTTATTTCCCCCATTTCCTTTCTCCTCCCCCCCACCCTACCAAGATTGCACTTGACCAATGGGCACCATTGTTTCCATGTTCTCTATAAATGGCGGCAAGTAACGAGTATCCATCGAGTGGAGTAGGCTCAAACATGAAAAGAGGGCACAAAGAAGAAAATAGAGTAGTATCTTGAACCGATGGCCTTCTTGTAAAATTTAGATTCAATAATTCTAATTAGTTTGGGGCATAATTTATTTGGGAATGCTCGATAGTACTGCTTGTTGTAGCAGCGGTCGGAGGCACCGCCGTTGAAGGCTTTTGAATGTTCAAACAATTGAAGATAGTTGGATGACTCTTAATTTGTAACAGATGAGAAATAAACAGCTAGTTGTTAAATATAAATGAGTGTATTAACAACTCTAAAGTAAGTAAATCATTGACAGTAAATCTATTTCCTCTTTAGTGAAAATTTTGAGTATAATTTCTCTCTTTTATGTACAAATAAATAAAGATAAATATTAATTAACAATTGATGTTTATATCAAACATTATAAGTTATTAAGTAGAGACCGTTGAAAATAATAGAGTATAAATAGAATGTTTTTATTAATATAATAAATTTTAAATTTATAAATTTTAAAAATTTTTATTCTTTCTTATTTATAACACAACACTCACACACTTTTTTTTAAACTTCTTATTTGCTCAATTCTCTAACATATTAAATTCTAAACAATTGATTAGATACTTGATCAACTCTTTATTCTTAACTTGCTTACTTGCAAAATTAAATGAGGGAGTGGGGTATTTATACTTAGTTTCAACAAATCAAAAATCACACAAATAACATAATATAAAAATTTATTAACCAGACAAGTTTATAATACTTATCTCCTTAATTATTAATTTTAAAATATCTTACCTAATCTAGAAACTTCAAGAATTAGGCTTGTAAATAATTGGGCTTAATCTTGGGTTTGATCTTGTAATTAACTTAATTTGGTGTTGTAATTTTAACACTATCTCTCAACACCAATTTTTGTTCTTCTAACCACGTTGAGTTATCTTCGAAACTTTTCGAACTTATCAACACCCAAGCTTTTTGTGAACAAATCAGCCATGTGATCTTCAATCTTAACATACAGCAACTCAATTTCTTCTTGCAGAACTTTCTCCCAGATAAAGTGATAATGCTCCACATACTTTGTTTTTGCATGAAAAATTGAATTTTCTGGCAAACAAATTGCTGACCAATTATCACAATATATTGACACTTTATAATCTCTTTGCTGATATAAATCCTCCATCAACTGCATCAACCATGTACTTTCTTGAGCTGCCATTGCTGCTGTTCTGTTCTCAGCTTCAGTAGTTAACAATGATACAATCGATTGCCTTTTACTGCACCAAGAGACTGTTCCTGAACCAATCTTGAAAAAATATCCAGTGGTCGAATGTCATGTATCATGATCTCCAGCATAGTCAGCATCACAATAGCCAACTATTTTACAATCTTGGTCTTTCACAATAGTCAATTATGCCTCTCACATATCTCAATATCCGTCGAGCTACTTCTAAGTAAGGTTTCTTAGGATTTTACATTTATCGACTTATTACTCCAAATTCATAAGAAATGTCTGATCGAGTCAATGTCAAATAAATGAGACTTCCTACTAGTTGTCGATACATAGTTCCATCTTCTAAATCCTTTCCTTCATGACCACACAACTTGGCATTGACTTCTAGCGGTGTTAAGATAGGCTTGCACTCTAGCATCCCAAACTTCTGCAATAAATCTTTGGTATATTTTTGTTGTCTTAGAAAAATCTCTTCTACTATCCGAATAACTTCAAGCCCAAGAAAATGCTTAAGTTGTCAAGCTCTTTCATCTGGAAGCGAACCGCTAAATTCTCTCTTATTTAACGAATCTCTTCTTCATCATCTCCAGTGATAATTAAGTTATCTATATATACCAACACAATTGCAAGTTTCTTTCCATTGGTTTTAACGAACAAGTTAGAATCAGCTGGTGCTACAGAGTAACCACCATGTGTTAGAACTTCTCTAATTTTTTCATACCACACCCTTGGAGCTTGTTTTAATCCATACAATGCCTTTCTCAATTCACACACATAATCAGAATAAAATTTGCTTTCAAATCTCATTGGTTGAATTATGTAGATCTCCCGATCTAACTCTCCATGTAGAAAAGCATTCTTTACGTCCATTTACCACAATATCCAACCTTTGCTAGTTGTCAATGCAAGTAGAACTCGTACTGTGGTAATCTTGGCTACTGGACTAAACGTTTCATCATAGGCTAGTCCATACTATTGAGAAAATTCTTGAGCTACTAATCGAGTTTTATACCTCTCCACCGATCCATCAGGACGTTTTTTGATCTCATAAATCCACTTACAAGATATGGTTTCACATCCTTTGACTTTGGCACTAAATTCTAAGTTTGATTTTGCTCCAACGCTATGATTTCTTCTTTCATAGTTTTAATCCATTCAGAGCTCTGTGATGCTTCTTCAAAAGTCTCAGGCTCCTTAACATTTTTCTCTTTCTCCATAGCTGCATTAGCATATTTGGGATTAGGCTTTCATATTCTTATTGACTTTCGTAGATGAGATTGAAAGGTTGCAGGTTTTGCTCATTCATATTTGACCTCCGTTGTTGGTTGTTGGTTGTTGATAGATGCTAGTTTTCCAAGGACTTTGAGTTGTCTCTTACTCAGTGTTGTCATTACTACTTTCATTATCAATGTCTTCTTGGCTCGGTCGAATTGCAGCAATTTGATCATCTATCTTTTGTTGTAGTCGTTCTTCTATTTCTTTTGAATCTGGAAGTTCTATTTTTATGGCGACCACCATGAAGATGTTTCATCAAACACCATATTCCTTGATGTGTATACGGTCACAACATTTTCATCCATTACGCTGGTTATCACATCCAACAAAAATACATCTGATTGCCTTTTTGTCGAATTTGTTTCTCAGGTGATTTTGCACAAACACATAGCATATATAATTAAATACTCGAAAATGACTCACTGTAGGTTTCATATCCCATAACTTCTTAAAGGATTATATGAACCCTAACCTTGGTTAAGGAAGCCTATTAATCACGTGGGCTGCAGTCTTCATTCCTTCGGCCCAAAATCTTCCTGGTATATTTTCTGCAACATCATTTTGTTATGACATGTTGGCACATGTGAACTGATGTCATATCTTATTTTCTCGAAGATATTGTGAGAACTCATCAGAGGTATATTCTCCTCCATTATCTGTGCGGAGACAATGAATCTTCTTTCCGACTTCTCCTTCAATTGTTTCTTTAAATTCCTTAAACTTTAAAAAAGTATATGATTTTTCCTTCATAAAGAAAACTCATACATATCTCGAGAAGTCATCAATAAATGTCACAATGTACCGAATACCACTAATTAATTGCTACTTGATAGGTCCAAACACATTAGAGTGAACAACCTCCAATAGCTCCTTAACTCTAAACTTTGACTCCTCATATGGTAGTTGATGTGCCTTACCGTACTAACATCCCGCACATATTGTATCCACTCTCACATCAAGTTGAGGTAGACCCTTAAGTATCGCCTTGTTCATCATTACTTTTAGCTTATGATAACTTACATGTCTCAATTGTGCATGTCATAAATCTACTATCTCATTCTTTCGAGTCTTGTCTACATAAACCGACTCTGCTGATAGTACATAGACTGACTCTAGTCATCGTCCTTCCATTGTTGGTGTTCCCGTGATTTTTAAATCTTGGTACACTTTAACATCTTGTGGACCGAACAAGACATAGTGTCCAGAAGATGTTAATTGTGATATTGACAATAGATTCTTTTTTATGCCGGGGACATCATAGACATCTTGAAGTGTTACCTTGTTAGGACTGTAACGAAGTGCAAGGACTATGTTACCGATGTGAGCTATAGGTAATCTTGAGTTATTGGCTGTCACAACTACATGACTTTCTTTGTACTTAGTCATATCTTACAGCTTGTCTTCGTTACCAGTCATATGATTTGAACATCCTGAGTCAACGATCCAATCATTTTTATAGTCAATCCGTCCAGGCATTATCACTGAGAGTGATAGGTCTTCTTCTTCTATAGCAACAAACGCTTCAGCATCCCACTCATCTTCACTTTTTCTTTCTGAGTTTGATGTGGCAGCATTACCCTCAGCAGACCTTTTTTTAGACTAACAATCTTTTTTTATGTGTTATATTTTTCCTCAATTATAGCATTTTCCTTCAAACTTTTTCTTTTGATTAGACAGACTACCATTGCCACGAGTCCTCCATACTCCCCCTGTCTGTGAGCTACCTTCTTGGTGATAACTCTTTATCTTATCATCATCTCTTTTAGATCCTTCACCAGCACGTCGTTTAAATCGACCTTTCCTTTTGTCTATGTAGAGTGCTTCTTCATCGCCTTTTAAAGAGATCTCACTCATTTGCTTGGCAATCGCTTCTTGATCAGCAAGTAAATTTTTAAATTCAATGAGAGATGGTTGGGTTGGCCAGCTTTGTACAGTAGTAACAAAACGTCTATACTTAGGCCTCAAACCATGGATGATAATTCTTTTCATCCTAGTTTCAGCAATAGCAGCGGCAGGATCTAACTCAGATATTTCACGACACAAAGACTTTACCTTTGTGAAGTATTGGTTGATCGTCATGTTGCGTTGTGCAATTGACAATAGTTTATTCTCTAGAAGCTGTAGTCGCATGTTATTTTTCTTTGAAAATAGTGATGCAAAAGTGTCACATCCTTCATTTGGCATCTTGACTTTCTTTATGTGCTCTAACATTTCTTCTTCAACTATGGTCTTAATGACGAACATAGCCTTACCAGTTTTTACCTTCCACTTCTTTAAAGTGGCTTCGTCTGTTGGCTGCTTCATTTTATTCCTGCCAACGACCTCCCAATGATCTTGGTCTTGAAGGTAAAACTTCATCAACATCGCTCATATATTGTAATTTTGGTTATTAAGCTTTTTGATTCCTCCAACGACTTGAAGGTCACCTATCGTGTTGGCAGTACCTCAGTAATACCAAACAAGTTTTGTCAACAAACTTGCAGAGTCACAGACTACTCACGACACATAGTAGTTCACTCACTCACAATTTCTAGAAGTCTTTTCTGATGTGAAAGATGACTCAAAGCTGCAACCACAAAGCATACTCAGAATTCTTAGAAATCCTACAACTTGAGCAGTCCCAAACAGTCCTGCTCTGATACTAATTATTAAGAGTAATGGAGTATAAATGGAACACTTTTATTAATACAACAAATTCAAAACTTATAAATTTTAGAAATTCTCACTTTCTCACACTTACAACACAACACTTACACACATTCTTTGTTAAGCTTATTATTTGCTTAACTCTCTAACACACTAAACTCTAAACAATTGATCAAATACTTGATGAACTCTTTCTTATTAACTTACTTGTTTGCTTGCAAAACTAAATGAGGGAGGGAGGTATTTATACTTAGTTTCAACAAACCAAAATCACACAAATAAAATAATGTAAAAATTTATTAACCACACAAATTTATAATACTTATCTCCTTAATTATTAACTTTAAAATATCTTACATAATCTAAAAATTTCAAGAATTGGGCTTGTAAATATTTAGGGTTAATCTTGTAATTAACCTAATTTAATGTTGTAATTTTAACAGAGACACCATATTTACAAACCGACTTTGAACCTAATTCACTAAATCATTGACAAAAAATATGGTGCTGCGTTATATATCTATCCGAATTTAAGACGATTATTTTCTGTATAACATGTTCGATAATTTAGAATTAAAGTTGTGATATTATGTTAGAGAAATTAGAATTTTTAAATTTTTATTCTAATCAATATTTACGAAAGATGGCCTATATAAAAAATATAATACATAAAAATTACAATTATAATACAAAAACTAACACAATAAAAATATATATTTTAAATTAAATAATATCTTAAATTAATAATAATTAAATATAAAAAATCCGAATTTAATACTAACTTTAACAAAATAACAGTTTCGATTGTCATCTTCTGGATTGAACGGCATTTTTTTTGTAGCTGCTAGTCTTAATGAGAAATTCGGTGAAGTATCATTATATTTGGTCAGAAAAGCCTTCACTCACGGCTGGTATAAGTTGGTGTAAACAATTAAAAGTCCTGACCACCGAAATTAAAATGAAAATTTTCTGATACAAACATCTTTATTTTTCAAAATGCAAACTTATGCCTGATTTTATAGCAATATATAATACTAAATTGTAGCAATTAGCATCATATTATAAGTCTGACTTTCGCACGGAAGATTGACTAAATTAAATGTATAATAATACCTCAATTAATTTGAGAATTAGTCGAGAATTGGTCAAGAATCCTGCAAATTTATAAAATTTAGATTTTAAAAAGAAGGGAAATTTTCATTTTTCTTATTAGTTTTTTTTTTTATATATAATTTCATTTTTATTTTTTTAATATATACTACATTAATTCATATCATTATAACCTGTTTATGTAAAAGTCACTTTTTAATATATATTACGGTAGTTTATATCGTTACAACGTGTTTATGTAAAAATTATTTTTTGAGAGTAAAAATATATTTTTAAATACGTATGTATTTTAATTAAAAATTTAAAATACTTTTCATCTTCTCTCCTCCCTATTTTTTATTTCTTATTTCTTATTTCCCTCCTTTCCCCTCTTCTCTCCATTGCCCCACTAAAAAAAAATTCAAAATCCTCCTTATCTCCCTCTTTCTTTTTCTTCTCTTTCTCATCTCTCTCTTCAATCACCTTCATCAATAAAATCATGTTCTCACCAATCTAGACCAAATGCAAACAAATATGATAAACATAATTGTCATTTCACTTCATTTTCCTAGTTTCTGTATCAGTTTACTACACTGGAGCTCTGTTTTTGCACGTGAATTGATGGTAGTTCAACATCAATGAAAAATTGTTTGTCGTTACAACCAGTTTTTTAAACGTGACAAAAACTCCTTTCATGACAAATTCATATTAAAAGAAACCCAAAACCCACCAATATTACAGAGTGAAAATACAATTTAATACAATGATACGGTAGAAAGCAGCATTTTGTGGGGTTAAGATACAAAACAACTCATTAAGGCCACTAAATTAAGCACTTGAATTTGGTTAGAAATTGAAATCAACATACATAGATGAAGAAGCAAGGGAAAAGACAATGCAGATTAATGCTAGTGCCATTTTATTCCAGGGTCACATAAATCCAATGCTTCAGCTGGAACGATTCTCTTCTCCAAGAACTTCTCCATCACAGTTGCATACAACAAATATAACTCCTCTGATTCTTCTTATTATCACTTTGATTTTAATTTCCCACTCATCCCAGATGGCTTGTATGAACGTGAAATATCATCTGTGGAGTTAATGGCTTTAATTTTATTTCTTAATGACAAATGTAAAGTGCCATTTTTAGGAATGTTTGACTCGGTTGATCAACTCATTCTAATTTCATTTAATAGTTTGATTTTGGTCGAAACAAGTATTTTTCTCATTCGTATGGATAAATGAACTTGAATTTTCACAAGTCTAATCTTATTAAAACTATAAAAGAATGTAATTTTGTTGATGAAGCCGATTAAAGAGGGGAGATGAGAAAGAGAAGAAGAACAAGAAAGAGGATTGGTTTTAGATTTTTTTTTTTTTTTTTGGAGGTAGGGGGAAATGAAAATATTTTATTTAATTTTTTAAATAGAAATTTATTTATCACATCAAATGTATTACAATAAAAGCTATAAAAAAAATCAATCATTTAACAAAAAAATTTTAACTGCAAAAATTAATATGGTATATATTAAAAAATGAAGAACAAAGTTGATATATATTAATAAAATTAAAAATTAAAATAACATTTTTCTTATAAAAAAATTTTGAGTCTCTATATATAAATATATATTGGAGCAAAATATTCTCATATTTCTCCTTTTTGAAATATCCGAAAGTCCATAACAATTAAATGCTATAAAACTAAACTAACATGTAACCTGTTCCCGTTCAGGTCTAGGAATCACCAACTTTTTTTTTTTGAATTATTCTTAATTTTCTTGATCAGATATCGACTAGGTCGTGAAATCTCAATCTGGTTGATAACATGTCAGGTTTAAAACTCTCTTCTTCTTTTTTTAAGTGAAAAGATGAAACTCAAAAATAAAAAATAAATAAGATTCTTCAAATTTCAGTATCTTATATCTTTACAGGAGCTGGGACCATAATTGATTTTGATATCACAAGAATCAAGATAAAAACCTATACCTAACAGGGAAACTCTCTGTACTTTCATGTCAGTCCAATTAATAATTTTGTCAAAAATGAATTCACCTGCTATCTGATCAAACACAACATGGCTAGCACTGTTTCCTGCTCAAGCATGCTTGTAAATAGTAGATTTTTAAAATAAATAAATAAGATAATATTTTTATAATTATAATAAATTTAATAAATTACATGTACTTTTATATTTTTATATTTGTATGATATTATTTTTTTAAACAAATTTTTTTTTTGTTTTTATTTTTAAATTCTATTTAAAAGATATTATATTAATAAAAATATAATTTTCTTTTTATATATTTATAATTCTCTTTATTTTTTTTTAGTTAATAAAAGACTTTTATTTACTTACTTAATAATAACATTAAACACCCTATTAGTTGTCCACTAATTCTACATAATTCAATAATGGGGATGTTATTGGCCTTTTGACTATAGCTTAGTTGAAAATGAATGTTCAATCAAATTTAAATAAAAATAGATGGCTAAGTTAGTGTTTTCGTGGGTAAGAATTTTTTTTATCATCATTCAAATGTTTAATGTAACTCATGAAATTATTTTTTATGTTTTAAAATTATAAAGTTGTGTCATTCTTTAACCTCAAAATGGACAGTGGAATGGGAGTCTCATCAGGAATTGATATTGGATATTGAGCTCCAAAATATTTTTAAAAGTTATTAGTTTAATACACCAAAATAATTTAAATTATTTTGAGAATAAATAATCAAAGAATGGGCAAGCTGCAGCCTCAGTAGCTTATAAGCTTGTCAGCCATGGCCATACAAACCAAATAGTTTTCTTGTTTTTTATTTCATCATTTACATGATGTATTACAGCTCTTTTTTTTTTTTTTTTGAAAAAAAAAAATTCTCCATATCATTACCAATCAAAAGGGAAATAGTCATACCAAATCCTTATATCAGAGTAATTCAAAGCAAACTTGACTAAATTATGAACCATAACATTTTTTGATCTAGAGACATGAGAGAGCTTCACTTAATGTTTTTTAAGCATCAGATTTTTAATGTCCTGGATGATCTAATTAATATCCTTTAAAAAAAATAATTGGCTTGAAACAAGGTTAACAACATTCAAAGCATCAGATTCTAAACTAATGTTCTGAAAGTTTAGCTCTAAACACAGCTGCAAGCCAAGCCTTAGCGCCTCTGCTTCTGCCACTTCAATGTCATCACCCAGAACACTCGAGCCAATTGCCATGAGAACAGGTCTGCCATTTGTATTACAGCTCCTTGATCTCCCCCATTTCAAGTGTTTTTTTTTTTCCTCTTTTTTATCAATTTGTTCTGACATGGAGGGAAATGCTTTATATATATATATATATATTAGATAGATTTCTTAAATGTGGTGCATATGTAGTTTTATTATCATATTTAAAATGGGTTGAAATTTAAGTACACAATGAGGGTAATCTTTCCTCTCTCAATATATTTTTTCTTATGTTATTACCAAGAAATTTCCAATTGAACTTAAAACCATTTTCATTCAAAGGAACAGAAAAGAGAGCCATTAGTGGAAGATTGAAGATAGTAATCAACTAATTAAGGGAAAATAATTTTGTATGGTAACTCAATAATTAGGAAAAAAAATTGGTAAGATTTAGAGCTCATAATTTAAAACTGGGGTCAAATCAAACATAAGAAGCCTTCAAAAAATAAAAAGATGGACAAATTTGGATGTTATGTTAATAAGTCTTACATTTTCAACCAAAGTAAATTAAAAGCTTCCCTGCCCATAAGACCTTTTCAATAAAGCACAAGATAGGAAAAAAATAATTTGTGTACAAGAAATAAGTTATGATAAAATAACTCATCATACTTTGAATATGATAGTGCATACTGAATTTAATATTAACTAAAAATTGAATAAATATTTAAAAATATTTTAGCAGGAGAGGCATAGTCTATTTTATAAAATATAATTACATATGTGGCATGATTATATAGCATTTTATTAATGAAGTTAAAACAACATTTCAATATGATTCATTAGAAATTTTATTTAAAAAATAAAATATTATTTGGTGAAAAAACAAAATTATACGGTGGTCCTCTAATTTAGGAAAATAGCAAATACACCCCAATAGTTTGGAAACTTTGAACATAATGCAACTCTAACAACGTTTCCCTCCCTTTTAAACAGAGTGAACGGGTAAGCGTGTTTCAAGGTGGTGAGGGCAGAAGTCGCTGGAGAGCATTGAACACTTGTCAGCAACACAGTAGACCAAGCCAGCGACTAATGCGGGACTCGAGAAGGAAGAAACAAGATGTAAGAAAAACAAAAAAGGGTCCGTACATTTCATTACAATACACCAAAAAAAAAAACTTGTTCATTTTTTCTTTGTTAAAATTCTTTTAATTTATTTTTCTCATATGGGAAGTGAAGAAAGGAAGGAGAACAATAAATGAGAAGTTTTGTTTTTGCCATATTTAGCTTTGGCTCCTGCTTTTGGATTCCCTTATCTGACTCAACCGCTCAAATAATATGAACAAAAAACTGCAAGTTCTTTAATGCATGTATGTAGTGTATGGTAACCCCACTCTTTAATTTTTCTCGCATTTTATGTTTTTGTTTTCGTTAGTCTCTTGTGTTTTTGGGTTTCTGAAATCGTTATTGTTGTGTGAGTTTTGGTTTACATGGCAAATCATAGTAGTGATGGTAAAGCTGCTGCTCCATTTTATGGCTGTGATCTTTTTCAGGTTCTCTCATTTGGGTATGTTTTATGTCTAATGTAAATATTTTCTTTTTTTCCTTTTTGCAATGTTTATTGAGTTTAAGCAAATGGGGTTTCTGGATTATTTCTACTTGTACTGTGGTAGGGAAGATATATAGATTGTGGCTTTTGTGTGTGTGTGATTTTTTTTTCTAATTTTTGCACTTTTGGGAATAATTTCCGGATTTTGAAGATTAGAATGCAAGTGGGATGACTAAAAAGGTTAAAGAAATTTTTTTCTTCATGGTATGTGACTTTTTTTTTCCTTTTTTATTTTTAAAAAAAATTGTTATCTGGGTGTGTTTCATTTTTGGTGCTTATTGAGTGTTAGCTTAGAGGTCTACTTAGATTTTTGTGTATTGATTTGACAACAAAAGAGATTCAAAGATTTTGCTAATTTTTTATTATTTTGAGATACAACCTTGTGCCTGCATTTTTTTTTTTATATGTTTTAAGATTTGGCTGATGAATACGGGAATTGTTTAGATGCCTGTGCAGGAGAGGAGATTTATGTCTTTAACTGTTATTATATTTATAATGTGGTTTTTCTTTACTTTTTTGCAACGTTGCTTAATCTACTTTTTGGCTGGTCAATTTTGGAAATTTTGTGCACATATCTGGTAACTGGAGAAATGGGATTTTTCTTTGTTCTCCTTCTATGAGTACGAGGTATTTGTTACTCAATGTTCATGTTTTCTTATTAAATGAGTCTTTTTTCTCCTTCGTAAATAAACTAACTGGTTTTTAATCCTTTTTTCCCTTTTTAGACTGAGATGGATGGTTATAGTTTTCCTTATCTTTGAGGAAGTATAAATTTAGCCATAACCATTCAATATAATAGTCTTAATCTGTTTTCTGTTCTTGTCTTTTGCTCTGTTTAGTATCAAACAGATTCTTTTACTAAAGGTTTCAAATTTTCATATGGTAAAATTTAGTCTTTTAGAATTCTCCCCCGTGTTCATTACTCTACCAATGCCAAATCTCTCTTTCTTCCTCACATACACGTCATTGTTGACATTGATTCTTACTTTGATTGGTTGTACATTCTTTGGTAACACTGCCATATCTTAATGCAGGAATAATGCTAAGGAATCTGGCGACAGACCAGAGGAAATGCAAGATGAGATTGTTCCAGTAACACAAATGAGAGGACCTACCATGCTTAAGTCATCTTCTTCAGCTTATGGTAACTATTTTCTGTCTTTTGTTGTTTTGTGATCCTTTATGTGTCACATCACCGTATATAACTGCACAAACATGGTCAGTTTCTACTTCCATTGCGTTTCAGTTTCTATTTTTCCTATTGTTGTAGACCTGAGATGTTCAGATGTGGAAAAGGAGAGACAAGATGCATCATCTCCTACAGGAGTTTTAGAATCTTGCTTCAGAGTCTCGGAATCCGATGCAGCTTCTTGCAAAGACAACACCACAGAATCTGAAACCCATTATCCGAAATCAAGGGCAGTTACTAACTGGAGCAGATTCTTCAAGCTATGGAAAAAAAGTTCAAAAAAGAACTTGGGTTCATTTGCTCCTCTCCACGTGCCAAAGTTATCAAAAAGAGGAAGTAGGAGTACTAAAGAGGATCCAGAGATGACACACGTATACAAGTATAAGTCGTCATTGAAGGAGTTCACCCTCTCTGAGCTCCAAACTGCAGCAGACAATTTTAGCAATGGTCTGACTTCCTTTCCCAGAGTTTAGAATCACCTTCAAGTCTCTTACTTTGTTGCATATGGTGATAGAATCTGATAGGAAAATCTACTGCCTGAACAATGAAATTTTACATAAGGATGCTTCTAGCAAAATTGCTTGTATAATATTGATTATGACATTCATTGTTGCATTTCTCGTAGATAATTTAATTGGAAAGGGTGGGTATTCTGAAGTTTACAAGGGTTGTTTACAAGATGGGACTCTGGTTGCAATAAAGAGACTTACCAAAGGAACTGTGGATGAGAAGACCTGTGTTTTTCTATGTGAGATTGGTATTATAGCCCATGTAGACCATCCAAATACGGCTAAATTGATTGGTTGTGACAATGACGGAATGCACCTTGTCTTTCAATTATCTCCACTGGGGAGTTTAGGATCTCTTCTTCATGGTTCGCTCTAACACCTTTATCCTTTTTGAATTTTTATAACCATGTTTCTCTGTGTCTGAAGCACTAATAATTTCCTTTTTATAGGTTCAAAGGATAAACTAGATTGGAGTAAAAGATATAAAATTGCTGTGGGGACAGCAAATGGTCTTACATATCTTCACGAGGGTTGTCAAAAGCGAATTATTCACAGAGATATCAAGGCTGATAATATTCTGCTGACAGAGGATTTTGAGCCTCAGGTATCTTTCAAGTTTCACAACCGAGAACACCAAACAGTAAAACTTCAGTCCTTGATGAAATTTGTGCTTTTCTGTAGTTTGTTTTCTGGAAACAGTTTCTTAATATGCAGAGCAGAGAAGATAACTTAGTCAAGTTTTTCAGTGTAAACTTTTTCTACATTAAGTTTAATCCCTGCTAATACAATCCATTACCATTAAATTTATATTTATTTATAATCACTTATATACTGCATTTTTATATTAATGTATAATCACATATATACTGCATGTTTAAACACTATTCCACAGCCGTACCAATGCTGACATGGTGTTTTACCAGTGTCTAAATAAATAAGGTGCTCTGATGAATGATACGTGTCAAAAAATGTTTAACCAACACAAAGGGGCATCCTACCATCCATCTCTTACGGACTGGGAATTTTAAAGGAGGGTCTTTGCTAGTTAGATTTTCATTTGATAGTTTGAATTAAAAAGATGAGCTAGGTGCTCTCAGTGACATGGTAAGATGATGCCATGCGCCAAAAGTCCTCTTCTGTTGTAATTTTGACCATTTAAGTGTCAGAAGTGCCCATGCAATCATTACTGGAATGTGGAATCAGTTACAACTAAATCAGGAATAATCACATATTCTGAACAACAGCAGAATTAAGTATTTTTCTTAATGTAATGTATAATATTCCCTCTTCCTGTCTTATTTAGTGCGTCGTTCACATGAAGCATATAATCAGGCTGCGTACCTTTGGAATTACTTTACAGAATAAAAAAGTAAAGAGTTCCTTAAGAGAAATATTTGTAAATTTTATCACATAATATTATAATTGATGGAAGTGCTATATAAATGAGTAATTTTGGAGGTGAAAATGCTGCATTCAAGGTTACATTTGAGTTCAAAGCCACCATAGAAAACAACTTCCTTTCTAATCATTCATTTAGTGATTTCTGGTAAATCGCTAACAGATCACTGTGTCCCACACTGCTAGCTTTTCTAAGACGAGCCTCACACAACACGTGCCCTATACAGGCCTAAATCTTTAAGGCACTTGGATTTGTGGATGACTCTCACCTTTTATGTTGTCTTGTAAGCTTCACATGAGGACACGTAAAGGAATTTACAAACTTTTAATTATTGGGTTTGCTTGGAGCTCACTTTACGGCTGCATGCATTTAATTGATTATGGAAGTATTATAAATACTTCACTCCTATGGTTTCTTTGAGACTATTAGATATTTAATTTGCAAATTCCAAGAACTAGAAGGAAATGTACTTCAAGGATGAAGAAATAAGTAAAGCAATTTTGCTGATATTTGAACTGCTTTTTAATCTCTCTGTGCAATTATTCTTTCAGTCATTTTCTTGTTTGAATTTTACTTTCTATGGTTAATTTTCCTGATGCTATGGTTTCATATTAAATAACATATGCAGCCAAGTTCCGCCAACAGTAAGACCATGTATTAGCTCCCTTAATGAAATTTATGGCATGTATCCTGCAAAGATTTTTGTGCTACTTGTCCTATGATTTCGTGTATGAATATCAAGTGGCCTTATATGGATACATATCTTGTTTCTTTTGGGGTTTCTCATTTATTAATTATCTGATCCGATTCAGATTTGTGATTTTGGGCTTGCAAAGTGGCTACCAAGACAGTGGACTCACCACAATGTATCAAAATTTGAAGGCACATTCGGGTTCGTGTGCAAAAAATTCTTGTTTGGGTTTAATGTAGTAATCCTGATTTTGAGAGTAACAATGTTCCTGGAATTGCAGCTACTTTGCTCCTGAATACTTCATGCATGGCATAGTTGACGAGAAAACTGATGTTTATGCATTTGGAGTCTTGCTTTTGGAGCTCATAACAGGACGCCGAGCCGTGGATCATTTGCAGCAAAGTGTTGTGATATGGGTAAGTGAACATTCCGTGCAATTTGATCATTCCACACATTGTCATATGACCTACCATCCTATCTGATTTGACTTATTCCGCCTTGTAGGCAAAGCCTTTGCTTGATAGCAATGATCTTACAGAGCTTATAGATCCTTCTCTTGGTAATAATTATGATCATGAAGAGATGGATCGTGTGGTTTTGACTGCTTCTTTGTGTATTGAGCAATCTCCTATTCTCCGTCCTAGAATGAGTCAGGTAAAGATTAAGTAAGAAAACTTCTTTCCCTTCCCATTCCTTCTTTCACATTTTCTGTAGCTTTCACATTGCCATTTTTCCAATCTGATAATTTAATGTGAAGATGCTTTATTGATAACTCTATTTTGATTATGAGAGAAATGATTTGGGTGACACCATATTCTTTTGCGTTGCACTTTAAATGGAACCAAGAAATTGTAAAACCAGGAAAGAATGAATCTATCACAATATTCATTTGGTTCCCTTTCGTAGGAAGTTTATCATTTATGTTACCTGATTCACTTGAAAAACAACTTCATTGCTGTAATTAAGTTGCTCATTGTCATTTAATGATTGTGTCTATGTGTTTCTTCACGCTGTTTGTGATGTGTTATAAATGGGAAGTGAGCTAAGTGAGAAATTGGGGAAGAATGTTATCTCTATGGAAAAATCTTATCTTGCATTTCGCAAATTTCCTCTCAATCCACCATTGCATATTATAAGAGGGTCATTTGAAAATATCAATTTTCCATTATGGCTCAAAAGGTGGAAGGTTATTCATCCTTAATTCCTAGAAGTTCACCCTGCAGTAGCAACAACTTTAAATAGGTGGATGGAAACAAATATCGGATGGCAGGTTGATTTATCTTCTCCTGTTGATTCAGGTTGTTGTACTCCTGAGAGGTGATGAATACATTACACAAAATGTGAAAGAATGTCAAAAGCGTATCCTCCGGAGAACTTACTCAGAAGAGCTCTTTGATGCACAAGAATACAACTCGACAAGGTATTTAGGTGATATGAATCGATTCAAGGAGATTGCTTTGGGTAGTTGAAAGCAACCAATGGTATATAGAGAATAGGAGTTATGATAATTCCATGTAGGCCTTTTATAAGGGGGTGTTTGATAATCACATGGAAATAAAATCATGTAAATGCCGTTTTCACAATGAATTTGTTTCCATAGGATGGCCAAACACCCCTTAGTCTGTCATTAATGTACATATTTATAATGTTTGTTTTGTCTTAAACATCAAGGAAACTTGACATTGTATGCAAGATAAACTTTCAACTTCAAAGACTGTGAACATGAATGTTCTTAAAGCTATACCTATAATGAAAAAGGTAATGTTACACTTATATAATTTGGATACAAAATTTGTATTTTATAGGATGTACTATTAATAAGTGATTATCATATATTAAATGGTTGTTAATTTTTTATTTTTTATTATTATAAAAGTTATATAATATTAATTAACAATTGACACATTAAATGTCACGTTAGTTTAAATATAAATTTTATATTTTAATTATATAAATGCAGTATTATTATAATTTTTTAAAGTGCTTTTAGCAAAACAAAGCAAGAGCATTTACGAGGAAGACCCAAAAGCTCTATTTTAGATATGGCCTGGGCTTTGACCCAATGTCCAAAAGACTAATTTGTTGGGATTTAACATGGGCTGAGTTTCTGTGAAAGTTTGAACTTCTTATTATCAGCTCATAATTTAATATTTATTAAAGCTAAGCATGTGAATGTCTATCCACCTCGCCATCGAAGATGCCATTTCATAAGTAATTAAGCTATTTACTTGTCAAATGGCAAGGTCCATGTAACCCATATTTGCTCTAAATATAGCTCGAGTTTGTAAAGAAATGATAAATCAAATTGAGTAATAAAGTCTTCATTTTCATCTTATTTCCTTTATTCCTATTTCCCTATTTCTCTGAATAATAATATTTTATTTTCTGTTTATAATTTAAATTAAGCTCACAACACTATAATAATAATAGTTTATTTCCTATTTATAATTTAAAGTAAATTCACAACATGTTATCAATCCGAGGACTCTAATCCAATAAGCATTGCATCTATTCTTATTCTCTCATATTTAATAAAATTAATCTTATGAATATGTTTTGTGATTGTCATTAAATAAGATCCTCCACATTAAAAAATAAGGATTAGTACTATATGTTTGTTATATTATTTGTAGCATCTCCATATTTGTTCTTATTTGCATTTTAGAGACTAAAAAAAAGAAATATAGAGTATTGAATTCAGAGTTCAAGAACTTGAAGACCTTGAATTTTGAAGATCTTTGAAGAATTATTTAAAAGAAATTAAAGATTATATCAAGATGTCCAAACTCACAAACTTGAATTCAACATCTTGGATATGTTATGTGAAAACTATTTATCCTGGAAGTTCCCTTATATACTAAAGGGCTTAGCAACATATTTAAGATGGAAAAACTAACTTAAAAGAAAGATTTGGTCACTTGAAGTCAATGATACTACCACAAACTTGTAATTAGTGGATGTATTCGTATTTGTAGGGTTTTAAATTAGGAAATTAACATAATTCTATATTATTCAGGGTTACTTCACAATTAACATTATGTGGAGAAAATATAATGGATAAAAATTTGCTAAAAAAGACATTTTGAACTCGTCCTGCCTTAAATATGATTCTACAACAACAATATTGAGACACTTGGATATAAGAAATATTATTATTTGATTTCATGTCTCCTTATTGTTATAGAGAATTAACAAGCTTTCAATGAAGAATCTTTAATCTCATCATACTAGTTTGTACCAATCCCTGAAGCAAATGTCGTCTCACAAAATCGTGAAGAGAATGCGACCTAACATAGTTGTGGCAATAATTTATTGGCCTAACCAACTTTGAAGATTTTGATAATTCCAAACAATAGAGAAAATCATGTTTATAGACTAAAGCGCAAAATTTTGAAAGTTTAAGAAAAAGAACCAAAATGCAAAAGTTTAAAATTTTGGTCACCGTAGCGACGTACTGTGGCAAGGTCCTGTAGCAACAGGCACTGTTTCATAGCTGTTAAATTACTATACAATGGTTAGTTACTGTGCTAACGGTTGTAATAGTCAAACCACTGTAGTCGAACTATAGTAACGGTCTGAATACTGTAGCAACATTGACATTGGCTAGTTCCTCCATCTCTATAAATACAAGCCTCATTCAAGCTCTACAATAATAAGGAAGCACTCTATAATTTTTATATCATTTGAAAAGGAAAGAAATATCTATATTTATGTTAAATTTCTTGTATCTACTTTTTAAGAGAGCTTAAATTGTAGGGGTTAATTGAACCCAAAATCATTCTTTATACGGGTCTAGTTAGTACCCGGTAAAGCAAACATACTATGAGATTTTGATTAGTACCTGAGAAACTGATCAGGATTTGATTAGTACCTGAAAAATTAATAAGGGTGTGATTGATATCTGGAAAAACCAATTTATAAAGGTTTGATTAACACCTGAGAAGTTAATCAAAGGGTCTTGGAAGATAAACCGAACTATTAGAATCTTTAAGCACGGTTAACTTCGAGGCATGGATGTAAGTCGAAAAAGGGCCGAACCACGTAAACATCCAATGTTAGCTTTCTCTTTCCCTATTATCCTATTTACTGCATTTATTTGTGCTTTAATTTATTTATATTATTAATAAGTGCATTATTTTTTATGTACCCAATTCACATCCCCTCTTAATTTTTCTATTTAGAAATTTCATAATCATTAGCACAACTATGGTCGTAGGCGTGGTCATGGTCGCAAATGTGACCATGGCTGATGTTGAAGTCAAGGTCATGGTCAACATAATTATTGACCTTATGACAATTATAATAAAAAATATTCAAGTGGGAACGAAATAAAGAAAGACAAAAAAAATATACAACATAAAGATACTTGTCTTTGATATGAAACCAACGGCCATTTTTACTGTGCTTGTCGTATGCCTAATCATTTAGCTAATTTGTATAAAGCATCTTTGAGAGAAAAGAGAAAGAATGCCAAAACCAATTATCTTACTGATATAAATCTAAAGAACACTGTACATCTCGATATCTCTAACTTTTTTAGAGATATCAATTTAAAGAATAATCACTTAGTTGATGTTAGAAATGTTTATACTAATTAAGTTTTAATTATTGTTTCTTTTGTATATTTATATCATATGTGAATATATATTATTATCATAATATCTAATATAAATGCTTTTTTCTTCTCTTTACAAAGGATATGTATTTAAATAACAAGTTGTATGCTCTCAAGAAAGACAGTAAAATATGTCCAACCAATCGTGCTACAAGGCATACAATCCTTTAAAGTAAGAAGCATTTTTCAACTTTGACATTAGTTGAAGAGTGAATACTATATTAAGCTCCACAAACTTGATTGAATGCTTTAGAAAAACTATAATCTTAACAAATTGCACAAAATTATGCATCCTCGACATCTTGTATTCATCTAGATTAAGAAAATTTGTACTTAACTTCAAAGATATTCGTTGTAATGAATATATAGAAACTACAAATAAGAAAATTGTAGAATATCTCTGTATTAATTCTACAATCTCTGACTAGAAGCAAACATTGAATGAGCTTCATGCTTTCTCATTTGGCTTATATTATATAACAATTAGAGCATTTGAAAACTACGAAAGCATGAATGAAAATTAAAATATCCAAAGACTTTATGCTTAGCATGTCCACTTGGGCCATTCTGGATTAACAATAATATGAAGAATTATTGAAATTTTTTATAGACATCTATTGAAGAATCTAAAGATTCTATTGTCTAACAATAGTATTTGCACAACTTGTTCACAGAGTAAATTGATGACTAGACCTTCTCCTTCTAAACTTGGTTTTAAATGTTCATTGTTTTTATAGAGAATTAGGAAGATATTTGCAGATTAAGTCACCCTTCAAGTAGACCATTTTACTACTTCATAGTCTTGAATGATGCATTTACTCGATGATGACATGTTTATTTGCTATTTATAAGTAATTTTGATTTTGTTAGATTGTTGGCTCAGACTATCAAATTATGTATACGGTTTCCAAGTTAACCAATCAGGACTTTACATTTTGACAATGTTGGTCAGTTCACTTTCAAGAATTTTGCTGACTATGAGTGGGAATCAACATAGAACATCCAGTGCTACATGTTCATATTCAAAATGGATTAGCAGAATCATGCATTAAAAGACTTCAGATGATTGCAAAAGCTCTACTTCTATATACTAAATTACCTATTTTAGCATAGGGTCATACAATTTTACATATTGAAGTATTAATACGCCTAAGGCTAATTGCTTATTATGAATATTCTCCATTGCAACTGGTGTTTGGTCATCAAGTTGATATATCCCATCTACGTACTTTTATTATCCTATACAAGTTTCAATTGTACCTCCTCAGTGCTTGAAGATGGGATCCAACATCGTTTGAAAATCTATGCAGTTTTGATTCACTATCTATTATTAGGTATTTGGAACCCTTAATAGATAATTTGTTTGCTGCATGTTTTAAAGATTGTCATTTTGACAAAACAAATTTTCTTTATTACTGTTAACGTCTTTAGGAAATAAACAAGATTATTATAAAAAGTTACTCATATATCTCATCTAGCTTCTCGCACTATTAAAGTAAAAATAAAATACGAATAATAGTTTATATGCAGTAAATTACAAATCAATTACCTGATGCATTTATAAATGCATCAAAAGTAATTAAGTCATATATATTAGCTATTAACGTATCAACTTAGTTAATTGTTTCTAAAGAGCAGCTATTAAAAGATTAGCTGAGAAAATGTCTATTACATACCAAAAGTATGGTAGACCACTTAATTCAAAAGATTTAGTTTCGTAGAAAAAAAAATACAAAATCAAGATTCTATTATAAATTATGATTGAGCTATGGAAAACACTTTTACATAGCACAATAATCCTAATATAATGAGAGTTTTAGAAGTGACTCATTACTAATGTGTTTGCATTCTCAGTAGCCATTTAAAGTATAAATGATGATTTAAACCATTGTCTATTAATGAATGCAGAATTAGGTATGATTGGCCAAAATAAAAAGAACCAATTTAAGCAGAATTAACTTCTTTAGCCAAATAACAAATGGTTTAGACACAAGAGTGTGTCAAACCCGTTAGGTGTAAATGGAGTTTTGTAAAAAAATATAACAAGAAAATGAAATTGCTGCTCAAGACTTCTCACAAAAACTTGGTATTAATTGTAAAGAGACTTATTCTCTATAATAGATGTCATTACATTTCAATTCCTTATCAATTTGGTTGTATCAATTTTTTTATATATATATCTCATAGATATAATGACAACCTATTTATATAAGTTATTTGATACTAATATTTATATGAAAATTCTCTTGAAGGATTCAAAATACCTAAAGCATTCAAATCACTGTATTGTAACTTATATTTTATAAAGTTACAAAACCTTTGTATGGGTTGAAGCAATCTACACGCGTGTAGTATAATCACTATAATAAGTACTTAATAAAAGAGTGATATATTAATGGCCCCATTTATTCTTGTGTATTCATCAAAAGTCAAATTCTAGTTGTACGATTATAGTAGTTTATGTTGATGACAAGAATCTAATTAGAATTTCTAAAGAGCTCTCGAAAACTATTGAGTATTTGAAAGTGAATTTGAAATAAAATTTTTTTAAAAAATTAAATATTATCTCGAGCTATAAATTGAGCACAATTCAAATAAAATCTTTATCCACAAAATAAATTATATTAAGAAATTTTTGAAATGTATTAATATGGATAAAGCTTTTTCTATTAAGTGTCCCATTGGTCATTTGGTCTTTTAATTTTAAAAATAATCTATTTTGTTCTAAAAAAGGAGACGAATAGGTACTTGATCTAGAAGTACCCTACATAAGTACGATTGGTATTTTATTATATTTAACACAATGTATTAGATCGAATATAGCATTCTCAATAAATTTATTGATAAAGTTTAATTTTGATCAATTAGAAGACACTAGAATAACGTTAAATATATATTTTTCAATTATCTTTGTAAAACAATAGATTTGTGATTATATTATTTTAATGAGCTAATACAAAATTTAGGTCTTATTGGATTTTGTATATTGAATTTCATAAAGTCTACTCATAGACAAGATATATTTTTACTTATAATAGCACAATAATCTCTTATAAAATCTATAAAATGAACTATTATTGTCACTTTCTCAAATCATGCAAGAATTTTTATATTACATTAAGCTAGTAAATAGTATATATGACTGCAATCACTCTTCCATTATATTTAGAAAATATTTAAATTATTTTTTATTATAAATGCTCCAACAATTATATATAAAATTAATATTACTTGTATTACTAAAGTAAAAAGATGACACATTAATGGGAACAAAATTAAGCATATCTCACTAAAGTTGTTATTCACTCACAAGCTCAAAGAGAACAAAAAAAAGTAATATCAAACATAATCACTTTATTAATAATTTGTCGGATTCACCAAAACTTTACTTGCATATACACTTAAAAAGATGGTACATGACATTAATATGTGTTATCTCAGTAAATTGTCAAATTGATACATGTCATTTTTAGAAAAATCAATAAATCAAGGAGAACATAGTCTGCGAATGAAAAACCTTTTATAACTATTTTACATTCAAACGCATTATACTTTTTTTACTTTAATCAAATTTTATTCTACTTAATTTTATTAGTAAAGATTTTTTAATAAGACAATTACATATCCAATGCTATTTTATGATTCATCAAAGATTATAATACAAGTAAGCGGTGAATATCCAAGAAAGAGTATTATAGATTTCTATCCACTTTGCCACCGAAAATGGCATTTGGCATGTAATTAAGGTATTTACTTACCAAATAATTGTAACTTTTGATTGTCTCTCAATTATAATAATTGTAACACTGAAATTCTATAATTATCAATAAATACAATTATTAACTATCTCTCAATTATAATAACCACTTGGATAATTATAACAATGCAACTGTATAACTATCAATAAGTGCAATTATTAACTATCTTCTAATTATAATAACTACTTGGATAATTATAACAATGCAACTCTGTAACTATTAATAAGTACAACTATTAGCTATCTCCCAATTATAATAAGTATATGAATAACTATAACACCATAATTCTGTAATTATCAATAACTATAACTCTTAATTGTCTTCTAATTATTAAAAGAAATGAAAAAAATTTTGAACTCTATCAAAATTTAAAGGTGTACAAATGTTATCGTTGGGGCAAATAATTGATTAAATCTTAATTAAATACTTGGACGCAGCAGAATAAATATTTTTTTCGAAAAGAAAACAGTAATTCTATATTTTAAAAAAAGAACTATCGATAAGGTTTTTTTTAAAAAAAATAATACTTTTAATATTTTAAAAATACATCTGTATTCTAGCATGATTCTGGAAGCTGAATTTTGCATTAATCGGATAATGCAAAATGATGAATGATTAAACCATAGGAATAAATAAAATATGGTAGTTAAAAAAATATATCAGAAATACTGAGAAAGCGAAGATGACACGTCACGCAATTTGTTAGTGTGTGCAATTAACAAATAATCAGTAGTTAGTAGTTTTGGTTTGGAAATTTGGAAGCCGAATGCCGAAGGGATTGGCTTCGGCACTTGTTTTCAAGATATTCTCGTCCTTTTTGTCGTAACGTAACGGAATGTCCGCGTTTTTCATTTCTTACGTCTCGCTTTATTATCATTCCCGTCCCTACTTCTTCCCTTAATTGCTACAGTTTCCCAGTACTTTTTTGTATTGTGTGATTTGCCCCGTGAAACTTTATTAGGTTGAAGTTTAGGAAAAGAAGAAACTGATCCCTCCTCCAGGTAGTCTTCATTCTTTAATTATAAATTTGAGATTACATCATTTTGTTTTAAGTTCTTTAATTCAAACATACTATCAATGATCATGGCTAATAAAATTTAAATATGTTCAAGCCTTACAAATCAATAATAACTTGATTTATTGATTAATAATAAAAAAAACCCAATACCATATGTTACAAATATATTTGTTCCCTCTAGTTTTTGGCTTAATCCTAACCCTCCAAAAGGCTTAGTGCGGTCTACAGGTGCTAAGTTCAAATTCTCCGAGAATGCCTCATTTGAGACTCTAGTCCACTATTATTGGGAGACTTAGGTATTGAATAAAGAAGCATACTCAAGCCTTACTTACAAGTATCATAATTAATCAACATCAACTAAGCTGACCACTTGAATCCTCCGAGAACCAATTGTTAAAGCCTCCCAAAGAGTAGGAGAAAGAAATAAACCAATTGAGAATCAAAGACTCAAACTGACCTAATGACTTAAACCACCCTTATCCACAAGAATCTCATAATTTTAAGAATTTTGATACAAATTTTATTTTTATAATGTAAAAAGATGTTATAAATATAAAAGACTTCTACAATTTTAGGGTGTGTCTTAAATAAAAAAATAAAGCTTACCTTAATATAAAAAAGATTCAACAACCAATCACAACAGAGGATAAAAAGAGAAAAGATAATCACTAAAAAATGAGAATTCTTCTTCCTCTCTTCCACAACATAGAAGATCTTCCCTAAGATCAACTTTCTCCTAATAGATCATAACCTCCAAAGGCTTTATTATGATTTCAAAAGTTTTATCATAGCCTTCAAGGTTCCAACATAGCTTCAAAGACTCCAAAGTGATATATTTATAATTATATTAAATTTGTAAGAGGCTATGCCTCCTTATATTATATTGTAAAAACGACCTTTAATAATGCACTTGAATGAGCATGCTATGCTTAATGAAGTTGCATAAATTTACTTAAATTGAACTATTATAATTTTATCTCTATCTCTGATTCTTAATTGATTAAATCTAAGTCTTTTAATATGCATAGAGCCCAATATATGCTAACAAAGTAATACTTCAATAATTCATTGAAAGTTTATTTGTTGTTGCTCCGAACTAATAAATTTAACTCATTCACTTAAAATTACCTAAAATCTAGTCAACAATATCATTTTTTAGTCTCAAATAAAATTTATTAAAGCATGGTAATGATGGTGATATTAAGGTAAAAAACATATATATATATATATATATATATATATATTGTCATACTAAGATGAAGAGATGGTCTCATCTCTAGATCATTGTTACAGGTGTATATTATAAAAGATGTATGAATGATTAGAATTAGATAAGGATGAGCTCACTTTAAAATATATATATATACATAATAAAAAATTTACTTACTTTTTTTTTGTTTTAAAGTTAAAATTTACTTTTTTATATTATTAAATATTATATAAATGTAAAACAAATTATTTTCAGATATCAAATCCCTAGTAATATCTAAAATATCAATTAAATATTTAAAATACTTATCCATAAAATATATATGGTATATAAAATAGATTATTATCCACTTTTATCATTTAGTAAGGATTAATATGAATTCAAATGGATGATCCGATTTGAAATCATTGATTATATTTTTGTAAATTCAAATATTCAATTTTTTTTTACTAAAAGGGATTGATAATTTCTATAAAAATATATATTAATAATTCAAAATTACTCGATAATGCAAAGGTAACTGATAAATAATAATAATAATAATGATCAAGTTACTCGACCTACCACAACAACTCTCACAATTAGATCAAGGACAAAATCGTAATTCACTCGATTCAAATCTACTCCAAGGGCCCTCCACTGATATTTCTCAAACCTCGAGGGCCTTTAATGAAAATTTCCAAAACCTGCTTAGAGTTCCATTAAACCGCAATACAGGCAGCAAATCCAAAAAGAAACGTAAACTGTGTCCATTAAAAGGTCAAAAACCAAAACCAATTCTTTTTTTTTTTGTTTTTATTTAAAAAAAAAGTCAAGCCAACGACCGCCGGACCAATTTCTCAATTTCTCGCCGGGGAACTTTTTGAATTTCTCGCGACTGTTTATGCAATCGACGATCGCCGCCTGGTGGTCGGTCAAATTATCGGTCAATCATTTTGACTATGAAGAGCAATCATAACAACAACAACAATATCAATGTCAACAACAGCAAGCACGGAAATGGATTGATTCCGAATTCTTTGAAATTCATTTGTTCTTGTATTAAAACCGCTTCTTCCGGTGTCCGGTCAGCTGGCGTCTCCGTTGCCGCCTCCATTTCCGGCGATTCGCATGAACACAAGGACAAGGTTTATTCATTCTTTAATTTCCTTTATCTTTTAAAGAAAAAAAATTCAGTTGTCGAACGAACTGTTTTTTTAAGTTAGTTGTAAAGTTTGAATGTTTATGGAATTTGTTTGCTGATGGTGAATTTTTAGTTTAGTCATGTATCATTCTGTTTTGTTGCTGAGAAAATTTAAAATTCGGTTTTGTTTGGCAGCAAGTAAAGTAAAAGAAATTGAAAAATTAACTAGGCAATTAATAAACTCATGATTGATCAATAATTCAAATCAGTTTTATGATAAGAAAAGATAGCATTTTTATGTATTGAAGTAATTCAATTAAATTGATGAGTAGTAAGTACATTCTTCATTGAGGGGCATTTCATTGATGTGATGCATTATATTTAGTTATGCACTAGCATGATTTGAATTATTTTTGTTGAGCAGGTGCTATGGTCTTCTTTTGATAGACTAGAGCTAAGTCCATCTAAATATAAAAATGTTCTTTTACTTGGATACTCCAATGGGTTTCAAGTCCTTGATGTGGAAGATGCCAGTAATGTCAGTGAGCTTGTTTCAAGGCGCGATGAACCTGTTACATTTTTACAGATGCAGCCTCTCCCTGCCAAGTCTGGGGGTCATGAAGGATATAGAAATTCTCACCCTTTACTCCTGGTTGTTGCATGTGATGAATCGAAGAGCTCAGGTGCAATGTACATGGGAAGAGATGGGGCAGTAAGAGATGGTTATGACGAGGTTCAAACAGGAAATGTTTCGATGTCTCCAACAGCTGTTCGGTTTTACTCGCTAAGGTCTCACAACTATGTTCATGTGCTCAGATTTCGGTCAACTGTCTACATGGTTAGATGCAGTCCTCGTGTTGTGGCTGTGGGTCTTGCAGCTCAAGTAAGAATTGTCTCTTGTTAACTGTCCTTGGAGGGGGTGTTTTGTCGTCTAAACATGAATGCTATGTGATTTCAATTGACTAAGGTTCAAATGAAGTAAACAATTTAAATCTGCCTAATGTATTCTTAATATTTTCTTTTTGCTGCAGATATACTGCTTTGATGCCCTCACTCTTGAAAGTAAATTCAGTGTACTTACCTATCCAGTCCCTCAGTTGGGAGGCCAGGGAATGTCGGGGGTCAATATTGGATATGGTCCACTGGCTGTAGGACCTAGATGGTTAGCTTATGCTTCCAACAGTCCATTGCTCCCAAATACAGGCCGCCTAAGTCCTCAAAGCCTGACTCCTCCTAGTGTCAGTCCGTCAACTTCACCCAGCAATGGAAGTCTGGTGGCTCGATATGCTATGGAATCTAGTAAGCAGTTGGCTGCTGGGTTAATCAATCTGGGTGACATGGGCTATAAAACTTTATCTAGGTATTATCAAGATTTTATCCCTGATGGTTCTAATTCTCCTGTATCTTCAAATCCAAGCTGGAAAGTTGGACGCAATGCATCACATTTGTCAGATACTGATATTGCTGGGATGGTCAGTCTTTGAAAACATCATAATCATTACTTTTCATATTACTATTAAACACGTGAGCATCTCGCACTATAGCCACAAGAAAAATAATGTTCATTATTCATTTCTTTGCTTGTGTTTTGTGTTGTGTAATGATAGTGTCTTTGAGTTCCTTTGATACGAAGTAGAATCTCCTGAGAAGCATGCTTTGTATTAGTCAGTAGTCCTTAGCTATACTGCAAGCAGAAGGATGTGGTGGGCTTCTACCCTGTTAGTCAAGCAACATGTAAGCATGAATCAAGTTTGCTCTCTTATTTGTTTGGCTTCTTTGCAGGTTGTTGTCAAAGATTTCATCTCCAGAGCTGTCATATCACAGTTTAGGGCTCATACTAGTCCAATCTCTGCACTGTGTTTTGACCCAAGTGGGACATTATTGGTTACTGCTTCAATACATGGGAACAATATAAATATTTTTCGAATCATGCTATCCTGCTCAAAACATCAGTCAGGTTCAGTCACTCAAAATTACGATTGGGGTTCTTCTCACGTGCACCTTTACAAGCTCCATCGTGGCATGACATCTGCTGTATGTTCCTAGTCCCGCTATCTTTCAAAACTGTTATTTTTAGAATGTTCATGGAGTTATTTTTATCTTGTTTTTATCATACAGGTGATTCAAGACATTTGTTTTAGCCATTATAGTCAGTGGGTTGCCATTGTCTCATCCAGGGGAACCTGCCATATTTTTGCTCTTGCCCCTTTTGGCGGTGAGGTCGTTCTACAAATCCAGAATTCTCATGTTGATGGTCCTACTCTCTCACCAGTTCTATCTCTACCATGGTGGTCCAGTACATCTTTTGTGATAAACCAGCAATCTTTTTCTTTGCCACCGCCACCTCCACCTGTTACACTCTCTGTGGTTAGCAGAATAAAAAACAATAATTCTGGTTGGCTTAATACTGTTAGCAATGCTGCATCTTCTGCAGCAGGAAAGGCCTCCATCCCATCTGGTGCTCTAGCTGCTGTTTTTCTTAGCTTCATGCCTCAGGATTTGCAACTTGTTCGCCTAAAGGTTAATGCTTTGGAGAACCTATTGGTTTACACTTCTTCTGGTCATGTTGTTCAATATAAATTGCTATCATCCATCGGGGAAGCGACAAATGAAACTTCTATGAGAAGTGGGCCAGGTTCTTCCATGGAGATGCAAGATGAGGAATTGGGAGTAAAAGTTGAAGCTGTTCAAGCATGGGATGTGTGCCGGAGAACAGAGTGGCCTGAAAGAGAGGAGTGTATTTCTGGAATCACTCTTGTTAAACAAGAAGTTTCAGAGATGATCACGAATACTTCTGATTGTGAAGATAATGATATTGGGAGTAAGGAATTTGTAAAAGTACGTGACCAATCTCACTTCTATATCTCCAACGCAGAGGTGCAGATGAGCTCTGGAAGGATACCAATCTGGCAAAATTCTAAGGTATATGTGACAGAATTATGGGATTCGTGTTTTTTCACTATTGTCAACTTTGCTTATGTTCATACATATGTTTTAGATACATTTCTATACAACGAGTCCTCTGGAGAACGATCAGCATTATTCCACACAAGAGCACACTGGTGGGGAGATTGAATTGGAGAAAATATTTTCTCATTACATAGAAATTAGGCGGAACGATTTATTGCCCGTTTTTGACCATTTTCACAGGATTCAAGCTGATTGGAGTGATAGGTAATTCCATCCTCCCTTGCTATCTAGTCATGCTAATGTCATAGTTATATTTATGAAGAGTATGCATACCACATATTTGTTGACACAGAAATATTGTTCTTCATCTTATTCTAAAGTGCCTTTCTTTACATAATCCGAGCACTTATTGGTGTCTGTCTCACATAGTTTCCAGTTTTCTGTTCATTTGCCTGCCTTTAATTTTTTGACTCTTAATATGTCTTTCCTCTTGATGCTATTATCTCAAACTAGTGTTACTTGGAAACTGATACCATTAATTGTTAATCTTTTATAGAATTGTACAAGTGATAATATAATCATGCATATACCTTTCACTAGGTTACCTTAGCGTCTCTATCTTATTCTTGAGAATTTACTTTCTTGGTACATTCAAATCCATGCTGACCAAGCCATATGTACGAGTTATTTCCTAAAATATTTTGGGAAATTGTCTGTTCTGGGTTGGGTAGGGATAAAAATGTGTGGCTTCAAAGTTTATCTGGGTGGTGATTACTGAATGTTTGACTATTAGAACGACAGTCAAACATATGTGCGGGTTAGGAGCTGGCAAGCTTTTGTTTGAGGAAGTTTGGATTTGAAACTGCTAAAGGCCATCTTAATTGATTAAAAAAATTTAGAAGTGTTATCTAAAACTTCTGAAGGCCTATGCGCCCAATTACATCTTCCGTTCCTGTAAACTCTTATGGAGGGTAAGGTTGGGAACATGTTGTTTGCCAAGCAGGGGGGAGCTTCGGTGGCGAATGGGTTGATTAGCATAATAGCCTACAGTGAATGTATCTCGAGTATCAACCTTTGTTTCATGTTCTTAGCAGAAATGAACTTAATCAATTTTTTTATGCAGGGGCATTGTTAGAGGAAAATCTTCACAACTATCTTCTAATTCTGATGAAACTAAAGAGAAGTTTTCTGAAGAAGCTATAATTACTCAGTCTATGTCAGCATCACATGGCTCAGCTGATAATTCAGATGATGGTATTAGTATTTTTCTTTTTACAAATAAATATTATATGATTCTTGCAAAATGATGCAACTTATTTGATTTGAGGCATTTCTTCAGGATCATCAAGGATTACTTATCCACCCACATTCCAATATGAGAATGAAAATGTTGGGACAAAAAGAGACACTTCTGTTTTGTCATCATCTATCCTGAAACAAAGCTCTCTTAACAAAGCTAGTGGTTTTATTTCTTTCAAACAATTTGATTTTTCTCCTACAGAAGATAGTAATTTTCCAAATGCTGTATCATCTTTAACAAACAGCTCACTTTCTGCTGTAAGAGTTATAGAGAAAGAAGTTCGATCATCAACCTGCGGTGGGACCTGTGAAGTCTCAAACATTATTACTAATCATTCTGATTTAAGTATGAACATTTTAGATGAGGGCCCTGTGAATGGGTCGCTGGATTCCGAACAGTTTTTTCAAGAGTCCTGTGAAGCATCAGCCTTGAGCGGATGTCATGAGTCAACAGCAATTGTCACTGATGTTGATAGCAGCACCACTCCCTGTGATAAGGAGAACTCTGAGGAAGATGGTGACAATGATAAGTCTGAGGAAGACAGTGACATTGATGACATTCTAGGAGGTGTTTTTCCCTTCTCTGAAGAAGGTAATCTAAAGTAGTGTTCTGTCATTCATTTAAAATTAACAATGTTTAATGATAATCAAGATCCTAAATGGTGCTTACCTCCACTATCATTGAATATGATATATATGAGTTTGTAGAAGTGCAACTGATGCTCAATGATTAGTCGTTAATCCAACAAAAAGAGTTGGCACTACAAATTCATTCATATGAGACAATTTAATGTTTGGTTAAGGATTATGATTCTTTTTTACTTACAGGAGTGTTAATACAAAGATTTCCAAATAGATGACATCTATATGCCTAAGAGGAAATCTATCTTATAAGAACTTTAGTTGGCTTGACCAAAATTGTCAACAAGCATGATAGTGTAGACAGATTTGCAAAATTTATCTTAGGCTCTATTACATGCATACAAACTTCTTAAATGATTTATAAATCTGAACATAATTGTCCAATTTGATAGGTAGTCTGTGTTTGTAATTTACACAGGAAATGTGTAGCTTCAGTGCACATATTCATTTCCTTGGTAGTCTAGCTCTAACCCTAATGAAGCTGTCAATTCTCTTCTTGCAGGTTGACATATATATTCCTCCATGTGGTTGAAACTCCTGGATCCTTTATGTACAATTGAATAGTTGTCGAAGGTTGGTCAAAGGTCAGCCTTATGGAGGCTCAGATACTAATTAATATAAAGTGTTGTGGGTAATTTCCTTTGGAGACTGGATTTGCTACTGACTCATTCATACAAGAAGCTATATGTTTTTGACTTATCATGGTGCTGCCTGGACAGATGCCCGGTATCTACCCTTCTAATTCTCTTGTACATCTTGTAAATTCATATTCTTAAGATGAATTGTGTGGATATGATCTTTCTATTCTCTGTAACATTAATCATTCTTCAAAATGGAAACAGAAAATAAAAAGGAAAACGATTTATTACTGTACAAATTTATGTATAGTTTTGTTGCAAATCATATTTGTTGTCTATGGCATCTCGCTTTGGAATGCATGGAAAACTTGACGCATACATAGTGCTTGTCAAAAGCACTTGACAAGGGAAAATAGAAAAGGAAAAACATTCGAATACCATGATTGCATTTGTTTTCTTTTCATATCATGGTGTATAATGATTGAGAGTTAAGACTATAAAATTATTATCTGAAAAAAAGAAATGAATTATGTGATTTAAAGTTTCTCAGCTGAAGATGAAATAGCCCCACTTTGGCTACAGCTACTAGCCAGCATGTTATCATTTCTCTAGCTTTCTTTTAGGGTGAGGCTTTTGTGGGTATTAAATGATTGAATTGTAAGACCCTTAGTGTACTATAAATTTTTTTAAGAGTTTGAATCCTGTTCACAAATGAGGAGGGAGTTTGATTTTTATATCTATGTGATATCAATTTAAGGAAAAAGAAAATGAGGGGTGAGGCTTTAGGGGTGTATTATTGAAGGGTCCAGATCATTTATTCGACATTGTTTGTGCATATAGCAGTTCTTGTGGGTACTTGATAGGAACATTCATGGAAGTGTGTTGATGATGTCTCTTGTATGCATACATACATTTCATGCGTTGGATACCGAGACATCCTATAACTTTGTATTCTTGTGGCAGCTGTAACAACAATGGCTTAATATCAGCTGGTCTGAGATGGCCCCCCCACTTTGTTACCCTTCATATGAAAATTTAGAGAGCAAAGAGATGCATACATAGCGGCCCTTCAAACTCTTTTGTAGTCAGTAGTAATGAAACCAAAATTTCCCAGAAACTGCCAATTTTGGCGCTGTCTTAAGTTGAACCACTCCTTGTTTTTGGGTTCATATTTGCTAGACAATTTTCTGCAAGGTTTTAATATACTACATGGCGATCCTTATGATCTTGAATTCATTGAATATCTCATAACGTTGATGAGGGGATTTGTCGATTGGTGAAGATGTTTAGGTTTATGATTTGTTCTCATAAAGTCTGGTTCATAAAACTCAATTGTAAAATTTCCTTCCGAAGGAGAAGAACCCATTTGTGATTAAGCTAAACCTTAAAGAGAAGAAAGAGATTTACTGCTTTTGACTGTTATTGCCGTTCAAACTCCTTAATCCACTTCTCGTAATCCTTAACAAAATCAAGTGCCCGAGTTCATTGTTAGATTTGGGGGGATATTTGGATTGTTGTAGGATATTTTGATTTAGTAATGTTATATATTTTAAATTATATTTTAAAATTAATTTGTCGAATAATTATTAAATAATAAAATGATAAAAAATTTAAAATTATTTATTATATTATTTTATTATTTAATAATTAATTAATATATTATATTTTCATATACAATTTAAAATGTCCAATATTTTTCTATTTCGATGAGATAAAAAGTACTAATCCAAAGGTTAAAATGCATTTCTTGTGATAAAACACTTTTCGGATATTAAAAAGTAGTTAGAATAGTCTTTGAGAGAATCAGAAAATTTTACATGTTGCAGAATTTTTCATATTGACAAGGGTTTGATAATCATAATCTAATATTGGATTTGGGTGCCACAATTAAGCATAAATGAATTTGGGGATTTTAGGAAATGTGTAATTTGACACAACCAAAAAAAAAAAAAGGACAAGTCGATTAAAGAGAAGGGGGACGAGACTGGAGTCAGGACTCTGGTGTTGAAAAGACTTGTAATTCACGCGGGGTGGGGGGCCTATCAATAATTTCACCCTCAAATTTAGAACATTGAACTTGTATATATTTTTGAAAACGACAAGTTTTATGTTTTTTTTTAAAAAAAAAAGTGATAAAAAAAAAACATAATTTAACGTTATGATCCAAAGTCTTGTTTCAAAAAAGTTGATCTTTCAATAAATGATACCATCGAGCATCCTTACACTTTACTCATACAGTAAAGTTTGTGCACACTTTAATTTGTAGTTAGAAATTCAAGTTTTAATAGTAGTATAAAATATTATAAATATTTTCTCTATTTATGAGGTTAATTGATTTTTTATTATAAAAATGTGAGGTTGAGTATACTTAAATATTAAGTAATATATAAGATAATTAGTCATTCTTTCGTTATAAAAATATGAATTTAAATATACTTAAATGGTAAATAATATATAATTTTTGATAAATATATACATTGTATAATAAATATCTAATATGTAGTCTTTGTTTGTAAAACTCAACGCTTCATTAAAGAAATACATGTAAATCAATTCTTAGAATTGTTTTATTAAAATTTCAACTTTCATATATATATATATATAAATGATCTAATGAACTATATAACTCACAATATAATGAGTTTTTGAACATATAATAAAATTTGGTAACATATTATAAATTTATTAAATAATAATATGTGACAGTATTACTCATTATTTAATTAATTACATAATTCATTAGATCATTTATATATATCGCTACAAATGTCTATTTTTTAATTAAAATCTAATGTTAAAGTTTTTTCCAAAATATATTTTGAATTTTAATTAAAAACTAACATTAGACTTCTAATTAAAAAATATATTCTCACTTTAAAAAGTTGCATACTTAACACATAAAATAAGTATTGTATATATTTTGTGACATACACGTATATATATTGAGAGATAATTTCATTTTAATAGATAGTAAAACTTATTATATAATGAGTATTTAAATATGTAATATAATTTTATAATACATCATAATTAATTAGATAATATCACGTATTATACGACTTTCCACTAAATCATTTTATTATATACATATATATATATATATGAATTTAATTAGATGTACGACGGTGGCGATATATACTGTTTAATACTATTTAATACTGTTTTAACAATACCATGCAATACTCTCTCTTGGTGGGTATTTGTCGCCCACCTAATCACCTATATATACAGTAGAAGTAATGCAAATGAAAACAAAGAAAGAGATGCCCCCCTCCAAAACGCCCCTGAAATTCGACACGTCGAACATGAACAATAATATCATATCGCCTAATGGAGCCACCGAAATTCTGATACCAACGTGCCAAGATGAAACATTTCAACATCACATAATAAATAAACACAGAAGGGAAAAAAAACACAGAAAAAGAAAGATTGAACAGTTAACCTCAGCACTCTGCGTGCTCTGCCTTTACCATTAAAGAGTAAAGCCAAAACCCCAGTGCAGTAAAATATGATCATATGTCTAGTGTCTTATGCCCCTCTTGACTCTTTGTCCTCTTTGGGTTTTTTATTCAAATGCAAATAATGGAGATTTTCCAAAAAAAAATGATGGAGAAAAATGAAATCCCACCAATCAAATTTGGACAACTTGATTAACAGCAAATTTCTATACAGTGAGACCCCCAGTAATAATCCTGATAAGTTTCTTGAAAAATATATTTATGTGAAGTGACAATGGGGATTGGAGGGAGAAAAAGGAAAAAGAAAGATGAGGGAGTAGGTGAGAGATGGAAAGAGATATCAGATATGCATGAAAGCATGAACTTTGATAAACAACAAACTCCATTGTTATTACATCAATTGTTATATATATATATATATATGTGTGTGTGTGTGTGTGTGTGTGTATTACTGTATTTTATGAAAGAGTTGTTATTTCAGAGGAAGATCTTCTATGGATGTAACATGCTTTTGAAGTCATTTTCATTTCACTTCTTCTGCCTTTTTTATTCAGGTTCAGTCTATCAAGTTAATTATATATCAACTTGATTGATTTTTTTCCCTTTTTTTTATATGAAAGACATGTTAATTGCTGTCCATTTTTCATTGTTTATGGCACAGCATAAGGAATTAAGAAGATCTCCCATCACCCATGAATGTAATAATATAGTTTGAAGTCATTTTCATTTCTTCTCATTTTTAGTTCAGGTGGAATCAAGAGATTTAATAGAGAAATGCTCTATTGAGGTGCTTCTGGTGCATAGAATTTTTTTTTTCCTCCCTAATCTTCAGTATGTAAGTAAAGATTTATTTAATTTAGTATTGTAATGAAAAATAATTATATAGCAGATGATCTTGTAATGTTGTAATATATATTTTTTTAATTAAACATATTGACAATTTGTGTTTTAAATACATAGAGAATTTTGCTCTAAAATATAAAAGGGAGGTAACAACTCCCATGGTGGGTATCTCACCTTGTGTGTTGGTTGTATCAAACATAGAATTATGGAAACTTTTTTCTTATAAAAAATAAATATGAAAGGAACTATACACTTAGATATTTTTAGATAAAACTCATGCTTTATTTTAACCTAATGAAGAAAAAGTTTAGTCAAATCAAAATCATTTCTTTTACACCAACTACTGTTGTAGTTAGAATTTTGAGGCTTCACTTCTAGGTTGCTAGATATTAGCAAGAATTACAATTAACCAAGTGGATTGTGGATAAGTTCAAGCTAGGATTTGGGAGAGGAAAAACTAAACTAAAATTGACAAGTAATGCATTTTTAAAAATAAAATAATGGAAAGAGAAAGAAGAAGAAAGAAAATTAGCAATAATTACTGAAGCAAAAAGATGGATATGTGAAAGTTTTATTGTTTATTGTTCATTGTTCATGGTTCATGGCATCAAGTTTTGGATCTTGTGATGATGTAATGTATATATTTATATTTTTCTTCCAAAATTTTCAACTTATCCATGAATGATGTGTTACCTTCATACCGGGAGAATAACATATTTTTAGAAATAATAATTTATCTTTATAATGGGAGGATAACACGTCTTTATTAGAAGAGGAAAATATTTACAATATTTACATTGTTCTAAATTTTAACTAGGACTCGAATTTCTGATTTAAAGTTAGAAGTGTACAGTACTTACCATCCGAGCAATAGCAAAGTAGTTGGGTGCGAAGATGCAAACTTAGAGGGGGGGAAAAGAACAAAGAGAGTGACTTCATATACAGCATTAATATTCAGTCTCTCCCAAGGACACAGAATCTTTGGCACCCTCAACACTATAAATTTCTCCTCCCTCTCTTTGGTTGTTCCACTCTCTCTTTAGGACACTTAGTTCTAACAAAGGACAAGATCAGTAAGCAAGTAGATAAAATTACTTGGGGAAAGCTACAATGGAGGATGGTGCTACTCAGTTGCAAAAGCAGTTGGTCGACTACATTAAGTCACTGTTTCACGAGGTTACACACTTTAAAAAGATGAACAGATTTTGAAAGTCTTAAGGATGTGTTAATTTGTCTTCTGTTTTTGCTTCTTTAGTTGGCTTGTGCTGATGGGTTATTGTGGTTTCTTGAGTAGGGGTTTCTTGATAAGCAGTACTTTACCCAACTTCAGCAACTGCAAGATGAGGCCAGCCCAGATTTTGTTGTTGAAGTGGTCAATCTTTACTTTGATGATACTGAAAGGCTTATCAATGAGATGGCCAGTACTTTGTGAGCAAGCTTGACCGCTCTCTTTTAACAACTCTTTTTTGTTATTTCATTTAAACTTGCTTTTTCCACTATGAAGTACTCAGTGTTCTGATGTAGTTGGGCTCTTTTTGTTGTGTTTTTTTTTTTTTCTTTTTTGGGATGTCACACAGAGATCAGCAGAATGTGAATTTCAGAAAGTTGGATACCCTTGTTCACCAATTAAAGGGTAGCAGCTCCAGGTACTATATGTTTCCTTTATTTTCTATCACCTCATGGAACAAGCTACTTCTGTTCATTTAAGCCAAGGTGATATTCAAATGAGAATTAATTTTCCATTTTTACAGAAGAAGGTTTGATCCGTTTTCCAGAATTTCACTGTTTCCCAAAACCAGTTCTTCATCATAATTAAGTCATTGCTTGAAGCATATGTATCACAAGGACTTTGTATCATTGCTAGTAGATAGCTGGACTCATTGCCCACATTAAATAACTTGTGCAGTTTTTTGAACACTGGTGAAGCAACTTAATTTTCCATATGAAAATTTTTACTTTCATATTACTTATCTTTGGGGAACCACAGTTACATCAGTTTTTTTTAGAGCAATGTCCTATTATATCTCTTTATTTTATCCTTTTTGAGGTTGACTAATCTTAAGTACTTAAAAAATAGTAGTTTCCAACATCTTATCCCACATCACCTTCAACAATATTTAGTATTACAAGACATTATCTGTCATTATTTATAAAGTCTTCTTAATTTTACTGTCATCAGTGTTTGATCAAAATTGTGTGCTCTAAATAACAGCATTGGTTGCAACAAAGTTCACAATGAATGCATTGCCTTTCGCAACTGCTGTGAAGAGAAAAATGTTGAAGGGTAAGTTCATAATAACAATTTAACCAGTCTTGTTCAGTAGAACTTCCATCTTTTTTTTTAATGGAAAATATATAATATAATCTGGCTTAGGTGCCTGAAACATCTGCAACAAGTGAGGCATGAGTATTCCATTATTAAAAATAAGCTTGAGACTCTGATGAAGGTATGTTAAAAAGGGCTAAGTTTAAGTTTCTTTAGTACTTAATGTTGTTAATAAACAAAGTTTCATTGTACTGCAAGCCTTAATTTTTCACCCTGTTTGATTTCAGCTTGAGAAACAGTTGTTGGCAGCAGGTGGGTCAATTCCTATGTACCTAATAATCTAAGATGCTGCAGAGTTATCATCTGCAGACAGAAGCAGGAAAGCCATGTGGATTTTTACCATGTAGAGAAGTCTGTATTTCTTTGTTTTACTTTCTGTCATCTTTAGTTGAACATTTAAGCTAGTGCTAGAGGGTTAAATCAGATTTTGAGCTGCAGTTTGTATTACATCTAATGTATTATCAATGAGAAAGAATGTGAATAAACCCTCCCTTATCTTCATCAGCACTGCACCTGATCTATAAATTTACTTCTACTCTATACTATCTGTACTTATGCTATAAAGTTTAAGCATAAAGTAATCTCAAGAGTAGAACTTGAGCACAAATATTTGAGCTTTTGTTACGCAAAACATAAACCAAACCTTTCCTCAATATAGTGTGAGCCGGGTTTAAACTGTAGACCTCACATATCACTACAAGAGGCTTTACCAATTGAATCAACTGACACCTACAAAGGAATATTTAAAAATATAATAATATTTTGACATAAAAAAATTCTTATCAACACTAACTACTACAACATCCAAATTTTTTTCATAAATGATTGAATTGGCCATGTCCCCATCTGGGTCAATTCTGTTTTGATCAGGCCATGTGTATTTATTTATGTACGAAAGCCTTCCTTCAAGGAAGAAAAACAGGCATTGGCATTATAAATTCGATGCCACCGACCATCAGCCTTAACTTATCTGCCACCTTATTTGCATATTTTAAGGGCAAAACAAGTGGTTAGCAATGCACATTGGTATGAAAATGGAGAAGAAACCCCATGTTGTTGTGTTGATTTGTTTTAAAAGTTGGCATTTTCCAGGACAACCATTTCACAATCTCGATTAACATTCATTGTATTACAAAGTTTAAATATATATAATCAACTGTTCAAACATGGGGTGGGATGTCCCCTGGTCTGCAGATAATGTGTTAAATCTTGTATTTTATAATCACTTGTTTATAGCTTTCAAGCAAAAATTCTAATCAATATGACCAACTATTCTACATCTGTTTGTTATCTTTCATTCATTTTTAAGATAAGACAAAGGCTTGTGTAATGTCAATAGATGATTGCTTGTGACTTGAAAGCTGAAACTCTCAAATCAATTCAACTTCGTTTACTTTCACCCTTATTGGATGTCAATCATCTTTATAAAAGTAACATGATTGCTAAAACTAAAGTTAGAGAAAAGCCTAAAGTTGTGAAGCTATCTCAAAAGATGGAAAGCATATTTGTAAGTGGGATTGAAAATGAAATGTATGAAAGAACTAAATAATGATTAGTGAGGGGGGAAAATATATATATATATATATATATATGTTTCCAGCTTGGCAGATTCCACCATAAGCTGTACTATAATATTTTAAAAACAATCAGAGAAAAAATTAATGTGAAGTTCATGGATTTGTTATTCATGTTTCATGCATTGCCATATTTTAATCATAGGACCATACATGTGTGTACTGATATACATGCTTAAGTATGAGTATCTTCATGCTCTTAAAAGAACTAGGAGCATGACTCACTCATTTTGCACCAATTTTCCTACTAAAGTTGTATTTTTAATTTTTTTTCTAATCTTTCATTAGGCATTGTGCTTGTACTAATATCTCTAATTTCTCCTTTTATCACCAAGTTAATCTCTTCAATGAACATGATCACCGAAATAAAATTATCAAATTTCCATTATCACGGTTGTTTTAAAAGCAATGAATGTGAAATGGTATATTTAGACAATATATGTAATAGTTCAAGCCCCTATATATGCTAATGACTAATTTAGACCATAACGGTCATCAAAGCTTCCTATAACACCAGCCTGCCTTTGATCTCTTAACACTTCTGCAAAATGATCATAGCGTGCTGCCACATTAAGACTTTCCAAGACTTTTACTAGATTTCCTTGTTCTTCGTCAACAATAATCTCCCCGGTTTTCAATATATCTCCATCTGAAAAGATCTTCAGAGGCTCGATCTTGTAAGTTTGATTCAAATGCGGATAGCCCCCAAAATCACTGCACCAAGGATTTCTCCAAGAAATGTATCCTGCAAAGTGACATTATGGGTTCAAATATAAACTACCAAGTCATTGCATGCCAAAAGCTGACAGGTGTACTATGCATGTTGCATCCTGAATGGTGATAGCTTTGGTTGTCCTATAATATTTTGTGTTGTCATTAGGATACTTTAAGTTGGGATGTTTATTACATTACCACATGGTGATAGCTGTGATGTTCTGTTGTAATCGCCATAGTCTAGAGAGTAGACGCCGGGAGAACAAACTTTCAGGAGTCCTATTTGTGTTCTGCAACTTACTGAGGATTTTGCGGAAAGAAGAAACTCTCCTTTGCAATGTGGAGTGGAATGAGTTTGATGTCCAGTTTTGATTCTAAAACTGCCTTTGCAGCTAAAGGATCAGGTAACGTGTTGAACTCTGCATATTCATTTGAAGGAACAGTGAAGACATTTCCTTTTTCAGTGCCATGGCCTATGTTACCCCCAACAATATATACATCCTGCATCACAAACATTATCAGCACACAGGATGGCTAGTTGATTAATGCATGATGACTTCATATTAATTGAAACTAATTAACTAATGAAACCAACCACATTAACCAGAGGCTATTATTAGCCCAAGACTCAATTAGTTGAAGCTTTAAAGAGAATCTAACCAAGCCACTACCATTTACTAGTGTCTTGGTGAAAATCAACCCAGCCTATTAATATATAGTTAGAATAGTTACCTCAATCACTGAGCTTGAGTTCTCTAAATCAATGATTTGAGCTAAATTTTTCAATGGGCCATTGGTCAAAATAGTAGTATTAGACCCTGGCTCCAGTGATGCTACTACAGACTTCCAAACATCTAGTGCCAATGGCTGCCTAAGTTCAGGGTGATCAGTATCCCGTGGAGCTCCATACTTTACAGAGTTTTCTACTGTTGTATCTGAAATAGAAATTGACAATTGGATATGGAATACAACAAGAACATAATTATACACCAATATAATAGAATATGGGCTAACCGCAAAATCCAACATATCATGAATTAGCCCTCTTATATATAAGACACCGTTGAGTGTATCAGAATGAAGACTTAATTAAGGCTTACTTTCTGGGACTACGACGTAAGTCATGTGCAAGTCCATACAGAGTATCAGAGTCCAAGAAACCGCCACTGCCAGGAGGGATTGCCTTGGCATACTTGCAGTCTCCAATAGAAGGGAAGGTTGGATTTGCTTCACCAACAGAAAATACATCTCCTAGACCAACTGGAATGTCATCACGGCCCATCATATGCAATTAATTGTACAACATCTACTGTAGCATAAGTTGTCCAGCCAGCCAGGCTAATTGGTATGCTGGTAGCCCATTTGAAAAATTATCCTAATGAAACCAACTTGAAAGATTTTTCTTGTATTCCAAATCAAGAGCTGAAGAAATTTTGTACCTTCAGGTTGATGAATTCAACTGGTAGTTTTAGGAGATATATAAGAGGTAGAAAGTCCCCAGCACTTGTATCCATGCCAAACACTGAACACAATAGATTTTTCCCATTGATTTCTTTGCGAAGCCTGGTTTGTAAAGGACCTCCTTATAGTGAGGAAATTGTATACTGATAGTGAACCTACCAGCCTGCTCCGGAAGGTTTAATAGCTGCATTTGACAATGTAAATCTAGTTATCATTCATACGACATGCACCAAGAAATTATAGAACTTGCCTGTATGCAAGAAATTCACAGGAGTAATCGTTCAATCACTCGTTTCTAGGTTGTCTTATAGCCTATTCTATGTACTGCTAACATGAAACATCACATTAAATTCAGTAGTACTTCACTATCATATGTGAAATTTACTCAGACTAAATATACCATGATTGCTTCAAAGGAAGTTCATAAAGCTTACATCCAAAAGGGTTCTATAAAATTCTTTTTCGAGTAGGCTTCCAAACTCTTGGCTTGCTTTAGATTTTGTAGCCACAAGAACTCAGACAGCTTCTGGACCAGTGGCCTATTTAGTGTAACCATCCTGTTGCATTTGTGAATGTTATTCAGTTAGTAATTGTAATAAACACGATGCAATAACCAGAGATTATTGTAATCACATATAAAAAATAAATAAATTGGCATTTTCCTTTCCCATCCTCAAGGTCAAGGCAAAATGGATCTCACATTCCCATTTGAACATGAGCAGAATGTGTCTCATTCTTCTGTGCAATGAATTTTTGGGATAACCAGTCCATCTATAAGTGGATTTGAACCATCTGATATTCCATATGGTTTTTTTGAAGTAACTACTGTCAGGTTCATATATTCCAACTCACAAGATTCATTTTCCCCATTATGATTTTGTGAATTAGGCATAATTGCACTACGCCAGCCATAAAAGAGTCCCACATGCAGTAGTCCCTCAAACTTGTAATCATTTCGTATAAGATAGAAACTAAATTCATAATATTGGGCAGTTTTCTCATACATATATAAAACAAGAATTTAATTGCCTAACTGTTTTAGAAGATTACCTTGTTAAATTGATCATCATCTCATGTATTGCGAATCATTTTCAAGGATTGGAAACAATATTGTGCCTCGTTTGTATCCTGTCTCCTTTCAAATTCTGTGAAGAAATTCTTACTAACAGGGATAGTCTTTGTTGCATCCAGGGGATTGAATGTGACTGGAATTCCAGAATGTAGCACCTGCTTTGGAGAAAAGTATCACGTAACAAATACACATAAATTTAAAATTCAAGCTGTAGCAATGCTGCAGTTAGTACATATAACTTCTCCATCTGTGAGCTCAAAATAAATGGCTAATGACTTTACATTGCCATGCATGCAGCAAAAGGGACTGAATATAATCTACTCTGCATATGGGTTGCTGTCTTGTGGACAAAGATTACCAATGGTAGTACATTGCTCTGACTGGGAAGATTTTAGTACTGTTCAAGCAGCAGTTCTATCTAATAGCACCTCCCACGGCGTAAATATCCTCAATATTTTTCTTCCAATGAGGATTACTCATAAGAAATATTGCAGATTTTGTTTGAGATCCCATAAGAAAAACAGTGATGGGTCCTGCAGATATCGCATTTATCATCACTTGCTGTGCAGTAAGTTGCCGTAGAGGAGTATATTTCCTGCCACCCAGTACCATGCCAAGACATCTACGCTAAGATGCTCTCATACATTCTTGAAAAATAATAATAAAATAAAAAGCTATGACTTAATCATCTATTTTGGTAAACCAAAATTCACCATAAAACCTACCTTGTTTCAGAAGAAAACTACTAACCATTGAAGAAGTTTTTGTTCTTGGTAACTAGAGAGCTAAACTCCAGCGTGAAATACACTAAGATATCAACCATATCACAATCATCTCAATGTGCCCTGTCGTTATGAGGAGCATAAAAAATAATTAAAATACAACAAATGAATCTAAAGGTTATAAAGAGTTTGCTTCATCCATGGGGGTTACCTGGGGAAGGAAGCCTTTTCTAAGGCCTTAGTTTGTATTAACACCTAAAGGGCCTCGTAACCTCACTGGAATTGCTTGTCTATATCTACACTCATCAACTGTTAATGAACCATTTTGATTCAACTGCAAATGAGAAGCTGTTTATGAGTACTTGGATGTGAATAAATTCTCATTAGCAATGATTTTTGTATGTACAAATCATCTATATTCAGAATATAAGTTCTTTGTATCATGTATTTACTACGGTACATCAGCTGCAATTGTTCGGCAATACAGAAGAGATTTACCTGATCAATAATAGGTTGATATCCACCAACATCTGGAAAGATAGTTCCATTAGGCGAAATGCCACCTTGGCCTCCAACTCCAACAGGAATGTCATCGCGGTTCATCATAAAAAGGATGTCATATTCATAATTAACAGCATGCCCAGTATCACTCCATGCATTTGCAGTAATAGTGATTGCCTGCTCCATCGTTTTTCTGTGAAATGTTATTATTTTGTGTACAGCCAGGTGGAACTGTTCAAATAGCCAGAGGGAAGCACTTTGCTATAGTGCCAACAACCAAGCAGTGCAGCAATTACCATAAAAAAAAAGTGATATATAGCATTAGTCACTTATCAAAACCATTTGGATTAACTACTAATGCTAATGCTAACCCAAGTTGCACAAATAGCTTCAGAGTAAAGCAAATGCCAGATGCTCTATGAAAATTGTTTATATATGAGCTCTTATGAGCACAAACCAAAATGGATTTAGTTGACAGTACACTAGATTTATGTCCACATCAAAACTCAAACGTATTAAGTTCAGTAGATTATAAACAAATCATGTTGGTGGAATCACCTTTCTCTTGAAAGATTAAGTTAAAGTGAAAAATTTTAATTAAGTTTAACCTTGAACTCTAATCACTTTATACAGCGGAACAACCTGTATATCAAGAAAAATAGTAAGAATTCAAAGCAAATAATAATAAGCACAATACAATTATTTATGTGATTCGGTCAATTGCCTACGTCTACAATAGATTTAAGGATCTTAACATCTCTTATTGATTCCTTAGAGATTTTACAAGGAAAACTCAATGAAGAACTCTCAAAAAGACCTAATGTTTAGTGTACCCTTACTTTACCACGAGTAATGAATACCCAAACGACGGTTCTACCCAATTCTTTCTTCTCTTAGAGTCTCTTTTAATATTTGATCTCAATTAAAGGGTTTACAAATATTTATATAGGAATTATTTTGTGCCTATTAATCATAATTCTTATTAGAGTAAGAGTTTACTTATTTTGAAAATCTAAAAATTTTTAAAACTCAGAAATTCGTAGCAGAAAATGACTTTTCCCGCTCTAGAGCCGCAGCACTAAGTATACCGACTCCAGCTCCGCGGCGTTGGAGTATTGATCTGGGCCCCGCAGCGTTTAGCCTTGTCGCCAACTCTGCGCTTTTTTTCGCTTCTTTTGCATTTTTGAGTCTCCTTTTGCTTTCCCCTTCGTGCCTCACACGTCCTAAACTTTTCTATACATGTCCCACACATTTTAGATTTCTTGTGACTCTTTCCTTTGATATTCATCTCAATTCTTATTCAAGTAAGATTTTTGAATCACCAAATCTCCAATAAATCTTTCTTTGATTCAAATAAGAAGGCTTTTAGATTCGATTCACACCAATACTCTATCACCTAAAGTTGAGTTTAGTTAAGTCTCCACCAAGACTTAACTTTCTTTGGCTAGTGACTTTGATTTTCAAAGGTGTGAGAATATTGATTAAAAATCATTGGAATATGATTTGGGGATCAAGCCAAGTGCGTAGGGTGCGCATGGATCAAAGACGGACGCGAAATGAGGCGAAAAATGAAGAAGGGCGCACCAGGCGACCAGCGCCGCAGCGCCCAGAACAGAACCTCAGCGCAGCGGCGCCAAGAAGCCAGCGCCGCAGCGCTCAGCAGAAGTGCGCCAGCGCTGGACGCGGGAACAGTATCCCGAAATTAGAAAACTTCCTAATTTAGTCTCCCACTTACTCTAGGACTCCCTAATACGACTCCCACACGTATAGAGAAAACTTAGGACGTCCCAATGCCTATATAAAGGCTATCAATTGGCTTGTAAACACATCTTGTCATCTTTGTGATCAAGAGTGATCTTTGTGATCAAGAGTGATCTTTGTGTTCTTAGTGATCAACAATAATCTTAGTGATAATTCTTAGTAGTTCTTTGTGAGAGAAAATTCCTAGAGAGCAAGAGAGAGTTTTCTTTGTGATCTTTCTTGTAATAGGCATACTTTGTGGTTACCTTGTGATTCATAATAAGAGAAGAGTGTGATCTTGATCCACCGTGGACGTAGGCAAGTTGCTGAACCACGTAATTCTTTGTGTGTTCTTCTTCTACTCATTTCTCTCCTTTATTTCTTAATAACTTGTTCTGCATTATTATATTACTTGGGTGAATTGTTTAGCTTATTTGTGTGCTTCCGCTTCAACAAAAGGTATTCGTGCACCTTGCATAGGGTATGGATGCGTTGCACTCCTTTTCAACCCTCATCACCTTAGTAAGCACGGTTTGGATGTTGCCTAGTGGTCTGTATTACCCCAACACACCGCGTTGGGTCACTCGTGATCATCCCAGTAAGCACATAAAGCCCCTCATTGTGCTTCTCACCTCAAACCTTGTAGATCTTTTCTCTACCTTTAGTTTTTTTTTCGATCTAACCAAATATTCCTCTTCATCGAGCTTGCCTAGGGATATCAAATTCCTCCTTAGATTAGGAACATGCCTTACACCATGTAAGTCCCTAGTTTCTTCACCTTGCATCCTCAGCCTTATGTTACCAACTCCCATGATCTCATAAGTCATGTCATTCTCCATTAGAGTTTTACCTCTCTTGATTTTGTAGTTGGTAAACATCGATCTATCGGGATACATATGGATGCTATACCCTAAATCTAGTATCTATTTGCTAGCGTACTTTCCCCTTGAGGCTACCAACGTATCTATAACTTCGATATCTTCCTCAAGAGTACCGATTGCAGGATACCCTTCTTGGCCTTTTGATCTCAGACAATCCTTCACAAAGTGTCATTCCCTATTACAAAGAAAACACTTCTTGAATCTCCTCCTCGATTGATTGCTCTTCTTTCCTTATGCAAGCAATGATTTTTCACTCTGGGACTCAGATCTCTTTTCAATTCTTTTGAGTTCAATGATGCATTGAAGTCATTCATTATTAAAGATTTCTTACCATACAACGGCGTATCCACAAAACTCTCATAACTCTTCGGCAATGAACTTAATAGAATTATGGCATTGTCTTCATCTTCAGTCTTGATGCCCAATTGCTCAAGACTTATGATGATCTTGTTAAACTCGTTAATATGGGCTCTCAATGAAGATATCTTGCGCATAATTAACTGATGTAGTTTATTTTTTACAATAAGTCTATTTGTAAAAGAATTCTTCATGTATAATGCCTCAAACCTCTTCCATAACCCCAAAGCGGTTTCTTCATCACCAACTTTCTTTAATACTTCGTCGCCCAATGTTAAGATTATGGTGTTGTGAGTCTTTTTTTTGAATCATGTCACAATTTTTCTACCTAGACTTTAAAGTTGTCGTCTCTTCGCTAGTTGAGGAACTGGCTTCCTCCATGGCTGAGTCTATCCTTTTCTTCATTAGTAAAGCCCTAACTTTCTTCCTCTAAAAATTGAAGTTATTTATCCCATTGAATTTTTCTATTTCTTACTTGATTGCAGCCATGGTTTAAATATCTCAAGTGTGTATTATCGAACATTAGCTCTGATACAAGTTTATTGGAGGAATCACCTTTCTCTCCGTAAGATTAGGTTAAAGCGAAGAACCCTAACCAAGTTCAACCTTAAACCCTAACCTCTTTGCGCAATAAAATAACTTGTATATCAAGCAAAATAGCAAGAACTTAAAACAGATAATAAAGAGTACAACACAATCACTTACGTGGTTCGACCAATTGCCTATGTCCACGGTGGATTCAAAAATTTTAGCCTTTATTATTAACTCCCTAGAGATTTTATAAGAAAAATTCATTGAAGAACTCTCAAAAAGACCTAATATTTAATGTACCATTACTCTACCACGAACAATGAACACCTAAACGACAGTTCCATCCTAGTGCACACAAACACTTAATGTCTGTCAAGTTCTTCCCTCTCTTAAAATCTCTCTTGATTCTTAATCTCAACTCATAAATTCATAGTAGAAAAATATTTTTTTCACATTGGAGCTACGGTGCTGAGGTCCTAGCGCCGCATCGTTAGATGTCTAGTGCCATGACTCTGGGATATTGATCTGGGTGTCGCAGCACTCAGCCTTGTCATCAGTTCCGCACTTTTTTTTTGCGTCTTCGAGTCCCGTTTCACTTTTTTCTTCGTGTTCTATACGTCTTAGACTTTTCTTTACATATCTTACAAATTCTAATTTTTTTATAACTCTCTTCTTTAATATTTATCTTAATTATTGTTCAAATAAAATTATTAATCCATCAAATATTTAATAAATCATAATATATACCTCCAATTCGGCACATGCGTAACATCTTCCCAAATTAAAAATAGAGTAGATAATGACATTTTTGTTTTTATTTACCGTGAATCAGATGTTCCCAGTGTTGAATCCGGACAAATGAAAGAGAATGCTAAAATGGAGGGAAAAGCATCATATTTGCCCTTCAAGAGTTAAAAAGAAGTGGAAGCCAACAGAAACAAAAATATACTATCTATCATCTTGAGTAAATTTATTTAAGTATTATTCTGGTTTTGGAATCATCTATGGGATTTTGCAATGTTAAACACATACTTGAATTCAATGTAAATATGTGGTTGCTATTTATCAAGTGAGATTCTTCCATAACTTTTGGTTGGATAATTCTTACTTCTCTTTAGTTATATATGGGAAAGATTTTCCATTCTTCTCAATATCTTTGTGCTTATCAAGACTGATCCAAATCAATTTCTTATTGTGTTATTAATAAGTTTGTAATTGTAATGTAATAATTGCAGTAACAAATTTTATCAAAGTGTGATAATTTTATATTTCTTCAATTGATTAATCTTTCAAACACAATTAATCATGATTATTTTAAAAGTGGTAGCTAAATTGTGTTGATCCTTGTAAGGAATAGTGTTAATTTTTAATGTCAATCTCTATAACAAATGATAACTTTTAATCTATGCTCATTAGATATATATTTACTTCCTTTAGTATATGGGAGGAATGAGATAGCAAATCTAAGTCATATATATATAATAGAGTAATAATACATTTTTTAAATGGTATTTTAATTTTTTTATTATAAATTGATATGTTAAATAATTATTGGGTGGTGAAATAGTATAATTTTTAAAATTATTTATTACACTATTTTACTATCTAATGATTATAAAAAAATGTAAAATATTATTTAAAAAGTATAACATTATTCATATATAATTTGAAGAAAATTGAATGAGAAAAGTTAAAAAAAAATGAGAATATGAACTAAAGATGATGTTTTTCAGAAAAATAACTAATCAAATTTTCTTACTATTTATTATATATATTTTTTGAAATTAACACTTGACTAAATAAACTTGCAAGTAATTGTAACTAGAGTTATGTTATATTTTTTAAATGTTATTTTAAAATTTTTATCACAAATTATTATATCGAACAACTATTAGATGATAAAATAATACAAATTTTAAAATTGTTCGTTATACTATTTTACCACCAAATAATTATTTAGTACATTATTTAAAATTTTAAGATAATATTTAAGAAAAATAATGTTACACTTCGCAAATGATATTTCAATTTTTTTTCATCTTAAATGATGTGTCAAATAACTATTAGATAGTGAAATAGTTTCATCACCCAATGATTAATTAACACATCATTAAATGATGAAAAAAATTTAGATATTATTTAAAAAGTGACATTACTATATTTAAAAATTGTAACATTATTTTTATAAGAATAATGTTAAATAGTATTCTAAATTTTTTATTCTAAATGATGTGTCAAAATAATTATTAGATAATAAAATAATGTAAAGAATAATTTTAAAAATTATACTATTTTACTATTTAATAATTATTTAACATATTAATTTAAAATAAAAAAATTAATATATTATTTAAAAACTATACCCTTACTCTTCTTATAATTAATGCCCTTAGCAATGGATTCAAATAAAGATTAAAAAATATATATAAAAAATAAAAATAATATTAGATATCTCAAATTTTTATCTCAATTTAGATCTCAAAAATGATATGTAAAAAAAATATTAGGTGTAATAAATAATTTTAAAAATTATACTATTTTACCACTTAATATTTATTTGACACTTTACTTTTAAAATTTAATTTTTGATAAAAATTTAGATTGCCTAGTATTATTAAAAAAATAATAATAACAATCAATGGACTTGCTTTGGTTTGCTAATGGAAGTGAATCGATCGTGAATTATGATAATTAAAGACTGATGTAATTCAATAGCTTATAAAAGTATATAGAAGGTCAAAAGTTTTTTTTTCTTATAATTTTATGTTAACATAAATGTTTTGTTATTTTATATTTCAGCAACTCCACTTAGATCTCCATGCAAATATATCTTTGATATATAAAAAATAAATTCTCATTCAATTTTATTGATTTACAGTTACAATTTAGTCTTGATAGTGCTGTTTATGATTAGAATATGAACCATTAACCAAATATAAAAAAGAACAAAGAATCTAAAGGGAAAAAAAAAAAGAGTAAAACATTTCCATCAATGTATTTTTATATATAATTTGGAAAACATTAATTCTTTTAAAATAATTATTTATGTTTATAAACTCCTATTTTAAAATAGAATAAAAATATCAACTTTTGAGCAATTTTTTTAACTAAAGATCAAATTAATTAATAATAAATAAATAACCACACCCACATTTACACCAAAAACCAAAAACCAAATACCAAATACCAATGTTAATATATCCCATATTTTAGAGTACTCAAATTCCCCAAGAAATCCCTAAAAATTTGGGCCCCAATTTTTGAATTCTTGAAAGCAGCCCTCCACTTTCCCTCTGTCTTTCTATCTCCAATTCTCCACCATAAAAACCCTAGCAAAACAAGAACCCTAATCCTCAAATCTCAAATCACATCATCCTCCACCTCAGAAATGGCCAAAAAGAAAGTGACCCAGAGGAACAATGACAACAAAAAAGAAAACCCACAGGAGAAAAAGAACCAAAACCCAACTAAAGACAAAACCTTAACCCACCAACACTCCATTGAAGACCCTGCTGAGAAGCTGCAGAATCTGAAGAATCTGAACTCAATGCTTCTCAAAGAGACCCTTGAGAGGAGACAGCAGGTTGAGTCTTTGGTTCATGACAAGGAGGCTTTAGAGGCCGAGTTAAGTCGGTTTGGCTTTGAAAAGAATGAGTTGGTGGCTGAGTTGAACAGGGAGAGTGAGAAAAATGTCAGCTTGGAGATTGAGAAGAATTTGTTTTGTGTTTTTGTGATGACCCAGATGAGAGAAATGGGTGTTGGTTTTCAGAAAGAAACGATTGAGAGGGAAAATGAGATTAAGGGTTTGAAGAGTGAAGTTAGTGGACTGATGGATAGTCTTGAAAATGAGAGAGAAAGATCTAGTCAGGCTTGTGGAGAGAGGGATTTGATGAAGAGTGATCTTGATAGTCAAGTTAAAGAGGCAACTAGGTTTAAAGAAAGATTGATTGAAATGGAGGGAAAAGAAAGAGATTTGAAAGAAGATATTTTGCTGCTAAAGAATGAATGTAAAAAGCTACTGAAGGAGAAAAATGTGAGGGACGAAGATATTAAGGCTTTGAAGAAGGAGAAGGGTTTGATTGAGGGGAAATCGGTTGAGATAGGGAAGGAAATTGATGTCTTGAAGATGGAAATTGAAGAGGTTCTGGAGGAAAAGAAAGAAATTGAGATGCAGCAGAGCAAGCAAAATGTGAAAATTGACGAGTTGGAGAAAGAAGTTGGGAACTTGAATGAGATTGTTTCTGACTTAAAAAAGGAGGAGAAAATTTTGCATGAAAAGATTTTATTATTGGAAAAGAGTTGCAATGAGGCCTTGGAAAAGAAGGAAGGGATGACATTGCAGATCAATGCTTTGGTGTGTCAGGAAGAAGAGAAGCAGAGAAGTGTTGAGAGATTGATGGAGGAAAAGGAGGAAATCTCTAAATTGTATGAGAACATTTTAGAAGATTTAAATGATAGGAAGGCACAGATTGAGAAATTGCTTCGAGAGAAGAATGACATTGAGGAGAGAGAAGTTGGTCAGGAGAGTGAGATTATAGGGCTGCATAAGGAGATTGGTGAATTGAGGGATGCTGTTTTCTCACTGAAGGAGTCTTGTAGAGATGAAGAAGTTAAAAACAAACAATTAGTGAATGAAGTTAGAGATTACAAAAATGCTCTTGATCAAGCTATGCGTGAGAGAGATACTGCTCAAAAGGGTTTTGATGTTGAGAAAAAGAATGGCATGGACTTGAGGTTGAAAGTATCAGAAATGCAAAAGAGGATTGAAGAAAATGTAGAAGAGTTGGCAAAAATTAGTATTGAGCGTGAGAACCTAATTGAAGAAAGGAAGAAAATGGAGAGTCGCATTGGACTGTTGATGGAGGAAAAAGAATTGGTGCAGAAGAATCTTTTGGAGGCAAAACAAAATGCTAATGATCTGAGGGCTAAAGTTGAATCAATCGGTAGTAACTCTAATCGAGCTTTGAGCATGTTGAAGAGCACTGCAGCTATGGTGTATCAATCTAAAAATGATCTTGATGGAAAGGGAGAACTGTTTGTTAATGAGAAGAAGCTGCAAGATGAAACTGAACAATACGTGGATGAGTTGGAAGCAATCAAGAATGCATTTAGGAACAAGGAGAAATTGGTGGAAGACATGAAGCAGCAAGTTGAGGTTATGCAGAATTCTGTGGCAGAGGCACATAGGAAGAAAAGCTTCTGGACTGTGGTGTCTTCTGCAACAACTCTCTTTGCTGCAGTTTCTGTGGCATATGCTGCTAGAGTCAGCTGATTAGCTCCATCAGTCCTCTATTTTTCGTTGCAAGAAAAAATTGCTAATCATGTTCTTAATCAAATGCAGTTTTTTTATAGTTTTTTAACATCTACCTATGATAATAATTTTCTGAAGATATGCTGAGATCACAGCATTAGATGAAAGTGTTGAACTGCTTTTGATTAAGACTATAGACTCGTAATCTTGTGCCTCTTATATGTCCAATACATTTGCTTTTCACTCTTTCTTTTTCTACTTGTGCAAGTTATATTGATTTGCGTCTTTGTGCGTATTTGTTGCTTATAACCTCTTTGATTCGGAGGAATTTAAGTAGAGATAATTTGTGCTAAGACAGGGAAACTTGATTAAATAGTGTGGATATGAAGTGAAGCTGCTACGATGTTATTGTTCCTAGTTACATAGCTCCTATTAAGCCACCATAATGCAATGAGAAAGGTTATTGTTGTGGTGTTGGGATTACATAATCAAAAAGGTTATTGTTGTGGTGTTGGGATTCTATAATCAAAAAGGCTATTGTTGTGGTGTTGGGATTATATCGGGATATAGCATAAAGTGTTGCTCTATCGAGTGCAATTACCATGCAACAGATTAGATATTGGACATGGATGTGATTTGTTGTTGTTTCAAGCAAGCATTTGAGACAATTGAACTTTGACATAATTATTCTATTTTAGGTGAGTATAATAATGAGGCATCAAGTTTATTGCCCTTTACCTGCATCACCATGTTTTCTTTCCTTCTGATACCTGTTTTTGCTTCAATTTATAATTTATCAATCTCTCACATTATGAAGTAGTATTATGTGAATTTTTAGAGAAAGATTAATAAAGCATACAGGTATTTGAACTGTATGTACATCCGTACAAATAAACGGATGTCCAGATCGACTTAGGAATGTTCAACCTGAGGGCAAAACCTGCTCAACACTATAATCTGGGTTATGAACAACAATCAATTGGTGGGTAACCCTTGTAACAACCCATTTCTCCTTATCTTTATCTTATTCTTCCTTTTTCCTCTTTGTTTATATCTATACCACTCCCAAAATTGTGTCATTAAGTTTTGTTCTGGCATTTGCAGAGGGACATATATCAACTATGTTTCATTTGATCTATGTTATGGCATAGTTAAGGCAAGATTTTATTTCCCTGCGGGATTTCTGTTATGCATTATAATAGCAGAATTTAATTACGAACAATGTCACATGAGAACCTGTAAGTCAATTTACATTCTATAATAACCAATGCTATGGTAAGTACACTTTGACAGACTGTATGTACATGTTCAGCTACAGGAAGGGTGGGTTTCTTGTTATTTCCAGCAACTTCGTCAAGATTAAGACACTATTGTTGAACAGTAAATGCAATTTGTGTCTTTTGCTGATTGCTCTATGCATGCGGGGGGTGCTAAGATCATGCTTAAGTTGGTCCACAAAGGCTCAATTAATTAGTGTTTTATTTATGTCTTCATCAAAATCTTAGCTGTTTCTTTTATCACAATGTTAATATTCTTTTGTCATCCTGAAAGCAAATCCTACATCTTTAAACGAGATGAGTGTGGTTTCTCAAAGTGGTCCCCTGAAATGCATCCAAAGTCTAACCACCTTTGTATTATATGGGGTTCTCCACTTACAAAACAAGCCAATTTTTTTGTATCTTCTCCTTTCCCACAGCTCCAGATTACTTGCCCATTAACAGGCATTCAAAAAGTGACAAGAATAAACCACATCAATCTCTTTCCATGGCCAAAATAGGCTAATTGAATTTGCTTCCAATCATTCGTAAGCTGTATCTTTATACCCTCTTTTTTTGTGGGGTTGAATCAACTCACTAAGGCTTATTCCAGGACACAGTATTCAGTGGAGGAAATAGCAGCATCTTAAAATTGTTGAGCAATTATCTTCTGGTAGCTAATTTTGTGCAGATTTAGCTTTATGCCAAATGCCGATCAATCAATCAAAACAAAATATTAACGCCCCAGCTTTTCAATGTCTAAATACGCATGCACTATGCAGTTCTTGATTATAATCCTATCTTTCCATTAAACACAAAACAAATTAGATAGCAAATCTTGTAAATGAATCTGTGTCCATTCACTTCTCCTCAACCACATTTAGCACCAAAGAGGCAATAAACAGATGGATTAACACAAATAAAGAGCATGGATTTCAAGGTTGCTCTGATAATCTTCCATGCCTCAAAATCTGTTATACAATACTGCAATAGTTAACAATGGAAGAAGAACTCAAATCAAAACTTTCAAAATTAATCAATAGTATTATATTTACAATTACCAAGTAGATAATCAGGCACAAATACAAGCCAAAGATAATAACAAAAAAGAGGTGTAAAGAAGAAAATGAAAAGAGTTACAATAGATAAGCAAACATCTTTATATATACTAAAACATATACACAAAACAGGATCACATATAACATGGAAGATTTCCCATCCATGTTTATAGAATTAGCTTTAAAATATTAACCAGGCTCCAATCCCAATTGATCGGCCACCAAATGTTATATCCCAAGACTCTGGTCTTCCTCTCCGGCGTGGCAGGAAGCCAGAATGGGTACCCTGAGATTTGGCAGGTCTACTAAACTTGGTCAAACAGCTCACGCTGACATTAAAGTTTCATTTAACTATATCACCCAAATGCAGATAATTATAAGTATGACAGAACATATCCACATCGAGCTGGTCGCTGAACTACACCTGCTCCTGATAACCAAGTATGCAGACACCATGGTAGCAGAATACCACGAAACACCACCAATAAAACAGAATATACTAATACTACACAGCTATATGAACTGCAAACAAACCCTTAATTACTCCAACTGCAATGTCAAGCTTGTCAGGTATGACGGGACGTTGGTAAAAGTTAAGTATATTAACAGTTTGAACACACAAAATTATTTATCTCATCCATAACAGTGTAGAAGTGATCATTATTAGGCAAGAAGTAGAACCCAACTGTTGCCTGCTCCAGATAAAGAAGTTTTACATCTTGGCCAGCCTTCTTGAGTCCTTCCACATAAGCTAATTGCCAGTCCTGAATAAGATCCAAACCAGCCACCACAACAAGACTCTTAGGGAAGTTCATTCCTACAAGGCTTTTACCATTGGGACCAAGTGGATTGCACGCCAGATGATCCCTATCTGCTCCTTCAGGAAGATAAGCTCTCCAATACCAGTCCCTGTCTTGGACAGTCACAAAATATTTTCCATCTAATCTCTTCTCAGATTCAGTTCGCTCCTGCCCACCAAACATTGGGTTGAGCAGTATATCCCCCAATACTTCAACTCCTGATTCTACAGCTCTTAAAGCAACATGGTGCACGATGTTACCACCAGAGCTATCCCCAGCCAAGTATACATTAACTTTGGAGTTCTTACTTTGAAGCCATGATCTCGACTTAACCCATTCAAGAGCTGTCCATCCATCATCATAAGCACAGGGATAACGATTTTCAGGTGCACGCCTATAGTTTACAGAGACCACAACAGCCTTACAAACCCCGACTAGTCTGCGGCATAAGATATCATATATAGCACTATTTGCAGAGGAGTGTGCAAAGCTTCCTCCATGGAAGAATATGATTACCGGGACAACAACCTCAGAGCTCACAGGCTTCTCAAGATCAACAATGTTCAGCTGAGGCTGCTCTCCATTTGCAGGTCGATAAATTCTACAGAGCAGATTCGTGCCACGGTCAACAATTACATCAAAGGAAAACACTCCATCAACTGCATTTGCATTGGCTGGGACTTTCCGATCAAGGAACTCAGCCAAGTGGCGATTGAAAGTGCCATCAGGGCGGCGAAGAAGATTGTAAGCCAACTTAAAATTGGAGATAAGAACCCATGTATGCAATGGGACCACCATCTAGACCCAAGAAAAAAAAAAGCATCAGGAATTCCATTTCATGTTTTTGAGTAACTGAACAACATAGACTGGATAGTAAAAATCTTTACAGTACAAGTGCCGGATAACTCAAATCTAACACAACTTCATACCAAGATTTCCAGCTATTGTATTCAGCAGAGACTACACTGAAAACAGGATAAGCAAGGAAAAGCTCAAAACCCCCAAAACGAACAACCCTTAAATGATCTCAAATATAATCCAAATCCTACTCAAAACAGCTTTAAAACCTAAACTAGAAGCAACTAATTTTCAACTTCTGCAGAAAATAAGAAAAACAAAGCCAAATAACCTGAAATCCAAACTTTTAAGGAGGCCAGAAACATAAAACAAACCTCAGCATACTAACATATGAAATCAAAACCTAAAACAACAGTCCCCAAATTCCAAGTTTAATCAGCAAGAGCACAAACCCAGAACCCAAGTAACAAAGAAAAACTAGAACGAATGGCAAAAACAAGCTAAAACAAATCATAAACATATGCTTCACTGCCCCCAAACACCGACCTAAAATAAGCTTAATTTCAACTCTCGACAAACAAAAGACCAACCAAACCCATCAAAAGCCCATCTTTACACACTAAACATCACACAATCACAACGAACTCTAAACAAAACCCAGCAGAATGAAGAAAAATCTCAAAGTAAAAAAAAACCACACCTTGGAGTCATTGAGATTAACCTCATCACTTGCAGCCATCATAATCAAAACTAGCTCTCCGAAAACAGATCCCCAAAAACAAATGCCAAAACTTGAACAGAGATCCTGTATAATAACACCCACTTCAACAAATCACCTTCACATTCACAGACTAACAAGATCACACGCTAGAAAGAACAACCCAAGCCCCGTAAAGTTTCAATCTTTTCCCTCTCTTTAGATAAAGTAATTGCAGTAATCAGTAATCACTTAATAAATGATAAAAATCTAACTGCAATAAAACAGAGAGAGAGAGAGAGAGAGAGAGAGAGAGAATGAACTGTGAAGGGGTGATGCGATAAGAAGAGGGGTGTACGTTAGTAAACGGTTACGGAGGAATGCTAAAGTGCGCAGCCAAGCGTGAATGAGGACGCGATAAACGACAGAGCGAGCTGGCCGAAAGATAGCTGGTGTGTGGGACCCAGATGATAAAAAATTTTTTTGCATATTTTAATTAATTAAGTTTTTTTTGCCCTTATTTTTGCTACTTTTTATTAATTTGTTTGACGTAATAATTAGTAGAAGTTTTTTTTTAATTAAATTTTTTTCTTTTTGTGTTTTATTGTGGGAATGATAATAAAAACAAAGAGAGGGGAGGGGGGAACGGGGAGTGGAGAGGACAAAAGCTTCCGTGCGTGCGTGCGTGCGACCAACGTCAGGCCACGTGACGACAAACGGGGCCCGTTTGAAACTCTTTCCAAGGTCTGTGAAAATTTATTGGAATTCTATTTGTATTCAAGTATTTTTTAAAAATATATTTTATTTAAAAAATAGTAAATAATATGATTATAATTTAACTAAGTTTTATTATGCTTTAAATAAATTTATACGAATTAATTTATAGATATAATATTATTTAAGGGAACATTAACCTAAAAGAAGGTTTACGGTCTGAGATGCAGAAACGTCAGCGTGTATCCACCGTCCATCTGTGTTGATGAGGAAATCCAAGGGCCCATCATTTTCTGTCAGAAAAGTACCCTGTCCTTTGCATTGGGACAAGTACGCAAGTACTTTTGATAGAATTAAAATCCTCTACGTTATTTGCACCATAGGCTCACAATCATCACTTTTTTTTATTTATGAAAAATACTTGGGAGGAAAATTTAATCTCGAAAATTTCGTGTAAGAGCAAAACGGCAAAACCCATTTGATTGGTAGGCCATGAAAATAATATTAAAATTCAACAGCCGAGAAAAGGAAAAAAAATATATGTTACCTATGATTTTTGAAGTTTGTGGGTTTAGAATCTTTATGTTAATATCGTTTTATTCTTATTTATTCTTTGAATTTATAAAATTTTATTTTTTTTATAAAAAAAAATTCAGATGTTTATAGTATTGCTTACTAAAAAAATGAGTGGACAAATAAGATATTATAATTACTTAATGTTTAATAAAATAAAAGTATTAAAATGATATTATTGATAATTTATGACTGAATAAATTGACTTTATTTATAGTGTATAAATTTTAATCTTATTAAAAATGTGTATAAGTATTCATATTTAATTAATCTAAGTTAATGAGATATTAAATCTGTTAACAAATTATAAATTAAACAAAAAAAATTATTTAAGTGAGACTCTTCTATTTTTTAGAAGAAAATTTTTTTTATGTAAAATAGTAATTAATTAAGTATAATTTGAATAAAATTAAATATTTTATTCATTTTCACTACATCATGACTTACCGGACCCATTTTACAATATCCATAAATCAATAAACAAAATTACCTAATATGTTAGATATGATTTTATGAGCTGAATCCTCTTGTTCCATAAAATTAAGTTTTATTTGATGTGAATTGTCACTTAAATAACTGCAGTGGACGCGAGCTAGTTGGGCATTTGATTAATGAGCTCAACAATTTGTTTTAAAATAAAAAAAGTGTTACACATTCATCTTGTGATATTAAATGAAAATATTTATGAAATAACAAGAAAGCTTTTAAACAAAGTTTTTAAGAGATTCATGATGTTTTTATTTATCAATCCTTTGCCCAAAAGTTCACAATAAGAGTTTTATATTAGTATTTGAGGTCTTTCGTGTTCCACTATCTACAATGTGATTCGATTTTAAAATTATTTTGATATTTTCAATATGCTGAAATTAAGATACTCATAGTTTTAAAATCATTTAATTTTGTTAATTTAATTAGATCAATCAAGAGATTATATTTATTTAATTTTTAAAATTAAACCTATTCAAAAGAATGGAGGTGGTGAAATCAAGACCACAAATAAATATGAATTAATGGATACAAATTGGTTTTATAGGTAAGATTTTTTGTGGTAATATAAATACTTAGAGAGGAGTTTTTTCCCCCTTTTTTTTAACTATTATTATTAATTTATTATTTAAGAAAATATTATGAAACAAAAGCTTTTTAAAAATGAGTAAAAATAATTGTTCACTAAATGATAAAATATGTAATGAATGAAAATGAAATGATGAAGCAAGGAAGGAAGGAAGGAGTTGGAGGGAAATCCAAATACTGAATAGAAGGGTCATTGTCAAGAAGTTCACTATCAATGGGGGCAACTTTTAGGGACTTTGCTATTATTATGAAGCCCACAATGCACAGTGAGTTTTTGGAAGCTTTAAGATTTTGCTAGCTAGCTAGGAACTGCTTTTGGCTTCTTCTTCTTCTTTTGCCTTAACCTTTTTCCAAACCATCAATATCATAAAAGAAAAATTAGTATCATACTCACCCATATCTTTATCTCATGTGGGTAATGGACCAAATTTCACCACATCAATGCAATGTTCTTTTTCTTTTTTGACAAACCAAGAATCTCTTTTTGTGTATTTGTTGGCTCATTCCTCTCCTTTTGCTTACATATTCTTTAATTTTGTTTCAAGACGTTTGTTGATGTGTCTTTGAGTTCCTTGATTATGAATGATTTTGAGTTAGGTGAAGCAAGAAGCAATCAACTTCATTTTTCTTTTATTTATTTATGAAGACTAAAGTCATTAGTTAAAAGATTATCGGGATATTATATTAATAAAATATTTTGTTTTGTTCAGATGATTTGCTCTATCTCTAATAAGAGATAGAGGAGGATTATTTTCGTACAATTAGAGAGAAATTAATTTTATTTTTTTATATATTATAACATTTAAATTATTGCATTGCCACCAACCACCCTTGCAATTTAGTAGTTGATATCATCACTTTAATTGTTGACGTGTTGGATAAAGTCGCTTCAATTATTTTGAGAAAGTTATTTATTTTTCTTCGATTATGGAGAGTTGATACTGTACTGCTTTAATTTGGAATGGTTGTTTTTTTTTCTAATTGTGGATAAATGATATTATACTAATTTAATATTATATTGATTTATAACATTAGAATGTTTATTGTACTAATTTATAACTAAGTTAATATTATACTGATTTGATATTTATTTCCCTCTGATTGTAGAGGGTTGATATTATGCTGATTTATAATATTATAATGTTGATATTATACTAATTTATAACCAAGTTGATATTATACTGATTTGATGTTTATTTCTCTCCAATTGTGGAGGGTTAATATTGTACTGGTTTGATTTGAAAGGGTTATTTATTTGGTTGTGGATGATTGATATTATACTAATTTGATGTTGTACTAATTTATAACATTATAATGTTGATATTATACTGATTTATAATCAATTTGATATTTTATTGATTTGATATTGTACCAATCTATAACATTGATCTTATACTGATTTACAACATTGATATTGTACTAATTTGTAACATTATAATGCTAATATTATATCAGTTATAACCAGTTTGATATTATAATAATTTGATATTGTATTGATCTATAACATTGATATTTTATTAATTTATAATATATAATATTGAGATTTGACTATTGAGGGTTGTTTATTTTATTTTATTATGGAGGGTTAATATTGTACTATTTGATATTATATTGATTAATAACATTGAGATATTATTGTAATTTTAATATTGTACTGATTTATAACATTGGGGGTTGTTTATTTTTCTCCTGTTGTGCATGACTGATATTGCACTAATTTGTTATTATGCTTATTTCTAACATTGTAATATTGATATTGTACTTGTTAGGAGCTTAACGAATCACACACATCTCCATATTAATATGATATTATCCAATTTCAGCTTAAGCACTCATGATTTTGCTTTTAGATTCTATCTAAAAGGCCTCGTACCAATGGAGATATAGTTCACTCTTTATATACCCATAATCTTCCTCATTTATTGTCAATGTTGCATTTTGTTTACTTTCTTAACAATCCTCCCCTCGAATAAAGGACTACACAATTCTACGTGGTTTTAAGTCTCCTCATTAAACGATATCTCATCTGTCTATTCTCCATATAAGAATATCTCGCTCTCTTTAGTCTAGTATTAATCTTTTACTTATCTTCATTGCGTTAAGGCTGCACGCGTTACATGAAACACCAGAGTACTGCATCATCGACTTAGAGAGCCCACTTTATCGAGTCAACTATGCATTACTACGTTGAGAAGATACGCCTTAAGTAAAGTCCGGGAGCACACCACTGCCTGCTCATAGAGATTAATCACGGATCTTGTTGTAAGCAAACCGAGCTTATTAAGCTCACCACCTTCTTGTTCGGCACAAAGAATTTTCTCTACATGGCTAACTCTAAGACATGGCTCTGTTACCACTATTAGGAGCCCAAACAAACCATACATATCTCCATACTAGTATAATATTGTCCACTTTTGGCTTAAACTCTCATAGTTTTGCTTTTAAGCTCTACCCAAAATGCCTCATATCAATAAAGATATAGTCCACTCCTTATATATCCATGATCTACCTCATTTCTTATTAATGTGGGACTTTATTTACTTCTTTAGCAATATCTTCATATTGGTATGATGTTGTCCACTTTGGGTTTAAGCCTTCGTGGTTTTACTCTTAAACTCTACTTAAAAGGCATCGGACCAGTAGAGATATAGTTCACTTCTTATATATCCACGATCTTCCCTATTTCTTGTCAATGTGGGACTTTGTTTGCTTCTTTAATAATCCTCCCATAGAACAAATGACCACTAAGCCTCCCTTCAAACGATATTCTATCTGTCTTTCTTCCACATATGAATATCTCACTCCTAACATTACTCATCTTTACTACGTTGAAGTCGCACGCCTTATGTGAAACACTAAAGTACCACACCACTATAGAGTTTGCTCTATAAGGTCAAATTTGCATCACTGTGTTGAGATGACACGTCTTACGTGAATTCGATGAGCACACCATGGCCTGTCCATAAAGTTTGACCGCGAATTTCATTCCAAGCAAACCAGGGCTTACTAGACTCACCACTTTCTTATTCGCCATCAAAGATTTTCTCCATATGTCTAACTCCAAGGCATGGCTCTAATACTATTGTTAGGAGCCCAACGACTACACATATCTCCATATTTGTATGACATTGTCCACTTTGAGCCTAAGCTCTTATGATTTTGTTCTTAGGTTTTACCCAAAATGCCTCATAACAATTGAGATATAATTTACTTCTTACATACCATGATTTTTCTCATTTTTTGTTACCGTGAGACTTTATTTGATTTCTTAATAGTATTAATTTATAATATTGTAATATTAAGACTTGATCATTGATGGTTGTTTATTTTCCTCCAGGGTTGATGTTGTATTAATTTGATATCATATTAATTTATAACATTATAATATTGAGATTTGATCATTATAATATTGATATTGTATTGATCTAGAACATTATAATATTGAGATTTGATCATTTGAATGGTCGATATTAAACTGTTGATATTGTATTGATTATTTATTTTATTGATATTGTATTGATTTATAATATTGTAATATTGAAATTTGATCATTGTAATGTTGATATTGTACTAATTTATAATATTGAGATTTGATCATTGTAATATTGATAATGTACTGATTGTGGAAGGTTGATATTGTATTGTTTCCCTCGATTGATATTATAATATTAATATTTTATTAATTATTTATTTTTCTCAAGTGGAGGCTCAATATTGTATTGATTATTTATTTTTCTTTTAATCGTGAAGGGTTGATATTGTACTGATTCATTTTCATCCGATTGTGTAGGATTAATATTGTACTAATTATAATATTGAATGTTAATATTGTATTGATTTTTAATATTATAATATTGATATTATATTGATTTACCACGCTGTAATATTGATATTGTAATGTTGATATTATATTGATTTGATATTGTATTAATTTATAATATTATAATGTTGATATTATACTAATTTAATATTTTATTATTTTATAACATTGTAATATTAAAATTTATATATATAATTTCAATATAAAAAATAAAAAAGAAACTCTTGCGTTACCATTTTGTTAGAACTTAGTCATAAATTGAAATTTTTGACTAAATTAAAAGCAAGGGCAAGTCTTAATCATAATAAGCCAATCTCATTATTATAAGTTATTTGTCAAGATCAATTCATCCAAAACTAATTATTAATGTTGTTTTTATTGTTAAAAAGCACATTATTAAAATAATTTTCATTCTTGTAAATGGAAAAGAGTTCTCATCTTTAAATGTAAATTTTCTTTTAATTTACTAATTAGAAAACATACATATAATTGACATTTAAATATAATGTAACGAAATCATAAATGGTATGGCAATATTATACCCATGTACATATATATAGTAAATTAGAGGCAGATTCAAAATGAACATTAATTTTGATTAAAAAAACTGAACTTTTTTTTAAACATAATGGAGAGAGAATTTAAACTCGAAATATTTTTTTATAATGAAAGTAGATATACTATTAATCTCTTATCACTAAATTGTTAATATAAATAAATAAATAAACATTAATTTACATTTTTAAGGGACTAATATAATGTCAACTTCACATTGTCACACAAACAAATGGACATGAACACAATAAAACAAAATTATCACTTGGGTGTGATGTTATTGTATACATTATTAGACTAAATTGCGGAATGATAATTCGAGACGTGGTGATACTTAAATCATTGTGAAAATGACAATGAAATTTATAGGTATTTTTTTTTTTTTTTTGTGTTGGGAGTAAAAAGTAGGTTTATTTTTTGGAAATTTTTTGTAAGTAGACAATATTTTAATATATAATTTTTTTTTTTAGTCAAGAGATTATAAATTGGACTTTTTTATCTTTAAAGTATATTTTTCGCCTTTTTCTCATTTTTTAAAAAAATATTATCATATTAATGAGTTATGTTGTCATAAATATTAATAAAATAAATAAATATTATAAAAAAAATCAATAGATATTGTAAAAAATAAGTGAGAAAATAATCTAAAAATCTAATAAAAATTGCTAATTTTAAGTGTTGGCCGTGATGATTAGGTTATACGTGACACGCAGTGCGCATGCCAATATTACGCCTGTGTGGATTGCCCATAACCTAAGGCTGCCATAGCCAACGCCTAAAATTGACAGTTTTTATCAAAATTTTAAATTTTAAGCTATTTTTTACTCATTATTTTTAATAATATTTACTTATTTTTTATAATATATATTCATTTTACTAACATTTATCACAACATAAATATTAATTTGATAAAAAAAATGAGAGGAGATAAAAAATATACTTTAGGGGTAAAAGGGTCCAATTATAATTTATTTGGTTAAAAAAATAAAAAATTTATGTGGGGCTAAAAAAAATAATTCCTTAAAATATGAGCTATTTTTAAAAAAATTAGTGGAAGACAAAAAAAATAAACAAATATAAATATATATAATTTAATAAGCTAGTAACTTATTATATTGTGAGTCCCAAGACAGTGATAAGAATTTATATTATGTTATAATTATATAAAAATTATAAATTTATTTAATAATAACAATGACAATGTTAGTCTTCATATAATAAACTCTCTAATATATTTGAATGAATTGCTGAATTACTTTTGCAATCATTGCCAGAAACTTCTAACATGCATTAATACCAAAAACGTGTGGGGTTCATTTTCTTTGTATATTTGTATTTGCGCGTGAACCTTTTTTATGCCATGGGAGAATTAGATTTAAATTTTTTATTTTTTTATGTGTCACATAAGATCGATCTATGATCTATCATTACTTTTAAAATTTTTTTTTTTTATAAATTTTTATTAAGCACTCGTGTTAATGGCCTAACGTTAAATATATCTAGTGTATGCACTTTTTATTTTAGTGAAAATATTAAGTTCAAAATGTTACTTTCACATTTCTCCATTTATGTCTAGATATCCCAATTTGTGTGATGTAATGTGTTGAGAATTCAATGTACACTTTAATATTTTCTTTTTGTTTATTTAATATAATGCATTTTTTTAGATTTTTTTTAAAGTGGAGGGTAAATGGATGGATTCTTAACGAAGTTTTTTTTTTATAAATATAGAAGTGTTTTTATAAAAAAAAATTACTTTTTGTTTATTTTTTTATAAAACAAATACTTTGATATTTAAATGATATTTGTCTAAAAAAGAAGATATTCTATTTATACGAAATTTGTAGAAACAAATAGAAGAGTGATATTGAAATCTATGTGTTTAATAGAAAAAAGCTGAATGGAATTATTCGAATGAATTGAATCTAATAAAATGAATTGAATTAAATAGGAAAGATTTTAGTAAATTATTATCTTATTGAATTCATGATCAACACAAATTATGAGTAAGGTTTTATATATATTTATAGTGTATAAATTTAAATTTATATCAAAATGAATTTAATTAAACTCGAGTTAATTAAATTTTTTAATTTATTTTAATTAAAAAAAAGAATTTAAGTAAAATTAGTTATAAAAAATATTTCATTACAAATAATAATAAATGAATTAAAATTTAAACAAAATTTAAAGTTTAATTTATTTCCATCTTTTTATAATACCCGTGACTCGTTTGTGAGGTTTATAAGTTGATACATCTATATTTAAAAATTGAGCTGGTTGAACTTTTTAGACAATAGTCCCGACACTCACCTTTATCTAAAAGTATAAGCTTTTGATACATTTTCGTCATCTTTCTATAAATACAATGATCTTATTTATTTTGTCGAAAACGTTAGTATCATGATATTTACATTCAAAAAGAAAGAAAAAGCAAAAGAAAGTGATTTAAGATAAAGAAGAGAGAAAATTTAAAACACGGGACATAACTCTTCGTTTAGAAATAAGCAGGGAAGTTGGATAGAGAGGGAGGGCCCAATAGAAAAAAAAAGAAAAAAAAAGCTTCAATTTGCAGAATTTCATGAAGAACTGAACAAGCATGAACTCAAAACACACAACCACCCTTTTCTTTTCAAATTAGGGTTAAGAATCTAATACAAGTTTGAAACCTGGAAATGCATTGTCACCAAATGGAGGAATCAAGTGTTGAGAGCAAAACCCATATGAAATGAAGATCAAGTAAAGATCACAGAAGCGGCAGAAGCTGCTGCCCCTTTTATTGAAACTTGAAATCATTTTGTGTACTGTCCTGCCTTCAAAGATGACATTGTATGGACTTTGCTTTATAAAAACATAAGTAATATGTGTTGATCATGAGTGGGTTGTGTCTTTTTTTCCCCCTTTTTTTAGCAGATCAAAGAGTGTCTGTTATTAGAACTCTTTCTTAAATCGTGCCGTATTATAAATGCCACTAGATATTTGATTTCAAGCTATAGAAAGACCCAACTCCCAAAAGGAAGAGACTTTGGCTCTCCATGGCTCTTCCTCAAAGTTAATAAATAAGATCTTGTTGGCGTAACTTAAAAGTCTTGAGTCACAATAACAAATTTAGTTCATGACATGGATAGAAGTTTCAATCATCTTTGACTATTAAAGAGGGAAAATATCAAAATTTTGCTGATAATGAGGCTTGAGCCCCCTTCCTTCTCGCTTGAACCACTCGAACATAGGTTTGGTTGGTGCAATGAAATCTCTTGCTCATTCAACTCAACTGTTCTCAATCTCATCACCCAACAAAACAATTACCACTTTTTGGATCATTTGAAAAGGGCCAATTGTGAATGTGCAATCCAACTTAATCACCAAATTATTGGGCTTTGATTTGATGACAACCCATTGTTACATTTACATTAATATTTACGAATTTGAGGATTCTTAAATTTACCTCAATTTTTTCTTCTCCTAATGATTTTACAGTTTAAATGAATGAATTGATTTGATTTTTTTTTTTTTTTTGAAAATAAGGGTGTTTTTCTTATGAGTTCTAATGGGCAAGAAAGGGCTCACTTATTAATTGGGCTAAAAATATATATTTTCTACTAATGAGTAATGACACACTTTATTTTATGAAAGACTGAAAATGTTTCAGAAAATTATTATAGATATAAATTATAAACCATCTTATAAAATTTTGAAATAGAATTGAAGAAAAAGTTAAAGTAGAAATGAAGGCCGAAAAACGACGACGTTTAGATGATGCGCGAAACATAAAATGCTGGCCGCTCAAAAAATACATCTGCGAACAAAAACACATTTCCCGCTAACCCGAAATATCCGGTGCCAAGTTGGCAATCCGCGCGAACCCCCATTAACCAATCTAATCACAGTTAGCGTCCCTATATATATGCTCCCAGCACTCGTGTCACATTAAACGAACTCACAAAAAACACATATCTCTTGAGTCTGTTTCTTTTCCCGATTTTCCAGAAGTTTCAATCAATAAGAGGAAATTTTTTTTTTTTCAAATTAGGGTTAGGGTTTTTGTCAGAAGGATGAGTTCGACCGGAGGAGGATCTACGAAGGGCGGTAGAGGCAAGCCGAAGGCATCGAAGTCGGTGTCGCGGTCGCACAAGGCGGGCCTTCAGTTTCCCGTCGGGAGGATCGCTAGGTTCTTGAAGGCCGGAAAGTACGCCGAACGTGTTGGTGCCGGAGCTCCCGTCTACCTCTCTGCTGTCCTTGAGTATCTCGCTGCTGAGGTATCGTTTATTTTGCTTTTGAAGAAATTATGGCGATGGGGTTTGTATTTGGGCATTGTTTGATTGTGTTTGTTTTGTGATTTGGGTTGCGGAAACTACGTAAAAGTTGGAATTTTCTTTTTGGAGTTGGCAATTTCTTTGTGCTTTCAATTGCAAATTTTAGCCGTTCTCTTTTGGGTTTTTAACAGATGCTTCCAGAGAGACGGTACAATAAATTTTCTTTTGTTCTTGCATCTGATACTAAGGTTTGATGCTTATTTGGTTAAAAAAATTGTTTTTGCAAAAAAAAAAAGAGTTCAAAATCGTTTCTTTTCAAGTTTTTTGCCAAGTGTTTTAAATGGGTACCTTTGATAAAATGGTTTCATGTTCATGGGATGTTGATTCAGTTTGGTTGTGTAATTTCTAACTTGATTCTTCTTTCTATAGGTGCTTGAGCTTGCTGGCAATGCAGCGAGGGATAACAAGAAGAACCGTATTGTGCCAAGGCACATCCAGCTAGCTGTGAGAAATGATGAGGAATTGAGTAAACTTCTGGGCTCCGTTACCATTGCCAATGGAGGTGTTCTTCCTAACATTCACCAGACTCTGCTTCCTAAGAAGATGGGCAAAGGAAAGGGTGATATTGGATCTGCTTCTCAGGAGTTCTAGATTAGGCTTTTGAAGATTTTGCTAGTTTCTTTGTTTTGGAAAGCTGTAAAAAATATGTTAATGGGTTGGGTTTTTGGTTTCCTCAACTCTAATTGCATATTGTTAATGTTTCACTACATGTAGTAGCTTTCTGACTAATCAATCTATGCAAAGGTTTAGGCTTATGTGTGCTGGTTAATTCTCCAACCTTTTTTCTACTTTGAGAAATCAGAAAACATTAGGGACGGGATCTTCTTCTTCTTCTTATATATTGAATTAAACGTAAATTTCCAATTAGCGGTCAAACTCAAATGCCATGATTAACAAAATAGAAGAGCCCCATTCTCAAAAAAAAAAAAAAAAGAAGAGCCTTGAAAGCGCCTATCCTTTAAAACACTTCATCTTCTCTCTCGAAAATATACTGAAACAACAATGGAGGTGCAATGGCTTCTGATAATTCACGGGCTGTTGACTCTGTTAGTGGTGGTCTCGTTTCTCTGCGGCCAATGGCCGATCTTTCAAGGCACTCCAATCCAACGCATCCATCATTTCCTCACTTTTGGCGCCTACGATTACTTCCTGTACTCCTCGCTCACACCCAATTCTCTCCATCTCTTATTGATTGGAATTTGATTCCCTGTGATGATTTTATGTCTGGTTTTTTTTTTCTTGTTGCAGCCGCTTTGTGGAGTTTGTGTTTGGTGAAAAGGGAGCCAATGCGATTCTCCATTGAGTATTTTTGATGCGATCGCTCTAATCCTATTTTACAGGTTTCTCACCTTTATTTTATTCTTTTTAATGGTTTTTGTAATTTTTAAATTTTTTTTATTACACCCTGTTTTGACCGGTGCTTGAACCCCAAAACACATTATTTCAACCCAAGAGGCTTAATCAATTGAATCCCAGTTGAATTATTTTTTATTTATTTATCTGTTCATATGAATGTGTGTGTCATGTATTGCATGCAAGTTAATATGATGCTGTGAGTTTGTGATAATTTTGGCCAAAAAAAGGGATTTTGGAAGTGGGATTGTTTTAAAAGTTGTTGGTTTTGAGTGCTTTTTGGTAATAAGTCAGTACGAGTAGAATCCTTGCCTGCAAAATGCAAAACATGGAGAATCACATTATGGAAAAGCATCTAGCTAGTGCTTTCTGGAGAGTTTTACCCTAGTGATACAAAAAGAGCTTTTGAGTAAACCACTGATTAACTGCTGTCTTCTCAGCGCATTTTTATCTTAGAAAGTGCTTTGTCTACTTTGTCCAAATATTATGAAGTGGTCACAAATGTGCTTCAGCAACAAAACTGCATAGCGGTAGGGGAGATCTCTGGTTTCAAGAATTTGTGCAAGAAGACATACTATTATCAGTTCTTTGATAGTGATCAATTAATTTTTACACTTGGGTGATCTGGAATAGGTCACTTATAAATGAAGATTGAAGATAGCATATAATTTTATTTAGGGATTAAATGGTTATGAGGGTTTTGACTCGAAGTTGGAGAACACCTATAGATTCAATTCTAGGAGCATTTTGTTTTATTCTGATGGATTCACCTATTCTTCCTTTATAAACTTCTTTTTGTTGTTTTTTGTGTTCATTAATTGTAATAATGTCTAAACCTTCATGATTATTATTGTGCTATTTATGAGCTTTAGCATGGTTTTATAAAGAAAAATGCCTACCGAAGAAGGTCCAATGTTTAACTTGTTGGGAAAATGGGTCTTGATTGGATTTCAGAGGTGTGAGATCTGGTGAGGCAGGACTTTGAGGTTATCTTGAACTTCAAAAATTAAAAATGAATACATATAGAATTTTTTCGGATGTTGTTAAAGTTGCTTATATTTGATTTAATGTCTTTCTCATTCTTAGTTTCTGCACAATTGTTTCTTATTTTGCTGATTGGACACATAATCGGTTTCCATTTTGTAATTATTGCATCATAACTGTTCCTTTTTATCAAATTTCTCTTTAATTGCAGATATTATATTTGGCAATAATTGGTGGAACTTATTATTTTATTGCAAAGTCATCTTTTAGCTATATTCCTGGATATTATTTAAGTGGAATTCACAGGTAAACATCCAGTGCAAGGATAAGCCACTTGTTTAGTGGCTCTACAATTACCTTTGCTTGTTTCATTCTGAACTTTATTAATTATATGTATGCTCTTCCAGGTATACAAGTTTGCTGGGAGTTGGTGTTGGTTTTCTTTTCTTTTTGTTGACCAGCTTTACTGATCCAGGGACTGTGACAGCCGAGAATGTTTCTCAATATCAATCTGCTTATCCCTATGACAACATCATATACACACAGAAAGAATGTTCTAGTTGTAAAATTCCAAAGTTAGTTAATTGTTTCCTTAGTAAGAGCATTCTTCAAATTATTTCTGTTGCATCTATAATGATGGGATTTTTCTCTGAATCTCTGATCCAGACCTGCTAGGTCCAAGCACTGCAGCATATGTGATCTCTGTGTTGCCCGGTTTGACCATCATTGTGGATGGATGGTTAGATTTTTTATTTTTATATTTTAATGTTTATATATTGTATATGCTGTACATTGAAAAGAGTCTATTTTTATTGAAAGTGGTTCACTATTGCAGAATAACTGTATAGGGGAGAGAAATACCCAATACTTCATGGCTTTTCTTTTGTGGGGAGTATTCGATAATTTATACCCATGTTTATAGTTTTATGATCTTACTAAATGGTTCTAAATCAAGGTCTCAGATTTTGTATTTTGCTTCAATTTGGATTGTTTCCATGTGTTGGAAAGTAGATTACATATGTCTCATGATTATGCTCAAAAGGATTCTAAATATCTCTTCTTAATATTGCACTAGTTTTTTTTTTTTAATTATCAAATACTAATGGATTGTTTCCAAAATTTTTCTAAACTTTGCTGGTAAGATTCAAAGTAGTCAATCACTGAGCAGAGTCTCTTGATTTATCCTTTATATGAATCACTTGACCTGAATCTCATATATATATATATATATATATAATACAATAAGCTGCTTGTATATTGTTCTTTATTTATTTATTTATGTTAAATGTTTCATAGGGTTTTTCAGGCATCTCCTTCTTTGTTTATATGGAGCCATTGCCATTGGGTTTGTTCTTGCTGGAAGAGTGAAAGAACTAAGAGTTGTATATATTCTAACGGGTAATTGCTTATTTGCACTTGAGATCTTCTAGTTGTTGGATGATCTGCTTATGGATCTCAATTTGGCATGTCTTTTTCGTACTTTTTGCAGCTTATTATGGCATTGAAAATTCATTTGGGAGCTTAGCTCCACATGCTGTACAGGTGAGTGTTTCAATTATCATGCAACTGCCGTCTGAACTTTTCCCTTAAATCAACTTAACCAATGAATCTCTTTTTTCCAATGGCATGCAGAATTTGCTGAAAATTTTTCTGTACTTGATTATCTCACAGTCGACTCTACATTTGGTAGATAATTGGTCTTTTCGTTTCAAGAAAGAATGGTATATTCCTTGTCTGTTGACACGAGTTCTGGATGCTGAAAAGCATTTTCTTAACTCACCGAAAAAGGCTATAACTGTCCTTTCTGATGCCAAGCAAATTTATTACAAATGACTGTCCTCATTATCATGTTTTGTGTGCATTTGATTGTTTCTTTGCTTTATAAGTATTTAATCAAAAGCCAATGTCATGATTTTTTGAACTCACACACCCTTTCTGGCTATTTGATTTTTCTTTTATGGTGTGTAACAGTGGTTGTTGGGTGCATATAACACTCTGATACTGCTTATTGTGTTTCTTGCTATTGTTACTCTCTTACTGGCGGGTTTCCTTGGATATCATGCCAACCTCTGTCACACAAATACAACAACAAATGAGGTGATTTTTACAAATAATTTTATTTATCTTTCTTGCAAATATAAGACGGTAGAGTGTTTCGAAATAAACCTTGTGGCTCTATTGCTGAAAGAGAAGCACTTCCTTCTATATGTAAAGAACTCCTGGGACAACTTTGGTTCCAAATAATAACAGCTCTATTGAAATAATTTTTGCCTGATATTTCTACTGGAAAATTTATGTCTACAACTTCACAAAACATTGAAGTTTAATTACGGTTATTTACTTAAAACTGCAGACTTTCAAGTGGCAAGACTACATAAATTGGCAGAGGAAGTTAAATGAAGCAAGGGCAAGTATTGCAGCTCTTAAAGCTAGTATCAGTGGGATGAGCAGCGAAAGCAAGCCTCCAGAGAGCAAATGGAAAGCATTTTTTCGAAGATCCCCTTTGGAAGATGCTGAGACCATTGTTACGGATAACATATATGATAAAGGCATCCTTCACAATGTCTGGGAGGTCATATATCCCTTATCAACAAGATGGTCATTCCGAACCAAACCTAAGTCCAACTGACAGTGCTGTAAAAATCTCCATTTACTAGCAATCAATGTAGTTCCATGCATTCTTCCAGGGAGTCTCACGGCTCATTAACTTATAGTTCTGATTCATATATTCTCACTGCAAGTCTCAATCGGAAAGGTTCTAGTGAAAATTTTTGCTTTGCATCTGATTGATCATGCTGATTGGTGAAACTTTGAGGATGTCAGTCTACTGTGTAGAAGATGCCTGTATTATGGTGAGATGTTTAGTTCTTAAAAATAGGAAAATACACAAATTAGCATGGCAGATTTGGGTTGAATTATAGCAAGTTTTTTTTTTGAGTCTTAAACAATTTAAAGGGATTCTTGTTCTTTGCCGCTCGAGAATTTCAGGATTCTGATTTTTTTTTTAAGGTATGCAGCATTCTGATTTTAATTGTTACTCTTGTTTCCAGTCACTATGCTTGGGGTGATTATCAGAGTCGTCCCTTTGGTTCGGAAAAATAACAAATAGAACCCAAATGTTTTCCACTCTCTGACAAAAACTGCATTTATCTTATGACTAAATTTTGGAATAGACATTAAGTACTTCTAAAAATTTGGGTTAATTTCATTCGGGGGCACTTTATTTTTTGTTAGTTCGAAGAATTCAGTGACCACCCGTTTAACATTAGGATTTGTAGTCCATGGGGACAAAACAAAAACAATAATGAAAAACAGAAAAAGCAGAGCTTTGGGATCAAAATATGGAAAACGTATTTGAAAGGAATAATTAAATTTTTCACTCATTCTGATCTGATTATTAAGTGAATTTAATGGAACCAAAAAAAATGAAAAGAATTTTTTGAGATACAAATGCATTGAAAAAAGTTTTCTTTTATTAAGATAAACTAATCTGATTATTCTGCTTCCTGAGCTTCATCTCAACGCCGAGCTTGACCGGAGCCCAGTTTGTGGACATCTCTAGTAATAGATCATCTTGGTAAAATGACATTAAAATCGCTGACAAAATAAAAAGAAACTGGGAGAGGATGAATCTCACTAAATCAGTTTACGCTTTGCATGATGCCCATATTGGGTTGCCCCCCAAAAAAAAAAGGAAAGAAAAACTCATAATTGATTGTACTGCTTCCCAGAAATAGCCCTACGTATTGAATCCACACAAGAAATAACCAGAATCACTGAAAAAGCATTTGAAAATCATAAAAAAAAAGTAACAGATAAACAAGTTATATATTGAACAATTTGTAAGTAACAGAATAATTAGATGAGTTTAGAGAAAAGCATCAAAAGTTTCTAACATACAGGACTATATATTAAACAATTTGTGAAAATAATGAACTTCAAAGATCTGGTAACTAAAACTGTTGAACAAATTGTTTGTGGGGGGAGAGAAAAAGAAGTGACGTATTTAATGTGACATCTTGGAAATAATAGTATGCGCAATAGTTTTAAAACAATATATTATATGCATGATTCGAAGCCTGTAGCTTTAGATATGGTCTCTCGAAGAGATGTTAGAATTACGCGTATAATAAACTTTGGATTTGTTTCAAGATTCTAAGGCCATCTTTGATTACATTGCAAGAAAAAAAACACCATTTTTTGGCCCAGTAACCCCATTTACATTGTTAGAGATTGAGATATAAGAACTTTTTGAGGTACTAAAATTTTATGTATTTTGATGTAAAAAAATTGTTAATTCATACAAATTTAACAGAAAAAACAGTACGTCACTACGAGTTTTACAAAAAGATAAAATTTCTTAAAGTTGAAAAAAATGCCTTAACCGAGCTTGAGTTCGCGATTTAAAGTCTTAAATAAAAAAATTTAGCGTCAATCCTATTGGCCTCAAATTGAGGCCAAATGTAGGATTCGCTGATAATTTTGAAACGGTATATTATATATGCTATTCGAATGCTTTTAGCTTGAGATATGTTTTTTTTTAAGATTCTTTAATGGGGGGAGTCTAAGAGGTTTGGTGTTATAATTACACGTATAATATGTCATTGGACTCATTTTGATATTCTAAGGCCATCTGTGGCTATTTCACAAGAAAAAACTTAATTTTCGAAGCTCAAAACCCACACCTACGCTGTCTAAGACTGAGGTACATGAACTTTTTGAGGCACTCGAATTTTATTTATTTTGGAATAGAAAAATAATACAAATTCATATGAATTTAACAAAAAAAATGGTATGTACAAATTCTACAAAAAAGATTAAATTTTTTGAAGATGGAGAAAATACCTTAGCTGAGCTTGAGTATGCGATTTGAGGCCTCAATCAATAAAATTTGGCCTTGATCCGGTAGGCCTCAAATTGATGCCATTATGATAAATGTAAAGTGTGCTAATAGCTTCGAAATGGTATATCATATGCGCAAATAAGATGTCTGTGGCTCAAGAGTTTCTCAAAGATTCTTCGATTCTTTGATTAGGGGTCCGAGAGGTTCGATGGTAGAATCATGCGTAATATGCTGTTGAAGTTGTTTTGAGATTCTAGGCCATCTGAGGCTATTTCGCAAGAAAAAACCCAACTTTCGGGCTTAAAACTCTTATCCGTGCTGTTTAAGGCTGAGGTATATGAACTTTATAAGGTGCTTGAATTTTATTTATTTTACATAGAAAATAGTAAAAATTTATATGAATGTAATAGAAAAAGTGGTACATCAATACAAGTTGTACAAAAAAAAGCTAAAATTTCATAAAGTTGGAAAAAATGCCTTGATTGAGCTTGAGCGCAAGATTTGAAGCCCTAAACATTGAAATTTAACCTCGATTCTATAGGTCTCACCCTACATTCAGCCTTATGGCCTCACATTGAAGCCATAAGGCTAAATGTAGGGCGTGTTGATAGCAACGAAATAGTATATCATATGTGAGATTCGGATGCATATAGTTCAAGATATGATTTTTCAAAGATTCTCTCATTCTCTAACAGGGGGTCCCAAAAGTTCGGTATTAAAATTACGCATATAATACGTTGTTAGACTCGTTTCAAGATTCTAAAGCCATTCGCTAGAAAAAAAACTTAACTTTTGGGTCCTAAAACCCTCACTCGCGCTGTCCGAGGTTGAGGCGCACAAACTTTTCGATGTACTCAAATTTTATTTATTTTGGTGTTGAAAAATAGTAAAAATTCATATAAATTTAACTGAAAAAGTGACACATCAATTTGAATTTTACAAAAAAAGATAAAATCCTTTGAAGTTGGAGAAAATACCTTGATTGAGCTTGAACAAGTGATTTGAGGCCCCAAATGACTGAATTTGGCCTCGATCCTGCAGGCCTCAAATTGAGACTAGGAGGTTGAATGTAGGCGCTCCAATAGCTTCGAAACAATATATCATATGCACGATTCAGATGCTCGTAATTCAAGATATGGTTTCTTGAAAATTCTCCATTAAAGGAGTCCCGAAAGTTTGGTGTTAGAATCGCGTGTATAATATACTATTACAAAGTAATAAAATGTAGCTTCATTCAATAATATATATAATAATCTTACATACACAGATCAGTGTCCTCTAGTTTGTTTCCATGAACAAAACCTACCAATTAAAACAACATTCACTTTTATGTATGATTCAAATTAAATAGTTAGAATTACAAACAAAGTTATATATATTTCTTCTCAATTATGGATGCTTACATATTTTTAAATATACATCCTCATATTTGTAAAATACAGACCAATTAAATTTTATCGCTCAAATTTAAGTGGTGATATCTAATTTTTCTGTATTTAAAATACACGAGGATGTATATTTATATGGATTATATAGAAAGAGAGATATCCTTACAAGATAAAACAGCTAGAAGGGCTACCAAGAAAGTTAAGTTTAGTGAAGCTAATGCTGCTTTCTCTATTATCATATGGAAAGTAGATTCTTAAGTTCCGAGATAATGTTAAATCCATTTATGTGATTATTTCTCTTTAATATGCAAAGGGGTAAAGAGAATTCAGGCTATATTTATAGGGACAACATCAATATATCTAATTATAGATTTGTAAAATTAGTTTTAGATCAATGGTCTGTGTAAAATCATAATAATAAAATCAGTTTTGATTATATTGATTGCACTCCTATTTGTAATGAATGTTGTTACCGTTTGCTATAAATGGTCATAATAAATGCATGAACACGCACACTCTGTCTTGAATTTGTTTTACCGATTCCTTGTTAATTTGGGGTCGCAAATACTTTAATTAGGAAAGATGCAAATGCAAGGTAATGCGGCACGGGCAAAAAGCTTAATTTAGATTGTTAGGTTGTTATATAACTTGATTTTTATTCATAGTTGCTCACATGATCTATATGCGTGTTCAGAATTTTCTCTGTTAGCTATGCATCATTCTTTTTTGGATTAACGATTCAAAACACATGTTCAGTATGATATTATGAAAAATTGTGGATGGACAAAATGGTACTATATGACAGTGTTATTCATTACGTAATAAATTATATAACCTATTAAATTAGTGTTTAATTACTCCTAGGCATTGATTCTCTAAGATTTTAGCCTAAAGTCTAATGTTTTTTAGATCAATAGTCTATGTAGAATTCTAATAATAAAATTAGTGTTCACCCCTAACTATAGGTGAAAGAAATTTAATGGTATTGTACTTAATCTAATAAAATTTTTCAAAACGTTTCATTTACATGGTATATAGAACAATTAAACTTACGATGTGATAAATGAATCATATACAAATATACTAAAAATTTGTTAATACTTATATCGACACAATACAAATACGATTTGTTTACACAAATTTTTACACCTATCAGTTGCTTACATTATAGAATAAAAAACTATATTTCTAAACACATCTTACTATAGCTGAAAGCCTATTAATATTAATTATCTTACCTTGCTGAATTTAATTTAATAAGTTTTTTTAAAACATTTCCTTTGTATGGTATAAAAGTATTGTAATAGGTGAAAGAAAATAATATTTTATTTAATCTAATAATTTTTTCAAAAAAAATGTTTCCTTTGCATGCTATGCAAGTATTGCGGTAGAACTTGAAACAAACTTAGGTGATATGATAAACAAATCGTATATGAATATAATAAAAATTTGTTAACACTCACATTGACACGACACGAGTACGATTTATTTACACGAATTGTCACCACTACTAGTAGCTTAAATTATGAATTAGAAAATTATATTTCTAAACCCATCTTACTATGGCCTAAAGCCTATTAGTATTAGGTATTTTACCTATTGAATTTAATCTAATATATTTTTTTATAATGTTACCTTAGTATCATTTACAAGGATCGCTATAGGTGAAAAAAATTTAATGGTATTGTCTTTAGTCTAATAATTTTTTTATAAAACGTTTCCTTTGCTTGATATACAAGTATTGCTGTAGAACTTGCATCAAATTTATGTGATGCGATAAATAAATTGTATATGAATATGATAAAAATTTGTTAATATTTATATTGACATGATATAAATATGATTTATTAACACGAATTGCCACCCTTAACTAAACGTGAAAGAAATTTAATTTGATTGTACTTTATCTAAAAATTTTAAAAAAGTTTTTTAACATAGTACATAGGTATTGTTGTAGAACTTGAATCAAACTTACGTGATATGATAAACGAATTATATACGAATATAATAAAAATTTGTTAACACCTATATTGGCACGACACAATTACAATACATTTACACGAATTGCCATTCTTACTAGTGGCTTACATTATTATTAGTCACCTATCTACCCCATAATGATGATTTTGCTACAATCAGATCCCATATATATTTGATAACTACAGCTAAATTTCAAGAGTGTATTGGCTTAATACCAAGCCCCCCCTTTTTTTTTCCCCTTTGTAAACCTTAGTCCAAGTTACTAATTTGACATTCCTCTACTGGTCCACACCATGCCATAGGAGTTTCGACATTTTTTTTTCAATATCTTTGATGATTGACTTAGGGAGCACAAAAATAAAACATCAGTAGACATGCATACTCATTAACAAAGAGTTAATTAATTATAGTCGCTCTGCATAACTCAGAAATTTCACAGTCTAGCTAGAAATTCTAGCGATTATCTTCTTTATAAGCTCCTGGTAGAATTCATTTTTAAGTCTTTCAAAGATTAGAGGCATACCTAAGTATTTGACGGACGGGACACTGAGTTGGAATTGAGTGAGCTGTAAAACAGCCTCTTTGGTAGGAGTAGAAACATTCCAAAAAAAAAATAAAGCTCTTGCATGTGTTAAGTTGCGACTCAGATACCATGAAGAAATCATTGAGAACTTTTTTAAATTAGCCTACAGAGCTTGCATCACCATGAGAAAACAAGAATAAATCATCAGTAAAAATCAAATAATTTAATCTCAATCTCTTACATCCCTTATGAAAAGTGAATTGATTATGGGGAATACAACTTAGGTTTCTACTGAGGTACGTCATGGATAAAACAAAAAGTAAAGGGGGGGGACATTGGATTCCCTTGTTGCAGTCATTTCTTCTCTCGAAAATACCATTTTAAAGTTCTATTTACCACAACTGAGAACATGATAGTTCTAACATAAACCATGACAAGATGGATGAAAGAGTAAGGAAAATTAAGTCCTAAAAACACCTCTTCTATGAAATCCAAGGAAACTAAGTCATAAGTCTTGCGGAGATAAATTTTAAAGGCATATTTTGGGACTCCACTATTTTGATCATAACCCCTCACCAATTCATGAGCCAACAAAACATTATCTACTATATTTCTATTAAGAATAAAAGCAGATTAGTTAGGATTAACCAAATAGTCGATCACTTTTCTCCATCTATAAGTGATTCTTTTAGTGATGCGCTTATAAAGGACATTACAACATGTAATTGGTCTATAGTCACCTAAACCAAGTGGGTTAGGTAGTTTAGATACAAGAGTGATGGCAATGGCATTAATAGATTTAAAGAGCTGACCTAAAGGGAAGAAGTGTTGCGCAACTTCAATTACGTCTTTGCCAACAATGAGCATTTTTGGAAAAAAAACTGTTATATCCATTTGAACTTGAGGCTTTATCCTCATTGATGTTGAACATAGCATTCTTAACTTCAAGGTCAATGACGAGAGCATTCAACATTGCTCTATCTTCTGTCTTTAGTTTAGAGCTAGTGTCTATGATGCTTTTTTGAATGGACTCATTGGAGGATGTGTTTGTCCCTAACAAAGCTTTACAATAGATGTCTATGGTATTTTTTTATAGCCTCAGAGTCATGAATGATATCCCCATGTTGGTCTTCAATCGAAGTAATTTTATTTCTGACTCTTCTTTGTTTCACTGAATTATGAAAGTATCTAGAGTTTGAACCCCCTAATTGAACCCAGCAAATTCTAGATTTTTGTCTGATAATGCTTTCCTCGAAAAAAATAAGTTTCTTAAATGTTGATAAATATATATTTTCTCTTCCTGAAGAACTTTGTTGAGAGGATCAAGCACTAAGTCACTCTGTAGGGAATACGACATTTTCTTACAATCATCAATCTTCTGAGAAGCATCAGAGAAGAAGACTTTGTTAATATGTTTCATCTCAAACTTTAAAGACTTGAGTTTAGACTAGACTCGAAATATCAATGAGCCATAAAGATCATTTTTCCAAACCCGTCGAACTGTATTAAAAAATTAAGATGGGAGCACCAAGCATTGAAAAACTTAAAACGAACACTACCACTAGGGCACGACCTAAAAATGAAGACCATAAGAGGAGAGTGATCGAAAATATGAGTTGGCAAAACTTCACATTTAGAAGACTCCCACTTGTCCAACAATTTTTCATTAATGAAAGCCTGATCAATTTTCCTCCAAATTCGATGATCTTCTATTTGATTATTACACCACGTGTATCTACATCCATGGTTTTTTTTTTTTATCTCGAACAGCTCAAGCTTGGAGATGCACTCTTTGAAATGATCCACTATATTATTACTTATCTACTGACCACCAATTCTGTCATTGTTGTTGAGAACATTATTGAAGTCCCCTTAAATTAACTGAGGTGAAGAGTTAGGGGTCGAACCATCACAGAGATCCCTCTATAGACTCTCCTTATCAGTAGCAAAAGAAGCCCTATACACAAGAGTCCAGTAAAACTCTATGTCATCAGTAATAACTTAACGATGAATAAATTGCCAATGCTTTTTCAAAACCACCACATTGCATCTAATTAGAATAAAAGCAATCCAAATTCTTCCCATATTCAGACAGTTTGAAATATTTTCCAGCTTCCATTCCTACAGCTCTAGTCTTCTCTACATTAGCTAATTTAACTATTATTCTTAATAATTATAAAATACATAAATATCGCAATTTAATCAGACCTCTCATCTCTGTTTGTTTACAGGGGTCATGTAGACCCCAATCATTTCAACTTGAGATCATTGTCCCATAATATGGGATTTAGAAATCCTTATGGCACATCAGCCCTCATCGATGATTCCCACCTTATGCTTCAGAGAAATAGTCTTCCTTAGATTGAAACTAGCCACTGTATGAACCTCATTTGAGCTCTCAATTTTTGGTTCGTTTCTATAGCTGTATAATCCTTTGCCTTATTTTCCTCAGGCATATGTTTATCCATCCCTAGCTTACCCATATTATGGGTAATTTGTTCATAATTTCCAAAAGAGGTATTTGGAACATCATTTTTCCCTTGGTTATTCTAGTTTGTATCTTTCACTTTTTTACACTTGTTTAATCTTGTCTTACAGATGTTACCATCATGACCAAATTTTTTGCACTTTGAACAAATAGTGGGCTTCTATTTATAACTCACCTCTTGCGAAACAATATTGCCCTTTTCATCATCTAAAGTCATCATAGAAGAAAAATCACTCTCCACATCTATCTCCACCCACACTCATGTATATGCCAACCTTGATTTATTCAGAGTACATTGGTTACAATATTTGGGAGTACCCAACAAGCTAGCAATACGACTTAAAAATAAGAAACTCCAAAATTCTCAAGGCAGCCTTGGGAATTGCACCCAAATTAAAAAGGATCTAATACTAACTATATCCATGGTCATCCAAGGCTTTTGTATCTTGACAATTAAAGGTCTTTTATCGCTTTTGTATCTTGACAATTAAAGGTCTTTTATCAAAAGTTAGGGGTTCGTTCTCAAGTGCCATATGTTGCCCAATTTCACTCTCAAAATTAAACAGAAACTATTTATTCTTAATAGCACGAATTGAAACTAAGCCAAATATTTTTCAGCGATTTAATACAAAAGCTTGTAATTATTGAAATCTTTGGAATAAGCCATAAACACAACCAATTAACGCATGCTGCTATCTTTTTTCTTCATCTCAATTCATTATAGTGAAATTTATCAATTTTCTTATCATTACAAACTTGGGGGGTTATCAAAGAACAATGAAGCCTACAGTAAGGGAAGAGAGGATTTCTGTTTACCCGCGGACTACACTTTGGAAGCATACAACCTGGGAACAGAAGTGGCTGGGACTGGTTCCTTTGTCACATCATGATAGCCAACCCGGGACAAATTCCATTTGTCATCCTCACCCGGTGTAGAACAGTCACCAGCGATGGCAACAGCTGAATCCACTCCAGCCATCACAGAGTTGCCTCCATCGGACCCATAAGCTGGCTCGCAGATGGGGATGAGATTGTTACAGCCCTGTGAACACCGGCCCCTGGCATCCTAATCAATGACATGCAGCAAGGACGCCGGAGGAGAGACAGACCATGAATAGCCGGTGTTCATGATCTCTTCATCGGGCTTCATAGGGTCACTTTCCTCTACTTCATCCACCGAAGTATCCCCTCCCAATAGAACTTCAGCAGTCAATGGTTATGAAGCAGCAACATCAAGGTCAATCACCGATCGGAAACGTGCAGCGGCGGGGAACAATTTTCTAGCCTTCTTTTTTCCCATGGAAGATGGTGTAAGTTAGCATAAATGCTAACGTGTGCTGAGAGAAAAGGGCACTGTTTATTTGTCTGCTTTTTCTTGTTATTGGGCATGATTGATGCTGGAGTTTTCAACGTTGAGCTCAATTAAAGGACATCATTTTTTTTATAGGAAATTTGCATTGATGATGTCTACTTTTGTAAGAAGTGCTTTTGAATTTGATATTTTAAAATCACTTTAAAAGCACTCTCAATTTTCTTAAAAATAGAGGTAAAAGAAAAAAAATAAAAACAGAGCATATTTCCCTTGTTAAAAAATTGCTGGGAATAAGATGTTTCTATAGTGGTCATAGGCACATTTGATTGATGAATGAAAGAGCAATTGCTAGTGACATCAATTGGATGAAACTTAAAAGCAGTAATTTATTCATTTGTTTAAATAAGTTACAAAAGTGTTTACACAACAACAGTAAGTACTGCAAGAAGATAATGGATTTCAGAGTGATTCCCTGAGATTGAATGACAAAGCCATCTCGTGATCATTGACAAATAAACTACTTGTCAAGAACCCAATCCTCAATCATTGCCTGAGAATTCAGTGATTGGTCAGTAGGCACAAGATGCCCAGCACCCAAAACAACAACATGGCTTAAATTCTTCCACTTCTGCACATACCCAGCAAGCTCTTCTTTCACTTTCCAAATTTTCCTATCCGCCGCCAAAAAGCTTTCATTTCCTTCCCATTTCATTGTCTTAACCCAAGCATCAGTTGACACCACACCATCTATCAAATCAAATTGCCCCTGATACAACAAAACCTTGGTGTTCCTCACTAGGAATTCCACCATGAATTTGACATTCTTCATCACATCTGCTTTCAATGCTTCAGCAACAAGGCCACTACACTCATAAAAAACTATGCTTTCTTTAGCTCCCAAGGCCTTTTTAACCTCATCTATCCTTAAGAGCCTAGTAACCAAATTAGTTGGGTAAGGAGCGGTTTTGGAATAATCATACAAAGTAGCTAAACCTGTCATGTTTTGCAACAAATTCATCGCTCTTGTTGTTGCATCAGCGGCCTCTTTATAATTCCCCTTTTTAACTAGCTTAACAGCCTCCTTTTGAACTTTCTCCAATTCACCCTTTTGCCTCTCATTAATGAAACCTGAAAAGTAAGCATTCACAGCGTAAGTAGTAACTTGATTAAGTGGGTCAGTCCACCCATTACCAATAGCAACTCCTTGCAAGTTCACTCTTTTCGACACCGCCAAATCCATATTCCGCTTCAAAATGTAATATCCAATTGCAGGGACATACTTCCCTGCATAACTCTCACCAGTAATATAAATGGGTCTATTTTTGAACAAAGGGTCCAATTCAATAAACCCGGTAATCGCTGCATAAAGATGCTTAGCAACAGAAAGTTCATCTCTTGGTATTTCATCAACTGTTGCAGCAATACTAAACCCTACTCCAATGGGATTATCAAGAAAAAGAAGCCCGAAAATGCGGTTCCAAGAGCCGGATTGGGTTCAAGAGAGAGTTGTTGGACGTTTTGACTCTGAGAAAGGGTAACGCGCCAAGGACCTTGTTCAAGAAAGTTATTGATCATAGAAGAGCAGCCAGGGCCACCCGGGAGCCAAATGAGAAGTGGGGTTTCGGAAAGGGATGAAGTGGGTTCTTGTGCTTCATAGTAGGTGTAGAATATGGCCGAGCCAGTGGTGGGGTTCACCGGCAGGTAACCGGATTTGGTGGGGAGGGCTTCTTCGGGAAGAAGAGGAGGTGGTGATGAAGATGAAATGTGATTGAGGAAGGAGAAGAAAAGTAAGAAAATGATGGTTGTCGACTCCATTTTGGTTTGAAGAGTTCAGTCTTTGGCCTGTGCTATTAATAGAAATGTTTACTGAATACTGACGAAATGACGCAGGTGCGTTTTTGACAAAACCATCGTGACAATCACCAGCATCCCCTATTGCTTACAGTCATGGCAGCGGGAAAGGATAACGCTGCACTCTTGGAGATTCGGTAAAACCACAAGCTGATGGCGGCATTTTGTTTTTGAAAATAAAGTTATGCCGGCGGCATATTGTTTTTGAAAATAAAGTCATGCCGGTGGCTTGGTTTACTCCGCACGGTCAGTCCACCTAAGATACCATTACATTATTCTGTTTATTGTTTGACCGTTATCTGCAAGCGAAAAGGATTTTAAATTCCCTTTCACTTTCTTATATTATTTCAATCAAAATGAATAATGAAAAGTTTATTGTGCATGCATGCCTTGAGCCAGACTTATCTTCTATTCAATTGACCAATCAATGCATGCATGCCTATTTGTTTATCATTTTTTTATAAAATGAATCAAACTCACCGAACACTAAAAGAATATTGGATGATTTGGATCGACCAACTTGAAGTCCACTTAATGGAATTAGCCTCATAAAATAAGTTCATTAGCTAGATTGATGACTTAGACTACCGACAACCAAAAACAAAAGACACCAATCAAATTGCTATAAAAGAATTTGGAGAAAAAATCTTTTTTTTTTTTTATAAAAAAGAAGTCTCTTTTCGTTTTTCGATTATTAAAAAATATTAAGAAAAAAATATCAGAAAAACTTACAAAAAGAAATACTCTCTAAAAGTTCTCCAATTTATTAATACAACCTAACAACTTAAAAGCAATTCTTTCTCTTTAAAACCAACCTTCCAAAACACTTTTATACACTAACTTCATCGTAGGAGTAATTTTATAGGTGGAGCAATAAGGAGTACAGCATCAGTTTGAAGAGAAAGATAGAATGATATAATACTAATTTAATTTTAAAAATTATTATTGGTAAGTTCAGATTGACAAAAACCCCATTATTCTTCTTTATTTCTTTTTATCTATCTATTTATCTATATCTATATCTATATCTATATCTATATCTATATCTATATATTGGATTCTTTGTTGATATTTGGGCTTATGGTTCTTCATTTTGCTGCTAAGAAAAACAAAAGTATTTAATAATGTTATACGTTTTAATTATATCTAAATTATTTTCATCTTTAAATGATGTGGAATGTAATAATTAGAAGATAAATTTTTATTATTTTTAATATAATTATTATTTAATTGACACAAACACATGCCTGTCATATGAGACTAAAAAAATTCAAGAAATAAATTGAAAAAAAAAAGGGTATAACAATGCTATATTTATTTTCCATTTTAATATAAAAAGGGCAATATCCTTTTCCGTTTCATTGCAATTGCGTTTATTGCAAAAACGGAAACTTTTCCTGTGAGTAACAAAGCTCATTACTGGGAATGCCTCAAGAAGAAAAGTTTAATAATGACACTTGTTCTCAACGTTAAAGAGCTTGCAGTATATTAATCATTTATTAAACTGAAAATTTTATGTTTGAATCTCTCATGCCCATGTCAAAAGAAAGAAAAGTTGAATGAAAGAAGAAACAAGCTATTTTAAGTTCTAAACTTTTATAATTTCATTAAATAATATCTATAAAATTAATTCACATGAAAATTGATGATGAAATTAGATATATGAATACAACTTTTAATATCTGTCAAGGCGTACAATTGTACTGTTTTTAAAATTATTTCTATCTCCATAATGATGAGAATCAAGATACAAAAGAGTTTGTATGGTAGTATAATTTAAAAGATTCAGCGATAATTTAAAATTGTAAGAGTGCACACTACATATAATTTTTTTGGACAATAAGTAAGAATTTTGAAGAAGGAGTTAATAAGTAGAGAAATTTGTAAATCAAATAAAAGGAGCATTTTATTATGCTTTCAAATGAAATGTGCTTATAATATATAAAAGAGTTATCTCATTGGAGAAACAACAAACCTCTTCAAAAAAAGTCACAACTTTTGGAAAGATTGGTGACTCTTTCGAAGGTCATATCTACATCCTACGACGCGCAGCATTCAATATGAAAGAGGGAAGAAACCAATCGGTGCTGTGACGCTCAAGCTTCAACCTTAGGCGTTGCGACGCCCAATCTCTAGTGCCGCAATGCTTGGGGTACTGCCTAGGTACTTTGTGGTGCCCATTTTCAAGTGTCGTGACCCTCAAACTTCAACCTTAGAGGCTACATCACCCAATCTCTAGTGCGGTGGTGCTTGAGTTTCTGCCTCGAATGTTGTAGTGCTCATTTTCAAGGGTTGCGATGCTCAAGCAATTTTGCCTGAGTGCCTTTTTTTTTTTTTTTTTCTCTTCTTCTTGATTCTTTTCCTTTACTCTATGTTTTTGAAATATATTGATTTATTTAAAATACTCATATAAATTTCAACAAAAATTCCAACGAAAGAAGAAGAAGAAGAGAGGTATGATTTGTAGACAATTTGAAGTTTTGGTATTCTTCAAAAGAGGTGACGGCGAAAAAAGATAAGAAGAAGAAGAGAAGTATGATTTGTAGACAATTTAAAGTTTTGGTATTCTTCAAAAGAGGTGACGGCGAAAAAAGAGTAGGGAGAGTGGATGAAGTGAGTCTTAATTAATGAGACTTAAGACTAAGATGGTTGAAGGGTAGTTTTATCTTCTTCTATTGAAGTTAACGATCAATAAATGTAAGCAGAGCACGTGGTCAATTATATGGAAGGGGTGACGGTGTGAATTAAACCCAACCTACTATTAACCTGCGATTTTACCAAACATCATGGGGTAAACAATGTTATTTAACATGGTGAAAAAAATATGAAAAAATTTCACTGTTGATCAAGTTTTGGGGGAAATGTTTTTGACTGTAGTCGAAAATTTTAAATTTTAATAACCAAAGGCATTGAACTTTTCCCATTTTTTCCTTAATTGTATAATTTGTAAAAATATATATTTTTATTTATTATAATTAATTAATTTAATTAACAATTTTTATTAAAAATTTTTTTATGAAAAATAATCAAAATTAATTATTTATAAAAAAATTAAATTATAAAAATAATTGTAAATTTATTTTAAAAAATAAAGCAATTGATGCGCGCGTCAATTTGTGTATGCATCAGCTGCCAAGGTAAAGCGCCAAGTGCAAAGAGTCAAGGCAAAGGCGCGTTGCCTTTTTTTGGTTAGAAATTAAAAAATAATTAATTAAAAAATAAAATTGAAATTAGAAAATTAAAAAATAAAATAAAAATTAATGTGTACTTTTTTAAGTTATAAATTTTATAATAATATTTATAATAATTTACCAAAATATTATTAAATCTAAGAATGTTATTTTAAAATTAATTATTTTATTTTATAATTTAGTTTTAATTAATTATTTTATTTTATAATTTAGTTTTAATTAATTATTTTATTTTCTAATTTATTTAATTAAAAAAACTGATGGGCGCGCATTAGCTTATTGACAAGCCGATGCTCAAGAAGGTGATCCACGCACATCACGTTGTTGTGTTTTTATTTCTTTCTTTTCTTTATAATAATATTTTTTAAATTATATTAAATATTATTATAATTTATAAAAAAGAAAAGAACAAACATATTTATTTTTAGAATTTAAAAATAATAATTTTTAAATTTATTTTTAATTAATTTATAACTAAAAATAAATAAAATTAATTAAAATAAATAACTAAAATTAAATAAACATTAATTAAAAAACAAAATTTTAATTAAGAAATTAAAAAAAATAGATTTTTAATTAAGAAATTAAAAAATAATTTTTTAATTTTAATAATATTTGTTTTTTAAATTATTATAAATATTATTATAAGTGCAAAGCTATTAAGCACTTACGCCTAAGGTTTAAGTCCACTCTCATGCATAGATAAGAGTAGATTTAGAGTGTTAAGTGCACTTTTGTTTAGGGGTGGGCATTTTCAAGTTTAGGTTGGGTTTAAAAATTTTTGAATCCGATGAGGACACCAAAAAATATTCCGTTTGGGACACTTTTCAGGTCGTATTAAAAATTGTCTCCAATTTGCTTTTATCATTGAAATGACATAGTTTTTATTTGAGATGGGTCGGATTGTAAATTTTTGAATTTTATTTAAAAAAATGATAAAACAATTCAAATTCAATTTTGAATTTCAATTATATTAAATATTATTATTTTCAATTCAATTACGTTAATATTATTATTCTAAATTCAATTTGAATTTAAATTATGTGAAATATTATAATTTAATTAATTTTAAAATCAATTTATTTCAAATGCAATTACGTAGAATGTTATAAATCTAATTTCGAGTTGAAATATGTTAAATATTACAATTTAAAATATTATTTTGACCAGAAATTACGTTAAATATTATGAATTTGAATTATGTTAAATATTATTATATGAAATTAAATTACATGAAATATTTTAATTTGATAATTTTAAAATCGATTCGTTCAAAATTCATTTATGTAAAATGTTGTAATTATAAATTCAATTTTGAGTTGAAATACATTAAAATATAATTAAAATATTATTTCAATTTCAATTACGTTAAATATCATGGACGTTAATTACATTAAATATTATGATTTGAATTTAAATTACATTAAAGAAATGAATGTTATAATTTGATTAATTTTGAAATCGATTCTTTCCAAATCTAATTACTTATAATATTATAATTATAAATCTAATTTTAAGTTGAAATACATTAAATATTATAATTTAAAATATTGTTTTGATTTCAATCACTTTAAATATTATATATTTGAATTACGTTAAATGTTATTATTTTAATTTAAATTACGTTAAATGAAAAAATGTTATAATTTGATTAATTTTGAAATTGATTCATTTGAAATCCATTACGTTAAATGTTGTAATTATAAATCTAATTTTGAGTTGAAATATGTTAAATATTATAATTTAAAATATTGTTTCGATTTTAATTACGTTAGATATTATAGATTTGAATTATATTAAATGCTATTATTTAAAATTCAATTGTGTTAAATATTATAATTTGATTAATTTTTACATTGATTTGTTCTAAATCTAATTATGTTAAATATTTTAATTATGAGTCTAATTTTAATTTGAAATACGTTAAATATTATTAAATATTATTTAATTTCAATTACGTTAAATGTTATTGATTTCAAGTTCAGTTACGTTAAATATTAAATATTATAGATTTGAATTACATTAAATTTTAAAATTTTCAATTTTAATTATATTAAATGTTATTATTCCAAATTTAAATTTAGTTATGTTTAATGTTATCATCCTAAATCCAACTTTGAATTTAATTGATATTTTAAAAAAGTTTAAAATTTAAGAACTTTCTGTTTGGGTTTGTGAATTTTACAAACTCAACCAGACCTGTTTTGGATAAATTTTTTTGTCTCCAACTGGTCCCGAACTCATTCTTGTTCTCGTTCCGACACAAGATTTTGGGACTGGTCGGATTAAGACATGTCATGTTCAAGAATAATGCCTACCCTTTGCACTAAGTGCATGAGAATAGACTTAAATCTTTGGCTTAGTGGTGCACTACTCAAAGTGCTGATGCACGTGTTGTTGGAGCTGGTGCTCACGTGCCATTCCAATATTGTATGAATATTAATTGTTAATATTTATATAATAAACATTTCGAATAAAGATTATTAATATCATATTAATATGGTAGAATGCTTGTAACATTACAGACATTGTTTGATCTGAAAGAGTTCAGATCTGATCTAAAGGAGTTTAGATCAGAACTAATAGTTATCAAAGCTGAGAGTTATAAATGCTAATAGTTAGCACTGTTAATAGTTATCAGTTTATAAGAGTCAGCGAGGTCTAAAGAGTTAGAACTTTGTCTATAATGAGACAAAGACCTGAGAGTATACTTATAATGATATAGTTGCAAAGAGTTGCAATAAGTGTTAAGAAATATCATTATGTAAGTATGTCTCAAATATAATGTTCCTGATCTATGATCACCAATGCGGGTCTATCGGTGAATTCACAATATATAGATTAGTGTATATCTATATCTGACTAGTTCAGATGGTTGTTCTTAGCTGACCATGAGCTTAGAGCTTGTATAGGCATATTGGTATCCAGTCAGGACTGGATACTGAACAGACTCATGAGGACCCCAATAGATATCCTATGAAACCGTCAAAGGAAGGTCCTCTCGAGTTGAGTAGTAATCGTGGTCCTTTGACCTAAGTGCTACGGTGGTCTTGTGAGTGATCCATCATGCTTTGGTTCCACATATGTCAGAGACCTTTCATGGTCTGATCGCTATGTGTCGCTGGGTATGGTTCGATCCTCATGGAGTCCGGTGTGCGTAGATAAGGGATCCATCAGCTTACGTAGGTAAGTTGTATATCCGATGCTCCGAGATTGTATTTCATAAAGTCTTGTGGCCACAAGCATAAACCCGAGAAAAGAGTTTCCCACAGGATTAAACAATATAGTAAAAGTGTTTGCGTATATTGTTTATCGAGATACAAATCTGGAGATAAGATTATTGGATGAGCAAATGGGGATTTGACGGTGCTGATTTATATCCCTGCACATCCAGGATATAAATGATGGAAGGATTATACGTATAAGTTATGACCTCAACTTGTTTGGTTTGACACGCTGATTTGTAATATTCGTAACGTGTGCGTGGGGCATCGATTACGGATTAATGGAATAGTTCCATTTGACAAATCGGGTGTGGACCTAGAGAGTCCCAATATGAAATGTACTTTTTGAGCACTTGGACAGTGTACCGTATTGAATTGTTAAATACAATATAATTCAGCAATTACTAAGGTTACGTTAACTAAAGTATATGGTTAAATGGTGGGACCCACTTTAGGTTAACTTGGTAACCTAGTAAGGATATAAAAGTAATTTCACTTTATGATTATTTAATTGTTAAATAATTAAAATAAATATTTATTTATTTAATTGTTAAATAAATGATTTAACTTAACTAAGGTTAAAAGTTAACCAAATAGTTAAGTTAAGTTAACCTTACTTAAAAGTTAAGTAAAGGTTAACCTAACTATAGTTAAGTTAGTTAACTATGGTTAAATTAATTAAATATTTATTAATTTAAAGGTTAAGTTAAAATAATCTAACTAAGGTTAAATGTTAACTAAGGTTAGGTTAAGCCAAATGAAATGCAAATGAAATTCAAATTAATTTGGAATTAATGCATTTGTATATAAAGTGAAATAAAATTGAAAATAAAAAGGTTTTTAGATTTTAGGTTTTGCATTTTGGGAACCAATTCAATTTGAGAAATTGAAATTGTTTATTTTGTGTTTTAAGTGTTAGAACAACAAAACAAACTAGATATATGGTTACTAAATGTAATAACTAAAAACAAGATTTGTTTTATTTATTTAAGAGTTGATTGTCTAGAATGGCAGCATCTTAATCCAGCATATATGTTGGATTAATTATACAAATAAAGGTAAAAGGGAAAGTTTTGTGTCTTGGCAAAGAGTTGATGCGCATGCATTAACCAACTGATGCAGGCGCATCAATTGGTTTATTTTTTTAAAAATATTTATAATTATTTCTATAATTTAATACTTTTTGTAAATAATTAACTTTGAATATTTTTTTATAAAAATAAATTTTTTATTAGATTAATTAATTATAATAAATAAAAAATATTTTAACAAATTATACAAATAAGAGAAAAATGGACAAAGTTCTATGTTTTTTTATCCTTAAAGTTCGAAAAATTTTGACTACAGTAAAAAAAATTTTTCCAACCAAACTTGGTCAATAGTAAAATTTTTTTAAAAAGATTGGCGCCGTTGGACGTGAGAATAGAATGCCGTAAAAGAACATTTAATAAATTTCTTATATGTAGTCATAATAATATTTTATTATTATTGTTATTATTAAATTAATTAATTAATTTTGAAATAAATATATATGTGATAATATTTTGTTAAATCAGTAAAAAAGAATAGTATTGTGTGCATCCATTTCAATTAGAACTTTTTCTAAACCATTTTTAAAAAAAATAAGAATTAACTCAAAACATGGTTTTTTTTATTTAAAAAATTATCAAAATCTTTGAAAAAAAGAGAGAAGCAATTCAATATTTTAATTGTGAAGAAGACAAACTACAATATGGGCTTGAATATTGAGGTTTTATAAAAATTTGTATTTTATTTGATATGTTAGTAACTAAATGATGGGCGAGATTAGGTAACACTATGTTGAACGGTCATATGAACTGAATTTTCTTTTTAATCTTAACTTATCTATGAATATGATATGTTAGTGTGGTCGTCATGTTGTTATATTAGTTTGAAATATAAAATTTTGTAGACATAACATAATATTTTTCAGTTTTTTTCATGATCAACAATCAAAGACAAATATTTTATAAAGAATAAATTTATGTAAATATAGTTCGGATACAAAATTTATATCTTAATTAACATGATATATAATTTATTAATTGTTGAATTGGTATTGTATAAATATTAATAAAAAGTAAAAATCAACAACTATTTTAAGTGGCAATTACTAATTGGTGATAGTTGACACATCATTTTTGTATTTCAATTATGTATATGTAGTGCACTACCAATTTGGTTTAGTGGTGGATAACCTTGACTCTCAAGTTAGGGGTCCAGGTTTAAGTTCATTCTTATGCATAGGTAAGAGTAAATTTTCTCTCATTTTTAATTGAGTAAATTTTTATATTTTTTGGGTCTAAATTTATAAATTGTGCCTTAATGAATATCATTGTTATATGTTTTAATAGTTCTTTAATTGTAAATATGAATGAATTATTGTAATATTTTTTTTTAAAAAAAACTATATATATTTAAAAGATAAGGGAATGTGTTAAAGTACAAAGAATTTTACTTCATTATCTCTTCTAAAATTGAATTTGAGTGGTTTACAAAATAAACTCCTAACTTGTCACCAGACAACACTTCTAGAGGTGGATATATATATATATATATATATATATATATATATATATAACTACTTTTTGTAAAATTAGATGATAGAAGAACTAAGATTTAATTTTTCAAGAGATGATTGGTGAAAATTACAGGGTTCAATTCTTTCCACCATTTGTTTTCAAAAAAAAAAAAAAGTTGAATTGTATGCAAAGACTCGTTAATTACAACAATATTGCTAGTGTTGTTTATTTGATTAATATTGTCAATGTTTCAGTTTAGAAAATAAAAACATACCCAGAGTGGTTGGAATAGCCTTTATTCTTAAAACAATTGTGCTTAATTATGTTTATATAATTAAAATATAATTTTTTTAATTATTTTAATTAATATAATATTTAACGCATCTGTTGTTGATTAATATTATATAATTAATAAAATATCAATAACTATCTGACAAGTGATAGTTATCAATTGGTGATATAATTATAAGGGTAAAAAATATTTTTGTCTATTAAATTTGACTTAATTTTAAATTTTGTCTTAAAAATTTTAAAAAATTTAATTTTATTTTAAATCGTTAGTGAAATTTCATCATATTTGACTAAAAATATATTTTAACAGTACATTATCAATTTTACTCTCCATTATGTTAATTGAAAATGATAATGCAAGTACACTATATAATGTACATGTGTCAAATATTAATAGATATTTAAAAAATAAAAATAATAAAAAAGACGTGCTGTAATAAGTTCAATAAAATAAATAAATAAATAAAAATGGAGCAGCCAGTTAGTGCCCGCCGTTGTTAGTGGCTTACTGGCCGTCTATGACTAATTGTAATTTGACTCAAAATTAATATCATTGAACTCAAAATTTTATGATTTAAGCGATGGTGAAATTTATTTTATCAACGAAGTACTGTACATCTGTCAAAAGTGAGGAAGAACATGATGGTTGGCGGCGACCATCGCCGTTTGCCATCAAACTGCCGGATGGTGGCGTGCACCGCTTCCATCATTGGACAGATTGGTGGTTGATCTATCTAATGGTGGAGGCGGTGTATGCCATCGCCTGTCATTTGACGGAGAACGGTAGTGACTATAGCCAACCACCACGGGCTGGTGGTCTTTGGTGAATGGAGGGGCGGTGGTGTGTACCACCCCGTCGTTCGATGGTGAATGGCGGTGGTTGCTGCCAATTATTATGTTCTTCCCCACTTTAGCATATCTACAGTGCTTCGTTGATAAAACAAATCCCGCAATTGCGTAGATCACAAAATTTCGAGTCCAATGATATTAATTTTGAGTCAAATCGTCATTGGTCACTAACGATGGCTGGCACTAACCCGTTGCTCCCTTTTATTTATCTATTTATTTTATTAAATTATTTTAGTTACTAATTAATGGTTGACATTTAGATTTTTGTGTCAACTTATTTTAAAGTTCTATATAAAATGATTATTTTATTCCTTCAGTGTTAAAATTAACCGAATCTCACTAATAGATTAAGATAAAATTAAATTTTTTGAAACTTGTAAGATAAAATTAAAAATTAGGTCAAATTCAAGAGATAAAAATATATGTTGTCCTAATTATAATGTAAATTATTTTATCTTAATTATGTAAGTGTAGCAATACTCTATAATTAATGAAAATTAGATAAATACCGAACAAATATTATCAAATGCACGTACATTTAATACAATTTTTTTTAATAAAAAAATGATACTCCCAAAATTTTAGATTCGAAATGTATCGAATTTACCTCTAAATTAAGAATGAAATCTACGTTATCATGACCACGAGAAAATTTCAGAGATGAGAAGCCACCATTAGTGTCTATTGCTCGTGCTTCTCGAAACTTAATTAATTTTGAAAATCGGTATTGTTGACTTATTTCTAAAGTTGAATTTATCATAACTTTTTTCTTGTAATTTTTTTAAATTGTAAGTATTTTATTTTTAAATATTTGACTTAAATTTTTGCTGTGAATATATATATAATTTTTTAAAAAATTTAGTGCCGAATTGTTTTATGAAAATTGTTTTGAATTAAAGTTCAACATTGAATTTGAATTAAAACACAAACACCGTAGGCTTAAACAATATAATTTTACTCAGAGAACAGTAGATTTTGATCAAAATATTTGCAAAGTGACATAATTTTGATAAATTTATATTTAAGTTACCTGAGATTATATAATATAAATATTGAGGGAGAAAATGCAATTCTCTCTCTCTTGAAGTTATGTTGAAATAAAGAACTCAAGATTCAACCTAAAACCTTAATCTCTTTGCGCAGCAGAATAATTTGTTAATTAAGTAAAAACAACAAGAATCCAAAGTAGAAAACAAAAGAGTATAACACAATCTTACGTGGTTTGGCCAATTACCTACGTCCACGGTGGATTCAAGGATCCTAACATCTCTTATTATAACTCCCTAGAGATTTTACAAGGAAACCTAATATAAAGAACCCTCAAAATGACCTAAACTTTTAGTGAACCCTTACTCTACCACGAACAATGATCACCCAAACAACGGTTCCACCCTAGAGCATACAAGCACTTAGTGTCTACCTAGTTCTTCCCATCTCTTAGAGTCTCTCTCAATACTTAATCTGAAATCAAGGGTTTACAAGTGTCTATATAGGGTGTATTTCGTGCCTACTAACCCTATTCTTTATTGGAGTTAGAGTTCACTTGTTTTGGAAGTCCAAAACTTCTCAAAACTAGAAATTCCAAAGAAAAATGGACTTCTAACGTGTTTGACGCCGCAACAATCGCCCCTGGGCGCTAGCGAAAATCAAGACTAGCGCTACGAAAACCAAGATTGTTGAATCATTAATTTTTTAACAAACCCTTCCTTAATTCAAAATATTCCAAATAAGAAGACTTCGGGATCCGATCTATACCAAAACTTTATCACCTAGAGTTGAGTCCAGTTAAGTCTCCACTAAGACTTAAATTTTTTCGGGCTAGTGACTTTGGTCTCTAAAGGAATTCGTGCACCTTGCATAGGATATAAATGTGTTGCACTCCTTTCTGACCCTCATCACCTTGGTGAGCACGGTGTGGATGTCGCCTAGTAGTCTGCATTGCCCCAACACCCTGTGTTGGGCCACTCATGGCCATCCCAATAAGCACATAAAGCCCCTCATTGTGCTTCTCACCCTCAAACCCTATAGGTCATTTCTCTATCCTTAATTTTTCTTTTTTCGCTCTAACCAAATATCCTTCCTCATCGAGCTTGTCTAGGGATATCAAGTTCCTTCTTAATTTAGGAACATGCTTTACACCATGTAAGTCCCTAGTTTCTCCACCTTGCATCATCAGCCTTATGTCACAAACTCCCATGATCTCACAAGTGATATCATTCCCCATTAGAGCTTTATCTCTCTTGACATTATAGTTGGTAAACATCGATCTATTGGGACACATATGGATGCTGTACTCCAAATCTAGTATCTATTTGCTAGCTTACTTTTCTCTTGAGGCTACCAATATGTCTACAACTTCGGTATCTTCCTCAGTACCGATTGCAGCCCACCCTCCTTGGCCTTTTGATTTCGGACAATCATTCACGAAGTGCCTTTCCTTATTACAAAGGAAACACCTGTTGGATCTCTTCGTTGATTGGTTGCTCTTCCTTCTTTGTGCAAGTAATGCTGCTCCACTCTCGGACTCAGATCTCTTTGTCAAGTCTTTTGAATTCAATGATGCCTTGACGTCATTCATCGTTAAAGACTCATTTTCATACACAAGTGTATCCACAAAGCTCTTATAACTCTTTGGCAACGAATTTAACTGGATAATGGTCTTGTCTTCATCCTCAGTCTTGATGCCCAGTTGCTCAAGACTTATGATGATCTTATTGAACTCGTCAATGTGAGCTCTCAATGAAGTTTCCTCGTGCATTGTTAGCTAATGTAGTTTCTTTTTCACAAGAAGTTTATTTGCAAGAGACTTCTTCATGTACAATGCCTCGAGTTTCTTCCATAGTCCAAAAGTGGTTTCTTCATCACCAACTTCTCTTAATACTTCGTCACTTAGCGCCAGGAATAAAGTGCTATGAGTCTTTTTCTGAATTGTGTCCCAATCTTTCTGCCCGGACTTTGAGGTTGTCGCCTCATCTCTAGTTGAGTAGCTGACTTCCTCTAAAGCTGAGTCTATCCCTTCATTCACTAGTAGAGCTCTAACCTTCTTCCTCTAAAGATTGAAGTAATTCATCCCATTGAACTTCTCTATTTCTTACTTGATTATAGCCATGGTTTAAATACCACAGATGTGTATTACAAACCTCTAGCTCTGATGCCAGTTTGTTGAGGGAGGAAACGCCTTTCTCCCTCTTGAGGTTATGTTGAAGCGAAGAACCTAAGATTCAACCTAGAACCCTAATCTCCTTACGCAGTGGACTAACCTGTTAATAAAGTAAAAACAACAAGAATTCAAAGCTAAAAGCAAAAGAGCACAACACAATCTTACGTGGTTCGGCCAATTGCCTACGTCCATGGTGGATCCAAAAATCTTAGCATCTCTTATTATAACTCCCTAGAGATTTTACAAGGAAACCCAATATGAAGAATCCTCAAAAGGACCTAAACGTTTAGTGAACCCTTGCTCTACCACGAACAATGATCACCCAAACAACGGTTCCACCCTAGCGCACACAAGCACTTAGTGTCTATCCAGTTCTTCCCCTCTCTTAAAGTTTCTCTCAATGCTTAATCTGAAATCAAGGGTTTACAAGAATTTATATAGGGTGTATTTCATGCCTACTAACCCTATTCCTTATTGGAGTAAGAGTTCACTTGTTTTGGAAGTCCAAAACTAGAAATTCAAAAGAAAAATGGACTTTTGACACGTCTGGTGCCGCGGCACTGGCGAAAATTGCAACCAGCACTGCGGCGCTGAGTTGCTATCCTAGGCGTTGCGGCGCTCAGCCCTGGCAGCCCCTATCCCGCGTTTTCTTGCTTCCTTCATATTTTTGAGTCCAGTTTCACTTCTCCCTTCGTGTCCCACACGTTTTAGACTTCTCCATATGGGTCTCATACGTTCTAGACTTCTTGTAACTCTTCCCTTTAGTATTCATCTCAATTCTTATCTAACCAAAATTGTTAAATAACCAATTTTTCAACAATAAATGATGTATGTATAATCATTTTAAATACGAATGCTTGCACATTTTAAATTGTGAATGTTAATGAAGTTAAACACTGAGTTATTTATTTTAAAAAGTTGATTTCAATTAAAACCTTATTCTAGACTTTGGTTGGTGTTCTCGTTCGAAAAGCTACGGACATTTGCTCGAAATTAATTGAGAAACCTCCCCTACGAAATGCCATTTCTTACTTTGCATTTAAGTTAACCTTTTAGATTGATGACAAATACTCAACCCTACGACAATTTGCATGATCGTTTCTTATAATGGATTCCAATTGTGTGTTGCTGTATTAAATTGAGCTATATCCCAACACTAGCAACCCTTCAGTCACATAAACTATCTCAAAACATTGTCCATTGTGAAATTCTACCTGGGTTTGAAGTTAATGCTATTTTTCTGGCTCTTTTTCGTTTTAGGTTTGCTGTGTAACTTATTTCATTTGTGGGGTCTTTCTTTGTGGTGCTTTTGCATTTCATTTCTCCATTTTGGGTTTATTATCCCGTTGTTATTTATTTATTTTTTTTAATGATCTTTTGGCTGGTGTTTATGTTGTCTGTGCTCATTTTTCTCGACGGGGTTTCTTTGTTTTTGGTCTTGCAAGACTAGAGCTAGGTGATCAATTCTCATAACCAGCTGGGACCGAGCTCAGACGGACACACCAAGGTTCGTGAGTATTGCATTTCCAAGGTCTTTTGTGGTTTTAAATGTAGTTTCTGTGGCTGGTCATATTTGTTTACCGTTATGTGATATTTGTCTTTGATTGTCAGCTATACAACAGACCCATGCTTGCAAACTTCTTTGATTCGGAGGAGTGGGCTCTGATTGAGTATTGCATCAATCATCATGGCTAAACACTTTGAGCATTTACTTTTCTAACTTTAAGTTCAAGAATGCTAGTATTGCTATGAAAACTTGGTCCTAAAGTGATATTTGATATGATCATCCTACTCTATACTCCTCATGTATAAAGGAATTTTTTTTAAATTGACTGTTATTTTAATATTAATTTTTATTTTGACTAAAGTTAAATATTTTAAATTATATTAACCAAATATACTTTATGTTTACTATTTTATCTTTATTATAATTTTAATAATTTTTATTATTATTTTATTTTATATGAATTATTAAAGAATATAAAATTTTAAATAATTAAAATTTAAATTAATTATAAAAAGATTGTAAATTTATAATAATAATTAAAAATAATAACAATAAAAATTAAAAAAAACACAAAATGCTCGCTGGGCGCAGGCCTGGGCGCAGGCCTGGGCGTGCGCCCAGCGCCCCGTGAGCGCAGGCCTGCGCCCAGCGAGCATTGCGCCCAACGACCATTTTGTGTTTTTTTAAAAAATAAATTTAAAAATAAAATAAATAATTATATATATATTAAATATTCTTTATATTTTTTTATTTATTTAAATATATAAACCATCGTATTATTATTGTTATTTTATTATCCCTAATATCATCTCTCGTTTTATTCATTCTTAGATCTGGTGCATTATCAAAACTCACAGATCGCTCTCAAAACTCATATCTCTCGATCATAGCTAAAGTTTAAAACAAGTAAGATTTTATTTATTTTAATTTAATTAATAGTATTATTTATATTTATTGAAATAAATAATTAAAGTGTTTGAATATATATCTGTTACGATTAAGTTGTGATTTATAATTGAGTTATGGCTGTGCGTATAATTGTTGCTAGTGGTGGATTGATATGCGTCTGTGCGTGACTACACATATAGTTATTGTTGGCCACCGTTGTGTGCACACCAGTAACAATCGGTGCTCATGTACAACCCGTTTTGATGAGCACCGATTGTAATAAAATGCTCCTGCACATCACCGCAATGTTATAACACCACCACTGCTATTTTATTTATTTTTCTGAAACTGCATATTATATTTATTTTATATATTTAAAATATATTTATATATATAGTTATATATTCAATTATATTTTTTTAATTTAATTAATATAAAATTAAATTAAAATTATGTTATATTTATTTTCAGGTATGTCACAAATTTCAACAATTATATGTTTTCGGGGGAGATGGGAGAGCTGTAGCGATGGTTTTGAAAGATACATTGGATATCAAAATATGCATATGGTTGTTCCGAAAAATATTAGATACAAAGCGTTGTTGAGAAGAATTTGTCATCTTTTAGGAGTTAATCAGGTGCATTATAAAGTAACTTTGAAATTTGAGGTTCCTTCAAGTACTATAAAGTTGAGACCCATTCCACTTGAAAATGACGATGATGCAATATTGTGTTTGAGCTTACAGAATAATATGGTTATACCACTTTGTATAACAGTAGATGCTAAAGGACCTGAAAGTAATGCAGAAGCATCAATGGAGCAAAAAGAAGGCTATGCTAAGTAATTCTCATCGACAACTCTTGTGTATATTCCAAATTCTTCGGAAGATTATCATATTCTCATTCGATGCTCAACGAACAACAAGGCTACACATATGACCATGGTCAGATATATGGAGATGTTGGCGTTGATATTGGCTATGATATTGGTGAAAATGATGATCATGGTTACGAGGTTGATGATGATTGTAGAAATAATTATGAAGAGAATGAAGATGTAAATGATGATGCTGGTGATGATGATGATGATGATGAGGATGATGATGATGAAGAGGGTGATAATGATGATGATGATGAGGGTTATGGTAGAGAAGAAAGGGTTAAGGTAGAAAATTCATTTCAGTTTTAGCCTGAGATACTGCCATTTGACTTGAATGTATCTGAAAAAATTTCTTGTAATGGGATTGGTGATGTATTTGTAGGAAAATTATATAACAGCAAAGATGAAATTCATGAAGCTATAAGTATGGTTGCACTGAAGGGAAAATGGAGCTTTAGAGTTTACAAATCCACCAAAGATTATTTCGAGTTAAAATGCGATGATGACAGCTGCAAGTGGAGATTACGGGCAGTGTCGACAGAAGGGCGGCATTTTTTTGTTGTTAGACGAGTAGATACATGGCACACTTGTGTTTTGAGTCAATTAAGGGATGGTCACCGGCAAGCCATGAGTCAAATTATTGCTAAAGTAATAAAAAATAAGTTTACATCAGTCAATAGAAACTATAGGCCGAAAGACATTCAAACAGATATACGTGAATAATTCGGTGTTCAGATAACTTATACTAATGCTTGGCACGCTAGAGAGCGTGTATTAAGATTGATAAGAGGTACACCTGAGGATTCATTTAGATTGCTTCCTGCATACAACCATGTGTTACAACAAAATAACCCAGGTACGGTTACTCATTTGGAAATTGACGCAGATAATCACTTTAAGTATTTCTTTATGGCGTTAGTGTTGTAATATGGTGTGTGATGTGTATAGATACATATAATTTCAAAAATTAAATATGCAACGGAAGTATTCATACATGTTATACACTATATAACAAACTCAAGCATGTAATCACATGTATGATCATTCAAGCACATATATATCTCATATATATTCATGCATGATATAAAATGAATTGTAAATAAATAACCTACCCGGTTATGAAGGTAGCTTTACAATTCTTCATGAATTCTAAGCTTCAATTTGTTGAGCTCACTTTGAAGTGTTCCCTTACATAATTCTAGTTCACAACTAAATCCGGTGGGATTGTGAAGCTAGAATGGCAGCCTTGAATTTTCAGCAAAGGATTGTTTTAACTCTTAAAACAATTTGTCCTTATGAATGATTACTACTAAGAGATGAGAAGATTTAAGTATTTTCTTTAGTTCTTTACAACTCTTTATGTTGAACCTTGGTAAGCCTTTGCATTTTCTCTCAACACTTTGAGAAAAACACTTAGAAAATGCTCTCAATTCACTCTCCTTTCTCTTAGAATGAAATTCTCTATTCAATTACACAAATTGAACTCTTTCAATTCTTAATTAAGTGCAAAGAATGATTACTACTCTTAGTGCTCTACCACCACTTATCCATATTTGTCATTTCAAACATTAATCAATCATATTTTTCACTCAACAAATTGATTCAACCATTTGAATCAATTTCTAAAAAGTAAATGGCATTTAAACAATGCTAAATGGTTTCACCACTTCCTTAGTGCATCATTTAAGAATTTCTAAGTGGCCAACATTCCTTATTATTAATAATAAGTGCATTCTCTTTTAGTAAATGGTATTTGTCACTTATTCCAATTAATAATAATAATTTGATTAATATATAAAATATTAATAATTTAAAACTATTTTGAATATTTACATTTACCATATATGTATTTACCAAGCAAGGTAAATAGGTAAATACATGGTAAATTATTTATGGAGTAAGATTATGTTACTTGTCAATTTCTTATTGGTTAACAACTCTTGTAATTCAATAATATATTTTATATTCAATTATTGACAAGTGAATAATAAAAAGAATCTTGAAACATTTTTCATTTTGCTAGAAATTATTGGATTAATTGTTCAATCCAATTTGCTGCCCTAATGCACAATGAGTACACTTCATATTGTGAGACTCTCTAGGCCCATGTCTGATTTATCATATGAAACTATTTCACACGTCCGTGAACAATGTCCCACACACATATTATGGATATTACAAAACGGTGTATTAGACCATACAAGTTGAGGTTATAACATATTCGTATAATCCTTTCATCATAAATATCATAGAAGAGCAGAGATATAGATTAATACCGTTAAGTCTCCATGTGCTCAACCATAAATTTATCTCTAGATTTGTATTTCAATAAATAATATCCGTAAACACTTTTACGATATTATTTTTCCGAGAATAAAATTAATTCTCAGATATGTCTGCTTATGGCCATAAGACTTTCTGAAATACAACCTTAGAGTTTCAGGATATTTTACTCACCCAATTGAGTTGATGGATCCCATATCTGTACACACCAGACTCCATGAGCATCGGACCATACCTAGTGACACCCAGCGGTCAGACCATAAAAGGTATCTAACATGTATAGAACTAAAGTATGATGGATCACTCATAAGTCCACCATGGCACTCAGGTCTAAGGACCACAAATACTACTAAACTCGAAAAGATCCTCCATTGACGACTTTATGGGATGTCTATTGGAGATCTTTGTGAGTCTGTTCAATATTCAGTCCTTACTGAATACTTGTATCTCTATACGAGTTTCCACTAAACTCATGGTCTGCTAAGACTAACCATCTGGACTATCCAGATATAGACATACACTGATCTATATATATTAAGGTCTTCACTAACAGACTCGCATTAGTGAAGATAGATCAGGAACATTAAATTTAAGAACATATTTGCATAACAATATTTCCTAGCACCATTTACAACTCATTACAACTATGTCATTACTAATATATTCTTAGGTCTTTGTCCCATTTCAGACAAGGCTCTAACTCTTTAGATTTTACTAACTCTTAGTTCCGATCTAAACTCCTTTAGATCAGATCTGAACTCTTTCAAATTATACAATGTCTAAAACGTTACAAGCATCTTACCATATTTGTAAATAAAAGAATTAGTGATATATTGAAATCATAAATGTATAAACATAAAGCAAATATTTATACATAAAAGGGATGGCACGTAAGCACAAATCCTAACAGTTAGGACCATATATTAGAGGTTTTAATTCATTAATCCTACCGGTAGTTGCAGTAGATGGAACATTTTTGAAAGGTTCCTATCTTGGTACAATATTTGTGGCCGTTTGTAAAGATGGAAATAATCAGATTTATCTATTGGCTTGGGGAATTGCTGACTCAGAAAATGATACTTCTTGGGAGTGGTTTATAGTTAAACTGCGAGGTGTTATTGCAGATCATCAGAATCTCGTTTTTATATCTGATCGACATGCCAGTATTGAGAGGGCTATACGGGGTGTGTTTCCTCATGCATATCATGGGTTCTGCATATATCATTTGAAAGAAAATTTGATGACAAAATACAAGTTACCATCAGATAAGTCTAAAAAAGGGGTATACCTATCTACCTATTTCAGTGCTGTCAAGACTTATCGTGTCCATGATTTTCAATACCAATTAAACAAGATGTGACAAATAAGACCTGACGTAACAAAGTATTTGGAGGAAGATATTGGTACGGTGAGATGGGCACGATCATTTGGTGCTTTCAGAAAGTATGACATTATGACTACTAATATCGCTGAGAGTATTAATGCAGTTGCAAAAGAAGCAAAAAAGCTTCTGGTGACTAATTTGGTGGAGTAGATGCGGGAGCTAACGCAATTGTAGTTTTACCATAGACAATTGGCATCACAAAATATCATCAATGTCTTGACGAACTGGGCACATCATAAAGTCATGAAACATAACGATAAGGTAAGTCGAATAACTATTTCTCCTGTTGATGATTTACGATTTATAGTTATGGATGGTGGAGTAAACTGGATTGTAGACATTAGAAAAAGAACATGCAGCTATTGAAAGTTTGATTATTGACAACTGCTTTGTTTCCATGCACTCGCCGCATGCAGATACATCAAATTATCGCACGAGAGTCTTTGTTCAACTTATTACACGTCTGAGACTTTATTCCGTGCCTATAGTGAGCCAATACTTACGGTTGGTCAAGTGTCAGATTAGATAGTCCCAAAGTATTTGAAAAATATGGACATTCAACCCCGATAGCACGTCGTCAGTCAGACAGATGTCGGATGAATCAGATTTTATCTTAAGGAGAGGAACCATCAAAGAATATATGTAGTCATTGTAGACAACATGGACATAACCGACAAACATGTTGAAACCCTGTACCTTTACAGAGCAGGTGATGTATATTCATTTATAAACATTTACTTTATTGATATTTAATTATGTATAATATAAGGCTAATATTTAAATATTTTTTTTTATTTCAGACGGATCTAAAAAAAATAAGAGAAAAAGTTATATTATGAGGCTTAATTATGTATAAGAATCGAGTTTCGTCACTTCTGTAATTCACTTATTTTGTAATGCATTTATTTTGTAATGCACTTATTTTGTAACGCACTTAATTTGTAATGCACTTATTTTGTAATTCACTTATTTTGTAATGCACTTATTTTATAATGCACTTAATTTGTAATTCACTTAATTTTGTAATTCACTTAATTTTGTAATTCACTTAATTTTGTAATTCACTTATTTTTTAATGCACTTGTACTGTGTATTACATATTTATTTTATTTTAATGCACTTGTCTTTAGTATTAATGTTGATAATTTTCACAAAATTTTTGTCAGAATCTCCTCTATAATATGGACAACCCCAAACCTATCATATTAAATAAACACACTTCTATCAAACTGCAAAATCACTTTCGCATACATACACCCAAATTAACACCTACAAACAAATATACACCCAAATCAATACATATTGATTAAATCATACTTCTATCAAACTGCAAAAATACTTCCGCATACATACTCCCAAAATAATTATGGTATATCAATTATACAACCAAATAAATGCATGTAAATAAATTATAGTGCTAAATATCTATGAAGCTGTAGTCCACAAATCAACGACCATCTTCTGTCTATAAAATGTACCAATGTCAGGGAATGAGTCAAATGACCGACCTAATATAAGATATTCAATATATATACAGACAAAGACGCCACAGTCCCCGCTCCCAACCTCTTGTTGCGGCACATTTTTCCAGATACGAGTCATCGGCCAAGGGAACAAATTTGGCCTTTCTATGCCCCTCAAATTATAAAATCTACACCTTTGAAGGTACAAAGGCATTGCAACACACAGAGGCTCTAGAAATCTCATGATAGACTCGTTTGAATGCCCGTTCACACTGAAATCATAAAGAACGATTGCAAATTGAGTAAGGTCGAGTTGCGCTACAATCCAATGTTCTTGATTCATATTCAGAGGAATATATACCTACAAAAATAATTATGATATTATTTTTAACTTAATATTGTTATATGCACAGTAAAAAGTCAAATTCTTAAAAAAATACCTTATTGACCGTTGCCCACGGTTGAGCACTAAGTAAGTCGGTCTTTGTTCCGAGTGCATAACCCAACAAACTTTGAAGCCAGTTATTGTTGTCTGGAGGATTGACAGTGAATGATGTTTTTCACATTTGTTGAATGTACTCCTAAACACAAATAAAAAATACTCGTTAAAGTCAATAATAGTTAAAGTCAATAATAGTATATGCACAATAAACGGGTAATATAATAACTTACGTAGAAATATGCATTTGCAGTTATACAATCCTGTAAGTACATGTCAAAAAACGTTCTTTGACGCAAACGCAAAACCTTCAAATATTCATTTAATGCACACATCACAGATATTGCAAATTAGCGCGTTAGATTGTAAAAGTTGAGGTCATAACACATACGTATAATTTTTCTGTCAAATATATCATGAAAGAGCGAGAGCAAAGATCTTACGGTCAAATCCCCATATGCTCATCCTGTTGGGAGTTGTTCATTCATGGGTGTTTGCATGTGGGTTTTGTGTTTAATCACAATTTATACATATCTCATATATATAATGAAGCAGCGGAAGCTTAAAGTATTGCAGTAAACACAATCACAATATATTAATCAGAAACGAGATTGAGAAATAACCCTTGAAGCCTTTGGTTGGAGATTGTTGAAGTCCACCAAAATGTTGTCTTTGATCAATTCTAGTAATCAACAATGGTGGGTTTGATTATCTAGAATGACAGCTTTTGATCCAGCACTTGTTTAACTACTTAAACTTGTGTTCTTGATTTTTTCTTTTGATTAACACTTAATCAAATAATCAAAAATCTATTTTGCTAAATTAGTTTTAAGCCTTAAAAGAAAATAATGAATTCAACTCTTGAATCCATTAATTAGAAGACAATTTCTCTTTTCTCTCTTTGTAAAATGGCTGAGCTAATTTTGCAAAATCAATTTAACAAAAAACTTTTTTAATTTAATTTACATTTGTTTTATTTATACAAATGAATTTAATTTCATTTCATAACACTTAATTTCACTTAATTTCAATTTGAATTTAATCTAACCTAATCATAGTTAACTCTTAACTTTAGTTAGGTCAAACTAACATTAAAATATTCTAACTATAGTTAACTCTTAACTCTAGTTAATTAAAAGAATATTTAATTATTTTAACCATGGTTAACTAACTTAACCATGGTTAGGTTAACTTTTACTTAACCATTAAGTATAGTTAATCTAACTTAACTAAATGGTTAACTCTTAACCTTAGTTAAACTTAAATTATTTATTCAACAATTAAATAAATAATTATTTATTTGAATTATTTAACGATTAAATAATTATCAAGTGAAATTACAATTATGTCCTTACTCGGTTACCATGTTAACCTAAAGTGGGTCCCACCATCTGACCATATACTTTAGTTAACGTAACCTTAGTAAATTGCTGGATTTTATTGTATTAAACTATTTAATACGGTACGCTGCCCAAGTGCTCAAAGAGTACATTTTATATTGGGACTCCCTAGGTCCACGCCCGATTCGTCAAATGAAACTATTTCACAAGTCCGTTAACGATGCCCCACGCACACGTTACGGATATTACAAATCAGCGCGTCAGACCATACATGTTGAGGTTACTCCATATTCGTATAATCCTTCCGTCATTATATCCAGGATGAACGGGATATAGATCATTACCGTCAAATCCCGATAATTTCATCCATCAATTTATTATCTTCAGATTCGTATCTTTATGAACAATTTACGCAAACACTTTTGCTATAATGTTCGAACCTGGAGGAAACTCCTTTCCCAGGTTAATTGCTTACGGCCATAAGACTTTACAAGATACAATCTCGAAGTTCGGATATACTACCCATCTATGTGAGCTGGCGGATCCCATATCTACGCACACCGAACTCCATGAGCATCGGACCATACCCAGCGACACGTAGCGGTCAGACCATGAAAGGTCTCTGACATACGTGGAACCAAAGTATGATGGATCTCCCACAAGTTCACCGTGGCGCTCAGGTCGAAGGACCACAAATACTACTCAACTCGAGAGGACCTTCCTTTGACGGTTTCATAGGATATCTATTGGGGTCCTCATGAGTCTGTTCAGTATCCAGTCCTAACTGAATACCTGTATGTCTGTATGAACTTCAACCAAGCTCATGGTTAACTAAGAATAACCATTTGTACAATACAGCTATAGACATACACTAATCTATGTGTTTCACCGATAGACCCTCATTGGTAAACGTAGATCAGGAACTCTTTATTTGAGAAGATACTTCCATAACGACATTTCTTAGTCTCTATTGCAACTCTTTGCAATTTTGTCATTACTAGTAGATTCTCAGGTCTTTGTTACATTATAGATTAGGTTCTAACTTTTTAGATCCCGCTGGGTATTATAACCTGCTAACACTTAGCATTTATAACTATCAGCTTTGCTAACTCTTAGCCATGGTTTAAACTTCTTTAAACCAGATATGAACTCATTCAGATCATATCATTTTTATAATGTTACAAGCTTAATTACCATTTAATAAAAGTTATCAGCGATTTAATAAAATATGCATTGTATAAATATTACAAACTTAATATTCATACAAACTGGGATGGCGCGTAAGCACATACCCTAACAAACTCCCACTTGCTCTAGTACCATGCATACTGGTATCTTATACCCATAGCCTCCACGTGTTTCTCAAACACCTTTGGAGTTAAGGCTTTAGTAAGTGGATCCGCTACATTATTTATAGAATCTACTCTACAAATTATTATATCACCCCTAGCCAAGATCTCTCTAATTATGTGGTATTTCCTCTCCACATGTTTAGATCTCTGATGTGCTCTTGGCTCTTTTGCTTGTGCAATGGCTCCATTATTGTCGCAAAATAATGGGATAGGATCTTTCGAACTTGGAACTATTCCGAGTTCTGCGACAAACTTACGTATCCACACTGCTTCTTTTGCAGCTTCAGAAGCGGCAATATATTCTGCCTCTGTGGTAGAATCAGCTGTGGATCCCTGTTTGGTGCTTTTCCAACTCACTGCCGCACCGTTGAGAATAAACACATACCCAGATGTAGACTTTCTATCATCTAGGTCAGACTGAAAGTCTGAATCTGCGTATCCTCTCACTTGCAAGTCACCATCTCCATAAACAAGAAACTTGTCCTTTGTACCCTTAAGGTATTTCAGGACATGTTTGACTGCCATCCAATGGCTGTCACCTGGATCAGCCTGGTATCGGCTAGTAACACTTACAGCCATACTGATATCAGGTCTCGTGCACATCATAGCATACATCAAGCTTCCTACAGCTGATGCATATGGCATGTTAGACATTCTAACTCTTTCATCTTCTGTTTGAGGAGACATTTTCCTCGAAAGATGAATGCCATGTCTAAAAGGTACACTAGTTGTCTTACAATTAGTGAAACTGTACCTTTCTAAGACACTATCAATATACGATGATTGGGAGAGTCCTATCAGCTTCCTCGCTCTATCTCTATAGAGTTTTATACCTAGTATAAAGGAAGCCTCTCCCAAATCCTTCATGGAGAAGTTCTTACTCAGATAGCTCTTGACTGATTGCAACATACCTATATCATTCCCAATGATAAGTATGTCATCAACATAGAGAACTAAGAAAACTATCATGCTCCCACTGACCTTTCTATACACACAAGCTTCCTCTTCATTTTTGATGAAACCAGACCCTCTGATTACTTCATCAAAATGAAGATTCCAGCTTCGGGATGCCTGCTTAAGTCCATAAATGGACTTCTTCAGTTTGCATATTAGACCAGAGGTCAAGCTAGATGCAAAACCTTCAGGCTGTTCCATGTATATCTCTTCATCGAGATATCCATTTAGGAACGCCGTCTTCACATCCATCTGCCATATCTCATAATCATAATATGCTGCAAATGCCAATAATATACGAATTGACTTGAGCATCGCTACTGGTGCAAAAGTTTCCTCATAGTCGATCCCAGATCGCTGAGTATAACCTTTGGCAACCAGTCTGGCTTTAAAGGTTTCAACCTTTCCATCAAGCCCACGCTTCCGTTTATAAATCCATTTACAACCGATAGGAACTATTCCTTCAGGAAGCTGAACCAAGTCCCAGACTTGATTCTGATGCATAGAGTCAATTTCGGATTTCATGGCATCTTGCCATTTTCCCGAGTCAATGTCCAACATCGACTCTCTATAGGTCAAAGGATCATTTTCTTCAATTAAGAAAACTCCAAGCGCACCTTCAGGTATCTGACCATACCTAGTAGGTGGCCTAGACATCCTTTGTGACCTACGAGAATGGTGTGTTAAAGGTATTTCACTCGATTGAGCCTGAGTTTCCATCAGTGGTTCATCAGTGTTTTGATTGACTTCATCAAGTTCAATCTTTTTACAATCCCCACAATCCATAAGAAACTGTTTCTCAAGAAAAGTGGCATTACGAGCAACGAACACATTTCGTTGTTCAGGATCATAAAATTGGTATCCCATTGAATTCTTAGGATATCCGATGAACCGATACTTATACCCCCTGGGTGCAAGTTTATCCTGTTGTGCAACATTTACATAAGCAGGACAGCCCCAAATTTTAAAATATTTGAGACTTGGTTTCCTTCCAGTCAATATCTGATATGGAGTAGAAGGAACAGCTTTAGATGGAACTCTGTTCAATATGTGAGTTGACGTTTGTAGGGCATGACCCCACAGATATTCAGGAAGATCGGTAAAGCTCATCATCGATCGGACCATATCCAATAAAGTCCGATTCCTCCTCTCCGATACACCATTGTGTTGCGGAGTACCTGGAGGACTATATTGAGCTAGAATCCCATTCTCTTTTAAATAATCCGAAAATTCACCGCTCATGTATTCACCGCCTCGATCTGATCGAAGGCACTTGATGTTCATTCCGGTTTGTTTCTCTACTTCAAGTCGGAATTCTTTGAACTTTTCAAAGGTTTCTGACTTATGTTTCAAAAGAAACATATACCCGTATCGTGACAAATCATCGATAAAAAGTACAAAGTATCGAAATCCACCCATAGCAGTATGATTCATTGGACCGCATACATCTGTATGTACAAGTTCCAATAAATCTGAGGCACGGTGTCCTACACCTGCAAATGGAGATTTGGTCAACTTTCCCTGAATACATGATTCACAAACTGGATAAGGCTGTATGGTCAGATCAGGTATCTGTCCATCCTTAACCAGACGGGTTAGGCGTCTCACACCTATATGACCTAATCTCATATGCCATATTTTCGTTTCATTTAAAGTTTCCGAATTTCCACTAGTACTAGCTTGCATACTCATGACACTGCTTGTTGTATCTAATATATAATGCCCATTCACTAACCGACAATCAGCTAATAAAACATCATACATATCATATAATAATAAGGAACAGTTTCGAATATTCATATGATACCCTTCACTGTCGAGTACAGGAAGGGATATTATCTGTCTGATGATGTTGGGAACAAAATAACAATTATTTAATACAACATATTTATTACATTGGAGAAGTAAATCCAAATGTCCTACAGCTTCAACCTGCAGGAAATCACCATTTCCAGCTCGAAGCTTTACCTCTCCTGGCTGCAGCAATCTAACTTCCCTCAGACCCTGTAACATATTACAGATGTGAGAAGGACATGCTGTATCTAATACCCAGCCTGCATTAGCATCAAATGCTAAAGAAATGTCAATGATAGGAAAGCAAATACCTGAGGGAGCCTTCTTCAAGCTTGCAAGATATTTAGGGCAGTTACGTTTCCAGTGCCCCTCATCGCTGCAAAAGAAACATTTTCCTTTTGCCTTGCTTTTCTCTAGAGGTTTGGATATCGGTCGCTTCTGAGGACCTATTCGGGGTGTCTGCCTCATCTTCTTTTTCTTCCCTTTGGACTTCAAAGAAGCCCTCGGGGTAGAAGATGAAGCACCCTGAATTAGGAGGGATGAGCCTCCTTTATTCATATCCTCATATGCTGTCCTCAACATGTTATGAAGTTCAGCATATGTAGGGGTCAATTCTTGCATATTAAAGTTCATGATGAATTGCGTAAATGACCCCGGAAGCGACTGGAGAATCAAACTATTCCCCAAACTATTGTTTAAAGAAATTTCCATAGTCTCAAGCCTCTCAATATATCTGATAATTTTAAGGACATGAGGACTCACTGGACTACCCTCAGGAAGTCTAGCCTGAAAGAGTGCTTTGGCGACACGATATATCTCAATCTGAGGTCTATCACCAAAAAGCTCCTTCAGGTGGAGCATGATGCTGCTAGCATTTTCCATATGGAGATGCTCTCTCTGCAGCTCATGAGACATCGAGGCAAGGATGTAAGATTTAACTTTTAAATCTTCATCCAACCATTTCTGATATGTCACCCTTTCTTCTGGGGTGGCATCATCAGAAACTCCTGAGGGCATTTTCTGATCAACAATATACCCAAGTCTCTCAGAATTCAGAACAATTTTGAGATTAGTCATCCATTCTGAATAGTTATCAGCACCCTTGAGTTGGTTGGCATCTAGAATGCGCATCAAAGGGTTGTTTGAAGCCATATTAATCTTCACAAGACAAAATAGAATAGATATGTGTCAGCGGATTATTAATTAATCAAATCGCTAATAAAAACGTTTTAAATCATGGGTATAACAATTATACAATTTTTTAATTTAAAAACGCCCTCCCACTGCTTTACATAATCCCTTTAATCTCTCTAACGAGATAACGATAGTTTAAGAATTTTTTAAACTATACAGTGAGAAGTGGACCCCACTGGCATTTTACTCTAGCCTCACGCTAAAGCAATATTGGCCTTTGTAAACCCAATAGGTAGACAACCCTTGTCAATTGCAACTCTTGCAACTCTTACAACTGATCCTAAATACACCTTATCCTCACGCTAAAGCAATATTGGGTAAGTGTATTTCAGATTAACTTGCCAATTATCAAATATATGTTACTGACATTATCCTCACGCTAAAGCAATATTGGATAACATATTCGCATATATTTGACTCATCTCATGTTTTACCGGCATTAGATTAAATCACACCGACCAAATCCCTCATGCTAAAGCAATATTGGGAAAGACCATAGTGACCTATTTAATACCGTATTGACAAGGCGGATCATTAAAATATTAACACATAACACAATAATTTTTTAATCTGATTAAGAGAGATTTTAAATACAGGCGCTCATCTCATGAGAAGGTTATTCTCAATCAATTATTCAATCATGTGCAAACACAACTAACCCCCATCAGTGGGGTTCCCTTGTGGTTACCAACATGAAAAAAATAATTGTCCTGGTTTATCATGTAAATTAATAACTCTTATTATTACAACTCATAAACCCCCCACATGCATAAAATAATAAAAAAAAAATTACTCTTTTTTTTTTTTTTTTTTTTTTTTTTTTTTATGAACGCCGCGGCGATGCTCTTTCAGCGCTGCGGCGCTAGGGCTTCAAAAGCCTCAGCGCTGCGGCGCTCTTTTAGCACCGCTGGGGCGCTGCAGGGCAGTGCTTTCAGCGCTGGCGCGCCATGTACTCAGCGCCCCTGCGATAACCATCGCTGGCGCGTTATGTACTCAGCGCCCCTGCGATCACCATCGCTGGCGCGTTATACACGTAGCGCCCCAGCGTTCATATGAACGCTGCCGCGCTGAACATAAGCGCTGCGGCGTTCCAGGGACTGTTTTTTCAATTTTACATATTCAACACTTGAATTGCATCCGAACATCCCCAGAAATTGTCATACAATTTAACTAACATTTAGCCAACTATAAAAAACACCCAAAACAACACAAAATTGCTCTGATACCAATTGTTGGGAGTTGTTCATTCATGGGTGTTTGCATGTGGGTTTTGTGTTTAATCACAATTTATACATATCTCATATATATAATGAAGCAGCGGAAGCTTAAAGTATTGCAGTAAACACAATCACAATATATTAATCAGAAACGAGATTGAGAAATAACCCTTGAAGCCTTTGGTTGGAGATTGTTGAAGTCCACCAAAATGTTGTCTTTGATCAATTCTAGTAATCAACAATGGTGGGTTTGATTATCTAGAATGACAGCTTTTGATCCAGCACTTGTTTAACTACTTAAACTTGTGTTCTTGATTTTTTCTTTTGATTAACACTTAATCAAATAATCAAAAATCTATTTTGCTAAATTAGTTTTAAGCCTTAAAAGAAAATAATGAATTCAACTCTTGAATCCATTAATTAGAAGACAATTTCTCTTTTCTCTCTTTGTAAAATGGCTGAGCTAATTTTGCAAAATCAATTTAACAAAAAACTTTTTTAATTTAATTTACATTTGTTTTATTTATACAAATGAATTTAATTTCATTTCATAACACTTAATTTCACTTAATTTCAATTTGAATTTAATCTAACCTAATCATAGTTAACTCTTAACTTTAGTTAGGTCAAACTAACATTAAAATATTCTAACTATAGTTAACTCTTAACTCTAGTTAATTAAAAGAATATTTAATTATTTTAACCATGGTTAACTAACTTAACCATGGTTAGGTTAACTTTTACTTAACCATTAAGTATAGTTAATCTAACTTAACTAAATGGTTAACTCTTAACCTTAGTTAAACTTAAATTATTTATTCAACAATTAAATAAATAATTATTTATTTGAATTATTTAACGATTAAATAATTATCAAGTGAAATTACAATTATGTCCTTACTCGGTTACCATGTTAACCTAAAGTGGGTCCCACCATCTGACCATATACTTTAGTTAACGTAACCTTAGTAAATTGCTGGATTTTATTGTATTAAACTATTTAATACGGTACGCTGCCCAAGTGCTCAAAGAGTACATTTTATATTGGGACTCCCTAGGTCCACGCCCGATTCGTCAAATGAAACTATTTCACAAGTCCGTTAACGATGCCCCACGCACACGTTACGGATATTACAAATCAGCGCGTCAGACCATACATGTTGAGGTTACTCCATATTCGTATAATCCTTCCGTCATTATATCCAGGATGAACGGGATATAGATCATTACCGTCAAATCCCGATAATTTCATCCATCAATTTATTATCTTCAGATTCGTATCTTTATGAACAATTTACGCAAACACTTTTGCTATAATGTTCGAACCTGGAGGAAACTCCTTTCCCAGGTTAATTGCTTACGGCCATAAGACTTTACAAGATACAATCTCGAAGTTCGGATATACTACCCATCTATGTGAGCTGGCGGATCCCATATCTACGCACACCGAACTCCATGAGCATCGGACCATACCCAGCGACACGTAGCGGTCAGACCATGAAAGGTCTCTGACATACGTGGAACCAAAGTATGATGGATCTCCCACAAGTTCACCGTGGCGCTCAGGTCGAAGGACCACAAATACTACTCAACTCGAGAGGACCTTCCTTTGACGGTTTCATAGGATATCTATTGGGGTCCTCATGAGTCTGTTCAGTATCCAGTCCTAACTGAATACCTGTATGTCTGTATGAACTTCAACCAAGCTCATGGTTAACTAAGAATAACCATTTGTACAATACAGCTATAGACATACACTAATCTATGTGTTTCACCGATAGACCCTCATTGGTAAACGTAGATCAGGAACTCTTTATTTGAGAAGATACTTCCATAACGACATTTCTTAGTCTCTATTGCAACTCTTTGCAATTTTGTCATTACTAGTAGATTCTCAGGTCTTTGTTACATTATAGATTAGGTTCTAACTTTTTAAATCCCGCTGGGTATTATAACCTGCTAACACTTAGCATTTATAACTATCAGCTTTGCTAACTCTTAGCCATGGTTTAAACTTCTTTAAACCAGATATGAACTCATTCAGATCATATCATTTTTATAATGTTACAAGCTTAATTACCATTTAATAAAAGTTATCAGCGATTTAATAAAATATGCATTGTATAAATATTACAAACTTAATATTCATACAAACTGGGATGGCGCGTAAGCACATACCCTAACACATCCGTGAACTTATATCCAGACATGTATCTCGATAAATAATATATGCAAATACTTTTACGATATTATTTAACCCTGCTAGAAACTCTTTTTTTGAGTTATTATTTATGGCCATAAGACTTTTTAAGATATAGTCTTGGAGCATTCAGATATGTAACTCACGCATGTGAGTTGACCGATCCTATATATGAACATCGACCTCTATGAGTATCAGACCATACCTAGTGACACGTAACAGTTAGACTATGAAAGGTCTCTGACATCCGTAGAACTAAAGCATTGTGGATCATTCATAAGCTCACCATGACGCTTAGGTTAAAGGACTACGAATACTACTTCTAGAGGACCTACTATTGACGGCTTCTTGGAATGTCTATTGGGGTCCTCGTTTAGTCTGTTTAGTATTCAGTTCTTACTAAATACCCGTATGCTATATATGTTTCCATTAAACCCATGGCCAGCTAAAAACAACCATCTGATCTATTCAGATATAGACATATACTAATCTATGAAAATGGGTTTCTTCGATAAACCCGCACTGGTGAATTATATTTAGAACTCTATATTTGAGAATAGACTTGCATAATAACATTACCTAGCACCTATTACAACTCTTTGCAACTATATCATTACTAATATACTCTTATGGCTTTGTCTTGTTACAAACAAGGTTGTAACTATTTAGATTTTGCTAATTATTATAATCTACTAATTTTTTAGCATTTATAATTATTAGCGATGCTAATTCTTAGTTTTGATCTAAACTCTTTTAAACCAGATCTGAACTTTTTTAGATCATATAATGTTTGTAGTACTACAAGCACTATACATTTAATTAATGTAATTAGCGATTTAACAAAATATGTATTATATTAGTATTACAAAATAAATGTTCATATAAAATGAGATGATACGTGAGCACAAATCTCAACAAATACGATGTAACAACGCAATGAAAATGATTTCAGATCATTATGCAGTATTAGGTTCAACACAAATAGTTATTAATCGCATTACAACATTGTAATGCAAATATTGTAACCAAACTTTGACTTATACTAATCATTTTAGCTTAGCACACATTTGTCGGCATGCTGCAAAGTGTATGGAGGATCGTCAGAGAAATTCTATTTTGAGGTTTAATAATTAAATTATGTTATTTTTATTTTTAGATTTAACGTTAATTTTTTAAGTTATGTTTTGAGAACTCAATTATGTATTTTTTTAATTATGCTTACTAATTATGATAAAAAATAATTTCATATATAGTTACGATTAATAATTTTAATTATTATTACAATATATATTGTAATTACATTACAATATTGTGTTATGATGAAATTTAATATTAAAAAAAGTAGTTATTGATTTAAACTTATATTCTAACACAAATATTAAATTTGGAATTCTAATTACATTTACATTATCAACAATTTCAATTATAATCATAATCATGTTATAATTTCAATGATTATAAAAACACAATTTTAATATAGTTACAATTAATAATGTTAATTATTATAATATAATATTATAATTACAATTAAAATATTTTTAACAAGTAGTTATTGATTGTATTCTAACACAAAATTTTAATTTAAAAAATATAAACAAAAATATTGTTTGGTCTAGTAATTATTAGCTTTACTTAGTAAAATATTTGTCAGGAGGTCTTGGGTTTAAGATCTCAGGACCATAAAATTAAATATTTTGTATAATGAGACCCTTGACGGGCTGGCCTATCATGAGCTTGTGGCCTAATTCGTGATGGGCCATGCTTGGCATTGGCCTGTCATGGACTTGTGTTAGCATGGGTTTATCATGGATTCATCACGGGCTTGTATTGGCACAATTAATTGGCCTGAACTTTTTGACCTAGCATGGCATAATGTACTGCGCTATGCTAGCATGAGCTCGACATTGTAACCTGCAGTATGCCATAATGTCGTGTTGAGTCGGGCCGAGCTGCTATACCTGAAGAGGGTATTTAGTTATAACTACAAATAATTAAATGAAAAAGAAATTATTTTTTTTAGAAATGTTTAAAAAAGAAGAAGATAAAACTCATATTGATAATAATTATGACTATGGAGCATGGTTAATCACAATAATAACCACCATTCATAAATAATAAATGATAATTTTAACATCTAATTTTGTCAATGAAAATTTTAAATCAATTGAGTATAGTTTAGTGTAACAGGGTTATTACCATAATCAATAATAGGTAACAAATATAAATTAAAAAATACGAAATGGCTCAAGAGTAAGGGTGGTAAAATGAGTTATGACATAATTATTTAACATGAATTCTACACATTTTAAGCTAATATGGGTAAAAAAAAATTGACATAATTAGTAAATATGTCGAATTTGTGTTGTGCGTTTATTAATCATGTCAAATACATGTTTGAAGTTTATAATTCACTAATTTATTCAAATCACGTTTGATAAACGAATAGTATTTGTATCTATTAGTGTATTTATTTGTTTAAGTCATATCTAATAAATGAATCGAATATTTCGTATAAATGAATCGAATTAGGTGTTATTATTCATTTATACGAATATAATTGTAAATGAATTGAATTGTGTATAATTGTATAAATGAATTGAATGTCGTATTATGTAATTCGAATATTAAATGAATCAAATCTATATTTTAGTATTTAATTTGTTCAGTAAAATTATATACGGGTATAATACAAATTTGTTAATATTCTATATTAACACAACACAAATATGATTCGCTTATATAAATTGCTGCCTTTACACAAGAGCAGTTGCTCAAATTTGTCCAATTTGTAGTAGAAATGTTCAAAATACTCATTCTTACTAAAAATAAAGAAGAAGTTAAATGTTTTAAAAAACCTTCGTTTAAGTCCTTCTGTTTGAGCATCCTATTGCACAAGTATATTAGGTTGAGTGACTTTAATAGTTTTAATTAAAAAAATACTGAATAATTATTTTGTTATGTATTATTATTACTTGTTTTATTTATTTTTTACTTTAATTTAAACTTTTTTTTTTAAAGAAAAGAAACAAATATAAATTTAATTGTCTATAGGTAAAAACAATTTTAACCTGAAAAATTGCTAGGACTATTGTATCAAGACTACTTTAATATTGAGATTACCATTTTACTATTGTTGGGCTCTTAAATGGGAAAAGGCCTAGACTTAGAATTACCAATTTTGGAATTGACAGAAAGACAATGGGCTGTAGTCTAAAAGCCAGTGAAGGGCACATCAAAGTCAGAATTACAAAGATGCCCCCAAGTCTAAATAGAAAAAGTCATATTCAATTACAAGAGACAAGTCTAAGGCAAACTCAAGCTTCTTCTTTGTTGAAAAAGGAAAACATGCCGAGAACATGAAAAATGTTTGAAATCTCTTTTTTATGTGATTATACATTTTTTTATATGTTTATGTTATTAAATTTAAGTCCAACTATGAGTTCGACTAGACGAAGGTCATCTTAAATTTAAAAAAAATTGAGATTTTAAGATTTTTTTACTAATAAATGAGATTTATTAATAAACTTGGATTAGGAAGTAGCAAGTGAGATCTATTATTAAATTTGAGCTGTGATGCAATAAATATGTTGTAGAACTTGAATTTTTCGTAAAAAAGAAAAAAAGTGAAACTTAATTATTAGAATTGTAAAGATTTTAATAAGTAAAGACACAAAATTCTAGATAAAATAATAAAAATAAAATAAAAAATTAAAAAGTTTGTGTGAATTATGTATATGAATTGCTGATGATCTATATAATAAAAAATTAAGTTTATTTATAGGCAATAAAACTTTATACAAAACTTTTAAGTATTTTATAATACAGTAAATCTAGAGTTTAAATAATAATTTGAACGCAACAATATTACGGCGGGAACGTAGCTCACTGTTAGAGCGCCGCTTTGCCTGCGAGTGGTACAGTATTCGATCCCCTGCATCGCCATTAATTTTTTGTCAGCTTCATTTGCAAATGGAAGCATCATGGCAGTAGCACAGGAGCTGGACATGCATATTACGTATTTAACGAAATGCTCGTTACAAACTATTTTCATGTTAATTTGGACAGTATATCAGGTTTGCGTTTCTGAAAAACTGAATGATGATTCGATTGAACACAAAGGAAAGTGTAGCTCAAATGGTACAGGGTTCGATCCCCTACATCTCCATTAATTTTTTGTTTTTACATTTTTTCAAATTATTTCTTTCAAATATGCTTTTCTTTGCTATGATTGCATTATGTTGGAATTTTTTGTAAAAAATAATATTTCTTGCAAATTTGCTTTTCTTTAGTCTCATATGGTTGCATTATCCTTTTTCTGCTAATTGATGATTGTTGTTAATTTTCTAATTCCTTTTAGTCCAAGGACTTGGCCCAAGTTCTTCTGCATTGTTTGAACTCAAGAATATCTAACTAACTACTACTTTGTTTGCACTGTTGTTCTGTTCTTTGGTTTGCTTGCTTGATATCTATTCCCTTAAAACTTGAAAAAAGAAAAAGAAAAAAAACAAAAGAGGGCTGGAAATGGTTGAAATTGTGATTTCTGTTGCTGCAAAGGTTGCAGAGTACTTGGTTGCTCCCATATTTCGTCCATTTACTTATTTATGCAACTACAGGAGCAACCTTGAGAAGCTCAAGATTGAAGTTCAGATGCTGAGGGACGCCAGAGAGAGTGTGCAGCGTCGGGGAGATGATGAGAGAAGGAACGGGAAAGAGATTGAGAAGAAAGTTGGCAACTGGCTGATTAGTGTTGACTAGATAGTGGAACCGGCAGAGACGATTATTGTAGATGAAGAGAAAGCAAATGACCGATGTTTCAAGGGTTTGCGTCCTAATTTGAAGACCTGCTATCAGCTTAGCAAGAAAGCAATGAGGAAGGTGAAGGGAGTGGCTGAACACCTGCAGGAAGAAGGGAAATTTGACAAGTTTCCTACGTAGCAATTCCTGAAGATATATGGCTAACATCTATCGAAGGTTATAAAGCATTTGAATCAAGAATGTACACTTTGAATGATGTACTAAACGCATTAAAATTCCTGACGTTAACATGATTGGGGTGTGTGGAGTGGGCGGCATTGGCAAGACGATGCTAGTGAAGGAAGTTGCTAGTGTTACGTCCCACATCGAATAAAAATTAGGTGGGTCTTGGGTATATAAGGGTGGGTATGCAGCATTACCTAACAGGCTAGTCTTTTGGGTCAATGGCAAGTGCCCGACCCATGACAAGTGGTATCAGAACAAACTCAAATTCTCATTCGTATGTGGGCCCCCCTAAAATCGCCCCAATAGAGATTGCCACATGGGATGTGGGTCCCCTATACTACTAGGGGATAGGCAATACGGGTCAAGTGGGCCCTAAAATTCTTGCGTCTTGAGCCCCAATAGAGATTGCCATGTGGGTAGTGGGTCTCCTATCCTTGGGGGAGATGGGCAATACAGGCCAGGTTGGTCATTGAGTTTGGGCCACACCGTGACGAGGGTGTCACGTGATTGAGTGGGGGAGAATGTCACGTCCCACATCGAATAGAAATTGGGTGGGTCTTGGGTATATAAGGGTGGGTATGCAGCATTACCTAATAGGCTAGTCTTTTGGGTCAATGGCAAGCGCCCGGCCCATGACACTAGGCAAGCCAAGAAGGATAAGATCTTTGATGAGGTGGTCTTTACAGAGGTATCTCAGTCTCCAAATTTAACAGAGATTCAAGGACAAATTGCCGATAAGTTAAGGTTAAAATTCTACTTGAAGAGTGAATATGAAAGGGCAAGGAGGCTGTGTGAACGATTGAAGAAGAAGAAGATCCTTGTAATTTTGGATAACGTATAGGCAAAAGTTGATTTTGAGCAGGTGGGAATTGCTTTTGGAGATACTCATAGGGGATGTAAGATATTGATGACGGCAAGCAGTCAAAATGTATTGTCCAGTGAGATGGATTGTCAAAATAATTTCTTGGTTGACAATTTAGATGAAAGAGAGGCTTGGAACTTGTTTAGGAAGGAACGGGTGAGTGTACTGAAAATAATAATTTACATTCTGTAGCAATTGATATAGTCAAAGAATGTGGAGGTTTTCCAATTGCAATTATTACAGTAGATAAGGCCTCAAGGAATAAGAGTTTATTTGAATGGAAGAATGCACTACAAGAACTAAGAAGGCCTTCCTCAAGAAGCTTCGAAGGAGTGGCGGCAAAGGCATATTCATCTATAAAGTTAGTTATAATTATCTAGAAGGTGAGGAACTCAAAACAACTTATTTACTTTGTAGTTTAATGGATTATAATGACAATGCATCAATTCCATATTTGTTGAGTTAATATAATGGGTTTGGGTTTATATAGGGACATAAATACAATTGAAGAAGCAAGAGATAGAGCTTACACATTGGTTGATGAACTCAAAACCTCTTCTTGGTGCTTGAGGGTGATAGTAGTGAATGGTTTTCTATGCATGATGTTATTCATGATGTTGCCATAGCAATCGTTATTAGGAACCATGATGTATATACAATGGACAATGTTTTTCATAGGGAATGGCCAGATAAGGATACACTAAAAAATTGCATTGCCATCTCTTTAAAAAATTATAAAATTAGTGAACTTCTTGAAGTTCTAGAATGTCCTCAACTGAAGTTTTTCTTTACGAGTCTTGAGGATCATTCTATCAAACTCCCTGATAAATTTTTTCAGGAATGACAGAACTCAGAATTCTAGGTTTCACTGAAACATATTTATTGTTTCTACTATCTTCATTTCATTTCCTAGTAAACCTTCAACATTCTGTCTAGATTATGGTGTATTTGAAGACGTGGCTATAATTGGAGAGCTAAAGAAGCTAGAAATCCTTAGCTTTCAAGGTTCTAATATAAAACACTTGCATAGAGAAATAGGTCAATTGACTCGTCTTAGGTTGTTAAATCTAACCTTCTGTTACCAACTAAAAACCATTCCATTAAAAGTCATATCCAGATGATCCCAACTAGAACAATTGTGTTGCGGATATCAAGTCACGCACTTTAATTTGACACCCCTATGACATCAACTAAGCCACAGCCTTGATACTCCTTTTATTCTATGTGCAGCGGAAAAACACAACTCTCACCATAAGTAAGAACATATATGATCAACACACCAATAAATATAAAGAAAACAAACCAATCAATAAAACACAAGATATACGTGATTCGGCCTAAAATTGTCTAAGTCTACGGAGGATCTATGATCCAGCTTCTTATTATTGATATAGATTTCTAAGTATCTTCTTACATCATCAATGATCCTATGAGACTACTTAGTATCTCCCATAGAGACCTCTAAGCATCTACCTTTGATCACCATAACTCTCTAAGACCTTTTAGTATCTCCTCATAAGAGATTTTTACAAGGAATATAAAAATAGCCCGAGCATCTAAGCCAAAAAAGATCTATAATGTTTCTCTTTTGTCACTCAAGAACCAAAAGAAAACACTCCCCAAAGGTTACACCTTAATGTACCACGCACTTAGTGCCTACCTAACTCTTTTATTTTCTCTTATAGTTACATCTTGAAATCTTAGATACTTGACTTTCTCTTGTGTTTAGAAGGTTTATATAGTGAATAAAACACCCTTAGAAACCCTAAACCTAGTTGGAATATGAGTCCTTAATTGTACGAGTTCTAATCCCACTTAAAGAAGTTAATTGAGCCAAAATAAAAAAATACCCTAAAGTTGCCGCGTATACAGTACCCACTATAAACAGTAACCATCGTGAATAATACCTGATAAATAGTACCTAACGTGAGCAGTACCAATCGCTGTGCGTACAATGCTTGCCCTGTGAACAGTGTCGCTATATGAACATTATCCTTTTTTTTGCCTTTCTATTTTGCTCATCTCTTGTACGCCTAATGCGTAGCTGACTTCATAATTACTCTACTCTTAGTATTCATCTCAATTCTTGCCCATATAAGATAGTTGAATCACCATTTTTTAATAAATTCCCTCATTGATTCAAAATCTCTCTCCATGAAGTTAATCATCGTCACCCCTCCTTGACCAATGGTCACTAGTATTATCTATAAGTCAAGTCCCAGACTTAACTAAGGCTCTTGCTACTACAGTTTCTAAAGATTCTAGAATGCTGATGTCTAGAGTAGTTCAATATTATGATATCCCATGTCCCGAAGACACCATGACCACAATCCTTTAATGGTGAAAACACATTCTCCCTATTACTACTCTTTCCATATATTCTCTTTCGACCTCTACCAGAAAGTGATATTATTCAAAAGCTGCTTAATGGTCTGTTTCAAATCAACAACCTTATGTTGATCCCATTCAAAGCATTTTTCTTCAAGCACATAGCCTCCCTCTGTGCTTATCACTCATCGATCCTTTTGTTTTCCATTTAGTATTCATTCATTCTGTCTTTCATAAATCTCCCTATTTTGATTTAGTAGTCCAGAGTCCATTAGGTTTTTATGAGATGAGGAATAAAATCTCATACTTAGTCTCATCTTTGTCTTTTTCACCATATAGTCTCAATCTTATTCTCCCAATCCCCTATGACTTACCATAAGCCATATTTATCCAATTGATAAATAACGATTCTCCATGACTCATATGAAAACACTACCCTAGATCCCAAAATAGTTTATCCTTCAGACACTTTTTCCTTCAGATGCTTTCAAGTAATCAAAGTCTTTGCTTAGTTATCCAATAGACTGACAAATCCACATTTATTCTATCTTTGTCTTTCTTTAGGACTATTCCTTTGAGTGTCTTAGATACATTTTGGATTTGCCATTTAATCTTAATTGTTCTTCTTTTACCATCTTTATTTTGTATATTTGAATGATTCTTCTAACTAGGACCTAGATGATGCCATTTCTTAGTAGTATTTTCTTTTTTAAGTGTGATCTTTACTTAAAAAAAAAACTCCCCAGTTAGGCAATTATCTTTTCCTCTTTCAGATAATCATCTTCCCTGTTGTTCTTCTTTTATATTTATGAGTCCCCATGGTTGACAACCATTGCTCTGCAATCTGACACTATTGCCTATGCTCTGTAATCTAGACTTCAACCCAAGCTCTGATACCAGTTTGGACTTTAACTCAAGTTTTGATACCAGTTTGTTGCAGATATCAAGTTATGTACTTCAATTTGACACCCTTATGGCATCAACGAAGCCATAACATGAATACATTTTTTATTTTATCTGCAGCGAAAAATCATAACTCACACCATAGGAAAGAACATATAAGATGAACACACCAATAAAGATAAAAAATAAACCAATCAACAAGATACACGATATACGTGGTTCGACCCAAAATTGCCTACGTCCATGGAGGATCCATGATCCAACTTCTTATTATTGATATAGATAACTAAGTATGTTCTTATATCATCAATGATCCCATAAGACCTCTTAGAATATCTTATAGAGACCTCTAAGTATTTATCCTTGATTACCTTGACTCTCTAAGACCTCTTAGTATCTCATCATAAGAGATTTTTACAAAAAACACAAGAATAGGCCGATCATCTAAGACAAAAGGATATATAGTGTTTCTTTTGTTCACTTAAGAACCAAAAGAAAACACTTCCCAAAAGGTTACACTCTAGTGCACCACGCACTTAGTGCCTATCTAACTCATCTATTATTTCTTATGGTTACATCTTAAAACTTTAGATGATTGATTTTCTCTTGTATTTAGAAGGTTTATGTAGTGAATAAAACACCCTTAGAAATCTTAAACCTAGTTGGAATAAGAGTTCTTACTTGTAAGAGTTCTAATCTCACTCAAAAATAGGAAATACCCTAAAGTTACCACGTAAATAGTAACTGCGTGTACAGTACCCACCGTGAACAATACCCATCGTGAATAATAGTCGATGAACAGTACCCACAGTGAACAATACCCATTGCCACGCACACACTACTACAGTGTTGGCGTATAAACAGTACCATTCTTTTGCCTTTCCGTTTTGCTCCTCTCTTGTACATTCAATGCGTACTTGACTTCATAATTACTCTCCTCTTGGTATTCATCTCAATTCTTACTCATACAAAATTGTTGAATCACCAATTTTCAACATGAATTATAATGATCTTACATCGTGTGTGCGTCCACTATATGAAATTTTATATTTGTTGCATAAAAATATCAATGGTTACACCAATTACAAATTGCATTGATTCATTTTGGATAATTGTCAAAATAGGAAATACACTAAAGTTACTATATAAATAGTAACTACGTGTACAGTACCCATTGTGAACAGTAATTATTGTGAATAATACTTGATGAACAGTACCCCGTGAGCAGTGCTAGTCTCCACGCACACAGTTCTTGTCGTGAATAGTGTCGCCCGCATAAACAGTACCATCATTTACCTTTCCGTTTTACTTCTATTTTATATACCAAATGCGTACTTAACTTCATAATTACTCTCCTTTTGGTATTTATCTCAATTCTCATTCATACAAAATTGTTGAATCACTAATTTTTAACATAAACTATAATGATCTTATATGGTGCGTGCGTCTACAATATAAAATTTTATATTTGTTGTATAAAAATACCAATGGTTACACCAATTACAAATTGTATTAATCTATTTTGGATAGTGGTAATTTTACTAAACCTTTTTCATTCTTTTTTTCTTTCTCATTTTGACTTTACGAGCATTTTACGAGGTAAGATTTATTATGTTCCCCCCTAATTTGTAATCTTTTCTTTTTACTCTTTCAATAAATTTTTCTCGCTTAACAAGATTTATCTAAAAAGAGAAAAATAATTCCGAGCAGATTGGTATCAACTTCATATTGATATGCATGTCACAACATGAAAGAGAGATTTGTTAGCTATTATTTTCCCATCATAAATCAGTTGTTCCCCATTATGGAGGAGCCGAAATTAAGTGGAAAGGACTCCGCAAATCTTTGGCAGCGAGAGTGGCCGCAACAGCTCTTAGACAGACTTAAAGTCCTTGAGATCCGGAAAGACGACTCACCTGGTCTTCCACTTGCTTTACTTGAAAGACTTCGCAATCTAGAAAATCTCAAACTGACATATAGTTCATATAATGAGATAATCTCAAATGGGGGACAGGTTGAGAAACATGTTGGAAGCTCGCACAGATAAAAAATTTGCCGCTGCATGGTCTTCCTAATCTGAAGCACCTTTGGAAACAAGACTCTAAACTGGACTTCGTTTTTCAAAATCTTGAGTATCTGTCGGTAAACCTTTGTCATAATCTGATTAATTTCTTGCCATCTTCGGTACCTTTCCAGAATCTAACAGAACTGAGCGTATGGTCCTGCAATGGATTGATAAACTTACTACCATCCCCCACAGCTAAAAGTCTCGTGCGACTAGTAAACATGATAGTAAATGGATGCAGTAAAATGACAGAAGTAGTAGTTAGTGAGAGATCAGTTGCAACAAAGGAAGAGATCATATTCAGCAAGTTGAAGTGGTTTCGTCTTTCTGATTTAAAAAGTCTCACAAGCTTCTGCTCGGGAAGTTGCACCTTCAAATTTCCATCTTTGAAAAATTTAACTGTGATTGGCTGTCCCCAGATGAAGACTTTTAGTGGAGGAGAGTTAAGCACACCAAGAGTATTTGTCTGCTACAATGAGACAACCAATGAAAGGCGTTGGGATGGAGATCTTAACACAACCATACAACAATTACATAACGAAAAGGCATGGATAACTCATAAGCCATCTGCCACGGAAAAATTTCCCAAAAAGTCACTCTTAGTAAGAAAGTTTTAGAAATAGGTAGATACAAAAGCAGTTGTAATTTGTATTGTTAATATGAAATTTGAGGTGTCAAAAATTATTAGTCCTAATTTGTAAAGTTGCATTTACTATAAAATGGTAAAAGTACCATTGACAGCTAATTTAAAGATGACGTTTTCACCAAAATTGGAAAGTTTATAAAATTATCTGTAAGAAATCATTACTTTTAATTTTATACTATGAAAGTAGTCAAATTAAATTGCTCGTATCAAATTCATTGGACCATATGTTTTCAAGCATATTTTAGGCATTTTATATTTATGTGATGTTCTTTTTCAGCTGTTGGATAGATCGTCAATTTTCTCGGCGCTCCTGCATTAATTTGAAGTATAAAGTCCCTTGGTAATTTTTTGTGTTCTTTTATTTCCTTGGTCTCTTACCTTGTTTCATTGTTTCATCTTATAATCAACGAAATCATTTGTATTGTGTCACTGGTTTATGGATAATTTCGGAATAAGCATTATCTTTTCATTCTTGGATTTAAGATATTTTGCATCAGTGAAGGATTTTTGGTCTTAACTTACAAACTTTTGATTGGACAGGCAGAGATTTTATATAGTTAACATGTAATTTTTATTAAATTGTTTAACTGCTTGAAATGATTTGCATGTAGCATAATGAAAATATGGTTTAACAGACTGATGAAAGCAAACAATTAAAATGTGCTCACGTTCTTTCTGTTCAAGTTTGCACGCTGAGGGCTTCCTGTTTCCTTCATTGTTCTTCTCAAGTTGAATGGCTAACTTTCTGGTTGCTTGAGAACACTGTATATATTACTTAATTACCTCAGGGAAAGACAATTCACGTACCTAAACAATTCAGTTGAGTAAATTCATCATTTGTGTGTGTCCCTTGGCTCCTTGTAATTATATGTAAAGAATCTTTTCTGTATTTTGACATTTTATTATGAATCTGTATCGTTACTCTTGTAGATTATAATAATTCCGATTTATCATTTTTCTTTTCTAAAATTTATTTTGATCACTCCCACCCCATGCATCACACATTACATCCAAAAATGGACATTAAAACATAGTCAGCAAACAAGCACACACTGCAGTTCTTTTCTTCTTCTTCTTCTTATTATTATTATCTTGTTCTGGGAGGAATCGAGTACTTTCCTTTTTCTTTTATTTATTTGCTTTCTTTTAGAGAAGTAATCAAGTACGTTTTCATTTTATTACGATTTCTTTATTAGGAGCGGAGTGCACTTTTTACCTTCCTCTGATTATTGCTGCTTGAAAAGTGTTGCAGTTGTTCTGTTTACCTTCATCTGATTATTGTAAAGAAAATTAAGACTAGTTTGGATGCTAAGAAAATTGCTGAGAAAAGTAAATTTGCAGAATCTGAAAAATTATTTCAAATGAATATTTTCAAGTGTTACAGTGAAGAAGCATTAATGCTCCTTTTATAGTTACAAAATGTTAATCAAATACACGTGTCAATTAATCAATCATCACTGGAAAGTTCAGCAACACCAGTAGCTATAGCTCTGTTTTCAGTTATCTTTCATGTTAAACATTCCCTCGGAGAGAAACGAACGGACATTTTACAGGTTTGTATTTTAAGCAATGGTTATTATATTCAACAGAGGGGAAAGTATAAAGAAATTTTATATGTAAGGCATGTAATTAGTGTACCTTTTGTAGCAGGCACTTCTTAATCACTTTGCTTTTGATGGGACCTGACTGTTAACTTTGCTTTTTCTCTTCTTAAGAAAAGAATTTGCTACAGTTCTAATTTTTTTTTCCCGCACAGTATGCATTTCTTTAGTTTGTTGCCTTTGAAATATTGTTTTAACACGTTCAGGCTATAAAAGAGTTTAATTTTAAATATAAATTATTAAAATAAAAAATAATTTGATAAAGTAAAATTAAAATTATAAATTATAAATACTCTAAAAATAAACAAAGTAATATAAGATATTTATAAATAATAATTCACATAATTAATTAAAATAAAATTTAAAATTAGGAGAATATATTATTAGCATATAGAATAAAAATATATTTAATAAAAATTAGAATTCTTACATAAAGAAAATTCAAATCGAAAGATATAAAAATTAAAATTCATTATTATTTATATATTAATTTTTTTAATTATTATATACTAAATCTTGTAAATGGGTTCAAGTATTTATTATGTTAATTTTTATATTTGTCTATAATAAATTAAGACTCTCACTTTATAAGAAAATATATTTATGCTAAATCTTATAAATAATTTTAAAAATTTATTATGCCAACTATAAATATTGTTTATAATAAATCAAAATACACTACTTGACAAGAAAGTGTATCAATAATTTAAAATAAAATAAATACATAATATATAAATTTGTTTAATTTAAGAATATAACATTAAATTTTATAATAAAAATTTAAGTATATCTTATTATCTTACTAAGAGTTTCACACTTTTACCTTAACAAAAATAAAATTACTTAAAAATAATAAAATTAAAAAAAATAGATGTAAGAAGAGATAACATGAACTGTACACTAGTAAAAATAGAAATAATATTACAAAGAGATAATATAAAAGACAAATATTTTGAACTAAAATTTAACTCTCTAATTACATACTTTGGGCATAAACAAATCACCTATTTATAGAAAAAAGTAAATAATATAAGACGAATAAGGAGAGAACCACTTAAATGATAAAAGTCAAAAAGAGAGGCAACTAGTTTGTACTGATTATCATTAGTGCATCTATTTAATAATCCCATTTGAAACTTATATGATTTGAATTAGTTTCCACTCAAATAAACGCAACTGTAGATAAGTCTCTTAACTTTCTAAATTGAGTTGTATAATATGTATTATATGCATATTTATGAAGACTATTTGGATTAGACTTGTACTGCAGATTAATTTTCTGCTAAGATATTTTTCACCTTCTAAATACTCAAATTACAAATTTCTTGTGAAACCCAATATTTTAGTCTATTAAGTCAGCTTTTTATAAGATCAAAATTACTCTAATTGAATTCTTAGGTAGTAAGTTATTCCCATTTTACCAAATATAACACAAAATAGTTAAAAGTTAAATAGGTATAATATTCTAAACATACTTAAATTATGGAGGTTAATGACACTAGTAATACAAAAAATAATTATGTAAAATCCTTATTAAATATGTAATTTTAAGTATTCATCACACCTCCAACCAACTTATTGCTAGTTTTTATCAATTCAAACAAAAATAAAATTTGAATACTACTTAAGTATTTTAAACAAATGTCTGTTCAAGATCACAATAGTTATTAATTTTATTTCAATCATAGCTTCCAAAATTGTGTGTGTAAATTAAGCCGAAGTCTTCTTACGACAAAATCACAACATATATAGTCTTGAAAATTTTCTCCAAGTAAAAGCTTAAACTATATATTCTAACATGTGAATAATTATTTAAAAAGTTAGGATTTTACTCATGATGTTGGAAAATAAATAATTGCTCAACGAAAAGGTTATATTTAAGGCTAGACAGATAAACTAACGATGATCAAAAGATAAAAAAATTAATTGTTTAGAATCAAACCATTCTTAACACATGCTAGCTTTAGAACTTTAATTACATTATGAAAATATTACAAATAGAGTCCAGTGATAAAACTACTTCCTAATATTATTTTTTTTCTAAAATTGAACGAACACTTTATTAAATTGAATTGACTTCTTTTTTTATATAAACTTTTTTCTTTTGGTTTTTTTATGGGGTATAACATAAGGACTTGCCAAAATATTTTTTTCACAAATTTTGATTATCCTTCACTTAGGCAATCAAATCATTCCTTATCCCGAATAATGTTATTTCAAACAAAAATTAATAGTTTCAAAAGATCAATGAAAGTTCATAAGCTGTTATCTCAAATATATCTTCTTACTCACAAAAGATGTGTGAGTTTAAAAAAGAATATGTATATTTAACCATGAAAATTCTCTTGATTGTATATATTGAATCATTTGTATATATTGAATCATCCATCTTACTACAATACTTAGTATTGTGCTTAAGAATATGTGAGTTTAAAAAAGAATATGTATATTTAACCATGAAATTTTTTTTGATTATATATATTAAATCATCCATCTTACCACAAGGCTTAGTATTGTACTTAAGAAATAATTTCAAAAATTATTCTTTAATAACCTAAATAGAAAAAGTAACTTAAACCAAATAATTTTAAAATCATTCCTTGATAGTAAACCAAACATATTTACACAAGAGTTACTAAGAATATAAGTAACAAACAAATGTACATAAAATACATTAAAAAGAAATAATAATAAGTTAGTTAGAATGTGTTTAAAAAATTTAAAAATTATTATATACTTTGACATTCTAAATCTAGAATGCATTTCAAGAATAAAAAAATGAACCTTTTACTCACACCACTAATGATGAAATTGTTTTTAAGAATAAAGTGATAGCTAAAATTAATATTAACATTATATATTAGTTACCCACCCCCAACTAAATTGTAACATCATCCTCAATGTCAAAATATAAAAGGAGTAAACTATAGAAAATGTATTCTTTACTCTACTATTCTAGATTTAGAATACTTTTGAAGAGTCCAAAAATAAACTTTTTACTCACGCCACTCATGATGAATTTTTTTTTAAAGAATAAAGTGATAGTTAAAATTAATATTAACATTATATATTAACTACCCTCCTCCCAACTAAATTGAGACATTGTCCTCAATGCCAAAATATAAAAAGAGTAGAGTATAGAAGATATCACTTGAAACATATTTTATTGAAAAACAACCTGGCAACATAATAAAATAAAGCACACAAAATACTTTAAATTACATAAAAGTAGATAGGCTATAGATGAAGAGTCAAATATATCTTGAGTTTTTTCTCACTGACATTAATATACCAATCTATTTAACGCATTGTTGAATCAAAAAAGTATAAAGGTTTGTAATTCATCGAGCAACTAATCAATAGTTAAAGCAGAAATGAAGATCTATCGTGCTGTAAATGAGATGAATTATTTTTTCACCGTATAGTTAAAAAAAGATAACAACTCATTATAAAAACCATCAACATTTATAATTGCACCCATGAGGCAATTTGAAGAATTTTCTCTAAAGTTTTAATACCTCTTGGTAGAGCTATGAAGGCATTAGCATGCCTAAGTATTAAAGACATTTGTTCATCCATTGATGGTACCTGTAACTTATCCCCAATTAATTTTTCTACAATATTCCTAGTGTAGCTGCTGCCACATACCTTATTAATCCACGGTTACCTCCTTTATATAGTAAATAAATTTTTCGCTTAGCTAACACCTTACCAAAGGTTTCTACTGTTTCTATAAACTCTCTAGTTTTTTCAAGGCTAGATCTATAAAAGACTCAAATTTTTATGAATTTATGAGTTGATGTTTCCTACATTATTATACTCACCATCTTCCTTGAATGATTTTGAGTTTGTATGAAAACACGTAAATAATGCATTATATTTATAGAGACAAAAGGTGTTGTAATGTAAAGTTATATGGGTAGTTAGTTGTTAGTGGATGGGATTAAACTTTAAATGTAAAATATTTAAAATCAGCAATGGGTGGTTAGTTGTTGTTGACGAAGACGTTTGAAAATGAAACATTTAAAAATAATAGTTATAGTAAATATGTGTAAGTAGTTGTGATTGTGGCTCACATATTCTTCTGGTTTTATTGCTGAAAATGGTTTAAATGCCCTCTATGGATGAATGATAGGATTCCTATTCAATTTTCTTATAAATGGGCAAATAGGGTCTTTTAAAATTCCTGAGACTATATCACTCACGTTCATTTAAGAATATGTCTCATAATTCATGAATTGCAATATGCATATATCTACTAGGATGCTTCTCAAGTATCAATAAGATATCATCTGAATACTCCTCACTTAGGCCATCCTTAATGAACCGAAGACACCATTCATAAAGTGCGGTAACGTGTATTACAAGTTATGCATGCACTTTTATAACAAACACTAAATCTTTATGTCCTTCGCTTTTTTTGGCAAAGATATTTTATCTAAGCCAGACATGTAGGAAATAAATGAGTCTAAAAACTCACATGCCAATCGAACATTGACTTTAATTAACCAATTCACATCAATAGGTATATTGAGAACAAATGTTTTTTTTTTTTCTAATTCATTAGAATGTCATCGATTTTTTTTTTAAATGAGAAGAAGAAAACGTATAAGTAGTTATGGAAAACTGATAAAATAAACTTGAAAAATCAAGAATTATCATTATCTGCCACTTAACCAGAGTACAAAACAAGACTAAATACACAAAGATACTAAATTAACCTTAGTTAAATTTTTTTTTTGTCTTGGACTGTCTATTGAGGTGACATTTCTTCTATCACAAGTAAATTTATAATATTAGCATACTAAGGCATTGTAATAATAGAAAATAGAAATTAATCCAAAAAAAAGTCATTAATGGGTGTTATTTTCATCGATAAATTTGTACGAGTCTTAATAAGTTATCTACAATAATATTTTGAGTTCTATTCTTATCCTTGATAGTGATGTTAAATTCTTGAAGTAATAGAATCCATTGAATTAGTCTTTGTTTTGACATTAAGTACCTTACAACAGCATGTCAATAAATGTAACAGTTGAAGAACTAATTAAATAAGAGTGAAATTTATCTAATGCTAATTTTACAGCAAGCAATTCTTTTTCAATTGTTGTGCAATTCATTTGTACATTGTTTAAAATTTTACTTGCGTAATAAATTACATAGGGTTTATTTTTCTTTTTTTTTTAATCCTAATACAACACAAACAGTATATTCATTGACATCACACATGAGCTCAAAAGGTAAAGACTAATTAGGAGATTGTAAGATCGGAACAGATATTAAGTGGTAAATTAATTTCTCAAATGAATTTTGATACTCTTGAGTCCACTTAAATGATACATATTTTACTAAGAGGTTACAAAGAGGTCTTGATATAACATAAAATTTTTTTATGAACCTTATATAAAAGTCAACATATCTTAAAAAAGAGTGAAATTCTCTGATTGTTTTTTTATGGGAGCAAATGGGCAATGAGTTTGACTTTTGCCTTGTCCATTATAATTTCTTTAGAAGACATTACATGTCCTAAAATAATTCAAAAAGTGATCATGTAACGACATTTTTTTCTAATTAAACACAAAACCTTTTTCTTCACATCTTTTTTAGACTTTTCTTAAGTTTTTAAGACAATTATCAAAAACAAATTCAAACACTATTAAATCTTTCATGAAGACTTCTCAATAATGCTCAACCATGTTACTAAAAAAGGCATGTGAAGGTTGTATTTTCTCGATCCTCTAACGCATAAGAATTTAATAATAGCCAGACTAGCCATCTAAAATATAATAGTAGGATGTCCTGTTACTATTTCTAAAATTTGGTCAAGGAATGGTAAAGAAAAATAGTTTTTCTAGCGGCAAAGTTCAACTTTTTATAATCTAAGCACATCCTCCAATTATATAAGACTTAAGTTTGTGTTAATTCACTTTTTTCATTTTTAATGACTGCGATTTCAGATTTCTTTTTTGTTCTACATGAGTAGAACTTACCCACTTATTATCTGAGATAGGGTAGATGATTCCTACCTAAAGTAATTTGAGAACTTCAACTCTCATTACCTCTTTCATATATGGATTTAATCTCCTTTGAGGTTGTTGAAAAGTTTTGACATTATCCTCTAAATGTATTCTATGTGTGCAAATAAAAGGATTAATGTCTTTTAAAGTTAAACCAATTACATTTTAATGCATTTTTAATACTTCAAGTAACTTACCTTTTTGTTCACTTGTGAGTGTAAAAGAAATGCATATTTCCACCATTCAAGTGGAGATTTCAACTCCAACTTTCAAATTTTATCCTACTTATCCTCTTTTTCTCCTGACTCTTCAAATTTTGGTTTCTATCCCTTATTTTTAATCACCTATGTGTAATCAAATATAAAACACATGTTAAAAATTTTAGGATCTAATTGCATATTTGATTCAAATGAATTCATTAAATAAATTTCTAAGGGATTAGTTGAACTCATTTTTCAGTATGATCCTCCACAATTGTTTCAATCACATTGGCTTCTCTATTTTCATCCTCTTCTTCATGTAATTGCTTACACATATTAAAAACACTACTGTAAAAATAACCGTCACTGACACTATGCTATTGACATTTTTTTTAAAAAGTGTCAATAAAGATACACCTATGATTGATATGATAGAATTGTCTCAAGCTTATTGACACTTTTATGAAGTGTTAGTGAATTCTTGATACTATAGTATTAGAAGCATAAAGTGTCAGTGAATTAGAGATACTATAGTGTCAAAAACATAAAGTGTTTATGAATTAGTAATACCATAGTATCAGATAATCAAAACTATATAGTTTTAATTGAAAATAATAATAATTTTTTTATTTTTCAAAAAAAAATTTGAGAATAATTTAAAATTTTAAAAATAAACTAACTAAAAAAAGAAAGAAAGTCTTCAACTGTAACTTAATTAGTATTTTTAAAAATGAATGAATGAATAACAAATTAATTATTAACAAATTTAATTTCAAGTCTCTAAAAAAATAAATTTAATCAACACCTCAAAACATTGTCATTTGTTTGAAGACCTAGAAAGCAAAAAAAAAAAAAAAGCTTCAAAATTATTAGTCTTCTGATCTCTCGCACTGTCCATCTCCCTTATCTCTCTCATAAAATGTAACATTCTCCCAAAATCACAACCTCCGATGACCGCAGCAGCCTGACGACTATAGTAATCATCTTCTTCCATCATTTATTGATTTATTCATCTTGTTTAATTACCCTAAGAAAAAAGCCCTAAATTGATGACGATACCCTATGTTTGATAACATCCATAGAACCCTTCATCAAGTATCTCTATATTATTCCTAGATAAATTTCTCATTTTAAATTATTCTCTCTGTCAGTTGCTTCATTCACCATGATGGAGCAACATCCCAACTGGTCTTCATACACAACAATGGCAAGTATTGTCTTTATCTTTTTTCATATATTTGGTTTGAAGGTTTTTTTTTCTTGATAGTTCATTTCTATTAAATGTTATCGCGCCTTGCATATCTTGCGTTACGATTGCCAAAGTCGATTATTGCGTTATCGCAGTTAATATTCGTTTGTCGACGAGTTACAACATACTTACTCGTGATTACTCCAAAATTTCTAAATTGTATGTACTCTTATCAGATGTTTATTTATTTTTATCGATTTTTTTTTATGTTGTGAATTTTGATTTTTTGTGTGTAAATAATCAAATGTTATTATAGCTAAATACAGTAAACAATACAAGGAGTAATAATCAGAAGAACCAAACAAAGCCAATACATCTCATTAAAGAGACTAGGAGCAATTCACCATTTATCCGCAAAGTAATCTATGACTTGGCCATTTATAACACTTAGGCATCTAATCCAGACAACATCTTTAATATTACAGAATACATCATTAGTAGATGGATTTTTATGATGAAACACCAATTGATTCTGCTCTCTTTAAACGAAGTAAATTATGGCATAGAATGATACTCTTCTGATCTCTTTAAGAAGAGATTTGCCTTGGGTTTTCTTATAGAAAAAATGAGACCTCACATCGCCAGTTGACTGAGCAGCGATTGATTTGGCAGGCTAGAGGGACCTTATGCCAAATACTATATTGGACCGTCTCTTAATCTGTACCATAAAATGGGCAGTCAGCTGAATAGATAAGCCCAATTTTTAATAGCCTCTATTTGGTAGATAATCTATTTTTCAGTGCCAACCAAGTAATAAAGCTGTATTTAGGTAGATGTTGATAGGCCCAAACTAGTTTATACCATCCAACCTTAGTATCGGTATTATTAAGGCACCTTCATATATTGGCAATAGAAAGCTTCTTGTGGAGCTCCCAATCCAAGAAATGCTATCATCATTTAAAGTAATAGAAAAATTATTATGGATGTGATTCCAAATCTGAATGGTATACTCGTCCAAGGGGTCAAGAAGGTTCCATTGTCCACGTTGACACAAGTTGGAAACTTTTGCATTTGGAGAAATATTTGCATCATTAATGTTCACTTAAGGAAACTTATCAACTATAGACTCCCCATGCATCCACTGATCTTGCCAGAAGTAAAAAGAATTACCATTCCCCAGGTCGTAGTTGAACAACTATTTTATTTAACACCTCAAGTCTAAGATTTTCTTTCATGTCCAACTATAATCTATTGGCTTTGTAATACCTAAAAAACTGAGCCTTCAATGTTTATTGTCGGTCAACCATTTAACACATAATAAAGATTTCACTGTAATCAGATCTCATATATACTTGGTAATTGCCATCAAATTCCAAGATCTATAGGTTTAATACCAAGACCACCTTCTTTTTTACCTTTGTAGACTTTATTCCAGGCCACTAAACCTTCATTCTTTTACTGATCATGTCAATGCCATAAAAACTTACAACATTTATTTTAATTTCTTTTATAACTGCATTAGGGAGAAAAAAAATAGAACACCAATAAACATGCATACTTATTAGGACTGAGTTGATCAATTGTAATCGCCATGCATAACTCAAAAACTTTTATCGTCCAACTTGAAATTCTAGCCATTATCTTACTAATTAGCTTCTGGTAAAAGGCTTTCTTAAGTCTTCAAGAGATTAAGGGGATGCCTAAGATTTGACAGGCAGAGTACCAAGATGAAAGTTAGTGATCTGCGTAATAGCCTCCTTGGTAGGAAAAGGAACATTTCCAAAGAAAATAAGGCTCTTGCTTGCATTGAGATAGAGACCCGAAATTATAAAGAAATCTTCTAGCACTTTCTTAAATTGTCCAACAGAACTTGCATCACCATGAGAGATTAGGAATAAGTTATAAAAAAAATCAAATGATTCAACTTTAATCTCTTTCACCCTTTATAAAAGGTGAACAAATTCCGAGGAATACAACTTAAATTTCTATTGAGATATTCCATAGCTGAAACAAACAGCAAATGGACATAGGGTCATTTTGTTGCAATTCTTTTTGGCCAGGGAAAACATATTAGTTCTAACACACACTATGATAAGGCTAATAAAAGAGTAGGGAAAATTAAGCCCGGTAACACCTATTCTAGGAAGTCCAATGACACCGAGTCATACACCATATAAAGATCTATCTTAAAAGCATATCTTGGTGCTCCATTATTCTGATCATATCCCTTAACTAATTCATGAGCCAATAAAACATTATCTGTTATCTTCTTATAAGGGATAAATGCTGATTGACTAGGGTTAACCAAATAGTCCACCATCTTTCTCAACTTGGCCGTGATTATTTTAGTAATACTCTTATAAAAGATAGTACAACATGCAATAAGTCTATAGTCACCTAAACTATGAGGGTTGGGTAATTTAGTACAAGAGTGATGGTAGTAGATTAATCAGTTTATAAAGTTGATATGATGAGAAGAAGTACTGCACAACTTTAGTTACCTCTGTGCCTATAATGTGCTAGCATTTTTGGAAGAAAAAAACTATTACATCCATTAGGTCTTGGAGCTTTGCCCGCATTGATACTGAACATAGCCTTTTTAACTTCATTTGTAGTAACAAGAGCAATTAGCATCTCTCTATCCTCGATCTTCAGTTTAGGGCCTGTATCAATAGTTCTCTTTTGGATGGACTCCTTGAAGGATGTGCTTGTCCCTATAATGCTTTGTAATAATTGATTATGGCCTTTTTTATAGCTTCAGGATCATGAGTGTTTTCCCCGTTTTGGCCTTCTTTGGAAGTAATTTTGTTTCTTGCTCTTCTCTGTTTAATAGAATTATAAAAGTATCTAATGTTTGAATCCCTAAATTAGACCTATCTTATCTTAGATTCTTGTTTAATGAACTTTCTCAGTATAGATAAACTTCCTCAAATGCTGGTAAATACATCTTTCTTCTTCTTGAAAAACTTTGTTGAAAAGATCATGAACCAATCTACTCTGTAAGTAGTTCAACATTTTTTAGAAGTCTTCAATCTTCTAAGAAACATCATTAAAAGATTCTTTGTTAAGCTTTTTTAACTCAATTTTTAAAGCTTTAAGTTTAGACTAGACATGAGACATTAGAAAACCAGGGAACTTATTTTGCCAAACCCATTGAACTATATTGAGAAAATTTAAGTAGAAGCTCTAATCATTAAAAAACTTAAAAGAAGCTCTACTAATAAGGGTTGCCTTTGAAATGAAAACCATAAGTGAAGAGTGATCAGAAATACCAGATGGCAATACCTAACACTCAGAAGACTCCCATATATCTAGCTATTTTTCATTTACAAATGCCTATTAAATTTTCCTTCAAATTTGCTAATCCCTTATCTGATTTTTACACCACGTGTATCTACATCCATAGTTTTTTTTACTCAAATAATTCAACCTTTAAGATCTACTCCTTAAAAAGGTCCACAATAATATCATTAACTCATTGCCACTAATTCTATCATTGTTACTTAGGACATTATTAAAATCGCCTTGGATTAGCCAAGATGAAGTGTTGGGAACGACACCCTCATAAAGGTCCCTCTAAAAACTATCCCTATGAATAGCAGAAGAAGCACCATAAACAAGAGTCCAATAAAACTCGGTGTCATCAATAAGAACATTACTATGAATAAATTATCGATGCCTTTTCAAGATCACCATGTTACATCTAGTAGGATTAAAAGCAACCTATATTCTTCTTATATTATGACAGTTCAAATTATTTTTCAACTTTCAATCTCTTAATGCTAATTTCCTCCAAATAATATCTAAATTAGCTAATTTAACTCTTATTTTTAACAATTTAAAAATATATAGATTTCTTAATTTAATTAGACCTTTTCCTTTGACTGTTTACAGGGGTCATGGAAACCTCGTATGTTCCATCTGGAGATCATTACCCCCCTACTAGGGGATTTAGATATCCTTGTGGCATGCTAGCCCTCTCTAATAATTTCCACCTCATGTGTTAAAGTAATCATCTTCCTTAAGTTGAATCTGTTCATTGCCTGAATTACATTAGGGCTTTAAACTTTTTGTGTATGTTCAATTGCCTTAAGATCTCTCACCCCATTTCCCTCTGGATTCTATGTAATTATTCCTTGTTGGCCTTTATTATGGGTGATGTTTTCATAGTTTTCGGTCTAAATATTAGATGCTTTATTTCCTCATCGATTATTCTAAGCAGTACCATTTACTTTCTATACTTGTTTAATCTCTGTCTTACAAGGTTTTTCATCGTGGCCAAACTTTTTGTACTTTGGGCAAATAGTAGACTTTCATTCATAAGACACCTCCTGCAGTAGAGTATTGCTGTTCTCATCCTTTAGGGTAATCATAGAAGAAAATTCACCCTCCACATCCATTTCTACCAAAACTCTAGCATATGCTAGTCTTATTTTGTTTAAGGTGCATTTATCACAGTATTTAGGGGAACCCTGAGAACTAGCAATGCGACTCAAAAGTGGGGAGCTCCAAAATTATCAAGGAAACCTTGGGAACTACACCCAAATAGGTATAGATCTAATGCTTGCTACATTTATAACCAACCGAGGTTTCATATTTTGGTAATTAATGGCGTTTATAAAAAATAAGAGGTCTATCCTCAAGCGCCCTCCGCTGCCCAGTTTCATTCTCAAAATTAAACAAAAAAAAATCATTTTTAATAGCATAGACTGATGTTAAACTGAATTGTTTCTGACAATTTAACGTAAATGCTTACAGTTATTGAAATCTTGGAGATAAACCATAAACACACCTAATTAATGCATGCTTTCATCTTTTCTCTTCCTCAATTAGTTATTTAGAGTGATATTTAATAAATATTTTTAGCATTGTAAATTGTAGAAGGTATAAATTGCAACTTACTCCCAGAGGTCATGTTTTTGTTACCAGAAAACAAAGAAGACTGTGGCCTATCAAGAGGGGATTTCTGTACTCTGAAGGTATTTATAGGTTTGCTTCCAGTGGGCCTCACAGCACTTCCTGCAGTTAACTAATCTAGATTAGCGGTGGCTAAGGCAGGAGAGGCAATAGTCAGCAAAGTTACTCCTTGAGTAATCATAATAGATCAAACTATCACTGAATGAGCCCCAATGATTACTTCACTGGTTGCTAGGCTATTGGAACTTGCATTCACATCCATGGCAGTAGAACCCCGTGCAACAAGAGTAGAAACCGCCTGAGGGGATAGGGTTTTGGTAATTGCAGCATCAAATTTTTTTGCTGTAGCAAGGCTAAAGTCCGCCGCGTCGACTATTAGAGATTCATCAATAGCACCATCGGACAACAAAGAGAGAATAGCAGCGTCATGATCAATCATCAGCTAGGTTGATGTGATGGTAGGGTATGTTTTGTTAGACTTCTTCTTTCCTATAGAGATCAGTGTATGTTAGCTTAATGCTAACGTGTGTCAAAAGAAAACTTGCAAAACCCGACCACTTTTGAATTTTGATTTTATATTAATTAAGAGCTAGTTTTACTAAAACATATTATCAGGATTCAATTATTAGGGTTTTATGGATACTTGTATGGTTTCAATTTTACGTGTTTGATTCTCGATAATTAGTTAAAGATGAAGACTTACTTACTGACATAATTACTATTTTGTGTTTAAATTTCAAAATTTAGCCAAGACATTTTTAGATGTTGGAAATTGAACTAAAATAAGCAAAAAAAAAAAAAGAAAAATATATGTATTGAATGAAAGAGTAGATTATAAATTACGCGGGTATAAAAGCGTCGACTTCAATCTACTATGATCAATGGCTTCCTATACCCTTTTTATTTAAGCCTTCATTTCCACATAGACTACCGGGACACTCATTTGTGACTGACCTCTATCTTGATTCTGGTGTATGGAATTATGACCTTATTCGAGACTCGATCTTAAAAGAGAAAAGTAATCTAATCCTAAGCATCCTGCGTTTACCATTTTAGAGACATTAGAGCGACTTAATTATGTGGCACTTTGACAAGCATGGGCAGTTCATTGTTAAGAGTGGCTATTGGTTATCTTATGTTTCTGATCAAGCTTCATGTAGTAACGGTAGTACTCATGCTCGCAGTTGGTGGTAACACTTGTGGAGTATATAGCTTCCTCCAAAAATCAAACAGTTTATATGGAGGCTTACACATGGTTGGATCCCAACATTCTCTAACCTCAAGTGTCACCATATATCGATTGATGATTCCTGCACTCGTTGTTCTAAAGGTGTTGAAAATTCAATTCATGAATTATTGTTATGTGATACATTGAAGAAACTATGTCAAGTTTATTCTTTTATGCAAGACTTCCATATATATCACAATACACTTATAATGGATCTCCTTATTGATTGAAAATAAACCTTATTTGCTGGTGATTTTGAAGTGTTGCTGATTCGATTATGGAGATTATGGTTTTGTAGAAACAAATATATTATGGAACAAAAAGTGATGGTGTATCTAGATGTGCTAGGTTGGGCTAAATCTTACTACAATGAGCCCAAATCTACGCAACCAATTACTAGTAGAGATCCTGAAACTTCATGCAAAACTTGGATAACTCCAAAACTTGGATTGATAAAACTGAGTATTGATGCAGAACAATCATCAAAGTATTTCAAGTCTGGCTTATGAGTGGTTTTATGTGACCATTTATGGGATGTTTTGGCTTCATCATCTATTCCAATGGCTATTAAATGTTCAATAGATATTCTTGAGGCTTTGGCACTATTACAGGGCTTTAACCTGGCTAAAGTGATGGGTATTTCTGCTTTAGAGGTGGTTTTTGATGCTGATAACATTATTCGAGCCATCAATGATAAAATTCAATTAACCTCTAAACTTTGTCTAGTTCTTCAAAACATTGCTGCCATCTCTTCAACATGCCCTTACTGCTCATTTAGCTATTCTTATTGTTCCACTAATAGAGTTGCTCATGAATTGGCACATTTTGCATTAAGTATTGATTTTGAGAATATTTGGCTTGGCAAAGTTCCTTCTCAAATTGAAGAATTTGTAATTGAGGATTTCTCCTCCCTTATGATTTAATCTAAAGTCTACTTATTTCTTAAGAAAAAAAACTTATACAGGTATGATGGTTGGAAAGGAAAGAATATAATATTTATCTACTATATGTAATGTTGAATATATTTTAATTATTTTGGAAACATAAGGGGCTCACTATTTGCAAGGAATTTTGCCATTACAACATCAATTTTATATTCCTACTTTATAAGAAAATTTTAAGAATTTAACTAAAACACCTTACGTAAAAATCTGTTTTATTAAGATTGAAGATACTGCTCAAGCTACATAGGCAAGTTTCTACAGTGCCAAAACTGTTCTTGCCTATCAAAACTGACTACCTACCTGCCTTGCTAGACCTTTAGGCATTGGATCATATTTTGCTACTTTTGTATCTATTAAAGTCTAGTCAATTATTCCTATCAAAATTGATTGCCTACCTACCTTGCTAGACCTTTAGGCATTGGATCATATTTTGATACTTTTGTATCTATTAAGGTCTAGTCAATTATTTGCCCTTTGTGTTAATGAGTTTCAGGGACACTGGTAATAAGTAAGAATAAATAAAAATAGATCAAGTGAAAATAATTTTTTTCCCCTATAATTATTTAATTTGAAAGCCTCTATCAAGGGACTCTCTCTTGAGTTCTCAATTCCATTAGAAGAAATAGAATGTTGTCTAGTATAGATGCAATTTATTTGTTTGATTTTGGCTGACTATTGATAATACTAGAGCATGGATCTGGTATTTGAGCACTAATAGCTAGAGTGCCGCTTAATTGATGGTTAATTTCTGAAGTTGGTTTCTTATTATATCAGCTAGCTTGTTAAAGTGTACTATTCATGTCAGTGATTTTTCATTGTAGAAAGAATTAAATAGGTGATTTGGAATGAGATTGAAGTGTTTTTAACCTTGAGATACCTTAGTCATGATTGTGTTCTTCATACTTCCATCATATTTGTCTCTTTACAGCGCCCAATTTGTTTGCTTTTTATAAGTTGTTAGAGTTGGCTTCGTTGTAAAATATGTTACAAATTTAGAACTAGGAACTTGAGTTGGTTAATGGGATAGGTAAAGGCTACAAACTTAAAATTTTATCTATAGTGAAATTGATACTTAATTATTGTCTCTTTTTTAATTGAAGGGCATTTGCAAGGGTGAACTTATTAAATAAAACCTTATTATTTTAACTTTTAAGATAATTGATCAGTATCATAAATGTAGTTCTTCAACATGAGCTCCTTGCAAGCTGGACTTCCAAATGTAGTTCAATCAGGGTCAAATCTATTTTTGTCTTCTCCTATAATGTGATTTGCCCCACATTAATTTTCTATAGGTAGCCTACCATATATGCTGAGGCAAGCACCAGCAGTACAATTATTGTAAGTGGCCTATTATAAGCATTCAACTATAGTGTTAGGGATTCACTTATACCATAATGTTAGAGCTTCAATAATACCATAGTGTTAGTGATTCTCTGATATTACAGTGTCAGAGAATCTCTGATACTATAATGTTAGTGATTCATTAACACTTAACATAATGTCAATAAATTTTTTATTGGAACAACATTGACACTATTTTATAGAGTCGGTGATGTTGGGTGTTGTATTATAGAGTATGTGATAATCTGAGTGTATACGTAATTTCAAAAATTACCATATGCGCGGGAAAGCATGTTACAAAATGCACCCATTTTAACAATTTCAACATATATCACATATATGCATAAGTATAACAATTATACAATAATAAATGATGAACAATATTGTATTATAACATAATGTAAAATACTCACCTAATGAAGGTAGCTTTACAAATTCTTCAAGTTCTTCAATAATCCATGTGAAGAGCTCACCTTAAAGTATATGTTGAACAATTTTAGTCCATAACTTTTGGTGGGATTAAGGAGCTAGAATGGTAGCTTAGTGTTTAGAATTTTTCAACAACTTGTATTCAACTTCTTTGAATACAATTTTTGTTTCCTAAATGGAGATGGTAAATATTTTCTATACAACTCTTGTATTAATTAAAAATATTTAACATATAACTCTTGTATAAATTAAAATCCTTTAACATACAACTCTTGTATATTAATTTTAGAAACAATTTCTACATGATAATTATTTTGAACAACTCTTTGCAAAATAATTATTTTTTTCTCCATTTTTATTTCATTCATTTTGGCCATCCATTAAAGAAGGAGATAAAAAGAAGTTGATTTATTTTTCAACACTTGAAAGAACAAAACTTAAAACTCTCTCTTCCTAGCCATTGCCGAATTCTTCTCCCAAAATTGAATGAATGAATTCAATTGTTTTGCCAAAATTCATTTTGTTTATTTAACACTTTGATTAAACAAAAATAAACAAAATGAAGTGCTCCACCAATTTTATTGTTGGTCTCCCATTTAGAATTAATTAAACCAAGCACTAGAATAATCGCCACCTAAATTAATCTTTACCTAACAATTATAATTACTTTAATTATAATAGGTAATTAAATGGCCAACATCTAGGCCCCTCATTGTATTAAAATACAATGCCATGATCTATATATATATTATAATATTATCTAATAATATAATAATAATATATGATTTAATTGTTCAAAACAATTTTGAATAATTATTTTTTACTTTACTAATTTTTACTACCATGGTTAAATGATAAAAAGGTAAAATCAAATTATGGAACAAATTTTGTCATTTGTCAATATTTTATTAATTAACAACCCTTGTTAATTAATTAAGTGATGTACTTAACAATTAAGTTTTGACAAATGTACAATTCGAGGGATCCCTAAACAATCGTTCTCTTTTACTGAAATTTATTGGATCGAATTATTCAATCCAATCCGCTATCCCAGTGCACCACGAGTATACTTCATATTGTGAGACTCTCTAGGTCTACACCTAATTTGTCATATAGAGCTCCTCCATACGTCCGTGAACAATGTCCCACACACACGTTACGGATATTACAAATTAGCATGTTAGACCATACAAGTTGAGGTTATTACATATTCATATAATCCTTCCATCATTTATATCCTTGAAGAGCAGAGATATAGATCATCATCGTCAAATCTCTATTTGCTCAACCATGAACTTATCTCCAGATTTATATTTCATAAAATAATATCCACAAACACTTTTGTGATATTGTTTATTCCTCCGGAATATCTTTTTCGAGGTTTATGCTTGCGGCCACAAGACTTTCTGAAATACAATCTCAGAGCATTAGGATATACAACCCACTCATATGAGCTGATGGATCCCATATCTACGCATACAGAACTCTATGAGCATCGGACCATACCCAGCGACACCCAGCGGTCAGACCATGAAAGGTTTCTGACATGTGTGGAACCAAAGTATGGTGGATCACTCACAAGCCCACTGTGGCGCTCAGGTCAAAGGACCACAAATACTACTCAACTCGGAAGACCCTCAATTGATGACTTTATGAGATGTCTATTGGATGTCTTCGTGAGTCTGTTTAATATTCAGTCCTTACTGAATATCTGCATCTTTATACGAGCTTCCTACTAAGCTCATGGTTTGTTAAGATTAACCATCTGGACCATCCAGATATAAACATACACTAATCTATATTAATGGGTTTCACCGATAGACCTGCATCGATGAAATTAGATCAGGAATATTATGTTTGAGAATATACTTGCATAATGACATTTCTTAGCACCATTTGCAACTCATTGCAGCTATATCATTACTAATATATTCTCAGGTCATTGTCCCATTTCAGATAAGGCTCTAACTCATTAGATTTTGCTAACTCATAGTGTTTATAACTATTAACGTTGCTAACTCTTAGCCCTGGTCTAAACTCTTTTAAACCAAATCTGAACTCCTTCAGATCATACAATATCTAAAACGTTACAAGCATCTTATCATTTAATAAAAATAATATTAACAATTTTATTAGAAATAATAATTGTATAATACAATCACTATATATTTATACATTATGGGATGGCACGTAAGCACAAATCCCAACAACTCCCACTTGCTATAGTGCCATTCAGGATGGTATTTCATATTCATTGACTCTATGTGTTTCTCAAACACTTTTAAGAGTTAAGGCTTTAGAAAGCGGGTCCGCTATAATCTGTAATGATGTTTTCCTAGATTATATAATACATCTCCATTAGCCAAGATGTATTTAATTATAAGGTATCTCGACTTGAGCAGTTACCCCGTTAACGTTGCATTATAATGTGATAGGATTCATTGAGCTTAGAACTTATTTTGAGCTCTGCAATTAATTTGAATATCCACAGAAATTCCTTTGCAGGCTTCTCAAGCTGCAACAAATTCTATCTTTACAGTAGAATCAAATGTGGACATTTAAAAATTGCACTTATACTATAAGGTTTTGGTACCGTTGAGAAGAAATACGTAATCAGATGTAGACTCTCTATCATCTGGATCAGATTAGAAGTCTGATTATATGTATCCTCTCATTTGTAAGCAACTTTCTCCATAAATTAGAAACTTATCCTTTATACCTCTCAGGTATAACTTAGATATATTTCACGACCATCCAATAGTCGTTACCTAGATTAAACTGATGTCGGCTCATAACACTTACAACCATCATAATATAGGTCTCGTACATAACATGGTATACATCAAGCTACCTCTGGTTGATGTATATTAAATGTTAGACACTCTAACATTTTCATTTTCTTCTTGAGGACACTTCCTCTTAGAAAGATGAACTCCATGTCTAAAAGATACATTAACTATTTCACAGTTATTAAAAATGTACCTTTTCAGGACTTAGTCTATGTACGGAGATTTGGAGAGTCATATTTATTCCTAACTCTGTCTGTATAACGCCTTATACCCACTATACAGGAAGCATCTACCAAATCTTTTATGAAGATGTTCTTACTCAGTTAACTCTTAACTGACTGACTTGCAACATACCATTATCTTTATCTGTGACAATGAGAATGTTTTTATATATAGAGAATTAGAAAGATAATTCATGCTTCCACTACCTTTTCTAAATACACATGCTCTCTCTTCATTCTTAATCAAATTAGATTATTTGATTATCTCATCAAAATGAAGAGTTTAGCATACTACAATATCCAATATAAATTTGAATTAACTTTAGCATTTTTATTAGTGAAAGGTTTTCTCATAATCGATCCCAGACCGTTGAGGGTAACCTTTTACGTCAATGGGGCTTTTAAAGATTCTTACCTACTTTTAGGCCCACACTTTCATACATAAACTCTTTTACAACCAATAAGAATAATTCTTATATAAATCATAACAAAGTTCTAAACTTGATTTTCATGCTAAAAGTTAATTTTGAATTTTCTGGCATATTGTCAATTTCCTTAAACGATATCTAATATCGTTTAACTATAAGTCATAAAATCCTTTTTCTTCAACTAAGAAAAACATTAAAAACACCTTTTAGGTATCTAATATACCTAACAAGTAGTCTTTATATCCTTATATGACCTACGGTAAAGTGTGTTAAAGGTATTTAACTCAATTGATCTTTAGGTTCAATTTTTAATTCATAGAACTGATATCTCATGGAACATTTAGGATATTCTTTGAACTGATACTTATACCCCTTTGGGTTTAAGTATATATTATTGCACAACCTTTATGCAAGTAGAATAACTCTAAATCTTAATATACTTAAAATTCTCTTTCCTTCTAGTCCATATCTTATATGTAGTAGAAGGAACAATTTACGATGGAACTTTATTCAATAGATGAGTAACGGTTTCTAGAGCATAACCCTTTAGATATTTTAAAAGATTGGTAAAGCTTAATATTGATCGAACAATATCTAATAAAGTTTGATTTCTCTATACTTCAAAACATATTTATGTTAAGGAGTATCTAGAGAACTATATTGAGCTAGAATCTCATTCTCTTTTAAATAATTCGCGAATTTACTGCTTATGTATAAACAGCCTCGATCTAATCAAAGGTGTTCAACATATTTCTAGGTTTATTTCATTTACTTCTAGTCAAAATTCTATGAACACTTCAAAATTGTTGACTTATGTTTTTCTACAAACACATGTTTATACCGTGACAAATCACGATAAAGACATCGAAGTATTGAAACTTTCTAATAGCAGTATGATTCATTAGATCATATACATCACTATGTATTAGTTCTAATAAATTAGTGGCTCGATGTCCAACACCGATAAAAGGATTAATCAACTTCCCTTAAATACGAGATTCATAATCTGGACAAGGTTATATAGTCAGATCAAGTATTTAACCATCCATAACCAGATGAGATAGTCATCTCATGGCTATTTGACTCAATCACCTATGCCATAATTCGTCATTATTCAAAGTTTTTGAACTATTATTAAATTCTGTTGATCTAGACATTTTTATGCATTACTCGTTATATGTCATATATAAAGGCCATTTAATTGATTGACATTCAGTTAACAAAATATTATCGTTATCATATTGATGAACACTTGAAATTACACATTTAATAAAAGTTTTACATGATTGTTTTGTATTACTAGTGTATTTAATTTTCTTAACTTAAGTATGTTTACAATATTGTACTTAATTATCTTTTAACTGTTTTGTGGCAGGTTCGGTAAAATAGGCATAACTTTCTACTTAAAGATCCAATTGAGGTGATTCTTGATCCTGTACAGAGTTGACTCAATAGGATAACATATTGTATTTCAAAAAGTATTTGAAATTCAAGTGTTTAGAGAGTGAAAAATGGCCTAGAACAGAATTGATCTGCAATACAGGCCCAGTTTAAACAGTTATCAGTATTTGGCCTATAACTATAGAAATACGTATCTAATACATATGAGATCACTCAATTTGGAAAGATAAGAGACTTATCTACAACTTTTATGTTTTGAGTGACAACTAATTTGGACCACATCAATTTCAAATTGGATAATCAAGTGGGTGCCCAAGTGATAATGAATGCAAATTATTTTGCCACCATTCTTGACTTTCATCAACCAAGTGGTTCCCTCCAAATTTGTCTCGATTTATTCATGTTTTTCTATAAATAGGTGGCTTGTTTATGCCTAAAGAATGTAATTAGAAAGTTAGAATTTAGTTCAAAATACTTTTCCTTTGTATTCATTTCTTTGTAAATTTATTTCTCTTGTTTACTATTAAATCATGTTATTTCTTCTTCCATTTCTTTTTTTTTCTTTAGTTTTATTATGTCCAAATAATTTTATTTAAGCTAAGGTGAAAGGGTGAAACTCTTGGCAAGGTAATAAGATATGTTTAATATTTATTCATGAATTTAATGCTTCATTTTTAAGTTATGCAAACTTATATATGATGTATTTATTTTATTTGTAGAATTAATACCATTTCTTCTAAAGTGGTGATTCTTGATTTATTATTGACAAACTTAATACTTGGCACAATAAATTCTTGAAAACATTTACAAGATTTGGTGTATATAACCTTTCTTGTAAAGTGGGAGTCTTGATTTATTGTAGACAAATATAAAGATTGGCATAATAAATACTTGAACCCATTTATAAGATTTGGTGTATAATAATTGAAAGAAATAAATACTAATCAATATATAAATGATGATGAACTTTAATTGCTATATTTTTCGGTTGGAACCTCCTTTGTGTGAGGATTCCAATTGAGTTATAAAAAAATAAAAAGTTAAATATATTCTTACTTCTTATGCCAAGAGTGAATCCCCGTAACCTTAGCTTTTTATTTGAATTGGTTAATTGAAATAATATTTGCAAACATCTTATACTGCATTAATTATCTTTAAAGTGTTTATAATTTGTAATTTTAATTCTACTTTCCTGTGGATCGACCCCGTTCTCATCGGGTTATTTATTACTTCGACAATCCTGCACTTGGGAATAACTCCTATATTCTGGACGTGTCAAGTTTTTGGCGCCGTTGCCGTGGAGGTAACGTTAATATTTTGTTTTGTTATTGTTTGTTTGTTTATTTTATTTTCATAGAAGGCTGAGCCTCCTACTCGTTATTTATTATTCGTTTTTTTTTATTTTTATATATTTTTTTATTTTCATGGAAGACCGAGCCTCCTAACGTACTTTATTTATTATTCTATTTTTATTTTCGCGGAAGGCTGAGCCTCCTACTCTTTATTTCGTTTATTTATTATTTTTTGCTTTTTATTTTCGTTTTCTTAATTTTCATGGAAGGCCGAGCCTCCTAACGTACTTTACTTTATTTATTATTCGCCTTTTATTTTTGCTTTTTACTATTCGCTTTTTATTTTAATGGAAGGCTAAGCCTCATACTATTTATTTATTAACTTTTTATTATATAATCTAACATTACTAATCTAACTTCTAATTATTTATCTTTATTTTGCTTTTCGTTTTTCCTATTTTATTTACTTGTGTTTAATATTTGTTTCTCTTATTTGTATTATTTATTGTTATTGTTATTGTTATTGTATTTTATTTCTTTTATGAGCGGTTGGTTTCGAGATCCTAATTCTCATCGTTTGGTGAAAGGTAATTTCAAAACTTCCTTTGATAGTTTGTTAGATTCTCCTTCATCTTTTCATTCTTTACTAATTAACACTATGAGCGAAAATCAAATTGAGGGACTCATAGACCCAGGGGACAATCAATCTCAACATAATGAGCATAACCGACCTAGGACACTTAGAGACTACATGAACCCTACACGAATCGATGCACCATCTTGCTTAATTTTTCCTCCGGATGCAACGCATTTTAATTTTAAGTCAGACATTATCCAACTTTTACCCACTTTTCATGGCTTAGATGCAGAGAACCCTTATCTACATCTAAGAGAATTTAAAGAAGTGTGTAACACGTATAATGATCAAAATTGTAGCATGAACACAATTCGACTTAAGCTTTTTCCTTTTTCTTTAAAAGATAAAGCTAAAACATGACTACAAAATCTTAGGCTAGGATCCATTTCTTTATGGGACGAGATGCAACAATAATTCTTGAAATTTTTTTTTCCCTCTTATAGAACAAATTCTTTCAAAAGACAAATCACCACTTTTGCCCAAAAACCAGGAAAGACCCTTTACCAATGTTGGAAAAGGTATAAAGAATTACTTAATACCTGTCCCCATCATGGTTTTGAAACATAGAGAGTAGTCTCAAATTTCTATGAGGGCTTAACACCTCAAGTTAGGCAAATGGTAGAAATGATGTGTAATGGAACATTTGAGGAAAAAGACCCAGAATAGGCAATGAACTATTTTGACTTACTAGTAGAAAATGCTCAAAATTGGGACACTGCTGGTACCTGTGAGGCACCTAGCAAAAATCAAACCACTATATCTAGTGAGGGTATTTATCATCTTAAGGAAGATCATGACCTTCAAGCCAAATTAGCATCCCTTGTTAGAAAAGTCGAAACCTTAGAAATGAAAAAGAGTGGTCAAATAAAATATGTTCAAGAAATTGTATGTCACATTTGTGAAACCCATGATCACTCTACCAATGATTGCCCAACTTTGCCTACATTTAGGGAATGTATCCATGAACAAGTCAATGTTCTAAACACATTCAAGCGGTCAAACAATAACCCATATTCACAAAACTATAATCCTGGATGGCGAAATCACCCGAATTTTAGTTGGAGGAATGACACTCAAGCACAGGCTTCACAACTACCTTTCCAACCACACCAAAACTTTCAAAATCATCAAGGGTATGCACCATATGTCCTACCTCCTAGGAAAAATCTTGAAGAAACCTTGCATACATTTATTGAAAAACAAGAGTCTGTTAATTCTCAAAATGCTCAAACATTTGCTGATTTGAAAGATACTCTTGCTAAATTTGCATATGCACTAAACATTCATGAGAAAGGAAAATTTCCTTCTCAACCACAGCCAAACCCCAAAGGACAACATAACTCAAATGCATGTAGTTCAGGCAGCCAACACATCGATCAAGTTAAAGCAGTTATCACTCTTCGGAGTGGTAAAATTGTTGAAAAAGAAATTTCTGAACCTCATGAGAGTGATGAATCAATCTCTAAGGGTAAGAAAAGTGTTGAACCTACATCTAATGAAAAAAAACACTAAACCCTTACCTTCACTTCCATTTCCTCATGCATTACATAATACTAAGAAGATGAATCACAATCCTGAAATTTTTTAAATCTTCAAACAGGTAAAAGTTAATATTCTTTTACTGGATGCTATTAAACAGGTTCCCTCTTATGCAAAATTTTTGAAAGATTTATGCACAGTAAAGAGAAAACTAATGTGAAAAAGAAAGCATTTTTAGCTGAACAAGTAAGTGCCATTCTTCAGAACAATAATTATTTAAAATATAAAGACCTTGGTTGTCCTACAATTTCATGTATTATTGGAAGTCATAAAATTGAACAAGCCTTACTTGATCTTGGTGCTAGTGTGAATTTATTGCCGTATTCAGTTTATCAGCAGCTCAATCTTGGGGAATTAAAATCAACATCTGTAACTCTTTTACTTGCCGATAGATCAATAAAAGTACCAAGAGGGACAATGGAAGATGTTTTAGTTCAAGTTGATAAATTCATATATCATGTGGATTTTATTGTCTTGGACACAGAACCTGTCAAAGGATGTAATCCGATACCTGTTATTTTAGGTCGTTCATTTTTAGCAACTTCTAACGCTTTGATTAATTGTAGAAATAGAGTAATGAAGCTTTCATTTGGAAACATGACACTTAAACTCAATGTTTTCAATATGTGTAAGCAACCATATGAAGGGGAGGATGAAAGTGAAGAATGCGACATGATTGAAACGATTGTAGATGATTATATTCAAAAAGGGAGTTCTACCGATCCCTTAAAAATGTGTTTAATAAATTCATTTGAGTCAAATATACAATTAGATCCTGAAATCTCTGATATATGTTCTTTACTTGATTGTGTACAAGTGATTGAAAATAAAGGATGAAAACTAAAGTTTGAAGAATTGGGAGAAAATGAGGATAAACAAAACGAAATTTCAAAGTTAGAGTTAAAACCTTTGCCTGAAGGACTGAAATATGTATTTCTTGGAGAGAAATAAACTTACCTGGTGGTAATCTCTTCTACACTCACAAGTGAACAAAAAGGTAAGTTGATTGAATTATTGAAAATGCATAAAAATGTAATTGGGTGGACTTTAAAAGACATAAATGGTATTAATCTTCCAATTTGCACACATAGAATACACTTAGAGGATAATGTCAAAACTTTCCAACAATCTCAAAGGAGATTAAATCCACATATGAAAGAGGCAGTGAGAACTGAAGTTCTTAAATTACTTGAAGTAGGAATCATCTATCCTATCTCAGATAGTAAGTGGGTAAGTCCTACTTAGGTAGTACCAAAAAAATCTGGAATCACAGTCATTGAAAATGAAAAAGGAGAGTTAATACCAACTCGAGTCTCATCTAGTTGGAGGATGTGCATAGATTATAGAAAGTTGAACTCGACCACTAGAAAATACCATTTTCCTTTACCATTCCTTAATCAAATTATAGAAAGAGTAGCAGGACATCCCCACTATTGCTTTCTAGATGGTTACTCTGGCTATTATCAAATTCCCATAGCACTAGAGGACCAAGAAAAGACTATATTCATATGCCCTTTTGGAACCTTTGCTTTTAGAAGAATGCCCTTTAGACTTTGTAATGCCCCAGCAACATTTCAGAGATGTATGTTAAGCATTTTTAGTGACATGATTGAGCATTATTTAGAAGTTTTCATGGATGATTTAACTGTGTTTGGAAATTCTTTTGATAATTATCTTGAAAACTTAGAAAAGGTTTTAAAAAGATGTGAAGAAAAAAGTCTTGTATTGAATTGGAAAAAATGCCATTACATGGTTACTTCTGGAATTGTTTTAGGACATATAGTATCTTCTAAAGGAATTGAAGTGGATAAGGCAAAAGTCGAACTCATTACACATTTGCCTCCACCAAAAACAGTCAGAGAAGTTCGATCCTTTTTAGGACATGCTGGATTCTATAAGAGGTTCATAAAAAACTTTAGTGCTATATCTAAACCTCTTTGTAACCTCTTAACAAAAAATGTATCATTTAAGTGGACTCAAGAGTGTCAAAATTCATTTGAAAAATTAATTGGCCTCTTAACATCTGCTCTTATCATACAATCTCCTGACTGGTCTTTACCTTTTGAGCTCATGTGTGATGCTAGTGACTACGCTGTTGGTGCTGTATTAGGACAAAGAAAGGAAGGTAAATCCTATGTAATTTATTACGCAAGTAGAACTTTAAACAGTGCATAAATGAATTACACAACAACTGAAAAAGAACTACTTGCTGTAATATTTGCATTAGACAAATTTCGTTCTTACTTAATTGGTTCTTCAACTGTTGTATTTACTGACCATGCTGCTGTAAGGTACTTAATGTCAAAACAGGATGCAAAACCAAGGCTGATTCGATGGATTCTATTGCTACAAGAATTTATTATCACTATCAAGGATAAGAAGGGAGCTGAGAATGTTGTTGTAGATCACTTATCAAGACTCACACCATATTCATCAATAGAAATAACACCTATTAATGATTTTTTCCCGATGGATTTTTATTTTCTACTGTTATAATGCCCTGGTATGCTAATATTGTTAATTTTCTTGTAACAGGAGAAATGCCACCTCAATGGAATGCTCAAGACAAAAGAAAATTTTTAACGGAGGTGAGAAAGTTTTATTGGGATGATCCTTATCTCTTTAAATATTGCCGTGATCAAATATTTCGAAGATGCATACCTGACAATGAGGTAAATAAAGTTATTGAATTTTGTCATTCTGAAGCATGTGGGGGACATTTCTCATCAAAGAAAACAGTTGCAAAAATCTTGCAGTGTGGATTTTATTGGCCCACTTTATTTAAAGATACACATGCATTTTGTATAACTTGTGAAAATTGTCAAAAGTTGGGATCAATTTCAAAATGAAACATGAAGCCTTTGAACCCCATTCTTGTTATTGAAATATTTGATTGTTGGGGAATAGATTTTATGGGACCATTTCCGTTATCATTTGGATTTAAGTATATTTTAGTTGCAGTAGATTATGTCTCAAAATGGATTGAGGCTATTCCATGTCGACATAATGACCATAAAATAATCATGCTAAACTCTTATTAAATGTGTAATTTCAAGTGTTCATCACACCCCCCAACTGGCTTATTGCTAGTCCCTAGCAATTCGAGCATAAATAAAATTTGAACACTACCTAAGTATTTCAAACAAAACGTCAGTTTAAAATCACAATCGCTATAAAGGTTATTTCAATCATAACTTCCAAAAATATTTTTGTGTGTGTGTGAATTAAGCCAAAGCCTTCTTACCACAAACCACAACATATATAGCCTTAAAAATTTTCCAAGTAAAAGCCTCAACTTCATTTCCTTATAGGTGAATAACTTGTTTAATGGCTTAGGATTTCACTCATGGAGTTGGAAAACAGATAATCGCTCAAGAAAAAGTTATATTTAAGGACAGACAGACAAACTAACATTGATCCAAAGATAGGAAAATCAAATATTTAGAGTCAAACCATTATTGCCAAATGCTAGCTTCAAGACTTTAATTATTTAATGCGAATCTTACGAATATAGAATTCGGTGATAAGATTGCTTTCTAATGTCTTTAGTCTTCTAAAATTGAAGGAAGACTTTATTGAACTGAATTGACTTCTTTTCTTTCTTTTTTTATTTTATTTTTTTTTCATTTTCTTTTTTGAAAGACATAAGGAATCATTACAAAGTAAGAGCAATTTATCACTATAATACTTTTTCATTTTTTTTTATCCTTCAGCTAAGCAACCAAATCATTCATCATCCCAAATAATGTCATTCCAAATAAAAATTAACCATTTCAAAAGATCAATAAAAGTTCGTAAACTGTTATCTCAAACCTCTCCACTCACTCACAAAAGATATATGAGTTTAGAAAATAATATGTATACTTAAACATGAAAATTCTCTTGGCTATATATATTGAATCATCCATCTTACCACAAGACTTAAATTTTTTTTGTGATGGTAGTTGTGAAGCCTATGATTGATTGTCATTCCTCCAACTAAAATTCGGGTGATTTCTCCAATTAGGATTGTAATTTTGTGAATAAGAGTTATGGTTTAACTACATGAATGTGTTTAGAATATTGACTTGTTTAAGGAGACATTCTCTAAATGCAGATAAAGTTCGGCAATCATTGGTAAAGTGATCATAGGTTTCATATATGTGATAAATAATTTCTTAAACTAATTTTAATTCACAACTCTTTTTCATTTCTAAGGTTTTAACTTTTCTAACCAAGGATGATAATTTAGTTTGAAGGTTATGATCTTCCATAATGTGGTAAATACCCCAACTAGAAGTAGTGGCTTGATTTTTGCTAGGTGCCTCACAGGTACCAACTGTGTCATAATTTTCAGCATTTGTGTACTAGTAAGTCTAGGTAGTTCATTGTCTATTCTAGGTCTTTATCCTCAAATGTTCTATAACACATCATTCCTACCATTTTCCTAACTTATGATGTTAAGCTCTTGTAAAAATTTGAGACTAATCTCCAAATCTCAAAACCAAAATGGGGACATGTATTAAATAAATCCTTAAACCTTTTGCAACATTGGTAAATGGTCTTTTCTAATTTTTGGGCAAAAGTGATAATTTTTCTTTTGAAAGATTTATTTTATGGGAGGAATTTTTTTCCAAAAATTATTGTTGCATCTCATCTTATGAAGAAATAGATCCCGGCCTAAGGTTTTGTAGTCATGTTTTAGCTTTATATTTTAAAGAAAATGGGAAAAGCTTTTATGTTGAATTATGTTAATGCTACAATTTAGGTCATTATATGTGCTACACACTTCTTCAAATTCTATTAGATACAAGTAAAGATTCTCTGCATCTAAGTCATGAAAAATGGGTAAAAGTTTGATCATACCCGATTTAAAATTAAAATGCGTTGCATCTGGAGGAAAAATTAAGCAAGATGGTGTACTACTTTGCATGGGATTTATATAGTCTCTAAGTATCCTAGGTCAATTAAAGTCATTGTGTTGGGATTGGTTGACCCTTGGGTCTCTATGTTACTCAATTTGATTATTGGTCATGGTATTGTTTGGTGAAGAATGAGAAGATGATGGGGGAATCAAATATATTATCAAAGGAAGTCTTGAAATTACATTTCACCAAATGATAAAACTTAGGATCTCGAAACTAACCACTCATACAAAAAAATAACAAAATATGATAACAATAAATATTACAAAAAAGAGAGAAATAAAAGAAGTAAAATATGAATAAAAGAAAAATTAAATGGCAAGGCCAACAAATAAAATAAAAGTTAGAAGAATAGTTAGAAGTTAGATTAGTTAATATTAGATTAAGATAATAAAAGGTTAGTAAACAAAGGGTAGGTGGTTAAGTAAAATCAACTATAGTAAAACAAGCATAACAAATAAAGAATAATGAAAGTAAAGTAAGATGTGAGGATTAGCCTTTCATGAAAATGAACAATTATTTTAGTTAATTTTACTTCCCTGACAACGGCATAAAAAACTTGTCACGTCAAGAATATAAGAGTTTATTTCTAAGTGTAAGATTGTAAAAGTAATAAATAATCCGGTGAGAATTTGGTCGATCCATAGAAAATTGTGATTAAAATTATAAACTATAAATACTCTAAAGACAAATAAAGTAATATAAGACGTTTCAAATAATAATTCAAAAAATCAATTAAAATAAATGCTAAAGTTAGGAGCGTGCACTCTTGGAATATGAAATAAGAATATATTCAACTATTTTTATAAATCAATTGGAATTTTTACACAAATGAGATTTCAATCAGAAGATATAACAGTTAAGGTTCGGATTGCACCTGTACTGCAGATCAATTCTTTTCTAGGCCATTTTTCACCCTTCATATACTGAAATTATAAATTTCGTGTGAAATGTAATATTTAAGCCCATTGAGTCAGATCTTCATCGGATCAATAATCACACCATTTGAATTCTTAGGTGGAAAGTTTTGTCCATTGTGAGAATATTGATTGAAAATCATCGAGATATGATTTGGAGATCAAGCCAAGTGTGTTGTAAGGTGCATAGGGGTTAAAGGCAGACATAAAAGGAGGTGAAAAATGAAGAAGGGCGTGACAGGCGCCAGCTCCAAGGTGACCAAAAGTGAGTACTGCGATGCCTAAACTAGAATTTGAGCGCCATGGCGCCCAGACGGGCACACCAGCTCACGAAGATGGGTGTTGAGTGCCACGATGCTGGGCGTGGAAATTTGTTTCCCATTTTAAGACTTTCTTATTTGTCTTCTACTCTCTTCAAGACTCTTTAATACTACTCTCACATGTTTAGGGTAAACCTAGGATGTCCTAAAGTCTATATGAAGGCTCTCAATTGGCTTATAAACATATCTTTGTGATAACTCAAGAAATCTTAGTGATTAAACCTTTTTTGTGATTCTTAGTAAGAGAAAATTCTTAGATTACAAGAGAGAGTTGTTCATTGTGAGATTTCTTGTAAAAAGATATACTTTGTGAGTGTCTTATGATTCAATAAGAAGAGCGAGTATCTTGATCCACTATAGACGTAAGCAAGTTACCGAACCACGTAAATTTTGTGTGTTCTCATTTCACTCTTTCTCTCTCTTTATTTGTTTAATAACTTGTTTAACATATATTGCTTGGGTGATTTTACTTGTTTGTGTGCTTCTACTTTAACAAACTGGTATTAGAGCTTAGTTCTAAGCAGACATGGTCACACTCAAGTATGAGGTAGAGAAATTCAATAGTACGAATGACTTCAATCATTTGGAAGATAAAAGTAAAGGCATTGTTGGTAAGCCAAAGGCTAGGCTTGACATTAGAGGAGACTGCAGCTTCATCTAGTGATGAAGAGAAGACGCTAGAGTCATCTAAAGTTGAAGCAGAGAGAAGAGACATTTAAGAAAGAGCTCATAGCACAATCGTTCTATCATTGAGCGGTGAAGTACTGAGGGAAGTAGCATGTGAGACAACGATGATAGGTCTTTAGAAGAAGCTTAACTATCTTTATATGCGAAAATCATTGGCCAACATATTACATATAAAGAAGAAATTGTATCAGCTGTCCATGTCAGAGGGGACACCGATGAAAGATCATATAGACGCCTTTAATAAGATCATCCTTAATCTTGAGTATATCAACATCAAGATAAAAGATTTAGATAGAGCAATTATCCTACTGAGTTCACTCCTTAAGAGTTATGAGAGCTTTGTTGATACGTTACTCAATGACAGAGAGAGTTTAATGATGAGTGATGTGAAATCATCATTAAAATTAAAGTTATTAAGAAAGCAGATCGAGGGCAATGCAGAAAGTTTATCTATAAGGGGAAAACCCTTTAAGTTGAAGTCCAGAACTCATAGGCAGTGCTATTACTGTAAGAAAAATGGATACTTTATAAAGGAATATCGTAAGAAGAGAGCACAAGACAAGAAGAAACCAGATGCTGTGTTTACCTATGATGATAGCTATGACAACTCAGAGACACTCGTTGTTACTGATGGTAAGAACACTGAACAATGAATCCTTGATTCTAGTTGTACTTTTCACATGTGCCTGCACAAGTCTTGGTTTGTAAATTTTTAGCCCATTAATAGTAGTAAGGTGCTAATGGGTAATAACGTTGTATGTCAGATGATGAAAATCGGTGATGTTAAACTTAGACTGCATGATGGGTGAGTGAGAGAGTTGACAGATGTTAGGTATGTTTCTGACCTCAAAAGGAACTTGATCTCACTAGGGACTTTGGACCAAAATGGGTGTTCCATCAGAACTGACGGAGCAGTTTTAAGAGTATTGAAAGGTCTATGGTGGTAATGAGAGGAGAGAAGTACAAAGGTGTTTATGTGCTTAAGGGTGAAGTCGTGAGTGATTCTGCATTATTCTCTGTAGATGATGAGAGTATGCAAACTAAGTTGTGGGATCTTAGTCAAAAGGCGTTTGGTGAGGATAAGTTACAACCCTTAGAGTTTTGTGAGCATTGTGTGCTTAGAAAAACACATAGGGTGAGGTTTAGTACCGGCGAGCATAAGATTAAGGAAAATCTTGACTACATACAATTGGATCTTTGGGGACCAGCTCAATTACTCATGGTGGTGTCAAGTATTTTCTCAGTTCAATTGATGACTATTCAATGAAGTTGTGGGTCTATGTGTTGAAGAGTAAAGATCAAACAATTGATGTATTCAAGACTTAAAAGGCTTTTGTTGAGAATCAGACTGGTAAAAGGGTGAAGAGGTTGAGAATTGACAACAGCCTTGAATTTTGCAATAGTGAGTTTGATGGGTTTTATGCCAAGCATGGAATTGTGAGGCATAAAACAGTGAGATCAACACTATAGCAGAATGGCGTAGCTAAGAGGATGAATAAAACCCTACTTGAAAGGGTTAGATGTATGCTTACTAATGCAAAGATGTCCAAGGCATTTTGGGAAGAAGCTGTAGTGTTTACAACTTATTTGATTAATGGAAGTCCGTCCTCAGCAATTGACTTCAAGACACCAGAAGAAAAATGGTCTGGTAATCCTCCAAAGCACCTTAGAATATTTGGTTGCCCTGCCTTTATACATGTTAAAGAGGAAAATTTGGAATCTAGAGCTATCAAAGAGGTATTTATAGGATATTCCGAAGAAGTAAAAGGATACAAGGTATGGTGTAAAGATTTGACACCACCAAAGAGTATCATAAGCTGTAACATGACATTCGATGAGATGACAATGCTAAAAGCCTCCAAAAAAGATAAGAAAGAAGAACCTGTGCCCAAGAAAGACTCAATACTCGAGTCAATAGAAGTTGAAGTAAAACCTAAGAGTAGATCTGATATGTCCCTGGATTACCACTTCAATGAGGAGATCCTTGAAGATGAACCCAGAACACTGGCGAGTTCATCTAAGTCCACCCAAAGAAAGACTAAAACTCATGAGATAGAACTTGAAGAATACCAGCTAGCCAAAGACAGGCTAAAGAGAACGATTAACCTACCGATCAGGTATGCACAAGCAGATTTAGTTGCTTATGCTTTTAATTCTGCTTATACTCTTGAGAATGATAAGCTTAGGAAATATTGTAAGGTTATGAAGAGTGAAAGCAATAAAGAATGACAGTAGGCCATTGAAGAAGAGATTGGTTCTCTTAGGAATAACAACACCTTGTAGTTAGTGGAGAGACCTCAAAAGAAACTAATTAGGTGTAAGTGGTATATAAAGTGAAAGAAGGGATACCGGGGATAGAGACTACAAGATTCAAGGCTAAGTTAGTTGCACAAGGTTTTACTCAGAGAGAATGAGTTAATTTTCATGAGATATTCTCTCCACTCGTGAAGCACATATCTATTAGAATTTTGTTAGCTATGTATGCAAACCTTGATTTACATATAAAACAAATGGATGTAAAGACAGCCTTTCTGCATAGAAAGCTTGAAGAGATGATATACATGGCACAACCGCAAGGGATCGAGGAGCTTGGGAAAGAAGTTTATGATTGTTTGCTAAAGAAATCGTTATATGGGTTAAAACAATCACCTAGACAGTGGTATAAAGATTTGATGAGTTTATAATGACTTGCGGGTTTAGTAGGGGCAACTATGATGGATGCGTGTACTTTAAGAACATAATTTGTGGGATGATGTATTTACTTTTATACGTTGATAATGTGTTGATCACATGCAAGAATATAGAAGAAATATAGAAGCTCAGGAAGTAGTTGAGTGGTGAGTTTAAGATGAAGGATTTAGGAGCAATAAAGAGAATATTAGGTATGGATATTGTGAGAAAAAGAACAGATGTTATCTTCTTATCCCAACAACAATATATACTCAAAATTTTAGAGAAGTTTGGTATGTCCAACGCAAAGCCTATCTCTACTATTTTAGCTATGCATTTCAGACTTTCAGTAGCACAGTCGCCGACATCCGAAGAGAAAAAATTGCATATAAGTAAAGTATCATATGCAAGCACTGTAGGGAGCATCATATATGTAATGGTTTTCACAAGATCAGATATATCACAGGCTGTGAGTGTAGTGAGTAGATACATGGAAAATCTGGGTAAGGATCACTAGCTTGCAATGAAATGGATTCTAAGATATCTCAAGGGAACATCAAATCATGGGTTAATGTATAAGAGGGATGGAGACAGTAGTGGAATGGTAAGAGGGTTCGTAAACTCAGATTATACAGGTGATCTTGACAAGAGAAGATCATTGATTGGTTACGTATGCACAATATTAGGTGTAGTGTATGTTGGAGATCAGTTCTACAACATGTGGTTGCACTATCTACCATAGGGACAGAGTATAAAACTGTTGGTGAAGCTATTAAGGAGGCTGTGTTTCTAAAAGGCATATACGCAGAGGTATTGGCTAGTGAAGATGTGAACACCAGTATATATTGTGATAGTAAAAGTGTCATACATCTAAGTAAGCATTAAATATTCCACGAGAGGTCAAAACACATTGATGTGAAGCTCTATTACATTTGAGAGATTGTCCAAAGTGGTGAAATTAGTTTAACGAAGATAGTGTTGTCTAAAAACTATGCTGATATGTTGACTAAGCCACTGCCCTCGGTTAAGTACATCCTATGTAAAGAATTAACCGGAGTCACTACCTTATGAGAGTTATCAAAGATGCAAAAATGTGAGATCGAGTTGCTTTTGTGGATGATTTGAATCAATGAGAGGATTTGTGAGAATATTTATTAAAAATCATCGAGATATGATTTAGAGATCAAGCCAAGTGTGTAAGGTGTGCGAAGATTAAAGACGAATGAGAAAATAGGCAAAAAATAAAGAAGGGCGTGACAGGCGCCAGCACCGCGACGACCAGGAGTGGGCGCCGAGGTGCCGAAACCAGAACTTAAAGTCGCTGATAAGACCCGCCCTAAGACCCTCTACTGTAAATTTCAGCGCCCTGCCGGGCACCCCAACTGAAGGTCATCAGAATTTAACTGGTAAATTAAAAAATTTCGCTATGCAAACCCCTTTTTAGTTCTTACTATTACTGAGAAAATCTTGAAATATACATGAAAATTGCATCTTAATTTTTTTAAAAAGGGGTAAAGTTTCCCCCGTTTTTCTTCAGAATCTAATAAAAAACCTGTAAGAAATTTGTACTTCTATTTCAAACACTTCTCAATGCTACCAAATAGGACTTCTGATCTTTTTCAAAATCAATCCAACTCAACTCAATAATTTCATTAAAATTACAAAATTGGTACACTCATAAAAAGTAAAAACGATCATCATAATATCAAAACTTCTTCGTGTTCGTCCAAAACATATGTATAAATATACATGCCTATAATTACTATGCAGAAAAAAAAGAGTACTATTTAACATATTTACATGTACAAAATGATCTTCAGATTTGGCTCACTAATCAGCAGTAAGGGAATCAACAGCTTGCGTATCAAGACCTGCACTTGGGAAGGGGATTTAGAAAACATAAAACACAAAACGAGTGAGCAAAAGTAGCTCAATGAGTACATTTAATATTTTAAATAAAATAAAATTTTGCATAGATAATAATTGTAAAAGACATGCATAAATCATGCTTCTAAAACTTGTATAAAACTCTAAAATAGTTCTAACATCATATGTCGATGAAATCTTGCCGAGCGAATTTTATTTACATCTTTGAAAAATAATATCTAAAATCTATACAACATAAAAACTAGCATGTGCATATAAACGCATAATATGCAATCGGTAGATAGAAAATTATTAAAGCCCTCTCTCGGTCATTTTCTTTCTAAACTGTACCAATGGTAACCCTAAAGCTCTATACTCATGCTACGACTCAACTAGGGCCGTACACGTGAGTAGGTCCCTGGACGCCTCAACTAGCAGCACCCACAGTGATATCTCAAGACATCTCACTAACGAGATAATACCCCGTATATATAGAGAGACTCACATGACTCGATAATCTGACTTCCCAGAGTTAGTGACAGACCACCCAAAATTTGCCCACGTGTACAGGATATACCAGCTGGGGTAATAAACCATCACCACCACTGTAATCTGAGAGTACTAATGGCCTTTTGAAACTAATGCAATAGTTTTAAAGTTATTTCTTAAACCGAACATGTAAAAGCATATCTATGGATAAATATAGAAAAATCATAAATCATGTTTATGCATTAAAAGCACATAAATCATGTAATTTCATTATACGAAAACATAATAAATGAAAGATAAACAACCGCTCCGAGCTCAATTTCGCTCCGTATTTTTGCTCCCATTACTGGTCTCGGCTTTCTTCACTTGCATGCCATAAACGACATTTAGAATTAATTCAAATATTAGAATTTCATTTAACTATTAAATGCCCTAATCAGCATAAAAAGTCCGGATTGATACTACTTTTCGATTTTTATTTATAGAGTCATTTAATCTAATCTAACTCACCATCCGACACCCTGAAAATTTCTTAACACCCTATAACTTTAGTTGAACATAATTGCCCTTCACTTAACCAAAATGGACAATTATGTCCCATTTTCTTCATTTTTGATTTTTTCATCAACCATATACATTCAATACACATAAGACACCATTTATACACAACTACTCAACCAAAACACAACTCAACTCTAACTTCCCTAAAGTGGCAGAATTTTATCTTATGTTCCAACAATTTTTTTTTCTCAATTTCTTGTTTCAATTGCATAAAAATCAAGCTAACTTCATTCTAATGCTCTAATTACAACCAATTGAAGTTTCAATATCAAAATCACCAAAAACTCTAATTCTTACCTTACTAATTTCTTCAATTTGATGACTGCTTCAAGCTCCACACTAGAATTCAACTCAATCTAAACAAAGAATACACACAAGAATAACAATTGAAGAAATCTTGAAAGTTCACATATTATCCTTACAAAATAATACTTTTCTTACCTATTTTTCTTAGTCACTAATGGAGGCTTCAATTTAGCTTAGAAACTTATACTTAACCTTATTATAGCTTGATTAAGTATGAAAAATCATGAAAAAAAAATTGAAAATTCACTGTAGCACCATCATTCTTTCTTGCACGAATTTTGCTTCTCTTTTGCTCTAAGTGTTATGCTTTAATCTCTTAAAATTTCTACAAACTTATTATATATATATAGTGCTCCCTCAATTGACCAATTTGCACTTCAACTTACTTTAAATTTCTAATTTGCCATTGGTTGGAACCTAAGTATGTAATTGGTTCCTTTGTAACTATCTAGTTAGAATAGTCAAAAGAACTAACTAGAATTTCTAACTTGGCAATTCATGAAATTGTCTCTAATTGGTCAATTCTATAATATATGGATTGTGTTTCTCAATAAAAGCTTGTTCCATACATAACTCTTAAATGAAAATTCATGTAGTAAATTAAAATATCAATTTTCAAGCTAATAGAGAAAATTTTCAAAAATATTCTAGGGTTGTCCAACGCTCCGACGAGTGTGAAATTACCAAATTAGGTCTAATATCTCTCACGTGCACCATAAAAAAATATTTCTATTAGGGTTAGAATCAGATAACCCTACGGTGTCTTTATTGCTTTATACCAAAATCTAGGTACTAATACTACTAATAGGGATTTGATATTACATCGCTGGAGCAAGGTAATCAGCAGTGCGGCGCGAGAATTTGTTTTTCGTTTTGAGACTTTCTTATTTGTCTCCCACTTGCTTCAGGACTTCCTAATACGACTCCCACACGTTTAGGGTAAACTTAGGATGTCCTAAAGCTTATATAAAAGCTCTCAGATTGTAACATTTTTTTGTGATTTTTAGTCAGAGAAAATTCTCAGATTGTAAGAGAGAGTTATTTTTTGTAATCTTTATTGTAAAAAAGTATACTTTGTGAGTGCCTTGTGATTTAATAAAAAAAGTGAGTGATCTTGATCTGCAGTAGACGTAGGAAAGTTGTCGAACCAAGTAAATTTGTGTGTATTCTTCTTCTACCACTTTTCTTTTTAATTTTTTAATTATTTATTATATACTATTTACTTGAGTGATATTATTTGTTTGTGTGTTTTTACTTTAACATTTATTTTATTAAATCTAACACAAAATAATTAAATTAAGTATAATATTATAAACATACTTAAATAAAAAAATATTAATAACACTAATAATACAAAATTATAATATAAAAATCTTATTAAATACGTAATTTTAAATATTTATCACTTTTTTTGTCAAAGCACATTCTTTATCTAATTCTTATCCGATGGTGCTAACATTCTCAACGTACTTATTTGAATTCGTTTGATACCAAGAACACCCGGGCTACTGCTTTGTCATTTCCGAATATGCGTTGCTGTTTCTTTAGTTTTGTGTTTCCGCATTATTCTCGTTTAAATTATTTGTCTTTCAACAGCTTGTCCTCAAGAAATGGACCGTGGTGCCTGAATTACCAAATCATCAAGTTCACGTGGCATCATAGAAAGCTTGCAACGATACTTATAGAAGTATTTAAAGCGTGACACGTCAGCAACATTGACAAGTGAAAGCAGCAGTCGGACAAGTACAGTAGCTGTGCAAGCATGTTACCTGTTAGACGAAAAAGAAAAGTCCGCAAGAAATTGATCCAAAAACACTGTAATAGTTTCGCCTCATTTTTCCATTTTAGTTTTTTCCACTACATTTAATTTAACCGGTTTGCATTTCATTAGATTCAACACAAAGAAAGGTATGTTATTCAAAAAAAAAAAAAAACACAAAGAAAGGTATGAAGGACTTTTTTATATAAAATCATATAACCACTTCATCTTTGTAGCAACTATCTGACATTGCCACTTTATCGTTTTATAAAAGCAGACAAAATTTATTATTAAAGGAATGATGGGTCCAACAGTGGTTCTTTTAAACAAGGCATCTTAATTACTTTGCTTTTTATTTGGGACCTGATTGCTAACTTTATTTCTTTATCTCATCTGACGAAAAAGAATTTGCTTAAGTTCGGAACTTTCTTATTTTTTATTCTTTCCCAGGAGGCACTTCTTTAACTTTTTTCCTTTGAAGCCTTCTGTGTCTGCCAATGGGCATTCTTTAACTTCTTGTTATCCAATGGATGCTAACATTCTGAATGTTCTAATTTTCATTCTTTTGATACCAAGAACTCCTGACTACTGCATTTGTCATTTCCGAATATGCATTGCTCTTTCTTCTGTTTTGTGTTTCTGCATTATTCTCTCTTAAATTATTGTGTTTTTCACTAGCTCTTTGCAAATATGCATTACTCTTTCTTCAGTTTTGTGCTTCCGCATTATTCCCTCTTATATGCTCAATTATTAGGATTTCATATTGCCACTTATACATCACAAAAATAGACCGCCTCTGCATCTCTTAATCATCCTTAATTGAGACTTTGATTATCATCATCATTAAGTAATACAGACATTGATTGTAACCCAAAACAAATCTCATTTCGCCATCAGATTCCAACAATTCCTCCGATTGTGTACTTCATCTAAAAATCCTTTGATCACAATTAGAAAGCTTTGCAAGCAGTTCTTTGTGGTCATTGGTGTTCTGTTTTCTAATTCTGTCCCCTTATCCCCTTTCTCATTTATTTGTATCCAAATCACATAATTATTTCGCCACTCAATTCTTTCAACTCTTTTCATTTATACTGCATCAACAAATCCATTCTTATTTGTCATCTTTAGATTAAAAGAACAGTTTGCTTCGCTACTGCCTGTTGTACATTGTCACTTGTGTTTTATCATTAGGCTTCGTTCCCTACTTAATCCTCCTTTGTTTTTCTCTTTTAATTACCTTTTATTTGCATCACTTCTTGTTTACAAAGCCTTCTTTGAAAAAAAAAAAAAGAATAGATAAAAGGGTTGAAAATGGAAGATGCTATATTTACTGTTGTTTCTGAAATTGCCAAGTGCTTGTTGGGTCCTATCCGACGCCAATTAAGTTACTTGTGCTACTACTCTAGCAACATTGAAAATCTCAAGAAAGAAGTTGAGAAATTGAAGGCTGAAAGGGCAAGTATTCAGCACAGAGTTGATGAGGCTAAAAGACAAGGGGAACAAATTGAGGAGAATGTTGAGAATTGGCGGACTAGAGTCAACAACACCATCTGTGAAGTAGAAGATTTTGTTAATGAAGAAGGGGAAGCAAAGAAGCGATGTTTTATGCGATTGTGTCCTAATCTGAAGAGCCGATATCAGCATAGCAAGAAAGCAACTGCAGAGGTGAAGACTATTGTTGAACTTCTTGAAGATGCCAGGAAATTTCAATATGTTTCCTACCGTGTCATTCCCGAGCAGATATGGCTTACATCTAACAGAGGTTATGAGGCCTTCGAATCAAGACTGTCTACTTTGAAGAACATTAGAAACGCATTAACCGATCCTAATGTCAGCATTATTGGGTTGTACGGGATGGGCGGCATTGGGAAGACAACACTAGTGAAGGAAGTTGCCAGGCAAGCCAAGGAAGACAAGCTCTTTGATCAAGTGGTTTTTGCAGAGGTTTCCCAGACTGCGGACATAAAAAAGATTCAAGGGGAAATTGCAGAGAAGTTAGGTTTGGAATTGCACGAGGAAACTGAATCTGGAAGAGCAAGTCGGCTACATCAACGATTGCAGGACGAGAAGGATATCCTTATTATTTTGGATAATATGTGGGGATATCTTAATTTGGAGACTGTTGGAATTCCCTACGGAGAGGATCATAAGGGATGTAAATTATTGCTGGCAAGCAGAGATCGTAATGCATTGTTAAGCATGGGTTCCATAGATAATTTCCCTCTTGACGTTTTAAATGAAGAAGAGGCATGGAGATTGTTTAAGAAGATGACAAGTGATGATGTTGAAAACCGTAAGATGAAATCTACAGCAATGGATGTAGCCAAGGCATGTAAAGGTTTGCCTATTGCCATAGTTACGGTATCAAGGGCACTGAGAAAGAAGAGTTTGGCTGAATGGAGGAATGCTTTGCGAGAACTCCAAACGCCTACATCGGCAAACTTCGAAGGACTTCCGGCAGAGGCATATTCAGCTATTGAGTTGAGTTACAAGTATTTAAAAGGTGAGCTCAAGAAAACTTTTTTGCTTTGTAGTCTATTGTCATATCTTGATCTCACTTTGGACGAGTTGTTCAAATATGGCATGGGTTTGGGTATATTTCAAGGAACAAATAGGATGGAAGATGCTAAAAATAAAGTAAACAAATTGATCAATGAACTTGTAGATTCTTGTCTGTTACTTGAGGGTGGTGGCAATGTAATAATATCTTTGCATGATGTTGTTCGTGATGTTGCTATATCAATTGCATACCGTGATGAACATGTATTTGTGGTTAAAAGTGAGGATGTGTGGGAATGGCCAGATAAGGATACACTAGAAAAATGTACCGCAATCTATATAAGAGACAGCAATATTGATGAACTTCCTGAAGGATTAGAATGCCCGCAACTTGAATTTTTTCTTATGGAAAGCAAGGATCCTTTTGTCCATATCCCTGAGAATTTTTTCTTAGGCATGAGAAAGCTTAAAGTTGTAGATTTGTCTCACATGCGGTTAGCATCACTGCCGTCGTCACTTGGTGTTCTAACAAACCTTCGAACATTGTGCTTGGATTTTGGTGTTTTTGAAGATTTAGCTATCATTGGAAATCTAAAGAACCTAGAAATCCTTAGTTTTATGGGGTCTATTTTTGCAAAGTTGCCTAAAGAATTAGGTCAATTAACCAAGCTAAGGTTTTTAGATTTAAGCCATTGTTCCAAACTAAAAGTTATTGAACCCAATGTCATATCAAGCTTAATTCGATTAGAAGAATTGGTAATGAGTAACTGCTTTCTTGAATGGGAGGCTGGAGGACTCAATGGTGAGAGAAGTAATGCCAGCCTTGATGAGTTGATGCATTTGCGTCGCCTAACTTGTTTAGTAATACATATCAAAGATGATAAGATTTTACCTATAGGATTTTTCTCCAAAAAGTTGGAAAGGTATAAAATATCAATAGGAGATGGGTTAGTGCGATCTTCTTTAACGATTTCCACTGATTTATGGTTTAGATTTAGTTTGTTACTCGACCTTCTTCAAGTTCAGTATGAGATGTCAAGAACGTTGGAACTAAAGCTTAAATCTTCCATCATCAGCTCTGAGAATTTGCAAGGTTTCAAGAATGTTGAATACTTATGTTTGGACGAGTTGCAAGGTGTCAAGAATATTCTATTTAAATTAGATAGCGAGGGTTTTGCACAATTGAAACATCTCATTGTCCAAAACAATCCCGAGTTGTTGTGTCTCACTGATTCAATAAAGACGGTACGCTATGATGCTTTCCCCGTCTTGGAGGTCCTGATTCTGCAAAATTTGATGAACTTGGAGAAGATATGTGAGGATCAACTCAAAGCAGATTCGTTTACCGAATTGAGTACGATAAAAGTTAAAAATTGTGATAAATTGACGAATGTCTTTTCTTTGGCTACTACCAAGTGCCTTCCGCGACTTCAAAGAATTGTAGTGATTGATTGCAAGAATATAGAAGATATTTTTGCTTTTGGAGACGAAGGTGGTAACATTGACAAGATTGAGTTTTCTCAATTGAGCTGCTTGAGTCTAGGAACTCTTCCACAGCTTGCAAGCTTCTTCTGTGAAGTGAAGACACCTTCCATATCGCGGAATAGACGAGAGGAATTAACTTCCGCACCACTTTTCAACGAGAAGGTTAGTTAACAATAACCTTGGTCTTTATCATTTTATTCTTTTGAATCATTCCCATTTATTGACACATGGAAAATAAATTCTTTAAGAAAAAGGAGTCTCTCACAATCCTTAAGCTTTTGACATAACACCACTTTCTCTCCTATTCAACAAATTTTCACATTTAGGTTTCACAGCACTTTCTTGGGCATCATAAACCACTATATAAGTGGACATTTCTTTCTCTCCTATTCGATAAATTCTTTAATTTCTTTCTATTATTAATCTCTATTTGTGTGGAATCCTAACATCTACACAGCATATGTCATGATATAAATTCAATTAAATAATGTATTTATTACAATTTTTTTCCTTAAATCTGGTGGTGGATGTAACTAGAAGCTAATTTGTTTGCAGGTTTTGTTACCCAAATTGGAGGCCATGGAGCTGTACGAAATTAATGTCGAACAGATTTGGCACAATCAACTTCCAGCTTCTTTTAGATGTCTAACACGGTTAATCATTTGGAAATGTGATAAATTAAAGTACGTATTTTCTCCTTCTACACTCGGAAGCTTTGAGCAGCTCCAACATCTCGAGATATGCTACTGTATGGGTTTGCAGGAGATCATTGCGGACGAACAAGGAGCAGATGAAGTGACCCCAAATTTTGTTTTTCGCCAGGTAGCCACCCTCATACTCTCCAATTTAACAGAACTTAGATATTTCTATCCTGGAATGCATACTTCGGAATGGCCGGCATTAAAAATATTGGAGGCCCATTCTTGTCACCGAGTGAAGATATTCGCTTCGGAATTATCTAGCGTCCAAAAGAGTAACGAGGAGAATGATCAACTAACGCAACAATCCCCCCTCTTCATGGTTGAAAAGGTATAATACCTAATTTTTTTTTTTTTGAACTTTTTATATGCATGTTAAAATGATAATAAGTTGAATATATATCTGCTAAATATTTTTAATTTTACATTTTAAGTTAATTCGATTTTACTCCATAGCTATTTGAAAAAAAAAATAGTTATCTATTTATCATTTAATGAATATTTAACACAATAAAACACAAATGAAACCCTTTATTAACCCAATATAGTGTCTTATACATTGAACAAAAGACTTTACAATAAAAAATTTAAAAACTATCTCTCTGTACTTATAATTAATACTCACAACTCAAAACTCTTATAATCTATTAGCGTGCATTACATGTTACTTGCCGAGGTTATTACTTTTTGTAAAAATATGGATATTTATATTAATTGTCATCAAATTTAAGACAATTAAAAATTTTAAAAATTTTTAACCATTCAAATCTTCTACTATTATTCAAAACCTATCCCTTTATTGCCACCTCATTAAACAAATATCTCCATCTTCCACCTATTTTGAAAGCTTCCATGGGTGGGGTTTGGGCTTTAGTCTTACAATATCCTATATCTCAAACTGGACTTTAATCTTAGAATGTTTCATTATTTGAGCTTGTAGAGTAGGATTTTATTTTGGACTTAAACGTTACTGTTGCAACTTTTAACATTTCCATACTTCAATTTTATAGCAACTGTGTTTCAAAGCTTTATCGTTCACAATTCCAAACAAACTAATGGCAACTGTAAATTGATAGGCAAGTTATAACCTAAAATTTTCCAATCATTGATTAGGTGTTCCCAAACTTGGAGGATCTGAAATTAAGTGGAAAGGACTTCCCGATGATATGGCAGGGGGAGTGCCCACAACACCTCTTAGACAGACTTAAAGCCCTTGAGATCCTGAATGATGAGTCAGCCGTTTTTCCACTTGCTTTACTCGAAAAATTTCACAATCTAGAACAGCTCAGATTGACAGCTAGTTCATACAATGAGATATTCGCAAATGGAGGACAGCTCGAGAAGCAGGTCAAGAAGCTACCACAGATAAAATATTTGCAGCTGTTTGCACTTTATAATCTGAAGCATATGTGGCAACCAGACTCCAAACTGAACTTCTTTTTTCAAAATCTTTTGCGTCTGTCAGTATCGAATTGTCAAAATCTGATTAATCTTGGGCCATCTTCGGTATCTTTCCAGAATCTAACACAACTGCATGTGTTCGATTGCAAGGAACTGATAAACTTACTAACATCCTCCGTAGCCAAAAGTCTAGTGCGACTAGTGAACTTGACGGTAACTCGATGCAGTACAATGACACAAGTAGTAGTTAGTGGAGGAGATGCAGCAAAGGAAGAGATTGTTTTCAGCAAATTGAAGTGGTTGCATCTTTCTTACTTACCAAGTCTCACAAGCTTCTGCTCTGGAAATTGCACCTTCAAATTTCCATCTCTGGAAGATTTAGTTTTGATTATGTGTCCCCAGATCAATATCTTCACCGGAGGAGAATTAAGCACACCGACAGTAAACGTTCGGTACGGCGAGGAAGTGGATAAATGGCGTTGGGAGGGTGATCTTAACACAACTATACGCCAATTACATAAAGAAAAGGAATTGGAGGGGTGTGGTGATCTTAGCACAATAGGCTCACAAGCATTTTTACAAGAAATGGTATGGATAACTCACTAACCTATCTCTCATGGGAAAAGTTTACAAAATGTCACTTCAGTAAGATAGCTTTAGAGATTAGATGTAAATTAAAGTAGTTATAATTTGTATTATTCGATTAATGATCAGGTGCCACATATCATTTGTTGGTTTGACTCAATAGAAGATTGGTCAAGTAACTCTGTGATTGTTTGAAATATGAGAGAGTTTGTTCTTAGTTCTTGAAACTGCCCTATTTTAAAAACATATTTTCATGACAATTAGAGAATTTTGTAAAGTTATTAAGAAAATCATTAGTTTTAAATTTATAATATATCATACTCTGTCGAATTAAATTGTTCCTATCAAATTTATTAAATCTCAGGCTCCTTTTTCCCTGATCTCTTTGTGCCTATCTTTTTGTTTCCAAGTACCTATATATTGAATGATTTTATATTTATGTGATTTTTGTTTTTCAGCTGGACAGAGTATCAGTATGACAATAATTGCGGCTCTCTGGTAGGCTCTTATCGTGAGGGATTGTGAATTTCAAGAATGAAAACCAGGTAATTAATTTCCTTTTTCATCTCTTTAATCTCATTGCTTGTTTCATATCATTTTATCTTAACATCAGCTGAATCATTTGGAATGTGTCATTGGTTTATTGTCTTCATTCTGGGCTTTATATGCATCTTTTGCATCAATGAGGGTTTTTCGTATTAACTTGTATGAGTTTTTGTTTGCCCGTAGGATATTTTAGCTTGTGAGAGTTAATACCTAAATTTTCGTCAATTGTAAGAATGTTTGAAATTATTGCACGGCATACTAAACATCATGTTTTGACAGAATAGGACGAAAGCAAACAATGGAGATGGTCTGAGCATTAAAGGAATAAAACTTCATGTTTCTTGTCAGGTCATGAATATTTATTGAATTGATTTGATCATTTTTTTAATGGTGTTTTTGCTTTTCCAACAGAAAAATGGTTTCAGAAATGTCTTCACGAGGGTTATTTTGTTTCCTTTTCTTTTTCTGATTTGGACTTGAACCTTATCTGAAATTACTTTTGTTTTTTCCAATGATGAAATGCCTTAAAATACGTAGTATGTCCTCACGACCTCAGAGTTTTATCTTTACTTTTTCGATGTTGTAAAAAATTATCTGCTCCAATGCAATGTTTTGTGAGTGTGGTAGGACATCACGAGTATATTTTTAAAATAGTACATTAATTTAGTTCCCGAGGAAGTGGTTCATCAGAATAGCAGCTTTACTTAGCCTCTCATTTTGTCAACATTAACTAAATTGATACAAAGTGAAAGTAAAAATATATGAATCAAATTACCACAAAAGCTAGTTTACAAATAATATTTCTCTAAAGTCCCCTCTCAAATTTTGTGCTTTATATATGATTACAGAAACTCCAAATTCTGAAAAAGATTCATGTCAGTCTTCAGTGCGACATCTGGAATAACTTTTGTGAGATACTGCTCCTCGCGTTCCTTCTGTTGAAGATTACACGATGAGGATTCCTCTTTACATCTTCATTGTCGTGCTGCTTTCGCTTAACTTCATTTGGGTCGCTACAAGTTTGATGTATTACTTAAGTATGTTCCCCCAAACTGCCATATCTTAGTTAGGAATCCGGAACACAATTCATGCACCGAAACAAATTAAATTGTGTAAATTCATTATTGTGTGTCCTCCTTGTAATATATGTAATGAATTCCTATCTTATGTATGTTGACATGTTATTATGAAACGGTCTGATTGAAAGGTCTTGTAATTGTTCTGATTTTTCTTCTTTTTTCTTTTGTAATCACACTAACAGTACATGCATAAACGTATATAAAAATAAACAGTTTGTCACACATGCATGGACAAGAAATTTTGTTAGCACTACTCTTGTAATATATATAGTTGTTTCTATTTCGTGTTAGTTTATTTGAAAGTTTTTATTACATATTTATTACATGAGTTTGAGAATTAACAAAGACTTATTTTTAATATTAATATTAAATTTTTATTTTTAACTTAAAATTTTTAAATTGAATGATAAATTAATAATAAAATTTAAAAAATATATGAATTGTTTGAAAAGCCAAAGAAGTGGGTTGGTTTTATAGTCATTTTATAAAATATAACAATGACTCTTATGAGATATGATGAGGCCAAATTAAACGTGGCCCATTACTTATGTTTAAGTAGACAACTACCTGTCAACTCCTTTAAAAAATGTTCCTTCAAACAAAGCGTAGAGCTCGTGGAAAAAACAACTGGAGTAGATTCAAACACTGCACTAGTTCTTTCATCAGTTTTTTTTTTTTTTTTTTTGAAGGGGGCGTTCTTTCATCAGTTAATAGCATGCAAATAACCCTCCAAATTTTAATAAATAATATTTTGGCCACAAAATTTTAAAATTCAAAAATAGATCCTCATAGCATTGGATATTTCCATCTAACCCCTCTATTTTTTGGATAATTATAGTTTTGACCATAATAATTTACAAATTTTATAAATAGGCCCCACATAAACATAATTAATTTTTTACATCTAGCCCCTCAAACTTTTGGATAATTATAGTCTAGTCATGAAAATTTGTAAAATTTATAAATAAATCCCAATTTGACTTTTTGAAAGGAATAATTTATTGCAATTTTTGGTATTTATGTGCTTAAATTGTGTTAATTTAGTATGTATGGTTTATTATTTTTATTATGCATGCAATTTGAGTATAATAATTTTTGTACATAAAATTTAAATTATGTTCATATTTGTAAATGATGCTATTGTTGCATGCCATTTATATGATTTTGTGAAAAAATTAAATATCTAGGGTGGATGCCATTTATTATGCATGCCATTTATATACATCTATATTAAGATTTTTATAGTGATAAATGAGTCCAAAAACATAGTGATAAAATGCATACACATAATAGGACTAGAATTGAAGACCTTTGACTCAAAACCATAGGCAGTCTGGACAATGAACTAAATAAATTAAATGTAAAATAAAAAAAAGAATTAAGTAGGCATCGGTCTCTCGTGGCTGGTACCACTACCCGTTGTTGGTGACGCTAACGAATGGACTCAAAATTTATATTATTAGACTATAAATTTCTATATCTATGCTTGGTATAGTTATTTTCATTAATAGATCATCAGAGGAAGGCAAAAACTAAAAAAAAAGTGGTAGCCACTATATCTCCACAACCAAATGATGATGAGTGGAGATGCTCCGCCACTTCCATCGTGGTCGCCAGCTGATGATTTAGTGGATAGAGATGGCAATGCATCTCTACTCATCGTCATTTAGCACTTATACATCATTTTCATAGGAAGTGTATTGTCTCTAAAGAAGATAAAATTCTACATAATGAGTTTCTTCACACATCAATTATATGTTACTCGAAGATATAGGCCCTTGTTCTTATCATACATAAATTAATGCCCAATCAGTTGGAATTGTTCAGGGTGACATATATGAAAAAAATATTTGAATATGCAAAGTATCACTTTGTTAGGGATATTGTGCATCAGATTTTGTTGCGACAGGTTTAAACTATCAATCTGTAAAGAAGATGTTGGGTTAGTTAGTGATCATAACGCAACCGGTCTGGTTGATATATGTGATGTACATTTATTATGCACATGATGAATTGCTTCTATTCATCCATCAATATTACATGTAATCGCCATTTGCATCTCTCATCATCACATTTTACCTTAAAATGTAATTATGAGATCTCAAAACTTTAATGCTCCAATTACTCTTAAGTGTTAACATGTTAATAGCCTGATGATATTCATTTTTGCTATCATACAACTTTTCCATAAATACATTTCTAATTCTAGCACATGATACCATATTAAATATGGCCAAGTTTGATGGTTGTATTAGAAGAAGAAATTGACAATGATTTTTTATTTCAACTTCATCTCTTCTTCTATGTAAATGGTACCCATTACGTGCTCTATTAAGAGAGCTAATATAGCAATCTCTACCTTTCGGTAAATCATCTAAGTCATCACCTTCTTCTACATTATCAGCATTTCAAAGACCATCAACATCCTTTTCTGTCTCACTATCGTAATGTATATAAAGTTAGGTTTTGTTGAACATTATAGGAAAATAATAATAGTTAACTATAGAATTTGTAGGAAACATAACAATTGGTATTATTGAGCCTATACAATTCACTTAGTTGCTACCATTTATAGACATGAAGTGATTATAACAAAGTGTTGGTTCTGAATAGGCGCCTATACATCCGTTTCACATATAAAAGCTCTAGGATCCACTATTACATATAGAAGATGTGAGAATATTGATTGAAAATCATTAGTATATAATTTGGAGAACAAGTCAAGTGTGTAAAGTGCGCAAGGATCCAAGATGGATGCGAAAGGAGGCGAAAGACAAAGAGAGCAGTGCCTAGGCGTGGGTACCACGGCGACCAGGGTTGTGCGCCGTAGCATCCAGAATAGAACGTGAGCACCGCAGTGTTAGGTGACTGGCACTGTAGTGCTCAGACGGGTGTACCAGCGCCACGATGGTGAGAGCTGAGCATCGAGGGGCTGGGTGCAGGAAGTGTTTCCCGAATTGAGATTTTCTTATTTCATCTTCCACTTGCTTCAGGATTCCCTAATACGATTCCCACACATTTAGGATAAACCTAAAATGTCACAAAGCCTATATAAAAACATCTTAGTGATCATTAAACAATCTTTGTGATAACCCAATAGATCTAAGTGATCAGTGAGAAATCTTTGTGATTCTTTGTGAGTAAAACTTCCTAGAGTGTAAGAGCGAGTTTTCTTTGTGATCTTTCTTGTAAAAGGAATATTTTGTGAGTGTCTTGTGATTCATAATAAAAAGAGTGTGATCTTGATCTACTGTGGACGTAGGCAAGTTGCCGAACTACATAATTTATTTTGTGTATTCTTCTTCTACCGTTTCTCTCTTATTCCTTAATTACTTATTCTGCATATATTGCTTAGGTGATTTTGCTTGTTTGTGTGCTTCCACTTTAACATAGGACATAACAAACTTTTATTGATCCCAATAAAGAATCAAATATTATTATCATTTTCAATCTTAATTAGTCTCAACTTAAATCTCGTTGCATCAATAGAAATTTTTAGAGTCACTTTATACCCTGTATTATCAACTCCAATTGCACAATACAGAGTATTTAAAAGATATTCATCATTCACATCCTTCAAAAATAAAATACTTAAGTTCCTATACTTAATATATCTTTCATCACCATCACTGGTGCTCCCCCATCTTCTCTCAAAATATACAACAAATTACTCTGCATAGCACTTGTAACAAAAAAAAAAGTTATTAAAAACCATTTAAATTAGGGAGAAAAACATAAATTGGAAAAACAAGTATAATAAAACTTTATAGATTTTCTAGATTTCTCTCTCATTCACCTTATTCCTCTCTATAACTCAATTCTCTCTCATTCAGTTTATTCCTCTCTACAACTTCACTATATTATACTATGACTATATTTCAATGCTAATATATGTTGGTGTTATGAGTGTGTGTACCACTCTATAGGTAAATGTGTGTATTTTAAACAATTTAAATATTGCATGTCTTACATGTAATATCGCACAAAGAAATAAATATACACACATAACAATCTCATTACTCTAATGAGATTAAGAAACTCACATTTGAAACGTGCTTTAAACAATTCTAGTTGGGGACGTGGTGGGCTTCCTCAAGTTAGAATAATAGCTTCCATTTTCAAAATATCCAAAGCAACTCTTTGCTTCTATTGCATTTATGTCTCTCAGAGAACTTGAGGTTAACTCTTTAACCTTCAAAGAAATTGAAACAATTTCAATTTCACTCATTAAATGAACTCTTGGCCATCACTTATATATGTGTGGGATTTGTGCTCATATACTATCTCAATTTTGTATGAATATTATTTTTTCATATTTATGCAATAAATAAATATTTTATTAAATCGCTAATTTATTTTATTAAGTAAGATGTTTGTAACATTTCGGATATTAAATTGATCTGAAGGAGTTTAGATCGGGTCTAAAGAGTTAGAATATTATCTGAAATGGGACATAGACCTGAGAATATACTTACAATGACATAGTTTTAAATAGTTGTAAGAGTTTTTAAGAAATGTCATTGTAAGTATTCTCTCGAATTATATGTTACTGATCTATTTCCACCGATGCAGGGTCTATCGAGTGGAATTGATTAATATAGATTAATGTATGTCTATATCTGAATAGTCCAGATGGTTAATCTTAGCAAACCATGAGTTTAGTGAAAGCTCGTATAGATATACATGTATTTAGTAAGGACTGGATACTGAACAGACTCAATGAAGACCTCCAATAGATATCTCATAAATTCGTCAATGGAGGGTCTTCTCGAGTTGAGTAGTATTCGTGGTCCCTAGACCTAAGCACCACGATGGGCTTGTGAGTAATCCACCATACTTAGGTTCCACACATGTCAGAGACCTTTTATAGTTTGACCGCTGGGTGTTGCTGGGTGTGATCTGATGCTCATAGAGTCCGGTGAGTATATATATGGGATTTGTCAGCTCATATGGGTGAGTTAAATATCCAAATGCTCTAAAGTTGTATTCTAGGAAGTCTTATGGCCATAAACATTTAACCCGAGAAATAATTTCCTGTGGAGTAAATAATATTATAAAGGAATTTGTGTATATTGTTTATTGGAATACGAATTAAAAGAGATAAGTTTATGGTTGAGTAATAAGGGACTTGATAGCGTTGATCTATGTCTACACTCTTTCAGGATATTAATGATTGAGGAATCGTACGAATATGGATTAATCTAAACTTGTATGGTTAACTCGCCATTTTATATTATCCATAAAGTGTGTATGTAAGGCATCAGTTATGGACTTATGAAAATATTTTGGGAGATAAAATGGGTGTGAATCTAGGGAGTCTCACTATATAAGGTGTACTCGTTGATCACATGGGTAGCACACCGGATCGAATTGTTCAATCTAAGAAGTTTTTAAAAAAATATAAATTTATTTCAAGATCTATCTAGAAGTAGCTAAGGTTTAAGTGTTAAACCTAAAATTGTGCTAAGTGAAACTTGACACTTTTATCTACTTAGTGCATGTCTCAAATTGTGTCAATAATATGCATGAGTACTAAATTAGGCATTGGTGGATATAGCTACTATTTAAATGAAATAATTTTTATTTTATTTAAATTAAATCAATTGGTCATTTAATTATTTTAGGGTCTCTTGGGGAGTAGTTAAGGTTTAAGTGTTAAACTGAAAATTGTGCCAAATGAGACTTGACATTTTTATCTACCTAGTGTATGTTTCAAATTGTGTCAATAATTTATATGGATACTAATTTCAGTATTAGTAAATAAAATTATTAAAAGAAAAAAAGGAAGAATGAAACCATTCGGCAATTATTCTAAATCAAATTAATTGGATTCATTTGATTTAGTCTTAACAAATGTTGCATTTTCATTTGATGGATTAAAAGTAAATTCAATATAGTAACTTTCAATTGGCTGAATGTAAAACAATAGCTACTTATTGAATTGTTATTGGCCATGAAATGTAAGTAAACATTCAAATTGAATTTGATTCTTTGTGAAGTTGAACGTGGCAGCAAGTTACATATTCGTTGCCATTAATTTGTTCATCAAATGGCCATCAAAAGGACTAACCATCTTTATTGCCTTGTCATGCTTAGACAAATGCCAACGAAGTAAATTGTGATTGGCTCAACAAAATGCAATGTTGCTTATAAATCCCATCGAATGGCTGAGACATAATGAAGTGCGTATTTTTGGCTATTTCAAGGTTAAGAGTTAACCTTTAAACATTTCGAGAGTGAAATTAAATAAAAGTAAAGTGTTACTTCGAATATTCTGAGAAGAAAACTACTATTTTAGCTTGAGGAAGGTCGCCACGTCTCCAATTAGAATTATTTAAAGTACACTTTGATGGTGAGTTTTCTAATCTTACTAGTGTAATGAGATTCTTTTAATGTGTATTATATTTCTGTTGCGTTGCATGTGAGATATGTAACATTTAAATTATTTAAAATGCACACATTTACCTGTAGCACAGTGCACATGCACACAACACTAACCATATAGGCAGCTTTTGCCTTTGAAATAGCCAATGGAAAGTAACTTACATGCCACTTGTTGTAGCATGATGAAGTAAGCCAGATGCTTAGTCAAATTGACTCAAAATCGGTGGCAACTCAACGAGACAATTAGTGCCAAATGTCTCAAATTGTTGCCAACACATTAACAAGATTGAATCAAATTCAATCTCTAAAGAACAATTTCATTTAGCCAATAAATAACCAACAAATTAGCATACATTTTTTATTTATCAAATCAAGAATCAATACATTGCAATGTATTGATTAATCAAATGAAAGAAATTCATTTGATTAAATATGATGGCCGAATTTTATATATATATATATAAATTGAAACAGCAATTGTTTCATTGCTATACTTATCAATACTCAATTTAGTACCTATATAAATCATTGGTACAATTTAAGACATACATTAGGTAGATGAAAGTATCAAGTCCCACTTGACATAATCTTAAATTTAACATTTAAACTTTAGCTATTTTTCGAGTCTTGTCGATTGATTTAATTTAAATAAAATAATAATTATTTTATTTAAATGGTAGCTATATCTACTAATGCTCAATTTAGTACCTATACAAATTATTGACACAATTTGAGATATACACTAGGTAGATAAAAGTGTCAAGTCTCACTTGGCACAATTTTAGGTTTAACACTTAAACCTTAGTTACTCTCCGAGAGACCTTGAAATAAATTCATATTTTTTGAAAACTTCTTGGATCGAACAATTCGATCTGGTGCACTACTCACATGCTCAATGAGTACACTTCATATAGTAAGACTCTCTAAGTTCACACTCACTTTGTCTCACGGAATATTTTTCGTAAGTCTATAACCGATATCCCACATACACACATTGTGAATAATACAAAATAACGAGTTGAATCATACAAGTTAAGGTTAATCCATATTCGTATAATCCTTCTATCATATATATCCTAGAAGAGCGGAGATATAGATCAACACTGTCAAGTCCCCTATTGCTCAACCATAAACTGATCTCTTTGATTCGTATTCCGATAAACATTATCCACAAACTCCTTTATGATATTGTTTATATCACGAGAAACTTTTTCTTAGGTTTATATCACGAGAAACTTTTTCTTAGGTTTAATGCTTATGGCTATAAGACTTCTTAGCATATAACTTTAGAGCATCTGGATTTTTGACGGACCTCATGTCTACATACACTAGACTCCATAAGTAACAGATCATACCCAACAACACCCAACGGTTAAACCATGAAAGGTCTCTGACATGTATAGAACCAAAGTATGGTGGATCACTCACAAGCCTATCATGGTACTTAGATTAAGGGACCACAAATACTACTCAACTCGAGAAGACTCTCTATTGATGATTTTATGGGATATCCATTAGAGGTCTTTATTGAGTCTTATTCAGTATCGAGTCCTCCCTGAATACCTTTATATCTATATGAGCTTCTACTATGCTCATTGTCTGCTAAGATTAACGATCTTGACAATTCAGATATACATATACACTGATCTATAAAAATCGGTTCCATTCGACAGACCTTGTGTCAGTAGAAATAGATCAGAAACTTATAACTCGAGAATATACTTACACAATGATATTCCTAAGCAATACTTGCAACTCTTTACAACTATGTATTGCAAGCATATTCCTAGGTCTCTGTCCCATTTCAGACAAGGTTCTAACTACTTAGATCTGATTTGAACTCCTTCAGATCTATATAATGTCTGAAATGTTATAAATATCTCACCTTAAAAGATAATTAGCAATTAATGAAATATTTATTTATTGCATAAAGCATGAAATTACAATATTTATACAAAATTGGGATGGCACATGAGCATAAATCACAACAATATATTTACAAAAAAAGCATAACCTAAAAAAACTACATTGGTTACTCGATTATTTATATGAAATGAATACATTATACAAAAATATCATCAATTTATCTTTTTTTTACAATCTTGAAGTGTATTTCTTAAGATTAATTCACAAAAGTCAGGTCATTTTTGTGCATTGCTTTTTAAATGTTTTATTTATTGTTATATTTTATCAACAAGGTAATTATTTTTATTTTATATAGTTTTGGCTAACAAAGATTAGACTATTACTTTATGGTTAAAAAAACTCCTAAACATTTGGGCCATTTTAAAAAAAGTCCCTTAAATTATGACCCAAATTTAAATTTATATTACTTTATGAGTTTTAAATTATTAATAATCATTATTTTAGGACTTCGGAGAGATAGACAATATGGTTTGTATCAAGGAACACAAAATTCCCTTCAAGCTCACAAGTTGCAATCCTTATTATGGAAGAGACACTTTGCATTGAATTAGATCAATACACATGGAGTTTTGTGAATGAATACTTATCCTAATGTTTCCCCTAAAATTTTAGCCCATGCTTAATCCCCAAGAAGCCTACCAAAGCCTATTAAAAGACCCTATCATAGGCACCCGAAGAGAATATCCTTGCCTAAAAAGTGTCACGCCCCAGACCCAAAAGATCTGACACGCGACATCACTTACATTCATTCAATAATATTTTTAAGCACATTCATTTTAATTTCTTTCAGAATTATAGCAATTGAATTATGACTGGGACAATTAGTAAACCGGAGATACGCAGAGTTTTCTCAGAGATAAACACTCTACTACGTCACCAGTAGCAACTTTGTTACCGGGAGCCCAGAATATATTCATTGCAAAATTCTTACTTAAAATCATCCAATAACCACGCTTTATAAAACTTAAACCAAATTCAATCCACACACAATAAAACAATACATAAGTATTTATTCAATAGGGACAAATCAAATATCATATCCTACGTGTCCCCAAATGAAACACTTAGCAACCTAACAACTTAGGGAACCCAAGCAACAGCAGAAGCCTTGCCAAATCCGCTAAGCACACATGTACCTTATTTACCTGAAATCACCATAAACTATAATGAGTATAAAACTCAGTAAGTATACTAGTTTTTCATATATCAAATACAAATACATATATGTACACAATGTATATGTATGATATGCTGTGATCAATCAAAATCATAATCTTATCAAATCACATATCATGTAAGCGCTTACACATTCTTTCAAAACACATAATAGGAATACCATCACTCAACTACTACTTAGTAGAACTTACATATCACATATCACATAATGAGCCAAATTTCTCATGGACATATTACACTTCAAAAGCTTTCTTTATTAAACACATCTTATTTTGAAAGCTCACTTACAAAAACACATGTATGTCCATGCTCAATGTCAATGCTCACATTCAGAAATATATATTCACATTTCATATCAAAATATACTTTGACATAACATAAACATATTCTTAACCCCATTTGCAAAATCATACAAAACAATTACTATGTTTATTGTGATTTCAGTAAAAAGTCTAGTACACTTACCTCTTAACACTTTCAGCTACAAGGCTTATATCTCCTTAACCTATCAATGGAGATTAATCCTTTCATAAGCCTCACAATTCACACAAAATACTTTAAATGGCTTACAAAATTATACACAATGCATTTATCACATCAAATTGGTCTAAATACTTGGTTTCTCAAAACCTGTCATTCTAACCACTTACACTTAACAAAATTTTCTAATACATCAAATGATGTTCAATTACTCCAAAATCAGAATATACCATTCTTGACTCATATATCCTTCTTATATATGAATATTATATCAAAATTCCTACACAATCTATTCCATACACACCATCGAATCCAAACTACTAACCTGACAGGATCAAGATACTTACTAAACAGTATTCAATCTCCTAATTTTATAAATTCATATACTAACTCAAAAATTGTAAAACTACCACAGAAATACTCTTGACACATATCCCAATCCATGATAAATAATTTACTTCAAAATAACTACCAAAAGTATTTTAAAACTATTTTATTCTATAGCTTTAAAAATCTGTTAATCAAATACTGCAATGAGCTTATACACTTTAAAAAATCATAACACTTCGACCACATTGATCTAAATTCTCAATTCCGATTATATCACATTAGACATATAAAATTATCATATTCCATAAATTAATTTTTAAAGATCATTCAGTATGACAAAAATTGTTTGTCACTGTATCATACTGTTCACACAGAAAATTTCCAGAATTTCAGGGTGATTTTGGTAAATTCACAAAAAATTCAATTTTTGGAATTTTGAATCGATTCAAAGTCTCAGATGATCCTAAACATGTCTAATTTCATATACTCAAAATTTAAAACCAGAATCGGATTACAAAAATTTATAAAATTCCTGGATCAAGAGACTATCAAGCAGAAATTTCACAATTCATCATAATTTATCAAACTATCTTATAGATCATCATCAATTCTCACCATATCATACGAAATACATATCAAATTCTCAATTATACATATTTCCAAAAATCAAAAATTAAAGAAATTAACTTAATTAACACCAATAAATTGATAATTAGTTGTGATATACCTCTAAAGATCCAAAATTCCAATTTTCTTCTTCTTTTTCTTCTTCTTCTTCTCTTTCTCTCTCCTCTATTTCTCTCTTCTCTCTCTTAAAAGAGGTAGCTCGACCAAAATGAGAGAATTAGGGTTTTAAAAGTGTATTTTTATACTAAGTGGCTATTTTTTGGTATTTACGAATTTACCCCTAAAACTTTCAAAGTATTACAATTTGGTCCCTAAAATAAATCTAAAGTCTTGCAATTAAACCCAATGCTAATAGTATCACCTTAACCTATACAAACACTACTAATAACAATATATAAATCAAGTATCACTAACATACAAATAAAATACGTATATTTATACATATATAAATACTTATTCTTACCAGTCGTAGATACTGGTTACTACAAAAAGTCTTCAGTCTTATAAGTCCTCCACAAGGTCGACCACATAATACCTCTAAGAGGGCGACCACATAAGCCCTCCATGAGGCCGGCCTTATAAGCCTTCTAAGGCCAATCATCCTCGAAAGGTAGACGATAAGATACTTATCAAACACCAATTGAGGATCCATAATAATTTTCGAAGACCCTATAGTTAAAGATGTCCTAGTTCAAACATAACTCTTCAAACAATAAGACTCTATAGTCTCAATTCTAAAAGAATTCTCGATTTTAGTTTTATAAGAAAAAAAGGGCTAAACAATCAAACAAGGGACTATAACCCCAGCTTAAACTTCTTCTTCCAAATCAACTCTCTCCAAACCAAATTACAGCCTGTAAGGCTTTATTACAGGCCTTAAGACTCTATTGAAGTCCTCAAGCCTCCCTTACAACCCTTAAGGACCCATCACAGCCCCTAAAGTCTCTATTACTACCTCTGAGGCTTTATTAAAGCCATTAAGACCCCATTACCAAAGGCTATATCTGTAATGATTTTAATTTCAAGTAATTTGATTGTGGAAACATAATTTAATAATTAATGAACAGACTCGGTAAAGTAGATGTAGGAACCGAACCATTATAATTTAGCCTTATGTTTGTCTTATTTTGATTTATCTTGAATGAATTTAAAGTTATAAAAGCCTAAGAAACATCAAAGAGTGGTCTTTTTTGCCTAGGCATTTGAGAGACCCATTTGTTGTTCCAAAAAACAAACAAATTCAAATCGTAGACCTAGGATTCAAAATTTAGTGTCAATAAAATATTTACCATTTTTAATTCATGATTTTAGAAAAGTATATTTGAAACAGATGAGCATGGTTTTTATAGTTAATAATATATATATATATATATATATATATTTCTTAATGTCCATTTGTCTTAAATTATACTTCATGAAATGATTTATCTTATGTTACAGAGAAAGCACTCATATTATGATTTTGTGATATGTTTATAGTTGAGATTATATTTTACTTATATCAATAGTAATGATTTTCAAATGATTTGAGATTCAAAGAGTAAGAAATGTGATAAAATGTGAAATATTTTAAGCCTATATGTTGTGCAAAGGAAATAGTTTTCAACCACTAGACTATAGTCTCCTCCATTAAATATAGATATGAGATTCAGGTCTTTGGGAGTCATTTGTACACATAGAGGCTTTAGGTTGTGTGTATGAAAACTTTGCTCTTTGTAAGTTTTTGCTCTATGCATGTATAAGACGAGAATATGATTAGCGAGTTATTTGTACGTCAAATGCTTCTGATGAGTATTTTGGTATGACAAGGTTTCCTATGTATACTAGTTTATTGTAGTTTTCATTATTAAGTATAGTATAAGATATTCTAAGTATCATATGTGTTTTACCATGATCAACTAAGAAGAGATATAATAACAAATTCAATTATTTATACTCTAGCACACAGTTTTATAATATTTAATATTATTTGTGATCTAGTTATTATTGTGTACAAAGATTAAGGAATGTATTTTTCTATGACAAGTGATTTTATTTTACGAGATTACATGTTTTGGTTAAAAATTAGTTTATGCACTTTATTTTCTTTGTAAAAAGAATATTAAGAGAAATATTATCTATGAAAATTACATATGTGTATATTATATGCTTTAAAGATTATTTTAAATTTAAAATTATATTCACTCACTGAATTACAAAACTTACCCGTTTTTATTATATTTTTCCCCTTCAAGAGATTTTAGGAACTAAGTAGCTCATAGGGTTTAATCCTAAAAGTTAACCTAAGTGACAGTAAGAAGTCATTTACTTTTAAATTGATACATTTGTATAGTTTTCTTTTAGTAGAGTTCAAAATTCATAAACTTTCCTTGTTATTTTGTGTTGTTTAAAAGTATTTGATTTTGTATATATATTATACTTTCGGGCATTTGATGCCATAAATTTTGTTAATTTAATCTTAGATGTGTAAAATATATAGATGGATAGTTTATACAGATGTAATGTATTTTGATGATGATAATTTATATTGTGGAAAAGAAATGAAAAGTTTAAAATTATAGTTACATGCAAGAAGCATTTAAAAGTGTTATTTTTTAGATTGTAGGCTCTAAAAATGTTCAAAAAAAAATTCCATTAAATTTTCAATAAATTTGCTACTATAAATAAAAGCGTGCGAGTATCACAAGCTAATAAATAAGATCCACCACAAAGTTTATAAAATACTACGGTGCAAGGCATTTCATTATAAAACTTACGTCCCTCAAATTAAAAATCAAATTTAGGTTCCCTAGCTAAAAAGCAAATTTAGGAGAGGAAAAGATGCATGTGTTAAACTTGATGAATAATAACTACTTAATTATTAACTCATGTATTACAATTTGTTACATCTTACAATTTTCCTAAAAACTTGGAAGACGCATAAAATTTAAAATAGATAATATCTACTTAACCGGTTGAACACAAAATGATATCAAATACCCCCTTCTTGTTCCATTGACAACAACAGAAAAATACCCTTTTCTTATTTTTTTAAGGTTTGATCTCAACAAGACTTTGCTCTCTATAGTGTTTACCCGGTCTGCTTTATTTCCATTTTTTAAATTCTCGTCTATTTTTTAGAAAGTTGTTTTTTAAAAAAGAAAGTAAATTGAGAATAAATAAAAGGGGGTAAAAGATGGTCAAAATGTGATGTCCTCTTTCGTTGAGAAGAAATAAATAAAATGAAAGCAAAAAATCGTCACAAGATGGTCAAAATCTAGTGTCCCCTTTTGTTGAGAAGCCGCATACTGAGTTTGCTCCATTAACTCGGACTGGAGGAGCAAGTTTGAAAATCTAAAGAATGGCAACAAAAATTTGAAATCATTCGTGGACTAATTAACACAGCTAAATCAACTTCATCATCTCTAAATCAAATCATTAAACCATCAAATATTATTTATGAAGAACTATATATTTACCATCAATTTCTACTATGCAATTGATATTCGTAAAATACTTGGCGATGGTTCTGGAAATCAATTTCAACTATACAATTGACATCCCTAGAATACTTGGGATGGTTTTTGAAATTTGATTACATCATAAGAATGTTACGAAGCTCATGTTTGGGCCATCTGAACATTGAGTGGTTTAATATCTCTGCAGCGCATGTAGGTCAGAAATTGTCCAGGTAGCTCTTCCAAGAGGGCTTGAACAACAGAAATTTGCCCATCTGTCCAAAAGGACATGAATTTTGTCAATTCAAGCTCATATCTAAATCAGCTGAGTTAATTTAGGAATGCCATAGCACGCCCAACTCTTGAGGGTGGGATGGAATATTCTGCCTAACAAGTCTATCCAGTTTCTAATTCAGTTTTTCATAATATTAGTCTCAATCCATATCATAAATAGCAAGTCATCTAAAGTAAAAGTTGGTAATGTAACTAACATTAACACGAAAAATATTTTTAATTTGCAAGGGGAGAGAGATTCTATATGCACTTACTATGAACTTCTCGCATTGGAACAAATTGAACAATGTCTCGTGTAGCAACCCGACCAGTAAAACTCTCTAATCTACAGCCATTATCAGCATCAAGAATCTGCCGACAAGTAAGAATAAGACCACCCATACATTCTAAATGGAATTGTGAAGTCCAACAGTAAGAAAAAACTAAATTTGAGTACTGTGAAAGCTCTATTCGAAAAATAATGTCTACCTCCATTTGCGTAAAATCCGCACCTCCTACTCCCACAATCAGAATCGATAAGGGAAGATCAGAAGCCCTCACCAAAGCATCTTTTGTTTCTTGAAGATCCGTGAGAACTCCATCCTAGAAAAAGTACAAATTTGATTAATCACCCAAAAGAATGCCAGAAGAAAAAGAGAACAATAAATTGAATAATTGTACTTACTGTAATAATGAGCAAGACAAAATACTTGCTTCTGTCGTGTGAGAGGGACTGACGAGCAATTTGTGCAGCCATGTTGATCACTTGACCAAACAGAGTCGGTCCTGCCAAAGCAACATTCTGTAGAGCCTTTGCATAAGAAGCCATGATGCCATCAACTCCTTCAACCTATTAAATATGGAAGTCAGCTGTTATTGTAATAATAGAAAAAGTGAAATTCAAATGTGATACACTTTGGACTTGTTGGGATCAGAGTGTGTACAGCGAAAAAATTAAGATGAAGATGAAAGAGAAAAATAAATAACACCAGAAATATTTTATGTAAAAATCATGTAAAAAAAAATCACAAGGTGATTGTATATCACCCACACAATATTTTTCATTATATAAAAATAAGTACAAAAATATTTCTCTCAAAGTTTATGTCAAAACTTGAGGAATACTCTCTCAAAATAATCCATGCAAATATTTTAGTATCTCTCACACTATTTCTCTTTGCAAGAATTTTTCTCTCACAAAAATACAAAATAACCCTCTTTCTCTCTCACTTCTTTCTTCTAAATCTCTTGCTCTCTGGTATTTTTCCTCTTGTCATATCTCTCTCACTCTCTGCATTTCTCTCATGCTTCTCATAAAACTTAAGAAAAACTTTGATATATATAGAGAAGAGAAGAGGTGCCTAAATTGAGCAAGTCAAAGAAAGAAAAAACTTTTATCAAAACATATGTGCTGCACCGATATTTCTTGTCAAAAAGTGTTGGTTGCAATGAAAATTTATTGTCAAATAGCCACCAAAAGTTGAGTTAGAAACAAGCAAAAGAGAATTTTATTTTCTTCAACCATTTCTTTTGACCAAAGAATTGGTTTCCCATCAGGACTGACCCACTCTCAAGGTTTTCAAAGAAAGCCCACATGAGAGGGAGGTAAATATATACATCTTTTGCTCTTGCAACCAAAAGTTAGAAGAGATCAAAATCTCTAAGAACCAAAACAAATGTATATCCTTCAATGTTTAGCATGATAAAGCTCCAAAGAGATGTCAACCAACTCAACAACTTGAAAGTTAAAAGTATCATAGCAAACCAACTCTAATAGTCTTACCTCAGAGCAATCTACTCTTCCATTCAAGTTAAAACAATGTGATATAGTGCCATCAAACGTCTTCCCACCGAATCCCCAAGCAGGAAAGCGTCTATCGGAGTCGTAAAATTGTATAACCTCCCCAACTTCCATTATAGCCTGTAAATGATTTAGTCAATAAATTCAGTGGCCAATACACTAATCAGTGATGTTTGGCCCCAAATTTCTCTACAAAATAAAACAAAAAAGTTTTAAACTAACATTTTGTTTCTAGCTTGGCTAGAAAGTTCTCTTGGATCAAATCCCACACGCACGAGTGTTTGGAAGGGTTTGGCATGGGATGATCATTGTATAAAATGATAATTTCATAACCTTTCGAAACCCCTTCAAAGTGTATCAATTGTAACACAAAACTTACCTGCTGATAAGAATTCAATCTGCCTGAAGGATCTATGTAGTGTAATGAATCTGGAGTTCGAGGATTTCCATTTGAAGCTGGATGATCATGCATTAAAAGCATAAACCATAAACAAAAGACAAAATTAGACCAAATAAGAGGGAAAAACGGATTGTACACAACCATATAAATTAAAGAAAAAATTTATCTTCGACAACAAGTAATGTCTTCTTTTTTCTTACTAATATAAAAGGTTTATTTACCTGTAAAGTCAACTGCAACCATAAAATTCAATTCAAAGCCGCTAGAAATGTAATCCAGAAAACTATATTGCTCTTTCTCCAAAAACTTATCAACAAACAACTGACTTTTCAGCACCTACAAAGGAAAAGTGATGTTAAAAAATATAGTGTATTAAATTATCAAAAGTTTATGTATGAATAAACACCTTCTCACGCCCATGTTGGGTAGAAGGTAACACAAAGTTTGCACCAGTTCTTTCTAGATGAAGTTTCTCCACGTCCCTAATTGATCTCTTTATTTGACTGATAACACAAATAGATAAACCAAACGTCATTAGAGAAAAAGAAAAAAAAAATGGAAAGCTAAGGATATAAAGAAATCAAGAGTTACCCAAGAAGTACGTGATCACCACTGGTATTGAAATCGAAACATTCAATTATTAATGGGTTATCCTGTACCAAAACAAACGTCATAAACTAGAAGTCTTTTCCCCATGACCAAACTTTGAATTTCTAATATACATCTAAACAATAGTCATAAGAAGGTAACAAGCTTACCTTGCTCACAAATTGTTGCATGCTAAGAGTTATTGGTCTCCAAATAGGATTTAAATTGTTGTTTATGACCTCTGTCTTGCAAATTGGAACAGAATTTCCACTCTCAACAATTCTAGATATCCTTAGGAAAGGATCCTATAAGATAATAATATGAACAAGAATGAACATATAAATTTGTATAACAATTAGTGAAATCTAAAAGCATCTACTTCATGAGAACATACACTTTTGGAAAACAGGTCTACATTGTGCAAATGGGAGCTGCGGAATCCTATTTCAACAGCACTCTTTGAAGCAACCGTTTCCTCACTGTGGACAGCAAGCGTACCATATTTTCTAGAAGCTCCACGTCCATTTTTGCTTTGAAGATTTAGGGTTAAAGTCCGACTTGGTTTGGTCACTATCTGCCATTAAAAGGGCCGAAAAACAGGACACATGTTAGTGTTTTATACATGATGAAGGACAATAAACAACTAAGTTCAAATTCATTTGCTAAGAAATCAGCTCCTTTTGAGGTGCTACAATGGTCATTTGTATAGAATAATAGTTAAAGCAATAAGATAAGATAGGTTGGTAGTTATTAGCTTGCAAATTAAAGCAAACGACAAAGAGTGATCCATCAATGTGAATATTCCACCCATTGAATACAAGGAAATTACATATATCCAACCAACAAAATAAAACCGGGAAACTTACCTCAGACAGAACACAACTGGCTTCTCCCAGGAAGTCTTGTTCATTCAACTTAAGCATCTGTAAAGGAACAAAATTTAGAAGTTCGAACTTTAAACTTCACACTTTGATAATTATTTGTTATGAAAAAATGAAATTAATCTGGAACCATTGCAGAAAATTATTAAAGAACATTCACATTGCAATTTCTTTGTTGTGTTTTTGGCCTTATTCATCTTAAATTATGTTATTCTTCCATGCAAGTCTCTGACCATTATCAATTTGTTTATGACAGATGACAGTAGACCTTTTAAGTTCTTTACAATATTAAGTGTATGCTTGCAGTCTATCAAATATTTGCAAATTTGCCAAAATTAGTAGAAACCAGAGCCAATGCAAATAAATAGAGATTGTATGTCTAAAAAACAGAAAATGGATCAGTTAGATGCCTCGGTAACTATAAACTTGCCGCTGAACAAAACATCATCTATACCAGAACTAAGATAATAACAAAAGTTAATATACCTTCACAGGTATATTGTGATACTTGGTATCCGCATCATACACACGAAAGCTGGAAAAAGAAGAAGGAAAATGAAACAGAAAATGTGAAACAATGTCAAAGAAAACATGTGAATGACCTATCAAGATCAGTTAAAACTTAGGAGTATAGGGGGAAGCTTACACCAAAGGCTGGATGATCTCAAACTGATAAGCAATTGAAACCTTCTCAATCCAAGCAGGATTGAGATTGTTCATAATGACTTCTGTACGTCCAATCTCTTCCAATGTCCCATCTCGTTTCTTTGCATACACAACCGTCATGGGATCACTCTATGACATAACAAAACACTTGTAAATAAGCTTACTTCCATATGTATCATTTAAGTACAAAAACAATAAACAGAAGGTCTACAAGTATGTAACAAGGGTACAGTTATGTAAATACTGAGCCTTTATATACATAAACAACTAAATTTGAATCATCAAAACAATATAGCAGCTTTTAACATGCACTAGTAAAACCTAGCAGGATGATAGCACTAATCACATGCTCATTATGAAAGCATTTTTATCACAATGCATAAAATTGTAAAAGCATTAAAAAACCATCATTTAAAATATGTTACTTCAAACTCTTTAAGTTATTGCTTATGTTGGATTAAGTTTAGATATATGGCATCAATAACAAAGTATTCTTCTTCTCTGAAGTCCAGACTGTGTACCAGCACTAAGCGTATTCAGATCATATATTTGTAGACCCTTAATGACCATAGAAAGGATAAAGCTGGGGCCATTATTAGCAAATGAAATGTTCATGCTAAGGGATACAAGATAAGATAACATAAGAATCTTGCATCTAAACAATATATTAAGCAACAAGCGGTGTGAACATGACATTATTAAACGTTAAGACAACAATAATATGATCGTACCTTTGATGTGATGTCACGATCACATAAGTTTGAAGCAGATAAAGATAACTGCATTGCATATTAAAAAAATACATACATAAGAATTAATATAAAAACATGCAAAAGCAAAAAATGAACAATCCATACATATAGAAATGCAATGCATAGTGCACAATATCACCATTGTGAGCAGTGAGATCAGGTTGATTAACCTGTCGTATACATCTATCATGAAAAGAAGACGTAAAACAATTCATGTTGATTTCAAGCGTCCACTTCCATGGTGGTTTCATTGTACTAAATCCTATTGGCTGCAGCCAAGATTGAATATTATTCAGTTCGACATATCAGGGGTGCAACATGTTGATTTCAAGCGCCCACTTTCATGTTTATTTTGTTAGCATATGTATATAACTTGTCCAAAAGGTTTCCAGGTAGATGGAATCCAAGTAGGCCTTCAGACAATTCCCCAGTTGTTTTCATCAATAAGTAAAAAACTAAAAGCATCTGGTGGTCCATGATATGAGAAGACATTCTTATCTCAAGCATTATGAGTATTAAACTTGATCATGACGCAAGCCATTAAGGTACTAATATTGTTTTAAGATAATGCTTTCTCTTGTATTTGCTAACCAGCATCCACAAATCCATGTTCCCTCCAGGGGAGCAATCTCTTTCAGGGGAATGATCAACTTGCAAGAACCTATAATATCTCAATCAATCAAATTATCTTGAGTAATTAGTTTCAGTGACGCCATAGGTCAATGAATCAACCTTCTCAATGATCACTAAACCCTTGCGTGTCCATCACTGCCTATATTCACAAGAAAAGTACTTCTTAATAACAAAACATCAGATCAATGTCCACTGAAATCAAATAAACACAAGTATTTGTGAAACTAGAAGTAAAATGAATTGGAAAAAAGAAAATTGGCAAATTCTTTTTAAAGAAGCAGTTGATAATGGACAAATGCTTTCTAAAGAAGCAGTTGATACTTTTAAAAGCACTTTATAGGTGCTTCTTCGAAAATTGTTTCTTCTGTAAAACCTTTTCTAATCGGAAAACACTCTTTAAAGCAGCAGCACAAAGTTAACTATTCGCAGCAAAGAAGTTCTGACAGTTTTTCTAAACAAATTTTTTTTTTACTTAATCATCCAATCCACTATATACATGATCAAAACAGAGCCACAAAAATAATAAAAATAGAGCCGCAAAACTAATAAAAACACAGCCGCAAAATAATAAAACCTGAGACAAATTTTTTTAAAAAAAATTGGTAATATTATTCAGACAGAACCAATAAAATCACTAAAATAATTAAAAAAGAGAAAATAATCAAACAAAAATATTTTAAAACGAGAAAATAATCAACCAAAAATATAAAGGAAGTAAAATATATATAAATTAATTTACAATCGAATTGAAAAATAAATTGACAAGATCAGCTTAGGATTGACTCGGTGAAAACAAAAAAAAACTTAGTAAAAATAAATAAACAACCAAATTTTTAAAAAACAAAAACTGCTTTTAATAAAAAATGAATATACCTCGATCTGAGTGAATAGGGCGTGGAGGCCACGAGATTTGTTGAAGAAGTCAACAGCGTCGTTGTGACCAGCACTGTTTCTGTGGGCCACTTCAGGCAGGGATTGGGCCCCACCGACGGCCTGTTTGCCACCTCTTATGTCCCCTGAGATGCACAATCCCATCGCTTTCTCTCTCTTAAAAATCTCTGTCCTCTGTTTTTCCTTTTGAAAAACAAAGCTGAAAATTAATAGAGAATTTTGAAAAACAAATCGATTTTGTTTATCAGAAAGTTCTCAATTTTGTGCAAGTTGCGAGGCTTATTCAGTTCAATAACTGCTCGGTATCGAAATGCTTAAGACCTCTTTTTTGTTCGTGAACTCGTCACCTCGGCGAGGAAGTGAAGCGTTCTATTCGGCTATTTATAGTGTTAAGTTGAGGTTTGTTTTGTGCGTCTTGCTGAGAAATTCAAGAGAAAAACACTCTTTTATTTCTACCAAAATTTGAACTTCTAATCTAAGTTAAATGATGTACAGACTTTACTTCTAAATAAACGTACCAGCGCAAATAGTAATAATTCTCTCTTGTAATAGGGGTCTTTTTTTTTTTTCCTTACGGGGTCTACACTCCTGAAGTCTTCTGACGCGCTGAGTGACAATAATTTTCTCACAAAAAAATAGTTTATTAAAAAATTACTTCTTTTAATTATTTAATAAATTTTTTTCATTAAATTACAATCATAATTTGCATTTACGTAATAATTAATATTACTCGTTTCTTTTCTCGACAATATATGCTAATTTGATACGTGGGTCCAAATAACAATGATATGAAAACTCAAACCTTTGAATAGATTTTGTCAATATAAATATATAATGTAAATGATTGTAACAATTAAGTTATTGTGAAAATACCATGAAAAAAACACCAAGGAATTGTACAATTCAATTTCTCTTAATATTATTAGTCACTAATTAGTAATTAAATAGTACATGTAATTCGTTGGTTTTGTGAATGATTCAATTTGGATGATGTTTTAATTAAATCCTCTTGGATTTTATAAGTTGGGACAAAATAGAATAGATCAATAGCTTCTCTTTACAAGTAAAAGCTTTGGGTATATATAAAACCAAAGAATAACGTATAAGGATTGGGAATCATATTTTATCTAATGACGTCATTTATAAGGTTATGCAAGTTATGGCTTTTTGACATCTTGTGTGCACACAAACTCAATCATTTTGTTCATATTAACATTAATTTGTTAATACATTAATCAAATTATGATAAGGATTGAAGTTGTTGTTGGTTATTGGAAATAGTATAAACAAATACTTGGCAAAGAGAAAAGTAATAACTAATGGGGACTTTCTTAGTTTTAGTCAGCATAAAAATGTAGTTAATTCCATAACTATAGCCTATGACGAGACACTTATAACGTAAGCACACCATGAGATGACACTGAAGTTATTTCGGAGTGTACATCCAGTTCTGTGTCTGTATCTGTATCTATCATCAAAATTAGAGCTGTGATATGTAATTTTTACTGGCCCTTTGTTGCAATATTATTAGTCAAAGTATTTGCATGACACTGAAGTTTCGGTTCAATTCTGACCCTCTAACTGAATTGAAATCAAATTTAATCGGTTCAATCCCATTTGCTCGGTTTAATTTCAAATTTTTTTTGTTATTTTTTTTTTCCATTTTGAACTGAACTAAACTGAAGCTGAATCAAAATTGAATCGATCAGGTCTAAATATAACTAAACCAAATCTTAAACTGAAATTAAAACTTAACCAAACTGAATCAAAAATTTCAGTTCTGTTCGATTAGCCAATTAATTGAACCGGCACCCACTCCTATTAAAAAGTATAATAATTTGTGAAAATTGTGAAAGTATTTGATAAGCACCCTTTTATTTTAGGAAACATATCATTTGATCTCTAATTTTATGAATATGTACCAATTTATTTCTCACTTCTTTAATATATACCATATTAGTCGCGACGAAAATGATAGTTGTGTTAATGACAATAATGGTAATAAAGAATTACCAAAAAAGTCCCTACAAGGACTAACATGACATATATTAGAGAAATGATGACTAAATTGCTATATATCTATAAAAGCAGAGACTAAAATAACATTTCTCTTTTATTTCACAAATACTGTTTTTGTCCATAACACATCTATATATGTGTGTATTGCAATTAAATTTGTTATCTTATAATATATAGTTAAAAATCAAAATGTATTACACCTCAAATCTCAAATAGAGATCCTAAATCGAGTTGATAATATTAATAGATTAAATTAATAAAAAAATAAAAAATAGAGTGAGTTTCTCTTAACTTAAATTTTTAATTTAAAATGATTATTTTTAAATTTTTTTATCCATTAATCTCTTACAAGCTAATGGTGTAAATTTAAATTTAACAACTTATACATTTTTTTTAGAATACATGAGATTATAATGTTAATACTACATCAAACTATATTATTGATATTACAATAAGATTATACTATTAGAATTTTTTAGGAGTAACACGTATAATTTTAAAACATATTCTATTCAAATTATACTAACGAAATCATCGAGAACAACATTAAAACTATACTATTATAATTATTTAGGAGGAAGACGTACAATTTTAAAGCACATCCCATCTTAATTGCATGATTGAGATTTTTAGAAATAACAATATAACTTTAAATATATCTAACTCGGATTAGAAGACTCCCATAAAAAGAGAGAAGTAAATGAACTATTTTAGCATTTGTGAGAGCTCGAACCTCCTAACAATCGTGAAAGTGCACTTTTATGGTTGTCAAACACTTTTATATTATATAAATAATACACATAACATTAATAATGAAAACATGAGTTATAATTAGCTTAAATATTCTACTTCAGAGTAGCTTTATGGTAGAGATCTCAATTCTTATATTACATCGTTTAAGTTGTCTTTGTTACCCGTTTCAAAGTTTTTATTATATACTACACAAATTTTCGTTATATTTTAGATCTTGTAAAATATTATGCATGAATTTAGAAATCCAACCAATAAATTAAGAGATATAACTAAAAATTAAAAAATATTTATAAAAAAAAACTCTGACCATAAAATCACACCCTGGTCCTACCCTTCATTGCTTGTCCAAATTTTATTGGTCAATTTTATAAGTTCCGAATGCATGGTCATACATCACGTTATTACTTGACAAGTTACTTGTTAAGAAATAATTCGACGTGATTACTTCCAGTTCCAGTGTCATCGATCGGGACCAACTGTCGCTGGGCATGGCAGGAGGAAAATGCCATGCATGCATGCAAACACGTGTAGGGAAGAACGAGAATTCCAATGCATGCACGCCCGCGGGGAGTGTTCGAGTTATTGGTGGTTGGGGGAGGAATTACCATGCAGATTTCTGAACTTTCTTTTAAGTCTGCTTGTAGTTTGCATTGAAGTTTCATTCACTATTTTTGAGTCTTTGTTATTACTTGAAGTTATTACTTGTTAAGAAATAATTCGACGTGATCGTTACTTCCAGTTCCAGTGTCATCGATCGGGACCAACTGTCGCTGGGCATGGCAGGAGGAAAATGCCATGCATGCAAACACGTGTAGGGAAGAAAGAGAATTCCAATGCATGCACGCCCGGGGGGGAGTGTTTGGGTTGTTGGGGGTTAGGGGAGCAATTACCATGCAGATTTCTGAACTTTCTTTTAAGTCTGCTTGTAGTTTGCATTGATGTTTCATTCACTAGTTTTGAGTCTTTGTATGATTGTATCTACCCAGAATATATACATATAGCATAATAGTCTCTAAGTTGACTAGTCTCGGAGATTTCGGCATGCGTTTACAATTATTTAGAGCATTGTTCATTAACATAATCATGCTTGCTTGGTTAGCGTTTATCCAATGTCAACATTGACTTTGAATTTTTGTGACTTAGGCTGTAGCATTAGCATCTCATGCTTATGCTCCTCTTAACATACATTTGTCTATCCCACAAATTATTGAAGTCTAATGGTAACAAACGTGCACTTCTACATCCAATCTGTGTTTGATCCTCTTAATATTTGTGACTCTTGTTGATGCAGTTATCCCCATTCATTATATGAAGTAAAATTAAATTATATGATAATTATGTTAGTCTCACCAAAATGTTATTATTATTATCATTGGACACCAAGATGTTGATAATAACAACCATTTTGATTGTGAAATTTGGTGGTTCAAATTTATGTTTGGGTATGATTTTAATTTGAAAATAGATGAAGAGATGACATGTGGTCGAAAACACGTTGAACGAATAAAAAAGAGAGTGAAATGGAGAGTCAAAAAAAAGAAGGGGCTCGGAATACACAAGGAAGAGCTTCCCAAGCCTTGGTGTCGTGGCTCCAAGCTTGGCAGTAACTGGGCGCTGTGGCGTTGATTTTTAGAGTTTTCCCATTTTTGGGTTATTTCAACTTATTTAATTCAATTTTAAATTTTTTTATATGTGAACTCTTATTCAAAAAACGTTTTAGAGTTTTTAAGAATAATTTGAAGTTTATATAAACCTTTGTAAAGTCATTAGGATGACAATCCATTGAGAGCATCAACAAGAGAAAGAATAAAGAGTTTAGGGAATGCTTGAGTGTTGAATGCGCAAGAGAGTATTGTTATAAATCTTTGGAGAGCTCAATTTATTAAGTATTTTTAATAATCTCTTGAGAGATCTTTAGGATCTTGTATGATTCATTAATAATCACTAGTTAATAAAATAAGTTAGAATCTTATGATCCACTATGGACATAGACAAATTATCGAATCATGTATATTCTTATATTTTTGTGTAATTGATTGTTGTCTCTATTGCTTTGTGCGTCTTCTTAGTTCTTATATACTTGTGAGCGAAGAATTTCGCACGCATAAAAATTTTAATAAATGGTATTAGAGTTAAGGTTATTATATCATGGCACCTTACAAGTATGAAATTAGAAGTTCAATAAGTATAATGATTTCAATTTGTAAAAGTAAAAGGTAAAAATAAGAATTTTACCGGTAAATCAATAGTTAGATTCAACCTTTAAAAAAACTCAAGTAACAATTATTGAAGAAAAGAAGCTTGAGACATCAAGTCCTAGTCCAAATCGTGAATTCATTCAAAAAAAACATAGTCATAGCACAATAGTTATGTCATTAAGTGATTTGATTTTAAGGGAAATTGGTAGAAAGAAGATGACAATAAATCAATTGTTTTTGCACTTATGCGTAATCAATTGTTGGCTCGATTACTTTATGTAATCTTTTCCGTTCTTGTATATTTGTTAATGAAGACTTCTACATACGTAAAATTCTCACCATTGACAATATTAATATTAGGTCAATTTCCACGTCAACTTTAATTTAAAAGTTTCCATTTTGTGGCACATTATTTTAGTGATCTACCTTTAAAGACGAATTTTGGTACTTTACAAATAACCTTTGCCAAAAGATGGAAAAAGAAAAAACTTTTCGAATGGAAAAAAAATGGAGAAAGAATCTTTTGACCTTTCGCACAAAAAAAAATTATTAATCAACGAAGATATGTATAGTTATGTAAAGAATTTAGAAATGATGCGTCTTTCAGTCAAAGAGGAGTTTTTGCATAATTTTGTTGAAATTGGACACCAAAACCTTCTTATCAATTCAAGGAATTTTAATGATTGAACTAAAATGATCTACCCCAACCCCACCTTAGCGTCAGGCAGATCTGCTACCTTGAACGTAAACTATCTATTTGATTCTCTAAAATTCACTAAATAAAGGTAATAAAAAATTAAAGTATATATTTTAACATGATTTTACTAAATATCTCATAAATATATTAGTGTATATGAATGTATGTCATAAACATCATGTGGCTCAATGAGACTTCATAAATTTTATAATACTTGTAAAAAAATTATTTTTTATGAAAAATTGGCGAGTCTAATGACTCAATGAATAACAAAAAAATATATATCTATATTTTCACAATAAATTAAATTAAATTCTTATAATAATATTTATAATAGATTGATTATTATATTAGACATTTATATAAATATGCATCTTGTAAATAACATAAAAATCACATTGTGAGTAAACACGAAATATATATACTAATACCCTAGGTTGTCGTAAATTCTGTTTTGAAGTTGAATATCATATGTAAAACATGAAAGTATATGGATATTATAAAAAGTCAATAAATTTTGTAATTTAAAATAAACATGAAACTTAATATTAAATAAATATAAAACTTGTGCTAAAATACAATTACCTGGCACCTATTATTATATCTCTTTTTAGTTGAGCATGGGAAAACATATAAGATATTTGATATATTATACTTATATTAAAAATTACACTAAATTAGTATCCAAGGAGAAATATCATCGTACTCGGAATACTTCTCAGACAGAGCGTTGGACGTACTCTTTTCTATCTAATCTCATATCCTCGTCTTACACATGCTCAGAGCAAACTGATATCTTTGTTTTAAGCATGTGCAGAGCAAACTAGCTCCCAAAGAGTAAAGCGTCCATACACATGGTCCAAAGCCTATATTGGTGTATAGACAAGTCCCAAATACCTGAATCTCATATGTAAATCTAGAGGGGAATGGTACAATTTAGTGATTTCAAAATATTTTTTAATATCAAATCTCATATTCTTTAAATTCTAAATTTACTTAGAGATTATTACTGATACATGAAAAATACTATATCAACTATAATATTTTCTTAACTAATTACACATTCATTCATATACTTGAATTCATCTCATTTTTATAAAATAAACATAAATAAATAGACCGTGTTTAAAAATAATTATAAAGAAACAAATAAAGATTTATCATCTTATACTTTATACTTTACACTTTAATCACATAAATTATTTAAGCATATTTCTACTACTATATATTAACATGGATCTTAATTTCTAATTATAAAATCTCTACATTTAACATAATTATAAAATAAATTATATTAAATTCTAACTATAATTTATGTACATACATTTGTACTAATCATAAAAAAATTACACTTAACATAATCATAAACATGCCAAGAATATATATACTAAAATCATAATTAATTAATCACAATATTTATTTATCTAGAATAAATTATGAATAAAATAAATACAATATTGTGAAATTTAACTGTAAGACTACTATATTAAAAACATAATGTATGTATCTATAAGGTATTCACTAATCATTTACAACCTCACTTCTTATTTTCTTAAACTGCATATATTTACATCTATTCCATAAACTCTTTCTTAATTATTAATCACAAATAAATACTCATCAATTTCACTTTGTCAACAAATAAAATAGGCAAACAATAACAAAATAATTTTATTAGATATTCATCATAATTATTATTAAATCTCTTATATTCTTAATTTAATATTTCTATTTAAAATTTTATTCCAACAATTACTATTACCCATAAGCCTTAAAACTATTCCAAATAATTTTAGAGAAAAAACCTTCAATAACATTTCATACATACATATACACATACATTAGTTTCATGCCCAATACAAATAATATACATACATACATATCAATTTCATGATAAATAAAATAATATACATATACACATACATACTTACATACATATATATATATATTATTTCTATGATCAATATACATACATGCATACGAATACATATATACATACAAATATATACACATATGTACATACATACATACAAATACATCCATACATATTTCTCATATCAACTATAAATAAATATAAAAATAAATAAATATATTAAACAACTTTATAAATAAAGAAAACCACTAAAAGTGTAGAATGGAACACATCCAAAATTCTCCGATTTTTCTCCATCTCCTTCTTTCTCTTTTTATTTTTTCCATCTTTTTCTTCTTCTTTTCTTCTTCCTCGGTTTCTCTCTTTTTTTTTTCCATCAATCTTCTACACTCTTCTATAAGTGAACTTCACATATTTTAATTATAATAAAATATAATAATATAAATATACATGTAATAATTTTCTTTGACCCCGCAAACTTATTACCAATATAAATATTTATAATAATAGTATTATGAGGCCTACATGTTTATAATTATAAAAATATTTGAAAACAAAAAAGGTGTTATAGCACAATTAAAATTCAAGCAACGGAAAAAGTCTATCCTTCCAAGATAAAAGTCAATCTCAAGAAGGAATCAGTATTTGCCAAACAAGAACGTTGCTTGGTTGAATGATTCAACATTCCAAATTTAATTGTTTCAGAAGGACTAAAAAAGGGGCAGTGAATTTCAAGTACTCTTTCCTTGTAATTAGTCTTGTAGAAACATACAGGACTAGAGTGTAGAAACATATAGGACTAGAGTTAGAGTTAATATAATCATATTATTTATATTATTTAATATATTACAATATTAAAATATCTTAATTATTTAATTCTTAAATAATTATATATATAAAATTATTAAAATGCCCTTATTGACACCAAACCCAACACTCGAGTAAATTTATCTGAAGGCTCACAATACATAACGTGTTTATATTTAATTAGTCAATAATAATTATTAACAAATTAATATACTTAATACTAAAGTATGGATACGTGTGCATTCTGAGGTTCATGAAATAAATATTTTGCTTTGTTTGATTTTATTGAATTGAATTATTCAATCTGGTATGTTGCCTTAGTGCATAACGACTACAGTCGCTATTGTGAAACTTTATAGGTCTTTGTCTGATTCATCAAATAGAACTATTCCATGAGTTCATGATCGATGCCCTACTTATAAGTCATGGATATTATAAATCAACGCATTAAATCATACAGCCAAGGTCAAAGCGGGGATATAGACGAGCAACGTCAAATCCTCATGTACTCATCCAATCTTGTCTCTAGATTTGTATTTTGATGAACAATACAAACAAACACTTTTATTATATTGTTCAACCTTGTGGAAAATTTATTTTTCGAGTTAATTGCTCACGGTCGTAAGACTTTTTGAAATACAATTTAGAAGCATCAGATATACAACCCACCAATGTGAATTGGCGGATCTCATATCTACACACACTGGCTCCATGAGTATCAGACCACCCCCAACAACACTTAATAGTTGACCATGAAAAGTCTCTAACATCCATAGAACCAAAGTATGGTGGATTACCCATAAAGTCCATCGCGGCGCTTAGGTGTATATATTACTCAACTCGATATAACCTACCATTGACAGTTTCATAGGATATCTATTAGGGTCTTCATAAGTTTGTTTAATATTCAGTCCTAACTGAATACTCATATGTCTATACGAGCTCTAAGCTCATGGTTAGTTACGAACAACCATCTGTACTCTACAGATATAGACATACACTGATCTATACGAAAGGGATTCACTGATAGACCTGCATTTGTGAAAATAGATCACGAATATAGTGTTAGAGAACATACTTGTATAATGACATTTTTTAGTACACATTACAAATCTTTACAATTACGTCATTACTAGTATACCCTCAGATCTTTATTCCATTATAGACAAGGTTCTACTTACTTAGACCTTACTGACTCTCATAATCTGCTAACTCTTAACAGTGTTAATTGTAAATATTTATAACTCTCAACTTTGCTAGTCTTTAACACTGGTCTAACCTCATTTAAACAGAATCTGAACTCTTTCAAATTATACAGTGTCTATAATATGACAAGCATCATTACCATTTATTAAAGAGTATTAGCGATTTAATAAAATATACATTATATAAAAATTATCAAATAAGTATTCATACAAACATAGATGTCACATAAGCACATACCCTAACGATGTATTGGTCAATGACTTTCTATCCAAGTAAAAGTTCTATATAAAGCCAAAGAATAATATTGGTATGTTATTTTAATACTACTAACTAGGCTAAGTTTGATTAATTCTACTTCAAGTTCCGCGATTTGGAACTTCTACATTAATTACTTTTTTTTTTATCTTTGTGTACTTTTTTAATTGACGAAATTTTATTTCGTCTTCTTACAAAAAAAAAATTATGAGGCTTCCACATCAATTATCTTCTTACCCTTGTGTACTCTCTAATCAATTAAAAAAAATCTCTTATCCTCTTGTAAAAAAAAAAAAAATTCAACCTTGTATGTATGAAAGAGTGTATGAACTATTCAGTAAAGTAATAATAATGATTGTGTGAATGGTGAATGGTCAATGTGTATGTATAGTTCATGAATAATTATTCATATTTATATGGTATGAATTTCAATCCTTTTCTAAGTATGTATGCATGAATATGAATTTTAACTATTATTTTCTTTTTATGTGATATTTAATAATTTTTAAGATGGATTCCTCTTTAAGAATTCACATTCTATTAAAACTCAAAAATAACAATAAGAATGAAAGTATAAACCATAATTTGATTCATTCTCAACTTTTCATGAAGTCTCTTACTCATTTTAAAAAATTTGTGAGTTGTTAGGATGATTACCTATTTGCTAGTGTTGGATCTGGTTTTTGTACCTTTGAATATGCAGCTTTCTCATTTGTGAGTCCTGATTTGCCTATTTAATTCAAAGTCATAGGCTGCCACTTTAATTTAAGATGTGGGCAAACTTCTCCTAAAATAATAAAACATAGACTATAAGGCGCGGACTAGTTGAACCTTGCCCGACACAACTAAATGTCACTTAATCATTTTGACAGAAATAAGTTGGATTAATTAAAATACATGAAAAATTAACACATTTTTTTATTTTACATTATTGTCTTAATCTAATATTTAATTATTATAGGAAATTAAATAAATTAATAGTTGATAAGGATAAGGAACTTCTCGTTCTAAACTATTTAATAACATATAAGAAATTATTATTGGTGGTTGAAACGACTATTTATAGATATGGAACTCCTTGTTTAATGCGAAGGCTTGTCAATGGATGCTATAAATGACTTTGCTAGAAGAAATAATAATAATAATAAAGGGAGAACTTTTAGTTGAAGTAACTTAAATTTGATAACTAGCTATGACTTGATCAAGAAGTTGCAGAGGATGATGTAAATCAGGTTTTGTCATCAAACTTATCAAAGGGTCTGTTCGTAACTGCCATGCTTCAACTTCCTTCTGAAAATACCAAATATTTAAATTTATTTCCATAATTAATATTTATCTACTAACCACTCGATTATACATAATGCTTAGTGATCTCATTTTATTATAGTTGTGATTAAGGACAAATTTAATCGCCAATTACCTTATTGATCCAATAGTTAATGTTTTAAGCATAACAGTTTGTATACCTTTTTTTTAAAAAAAAGAGAGACACTTCAATCCTAAAGCAACCTTGTGTCGAGATAGTAACATCTGCACCAAACATTAAGATTACAAAAGAACTAATAATAGCCAACGTCAAAAAGATAACAAGTGAAAGTTTTGAAACGAATTGAGTTATTAGTTTTTGTTTTTGAAACGAATTGAGTTATTAGTTTTTGTTTTCTTTTTCTTTATTTTTTCCAACTATTTCATTGCAATTCCTAAGTTTGAAGTTTGAATAAAAATTTAGTGTGCCAGTACTTGTACAGCAACTGACAGGCTCATAAAAACTTTCCGAGTCTGCTTGTAGTTTTGCCAGGAAGCTTCACTATTTGGAGACTTTTAAGGCAAACTCTAAATAATCAATCATAAACTTCAAGTTGACCCGTACGAAGACTGCAAATTTCTACATCCAGTTTACAATTATTGATTCATGTCTGAGTTTTCTGAAAGTAGAAGCATTATCCCTCTTGGGTTTGCTACTCTTAACCCTAAAACGCACATAACAGAAAAGCTATTTCTACAGACTAAAAAAAAGACCATATATACAAATATACCGTGTAATAATATGTAAGAATTTGAATGGTGATGTGTGCAAGTATTTTTTGGATGATTAATTTTTATAATTTTTTAAATTATTAATTATACTATTTCATTATTTAATAATTGTTTAATTTAGATGAAGTTTTATGATAATGATGAGGAGTTGAGAATTAATGGTGGAGAGGCAAGACACTCATCCCAACTGCATGGGGCAGCTCGCAACGCCCATGCGAGGGCAAGGCACGACCTTCACATTAACTGAACGGCTATTGTTGCAGGTTTGTGCGTGGTGATTGTGCTAAGGCGAGGTGCTGACTTTGTGCTTTCCCCTCGGTGCTGACTGCAAGCTGGTGAGAAGAGAAGGAAAAGAAGAAAAGAGAGAGAAGAGAGAACAAGAAACAAAAGATAAAGAAACAATAGGGTTGCTTAATATTTACTTTACTCAAAAATAAAATATAATGATAAAACATTAGATTATATCTATATATATATATATATATTTGAACCTACCAAGGATAACAATTTTTATGAAAAGAAAGAAAAAAAATCTATATTATATTAATCAAATTAAAATTTATTTTTATAACGATTTGATTACAATTTTAGTATTATTTTTTTTGTAATGTAAAAATATTTTATATGATTTAATTATTTTTAATTTTTTAAGATATTTTAATTTCATTTTAGTTTTTGAATTATTATACATGTATAATAATAAAATAGTAAAAGAATGAAAAAAAAGTTAATATTTAGTAAAAATTTATTAACAAAAATACTATGTAATTATAAAAAAAGGCTAAAGTGATATATTAAAATAAAATCAAAGATTAAACTGGCAATTTTTTATATTATGACTCGCTAAAAGCAAAGTTGCTGGTTTAGAAATTGGGACAATTCCCATATCAATGAATTGAATTTATATTCCAAACAAATTAAACACACTATTATCGTTCTTCACGTGAATTTATGATGTTATATGTTGCAAAATAAAAAATAGTGATAATTTTCACCGGTAATGTTGACAAAGACCATCTGAAGCTTAAATCAGCTTAAAAATTTTAAAAAAAAAGTCTTAAGAGAGAAAATAAATGTGAGAGAGGGAAGAAATTCAAAACCTATTCTAAATTATTACAAAGCCTCTCTTTATATAGTTGTGGTGGCAAATCTTTTTAGAAAAACTATTAATATAAGTTATTTCATGATCCATAATTTTTTAATATAAGGGTCAATAATGGTATTTCATCGATGCCTATTGATGCGATATTTCTATATCATAAATTAAGTGCAAGTATACACTATCGCATACAAGTAATAAAGAGACTAAATAAGTCGGATGTCGAACCCACAGGGATAATTCTTTCTTTTTAACCAATTACTAAAATTATATCTTCCTAATAATTATTCAGAAAAATAAAAATCTAAGAATAAATGTAAGAAATATAAAAACAAAAACACAATGCAATGAGATTTAAAGATAACAACGTAGAGAAAACCTAGGATTAATATTATCCCTCAATATGCTTTTTAATGATTAATCCTCTAATATTTAACTCACTTAGTCTTTATTATTGATCAAGACACTAATGTATTCACAAGCCTCTTCCAAGGTCATGCAAGTATACCCTAATTTACTAAATACCTATATTCCTATGGTACTTGTAATAAATTAAGATTCATTAAGATTAGGTCTTATTGATCATACATGCCAATTAGGTATATTCCTATCCTAAATTGAAACTTGCATATGCAACATTGAATGTTACTCTACAATCATGCATCAAATTACTTAAGTCTAAATATTATGATTCCTCTTTCGAGTTTATCAAAATATTACCAATTCATTCACCATATATTGGCCAGATATATTGAAGCATTAAACACAAGTAATTTAAATAATAAAAGACTAAGTTTATTAAATATTCAAAAGATATGGCAATTAAGCACACATATTGAGTTCAAGTATTAACCCTAGAAAACAAGTTTAGCTCATGGCTACAAGAGAACAGCAGTAAAAATAATTATAAATCATGATACAATTATTAGCAAACCGATATAGACGTCGAATTGCTCTTAATTGCGCTGCCTAGGAACTCTTGATGCCGAAGAACGTCTTGTATCTCTCTCTAAAGTTGCTTCAATTAAGCTCCTATTGCTCTCCAAGACTTGTGCTCTGTATTCTTGGTGCTCTTGGGTCGTCTTGGATTGATTCTTGAAGGCTGGGAACGAGTGGCTTTATATAGGGATTGATATGAGCTTGAAAATCTCAATTCTCGTCGGACTAGGACTCGCACTACCGCTGGCGCGCTATGCATCTGTCGCTGGGGCGACACGTGAAAAAGCAATTACCGCTAGAGCGGTGGGATCTTGAAGCTGGGGCGCTGTCTCGTCGCTGGGGCGGTGACTGTCTGGCGCTGGGGCACTATACGCGACTTAAGCAGGTCGTTTTTCTTATTTCGATCACTATTTCAGCGCTGGGGCGATAAACACATACTTTGAAAACTTTGCATTTTAGTCCCTATTTTCGCTCCTTTTGCGTTCTTTCTTTAAATTTTGTTCAAGTCCCTATAAATAACAATAAAGCACATAAATAGCCATCTATTCTCATAAAGTCATAAAATATCAATAATAAAAACATAAGAAAATATATGACAAATTTGCCCTTATCACCTATGATTGTCTCATCAATGCCATGATTGCCTCTATTGATTCCTTAATTTAGGGATTATGATTGCCTTATAATAGTCTCATTAATTTCTTTAAATTTAAGAATTACTTCCCAATTAGAGTTCACACAAAATCTAAGGGGGAATAAGGATACTTAAGTTTTTAGTATTAACTTTTAATACTAAAAACTTCATTATTGTTGTTCTCGGGCTGACGGATTTACCTTCGCATTTTAGGTTTATTTAAGCAACGGAGTCCTGGATTTGCTAATAATAAGTATTATAACTCGAGTTTTAAATTATAGATGAAATCTTTTAATGCAACTTGAGATTATATGCGATTACTACCCATCTTAGGGTATAGTGCCATTCATCATAGGTAGAATTTTCATATAGGATGATTCTAATTGGTGGTGGAGTAAGGTTTCGATGAATGTCAATTTATGAAAGGTTCAAGACCTTTATATGAGGTCTTCAAATCTTTTACGAGGCCTTTAATAGTTCTGTGGGGACCGAACCTCCCTCATCAAGAATTGTGTCTTCACTTTACCTTGGGGGAATATTAATCTCACTAAAGTCCTCAACCTAGTATAAGGAGGCCATTTTGGCTAAAGTCCCCAGCCTTGTGGAGGGCCTTTCCTATTCGAGCCCTCATATGGGTCCTCAACTTTGTGAGGAGCTCCTTCCTGCTTGAGTCCTTAGCATTGTGAGGAGCCCTTCCCACTAAGGTTCCCAACTTCATGGGAAGCCCTCATCGTATGTATCTTTAGCTTTGTAATGAGCCTTTCTTGCTCGAGTCTCTAATATTATGGGTAGCCCTTCTCATATGGGTTCACAGCTTTATAAGGAACGATTTCTTACTTGGATCCCCAACTTTATGGGAAGCTTTTCTTGCATGGGTCCTCAACTTTGTAAAAAGACTTTTCGCTCAGGTCCCCAACTTTTTAAGGAACCTTTCTCACATGAGTCCCCAACTTTGTTGAGAGCTTTTTTCAACCGAGTCTCCTATTTTGTGAAGAGTCCTCAGCTTTATGGCAAACCTTTCTTGCTCGAGTCCTTAACTTTGTGGGGAGCCCTTCTTGTATGGACTTATGATTGTCTCTAACCTATGAGGCCCCTTGTGGGGAGACCTTTGTGAGAGTTTAACCCTCCCATAGGACTTTTATTTTATTCCTAGTTTGTATCTTTCTATGAGGGTATTCATGATAAGAGTTGAACCCTCCAACAAGGTCTTGAGATTGAATTGAGATAAATTCCAATCTAGAGGTCTTTTCTTGAGAGAGTCATTTTGTAAAAGTTGAACCTTCCCACAGAACTTTTATTTTACCCAAGGCTTCATGACCTATCCTAGGGGAATCCTTGATGAGAGTCGAACCCTCACACAAGGTCTTAAGATAAAATTGTGATAGATTCTAACCTGGGGATCCCTCTTGGGGAAGACCTTTTATGAGAGTTGAACTCTCCCACAAGACTTTCATTTTACCCCCAGTCGTCATAACCACCCGTGTCATCCTTGATGAGAGTCAAACCCTCCTATAAGATCTTGAGATAGAATTGAAATAGATTTTCATATAAGGGAATCTCTCTTATTGAAGACCTTTTGTAAGAGTCGAACCCTCCTACAAGACTTCCATTTTACCCCCAGCCTTATAACTGTTGGGTGTTTATCATAGAGTGTGTGATTATACGAGTGTATGCGTAATTTCAAAAATTACCATATGCGCAACGGAAGCATGTTACAAAATACACCCATTTTAACAAATTCAACATATATCACATATATGCATAAGTATAACAATTATACAATTATGAACATGATGAACAATATATATCACATATATGAACAAGTATAACAATTATACAAATATAAACATGATGAACAATATTGTATTATAACACATAATGTAAAATACTCACCTAATGAAGGTAGCTTTACAAATTCTTCAAGTTCTTCAATAATCCATGTGAAGAGCTCACTTTGAAGTATATGTTGAACAATTCTAGTCCATAACATTTGGTGGGATTAAGGAGCTAGAATGGTAGCTTAGTATTTAGAATTTTCAGCACTTGTATTCAAACTCTTTTGAATACAATTTTATTTCTTAAATAGAGATGGTAAATATTTTCTATACAACTCTCGTATAAATTAAAAATCTTTAACATACAACTCTTGTATATTAATCTTAGAAACAATTTCTACATGATAATTATTTTGAACAACTCTTTGCAAAATAATTATCTTTTTCTTTATTTACATAACATTCATTTTTGGCCATCCATTAAAGAAGGAGATGAAGAGAAGTTTGTTTATTTTTCAACACTTGAAAGAATAAAGCTCAAAGAACTCTCTCTTACCTCTCTTCCTTGCCATTGCCAAATTCTTCTCCCAAAATTGAATGAATGAAAAATGAATTCAATTGTTTTGCCAAAATTCATTTTGTTTATTCAACACTTTGATTAAACAAAATGAAGTGCTCCACCAATTTTATTGTTGGTCTCCCATTTAGAATTAATTAAATCAAGCACTAGAATAATGGCCACCAAAATTAATCTTTACCTAACAATTATAATTACTTTAATTATAATGGGTAATTAAATGGCCAACATCTAGGCTCTTCATTGTATTAAAATACAATGCCATGATCTATATATATTATAATATTATCTAATAATATAATAATAATATATGATTTAATTATTCAAAACAATTTTGAATAATTACTTTTTACCTTACTAATTTTTACTACCATGGTTAAATGGTAAAAAGGTAAAATCAAATCATAGAACAAATTTTGTTATTTGTCAATATTCTATTAATTAACAACCCTTGTTAATTAATTAAGTGATGTACTTAACAATTAAGTCTTGACAAATGTACAATCCGAGGGATCCCTAAACAATCGTTCTCTTTTGCTGAAATTTATTGGATCGAACTATTCAATCCAATCCGCTACCCCAGTGCACAACGAGTATACTTCATATTGTGAGACTCTCTAGGTCCACACCTAATTTGTCATATAGAGCTCCTCCATACGTCCGTGAACAATGCCCCACACACACGTTACGGATATTACAAATTAGCATGTTAGACCATACAAGTTGAGGTTATTACATATTCGTATAATCCTTCCATCATTTATATCCTTGAAGAGCAGAGATATAGATCATCACCGTCAAATCTCTATTTGCTCAACCACGAACTTATCTCCAGATTTATATTTCATAAAACAATATCCACAAACACTTTTGTGATATTGTTTATTCCTCTAGAATATCTTTTCCGAGGTTTATGCTTGCGGCCACAAGACTTTCTGAAATACAATCTTAGAGTATTAGGATATACAACCCACTCATATGAGCTGATGGATCCCATATCTACGCGCACCGAACTCCATGAGCATCGGACCATACCCAGCGACACCCAGTGGTCAGACCATGAAAGGTTTCTAACATGTGTGGAACCAAAGTATGGTGGATCACTCACAAGCCTACCGTGGCGCTCAGGTCAAAGGACCACAAATACTACTCAACTCGAAAGACCTTCCATTAACGGCTTTATGAGATGTTTATTGGATGTCTTCGTGAGTCTGTTCAATATCCAGTCCTTACTGAATACCTGCATCTCTATACGAGCTTCCTACTAAGCTCATGGTTTGCTAAGACTAATCATCTGGACCATCCAGATATAGACATACACTAATCTATAATAATGGGTTTCACCGACAAACCCGCATCGATGAAATTAGATCAGGAACATTATGTTTGAGAACATACTTGCATAATGACATTTCTTAGCACCATCTGCAACTCATTGCAGCTATATCATTACTAATATATTCTCAGGTCATTGTCCCATTTCAGACAAGGCTCTAACTCATTAGATTTTGCTAACTCTTAGTACCACTAACTCTTAGTGTGTATAACTATTAGCGTTGCTAACTCTTAACCCTGGTCTAAACTCTTTTAAACCAAATCTGAACTCCTTCAGATCATACAATGTCTAAAACGTTACAAGCATCTTACCATTTAATAAAAATAATATTAACGATTTTATTAGAAATAATAATTGTATAAATACAATCACTATATATTTATACATTATGGGATGGCACGTAAGCACAAATCCCAACAATAACCTCCCGTGAGGGCATCCTTGATGAGATTCGTGTTAGGGTTTGTGCTTACGTGCTATCTCTGAATGTATATATACTTAGTATTTATACAAATGTCATTCTCATTAAATCGCTAATGCCTATTTAAATGGTATTATACAATGTAACATTACAGATACTGTATGATCTGAAGAAGTTTAGATCTGATCTATAAGAGTTTAGATAAGGGACCATAGTTGACCACGTTAAGAGATATAAATGTTACGTGTTATGACAATTAATTATTAGCTAGTTATAATACTCAGCAAAGATCTAAGAGTAGGAGCCTTATCTATAATGGGATATAGACCTATGAATATACTAGTAACTACATAGTTGCAAGAGTTGCAATCAGGTGCTAGAAAAAGCCAATTGCACAAACATGTTCTCAAATATTATCCCGGGTCTATTTCTACCAATGCAAATTTGTCAGTGGATATTTTTATATGGATCAATATATGTCGTACCTATAGAGTATAGATGGTCATTCCTAACCGACTGTGAGCTTAGAGCTCGTATTGACATATAGGCATCCAATTAGGATTGGATATAGGACAGACTCACGACGGCCTCCGATAGACATCCTTTGTAAACTGTTATAGAGGGTTCTCTCGAGTTAAGTAGTATACGTGATCCTTTGATCTGAGTGTCATGGTGGGCTTGTAAGTGATCCACCATACTTTGGTTCCACGTATGTCACAAACCTTTTATGGTGTAACCGTTAGGTATCGCTGGGTATAGTTCGATACTTATGGAGTTCGATGTGTATAGATATGGGATTCGTTAGCTCACATAAAGAGTTAGATATTCAGATGCTTTAAGATTGTATCTCAAAAAGTCTTGTGGCCATAAGCATTAATTCTGAGAAATAGTTTCCACCGGGGTGTAATAATATGGCAAAAGAGTTTGCACATATTGTTCAGTGAGATACAAGTCCGAAGATATGATATGGATGAGCACATAAGGATTTGATGGTGATAATTTATATCCCCGTACATCTAGGACATCATGACAAAAGGACTATACGTATGCGTTATGACCTCATCTTGAATGGTCGACACGCTGATTTCTATTTTCGTGATTTATGCGTAGGGCAGTATGCACAGACTCATGGAATAATTTTATTTGACGAGTCGGGCGTGGACCTAGGGAGTCCCACAATATGAAGTGTACTCATTGAGCACTAGAGCAACGTACCGGATTGAATTATTTAATTCAGTAATATCTAGCACTACCACAAGAATGTGCACGTGTCTATATTTAAGAGTTAAATATAATAATTAGTTAACAATTGTTGTTTACTAATTGTATCATGACACATGGCGCATTGTGGACCCTCGATTGAGTTTATCCAAGTGTGAAATTTGGTGGAACCTGCTAAGGAGTACACTTGGTAACTATTCATAAGGTGCAAAATAATTATTTCACACAATGATTATTTAATTGCTAAATAATTATAATATCTCATTTAAATATATTATTATATACTATTATATTATTTAATAATATTATATATATTAATGCATGATAATTGTCATGTATTTATATATATAATATTAATTTTATTATTATTATTGTCCTAAGTGACCAATTTCTATTTTTTTATTAATATTATTTTATTATTTTGATATATGAGATATATATATATATATATATATATATATATATATGAATTCTTTGAAAGCAAGAGGATTTTGCTTCATTTTTTATTTTCAGTTGTTTTCTTTGAAACCAAAAGGAAATATGTTGGTTTTAAAGGGTGACGGCCAAATAGAAGAAAAAAATGAGATTTGATCTCTAGTGATATAGTTTCAAGTGTTGAAACTAGTCTATAAATTATCTTCATTATTGGCTACCAGTTACAACAACCAAGAATTTATTTTATTGATTAAAGAGTTGATCAAGAAAAAAATTAATTCAAAAAGTTTAAGTGTTAAACTTAGTGCTGGATTTAGAGTTGTTATTCTAACTTATCAAGCCCACCGAGTTGGTAACTAGAATTGTCAACAGGTTGGTCTCCAGGAGGACTCCCAGTATACACGTGTAAAATATTATACGTTTTGATGATTTCTCAACCCTTTAAATATGTTAATATGATTAATATATTATTTATTATGTTTATTGTATTGTTTTAATTATTCCGCTACTTTAAATATGTATAAGATACATATTTTATACAATAAATACTATTTTCACATATACACTTATATATACTAGATTCTCAACAGTTCAAACATTTCCACATGGTTTTGAGATAAAATTAAGATAGATTTCAACTTGGGATCTTTTTTGGGGGAGACTTTGTATAAAATTCAAACCTTTTAATAGGATTTTTATTTTACCCTCGGCCTTTATGCCCTCCTCACCCCCCCACCCCCACCACCACCATTTTTAACAGGATTTTTATTTTACCCTCAGCCTTTATGCCCCCCTAAAAGGAATCTTTAATGAAAGTTGATGAGAGTTAAACACTCTGACGTGACTTTCATTTACCCTTAGCCTTTATGATCCCTCATCGGGGCATCTTTGATGAGAGTTGAACCTCCCACAAGATTTTAAGATAGATTCTAGCTTGAGGGATCCCTATTATGGAAGACCTTTTGTGAGGGTCCAACCCTCCCACAGGAATTTCATTTTACCGCCAGCCTTTATGGGTTCCGTGCGGGAAACGATTATGACATTAGAACCTTTCCATAAGGTTTTTGTGTTGCCTTGCTTTTTTCTATAACCAAAAAAAGAGAGCTCATCTAGACAAAATTCAACAATTAGCAAAAAAGCTTCTTACATAGTTGGCTTTCATGAGAGTTCAAGTTAAGTACTTGGCCTCGAGACAGAATTATATGAGTTCATGGAGAGCTTCTATCAGCCTCGAGGCGAATTTTTCTTGTGGGTTTTAAGTGCATTAGCTCTGGGAGGGCTTAAGTGATCGACTCGAGGTTTAGTATTAAAATTGTTTCTCCTTAAGGGTCTTGAGTTCATTGGCTCTGAGAGAGCTTAAGTGACCAATTTGGTAAGTGACCTATTCAGGAGTTTTGAGTTTTCAAGTGTCTTTCCATGAATTGTATGGCGGCACATTCTTTTTGGCTAGTTTATATCTCGAGTTGCCATCTGTCGTCATATCCTTGGTGTTTTGAGAATGCCAAAAGAAACCTGTGCAAATATGTTATAATATTATAAGAAATACGATCTCAAGTGTGATGCTACTGCAAATTGCAGAAACTGAAACTGGTCTCAGGTGTATATTGCTAAAGTCTCAAATGTAGTTATAGCAGAGTGATGATATGATCAATATGGAAGCTTAGAGCTGGTATAATTCTATTTCAAGGTGGTTATCGTATCAAGCAAGTTGGTTGTTGAGTCAGCAATTCTGTTATGCTGACTCAGCAAAATTTGTTACAGTTTGTTACAAATTTTTTATGTTTCTCGCCAATAATTAGTGTATAATTTAGACTATAAATACTGCTGTAATATATTTCTTTGTAACATAATTCATTCTCTAAATAAAAGTCTTCAATTCAATCATTCTTTCTTTCAGTGAAGAAATTTTTTTTCTCTTTTTTCTATTACTTTCTCAACTACTAAACAGCTTTGGTAGAATCTTATATGGTATCAAAGCCATTATGGCAAACGCTAGTTCCAGTAATTCTGATTCCTATGCTCTAGTTCATCATTTCAGTTCGAATTCTTCTTACACTTTTCCAACCACTGTGAAGTTGGATCAATCAAACTATGTTGTTTGGCGATCACAACTTTTAACTGCAATAAGAGCTAATCGACTGAAAGGTCTGATTAATGGAGACCTAACATATCCAAGTCAGTTTATTTCAAGAAACACCGGAAATCAGAATTCGAATCTTGATGATCTGCAAGCTGAAGTAACTATAAATCCTGAGTTTGAAGTCTGGATGCATCATGATCAATTTCTTTTGAGCTGGCTGTTTTCGACGATTCATGACAACATTTTAGGACTTGTAATTGACTGTAAGTCTTCTCAGTCTCTCTTGAAAGCCATAGAGAAACAGTTTGGTTCTTGTTCCAAAGCTAAGACAGTCCAACTCAAAATGAAATTATCATATCTTAAGAAAGATCAAATGACTATGTTTGAATATTTTTTGAAGTTAAAAAGTATTATAGATAAATTAGCCACTGCTGGTTGCTCAATTGATGAAGATGACTTTATAATGCATTTGGTGTCTGGAATTGGAGTTGGATCTGAATATGATTCTGTTGTGGTGTTAATTACAAGTAAGATTGGTGAAATCAGTTTAAATGAGGCTTATGCAATGTTGTTAACACAAGAAAGTAGACTGATGTATAATGGTTCTGGAAAATCAAATAGTTAATCAGGTTTTTCAGTCAATATTGCTCAGAAAGGGCAGAAGAAAAGAGGACAATTTTCAAGAGGCAGAGGACATTTTAATATTGGTAACTCTGGTGATTATAACAGTTTCAACAATAATAGCTACAATCCTAGCTATGGAAGAGGAAATTTCCAAGGAACCAGAGGAAGAGGTGCAATGCAAGGAGGACAAAATTGTGGTCGAGATTTTTATGGAAGAGGTAATGTAAAGCTAGTATGTCAGATTTACGAAAGACAAGGCCACGCAGTTGCCAAGTGTTATTAAAGGTTCAATACTGAGTTTGTACCAAGAGGACCAACTATTTATGGCAGTTCAAATCATAACAATGGGACTGGAAACGGAAGTCAATATGGGAATCAAAGAAACTTCAATAGCAGAGTTACTTACATTGCAACACAACAAACAAATTAGGGTCATGTTGATGATGGATGGTATTTGGATTTCGGTGCCACTCATCACCTAACACAATGTTGACAATCTCAGTCACAAGATGGAATATTCAGGTATGGACAAATTAGTTATTGGCAATGGTGTTGGGCTGAATATTACATATATTGGAAGGACTGTGCTTAAAACTATGTCTAGTGATCATCTAAAATTGAATAATATGCTGTATGTACCTAATATAACTAAAAACCTCATTAGCATCTCCAAACTTGTTGCTGATAATAACATAACTCTTGAATTTCTTTCTGACTTGTGCCTTATTAAGGACAAAAAGGGGATTATACTGCTGTAAGGTGTGGTTATGAAGGGCCTATATAAGCTACTATTGCCAAGATCAGATAAGTCTTCTTCCAATTCTGCATCCTATGTTGTTCGATATTCTCATTCCTACTCTCTTGAATCTTTGCTTTCATTGTTTCCAAAAAAAATGTCCACTTGTAATATAAATAAAGATCAGTTTGACACTACTGATTCATTTGTAAGTCATGATGATTACTGCAAGTTTGCCTCCTCAAAATCTAATTCAGTAAACAACAGTTGCAGTTATAGTCAAATTGCTCTTTTGCCATCTAAAAATTCAGTGTTGAGTACAAATGATTATAGTCACTGGCATAAAAGACTTGGTCATCCAAGTCCTTTGATTCTCAAAACCATTTTGAATTTAAAATGAACATAATGCTTGCAATAGATCTTCAAAACCTGTTTTCTGTTATGCATGCCAACTTGGTAAATTACATAAGACTCATTTTCCTTTTACCAACATCAAAACAAAAAAACCTCTAGAGCTGCTATATATTAACATATGGGGACCAGCACCATATGAAACCTTGGATGGATTTAGATATTATATAAGTTTTGTTGATGACTTTTCTATATACAGCTGGCTCTTTTCTCTTAAACTGAAATCAGAAGCACTAACAGTGTTTATTCATTTTGAAAAACAAGTTGAGAAACAATTTGACTTATCCATCAAAGCTTTACAATCTGATTGGGGGAGGGGGAGAGTATAGAAGCTCACTGAGTATTTGAAAGAAAAAGGAATCAGTTTAGAATCACTTGTTCACACACACATACCACTAAAATGATGTTGTTGAAAGGAAACCTAGGTATATATCAGAAACAGGTCTTACACTTCTTGCACAAGCTAAAATGCCTATCTTATTTTGGTGGGAAGCCTTTCACACAACTTCACTTCTGTTAGGGTATGTGCTTACGCGCCATCCCAGTTTTTATGAATATTTAGTTTGTAATATTTATACAATACATATTTTATTAAATTGCTGATAACTTTTATTAAATGGTAGTTAAGCTTGTAACATTATAAACATGATATGATCTAAATGAGTTCATATCTGGTTTAAATAAGTTTAGACCATGGCTAAGAGTTAGCAAAACTGATAGTTATAAATGCTAAGTGTTAGCAGGTTATAATAGCCAGCGGGATCTGAAAAGTTAGAACTTAATCTATAATGTAACAAAGACCTGAGAATCTACTAGTAATGACAAAGTTGTAATAAGTTGTAATACAAACTAAGAAATGTCATTATGGAAGTATCTTCTCAAATAAAGAGTTCCTGATCTACGTTCACCAATGTGGGTCTATTGGTGATACACATAGATTAGTGTATGTCTATAGCTGTATTGTACAGATGGTTATTCTTAGTTAATCATGAGCTTGGTTGAAGTTCATATAGACATACAGGTATTCAGTTAGGACTGGATACTGAACAGACTCAAGAGGACCCCAATAGATATCCTATGAAACCGTCAAAGGAAGGTCCTCTCGAGTTGAGTAGTATTTGTGATCCTACGACCTGAGCGCCACGGTGAACTTGTGGGAGATCCATCATACTTTGGTTCCACGTATGTCAGAGACCTTTCATGGTCTGACCGCTACGTGTCGCTGGGTATGGTCTTATGCTCATGGAGTTCGGTGTGCGTAGATATGGAATCCGCCAGCTCACATAGATGGGTTGTATATCTGAACTTTAGATTGTATCTTGTAAAGTCTTATGGTCGTAAGAATCTACCTGGGAAAGGAGTTTCCTACAGGTTCGAACATTATAGCAAAAGTGTTTGCGTATATTGTTCATAAAGATACGAATCTGGAGATAATATAGTAATGGATGAAATTATCGAGATTTGACGGTAATGATCTGTATCCCGTTCATCCTGGATATAATGACGGAAGGATTATACGAATATGGAGTAACCTCAACATGTATGGTCTAACGCGCTAATTTGTAATATTCGTAACGTGTGTGTGGGGCATCGTTCACAAACTTGTGGAATAGTTCCATTTGACGAATCGGGCGTGGACCTAGGGAGTCCCAATATGAAATGTACTCTTTGAGCACTTGGGCAGCGTACCGTATTGAATAGTTCAATACAGTAAAATCCAGCAATTTACTAAGGTTACGTTAACTAAAGTATATAGTCAAATGGTGGGACCCACTTTAGGTTAACTTAGTAACCGAGTAAGGACATTATTGTAATTTCACTTGATAATTATTTAATTGTTAAATAATTCTAATAAATATTTATTTATTTAATTGTTGAATAAATAATTTATGTTTAACTAAGGTTAAGAGTTAACTATTTAGTTAAATTAGATTAACAATACTTAATGGTTAAGTAAAAGTCAACATAACCATGATTAAGTTAGTTAATTATAGTTAAAATATTTAAATGTTCTTTAACTTAACTAAAGTTAAGTGTTAACTATAGTTAGAATATTTAAATGTTAATTTAACCTAACTAAAGTTAAGAGTTAACTAAGATTAGGTTAGGTTAAATACAAATTGAAATTAAATGAAATTAATTGTAATGAAATGAAATTAATTTCATTTGTATAAATAAGACAAATGTAAATTAAATTGATAAGTCTTTTTGTTAATTTGATTTTGCAAATTTTGGTCAGTCAATTCAAAGAGAAAAAAAAGAAATTGTTTTCTAAAATATGGATTCAAGAGTTGAATTCATTATTTTCTTTTAAGGCATAAAACCAATTTAGCAAAATAGGTTTTGATTAATTGTTAATCAAAAAGGAAAAATTAATATCATAAGTTTAAGTGGTTAAACTTCTGCTGGATCAAAGGCTGTCATTCTAGATAATCAAACCCACCATTGTTGATTACTAGAATTGATCAAAGACAACATTTTGGTGGACTTCAACAATCTCCATCCAAAGGCTTCAAAGGTTATTCCTCAATTTCGTTTCTGTTAATTCAATTAATATGTTTTGATTGTGTTTACAGCAATGTTTTAAGCTTCCGCTGCTTCATTATACGTATGAGATATGTATATATTGTTGTTAAACACAAAACCCACATGCATACACCCATGAATGGACAACTCCCAACAACTTCACCATTTCAGAAACTGCACAATACCTTGCCTGATTACAACTTTCTGAAACCTTTTGGTTGCTCTTGTTTTCCTTTACTTAGACCATATAATAAACATAAGTGTGATTTTCATACAGCCAAATGTTTGTTTTTAGGTTATAGTCATTCACATAAGGGTTACAAGTGCATGCATCCATCAGGCAGGATATATATTGCCAGACATGTATCATTTGATGAAAATTCTTTTCCATATCTTGAGTTTAAAAAACATAAGGTTTCTGCTGTAACTTCTAATGACCATCATGCTACAATAGCTCCAAGTTTATCTATCCTAAATGTTATAAATTCTGGTATTGGCAATGGTGCTTCTTTAGGTTCTTCTCCCACAGCAGAAGTTTCAGCAACATCTACATCACCTCACATATTAGTAACATCACCCTTGCATACTGTAAACCAACACACCACACCAACATCTGCTTCAGAAAATTCATCCTCTGCTACTCACAATATACTTCCAGTTTCTCTAAGCACTCCCACAACTCACAGCTTACATCCCATGGTCACTAGATCAAGAGCAGGTATCTTCAAGCCTAAAACCTTTGTCAATCAAACTAATCTAGTTTATAATAAACCCAATACTGTGGCTGAGGCATTAAAGCATCCCTTTTGAAAACAAGCTATGAAAGAAAAATTTGCTGCTCTCCTCAGAAATAAAACATTGAGTTTTTTTCCCTCAGCAGAAGCTCCTAAGGTCATCAATAACAAGTGGGTTTTTAGAATAAAATATAACCCTGATGGGAGCATTTTTAAATACAAAGCAAGATTAGTTGCCAAGGAATTTTTACAAACACCAGGGGTTGATTATTCAGAAATTTTTAGTCCAGTAGTAAAGGCTTCTACAGTTAAGGTAGGCCTTACCTTAACAGTTCTTAATCACTAGTCTATAAGACAAATAGATATCAACAATGCCTTCTTAAATGGTGATCTGACAGAGGCTGTATATATGACCCAACCTAAGGGATTTATCAACGCTTCTTATCTTCACCGTGTTTGCAAACTCAAGAAGGCTCTTTATGGTTTGAAGCAAGCTCTTAGAGCTTGGTTTGACAAGCTGAAAAATGCACTTCTACAGTGGGGTTTCTTCAATTCCATATCTAATTCTTCATTATTTATAAAGAATAACAATGGTAATCTGATTATGGTACTCATATATGTTGATGACATTATAGTCACGGGTCATACAAGTTCTTCCTTAAAGAAGTTTATTCAACAACTTGTTGCCACTTTTGCTCTAAAAGATTTGGGGACCTTTAATTACTTCCTTGGTGTTGAGGTCACTTCAACAGCATCTGGACTTCATTTATCATAAACCAAATACATTCATGATTTACTCAAGAAAGTAAATATGGAGCATTGTAAAGGCTATGCTACACCCATGAGTACTGGCCAGAAACTTATAAAGAAAGGTGATGCTACTTTCTCTGATCCTTCAACCTACAGAAGCATAATTGGGGCTCTGCAATATGTCATTTTAACAAAACCTGAATTATCCTATTCTATACACAAGCTAAGTCAATTTTCAGCATCCCCATCAGTGAAGCATTGATAGGCTTGTAAGAGGGTCTTAAGGTACTTAAAAGAAACATCAACCTTTGGACTTAACATTATTGATAAAGGGGGATCAAGCTTAGTGGCCTTTTTAGATGTAGATTAGGGATTAGACCCTAATGATAGAAGGTCTGTTGAAGGCTACTGTGTGTACCTTAGAAATAATTTAGTGTCATGGTCTTCAAAGAAATAGACTGTGGTTGCAAGGTCATCTACAGAGGCTGAATACAGGGCATTAGCTTCAACATATGCTGAAATCTTATGGTTAAAGTCTCTCTTATCAGAATTGAGCATTAAGACTACTAACACACCAATTATTTGGTGTGATAATCAAAGTGCTCAGGCTCTAGCACTTAATCCCGTATTTCATGCTCGAACAAAACATATTGAACTGGACATCCACTTTATTAGGGATAAAGTTGCTGTCCATGAGGTTAAAATCAAATTTGTTCCGAGTATCGATCAAACTGTTGATATTTTTACCTAGCCTTTATCAGCTGATCGATTCATTTCTCTTAAGTCCAAGCTTCAGGTCTCCCCTAGACCTGTAGCTTGAGAGGGGATATTATGATATTATGAGAAATACGATCTCAAGTGTGATGCTGCTGCAGATTGTAGAAACTGAAATTGGTCTCAAATGTATATTGCTAAAGTCTCAAATGCAGTTGCAGTAGAGTGATGATATGATCAATATGAAGCTTAGAGCTGGTACAATTCTGTTTCAAGGTGGTTATTGTATCAAGCAAGTTGGTTGCTGAGTCAGCAATTCTGTTATGCTAACTCAGCAAAGTTTGTTACAGTTTGTTACAAATTCTTTATGTTTCCCACCAATAATTAGTGTATAATTTAGACTATAAATGCTGCTGTAATATATTTCTTTGTAACATAATTCATTCTCTAAATAAAAGTCTACAATTCAGTCATTCTTTCTTTCAGTGAAAAAATTTTCTTTCTCCTTTTTCTGTTACTTTCGCGACTACCAAACAGCTTTGGTAGAATCTTATAAAATATAATCCATAAATTATTAAGATAAATATGTTACCAAAGATGGGAAGCATCTTCTATTCTCTTCAAGCGGGTTAGCAATGATTTGAGGTCTGTATTGGCCAGTAGGTGCTCTGGGCCTCAACCATAGCTCGGGATCTAAGATGGAGCGTGACATCGGCTCGGGGCTCTTGTTGTGCTTCAAGGAAAGAGCTGAGGTTCAGGCCTTTTTCGCTTATTATCTTCAGTCATTGACGAGGTAAACATTTCGTGGGGCTGATCTGATCGCTGAGCTTTGTTTAAACAATTGTTGGTAGCTTGGATCAGTAAAGGTGCGGCAACAATGGCTTGGGTCAATGAAGATGTAGAAATGGTTCAGAGCCTTTGCCAAAGGTTGTGGTGGGGCAGAAGGCTTTTAAATTGTAATTGTCGCATGGAGGTCCTTTGTTCAATACCGGGCAGTTTCTCTTCATGTTAGCAAGATAATAGTTGCACTAAGTTGGTTTATTCCGAACTGAATGCATGTGGCAGACGCATCCCGTGTATCAAGCAGTAGGTGAGAGATCACTGTGTCGATCTTTTCGGCTTGAGTAGCATTGAACAGTCAAAGGTGACAGCACCGTTGGCGGTCTTTCCTGGTCAGTTTTGTTTTCGGGTGATTGCGGAAGTGATCGATGGTGGAGATGACATGGATTGGTCAGTCGGCGTTTGAAGATTGTTTGGTGGTAAAATATGGTCGAGGTGGCGGGGTTGATGGCAGTCCATGGCAGTGAGTGGCGACAGTTTTTACTCCTTCATTATACTACTCTCAACATCCCTTTGGCTTCTTACTTTCTGCTTGGCCGAAGCAGGTATGAGCGATTTCACATGCTCAGAATCTACTTGGTTTTTTTCTTAAGAACGTCGAAGGTAGCTTCTTTCCCGCTCAGCTGTAACAGCTCGGAGTCTTGATAGCTCGGGTCTTGGTGGTAGCTACTGCTTGCTTGAAATTTGGCAAGTTTTGAAACTGCTCAGGTCAGTGGCTGGTTGAGCTTGTGAAGGACTTGCAGCATCGTTGATGGTCTTTTCCACCCGGCTTTATGAGACTATCGTTGGCTTTCTAGATGATTTCGGCAGTGGCCGATGGTGGAGATGGCATGGGCTGGTTGGTCGGCATTTGAAGGACTGTTTGTAATACACGTGTGTGATATATATATTGTTTGGTGGCAGAATTAAAAAAAAAAAAAAGAAAAAAAAGAGAAAAAATTGAAGCGGTAGCCATCGTATATAAATATTTAACTTTTTTTCGTTTTTGCTTCGTCGAGAAAAGGAAGTAAAATCGAAATAGAAAAAGAAGAAGAGGAAGTTGAGAAAAGAGAAAAAAGAAAGAAGAAAGGAAAAAAAAAAAGAGAAAGGAAGAAAAGAAACAGGGGAGAAAAAGAAAAAAAAAGGAGAAGAAAAAAATAAAAAATTAGTTGAGTAGTTAGATTTATATTCAGTGTTTCAACAGATAATAGTTTTACAATATTAGAATATTTATATTTTAATATTTATAATACATATCGGTATTAATGATGTATTTTTATATCCTATGATATAGGAGGTGTGCCGATAGCGGATAGATCTCAAAATTCAGACTCAGCTCAAGATTAGCGCACTTTAGTGATTGAATAACTATATATATTTTATATGTTTTTAATACAGCCATTTATGATTAAATTACGTGCTATCAGATTTAATCATGATTTATTTTAGATAGATAAATATTTATGCTATTTAGTATATTCAAAAATATTTTAGAATTTATTATAGTATAATTTATGATTACGTTCAATACATAAATATTTATTTTAGAACAATTATGCTTTTATGATATTATATAATAGTAGTTTTTGAACCACCACATGTGTACCCTCCCTTTTAGTGTAGTTGTTCTACGCATGCATTAGACCAGTTTAGTTTGCTCTACCCGAGCGATGTAGCATTCTGCCAAGTTAGATCAGCTTAAATCCCCCGCTCTGCTTGTGCATGAGTTACTCCGTCAGATTAGACCAGATTTTCTCCGAGTACAAGTTTGGTGTGATTTTCAGTATATATGTAGTATATATTTACAGAACTATGTTACATATATTCAGCTTGATAATAGATTTTATGATAGTTTATACTTTCAAATTTTCAGATCCCCAGTATTATATCATGATTTTAGTTTTAGCACAGGTTTTATGACAGCTCATACTTTTAGTACAAGTTTATTGATTACTCAGTATACAATTTAATGATTATTTTATCTTACAGATTTATACGTGTACAATACATATAAACTATATAATATTTTCAGATTATGTCCACTCACTGAGCCACAAGCTCACCCTTTTTTGTGTTTTCCCTTTTTTTTTCAGGTTGTCACATGAATTTGTACAATGTGATACAGTCATCACATTTTAAGGTTGGCCAACGACACGCATAGCTACATAAATGTCTCAATCTGTGTATTTGCATATATTTTTGTATATTAAAGTACATGTGTACACTTTTTGTTGAGGCAGGTAGTCTCATTATATCATATGTATAAGTAAAGAGTATGTTAGTCACACATCATCGTAGGATCCGCCTCGATTCTCAAGGAGGACTCGGGTCGGGTCCTGTTACTGTTTGGTGATTAAAAGTGATTGGCGTGGCAAGGGTCATTGGCAATTGGCAATGGTGCACAACTGCTGTTCTTTTACTCTCCGACGAAATGTTTTGGCTATATATGTATTCCAAAGGTAATAATAAGGGTGGGAAAAAACAAATCGAATCATTGGTCGATTCGATTTTTTTTTAAAAAAATATTGTTTGATTTTTACTATTAAAATAACTGAAAAAAATCGATCTATTTTGGTCCGATTCTACATAAATTTGGAACCAGACAAAAAAGACTAATTTTTTTAATTATTAATATTTTAAAATATAAATGAATAAAACTAGAATGTAATTTTAACATTCAAAATAGCTTATAATAAAGTAAAAAATAATCTAATAAAAATGAGCTTTAGCTCCCTTAGTTAAGTGGGTGTAATAGCACAATATATATCTATGGTTTGAATGCAATAGGCTTCACTTTTTTTTTTTAATTATTAGTAATTTAAAATATAAATATAAAATAAAAAATACTTGATAATTTCATATCGTGCTTTGGCCTAATTGGTTCACTGTAGGTAGTTACCTCCTCATGTTTTAGGTTTGAATCATACCATTTACTATTTTTAATTATGTATCTTACATGTAAGATAACTACATTTAGCTTGGGAGGATATTAGTTATTATTAGATCATTGATCAAACTTAGAAATTTACATTCTTTTTATTTGATCTTAAGTATTAAAGGTTTAAATATAAAAAGAATATTTATAAGTTAAAATTTAACTATAATTAGCTCAGTTGGTTGGAAGGATATTAATTATTGTTAGATCATTGGTTCAAACCTGGAAACTTGCATTTTGTTTAATTTTATCTTAATTCTTAAATATTTAAACATAAAAAGAATATTTATGCTCAATTAATTGGGAGGATATTAGTTACGTAAGATAAAACAAAAGTATGTGTATTGATATAATAACTACATTTAGCTTGGGAGGATATTAGTTATTGTTAGGTTAGTGGTTCAAACTTGGAAACTTGCATTCTTTTTATTATATCTTAAGTATTAAAATTTAAATATAAAAAGGAATATTTATAAGTTAGAGTTTAACTACAATTAGCTCAGTTGGTTAGGAGGATATTAGTTATTGTTAAGTCATTGGTTCAAACTTGGAAACTTGCATTCTTTTTATTATATCTTAATTCTTAAAGGTTTAAATATAAAAAAGAATGTTTATGCTCAATTGATTGGGCGGATAATAGTTATTATTAGGCCATTGGTTCAAATTCGAAAACTTGCATTCTTTTTATTATATCTTAATTATTAAAGATTTAAATATTAAAAAAATTATAAGTGAAAAACTAACTACATTTAACTCAATTGGTTGGGAGGATATTAGTTATTATTAGGTTACTGGTTCAAACTCGGAAACTTGCATTCTTTTTGTTATTTTTTAATTATTAAAGGTGTATAAATATAAAAAAGAATATTTATAAGTAAGAAAATTAACTACATTTAGCTCAATTGGTTGGGAGGATATTCGTTATTGTTAGGTCATTGGTTCAAACCCGAAAACTTGCATTCTTTTTATTATATTTTAATTCTTAAAAGTTTAAATATAAAAGAGAATGTTTATAAGTCAAAAATTAACATAGCTCAATTGGTAAAGAGACTTTATTTGTGTTTTGAAGTCTCCATGAGTTCATATTTGGTGAGATTGTTATTTTAAATTGAACTCAAAAATTAAAAAATCAAACTGAACAAAATTGGGTCTAATTCGATTCTCCTAAAATAAACGATTATATTCAATTCTCTATCATGAGAAAATCAAATATAACTAGTCTGGTTCACTTATTGATGAACACTTGAAATTACACATTTAATAAGAGTTTTACATGATTGTTTTGTATTACTAGTGTATTTAATTTTCTTAACTTAAGTATGTTTACAATATTGTACTTAATTATTTTATAACTGTTTTGTGGCAGGTTCGGTAAAATGGGCATAACTTTCTACCTAAAGATCCAATTGAGGTGATTCTTAATCCTGTGCAGAGCTGACTCAATGGGCTAACATATTGTATTTCACAAAGCATTGGAAAATCGAGTGTTTAGAGGGTGAAAATTGGCCTAGAACAGAATTGATCTGCAGTATAGGCCCAGTTTGAACAGTTATCAGTATTTGGCCCATAACTATAGAAATACGTATCTAATACGTATGAGATCACTTAATTTGGAAAGATAAGAGACTTATCTACAACTTTTATGTTTTGAGTGACAGTTAATTCGGATCACATCAATTCCAAATTGGATAATCAAGTGGGTGCCCAAGTGATAATGAATGCAAATTATTTTGCCACCATTCTTGACTTTCATCAACCAAGTGGTTCCCTCCAAATTTGTCTCGATTTATCCATGTTTTTCTATAAATAGGTGGCTTGTTTATGCCTAAAGAATGTAATTAGAAAGTTAGAATTTAGTTCAAAATACTTTTCCTTTGTATCCATTTCCTTGTACTATTATTTCTCTTGTTTACTATTAAGTCATGTTATTTCTTCTTCCATTTCTTTTCTTTTCATTTAGTTTTATTATGTCCAAATAATTTTGTTTAAGCTAAGGTGAAAGGGTGAAGCTCTTGGCAAGGTAATAAAATATGTTTAATATTTATTCATGAATTTAATGCTTCATTTTTAAGTTATGTAAATTTATATATGATGCATTTATTTTGTTTGTAGAATTAATACTCTTTCTTCTAAAGTGGTGATTCTTGATTTATTATTGACAACTTAATACTTGGCACAATAAATTCTTGAAACCATTTATAAGATTTGGTTTATATAACCTTTCTTGTAAAGTGGGAGTCTTGATTTATTGTAGACAAATATAAAGATTGGCATAATAAATACTTGAACCCATTTATAAGATTTGGTGTATAATAATTAAAAGAAATAAATACTAATCAATATATAAATGATAATGAACTTTAATTGCTATATTTTCCGGTTGGAACCTCCTTTGTGTGAGGATTCCAATTGAGTTATAAAAAAATAAAAAGTTAAATATATTCTTACTTCTTATGCCAAGAGTGAATCCCCGTAACCTTAGCTTTTTATTTGAATTGGTTAATTGAAATAATATTTACAAACATCTTATACTGCATTAATTATCTTTAAAGTGTTTATAATTTGTAATTTTAATTCTACTTCCCTGTGGATCGACCCCGTTCTCATCGGGTTATTTATTACTTCGACAATCCTGCACTTGGGAATAACTTCTATATTCTGGACGTGTCAAGTTTTTGGCGCCGTTGCCGGGGAGGTAACGTTAATATTTTGTTTTGTTATTGTTTGTTTGTTTATTTTATTTTTATGGAAGGCTGAGCCTCCTACTCGTTATTTATTATTCGTTTTTTTTATTTTTATTTTTATTTTTATTTTTTTTATTTTCATGGAAGGCCGAGCCTCCTAACGTACTTTATTATTATTCTGTTTTTATTTTTGCGGAAGGCTGAGCCTCCTACTCTTTATTTCGTTTATTTATTATTTTTTACTTTTTATTTTAGTTTTTTTTTTAATTTTCATGGAAGGCCGAGCCTCCTAACGTACTTTACTTTATTTATTATTCGCCTTTTATTTTCGCTTTTTATTTTAATGGAAGGCTAAGCCTCCTACTATTTATTTATTAACTTTTTATTATATAATCTAACATCACTAATCTAACTTCTAATTATTTATCTTTATTTTGCTTTTAGTTTTACATATTTTATTTACTTGTGTGTAATATTTTATTTTATTTACCTGTGTTTAATATTTTATTTGTATTATTGTTATTGTATTTTGTTTTGTTTCTTTTTATGAGCGGTTGGTTTCGAGATCCTAATTCTCATCGTTTAGTAAAAGGTAATTTCAAAACTTCTTTTGATAATTTGTTAGATTCTCCTTCATCTTCTCATTCTTCACCAAGTAACACCATGAGCGAAAATCAAATTGAGGGACTCATAGACCCAGGGGACAATCAGTCCCAACATAATGACCATAACCGACCTAGGACACTTAGAGACTATATGAACCCTACACGAACCGGTGCACCATCTTGCTTAATTTTTCCACCGGATACAACGCATTTTAATTTTAAGCCAGGCATTATCCAACTTTTACCCACTTTTCATGGCTTGGATGCAGAGAACCCTTATCTACATCTAAGAGAATTTGAAGAAGTGTGTAACACGTATAATGATCAAAATTGTAGCATGAACACAATTCGACTTAAGCTTTTCCCTTTTTCTTTAAAAGATAAAGCTAAAACATGGCTACAAAACCTTAGGCCAGGATCCATTTCTTTATGGGACTATGGGACGAGATGCAACAACAATTCCTGAAAAAGTTTTTTCCCTCCCATAGAACAAATTCTTTCAAAAGACAAATCACCACTTTTGCCCAAAAACCAGGAGAGACCCTTTACCAATGTTGGGAAAGGTATAAAGAATTACTTAATACCTGTCCCCATCATGGTTTTGAAACATTGAGAGTAGTCTCAAATTTCTATGAGGGCTTAACACCCCAAGTTAGGCAAATGGTAGAAATGATGTGTAATGGAACATTTGAGGAAAAAGACCCAGAAGAGGCAATGAACTATCTTGACTTACTAGCAGAAAATGCTCAAAATTGGGACACTGCTGGTACCTGTGAGGCACCTAGCAAAAATCAAAATCAAAATACTACATCTAGTGGGGGTATTTATCATCTTAAGGAAGACCATGACCTTCAAGCCAAATTAGCATCCCTTGCTAGAAAAGTCGAAACCTTAGAAATGAAAAAGAGTGGTCAAATAAAATCTGTTCAAGAAATTGTGTGTCACATTTGTGAAACCCATGATCACCCTACCAATGATTGCCCAACTTTGCCTGCATTTAGGGAATGTCTCCATGAACAAGCCAATGTTTTAAACACGTTCAAACGGTCAAACAATAACCCATATTCACAAAACTATAATCCTGGATGGCGAAATCACCCGAATTTTAGTTGGAGGAATGACACTCAAGCACAGGCTTCGCAACCACCTTTCCAACCACACCAAAACTTTCAAAATCATCAAGGTTATGCACCATATGTCCTACCTCCTAGGAAAAATCTTGAAGAAACCTTGCATACATTCATTGAAAAACAAGAGTCTGTTAATTCTCAAAATGCTCAAACATTTGCTGATTTGAAAGATACTCTTGCTAAATTTGCATCTGCACTGAACATTCATGAGAAAGGAAAATTTCCTTCTCAACCACAGCCAAACCCCAAAGGACAACATAACTCAAATGCATGTAGTTCAGGAAGCCAACACATGGATCAAGTTAAAGCAGTTATCACTCTTCGGAGTGGTAAAATTGTTGAAAAAGAAATTCCTGAACCTCATGAGAGCGATGAATCAATCTCTAAGGGCAAGGAAAGTGTTGAACCTACACTTAATGAAGAAAACACCAAACCTTCACCTCCACCCCCATTTCCTCATGCATTACGTAATACTAAGAAGATGAATCACAATCCTGAAATTTTTGAAATCTTCAAACAGGTAAAAGTTAATATTCCTTTACTGGATGCTATTAAACAGGTTCCATCTTATGCAAAAATTTTGAAAGACTTATGCACAGTAAAAAGAAAACTGAATGTGAGAAAGAAAGCATTTTTAGCTGAACAAGTAAGTGCCATTCTTCAGAACAATAATTCTTTGAAATATAAAGACCCTGGTTGTCCTACAATTTCATGTATTATTGGAAGTCATAAAATTGAACAAGCCTTACTTGATCTTGGTGCTAGTGTGAATTTATTGCCGTATTCAGTTTATCAGCAGCTCAATCTCGGGGAGTTAAAATCAACATCTGTAACTCTTTTACTTGCTGATAGATCAATAAAAGTACCAAGAGGGACAGTGGAGGATGTCTTAGTTCAAGTTGATAAATTCATATATCCTGTGGATTTTATCGTCTTGGACACAGAACCTGTCAAAGGATGTAATCCGATACCTGTTATTTTAGGTCGTCCATTTTTAGCAACTTCTAACGCTTTGATTAATTGCAGGAATGGAGTAATGAAGCTTTCATTTGGAAACATGACACTTAAACTCAATGTTTTTAATATGTGTAAGCAACCATATGAAGAGGAGGATGAAAGTGAAGAAGGTGACATGATTGAAACGATTGTGGAGGATCATATAAAAAGGGAGTTCTACCGATCCCTTAGAAATGTGTTTAATAAATTCATTTGAGTCAAATATACAATTAGATCCTGAAATCTCTGACATATGTTCTTTACTTGACTGTGCACAGGTGATTGAAAATAAAAGATGGAAACTAAAGTTTGAAGAATTGGGAGAAAATGAGGATAAAAAGAATGAAATTTTAAAGTTGGAGTTAAAACCTCTGCCTGAAGGACTGAAATATGCATTTCTTGGAGAGAAACAAACTTACCCGGTGGTAATCGCTTCTACACTCACAAGTGAACAAGAAGATAAGTTGATTGAATTATTGAAAATGCATAAAAATGCAATTGGGTGGACTTTAAAAGACATAAATGGTATTAATCCTTTGATTTGCACACATAGAATACACCTAGAGGATAATGCCAAAACTTCCCAACAACCTCAAAGGAGATTAAATCCACATATGAAAGAGGTAGTGAGAGCTGAAGTTCTCAAATTACTTGAAGTAGGAATTATCTATCCGATCTCAGATAGTAAGTGGGTAAGTCCTACTCAGGTAGTACCAAAAAAATCTGGAATCACAGTCATTGAAAATGAAAAATGTGAGTTAATACCAACTCGAGTCTCATCTAGTTGGAAGATGTGCATAGATTATAGAAAATTGAACTTGGCCACTAGAAAAGACCATTTTCCTTTACCATTCCTTGATCAGATTATAGAAAGAGTAGCAGGACATCCCTACTATTGCTTTCTAGATGGTTACTCTGGCTATTATCAAATTCCTATAGCACTAGAAGACCAAGAAAAGACTACATTCACATGTCCTTTTGGAACCTTTGCTTTTAGAAGAATGCCCTTTGGACTTTGTAATGCCCCAGCAACATTTCAGAGATGTATGTTAAGCATTTTTAGTGACATGATTGAGCATTATTTAGAAGTTTTCATGGATGATTTAACTGTGTTTGGAAATTCTTTTGATAATTGTCTTGAAAACTTAGAAAAGGTCTTAAAAAGATGTGAAGAAAAGAGTCTTGTATTGAACTGGGAAAAATGTCACTACATGGTTACTTCTGGAATTGTTTTGGGACATATAGTATCTTCTAAAGGAATTGAAGTGGATAAGGCAAAAGTCGAACTTATTACACATTTGCCTCCACCAAAAACAGTCAGAGAAGTCCGATCCTTTTTAGGACATGCTGGATTCTATAGGAGGTTCATAAAAAACTTTAGTGCTATATCTAAACCTCTTTGTAACCTCTTAGCAAAAGATGTATCATTTAAGTGGACTCAAGAATGTCAAAATTCATTTGAAAAATTAATTGGCCTCTTAACATCTGCTCCTATCATACAATCTCATGACTGGTCTTTACCTTTTGAGCTCATGTGTGATGCTAGTGACTACGCTGTTGGTGTTGTATTAGGACAAAGAAAGGAAGGTAAATCCTATGTAATTTATTATGCGAGTAGAACTTTAAACAGTGCACAAATAAATTACACAACAACTGAAAAAGAACTACTTGCTGTAATATTTGCATTAGACAAATTTCGTTCTTACTTAATTGGTTCTTCAACTATTGTATTTACTGACCATGCTGCTGTAAGGTACTTAATGTCAAAACAGGATGCAAAACCAAGACTGATTCGATGGATTCTATTGCTTCAAGAATTTATTATCACTATCAAGGATAAGAAGGGAGCTGAAAATGTTGTTGCAGATCACTTATCAAGACTCACACCAGATTCATCAACAGAAATAACACCTATTAATGATTCTTTTCCCGATGAATTTTTATTTTCTACTGTTACAATGCCCTGGTATGCTAATATTGTTAATTTTCTTGTAACAGGAGAAATGCCACCTCAATGGAATGCTCAAGACAAAAGAAAATTTTTAACGGAGGTGAGAAAGTTTTATTGGGATGATCCTTATCTCTTTAAATATTATCGTGATCAAATATTTCGAAGATGCATACCCGACAATGAGGTAAATAAAGTTATTGAATTTTGTCATTCTGAAGCATGTGGGGGACATTTCTCATCAAAGAAAACAGCTGCAAAAATCTTACAGTGTGGATTTTATTGGCCCACTTTATTTAAAGATACACATGCATTTTGTATAACTTGTGAAAATTGTCAAAAGTTGGGATCAATTTCAAAACGAAACATGATGCCTTTGAACCCCATTCTTGTTATTGAAATCTTTGATTGTTGGGGGATAGATTTCATGGGACCATTTCCGTTATCATTTGGATTTACGTATATCTTAGTTGCAGTAGATTATGTCTCAAAATGGATTGAGGCTATTCCATGTCGACATAATGACCATAAAACAGTCATGAAATTTTTGAAAGAAAATATCTTAAGTCGATTTGGAATCCCTCGAGCCATTATAAGTGATGGGGGTAAGCATTTTTGTAATAGACTATTTGAAACATTAGTGAAAAAATATGGTATTACTCATAAAGTTGCCACCCCTTATCATCCTCAGACAAGTGGACAAGTTGAATTAGCAAATAGGGAGATAAAACAAATTTTAGAAAAAACTGTAAACCCAAATCGCAAAGATTGGTCTTTAAGACTAAATGATGCACTGTGGGCTTATAGAACTGCTTTTAAAACTTCATTGGGTATGTCTCCCTATAGGATAGTTTATGGAAAACCTTGTCACTTACCTGTGGAACTTGAGCATAAAGCCTACTGGGCTATTAAAACTTTCAATGAAAATCTTGATTCTGCTGGACACATACGTAAATTACAAATAAATGAACTTGAAGAATTGAGAAATGATGCATATGAGAATTCAAAAATTCATAAAGCTAAAATTAAAAGCCTTTCATGATAAAAAAATTCAGAGAAAAACATTTGACACTGGTCAGAAGGTTTTGCTTTATAATTCTCGACTTCACATATTCCCTGGAAAATTAAGATCAAGATGGAGTGGCCCTTTTATTGTGAAACATGTGTACCCTTATGGAACAATTGACATTGAAAATCCTAGAAATGATGCATATGAGAATTCAAAAATTCATAAAGCTAAAATTAAAAGCCTTTCATGATAAAAAAATTCAGAGAAAAACATTTGACACTGGTCAGAAGGTTTTGCTTTATAATTCTCGACTTCACATATTCCCTGGAAAATTAAGATCAAGATGGAGTGGCCCTTTTATTGTGAAACATGTGTACCCTTATGGAACAATTGACATTGAAAATCCTAGAAATGGGAATGTGTTTAAGGTAAATGGGTAAAGACTCAAGCCGTTTCTAGAAAACCAAGCTTTTCATGAAGAATTTACGTTCCTGTCGGATCCTTGTTACGAGACCAATTAATCTTTTTTTATATATATTTACATATTTATATATATTTATTCTTCTTCTAACATTTTTTTTTTTTTACTTGCAGGTTAATTTAGTAGTTTTGTTAAAGTTTTGTTTTGCACCCCGGTTAAGCGGCGGATAACGGTACTCCGTGATATTTCAAATCGGTTTTGTCAGTTTCCCATAATTACTGATATCTTTTCTTCTTCCCCCTTTTCTTAAAAAAAAAAAAAATGGATGACATTCTAAAAAATTTGAAAAAGCGTTTTCCCTCATTGCCTCAAAATTCCTTGAAGAAAATTTACCAAGCAAGATGTGAAAGATTAAGGTTATTAATGATTATGAATATACCTGTTGATTTACGTTGGTTAATTGAAGCCAAAGTTAGATTGACAGGTGAATTTTCAGACTCATTAATTTCCTACATGCCTGGCTTAGGTAAAAGCTCTTTTTCAAAAAAACGAAGAGCAAAACGATTAAATGTTTGTTACAAGTGTGCACGCACGACTTGCAACACACGTTGCCGCACTTTAGGAATAGTGTCTGTAAATCGTGAAGATAAAATTAGGTTAATTAAGGATGGCCTGAGTAAGGAGTCTTTAGATAATATCTTATCGACTCTTGAGACGCATCCTAGTGGATATGTGCATATTGCAATTCATGAATTATGGGACATATTCCTAAAAGAACATGAGCGGTACAGTCTCGAGAATCTGACTTTAAAAGACCCTGTTTGCCAATTTATAAGAAAATTGGATGGGAAGCCTATCCCCGACCCATAGAGGGCGTTTAAGCCGTTACTGGACGTAAAATCAGAGGAAGATGTGAGCCACAATCACAACTACTTGTATATATTTACTATAGCTGTTATTTTTAAATGTTTCATTTCAAACTCAAATGTCTTTTCAATAATCAACCACCTATAATCCTTTTTGAAAATTTTGCATTTTAAGCCGACAACCCATGTGACTTTTCCAGCTAACAAATTGAAAATTGGTAAAAGGTATTGAATCTTGTATTTCAAGCCAATAGCCATGTGATTTAACTTTGCAATACCTTTTGGCTCTATAAATACATTGCATTATTTCTGCATCTTTGTACAAACTCAAAATCATTCAAGAGAGAGGGTGAGTGTAATCATGGAAGGATCATCAACTCGTAAATTCACAAAAATTTGTGTCTTTTGTGGATCCAGCCCTGGAAAAACTAGTGAGTTTATAGAAGCAGCAGAAACCCTTGGTAAGATGTTAGCTGAGCGCAATATTCATTTAGTATATGGGGGAGGTAGTCTTAGATTAATGGGACGTGTGGCAACCGCTGCACAAAATAATGGCAGTCGAGTTTTGGGTATCATACCAAAAGCTCTAGCTGTTGGAGACATTGTAGGAAAAACAATTGGGGATGAGTTACAGGTATCATCAATGCATGAACGAATTTCTTTTATGCTTCGTAATGCTGATGCCTTCATAGCTCTACCTGGAGGTTTCGGAACATTGGAGGAAATTTTTCAAATTGTCTCATGGGCACAATTGCAAATCCATAAAAAACCCATTGGTTTGTTAAACGTTGATGGTTTTTATAATGGGTTGTTATCTTTTCTTGACTATGCGGTGGAAAAACAATTCGTCTCATCTGCAGCACGACAGATCCTCATTTCTGCTTCAACTGTTGATCAGTTACTCGATGAACTACAAGCTTTTACACCTCTATCTGATCCAACAATGAGTCAGATAGATTGGTATATTGATAACAGTGAAAAGAAATGCAAGATAGATTTGACGCTTCGTCTGTAGCCTATCTATTTCTATGTATTTTTAAGCTTTTTTGTGTGGCTTGTTTTATTTTTTTTGTGTGGCTTGTTTTATTTTGTTGCAGGTTTAATTTTCAATAAAAGATGTTTCAGGTGATATCTTCTATATTTTACTCTTTCTATATTTTGACATTGAGGATAATGTCTCAATCTGGTTGGGGGGAGGATAGTTGATATATACTGTTAGTGTTAATTATTTTATTTTGTTGTTGTTATCACTTTGTTATGTAAAAAAAAAAAAATTATCATGAATGGCGTGAGTAAAATGTTCATTTATGTATTCTTGAGACGCATTCTAGTTCTAGAATGGCAGAGTAAAGAGTACATTATAAACTTTTGAAACACATTCTAATTGGTTTATTTTTAATGCATTTTATGTATAATTGTTTGTTGCTTAAGTTTTTGGTAACTCTTGCGTAAATAAATTTGCTTTATTATCGATGTATGATTTCAAAATTGTTTAGTTTAAATCACTTTCTCTATTTAGGTTACTAAAGAATAACTTCTGAAATTATTTCTTGAGAACAATACTAAGCCTTGTGGTAAAATGGATGATTCAATATATATAGCCAAGAGAATTTTCATGTTTAAGTATACATATTATTTTCTAAACTCACATATCTTTTGTGAGTGAGTGGAGAGGTTTGAGATAACAGCTTATGAACTTTCATTGATCCTTTTGAAATGGTTAATTTTTATTTGGAATGACATTATTTGGGATGATGAATGATTTGGTTGCTTAGCTGAAGGATAAAAAAAAAAATTAGAAAAGTATTATGGTGATAAATTGCTCTTATGTTATAATGATTCCTTATGTCTTTCAAAAAAAAAAAAAGAGTAAAAAAAAAAAAAAAAATTAAAAAAAAAAAGAAAGAAAAGAAGTCAATTCAGTTCAATAAAGTCTTCATTCAATTTTAGAAGACTAAAGTCATTAGGAAGCAATCTTATCACCGAATTCTATATTCGTAAGATTCGCATTAAATAATTAAAGTCTTGAAGCTGGCATTTGACAATAATGGTTTGACTCTAAATATTTGATTTTCCTATCTTTGGATCAATGTTAGTTTGTCTGTCTGTCCTTAAATGTAACTTTTTCTTGAGCAATTATCTGTTTTCCAACTCCATGAGTGAAATCCTAAGTCATTAAACAAATTATTCACCTGTAAGGATATGGAGTTGAGGCTTTTACTTGGAACATTTTTAAGGCTATATATGTTGTGGTTTGTGGTAAGAAGGCTTTGGCTTAATTCACACACACACAAAAATATTTTTGGAAGTTATGATTGAAATAACCTTTATAGCGATTGTGATTTTAAAACTGACGTTTTGTTTGAAATACTTAGGTAATGTTCAAATTTTATTTATGCTCGAATTACTAGGGACTAGCAATAAGCCAGTTGGGGGGTGTGATGAACACTTGAAATTACACATTTAATAAGAGTTTTACATGATTGTTTTGTATTACTAGTGTATTTAATTTTCTTAACTTAAGTATGTTTACAATATTGTACTTAATTATTTTATAACTGTTTTGTGGCAGGTTCGGTAAAATGGGCATAACTTTCTACCTAAAGATCCAATTGAGGTGATTCTTAATCCTGTGCAGAGCTGACTCAATGGGCTAACATATTGTATTTCACAAAGCATTGGAAAATCGAGTGTTTAGAGGGTGAAAATTGGCCTAGAACAGAATTGATCTGCAGTATAGGCCCAGTTTGAACAGTTATCAGTATTTGGCCCATAACTATAGAAATACGTATCTAATACGTATGAGATCACTCAATTTGGAAAGATAAGAGACTTATCTACAACTTTTATGTTTTGCGTGACAGCTAATTCGGATCACATCAATTCCAAATTGGATAATCAAGTGGGTGCCCAAGTGATAATGAATGCAAATTATTTTGCCACCATTCTTGACTTTCATCAACCAAGTGGTTCCCTCCAAATTTGTCTCGATTTATCCATGTTTTTCTATAAATAGGTGGCTTGTTTATGCCTAAAGAATGTAATTAGAAAGTTAGAATTTAGTTCAAAATACTTTTCCTTTGTATCCATTTCCTTGTACTATTATTTCTCTTGTTTACTATTAAGTCATGTTATTTCTTCTTCCATTTCTTTTCTTTTCATTTAGTTTTATTATGTCCAAATAATTTTGTTTAAGTTAAGGTGAAAGGGTGAAGCTCTTGGCAAGGTAATAAAATATGTTTAATATTTATTCATGAATTTAATGCTTCATTTTTAAGTTATGTAAATTTATATATGATGTATTTATTTTGTTTGTAGAATTAATACCCTTTCTTCTAAAGTGGTGATTCTTGATTTATTATTGACAACTTAATACTTGGCACAATAAATTCTTGAAACCATTTATAAGATTTGGTTTATATAACCTTTCTTGTAAAGTGGGAGTCTTGATTTATTGTAGACAAATATAAAGATTAGCATAATAAATACTTGAACCCATTTATAAGATTTGGTGTATAATAATTAAAAGAAATAAATACTAATCAATATATAAATGATAATGAACTTTAATTGCTATATTTTCCGGTTGGAACCTCCTTTGTGTGAGGATTCCAATTGAGTTATAAAAAAATAAAAAGTTAAATATATTCTTACTTCTTATGCCAAGAGTGAATCCCCGTAACCTTAGCTTTTTATTTGAATTGGTTAATTGAAATAATATTTACAAACATCTTATACTGCATTAATTATCTTTAAAGTGTTTATAATTTGTAATTTTAATTCTACTTCCCTGTGGATCGACCCCGTTCTCATCGGGTTATTTATTACTTCGACAATCCTGCACTTGGGAATAACTTCTATATTCTGGACATGTCACTTATGACCAAAATCAAACAAAACCAAGCTATGCCTAATTTTAGGTAATATAAAAAGTTGTGGTCATGCATAGCCACCTAGTTTCATAATATAAAGTGTGCACGATAAGTGGCCATGCATGGCTACTCAAAAAAAAATTCTTCTTTTTTATGCATGGCCGGCCTCTCTTGCTATTCTTCATAGATTTCATATACACATACATATATGCTGTTGTCCATGCATGCACGTCCTTCTGCTTAGCTTCTTCTTTCATTTCCCTTTATTATTCCCTTCAACCTATATTAGAGTGTAGCCATATATAATAATGCATCCATGGAGTAATCACACAAAAATGCCTTAAGTAAGTTGTGCATGCATAAATAACTTAAGTAAAAAAAGGAAGTAATCACTCAAGTATGAAAATCTTAGACAACAGAGCAAGTAAGCTATGCATGTATGGAAACTTTAAACAAAAAAGGAAGTAGGCGTGCATGCATGGAAGCCATCCATGGCCCTTCTTTTCTTCTTTAAACCATTTTAACAATGTGTTGTGCATATTTCAATCTGCACCGATATTGAAATTTTCTATTTTGTTTATGAGTAAGAAGTAATAGAACACATGTTTGATATCATGGCGTTTTTTTCTGATAAATAGATTAAGTGCATCATGAAAAAATAATCGAAAATAATTATGCATATATAAACACTATATATCCCATTTAGGTATATGTCTATGTCATATGAAAGTTATAACTGTTACACTATAGTCATATATCAATCTACTTTAAGCTAAACATATAAATTTTTTTATCAAGTTCATTACGATTCTTAAGGCATTTTATATATTGGCCTGATATAAAGAAAGTATTAAGCACAGATAGATTGAACAATTCAATTTATTAAGTTCATAAAATAAAAGAAAAAATTGAATTCAAGAGTTGCAATCCTAGATAAATAAAATTTGTTCATGGTGAATAAAAAAGTACTAGAACAATAACTAAAAGACATCATGGAAAAAAATAATAAAACTAGAAAAAGGAAAAGAGTAAATAAGGTTGGATGCCCTAGATTTTCTCCTTCTTTCTCTAATGTGCAATGCAATATTCTCTTTAATCTTCAAATTCTACCTTAATCTTTCTTGAAACTTGTTTTGCTTCTTTGCTCTGGCTTGTATATCTCTTTGGCCTAAAAAAGAGTCTTATTTATAAGTTTTTCGTAAATTCAAAGTAGGATTTCTTTGAGTCCAAGACTGATTGAGATTCCCTTTATCTTCTTTTTAATCACATGAATGCTGCAGCGTTGGACTCTTTAACTTCAATACTGTTGCACTAGGTTTTTGATGCCACAGCACTGAGACCTACAAATATGCTTCTTCTAATTTTGAACGAGCATCGAGGTGATGGTTGTTGAGCGCCACATTGCTAGGGTCTCTGACTTGGGCACTATAGTGTTGGTCATTTTTCTTGATTTCTTCTTTTTACTTGATTTCTAGTATCTTTACTTCGAATGCTTGAAAACCTACAAATCAACAATAAATTCCATAAATAGCCAAATAATCTCAATTAACAAGAAAATATTAAGTTTGAAATGTGAAAATATTAAACTTAATTAACCCTTATCAATTACCATAGGCTGATATGTAATCATTTCGATTCCTTATAATCTGATTATTAGACCATGATTTAATAGTGCATTTGAGTGAGATGAACAGGATTGATGAAGTGGATGCAGATTCACATTAAACTAAACAATTTAATTTGGCCTTTGTTTATGTTTGTCTTTAACTTTGATTGATCTTAAATGAGTTTGAAGCTATAAAAGCTAATAAACATCAAGGAGTGGTCATTTTAGCCTAGGCCTCTGAGAGGCTCATTTGTTGTTCATAAGAATAAACAATTTCAACTCGTGGGTTTAGGATCCAAAATTCGGCGTCAACTACTATATTTATGGTTTTTAATTTAGGATTTTAGAAAATTATATTTGAAGTATGATGAGCATGATTTTTATAATTCGTAATATATATTTTTTCTAAATGACCATTTATCTTGAATTATGCTTTACTTCATAAATTATTTATTTTATGTTATAGAGAATGTATCCATACTATGATTTTGGTTCTTGATATGTTTATTGTTGACATTATATTTTACTTATATCAATAATAACAATTTGTAAATGGTTTGAGATTTAAAAAGTATAACATATGGTAAAATATAAAATGTTTTAAGCTTATATGTTTTGTAAAAGAAATGGTTTTAAACTACTAGAGTATACTTTCCCCTTTCAAATACATATACAAAGAGACTTTGAGTTGTATGGATGGGTGCTTTACTATTTATGATTTTTTTTTTTATGCATGTGTAAGACGAGAATATGATCAGTAAGTTATGTATACGTCCAATGCTCTACCCGATGAGTATTTTGAGTACAAAGAGGTTTTTCTTGAATACTACTTTAGTGTAGTTTGCATTATTAAATACAATATAAGATATTTTAAGTATCATATGCATTTTACCATGATTAGCAAAGAAGAGTTATGATAGCAAATTCAAGTATTTATACTCTAGCTCACAGTTTTATGATAATTAATATTATTTGTGATCCAACTGTTATTGTGTACAGAGATTAAGAAATGCATTTTTTTTTCTATGGCAAGTGATATTATTTAATGAGATTACATGTTTTAGTTAAAATTTAGTGTATGTACTTTATTTTCTTTATAAAAAGAATAGTAAGAGAGATATTATTTGTGAAAGTTATATATTTATGTATATATTATAAGCTTTAGAGATTATTTTAAATTTAAAACTATATTCACTCATTGAGTTACAAGATTCACCCTATTTTTATTATATTTTTTCCTTAAGAAATTGTTGGAACTAAACAGCTCATTGAATTTAATCTTAGAAATTAAGTCAAATGATAGTGCAAGTAGTCATTTGTTTTTAGTTGGTACATTTTTATCATTTTTTTTTTATAGAGTTTAAGACACTTGAACTTTTCTTCCTGTTTTGTGTTGTATAAAAATATTTAATTTTGGATATGTATTATACTTTCAGCATCTGATGTCATAAAATTTGCGAATTTTATTTTAGATTTGTAAAATATTGCAAATTTTATCTTAGATGTGCAAAATATATAGATGGATAGAGTGCAAAAACTTTTAGAAGTGTTGATTCTTTAGATTGCAGGTTTTAGAAATGTTCAAAAAATAAGGAAAATTCTACCGAATTTTGATACATTTCCTATAATAAATAATAGCACACGATTATAAACAAAATAGTAAATGAAATACACCCCAAAGTTTATAAAATACTAAAGGACAATTTCAACTATACAATTGACATCCCTAGAATACTTGGGATGGTTTTGGAAATTTCATAAGAATGTTATCAAGCTCATGTTTGGACCATCTGAACATTGAGTGGTTTAATATCTCTGCAGCGCATGTAGGTCAGAAACTGTCCAGGTAACTCTTCCAAAAGGGCTTGAACAACAGAAATTTGCCCACCTGTCCAAAAAGACGTGAATTTTGTCAATTTATACTCAAATTTAAATCATCCGAGCTGATTTAGCAATGCCATAGCACCCACCCACTCTTGAGGGTGGCAGGGCATATTCAGCCTAACAAGTCTGTCCGGTTTCTAATTGAGTTTTCCATAATATTAGTAACAATCCATATCTTAGATAGCAAATCATCTGAAGTAAAAGTTGATAACGTAACTAATTTTAACATGAAAAATATTTTTAGTTTGCAAGGAGAAAGAGATTCTATTTGCACTTACTATGAACTTCTCGCATTGGAACAAATTGAACAATGTCTCGTGTAGCAACCCGACCAGTAAAACTCTCTAATCTGTGGCCATTATCAGCATCAAGAATCTGCCAACAAGTAAGAATAAGACCACGCGTTCATTCTAAATGGAATTGCTAAGTCCAACAACAATAAGAAAATACTAAATTTGAATACTGTAAAAGCTCTATTAGAAAAATAACGTCTACCTCCATTTGCGTAAAATCCGCACCTCCTACTCCCACAATCAAAATTGATAGGGGAAGATCAGAAGCTCTCACCAAAGCATCTTTTGTTTCTTGAAGATCCGTGAGAACTCCATCCTAGAAAAAGTACAAATTTGATTAATCACCCTAAGAATGCCAGAAGAAAATGAAACCAGTAAATTGAATAATTTTACTTACTGTTATAATGAGCAAGACAAAATACTTGCTTCTGCAGTGTGAGAGGGACTGACCAGCAATTTGTGCAGCCATGTTGATCACTTGACCAAACAGAGTCGGTCCTGACAAAGCAACATCGTGCAGGGCCTTTGCATATGCAGCCATGATGCCATCAACTCCTTCAACCTATTAAATATGGAAGTCAGCTGTTATTGTAATAATAGAAAAGCTGAAATTCAAATGTAATACACTTTGGACTGGCCCATTCTCAAGGATTTCAAAGAAAGCCAACAAGAGAGGGAGGTAAATATATACATCTTTTGCTCTTAAAGTTAGAAGAGATCAAAATCTTTAAGAAGGAAAAAAATGTATGTACTTCTTTGTTTAGCATGTTAAAGCTCCAAAGAGATGTCAACAACTCAACAACTTGAAAGTTGAAAGTATCATAGCAAAGCAACTCTAATAGTCTTACCTCAGAGACATCTGCTCTTCCATTCAAGTTAAAACAATGTGATACAGTGCCATCAGATGTCTTCCCACCAAATCCCCAAGCAGGAAAGCGTCTATCAGAGTCGTAAAATTGTATAACCTCCCCAACTTCCATTATGGCCTGTAAATGATTTAGTCAATAAATTCTGTGGCCAATACATTCAGTCCCAAATTTCTCCACAAAATAAAACAAAAAAAATTTAAAGTAATAATTTAGTTTCTAGCTTGGCTAGAAAGGCCTCTTGGATCAAATCCCACTCGCATCAGTGTTTGGAAGGGTTTGGCATAATATGATCACTGTATAAAATGATCATTTCATAACTTTCAAAAACCCCTTCAAAGTGTATCGGTTGTAGCACAAACTTACCCGCTGATAAGAATTCAATCTGCCCGAAGGATCTATGTAGTGTAATGAATTTGGAGTTCGAGGATTTCCATTTGAGGCTGGATGTTATGCATTAAAAAGCATGAACCAAAAGTAAAAGACAATATTAGACCAAATAAGATGGAAACATGGATTGTTCACAACCAGATAAATTAAGAGCAAATTTATTTTCAGCAACATGTCTTATTTTTTCTTACTAATATAAAATGTTTATTTACCTGTAAAATCAACTGCAACCATAAAATTCAATTCGAAGCCGCTAGAAATGTAATCCAAAAAACTATATTGCTCTTTCTCCATAAACTTATCAACAAACAATTGACTTTTCAGAACCTACAAAGGAAAAATGAGGTTAAAAAAGATAGTATACTAGATTATTATGTTTATGTTGAATAAACACCTTCTCACAGCCAAATTGAGTAGCAGGTAACACAAAGTTTGCACCAGTTCTTTCTTGGTGAAGTTTCTCCAGGTCCCTAACCGATCTCTGTATTTTACTGATAACACAAATAGATAAACCCAAAATCATTATAGACAAAAAAAAAATGGAAAGCTAATGACATAAAGAAATCAAGAGTTACCCTAGGAGTACGTGATCACCACTGGTATTGAAATCGAAACATTCAATTATTAATGGGTTATCCTGTTCCAAAAGAAACGTCATAAACTAGAAGTCTTTTCCCATGACCAAACTTTGAATTTCTAATATACATCTAAATAATAGTCATAAGAAGGTAACAAGCTTACCTTGCTCACAAATTGCTGCGTGCTCAGAGTTATTGGTCTCCAAATAGGATTTAAGTTGTTGTTTATCACCTCTGTCTTGCAAATTGGAACCGAATTTCCACTCTCAACAATTCTAGATATCCTTAGGAAGGGATCCTATAAGATAATAATATGAACAAGAATGAACGTATAAAATTGTAGATCAATTAGTGAACTAATAAAAGTGTCTGCTTCATGAGAACATACACTTTTGGAAAACAGGTCTGCATTGTGCAATTGGGAGCAGCGGAATGCTATTTCAACAGCACTCTTCGAAGCAACTGTTTCCTCAGTGTGGACCGTGAGTGTGCCATATTTTCTGGAAACTCCACGTCCATTTTTGCTTTGAAGATTTAGGGTTAAAGTCTGACTTGGTTTGGTCACTATCTGCCATTGAAAAGGGCAAAAAACGGAACACATGTTAGTTTTTAATACATGATGAAAGACAATAAACAACTAAGTTCAAATTTGTTTGAGATTCTACGATGGTCATTTATATAAAATAATAGTTGAAGCAATAAGATAACATAGGTTAGTAGTTATTCCCTTGTAAATTAAAGAAGACAAGAAGATGACAAATAGTGATCCATCAATGTGAATATTCCACCCATTTAATACAAGGAAATTACATATATTCGTCCAACAAAATAAAACAAAAATAAAACCGAGAAACTTACCTCAGACAGAACACAACTGGCTTCTCCCAGGAAGTCTTGTTCATTCAACTTAAGCATCTGTAAAGCAACATAATTTAGAAGTTCGAACTTTAAACTTCACACTTCGATAATTATTTTGTTATATGAAAAAATGAAATTAATCTGGAACCATTGCAGAAAATTATTAAAGAACCTTCACATTCAATTGCTTTGTTGTGTTTTTGGCCTTATTCATCTTAAAGTATGTTATTCTTCCATGCAAGTCTCTAACCATGTCAATTTGTTTATGACAGATGACAGTACACCTTTTAAGTTCTTTACCATATTAAGTGTATGTTTCCAGTCTATCAAATATTTGCAAATTTGCCAAAATTAGTAGAAAAAAATGCCAATGCAAATTAGTAGAGATTATATGTCTTAATAACAGAAAATGGATCAGTTAGATGCCTTGGTAACTATAAGCTTGCCACTGAACAAAACATCATCTATACCAGAACTAAGATAACAACAAAAGTTAATATACCTTCACAGGTATATTGTGATACTTGGTATCCACATCATACACATGAAAGCTGGAAAAAGAAGGAAAATGAAATAGAAAATGAGAAACAATGTCAAAGAAAACATGTGAAAGACCTATCAAGATCAGTTAAAACTTATGAGTACAGGGGAAGCTTACACTAAAGGCTGGACGATCTCAAACTGATAAGCAATTGAAACCTTCTCAATCCAAGCAGGATTGAGATTGTTCATAATGACTTCTGTACGTCCAATCTCTTCCAACGTCCCATCTCTTTTCTTTGCATACACAACCGTCATGGGATCACTCTATGACATAACAAGAAGATTGTAAATAAGCTTACTTCCATATAAGTACAAAAAAAAAAAAAAAAAAGGTCTACAAGTATGTAACGAGGGTACATTTATGTAAATAATGAGCCTTTATATAAACAAACAACGAAATTTGAATCATCAACGCAATATAGCAGCTTTTAACATGTGCTAGTAAAATCTAGCAGGATTATAGCACTAATCACATGTTCATTATGAATGCATTTTTATCACAATGCATAAAAGTGTAAAAGCATTAAAAAACTATTACTTAAAGTATTCTACTTCTCTGAAGTCCAGACTTTGGGTACCAGCACTATCTGTATTCAGATCATATATTTGTAGACCCTTAATGACCATAGAAAGGATAAAACTGGGACCATTATTAAAAAATAATCTGTTCATGCAAAGGGATACAAGATAAGATAACATAAGAATCTTGCATCTAAACTATATATTAAGCAACCAGCAGTAAGAACATGACATTATTAAACATTAAGACAACTATAATACGAGCATACCTTTGATGTGATGTCACGGTCACATAAGTTTGAAGCAGATAAAGATAACTGCAATGCATATTAAAAAAATACATACATAAGAATTAATCCAAAAGCATGCAAAAGTGAAAACGAACAATCCATGCATATAGAAACGCAATGCATAGTGTACAATGTCACCACTGTGAGCAGAGAGATCAGGTTGATTAACCTGCCATATACATCTATCACAAAAAGAAGACGGAAACAATTCATCATACTAAATCCTATTGGCTGCAGCCCAGATTGAATATTATTGAGTTCTACATATCAGGGGTGCAACATGTTGATTTCAAGCGTCCACTTTCATGTTTATTTTGTTAGCATATGTATAAAACTTGTCCAAAAAGTTTTCAGGTAGATGGAATCCAAGTAGGCCCTCAGGCAATTCCCCAGTTGTTTTCATCAATAAGTAAAAAACTAAAAACATCTGGTGGTCCACGATATGAGAAGACATTCTTATCTTAAGCATTATGAGTAATAAACTTGATCATGTGGCACGCCATTAAGGCACTAATATTATTTTAAGATAATGCTTTGTCTCTTGTATATGCTAACCAGCATCCACAAATCCATGTTCCCTCCAGGGGAGCAATCTCTTTCAGGGGAATGGTCAACTTGCAAGAACCTATAATGTCTCACTCAATCAAAATATCTTGAGTAATTAGTTTCAGTGACGCCATAGGTCAATGAATCAACCTTCACTAAACCCTTGTGTATCCATCACTGCCGTATATTCACAAGAAAAGCACTTCTTAATAACAAAACATCAGCAAGGTTTCAGCACCAAAACTTTTACAAAATTGGTAATAATATATACAAACAGAACCAATAAAATTATCAAACAAAAATATAAAGGAAGTAAAATATATATAATATATTAATTTACAATCGGATTGAAAATTAAATTGACAAGATCAGCTCAAATTTGACTTGGTAAAAAAAAGGCCAACTAAAAACAAACAACCAAATTTTTTTTTAAAAAAACAAAGCTTTTTAATAATAATGTACCTCGATCTGAGTGAAGAGGGCGTGGAGGCCACCAGATCTGAAGAAGAAGTCAACAGCGTCGTTGTGACCAGCATTGTTGCTGTGGGACGCTGTGGGCAGGAATTGGACCCCACCTACGGCCTGTTTGCCGCCTTTTATGTCACCTGACATGCACAATCCCATCTCTATCTCTCTCTTAAAAATCTTTGTCCTCTGTTTTTCTTTTTTTTTTTTTTTTTTCTCTTTCGAAAAAACAAATCTAAAACTTATCGGAAATCAACAGAGAATTTCGAAAAACAAATCGACTTTGTTTATCGGAAAGTTATCAACTTTGTGCAAGTTGCGAGGCTTATTCAGTTCAATAACTGCTCGGTTCTTTAAGGAGCATTCGAATTGCTTAAGACCGCGTTTTTGCTCGTGAATCCTTAGTGAAGATATGAACGAAGCGTTGCCATTTATAGTGTTCGACCACTGAGGCTGTTGATTTTGTGTGTCTTGCCGAGCAATTATAGAGAAAATATTGGGATTTTGTTTTCTTTATTTTCTTATATTTTTTTAAAAAAGATATAATGAGTTGACTGGACTCTGACTTTGACTTCTTTTAAAAACTTGAGCACCAATTTTTGCGAGGGTCTATGTTAATGAAATTTATATAAACAAAAACTATTATATTATATAAAAAAGAGAATATATACTGACTCGAACTCATGTGAGTGCCAAGAATTTTTTGGATAAAAAAGAATTTTTTTAAATTTAATTACTTCTTTTAATTAATAAATAAATTTTTTCATTAAAACAACCATAAAGTGCAATTACTTAATAATTAATATTACTCGTTTCTTTGCTAAATGGATAGGCGGGTCAAAATAATAATTATATGAAAACTCGAAATATTGGTCAATATAAATAAATAAATGTAAATGATATTAACAATTAATTTTATACTATATGAAGACGAGAGAGAGAATTTTGGGTACGAATTTGGTAAGTTATAGTGAAATAACAAGAAAAGAGCACCGTGTACAATTCAGTTTCTCTGAATATTATAGGTCAAAATTTGTTCATTGTTTCAGACTTTCAGTGGATGATTCAATTTGGATAATGTTCAACGAAGTCATGGATTTGATAAGTTCGTACAAAATGGAATGGGTCAATAGCTTTTCTTTACAAGTAAAAGTTTTGGATATAAAACTAAAGAATAACATGTCAGGATTGGAAATCATATTCTAATATTATTAGCCTAAAGTTGATCGTTAATTCTATCTAATTATGTCATTTATAAGGATATGCAAGTTATGCACTAGTTGTTTGTTATAGTGGAAAAGCTTGTATACCCTCTATTTTAGATTAAAAATTTTATAAAATAATTATTTAACTCCTCCAGTTGTTAGGAGATTGTTGTCTAGTTGATTAAAAGTTGAATATATTTATAATTAATTGATATTTAAATTGTAATATTATAGTCATTTAAGATTTTAGATTTGTAATATAAGATATAATATATATATATGTGCAAGTTATGCTTTTTGATAACTTGTGTGTGCACAAACTTAACCATTTTAATAGGATTAAGTTGAAAACAGAAGTTAAATGTGAGATTGAATGCAAGAGGAGACCTGACACATAAACATTGCAGTGATGAGATAGCAACACTACGACAATAATTCTAAAATGCTAAACATGCAAGCAAGCAAGCGTTGGCTGTAGAACTTCCAGTGTTGGTTCAATGACCTAAAAATGGTTGATGAACGTCACGGCATTGATTCGATAATTACATTACACTGCATTATTAGAGATTTAACAACGTACTTTTGCATATTCAAGAAAATTTTATTTTAAAATAAAATGGCATCTTAAAACTCAATTTTGGATTCCTACGACGTACGAACTCTATTTTTAATGATAATTTCCAAATGTGTTGTCATTCATCGTGTTATTTTGGATTTATCAACTTTCTTTTAGGTTTTTCTTGCAGTTTGCAGTGAAGTTTCATTATTTTGGAGTCTTTGTATCTACCCAGAATATGTAGTATGACTATAATAGTCTCTAGGTTGACTAGTCTTGGATATTTCAGCACCTATTTACAATTATTTACACATAATCACTGCTTGGTTAGTTAGGGTTTATATATCAAACTTCTTGCTATATATCAAAATCCTGTCAATGGATTTTCATTCTATAACAAAGACTTGCCAAAGAGAAAAGTAATAAAAAATGGAAACTTTTTAATTCGAAGTCAAGATAAAAATGTAGTTAATTCCATAACTATAGCTTATGACGAAGCACTTGTAACGTAAGCACCATGACAAAATACTATTGAAGTTTCGGAGTGCACTTCAAGTTCTGCGCTGTACCTATCATCAAAATTAGAGTTGTGATATGTAATTTGTTAGAATTTGATGATTTAAAATAAATAATAAATTTGATTTTTAAATTAAAAATTAAAGAAGAGTTATGATGAAGTTAATAACATATTTAGATGGACAAGTAAAAAATAAAAGCTGAATACAAAAATAAATACAAGAAGGGACTTGATGCATGAATATCACAGCAATGAAATATTCCGGCGTGATCATCACTTCCAAATTGCATTAGTTGCATTAGTCTCCGTTTGACGCTATCGATCGGGACCAACTGTCGTTGCGCTGCCGATGGCAGGACGAAAATGCCTATGCATGCTGAAGTTTCATTATTTTGGAGTCTTTGTATCTACCCAGAATATGTAGTATAACTATAATAGTCTCTAGGTTGACTAGTCTTGGAGATTCAGCACCTATTTACAATTATTTACACATAATCACTGCTTGGTTGGTTAGGGTTTATGTATCCAATGTTAACATTGACTTTTGAAATTTTGTGATTTAAGAAGTAGCATTAGCATCTCCTTCATTATACGAAGAAAAACAGTAACAAGCTGACGTGCACTTTTACCTCCAATTTTCGTTTGATCCTCGTAATATTTGTGACTCTTGCTGATGCAGTTACCCTCATTCATTATTATAAGAAGAAAAATTAAATTATAGGATAATTATATTACTCTCATCAATATGTTATTATTATTATTATAATTGAACATCAAGATGTTGATAATAACAACTATCTTGACGATAAAAATATCATGAGGTCAATTTCCACAACTCGTCAACTTTAACTTTGAAAAGTTTTCATTTTGTGGCACATTATTTTAGTGATCTACTTTTGAAGGCGACTCTTGGTGTTTTACACATAAGTTTTTGCAATAAAAAAAAAAAAGAACTTTTCTATAGAGAACAAAAAAATGGAGAAAGAATCTTTTGGCCTTTCACACATAAGTAATGTTATTAGTCAATGAAGATACGTATAGTTATCTAAAGAATTTGGAAATGATGTGTCTTTCATTCTAAGAGGAGTTTTTGCTTAATTTAATTTTGTGGAAATTAGACACCACCAACCTTGTTATATCATTTCAAGGAATTTTAACGATTGAACAATTAAAATTCAAGCATCGGAGAAGTCTATCATTCCGAGTAAGATAAAAGTTGATCTCATCTCAAGAAGGAATCAGTATTTGCCAAACAAGAACGTTAATTAGTTGAATAATTCAACATAATTAATCCAATTGTAAGTGTTTGAGAAGGTCTAAAAAAGGGTGGTGAATTTCAAGTACTCTTTCCTTGTAACGAGTCATAGATGATGATTCTAACAAGAGAATTTTTCTAACAACATATAGGACTAGAGAGATCCCTCATTATTCAAGATAACTAAAGCAATTTACAAATTCTATTTGGCAAGAAATTTTTTATGTCAAAAACATGTGCCTCACTGCTTGTTTATTTGAGAAATTTACAAACTCCCTAAGTGTTATATATATGGAGACAAAAGATACAATTTAATTTGGATAGAAATTGGTCATTTGTATTGAATGTCACGAAAGACCATGGAATTGTACCATTCAATTTCCCTTAACCAAGTAATACATTTTATAAGTTCGTACAAATCATAATTTGGTTCGTTCTCAACTTTCGCAAAATTTCATACTCATTTTTTTTTTTTTTTTGAAATATGTTAGTTGATGAGTCGGTTACTTGTTCTCTAGGTGTTGAATCTGGCTTTTATGCCTTTGAACATGTGGGCTTCCTTATCTGAGAGTACCAAATCGCCTATTTAATTGAGGATGCCAGCAACCTTCTCCTAAAATAATGAAACATAAACTAAGTGCTTAGACACATTAGGAAATACTGCCAACACCACTAAGTGTCATTTATATGATATTGTTAATACATGTTATTCTTTTGACATATTGTCCGCATAAACTCAATCATTTCGACAGGAATAAGTTTGATTAATTAAATTCCATGGAAAATAAACACACTTGTCCATTTTACATTATTATCTGAAATCTAATATTCAATTATTATAAGAAATTATTTAAATTAATAGTTGATAAAGATAAAGAACTTCTTGTTCTAAACTATGTAATAACATACAAGAATTATTATTGGTTGTTGAAACGACTATATGTAGATATGGAACTTCTTATTTAATACGAAAGCTCGTCCTTTGCTCGAAGAAATAATAATAATCAAAGGAGAACTTTTAGTTGAAGTCTACAAACGAAATAAACTTAAATTTGATAACTAGCTATGACTTGATCAACAAGTTGCAGAGGATGATGTAAATCAAGTTGTGTGTATAGATGTCATCAAACTTATCAGAGGGTTCGTTCGTAATTACTGCCAATGCTTCAACTTTCCTTTTAAAATACTAAATATTTACTTTTATTTCCATAATTAATATTAATCTACTAACCACTCGCTTATACATAATAATTAGTGATTTCATTTTATAATAATTGTGAATTAAGAGAAATGCATACTTAAATCGCCAGCTATCTCATCGGTCCATAATTGTACTAACATTTTCAAAATTTAAGTGTTTGAGTTTGAGTCGGACGAAGTAAGAGTAGAAGAGTCCTTATAATACATTCCTGTATGTTATAATATAAATATAACAATTTGTATACCTTAAAAAAAAAAAAGGAGAGAGAGAGACACAAATATTAAGATTACGAAAGAAATAATAATATGCGACGTCAAAAAAGATAACAAATGAAAGTTTTAAAACGAATTGAGTTATTAATTTTTTTTTCTCTATTTTCTCCAACTATTTCATTGTAATTCCTACATTTGAAGTTTACAGCAACTGACAGACTCATAAATAAAAACTTTTCCAAGTATGCTTGTAGTTTTTGCCGGGAAGCTTCACTATTTGGAGACTTCAATCATAGACTTCAGCTGGTTGACGCGTTCAAAGACCGCAAATTTCTGCATCAAGTTTTCAATTATTTACAGCAGCATTATTCATTTGATAATGCTTTGGCCAGCTTTATCCATTATTGTTTCATATCGAGTTTTCTGAAAGCAGCAGCTAGCATTATCCGTCTTTGCGTTTGCTACTCTTTACTCTAAAACGCCCATAGGAGAAAAGCTATTTGGACATATATTATTAAAAGCAAAAAAACATTTTGAAAATTTTAGATTGACTACTAGAAAACTCAAGAGGGGGATGGATTGAGTATTTAAAAATTTATGTATTAATTTAAATAATTTATGTAACTATTAAAACATAAATAAATTTAATAATAAATAATTGTAATAAATAATAGAGTAATTGATAGAGAGATTGACACCCGGATGTTTATGTGGTTCGGCACTTTACACGGCTTATGTCCACGCCCCAAATAACTCGCCTTAAAGATTCCACTAACTTACTTTAAACCAAGGCCAAGAATCAATACACTTGACTTTCAAGGTATCAAGAAACCTTTACAATAAATTAATTTTCAAGGTACTAATTAAACTCTTACAATAAACGAGTAACAACTCTCCTGCTAAAGTATTTCCAACAAATACTTAACTTACAACAAAAGAGTAACCACTCTCTTCACAAAGTGTTTCCCACAAACACTTGAATAAAATCAATATAAGAATTGATAAATAAAATAATTTAATCTCCAAAATAAGTAAATATAAAAGTGTAGAACAACAAAGCTCTCAATCCTGATATATGATATTTTTCTTCCTTTCTTTTTTTATTATTGAACTTTAAATGAGTGGGGTATTTAGGAGTAAAAAATAGTCGTTGCTACAGTAACTCTCTCGACTACCGTGATGATATAGTAACTTAATCATTGCTACAGTGCGCACAATAACTTGACTGTTATACAGTAATTCATCCCCCCATTGCTACAATGTCCGCTACAGTGCTGTTGTCAAAGTTTTGATCTTTTACATTTTAGTTCATTTTTTGAAACTTTCAAAATTTTGTACTTTGATCCAACTTCAATATACTTTATTGATTTGATAATAAGTTTCTGTAAACAATTTCAATTTTATTTCTGTAAAAAATTTTAGAAAGTTAACACAATTATCTTTTTATTATCAATAAGTTTGTGCACATTTTCTATCTCATATAATACTAGTATAATTCTAAATATACTTTTCTATTTTATTTGTTTTTAATTTATCTTATTTATTTATTTAAAACATTCACTGCCAAAATATAAGATTTGTTATCATCAAAATATTAATATGTATAATTAAAAAGTTAACATATTTGAACCTCTAAGATTTAGAAAAATGAATATCAAAATTCTTATATTTTTAAAATTTTCATTTATACTTTGTCAAGTGATAAAATATATTAAAATTAATTAAAAATATGTTAAATTTGATGAAAGTACATTTATGTTCTTAAAATGAGTTAAGGGCTTTTACAGAATATCTATATCAATAAGTATCATGGCAAATTACCATATTACTCGTAATTATAATATGCATTTATAAAATAATCCTTATCATTACATAGTGTATTAAATTTGACCCGTTTTTGTGAAATGATAGAATTACCCTCAATTTTAAAAGATGTACATGTCATTAATTTTTTTGAGACAATTTAATTTAGAGAGGATAGATAAATTATTTAAGTATTAAAATACTATGTTTAATCTAAATTAACCTTTTTTTTAACAAATTGAGATTTTTAGATTTTTTGTTATTTTTAAATAAAATTTTAAGGGATAGCTACAAAACATATATAAAAGACAACTATACACTCTCTCCAAGGCAGCACAAAAAAATTGAGAAAATAAAAAAGAAGTTAAACACTAGAGATAAACCATTCGATGAGTTTTTTTGAAGGTGGCAAGAAGACTAACTATTCTTGCATATTCAAGCAGCGAAACTTAGGAAGATAGAGATCGAGGAGTCTAGTCTTTGTTAAATTGTACAAAACCCAAAACTTTTTTTTTTTCCTAGCTAATTTCCTTTTTCATTTTGTTTGTTGTTGCAGAAGCCCACTTCATCCAATTTTGAGATACTGTAGTTGAATGTTTGTTAATACATATTCAAGTTTGCACTTTATTTGTTGATACAAATTCATTACAAAGGATATTTAGAAAACAGAGAAACCTTAGAAATTTGTTGTACCAAACTTCTAACTGTACAATAATACTAGAGATCCTATGAAATACATTTTTCACTTAAACGTGAAGATGATTATGCACACGATGAATGATCCTTTAAAGTATATAAATTTTCTAGCCAGCTAGAAAGAACCAGTCCAAACATGATTTTGGCAATTAAAAAAGAATTGATATTTTTTTTTGATAAGTTAACTACCCAATTCATCATTCAGTACATCAGAAACTAAAAGAAAAAGAAGACAACATTAGACCTATTCTTAATAAAAACAAGGAGAAAACAAATCAATTCAATAGAAAGCTTAATGAAATTGAGGGTTATGACACTAAGATAGCTACCCAATCATACTAAGAAGCAGTTAAACCATCTACCCCCTATTATCAATATCTTGTTTGAAAAAACTTTACTTCTTTCAAATTAATTAACCAAAAATCTGAACAATTGATATACAAAGATAAAGAGGAAGCTGCCACAAAAAAAGGAAAGTTTCCTTGACCACGGCATAAAATAAAGAAAACTCACTATAGAAGGAAAATTATGGAAAGCAACCTGCTATTAAGAAAGATGATAGAGTTGAAAAGCGAGTAAAGTGGATGATTCAATTCATAATCTTAATCAATATTGTTGCTGAGAAAATCTAGGTCAAATACAAAGACTCTAAAATTGTTAGAGATCCAAAGCTTATATGGATGTGAAGATCAAATGGACCAAACTAAATACTGTACTTTTTATAATGAACACAGACACAACACGATGATTGCTGATCCTTAAGAAGTTATATAAACTTTTTTATGAAGAATGGCCACTTAACCGAATTCAGAATAAAGGCAAAGCCTAAAGAACTCAAGCGGAGTAAAAAATAAATCATCATATCATGAGACATTCGGATTCAAGAGGTTTTATACATCTGACCTTTTTTATTTTAGTATTATTATAATAACAGAGCATATTCTCTAAATCATGTATCCAACTCACAAGGAAAAAAACCTCTTTAGAATGGTTTAGTGTCTTTATTAAGAAGCACTCATATCAAAAGGCGTCTCTAGAATAACTCAATGGCTTTACCAAGAAGCACTAATATTAAAAGACTTCTTTAGAAGACCTTAGTACATTTATCAAAAAGCACCCTTATAAAAAATAAACTTCTCTAGAAGCACCCAATGCCTTTACCAAGAAACACCCATATCTTTAGAAGGGTCTATTACCTTTAACAAGAAGCACCTATGTCAAAAAGGCTTCTCTAGAAAGGTTTAACACCTTCATTAAGAAGCATCTATATCAGAAATATTTCTCTAGAAGAGTCCAACACCATTATAGAAAACATCCATACCTTTCAGAAGGAATCGTGCCTTTGCTTGGGAAAACATTATTAAAAAGCATCCATATCAAAATTACTTCTTTGGAATGGTCCAATACCCTTACCAAAAAATATCTATATCATTTGAGGGAGCCTCGAGTTTTAGCTTAGGAAGCACAACCAGCAAAGACTTCCCTTTGATACCTACCTTCAAACAATGAGAAATATAAAAGTTATAGGGATTAAAAATCAAAAGATAAAAGTTGAGGGGACTTGAGTACATAGTACTTTTTCCTTGCATCCTGGAAGTAAAAAAGGCATATACATACTTTTCAAAAGAAAAAATAAAAGTAAAAATTAAAAGGGCTAAAGTACGTAGTACCCTCCCCTTGTATCTTAGAAGGAAGAGAGATATAATATCTACTTTCAGGACATGAAAATGAAACAAAATAAAGATTAGGATGGAAAGGATTAGAGTACTTAGTACATTCCTTCCAGCAGTTGTCAGGGTGTGTGGGGTCTACCCCAACACTTAGGGTCCACCAGTAGATCCCCGGGCTGACGTCCCAACACATTTAACTCATGCGCGAACCCCTAAAGAATCGAGCTTGGGACCTTCCCCTTATATTGCCTTAGCGACTCATCCTTGTACCAATCAGGTATGTACCCAAGCTAATGGGTACAAAGACGAGTCGCTAAGGCAATATAAGGGGAAGGTCCTGGGCTCGATTCCTTGAGGGTTCGCACATGAGTTAAATGTGTTGGGACGCCAGCCCGGGGATCTACTAGTGGACCCCAAGTGTTGGGGTAGGCCCCACACACCCTGACAAAAAGGTCGGCCTTTTTGTCAAAGTGTATGAAGCCCACTAACCCTTTAGTCCAACTAGCACCGAGATCACCATCCTTCACTAGTCACCACTAGTCAGGCACTGGCGTACCCACACAACCAGGTCAGGTTACTTGCGCCCTCAAGGAATTGAACCTTCACCCGTATCTCCATGAAGGCCTTTAGAGGTTCGCCCTTATACCCATCGGGCTGGCCAACTATTTGACACCTAAAATATAATATTATTATATATATATAATATCATATAATATTATATAATATTATATTATATAATAAAATAAGAGAAATATTTTGATTATTTAACCATTAAATAATCAAAGTGTAAAATGACCATTTTGTCCTTCATGAATAGTTACCAAATTTACCCCATAGTTGGTCCCACCAAACTCGCACTTGGGTAAACTCAACTGAGGGTTCACAATGCGCCACGTGTCATTATACAATTAGTAAATAATAATTATTGACTAATTGTTGTATTTAACACTTAAATACAGAAACGCAGGCATTCCCATAGTATTGCTGAATATTGCTAGATTAAATATTTTAATCTGGCACGTTGCCCCAGTGCACAACGAGTACACTCCATATCGCGGGACTCCCTAAGTCTTACGCCCGATTCGTCAAATAAAACTATTCCATGAGTCTGTGAAAAATGCCTCACGCACACGTAATGGATATTACAAATTAGCGCGTTGAACAATGCAAGTTAAGGTTACAACGCATACGTATAGTCCTTCCTGTATATGCGGGGATATAGATTATCACCGTCAAATCCCTTAGTGCTCATCCATGTCTTATCTCCAGACTTGTATCTTACTGAACAATATGTACAAACTATTTTGCCATATTGTTCCACCCTGGCAGAATTTTTTTCCGGGATGATTGCTTGTGGCCACAAAATTTTTTGAGATACTATCTCAAAACATCTGGATATCTAACTCCTTATGCGAGCTGACAGATCCCATATCTGTACGCACCGAACTCCATAAGTATCGGACCATACCCAGCGGTCACACCATGAAAGGTCTGTGACATACGTGAAACCAAAATAGGGTGGATTACTTACCAGCCCACCGTGGCACTTAAGTCAAAGGACCACGTATACTACTCAACTCGAGAGGACCCTTCGTTGACGGCTTACATTAAGTGTCTATCGGAGACCCTCGTGAGTCATATCCAATCCTAACTGGATATTCATATGTTAATACGAGCTCTAAGCTCACGGTCGGCTAGAAACGACCATCTATACCTTATAGGTACGACATATACTGATCTATATATAAAGGTATCTACCGACAGACTTGTATCGGTAGAAATAGATCAAGGACAATAATTCGAGAACATACTTGAGTAACTAGCATTTTCTAGCACCCGATTGCAACTCTTGTAACTATGCAGTTACTGGTATATTTTCAGGTCTATGTCCCATTATAGACAAGGTTCCAACTCTTGGATCTACTGAGTATTATAACTAGCTAACACTTAACTGTGCTAACATTTAGCATTTATATCTCTCAGCGTGGCTAACCATAAGCCCTTATCTAAACTCCTTTAGATCTAATTCGAACTTATTTAGATCTACAATGTCTGTAATGTTACATTGCATAATTTCATATAAATAGGTATTAGCGATTTAATGAGAATGACACTTGTATAAATACACAAGTATATATACATTTAAGGATGGCACGTAAGCACCAACCCTAACAATTTCTCACTTGCTCTAGTGCCATTCCTGATGACATCTCATACACATCGACTCTACTTGTTTCATAAACACTTTTAGAGTCATGGCCTTTAAATAGTGGGTCTGCTAAATTATTTATGGAACACTTCTATAAATAATCACATCTCTTTTAGCCAAGATTTCTCTAGTCATATGAGACTCATCTCATCATGATTAGAGTACTAGTGTCTTCTTGGCACCTCGGCTTATACAATGGCTTAGTTTTGTCACAAACTTATAGGATAGGATCCATTTGTCTTGGAACTCTTCCAAGGCTAGCGATAAACCTACGAATCCTCACTGTCGCTTCCGCTCTGCCAATCTAAATTAGCAGTGAATCCTAACTTTGTGCTATTCCAACTCCCTTAGTACTAATGAGAATTAGCACATTCTCAGATGTAGACTCTCTATAATCTAAGTTAAACTAGAAGTTTGACTCTATACAACTTCTCATTTGTAAGTAGCTTTCTTCATATTTGAGAAACTTATCCTTTGTACCCTCAAGGTACCTTAGGATATGTTTGACTGCCATTAAATGGTGATTACCTGAATCAGACTGAAACTCGCTCGTAACTGTTACAGCCAAACTGATCTCAGGCCTCATATACATTATAGCATACATTATACTCTGGTGAGGTGACGTATTTGGTGTGTTAGACTCTCTAACTGTTTCATCTTCCATCTGAAGAGACACTCTCCTCGAAAGATGAACACCATATCTACTGATGTGAAATGATTTGGAAAAGTCCTATCAGCTTCCTAACTCTATCTCTATAAAGTTTTATACTTAGTATAAAGGAAGCCTCTCTTAAATCTTTTATGAAAAAGTTCTTACAAGTTACTTCTGACCGATTATGACATACAGGCATCATTCCCAATTACTAGTATGTCATCAACAAAGAGCATCAAGAAGATTATCATGCTCCCATTGACTTTTCATGCACACTTGACTAGAAGTTTGGTTGGATATAAAACTTTCAGGCTGTTCTGTGAATATCTCTTACTTGAGTTATTCATTCCGAAATGTCGTCCTTACATCCATCTGTCAAACTTCAAAGTCATAATATGCTACAAGAACCATTAACATACTAATTTACTTTAGCATTAATATTGATCCAAAGGTTTCCTCTTAATTGATTTTAGATCACTGAGGATTATCTTTCTAGAACCAATATAAAGCCTAGAATGTCTATACCTTTCATCTGGCTCCCACTACTTCTTTGTAAACTTTTTACAACCAATGAAAATAATTCTCACAAATAGCTTTACCAAGTCCCAGACTTGATTCTGATGCATAGAGTCAATTTTGTTTTCATGGCTTCTTGTTGCTTTCTGAATCGATGTCTAACATCGACTGCTTGTAGGTCAAGAATGATTTTCTTATACTAAGAAAACTCCAAGTTTACCTTCAGGCATTAACTATACCTAAAAGGTGACCTAAACATTCTTTTCGAACCTTTGAGGTATGCTAAAAGGTCACTGCTTAATTGAGCTTGAGTTTCTATCCTTGGTTCACTAATTTCTAAATTGACTTCACCAAGTTCAATCTTTCTATGATTCCCACGATCCATAAGAAGCTCTTTCTCAAGGATAGTGGTATACCGAGAAATGAACACACTTCGCTTCTCTGAATCATAGAACTAGTATCCTATAGTATTCACAGGATATACAATGAACTTATTCCTATACCTCTTGGGTGTTGTTTATCCTGCTAAGTAACTCTTACAAAATAAGATACTCTGCTGCGTAACTCTTACGTAAGCAGGACAATCTCAAGTCTTAACATATTTAAGATACAACTTCCTTCCTCTTTGTATCTCATATGGAATAGAAGGAACAGCTTCTGATAGAACTCTACTTAATATGCAGCTGTCTTTAGAGCAGATATTCACAAATATAGATCGGTAACACTCATTATCAATCGAACCATATCTAATAAAGTTCAATTCCTCCTTACCTAAACATCATTATATTAAGGTCTATAGTGAGTAAGAATCTCATTCTTCCTTAAACATACAAAAAACTTGTTGTTAATGTATTCACTAACTCGATCTAATCGAAGGGATGTGATGTATATTTTGGTATGTTTGGTCATCTCCGTGAATACACTATTTATAAACTGGTTAAGTCTTTATGGTTAGATTAGGAATCCAACCATTCTTAACCAAATGGATAAGCATTTCACGCCTATATAACCTAAACTTACATACCACAGCTCTATATTATTTAAGAATTTCGATCTACAGACATTTCTAATTGTATATAATGTCTATTTATTAACTAACATTCAGCTAATAAAATATTATACTAATTATGCAATTCAACTATTGTATTGCATACAAGAAGTAAGTCAAGCTGCTCAACAATTTGGACCTGCAAGAAATCACCATTTCTTACTCTCAACTTAATTTCTACAAGCTGTTGCATTCTATTCTCTCTCAATCCCTGCAACATTTTTCAAATATAAGAGGAACATGTGGTATCTCATACCCAGCTTGAATTGGCATCATATGCCCTAGAAATGTCTATGTGTGACAAACACAAACCTATGAGAATCTTCCTGACAATTATTAGGCTTATAGGGTTGAGGGATTTCTAATACCCAACCTTACTGTAGTGAAAACACTTTCCATCTACACGCTATCTTATTGATCTTTGAATAAATGTTACCTCTGATGATTTATCTTGGGTATCTGCCTTATCTTCTTCTTCTTACACATCTAGTCTCACTAGATATACTTGGAGTAAAAGATGAAGCACCCTAGATAAAGAGGGTCACACTCTCTCTATTCAATCCTCTAAAGATGTGTTATCAGAATTACCTTACGGCAAACTCTGATCAACAATAAATCTAAAATTTTCTAAATCCATAACATTTTTTAGATTCATCCACCGGTCAGAGTAATTTCTAGAGTTGGACTGCATTAACTATGCACACCAACTGGTTCGTAGTTGCCATTAGACTTGACAGGCCAAAATAACGGGAGATGTAAGCGAAATGGTCATTATATCGCTAATAAAACGTTTTAAATCATAGGTATACTAATTATACATTTTCAATTTAAAACGCCCTCCTATTGCTTTACATAATCCCGATAATCTCTCAAACGGAAAGACGATAGTTTAAACTCTTTTAAACTATATAGTGGGAAGCAAATCCCATTGAAATTTATTCGAGCCTTACGTTGTAGCAATATTGGCCTTTGTAAATCCAATAGGTAGACAACACTTGTCAATTGCATCTCATGCAACTCTTACCCCTTGATCCTAAATACACCTTATCCTCACGCTGTAGCAATATTGGATAAGTGTATTCTAGATTAACTTATCAATGATCAAATACATGTTATCGATTCTACCCTCACGCTGTAGCAATATTGGGCAATACTTTCGCATATATTTACCTCATCTTATGTTTAACCGGTATAGTCCAAGCCCAACCGACCAAGTCCCTCACGCTGTAGCAATATTGAGAAAAGGCCGACGTGATTCGTCTAACACCATATTGACAAGACGGATCAAAATAAAATATTATCGTATAATGTAATATTCTTCAATCTGATTAAGAGAGATTTTTATATCCTATGGTCTTCATACTCCTAAGAAGGGTGATTCTCAATTAATCTATTTTTCTATGCAAGCATAACTAACTCCCACAAGTAGAGCTTCCATTGTGGTTACCAATACAGAAAAATAAATTCTGGTTTATAATACAGACCGATAACTATTATATCATTAAATCTCATAAACCTTGATTTATAATGTAGACTGATAACTTTTATCACTACATCTCATAAATCTACATATGCAACATTATTCTTGAAACACTGTTCCAAAAACTGTAGCAGTGAATAGTGACTTTTTACTGTAGTAGTGAACAGTTACATTTCACTGTTCATGTGAACAGTGCACCGCCACAGCGCCAGATGTCATTGCTGCAGCGCTGGGAAGTCAAACCTCCAGCACTGCGAAGCCAACACATCTCGCTGCAGTGTTGGCAGGTCAAACCTCTAGCGCTGTGGCGCTCACGTCTCCTCACTGCAATGCTGAGAGGTCATACCTCCAGCGCTGCGGCGCTAACACTTTATTGTTGGAGCGCGAATTCCAAAAACTCAGCGCCTTAGCACAGGCTTACCAGTGACTCAATGCTGGGGCGTCAAATAGAATAGTTTCATTTGACAAATCAAGCGTAGAATCTAAGGAGTCCCATGATATGGAGTGTATTCATTGTGAACTAGGGCAACGTGCCGAATTAAAGTGTTTAATCTAACAATATTCAGTAATATCACAGGAATGCATGCGTGTCTGTATTTAAGTGTTAAATACAATAATTAGTTAATAATTGTTATTTACTAATTGTTTAATGACATGTGGCGCATTGTGGACCCTCAGTTGAGTTTACCTAAGTGCGAGTTTGGTGGAATCCACTAGTGGGTAAACTTGGTAACTATTCATAAGAGATAAAATGGTCATTTTATACTTTGATTATTTAATAGTTAAATAATCAAAATATCTCTCTTATAATATAATATTATTTTATTTTATTACATTATATTATATTATATATTTTATTATATGATATTATATATATAATAATATTATATTTTAGGCAACAAATAGTTGGCACCCATTATTATTATTATATAATATATTATTTTATTATTATATATATATGAGAGAGGTGTGAAAATTAAAAAATGTGATTTTTGGGTGTTGGCCATTTTGGCCGAGAGAAAGAGCAGAGAAATGGAAAGGAAGAAGAAAAAAGAAAAGAAAGAAAAAAAAAAGAAGGAAAAGAAAAAAAGAAAGGCTTCATTTTTTCTTATGATTCTAATTGAAATAACGGTGGATTGTTTCAAAGTCTCCATTTTTTATTTTTTTTAGAGAAAAATGATGTAAATACACCCAGCCATTTTGGGGTTTAAGAGCTAAACCCAGTGTTGCGTATAGGGCTGTTGTTCTAGCTCACCAAGCCCACCGTATTGGTGACTAGAACTGTCCGCAAGTTGGTCTTCATACGGACTCTAAAAAAATACGTGTATAACATTACACGTTAAGGTGAGTTTTCTATCCTATAAATATATTAATGCGATTAATATATTTTATTTATTATGTTTAGCAAGTTTTACGCTTTCGTCAGACTTAAATATGTATTTGATATGTATTTAGGCCATAAATATAATAGCACATGCATACACCTACGTGTCTTAGATCCGCTCACAACAATAGTGTGATTAAGATAAAAGATAGTAAAACTCAAATGAATTGGAGTACTTAGTACCTTCTCTCTGTGGGGGTAAATATAACCCAAAAAGGGGTGAATCAATATTAAATCCAAAAGGATTAAAGTATGTAATATCTTCCCTCTATGAGGTAAATGAAATTCAAAAAATGGTGAAATAAGACCTGGGGGATTGAAGTACCATGTACCTTCCCCTTACAAGAAAAATTAAATTCAAAAAAGGGTGAACCAGAAACATGATCAAAACTAAAAATATTAGAGTACTTAGTACCTTCCTTTCAATAGTGTGATTAAAAATAAAAATATTAAAGTACTTAATACCTTCCTTCCAATAATGTAATTAAAATTCTGAAGGATTGAAGGAATAATGAGATAAAATATTTTATATTATTACTAAATAGAAGTCACTATATGATAGATAGATAGAGATTCACTAAGTATTCTTATCAAATCAAGTTATATTGCATCATAGAACAAGTATAGGGTCCTAACTTTAGGTCTATAATAGTTAAGGAAGAATCATGTGTTTTAAAACAAATTTGAAAATATTAAAAGACTTCTTTGAAAGGGTCTGATACTTGTACCAAAAAGCACCTATATTAAAAGGTTTCTATTATGATTCAAAATTACATGCAAAGAAAATAAAGTATCATTTATCTTATATGATTTATTCAAAATTTTGTATCCATTTGACATCTTTAGAAGTACTATTTTTGTTAAAATTATTATCATATCTCTAGTTATAGTTTATCACAAGAAGTGAAATAAAAAATTTAACACAGATCATTAGGCATACCTTCCTCTTTCCGCTCCAGATGGGTGAACAAGGCCTTGAAGAGTAAAAAGTCTCTCAAGTCTCTACCATTGTCTATAGGAACATTCGCAAAACTAAAACCAATGAAAAGTAAAATAGAAAAAATGGGAAGTGAATACTAACCATTTTTTTTTATTTCACATGCATGAAAAAGACTTTACATTTTTCTTTTACATGAATTGTCACATACATGATCATATGATTTTATACGACACTATTTAAGAACCAAAATACAAATAGACAGAAGTGTTATTACTTCTAGAACAATTTGATAAAAATAAAAGAACCATGATGAACATGTCTTAGGCAGGTCCAAAAAATTTTGAAACGCACCATTTCACTTACCAACTCATATCAAATAAGCATTAACGCATAAAATGAAAAAACCATGCACACATCTACACATTATACTAAAACAAATCGCCGAAGATCAAAGAGTCTTGTTTGTTAGGAATAATATTGCGTAAGAGAAAAATATTTTTTTTTTTTAAAGTGACATATGTTATACGCTAAACTAAAGAGTGAAGAAACATACCCTTTAAGCTCTAAGACTTAGGTTAAACCCTTATCTTTCATTTGTAGATGGGACATTTGTTGAGCTTATTATTAAATGAGCTTAATAGCCTACGCCACTATATTTTTTTAAAGCAAGCCCATGATAGTTAATAAGGTCCGGAATTAGAAACACCATGTTAGGTAATTAAATTTGCAAATTCATGAGTCCTACAAACAGGTTGTGTTATAAGGAGGTGGAATTAAATTTTGAATCTTATTAACATTTTAATTAATGAATTATTATTCTGCATGAATTTTTTTTTTTCATAAACAAAGGAGTCTCGCTTAAATATATTAAGATTTCTAATATATTTAATATTTTTTTTCCTCTGTTGATGATGTCAAAATATATTAAGATTTCTAATTTATTTAATATTTTTTTTCCTCTGTTGATGATGTCAAAATATATTAAAATTTCTAATTTATTTATCATAATTTCATGAGAATTGAAATTTATACATTCATAATTTAACATAAATTAAAATTTATACACTATAAATAAATATACGTCGGTTCATAATTCATTTAATTATCAATTCATTAAAGATTCAGTTAATTATTCATATTATAGATACACATTTTTCTTCAATTTATTGACAATTGATTCATCACATACATAAATACAAAATATATTATCCTATTTATCTTTTAAGACCTATATATATTAATACTATCTTTTTAAAAAAAATACTAATTTGATCATCAAAGTATTTTTTATTTTATAAAAAGCAGTATATTCCAACAAATTTGATAAAACTTCAATAACAAAAAATAATTTCCACGAAGTTCTAAACCTTAAAGTTTTTACCAGTATTAGAATCAGGTAACTATTACGACTATTCAATATACTGACACGCTGAAGTTTACTTGAGCGTATGATATAGTATGCGTTTGATATATTATTTCAGTTGAAAAATATTAAAATAATATGTAATATCATTCTATCACAAACCCCTCTCTTTTTTATTATAAAAAATTTAGATCATTTAATTAGCATTTAATTTTAAGCTTTATTCTTCCTTTATTTTCTATAACAAATATTTAGAACATTTAATTAGCATTTAATTTTTACTTTATTAGTAAAATATTATACCAATCTGAACTATCAATATACAAAATAATTAAAGAAAAGAAAAGAAAAAGTTTGAAGGAATGATAATTTTAAAAAAAAAATCAAATTTATTCAAAAAATTAACAGAGAATATTTCAAAGATGGTCATATATAATATATAACTTCAATTTACAGAAGAAAAAAAAGGTAAAACTGTTGCTAAAATTAGCTAAATAAGATATTTGTACACGTTAAGAGAGGAAAACATCAATATAAAAGGAAAAAAAAAGTTAAATGAGATAGCAAAATTAAATAAAAAAAAGAGTATATAATATAATATTATTATGATTATAATGGAGTTCATTAGTTAAATAATTTTAAAAAAATACAATAATTACATTTCAACATTGAAATTTATCATTGAATAAAAAGTAATTTAATAGTTATAAACTTGTATTAAAAATTGTATAAAAAGGAGATGTCCGGAATCGTACTCCTATATATAATTTCATAATTTGCAAATATAAAAGCTCATACTCTCTAGTCTCAATTTAATTGTAATATTTGTGGAAGGTATAATTTTATTATTGTATCCATATCACATAAGCAAAGTCAATCGATTAGCAAAAGAAAGAAAAAAAAACAAATTGGAGAAAGAATCTTCTTCCCTTTTCATACAAATTAAGTGAAAATTAGGTACGATTAGTATTGGTTGATAAACGATATAGCCAGAAACTTATATTGATTGTATTCTACATCTAAAAAGAAAAAGAAAATTACGGCACTTGGGCAGAGCTTTTCTAGTATTTGGGCCAAAAACTATCCAAACATCCTTTGGTGAAACCTTAAATTTTAAACTTTTTTTTGTTGGGTCAAATCATTTTTGGGCACTGTATTTTACATGGTTGTCATTCTAAAATTTTTGAAAGTTCTTTGTTACTGAACTATCAATAAAAAATGCTTAATACTGCTTCAGTTTTCTTCCATCTGTGTAATTGTGTTAATTAACTTTTTGAAGGCTGGGCAGGAACCACACTGCTGTAAATAAATATTGAAATGACAGAGGGTGTCGCAATTTCCTTATTTTTTACACAAATCGACCCGATCACATTTCAGTTATCGATGTCACAGGTACCACTATTTTTCAGCATTTCCGGGAAACATATTTGATGGAATGCATACAAGCGCAAGCACTAAATTCACAAATAAACCATATCCCTAACTATCATTATCAAAAAGTGGGATTGCAGAGGGCCCAATACCATCATTCATCTCATTTTATGGCCCGACTCATTCATTACTTACAAAACCCTGGTCCAGGTACCCCAATTACCAGCACAGCTAAAACCCAGACAGCACTCGGCATCCAGCATTTTCCCAGGTCTGGGAAAAGCAAATTGAATCCAACTCCAGCTCCAGAAGTACAAATTTTGCACTAAAATGCTGGATTTGGATTTTGCTATCTCTTACTGCCTCACCATCAGTAACATGATAAAGCAAGGACTTTCTATAAGTCAAGGTGACTAATAAAGCTAATATGCATGACAGCAGTGAAATGCATTGATGAAGCCAATTGTCTATAATCAAACTTTATCAGGAGTCACATTACAAAAATAAATTTGCTTAAGAACCAAAAAGTACAGAGAGAAAAGCAGTACAACATGAATCAACGGTATGACAAGGATGGACCAGCAAATGAGTACCTTGATGATACTGGTGCAGATGTTGATTCAGGCTTGAGCCCTTCATAGTGATGTTGCTGGTTATAGTTTGATAAAGCACTAGCAGCATATGTTGAGTATAGCCTATCAGCTTGATCAGTTTCTCTCCTTGGAGGTTCATTTCCAACCAAGTAAGACTCTCTCCTCCCAGCAACAGAGTAGGAACCTGAGAGGTCGTCCTCTCTCCCTCGAGGTGGCAGATATGGGTCCAAAGATGAAGCACCATAATAGTAACTATTATATGGATCCCTATGATAAGAGTCTACAATTGTAGTAGCAGAAGTTACAGGGACTGCTACAGGAGAAACTGTGGATCGCAGTTCATGTCTAGCACTAACATTATAATTTGGATACCCCCTCTCACTCAAGTAGAGTGGATCAGGAGGAATAGGTTCTCTGGAGACACGGACAGTATCAATGTATACAGGTTCTGGGCGTCTTAGAAGGTGCTGGTGTTCTCTTTCATGACCCCTCTGGTAAGGGTCTAAAGGAGAAACAGCATGATTAGTAGTCAGATTTTTCCTGTCTCCCTGAAGACCATAAGTACGATACTCCTTTTCAGTCAAATATAAATCACCTCGGCCATCCTCTCTGACTGAAGATCCAACATTTCCATATTTAATACGCTCCCTTTCATGAGAAAGTCCATTATAATTCCTAGAACTAGTTTTGGTATATGGATCTCTAGCGTAGTTTTCCCGGTTTGACTCTCTTACTCCTGCATAAACTTCCTTATCCTGAACTCTTGGCACCGAACTATTGAGGGCAGGCAATGCAGTTGAATGAAGTGATGCTGGTCGGAAAAGTTCTGAGAGCTTCCTGACCTGAGAGGGAACTTGAAATATCTCAAATTCAAGGATGTCAGGAAATTGACACCAAACAATCAAAGGAAATATGAACTTCTTACCTGTTTAGGGGTCAGCTCAATTTTGAACTTGTTCTTTTCATTGTAATTTTCCTTAATAGCCTTCTTGAAAACACTTTCAGGGAGAGGAAGACAATCTCTGTGGATATTAAACCGTACCTGAACTCAAAAGATGTCAGCAAAGAGATCAAGTTCAATTGACTAAAATGTAATAACATAAAACAATCAAATGTGACCTGAGCAGGAAAGGCCCCGCCAAAAGCTTTTGGCTCTAGCTTCATGCCACCAGAAGAGGATGCCTTGTAAATTCCATACATAAGCTTGAGATCAAAATCATAGAGAAAAAGCTTAAGTCCAGGTTTGATACCCAGCACAACATCTTTTTTACCAGCTGATACACCCATGACACGATAATGGAAACAATCTGGCTTGGTCTTCTTGCTGCACATAAATATTAAACCACCCAGCTTTTCTTTCTTCTGTTCCTTTTCTGCATTCTTTCCTGCATCACTTTGTTTTTCTTTGTTCTTTTGACTCTTGTCTGACACAGGCGCCTTCCCTTTGCCCCTTTGTTTTGGGTGATTCTTATCTGACTCACCAATCTGGTCCTGGTTCTTCTGACTTTGGTGACCCGTATTCGTGCCCTCTTGTTTAGAAAGGTTCTCTTTAAGGTTTTCTTCCCTTGAGTTTGGCTGCTTAGAACCCCCTTCTACTTTGCTGCTAATATCTCTCCTCTCATCTGAAAGATTATTGTTCTTCTTTGTGGCTCTACGTCGAGCCTGTAAACTAGGTCTGGCTTTTTTGGTATTCAAGTCATTAACTAGTGATTTCTTTGCAATTTTTGGGCTGACCTTCAATGACTTTGGGGTTTTATTTTCAGATGGCTGCGCTTCAGCAGAGGCTTCCACACCATTGACTGGCAATTTCTTTGCAATTTTTGGGCTGACCTTCAAAGACTTTGGGGTTTTATTTTCAGATGGCTGCGCTTCAGGAGAGGCTTCCACAGGCGATTTCTTTGCAATTTTTGGGCTGACCTTCAATAAATTTGGGGTTTCATTTTCAGATGGTTGTATTTCAGCAGAGGCTTCCACAGCATTAACTGGTGATTTCTTTGCAATTTTTGGGCTGACCTTCAATGACTTTGGGGTTTTATTTTCAGATGGTTGTGCTTCAGCAGAGGCTTCCACAACATTCATAGCTTCCTTCTCTTCATATTCTTGTTCCATAGTGGACCAAACCAACTAGGCTTCCCAGACCAATTACTTCCCAGTAAACAATAATTGAGTGATTTTCGTGTTTACTATTTACAACAGGTGTTATGCAATTCAGAAGACCAGGAAAGGACTGGAAGAGAAAAAAAAAGTCAATTAAGCAAAAAGATCAAAATTTTGCCACTAAATAATAAATTTAGTATGCCTTCATAATGAAAATGAGCTGATTGTCTTACAACTGAAACAGTTACTCTAACAATCCGTCAGAATCTCTCCTCTCAAACAGATTCTCAAGGTAAGAGCTCAACTACAAGAATGTAAAGAATAACAAGTGAATCAGATAATATACAATGAGCAACCATATTTGACTTTCTCTTGGACATTTGATTAAACTGGAGACAATATTCAACAACATGAAAGTTTCTTATGGTTACAACATTCTTAAACCATCACAATTGCTTAGAAAATTCTATATATCTAATATTATAAATAAAAAAAACAACATAAAGGTTAACCCATAGCAATTAAAAAAATACTTCCTAATCCCCAAACATCATTCCTTGTCCTTCTCTTTGTAGCTATTTCATAGCTAGAAAGACATGGTTAAACACGATGCATGCAGCAACATAATGATCCCTCTAAACCACCAGATCTTACTTTGCCTCTTCGTACAGCCTATGCTCAAATACATATTTCCATTGAAAGACAATTTATTAACACTGATTCCAATTAAATTAGCACCAAATAAATGACTGAACAAGACACCGACCAATATTTCAACTAACAGGTATCTATGCCATAGATGTCAGGTAGGAGGAAATGCACCACACTACTACATCTTGGGAACTATCTAGAGACCCAAATACCAACTGCAGTTAATTAATAAAACCCTTCCCATACCTTATTAAGCATATTTCTTCACAAAAAAGGGACAACAGGGTAACGTTTCACAATCATAATCACTAAACACGTGTTTCCACAACCTGTCTTCTAGGCCAAATAAATGGACTTCAAGCATCTAAAATCGATTAACCATTGGCATCTAGCAATTTCGAACCAATTTTTTTGGGACAAAGTAAGGAATTTCAATGAGTCTTAAGCATCTATAACCATTAAAGATTAACAAATAAGTATCTAGAACTGGAATCTTAAACATCTCATTTCATTAACTCCCAACTCTAGATCCTTTGCAATATTATGCGAGAAATACAGGCATTTTTTCACGGTTATACACAAAGACAAGCTCAATATGTAAAACCTCTAGCTTGGTTTAACTCGTTTCACTTTGGCATAATATTGAAAAATTAACTCAAATTAAACATAATTAAACTGCGCATCGAATTAGATAGAACAATTCGATCTCTCAGAAATCAATTACAATATAGCATAAATTCAACGCCAGAATAAGAATTTAAATTAAAAAAAAAAACAAAACAAAACAGCTTTTAATCGTAACCTACATCTAAATAGATACATACATGAATAAATAAAATTAAACGATATAGATGAGATCTGAACAGAGATAAAGAGGGACGAAGCATAAATAAATAAATCTATATACCTTTGCAGAAGCCGATTGTGAGAGAGAGGATTGAAGAGAAAGTGAAAAGAAAATCGGAAGCGGAGAAATTCTTAAGAATGATTAAAAACTGACGGACAGGGAGAAGGGCACAGTATAACGATGTCGTTTTGTAGTTTCTGGATTCGAGGTACTGGTTGTAGGTTCTCATTTTGTCAAAAAGGGCAAATAATAATGATTTCGCATCAGCGTAATTACATAGGTACCCCCTGTACTTCAAATAAAATTAGCATAACCCATTGTTTTTAATTAATCATCATCCAAACCCCTCCCACTTAACTTCTCCGTTAATGTTCAAGGACAGAGCTAAAATTGTATTTGTATGCCCAAATTCAAATTTAAATAAATGCAAAATTTAGTATAGTCCTGCCAAGCAAATAAACACTGGAGGCAAATTTTAATAAATAGACTTGTTTCAAAAAATTTCTCAACCATGATGTGAAATGCATAATCTGATTGTTCATGATAATTTTGGATTAGAGCAGTACTAGTAGCTTTAATAAAAAAAAGTAACAATTGCACCAATGGCGATGAACAATAGCATTGTTCTTTGGGTTATTTTGCACCTCTAAACCTTTGTGAGGCAAATTTCTCACAAATGTGTTTATGTTTTCTGTGCAGGAAATGAGTAGTTATAAATGCATATTATTCACATATCTAAACCTCGATAATAAAAGCCTAAAATGAACAAGCTTCTTAAATTTCAAAAGACGGGCAAAATTTGCCTTTATATAGACATAAAAAGTTACACTTTGGTTCGAAGAGTACAAAAAAGAGAATTTCAAGAACAAACCCAACTTAATCAAGATAAACTTTAATATCAATTCCATTATCAATGAGGGACTGAACCACAGCCCTGATCTTTCCTTCAAATTTATCTCTCTCCCTAGGAGTATAAGAAGCAGTATACACATCAGCTTCTCTAGCCCTGTCAGCCAAAATCTGGCCAACGGACAAACATGCAGGTATATCTGATCGCGACTTTAGTACTGCTTTAATGTCTTTAGAGTTTGTGCCGGCAACTGCAACCTGCTTACTCGTTACCCTATGAGTGATTGAGGCTGAAACAAATCGCTTAGAGATGAACACATCAAGTGTAAATGGTTCCAGATATGCAACAGTGCGTTGTTTAAACGAAACATGCTTGGTTGTATTCTTGGGCCTCTTCTCCTTCTTGTAAGTGTATGGCCGGCTATTATCATCATCAAGGAAATCCTCGACCCCAAAGAAACTCCTTGGTGCACCATGAACCTGCAATCATTTCAAATGTAGGCGCACAATCAGGCTCTGGACATGGTCTATCCAAAAATACACAATAAAGAAATTTTGAAGATCACAACTCACAATTCTACCAGCCAAAATTTAACCTCATATCATGGTACCCAATTACTTTATAGATTATATTCTGTTATTTAAAATTAACACAAATTCATCATATTTCTTCCCAAGTCGCTACTGAATCGCTATCTAATAACTAATATTCAACAACATCGACAAAGCAAAACGGCACAAATTTTGTCTTCATTTTTGGTTCTCTTGGTTTCTTCTAATCCATACCGTACAAAAAAATACTGGCAACAGTTTGATAATCAATAAAAGACCTGACTTCGGTGAAATTAAAAAATAAAATCAAATACCTGGCCTTGATGGAAACTGCTCGTGGGTACACAAAAGCAAGGCCCAATCATCTTCTCTCCTCCATTTGAAATCAGCCCTTTGTTTAAAACCTTGCCTAATACTTGCTTAAGCATGGCTCTAGCTTTCAAAAACTAGCCGGTTGTTGTTTTCCACAAGTTATATAATCACCTGAAACAACCCACAAACTGAATATCAGGAACCAATTGTAACGCGTATTAAACAATGTTAAACAGTGACTAAAAATCATCATCTTCGCCGGAAATACATTTACACTTCTTGTAAGCATTTCATCGAGCAGGTAACGTGCACAAGGTAATATTCAGTTTTGATCCCAAGCGAGTTAAATAAAGAAAACAAAGTAAGTTTACGCTCTAAAAGAAACTTAAAATTTCGCAGAGGAAATAGTTGCAATCGAACACATTTCTCACAAAGCAAACATTACAGGAGGAGAAAGAGAGACAGAGAGGTACCTTGTGTAAATCAACGAGGATTAAATAGAACCGAAGAACTAGAAACACACCCAGAAAAATATATATTATAGGAAAAGAATTGGAAAATCTCCGAACCTATTACGATTAAATTGCTGAAACAGTCTTAACGGCAAAATGAGAGACGAATGTTTAAACTTTAAAAAACGAATGGAAGAAGTGCGCAACCTCAAACAAAGAAACAAAAATGTACGGTTACATTAAGAAGGGCATTTGGTCTAGTGGTATGATTCTCGCTTTGGGTGCGAGAGGTCCCGAGTTCGATTCTCGGAATGCCCCTTTTTCGAAAAGTAGGTTCCATTCCTTTGTTTTCAAGTCTTTTTTTATTTTTTGCCCCTTCTTATTTAGGGGGCATTCCGAGAACGAATATGAATTCTGTTCGCAATTTACAAATACATTTTATTTGTTTTCCATTTTCGATTTTTGCAAATGCAAATTCACAAAAAATTATGGGGCATTCCGAGAATTGAACTCGGGACCTCTCGCACCCTAAGCGAGAATCATACCACTAGACCAAATGCCCGATTTGCTTTAATTGCTTTTATATGTTTTAAAATCTCGTATGTTTTTAAATCATCACCGACCGATAGACCTCCTATTTCTTCGAGGAGCGTTCTGGGATCAACATAACCAATCCTATGCGTTATCATGGTGCAAAGTTTTATATTTTGACGAACTTAACGGGAACTTTTCACAATCCATTTAACAGAGATTTAAGACAAGAAGCCCACAAGATTTCTAATCAAGTGGCAAGGAGTATCAAATATAATGATCATGCAACCTCTTCCAAGAGCACGACTAAATGGTGGAAGTTCCTATGGAACTTGTTAATTCCTTAAGAATATTTCTATTGAAAGTTTTTTCTAATATACCTCCAACTAGTGAAACTTGAGAATTTCCTCATGCTCAAGATGAAAAGGAGGTCCAGAAAGTGTGCATCATGCCTTGATTGGATGTAGCTTTGCTAAAAAAGAAAGCTTGGAGACCCTCATCTGTAACCAATTTGGTGAAGGGGAAGCATACCATTCATTGATTTTGGGAGTTCTATGAATTCCTCCGTTAGCATGTTAGGCAGGGAAGAAACCGAGTGTTGCTGTAATGATCCTTTCGGATATTTGGGGAGCTAAAAATGAGGTATTGTTCGCTGAAAAATCAGCTTCCATCGAATGAGTGCTTGTCAAGGTAGAGGGTTTGCAGGAATCTTTTTAATCAGCTATTCAATTCCCCAAATTCCTCAATCCAAAATCCCAATTTGAATCTCTCTTAAAATCCCCACGAGTCTAGGATGAAATTAAATATTGATGTACCTATCAACAAATCCCTATCCACGAGTCTAGGAACAATTATCGGGAATGAAAAAGGCGAGATTATGCTACTGCAGTTGAAGTTCCAAATTCTATGGCTATGTGGAATATGTTGAAGCGGATGCCATGTTGTTTGGACTTTGGAGTGCAAGTGGTGAATGAAAATTGGCTTAACGCCTTTGATTATCGAATCAGTTGCTCTGAATGTGGTGCGACTTGTGAAAGATGACTTGAGCTTTTATTATTAAGTTCATTCTAAGAGAGTATATTGAAGCAAGCCCACGGGATTGCAACATATGCTCTTAATTTCCAATAGCAGGTTCTATGGTTGGAACTCGGAAGAGGTGCCCAGCCACTTTGCTCTACTCTATTTGAGCTTTTAAGTTTTAATGAATTTTCTTTCCAGAAACAAAAAAAAAAAAGGGGAAACAGATCAAAACCCAACACAAAATACATAAGAGTAAAGCCTGAACTGATTCATAAACCATCTCCATCGCTTACATCCCATGTGTGAAAAGTTAATAAGATACCACACATTGTTAACTCAATTCTGGCAATTAATTAGTCCATAAAAATTCCAAGAGCCTAATTCATCACCTGAAAGGTCACATAAGAAAACCGGCCTCATACAGAACGACAAGGATTGTTAACGCCATTCTTGTTTCCAGATGTCAAGGAAAATAAATTGTTAAGGATTCTACTCGATTCATTTGAAATTTTTCACATGGAGCAGTGTAGTCTAGGAAAAGCTCCTGGTTACACTGAAGGGGGAAGTAAAAAGGAAAGTGTACATCATACCCCTCCTATCAGTCTATAATAATTGTAGTACCAGGAATTGCCAAGGGATCAAGATTCCAACAGCCCCTGAGCTGAATATCTTTCTCTTCTTTGAGCTGGAAAGCTGGAATCTGATGAGAAAATCTAGAAAAATCATCCCGCCAAATTTCCATAACACCAGTTTTGGATCTTTGGCTTCTTGGAACCTTGTACAGTGATCTAGACCCATTGACACAAGACAGAACAACCGCTTTCACACTTCGGTCATTCTCTTCCAAGATTTCCACAATGTCGCAATCACCCTTGTGCCGATCAGGATGTACCAACTCAGAGTCACAATTCTTGTATATGGCCCAAACCTCACCCTTTCTTGGGTATATTTCATATTTATTCCTACCAATGGTGTCAGCTTTTAGCTGATGTGAAAAAGCAGAGCGAAGTAAAACCTTGGTTTTACCATTTTTAACTTTAAATGTACCACAACACACAAGCTGGCTTGAGTCCTTTGGTGGTGAGCAGGTTTCAAGTGGCACCACATGCAATCTGAACTCAGGGGTCAACTCAATTATCTTAACTTGTGCATAGTTCTTAGGCATTCCATCTCTATCACTGTATAGTGCCCATATCTGATCAAACTGAAACTTGTCCTCAGATCTTTCCGCCTTAAAGTCATGACACACTGCTGCAGCAACTTTGTGAACCATTGATGCAGATGTAGGGGCATGGAGGGTTTCCATGACCCTGGCAGAATTTCCATCTCTTGCGCGTGAATGCATCTTATCATCACGACTTGAGGAAGCACTTCCCATAAACTGAAGAATGCTGCTCTGCTTTTTGACCTTCTTAGTATCTGAATGCTTGTTGACTTCCTCCTGCATTGTACTCAGACTTTCACCTACTTGATCAGTTTTCTTGCCCAAGTCCCTGGGAGATCTTCTGAGCTTCATGGCATCCATTGCACAATCATTTGCCTGCTTGTTAGGGGTTTTGATTGTCTCATCAGTAGAACACTTGGTTATGTCTTCACTACTGTCCTCTTTATCAGTACGTTGACTGCCATCAACTTGACTGCTGTAATTCTTTTCACTGCTTGGACCCCTTGGAAATCTTCTAAGCAATATGTTCTCTCTCTCAGGATCATTATCAAGCTTCTTTGGTGATCTTAGATTGTTGGAACCCACTGCAGAATTCACTTCACCTTCAGCAGACTCAGGACCCGGACCATTTGCTTCAGTCACCAGGTGTTCATTTTCCATCTTAACATTGCCAGGTTCATCAAGCTCACTGAGAATGGCGGGCAGTGCAGCAGGATCAAACTCAAAAGATCCTACAGGGACACCTTCCCTCTCCTTGCCAGTCATTCTAAATGAGGGAATTTGATGTGAAAATCTATAAAGCTCATCTGGCATTATACTAAATGAGATAACCTCACGCCATGCAGTTTTCTGAAATAAGCTAACAAACCCTTTTACTTTGCCCAGATAGGCAACCCCAATCCCGACATTCTCATCAAAATCTGTCAATACCTCCACAAATTCAAACTTATAGGGTGGTCTATGCTTTTCTGGGTCAGAACTCCACTTAATATCCCAATCCCTAAAGATGGCCCAAGTTTCTCCAATCTTAGGATATACCATGTGAGATCGTCGTCCGCCAACTTTCATCCAACTTATCTGATGAGAGAACATTAGACGATCTTCAGTTTCTTCCGTGCTCCCAATGGTGTACTTACCACAAGCAATAGGCAGATCAGCATCAGACCAGGCACGCTCACTTTCATCATCCGGATTAGGCTCTAGCCAAGTAATCTGTAACTTAAACCCCAGAGAAAATACTTTCTTGATCCGAGCATAGAATCTTGGCATGCCATCACATGGATCATAAATAGCCCATACTTGATTCACAGAAAAACAGTTTTCTGCCCTATCTTTATCAAAATCACTGAAATCTGGATCAGGATACTCAATGACCTCTGGATCTGGCGCTTTCTTGTTATCATCATCTGATATCTCTGCTTCCTTCTCTTCTGCTTTGCATTCCCCAGTTTCGCTTTTCTTATTTGGCACACTTTCTTCGAAAGAATTGCTTTTCCGTTTCAACTCTCTTTGATTCCCGTCAGCAAAACTAGCTGACATGTCATCTTTGGACACCTCATCGGGAACCACTGCTTCTTGCACCTCCTCTTTACCCGAATTAGATGGTTTGCTCCATTTTGCCTTCTTTGGAGGGCTCCCAAAATCATCATCACTATACTTTTCCTCGTAAGAAACATTTTGCTTTTGCCTAGAAGACCTTCTAGGCTGCTGGCCTGCATCTGCTCCAAAATTCTGTCCTGAAAACTTACCACTGTTTTCTTGAACTTCTGCATCCACTTCTTCATCACTGGTGCTAGCCTCACTTCTGTCAGATTCATTGGCTGACTTCCTCTTTCTCTTCTTGCTTGAATTTCTTGAAGTTCCCAATTCACTGGGCTTTCCAAAATTAGGATTTGAAATTCTACCACCTTCTTTGCCACTTGCTAAATTAGGCTTGGGCCTTGCAACATCTTCCTTCAGATCGACTCGAGCATATACTTTCTCTTGGGTCTTAGATGATCCACCAGCCTGAGCAGCATTTCCCGCACTATATACAGAATCTAATCGTGTGAATTTATCAGAGAAGTTGCTGCCAGAAGGCATTGCACCATTGTTTTTTGAGGACACTTTAGAGGGCCCTGGATTTGGAAAACCATTCTGCACTCCTGGATTAGAAATCCCATTCTGATTGTGGAACTGTGACCGGCGAAATCCTGGTGGCACACCCTGAGTACCCAAATCATAGGCAGTGAAGGACTGTTGGCAACTTTGACAACGCAGTATTCTATTCACAAAAGTTCTGTAGTATTGGTATCTTATGCCACAAGAAGAACAGCTTGTCCAGAATGTCGTCTTTTCTGCATTGTCTAAAGGATGCAAACCAGTAAACTGCGCAGGAGTTTCAGGAACAGAATTTGCAGCCCCATACTGCGAAGTACCATTTGGAAAATTGCTCACACTCCCAAATTGTTTCTTCATAAAGGACTTCTGTGCCTGCTGAGGCCGTGGCTTGGGTAAAGATGATCTCGCAGTTGCTCCACACTTCAAGTCGTACACAGACCGTTTTGTCTGGTCCGAAAGCACCCTATGTGCTTCTCCAATCAACTTGAATGCAGCCTCAGCACCAGAAAATTTATTCTTGTCTGGATGAAGTAAAAGTGCAAGCTTTCTATACTGCTTTTTGATAGTGGCCTCATCAGCTGACCGTTCAATCTGAAGAACTCCATACCAATCATGTTCTGACGCCAAAATTTTGTTTTGTGCAGAGCAGTGAACCTCACATACCGTTAACATTTGGGAAACATTCTCAAGCTCAGGGTAGAGTTGTTGAGCCTTGCGAGCAATCTTTTGTGCCCCTGCAAAATCTCCATTTTGCATCTTAGTTTCTGCAATCTGTTTTGCCCTTAATGCCTCATCTTTGTTGCACTCCATAATTAAAGCCACTCCAACACTCTCAACTCCTCTTGTCCTAAATCTGAAATCTTCACTGTACTCCCAGTCATCCAAAATCTTCACCCTGAACCAATACAAACTAAACAACATTAATCAAATTGACCAATCAAATTTTTCATTCAACTTATCAGGGAATGAAAGAAACAATAACTCACCCACCGTTACATTGACAGCAATCATAAACCTCTTCCGAATCATTAGAAGGCTAAGCTAATCAGACACAAGATGGTTTTCCCTCACTACGAGAACCTTTAAAACCAACCCTGACAATCCCAAAGACCAGAAGGCCCAATCTCTAAATCTTACACCTGTAACAGAAATCACATTCAAACATTTAAGAACCGTCCACTGCTACCCCAGAGAGAGAGAGAGATCGAAAGCAGATCATACCACATATCATATATGAAAAAATTCATGCACTAGATGTTGGTTTTGAACAACCGATCTCAGATAAAATAATAAGAAATTATAATTCGAAGTTTATTAGAAGTGAGCTAAAAAATGCTAGCTGAGAGACCCACATGCAAGCACTAGAAAATAACTGTAATACAAGAAACAACAGGCCCACGGGAGAAAAAAAAAAGGCACAACTCAAACATAATAAAATTGGTTCCGGTAAGAAAATGAAAAATAAAGAAAAAAAAAAGTTTAATAGAGAAAATCTTCACCAAACAGAGCAAACAAAGGCATAGAGCAGACAAGACAAATCGTTATATAATGAAAATAAAATTCCATTATTTTCTACACGGAACCTTTTTTTTTTTAACAATTAAAAAGAACTAAAAAATGGCACCAAACAGAAAACACTAAACGAAACACCCGATATCTTAAAGCATTTGAAACAAAAATTACATAACAATAAAAGCAAAGGATGCATCACATATCCAAATAACAGAAAACCCAGAACAGTAGAACACTAAATCAATAGCTGCAGTAGTAAAAAAAAACCTAATTTAGAAAAATTGAAACGGAGAGCATACCCAACAAATCGAAATGCCAGGGTTGTAGGACACACTGTAGCAAAACAAAGGGAAAATTAAACAATAACTCGAACACAAAATGAAAAACCCTAAAACTTGTAAGGGCAGTTAAGTGAGAGAGAGAGAGAAATGGAGGGAATTGAAAATAAATTTGAGATGGATAAACTTACTAGAGTGTTGAATTTTGGGGGTGTTCAGAGAGAGAACCAGAGAAAACGAGGGAAAAATTTTTGGGGAAAAGAGGGAAGAAGAGGGAAAGTCCCTGATTTCTTCTGAAATTTTCGATCTTTGCCCAATTGTTTGGTCTTTTTGCTTGTTAATGTACCAATAGTCAAATGGTTGGTTTGTTGGTCGATGGTGCATTATTTTAATACAAATTTTTATTAATATTTTATTTTAATTATAATGGAAATTTCTAGAAGTAATTTCTCCTTCTCACATTAAGTTTTTATTTTCCATAAATGAATAAGCAAAGAATTATTCTACAATATTGAAAAAAATATTTAACGATATTGTAAATAAGATTATTTGTATTTGTTAAATTTAATTTTTTAATTTAATTTAATATTTAAATTCATTTTAAAATTATATTAGACTTTAATTTTAGTATCATAAAATAACTATATACAAAGGCAAATTTCTCATTTTTTAGGAGAGTTTGTTATGTTTCATGAAAATAGGGCTAATTTTATGTCCATCAATTTTTATTAGGTCCATCTAAGTCCAACCACTAAGTTGGGCTTAATATGGGCCAAGTTTACTGGGCTTTTTTGTTAACGAGTTTATATAATTGAATTAAATTAATATTAAAAAAATTAATTTTGTTAAATTGTTAATTTAATTAATATTATGATCATTGAAAAAAATAAATATATTTAAAAAATAGTGTTTCCCTTTATTTATTAAAGAACATGAGATATAAATATTCATATGTTAAAGAAAGAAGTAAAAATTGCATTACAACTAAAAAATATTAATAATTTACATTGCTCTAACTTTAATTACAACAAATAAAATAATAATTTAGTTCATGGGCAGATTTTATGTTAATAGCTAAAACTTAAAATAAAATTAATTATTTAATTTGATATATTTTAAACATCAAACTTAATAAATTTGAAATTTAAACTCTAATTTTTTGTGAATTTTTATTCATCGAGCTAGTGGGCCTTAGAACATAAGCCCAATTTAATATGTAATGTGCTTGGTTGTATTGGATTTTGGACTTCCTAAAATGTATAGATTTTTATAATTAAAAATTATTAAAATATCACTTAATTTTGTCATTAGAGCACTATTATAAATTTTTTTAGTAAAAGTTATATATTTTATTTATTTATATTTTTCCGTGACTTGTGTGTCAATTTTGTAGACTATAATACCGAAGATGCGAGGGGTCCAAACTCTTGTGCCATTCTCCATAACATTATTAGCATGAAATTCAAATTAATATTATCCATTTTACGCCTTAACTAGTTCACAATTTTTGTTTATAAGAAAGTCAATAATAGTATTTATATTTATTTTTAAATGCTTAAACAGTTTTAATATTAAAATGCATCCCAATTACTTTGACATATTCTAAAAATGACCCAAAATTTCAAAAGTTTTTTAAAAAATGCCCTAATGAAATGAAATTTCAAATTTACTTTTTCGCTTTACCCCAGGGCCTGTCATAAAGTTAATTACATAGGTTGCCCAATTGGGGCAAAAATTAATTCACTTTCTTTAACTAAATCGCCCAATAACTTCTACTGATTATATAATTGTTGAATTTGGAACTTAAACAAATGGCTTCGTACCAAAATATGGGATAGACTTACATAAACAATTGTCATGGTATTAGTCTAACTACAGAACATTATAATAAGCCTAACATGATATTGAGAAAAATTTCAAGACTCAAGTTCATGAGTTCTTTCTTCAATACAATTGTAGATTTATTAGTACAAGGGGTAATAGGAAATTCAGAGATTGTGATGAATATGCTGCTGGGGAGATACAATGATTCATCTGGAAGATGAGATTCACCAGACGATCGAGTACCCACTTATGTGTTTTTCGCTAACACATCCCTCATTAGTTGTTTAGGTGCTGCAAGAAAACAAATGAAAGCAAATATGATGTGAGAGGAAATGAGTGAAGTGGGAGAAATAAAAGAAATTGAGAGACTTTTTCGATTATGAAAGTAGTTGAATTTATCTCTTACCAGGCAAACCGGTGAATCTTTCAACCTGTACAAATGCTTGATTGATGAACATCTCGGTCCCAAAAACAGTGATAGCTCCACACTCCTGTGCTTCTTGCAAGAGTCTAGTCCATTTTGGCGTGTAAATGGCATCAAAGACCAGTGAGTAGTGTTTGAGAGCTTCCTGCAATTTACAAGGCCAAAGAAATGTCAAGCTTCAGCTTATTAAACATGAATGACTACATGGGTCATCATGTGCAAAGAAAATTAACTTCGACAATGGCATGTGTTTGATTTCAGAAGACAGTGGTCTCCATATTCAATCGAAAATGGCATATGTATTGTGAAAAAGGTTGAGAGGGAGGCGAACGAACCTTAGGTAATGGTGTGTCTTCAGTTCTTGGTTTCATCCCAACAGATGTTGTATTTGCAAGAATCATTCCCTCTTCCGGATGGAAAATTTTCAATTCATCCAGAGTAATAGCTTGTCCTCTAACTTTTTTCGCAAGTTCTTTAGCTTTGTCTGAGAGTCAGAAGATATCAAAAATCATCATCAACATGAATCTCCACTTAATATTGTTGGACCTAATCTACATTGGCTCCAAATGTAAGTAGCTGTCGGTAAAATTACAGATTCTCACCATATGTGCGATTGGCGACCACAACTCTTGCTCCCTTCTCATATGCACCATAAGCAAGTGCTTTTCCGGCACCACCAGCTCCCACGACGACAAACAATTTACCAGCTAAGGGTGAAGCAGATGCAGGGGTTGCACCATTTGATGCTGCACATAAAAAGTAAAGTACTGATTAAGAACTTATAACAGACAATGGAAACGAAAATGATTACAAAGTCTGAAATAGAACACTGAATTGCTAGTAAAATGTTTAAGATACCTCGTAATGCCTCCTCAATAGCTGCAATAGCTCCAAGATAGTCAACATTATAACCCATCAACTTACCATCAGTTGGTCTTCTTATCATGCAACTAATGGCTCCTATTTCCTGCAAAATTTTAATTTAAAATTGAATTTAAACCTGTTTAGTACTGAAACAACGGAACAAACACTGTTCGCAGGAGTGAAGTCATTCGAGCAGAGGAAGCAGATTACTAAGAGAGAAAATCAATTACCTTGGCAATGGGGTCGATCTCATCACAGCACCTTAGTCCATCCTCCTTGTGAGGGATGGTGTAACTGCATTTGAATCAATATAGTTAATTCTAACAGTAGAAGTGATGGACTTGACAGTACATATAACCTTGGAGTTTTGAAGAGGAGATTTTACCTGTATCCAACAAAGTCAGGGGATGAATAAGTGTTGATAAAATTAGCAACACTGTCAACTAACAAAGGAAGATATATTCCATTAAATCCGAGGGACTTAAACGCGGCATTATAAAGATGGGGACTTTTGCTGTGACCAATAGGCTTTCCAATAACACCATGTATTTTGGTATCAGCCCCTAACTGTCTGAAATTGTATAAATCCAGCAAGTCTCTGATAGATGGTTGCCCAGGGGCGGATACCACTCCCGCCTCAATTGAACCAAAAGTTAAGAATCCGCCAAACTTAGCAGTAAGAATCCGCGATATAAGACCCCTCTCACCCATTACAATTCCAATCATTGGCACCTGCAGATGTTAATATCTCTTTTACTATATGTCTGAAAGGTTCAAGTGAAGTAAAAAGGGGATTTTGTAACACAAACTGATATGTCAATGGCAAGAAAACTTGCAAGCAAAGGAAGAAAAATTCAGGGTTCTCTTGAAATAGAAACAAACTTGGAAGAGTGCCAAGAAATAAAACTTTCAGGTCTGCAGAAGGCAAATCGTTAACTATCACAATCTAGGATATTACCAGGTCATATTACATTGGAGAGTTAAATGAAATGAAAGATTCCTGAAGTTTATAAAGCACCAAAATAACATGCAAATTACTTACTTGAGAATGAACAAGTAGTTGGAAGATTCGGGCATTGTCTGTGATCTCTTGAGCAGTTGTTGCAACTTTCACTATATCAGCTCCAGTAGCCTGTATCCTTGCTACAAGATTCCCGATTTCCTCAACTGGTGGAGTATTTTCATAGTTGTGGGAAGAAACAACGATTTTGACCTTTTCAGGCTTTTTCCCTTGAATGGAACTGTAAAACTCTTGAGCTACCTTTAAGAGGCAAAATTGGAAGCTTTAGTAAAATATTCATTATATTGCCAGAACAGACCTACATTAAGCATTCAAGCAATGATGATTTGAAATAGACAAGATGACACATGGCACTCAACCTTAAGTTCTACGTCTATGTAATCTGCTCCTAACTCCATGGCTATACGCAGTGCATCTAGCCGTTTGCTGTCATCACCAACATACTCCCCGCCTTCCCATTTTGGTCTAAAGGATGCATGATCCGCAGAAAAAAAAAAATCATTAAGCAGAAGTAAGAAAATCAATCACAGCAAGAACACTCAGTATCTAAGTTGTCACATAGCATGAGAAACGAACTTCAGTATTTACTTCTATCCCATCAGCTATTAAATGTTGATAACATGTGCCAAGTGCTTGGCATCATACTTTTTTCTTACAACTTTAACTCATATACAAAATATCTCAGATAAATTCCAGTGCATCATGAGATGCTATGTATATAAAGAACTTGTAAGGCCAGCAACTAGTTTGAAATTCTGATTTTACAGAGTTTGGACCTAGTTTTCCTAAGATGTATAACCATTGTTTTGTTCTGATGTACTTGAACGGCCATTTCAGATATAATTTCTGACAGCTACATTTTGATCCTTAAAAATGAAACACCTATCTCAAACTCAACAGACATTCTCAACTTTAATTTTCCCGCCTCAAGCAAAAGTTTTCCATTCAAATTCCCATTGCTTTCAAGTAAATAAGTATATGTAAACAAATAGCTATGAAAAAGCTTTGAAGTTACAACATTTACATTCAGTAAATGACTCGATACCTGTAAGTGATAAGAGTGGGCAAAGGAGCTTGTTTGATCAAGACGCTGAGATCATTCTTAGGACTGAAGTTCTTCAAGAAATCAATCCGAACCTCGACAAGGTCAGCATCAAGCTCTTTGGCCTTTCCCATCTGGACAAGCATCTGATCAACTGTTTCTGCCATTACTGGTGCACAAATCATTGTTGAATTTCTTCGAGCTCCATCCGCAAATTTAAGATCCGTAGCAGCCAACTAAAGTTCATAACAGAGCAGAATATGTAACAAACATGTCAAAGCCAATAAAATACATTGGGTTATAGCAAATTAAACCAACTTAACCACCGAGGTAAGTAATTTAGTCACCATTTTTCGTTGCCAAAACCCTAAACCAGCACTAACCAAAGACTGGGATATTTTTGAAATTATTATTAAAGAAAGAGAGAGAGAATTCAAGTACAAAATTTATAAATAGAATGCTATATTTGGAGGGTGAGATAAATTCATGCAAAAAAGAAAAATAAATGCAATTCTACATTATCTGTAAACCAACTCTTGCTATCAAAATCTGAAAAAAAAAAAACTTTTTTTCTCTTCACAGATTCTTTAACATCCTTAGCATTTGAGACTCCATTAACAATTAAAGTATCATTCAAGAATGAGATATTGTAGTTTTGATTCTTTTGAATTTACAATTTTAACTGTCAAGTAAGAATTAATGAATCAAGTACTTAATATAATATTTACAAACAAAATATTAAATCGGTATTTAGTAAATTATTTGTAACATTATTGTCGTTTAATATAATGATAAACAATACACATAACTTTTAATTTTTCTATAACGTTTTATATAAAATGAGTAAAATCAACTTAATTTAAAAAAAAAAAATTATTATTACTTGCTAACATTTTAATTGTTGTGCTTTCAGAATTAAACAAAAGAACATGAAATTCTAAACATAATTAAGTTATAAAAAAACAATTGAAACTAAGAACATCAGCATGTGATCAATTTCTTTTTTCCTACCCTTTTCCCACAAACCAAACAACAGGTGGAAGCAAATGAAAACAGAAAGAAAGACTTTATAAAGAGTGAAAGAAGCATTACCGGAAAGCTGCCGAGAGTCATACTGTCGTCGAGAAATAGCAGAGAAGGTCGCGAACTTTGTTTAGAAAAACAAAGACTGTGTGTTAGGTGGGCGAGTCAGGTAATATTGCATGTGGAAGAGAAGCTATGCCTGTGATATGGCTTTATAGCTTTTTTGTAACCTCAGTTCCTTTGTTCTAGTACTTGTGACATTATTCAAATTTTATAGAAGACCATTAGCTGGTTATATCATTATTTTTATCAGAAACTTTTATATTAATATACCTACAATAATCAAGGAAAAACTCAAATATTTACTTGACTTGTATCTAATTTTCAAGCATTATGTAATGGTAAAAATGCAGTGTTATTTGTTTTTTTTTTTTAATTAGTATGAGAGTGGTACTGATCATATCAAGCAACTTATGTCATGGGTTTTGAGTTTGAATAATCTCTTCTTCAAGTGCAGTGATTAACTAAATGCCAGCTAACTTTTGGGACTTGGAGGATCGGCAATTCATCGAGAGAGTTAGGTAAAGAGACCGACATGTCGGGCAGGTCAACGAGTCCAAGTTCGTTTTATCAAATTGTCGTCTCCACAGATTTTGGACTACGCCCCATGTCCGTGACACTGGGCATTGACCTACAGCTACAAAGGTTTGATTCGGGTGGTTGGGTTTCACCGAAATTAATATAAGTTAGTTCGATTTCAAAGCCTTTTCTCTTTCAAATAAATTTCTCACTTATTTTCTTGAACATTAATTTAAGAACTTATTTAAATATTTATATATATATATATATATATGTTAAAAGTTTAGATGGGAGGAAAAATCTCACCCACAAACAAAAGCACAAAGTGTATTTATAATCATACGAGCTACGACTAAGAGCCAATCTTATATTTTTTTATCTAATATATTTTTGAAAATATATATTTGAGCATAAAATGTTTCTTATACTTTTTTTTTTTTGTAATTATCCACAAGAAATTTATTGTTAAAGATAATAAAAAAATACACTTAAAGGATTCATACACTAAAATGTAAAAAAATTTAAATTTAATACATTTTTAAAAGAAACACAAAAAGATACAGAGAATTAAGAGTGACTCACATCTGTTTATAATATCATTTATATATTAATTATTTAAAACATTTAAACACTTAATTTAAATATTATCTTTAATATTTTAAAAGACAGCAATAACAATTTTTTTTTTTAATGAAACACTATATAATTTTGCTTCAACCATATAAAATAAATTGAAGTGTAAAAAAAAATCTTACAAATCTTACTCAAAAAGATTTATACTAAATTTTCATGCAAAAGAATGATACCCTCTTCTTTAATTATATGGCCGACGATGAAGGTTTTGTATACAAATTTTTTTATTGCAGGTTTTTTATATTTAAATAACAAATCAATAGACTGTATCTTCATTAAGTTAAATGTAATACACGTGCCATTGAGGGATAAATTCTTTGCAAGAAATGATTTTTAGGATATTAAAAAAAAAAATTTTAAAGATGAGTGGATTGTTGATGAGGATTTGCACGACAAGCGGAGAGTATTTATTGTTTGATTGGTGTTACGATTGTGAGACACGTGCCTCTTGGAGTATATTATTGTGTTGAAGTGGAGTGAAAAGATCTAGATAAGTGGGATTATTTTAATCAAAATTAACATGTGATTTTTGTGTATAAGAGCTAGTGGCATTTGATGAATAAAATAACAAAGCATATGCTGACCAATCAAAAAGGTTAGTAATTGGCTAGTTGGGTGGCTAGCTCACTTATATAATGAAAGGTTGTATTTTAATTCTCACATGCAAGGTGGGATAGACAAAGCAAAAGCAATTTGAGAATTAAAAGTAATAATAAAATAGGAAGGAAATAGTATAATAATAAAATAAATTGTGTAGTACACTTGCCTAAATAGGAAAAAGAAAATTGAAACTTTTGTAATTAGGAGAAAGAGACATGTAAATCTCTATAGTTTTAAAATTTTTATTTACATTCTTGTTAAGCGATAAAAACTGTTAAAGTTAATATTCAAAAGATTAAAATAAAAAATTACTTATTTTAACTAAAAGTTAATCAACATCGGTCAACAGTTGGCTAACGTAGGTAACCAAACATTAATGTCATTCAATGGTCAATCAATGCTGGTTAATAATTAGTCAATATCAATCAATATTTGATCAACAATCGGTCAACAGCCGCTTAATAAGTCGTCAGTTAACGGTGGTCAATGACAATTAACTATTGCGGTTAATGATAATCAATGCCGATAAATGCCTCCTTTTTTATATAGTTAATTAAGAATAATATCCTTAATAAATTTTTAATCACATATGTAAACAAAAATTTTGAGTAGTTTAATTGGTTAAAGTGTTTATTATTATATTAGTAGTTAAATGTTTGAATCTCAATTTGAGCATTTGAATTTTAATTTTTTAAAATCATAAATAGGTTAACAATTTTAACAGATTTTATGTTAAAGTTAATAATTTTCATCACCTGACAAGAGTGTAAATAAAAATTTCAAAATTATGGGATCTGCATGAAACGACCCGTCCCACAATTTTCTATAAACTTTAAGATGAGTCTGGATTGTTACTATATGAACATTTATGAGAACTCGTTGTAATAGAAATTCTATTGAAATTTTGGCAGAGTTTTCCTCGTTTTATGGATATTCCAATACTTACAACTTAAAGTATACCCTTCGATAAACTTAATACCAACAACCATAATTCCAAACTTTTCATATCTCATTTGTAACTCACAACGATCAACATCAAATGAAAAATAATACATTTATAACTCATATGTCATTATATTCTAAGTATCTAGGATAGAGTTAACAAGATTATGACATCAAATGCTCAAAAATAGCATAATACATAATCAAAGTCAACAAGTTTAATACAATAAATTTCTATAGGTCCCAAAAGAATAAGAGAGTCATATATCTTATATGACTCACAAAATGACCTAGAGCACCACTATGTGACCTATTTCAACTAGTCGCTGAGCTGATGAAGTCTACCATCTCCTAAGTGAAAAAAAAAGTGAAGGGGTGAGTTTTCACGGACTCAATGAGTGAAATAGTTTCAATAAAAATAAGAAACACGATAATAATAATAATAATGACTTTTATGCTATAGATATCAATCTTAACATAAATTATGTAAATATTTCAAAATGTCATAAGAATCATCAAATCTCATTTTATTCATACTACAAATGAAAGTTCTACCAAATCTAATATGATCTTATAAGTGATGTTCATAAATCAGTTCATATGTAATACATATCATGGAATTTAAATATTTTTTTTCTAAAACCTTACACTAAACTAATATTCAGGAAAAACCTCATCATATCTAAAATATCCATCGAGTAAAGCGTTGGACGTATTCATCTTTATATCATCTCATATCTCTGTCTTATGCATGCGCATATCAAAATGGCTCCCAAAGAACAAAGTACCCATACACATGGCCCAAAACCTATGTGAGTGTATAGACGGACACCAAAAACTTGAATCTCATATCTCAATCTAAAGGGGGAGGAAACTACTTAGTGGTTTAAAACCATTTCTATTTATGCAATTTTAAACTTATAGAATTTTATCTTAAACCTTATATTTTAAACTTATAAATCATTTAAACACATTTCTATCAATATAAATGATCTATAAGGTCACTTACAAATATTTGAGGAGTTAAACCATAATATAAAAGAGTTGTTCATAACTTAAAATAAATACTTGAATTATATATATCTAAGAAAGTTAATTAATTATGAAAAATAAAAAATTTAACTAAAAATTAAATATTCTTCATATTTTATAGACTTTATAAAATCAATATAATAAATAAAATCTTTAATATAAGAAATAAATTATATAAATACATATATAATATAAATTCTACTCACAAAAAGTGATGATGTTTATCGAAAACGCGTTACCAAAACACGTCATATTCAGGAACCCTTATAAATGAGACAAAGTGCATAATTATTCATCAATAAAAAAATTAATACCCAAAATAATGATTCTAAATAAAAATCTATTGCACGAAACGATAATATAATGAGTTATACACTTATCAATTCGTTGAATCGGTGCGTACTTTGTGATATGGGGTCCAACTCATTCCATAAATCTTCTATAGGTCCTAAAATGATGAAAAATAATAATTTAGGCTACTAATTTAGTTAATTACGAAATTACCCTTAAATCAAATGGTTAGAATTTTTCTAAAATCCAAATCCCTCCATGAACACCAACACTCCAATAGACATATATAAGTAAAAACTTTAAATTATAGTGATAATCTTACTCCCAAAAGCTTGGATACTCTTCCTCACACTAGCTTTCTTTCTCTAAAATTTTAAATGTCTCAGTCTCTCTCTAATTAGAAAATTTTCAACACTTAGAGGTCTTAATTCATACTTAAAACATTACCCACAAATAATAATTTAAAATCATACATGAAATAACTAACATAATGGAGATATTAAATGGAAGAGTCATGAAAACTCACATTTTCTCTCTCGACAAAATCAACCACTAAAATACAAGTTCTCTCTCTCTTTTTTTTTTTTAATAATAAACCATATTTGACTAAATACAAGATAGAAAGAAGGCTGCTTTATGGGCTTTTATATTCCTTGGGCCATATGAAAGAATAAAAACTCATTTCAATTATTTTTCTTTATAAAAAATTTTGTCCTCAAAATTTAACATATTTGAGAGAAAAATATGCGGATATTGTGCTCGCATTAAGTTATCGCCTTCCCAAGTAGCCTATTCCTTTGCATAATTCTTCCTCATAACCTTTACTAAGGAAAAGGTTTTAGAATGTATGACTTGTTACTTTATTTCTAATATCTCTACTAATTCCTCCTTATTGGTCAAATTTGCCATCAACTGAGCATGTTGTTGTTCTAACATATGGCTCGGGTTATACATGTACTTATAGAGCATTGAGACATGAAATATATTGTGGATTCTCGATAGCTTCGGTGGTAAAGCTAAGCGATAAGTAACTATACCAACACACTCTACTATCTCATACGGCCTAATATACCGTAGGCTTAGCTTACCACGCTTTCTAAAGCAAAGAACACCCTTCTAGGGAGAGATCCATAGAAATATTCAATCTCTAACATTAAACTCAAGATCTCTTATGCGCTTGTCAATTTAACTCTTTTGTTTATCTTGAGCTACGTTTATATTCTCTCGAATAATCTGTATTTTTCTCATTACCATCTTGCACTAATTCTGGACCCAATAATCTCCTTTCGCCTATTTCATCCCAATAAACTAAAGTTTTACATTTTCTATCATACAAAGTCTCATATAGAGCCATCTCAATACTAGCTTGGTAACTATTATTGTAGGCAAACTCTATGAAAGATAAGTAAGCATCCCAACTACCTTTGAACTTAATCATGCAAGCTTATAGAATGTCTTCCAAGATTTGTATAATATGATCTAATTGTCCATTTGTCTAGAGATGAAAAGTAGTACTAAAATTCAACCTTGTGCCTAATGCCTTCTACAAGATGGGCCAGAATTTAGATGTAAAACGAGAATCTCAATCCGACATTATGGTTACAGGTGCTCCATGAAGACGTACTATCTCAATCATATAAATACTAGCCAACCTAACAAGTGAATAAGTAACTTTGATGGGCAAGAAGTGAGCAGACTTCATGAGTCGATTAACAATCACCCATACACTATTATAATCCATCTGAGTACATGGAAGCCCTGTCACAAAGTCCATAATAATATACTCCAATTTTCACTCAATAATAGGAATGGGCTGGGAAGTCCAACAGGTCTCTGGTGCTTAATCTTGATCTGCTAACAAATTAAGCACTGAGAAACGAATTCAACAATCTCTCTCTTTATACCCTGCCACTAATAATGATATCTCAAAGTACAGTACATCTTCATACTACCTGGATGTATGATATAAATTAAACAATAAGCTTCCTCCATGATTTTATTTTTCAAAGTTTCTATATTGGGTACACAAAGTGTACCACTCATGGTTAGGGTCCTATTATCTTTCACCATAAAATCAATTAACTTTACTAAGTAATGGTTATAACCTTGCTTTTCTCAAACTCTATCAACTATTATAAGCCTGACCCAAAAATTAGCCATCAAGGCTCTAGAATTAGAAACTATAACTTAACTCCTCGAGATCTAAACTCAATCAATAAAGGCATCCATGTCACTTTCAAATGAACAATAGAACTGTAGAATTTTCTACTAAGTGCATCAGCTACTACGTTTTCCTTGCCTGTGTGGTAGTCAATGGTACACTCATAATCTTTGATCAACTCAATCCATCTCCTCTGTCTCAAGTTCAAGTCCTTCTGAGTAGGTAGGTACTTAAGACTATTGTGATCAGTAAAAATCCGACAAGTCACTCCATATAAGTAATGCCTGTAAGTCTTAAGTGCAAATATCATAACTGCAAGCTTCAAATCATGTGTTAGGTATTTTACCTCATGCTTCTTAAGTTGCCTAGAAGCATAGGCCACTACATTACCATGTTGCATCAACACATAACCTAACTCTTGTCTAGAAGCATCGCTATATACCACAAACCCTTTATTAGACAAATGGAAGAGTAAGTATTGGTACTGAAGTTAATCGTGCCTTGAGTTCTTGAAAGCTTTTTTCACAATCTTTATTCCACATAAACTTAGCATCCTTTCGAGTCAACTATGTCAGTAGGCTAGCTATCTTGGAGAACCCTTCTACAAACCTACGATAGTAACCAGCCAAGCTAAGAAAACTCCTAACCTCGGTTACATTAGTAGGTCGCTCCTAATTTACCACTGATATCAATAAAATAATAAAAAAGAAAAACAATAATAATAGACTTTTATGCTATAGATACTAATCTTAATATAAATGATGTCAAAATTTTAAAATGTTATAAGAATCATCAAATCTCATATTATTCATGCTACAAATGGAAGTTCTACACAATCTGTTATGATCTTATAAGCGATTTTCATAAATCACTTCATGTGTAATACATGTCATGAAATTTAAATATTTTTTTAAAAACCTTACACTAAACTAGTACCTAGAGAGAAACCTCGTCATACTTGAAATATCCCACCAGCAGAGTGTTGGACGTACTCATTTTTATATCATCTCATATCTTCTTCTTACACATACGCAGAACAAACTAACTCTTAAAAAGTAAATTGCTCATACACATGACCTAAAGCCTATGTGTGTATATAAGTGGGCTCTAAAAGCTTGAATCTCATATTTCTATCTAAAGGGGGAAGGTACTGCTTAATGGTTTAAAAACCACTTTTATTTATATAATTATAAACTCATAGATCTTATTTTAAATCTTATACTTTAAACTTATAAATCATTTAAACATATTTCTATCAATATAGATGATCTACAAGGTCACTTACAAATGTTGAGGAGTTAAACCATAATATGAATGAGTTTTTCATAACATAAAATAAATACTTGAATTACATATATCTAAGAAAGTTAATTAATTACGTAAAATAAATTATTTAACTAAAAGTTAAATATTCTTTATGTTTCATAGATTTTATAAAATCATGTATAATAAATGAAATCTTTAATATGAGAAATAAATTATATAAATACATGCATAATATAAATTTCACTCACAAAAAGTGATGACGTTTATCGAAAATACATTATCGGGACACGTCACATTTGAAAACCCTCTTAAATGAGATAAAGTGCATGATCATTCATTAATAAAAAAATTAATACTCAAAATGACGATTCTAAACAAAAATATATTATACAAAATGATAATGTAACGAGTTATACACTTACCAACTCATTGAATTGGTGAGTACTTTACGGTATAGGATCCAACTTATTCCATAAATCTTCTACTGGTCCTAAAATGAAGAAAAATAATGTTTAAGCTACTAATTTAATGATTATGAAATTACCCCCTAATTCTTATTTTTTCATAAAAGCCAACACTCTAATAGACATGTATAAGCAAAAACTTTAAATTAGAGTAATAATTTTGTTCCAAAAAATTTAAACACTCTTCTTTACACTAATTTTTTTCCTCTAAAACCTTAAATGTCTAAGTCTCTTTAATTAAAAAAAATTCAACACGTAAAAATCATAATTCTTCCTTAAAATATTACCCATAACATAATAATTTAAAATCATACATAAAACTACTAAGGTAATGGAGAAATTAAATGAAGAGCCAGGGAAATTCACATTTTCTCTCTTGGCAGAAACAGTCCCTAAAACACAAGTCCTCTTCTTTTTTTTTTTTTAATAACAAATCCTATTTTACTAAATACAAGAGAGAAAGAAGGCTGCTTTATGAGCTTTTATATTCTCTGGCCCTATAAAAGAATAATAGCCCGTTTCACTATATGTTCCTTGCTTCAAATTACAGTCATTCAAATTTCTTTTTCCCAATATAATATAAGGAATTTAGCCTTTGATTTGTGATGCAAAGTGGGAGTTGTTTCTTTCATCACGTGGGCCTTTAGCATGGGGATTATAGCTCTTTATATAAATTAAAAGCTGGGCTGATGGAGGTGTGAACTTTGGGCATGCAAATGGTGTTGGTTTTTAATTGGTCTTATGGGCACTGAATTGATTATATAAAGAGAGTATTTTGCTTCATTTTGCTCATAAGAGTCGACAAGGAACAGAAGCATTTGACAGAAGAAAAAGAGAAAAGAAAAAAAAAATCGAGAGAAAAAAAAGAAGAAAATAAATAATATGAAAATGGGCTAAGCTTAGAGGCCAAAATGGTGGCCTCCTCAGATTTGCTTTGTGGACGGCAGCCTGTTTACATATACATATTAATGAATTTGCTTCTTTTGTATATCGGAGAAGAAAGGCGGAGAAAAAGATGCTTATTAATGTGAGGACGTGTCTAAGTGTTAGCTTTCCTAAGTTGGTGTGTAGGCTTATATGAAAGGAATTGTTTCATTTGTTTTTATGCTCAAAGCTGAATATTAGAGAAATAAGAAAGAAAATAAAAGACGGTTTGAGAGGAGAATAAAAAGAGAAATATAATAAATGAGTTTAGGTGATTAGATTTATATTCAATGTTTCAATAGGTGATAATTTTTTAATAATATAATTTGTATGTTCTAGTATTTGTACTGCATACTAGTTCTAATAATATATTTTATTATTTTATGAATTAAAAATTACACCGATGATTGATAAGTTTCAAATTCTCATTTCAGTTTAAGATTAACTAATTTTATGAGTAGATAATTATATATATATATATTATAATTTTGATACAACAATTTATGAAATAATTTCATGCTATTAAATAAATTTTATTTATGATTTAATTTTAAATAAATAAATATTTGTACTAATTAATATATTAAAAATTACTTTTATAATTTATTATAGTTTAATATATGATTACGATTAGTACAGAAATACTTATTTCAAAATAATTATATTTCTATGATATTATGCAGTAGTAGTTTTGAACTGCCAATACGTACTCTCTTATTTAGTTTAGTTTACTCTGTGTATGTATTAGATCAGTTTATTTGGTCTACTTGAAAGATGCAGTATTTTGCTGGGTAGGATTACATTTTTGTACTGTGCCTGTACGTGAGTTACTCTATTAGGTGAGACTATATTTTTTTCAGGTACAAGATTAGTGTGATTTTTAGTATGTATATAATATATGTTTCCAAAGCCATATTACATATATTTAGTTTTAGAATGAATTTTATGATAATTTATGACATTAATACATGTTTCATGTTACTCAAAATGCAATTTTATGATCTTTTAATGACTTTAGACTTGTAAATATGTTAGTATTATTTTTTAATAAATTCTTATTAAGAAATTATTATTCTTAGTATATATTTTTATGCATAATATAATAATTTTTAAAATTATATCCACTTATTAAATCACAAGTTCATTTATTTTCTTATTTGTCTCAAATTGTTACAAAAATTTAAGCGATATGATACAATTTTTATATTTTGAAGTTAACTTATAATACACATAATTGCATGAGTTATTATATTTTGAATATTTGTATATACATGTACTTTTTTTTTTTAGGCACATAACCTTATTATATCAAATGTAATAAGTGAAAAATTTGATAGTCTATAATTTTCACATGATCTACTTCGATTTTTCAAAAAGATTCGGTTCTGCCGATACCACTACTTGCTTTAGCAACAAAGTAATTGTAAAAGCCAAAATCATCAAATATTGAAGAATTAATTAAGGATTACTGCAAAGAGATATAGCTACCTCAAGCTCAACATCAACGTAATTAGCTCCCAATTCCATTGCCAAACGAAGTGCATCCTGTCGCTTTTTGGTTTCATCACTTTCATACAGACCTCATTCCTAAATTGGTCTAAAATGTCCATGAAGATGACATAATTTTTTTTTGTTTTGGAAAATAATTTGCTAAACAGAATGCAAACTCTTCCCACTTTCTGTAATTTACCACTGGCTACCAACCCATAAAAGCTATAATCTTCTAGAAAAAGGTTTAAAGAAAAAGATGAATCTATCTTTTTCTCTAGATTGGTTGAGTTATGCATCTCTTTTAACATTCTCAATTGATACTAATAAAATCCATACAAGTTTCACCAAAAATAACCTCTGAAAACGGAAACAATTTAGAAACTAAAAGCAATCTCATGAACTATCATTTTGAGGCTTTGGTCATTACCTATAAGTGACAAGCGTGGGCAGGGGGGACTGTTTGATGAGAATTTCAAGATCTTGTCGAGGACTGAAGGTTCTCAAACAGTCTAGTCTGATCCCAACAATGTCAGTACCAATTTTTGGCCTTTCGCATTTCAATTAATATTTGATCAACAGTTGTTCCCATCAATGGAGTACATAGCAGAGTTGGACTGCTCCGAACTCCACTAGTGCTGGTTTGAAGATCAGAAGTACTGGACTGAAAAATTGAAAGAACAAACAACGAAAATAAAATGAATAAATTATTAAGATCATAAATACATGCAAAAGCTGCTTGGACTTGGTAAATTTCATCTAACTGGCACACTAACATAAAATTTGATCCTTCAAAAGAAAGTAACAAGATTACAAGAAGTGATTACTGATACATATATTTTCATGAAACAAGCAAAGTGAAACTAAATTTGACTATTAAAAAACCATAAAAAGCAACAGAAACCGCTACAATCTGAGTTTTGAGAGTTGAGCACTGAATTCTGAACGTGAAATTTAAAATTTGAAGACATTCTGTGTAGATTATGAGGAGAAAAATTGTTGTACTTAGTACCGGAAGGCTGCCCATTTTGGATAATGCTGCTGCGTGCTGAGCTGACCTTGATGTGCGTGTTCTTCAACTGCTCTTAGTACGATATTTTGAAGGATTCGTGAATTCGGTGTATATGTAAGAGCTATAACATAAATATAGTGAGAATTCTAATTATTATTGAAGATTTAGTGATTTAACAATTTTATTTAGACAAGAACTAAGATGAATATTAAATAGGAGAGTTACAAGAAATCTAGAACGTGTGGCATATGAATAGAAAAGTTTAGGACGTATAAAACATAAAGGGAGAAGCGAAACAGAACTCGAAGACACAAAGGAAACGAGAAAAAATGGTAGAGCTGGAAACAGGAGCCAATGCCGCGGTGCCCAGATCAGTATTCCAGCGCTGCGGCCCTAGGTTCCTAGCGCCGCAGTACTGGACGTGGCATGCTCAGCGCTGCAGCGCCAAGACCTTAGCACCGTGGTGCTAGAGCAAAGAAAGTCCATTTTTGTTTTAAATTTATGAGTTTTGAAAAATTTTGGACTTCTAAAATAAGTGGACTCTTACTTCAATAAGAAATAGGGTTAGTAGGCACAAAATAACCTTCATATAAATACTTGTAAACCCTTTAGTTGAGATCGAACATTAAGAGAGAATTTAAGAGAATGGAAGAATTAGGTAGACATTAAGTACTTGTGTGCGTTAGAGTAGAACTGTCGTTTGGGTGTTCATTATTCATAGTAGAGTAAAGGTACACTAAACATTAGGTCTTTTTGAGGGTTCCTCATTGGGTTTTCCTTATAAAATCTCTAAGTAGTTAATAAGAGAGGTTAAGATCCTTAGATCCATTGTGGACGTAGGTAATTGGCCAAATTACGTAAGTGATGTACTCTTTATTATCTATTTTTAATTCTTGTTATTTTGCTTGATATACAAGTTATTCCGTTATGTAAAGAGGTGAGAGTTCAAGGTTGAATTTGACTAAAGTTCTTTATTTTAACCTAATCTCTTTGGGAGAAAGATAATTCCTCCAATAATTATATATTTGCCATTTAGTAATCTTGGTCTTAGTTGAAATATATTTACTTAATTCATCAAAAATATATTTGATTAGATTTTTTTTTTATCTTACTGAGGAAGGGTAGGTCAAGAGTTGGATGCTATAGACTCCTTTCTAGCTACATGTCAACCAAATTAGGAGATATGAACTTTGAAATGACCTGCTCCGAATTATCTAGAAATTTAGGACGAGTCCTTATTCATTCCTCTATAAAATAATATAGCCATAAAAAACCAATAGATTTCTTATTTTTTTTCAACATTTCGATAGAGTTTTTCATTCCTATCATACTTTATTCGCTAGCAAAATTCAACATAGCTTACATCAACAAATAATCATTCATAACCTCTAACTTATTATCATTTACCATTAATATGCACAATACTAATCTTTCACAAATTAGTAATATCAAATAAATATCTCAAATTATACATTTAATGCCGAATATTCAAGGTTGAATAATTATTAATTAACGTAACTCTAATACAATAATATAAATATACTAATCTTGAAATTAATGACTTCTCATGCTAGTGTCTAACTTAACTTTTAGGCTTAAACTCTACTAAGTTGATTAGTTCCTGCAATATCTTGAGGAAAATTTTTTTTAATAAAAATAAGATGAGTCGATTGATCCAGTGAATGGCGGTAATTAAAAATATTTATAAAAAATGTCTTTGAATTATATGATAAACACATAAATAACATTTATTTTACTATTCATTATAGAAAATAAATAAATTGCATAAAATGATCTTTACTTAAAGCATATAAAATATGTGTAAAATCGCTTACCATAAAAAAATGCATTTTCTAATCTCATAATATAATAATATAAATCATGATAATATAAATTACATAAAATTATGTTCTCAATAACAATCCGAAATCTTCTATTATACTTTTTCTTAGCTGAGCATAGTTGAACACAATTGATATTTAAAATATAATATACTACTATTTATAGAGAAAACCACACTAAACTACTATCCAAGAAGGAAACCTCGTTGTACCCGAAATATCCCTTGGGCAGAGCATTAGACGTATTCATCTTATATCTCATCTCATATTCTCGTCGTACACATGTACAGAGCAAATTGACTCCCAAAGAGCAAAATATCCATACACACGGCCCAAAATCTATATGTGTGTATAGATCAGCCCTAAAAACCTAAATATTATATCTAAATGAGGGAGGGTACAACCTAGTGGTTTCAAAACTATATCCTTTATATAACATATAAATACTTACAATATTTCATTAAATTTTATCTCGTACTCTTTGAATCTCAAAATACTTAAAGAAACCTCATTGCTAATACATGAAAAATGTTATCTTAAGTGTAAACATATCGTGAGCCAAAATCATAATATAGATGTTTTCTCTCATATATAAAATAAATCATTTCATAAAATAAAAGCATCATCAAAGATAAATGATCATCAAAGAAAAATATACATAAAAAAAAACCATGCTCATCATACTTTAAAAAATATTTTCCTAAAATCCTTAAGTAAAATTTGTAAAAATAGTTTAAGTATCCACTCACTAAACTCCTCGAGGCAGTTCTGCATTCCTTGACTCAAATTATAAAGCCTATCTCTCAGGAGTCCTAAAATGATGATAATTAACAATTTAAATCATAAAGTAATATAAACTTAAAATTGGATCATAATTAATCTAAAATGGAATTTTTAAACCTTTAGATTTCGACAAAAATTACATAACAAAATTTTCTCATTAATCAAACAATATCCATTTACCATAAAATTAAGCTTTATTTCTTTCAAGACATAAATCATCATCAAATTAAGTAAATTAGATTTTATCCTCTTTAAAATCCAAGTCTTAATCATCCTTACATCTAAGTCCTTAATTTGATCAAATCAAAATATTCCATTGAGCAGCCTTTAGTATCCGAATTTTATAAAATTAAATAATTATTCAAAAACTATGAAATAAACTTAGAATTACTCATGACATATATCTTAGTGTATAATAAATTATTCAAGACTTAATTTACACAAATAGTATTTTAAAACAAATTTATTCTACAAATTTTAGAATCTTTCAGCTAAATCCTGCATTAAGACTAATCTCCTTAGAAAAATCATAAAAATTAGAAACCAAGGCTTTAAATGCCAAATTTTGTATATAATATACTAGACATATATAAATAGTATTTTACAAAAACTCATAATTTTATAATATCATTTATTACATCAAACTTAATTTGTCACTTGACCTTACTGCAAAAAAAGAGATTCTCATGAATTTCTTGGTCATCTTAAAAAAATTACTAAAAATCATATTTATTGAATTTGGAAACGATTCAAAGTTTTTAATGTCCATATACATATCTAATTTAACTATTCATAATCTAGAGCTTAAATCACCCTACAAAAATTTATAAAATTGTTAGATTAACATACTGTCAAAAAGATATAACTGCAACTCATGTATAATTCCTTCTCTTATCATACAATAATTAGTAATTTTTATGAAATTATCATTGAATCTTCACCTTGTATAATTTTCAAAATTACAACTCAACCAAATGACATAATGACCTCTAAATAATTAGAGAAATAGTTAGTAAATACCACTGATTAAAATCCTTAAAACCCAATTCTTTTCTTCTTTCTTCTTCTTCTTCTTATTTCTTCTTACTCTCTTAGAGAAACAAGAGGGGTCGGCCAAATGAGTTAGAGAGAATAAGAGGTATATATATATATGTTTTGCAATTTTCATTTAGCCCCCTACTAAAAATTATCAATAAAATCCATCACTTGTTATTTTTCTCAAACTAACCCCTAGTCCTTTCTTAATATTTTATTTTTGTCCTTAAAATAAATTTAAAAATCTTACAAATTAGCCCAACATCAAAATTAAATCATAATCTATAAATATAAAACATTTACTCTAAAATACAAACACAAAAAATTCACTTGCTATGATTATGAGATTACTACCACTCTATTTCTTAAAATTAAAAATGGTGGCGGTTATTTCAAACTTCTACTTTAGAAATTTAGTTGGATATAAATAGTAGAATGGGTAAGAGTTGGAGATATTTGAACCTTTAACCAAAACCCTAGTTCCATTTTCTTCGAAATGCAAGTCAACTAGCATAAATTTTGAGTTAAAAGACTTGTCCTTAGCTTCTAGAAAACTTGGAGCGGGTCGTTTAACAATGCTTAAAGTTTTATGTTTAATGAACATTTTTTCACGCTATTGCTTGAATTTTTCTACTTAATGTGATGATTTCACTTTAATTACTTGAAGTTTCATGTTTAACGGTAACGAATTTATGTTTAAAGCTACAGTTTCATATTGAATTGTTCTGATTTCACATATAATAAATGAAGTTCTGGTTGAACGTTTAAAGAATGAAGTTAATCTTTAATGGTGGCGGCTTCACATCTAATGCTTAAAATTTCGATTTTTAATGGATATCCACCATAGAATATCCTAATTAATGTCCATGCCCTACTTTCCATTTTTATCCTTTTCGGCCACATGCATGAATATACCACTCAATTATTTAGCATGACTGCTAACACATCATTCAATTATTCAATTTCCATTTTAGATTTTAAAACATCATGATGCTTGTCCAATTTGTTTGAGCTGTCAAGAAAGTACCACTTATGTTCTTTGGTCCTGTAAAGAGCTACGCATGTTTCGGACTTACTGTCTTTTTATAGATAGGAGTTTTTGCCATAATGTTACTTACTTTTCTAGACTTCATGGTCTTTGGTAAGATATGCTCGGTGATTTTGAGTTTGAGCTTGTGCTTGTTGCTTTAAAATGGACCTGGCATTGAAGGAATCCGCAGGTTCATTCCCATCGTAATTTTGCACGCTGATTCGGTTGTGAAGCGGTCCAAATCCCTTTTCATATGTTTACCACTTGGAGAACTTTTAAGATAACGAGTCATGTGAGAAAGTTCTTGCTGCCTGGAAACCTCCGACACATGGCTCCCTGAAAATCAACTCTGCGCGACGCTGACAAGCATAAAGTTGTTCGAGATGAGCTGGATTAGATTTGCCTTGTGGTTCTCGTTGCATCTCTTTTATTGTAGCAGTTGAGGTGGTTGGCTCTTCAAAAGGGTTTAATCATGCGCCATGATTCGGGCTTATCCGCCATCTAACATGAATATTATGCTTCTATTGGTGTTAATGCTATCTATTCTAGCTATTTTAGAGTTTGATATCTTAATTCATGAAATTAAAAAAATGTTGAATGTTGCAATCCTGAAATGTTATTTTAAAATTTTATCTTAAATTTAAGTAATTAGTGAATGATAAATTTTAAAATTATTTATTATATTATTTTATTATTTATTAATTATTTAATATATTGTTTTAAATAAAAAATTTAAATTAATATTTAAAAAGTATAGTATTATAATTATATAAAGCCTTAATAATTTTAATATTATATAACAAAGTGACATATGTGCCTAGCGTAGTTAATAAATTGGTTCACGAATTGGCTAGATCAACTCTATACGTAGGAGACGACATCTCTGGTTTGATGATATTTTTAACTCATTTGAGGTACGCTGGAACTACATTTGACTTTATGATATTTTCTTTATGTGGATTGTGAGAATATTGATTGAAAGTCATTGTGATATGATTTGAAGAATAAGTTAAGTGCGTAAGGTGTGCAAGAATAGAAGACGGATGCTAAATGAGACAAAAAATGAAGAAAGGCGTGACAGGTGCCAGCGTCGAGGCGACCAGGAGTGGGCGCGGCAGCGCCAAAATCAGAACTTAAGCATTGCAGTGCCAGGTGATCAGTGCTGCGGCGGTGAGTACGAGAATTTATTTCCCGATTTGAGACTTCCTTATTTGTCTCCCACTTATTTCAAGACTCCCTAATACGACTCTCACACGTTTAGGATAAACCTAAGACGTCTTAAAGCCTATATAAAGGCTCTCAATTGACTTGTAAATACATCTAAGTCATCAAAAAAGACATCTTAGTGATTAAACATTTTTTGCGATTCTTAGTGCGAGAAAATCTCTAGATTGTAAGAGAGAGTTGTTATTTGTGATCTTTCTTATAAAAAACATACTTTGTAAGTGCCTTGTGATTCATTAAGAAATGTGAGTGATCTTGATCCGCTATGGACGTAGGCAAGTTACCGAACCATGTAATTTTTTGTGTGTTCTTATTTTACAATTTCTCTCTTTATTTTCTTAATTACTTGTTCTACACTATTTGCTTAGGTGATATTGCTTGTTTGTGTGCTTCCGCTTCAACAAATTGGTATTAAAGTTTGGTTCTCAAGCAGACATGGTCACACCTAAGTATGAGATAGAAAAATTCAACGGTACGAATGACTTCAATTTGTGAAAGATGAAGGTAAAAGCGTTGTTGGTGAGCCAAAGGCTAGGCTTGGCATTAGAAGAAACTGCAGCTCCATCTAGTGATGAAGAGAAGACATCAGAGTCATCTAAAACTCAAGCGGAAAGAAAAGACATTCAAGAAAAAGCTCATAGCACAATCGTTCTATCATTGAGTGATGAAGTATTAAGGGAAGTAGTAGGTGAGACGAAGACGATAGGTCTTTGGAAGAAGCTTGACTCTCTTTATATGCAAAAATCATTGGCCAACAGATTGCATATAAAGAAGAAGCTGTATCAACTGTCCATGTCAGAAGGGACTCCGATGAAAGATCATATAGACGTCTGCAATAAGATCATCCTTGATCTTGAGTCTATCAAGATTAAGATAAAAGATTAAGATAAAAGATTAAGATAAAGCAATTATCCTACTGAGTTCACTCCTCAAGATTTATGAGAGCTTTGTTGATATGCTACTTTATGACAGAGAGAGTTTAATGATGAGTGATGTGAGATCATCATTAAACTTAAAGTTATTAGACAAGCAAACGAGGGCAATGTAAAAAGTTTATTTGTAAGAGAAAGGCCCTCATATAGAGATGAAAGGACAAATGGCTCAAGATCAAAGTATGGGACTCTTAGGAAGTGCTATTGCTGTAAGAAAGATGGGCACTTCATAAATGACTATCCTGAGAAGAGAGCATAAGACAAGACAAAAGCAAATGCTGCGCTTGCCTATGATGATAGCTATGACAGTGCAGAAACACTCATTGCTACTAATGGTAAGAACATTGAACAATAGGTTCTTGATTTTGGTTGTACTTTTCACATGTACCCGCACAAGTCTTGGTTTGCAAATTTTCAGCCTATTAGTGGTGGTAAGATGTTAATGGGTAATGACGTTACATGTTAAATGATAGAAATTGGTAGTGTTAAACTTAGGCTGCATGATGAGCGAGTGAGAGAGTTGATAGATGTTAGGTATGTTTTTGACCTCAAGAGGAACTTGATCTCACTAAGGACTTTAGACCAGAATGGGTGTTCCATCAAGATCGACGAACGAATTTTGAGAGTGTTGAAGGGTTCCATGGTTGTGATGAGAGGAGAGAAGCGCAAAGACGTTTATGTGCTTAAGGGTGAAATCGTGAGTAGTTCTACATTATTCTCTATAGATAATGAGAGTATGCAAACTAAGCTGTGTCATCTTAGACTGGCACACCTAGGCGAGAGAAACCTGAAAGAGTTATTCAGTCAAAAGATGTTTGGTGAGGATAAGTTCCAGCCCTTAGAGTTTTGTGAACATTGTGTGCTTAGATAGGCACATAGGATGAGGTTTAGTACCGACAAGCACAAGACTAAAGAGACTCTTAACTACATACACTCGGATATTTAGGGATCGGTTTAGACAGCTACTCGTAATGGTGCCACGTATTTTCTCAGTTTAATTGATGACTATTCAAGAAAGTTGTGGGTCTATGTATTGAAGAGCAAGAATCAAGCGTTTGATGTATTCAAGACTTGGAAGGATTTTGTTGAGAATCAGACTAGTAAAAAGGTTAAAAACTGACAATGGCCTTGAATTTTGTAATAGAGAGTTTGATGGATTTTGTGCCAAGTATAGAATTGTAAGGCATAGAACGGTGAGATCAACACCACAACAAAATGACGTAGCTGAGAGGATAAATAGGACCGTACTTGAAAGGGTTAGATGCATACTTACCAATATAAAGATGTCCAAGACATTTTAGGGAGAAGCTATAGTAACGACAGCTTATCTGATTAATAGAAGTCCTTTATCAGCAATTGACTTCAAAATGCCAGAAGAGAAATGGTTTAGCAATCCTCAGAAGTATAACCATCTCAGAATATTTGGTTCCCCTGCCTTTGTACATATTAAGGATGAGAAGTTGGAACCTAGAGTTATCAAATAGGTACTCATAGAATATCCTGAAGGAGTAAAATGATATAAGGTGTGGTGTAAAGATTTGACACCACTAAGGAGTATCATAAGTCGTGACATGACGTTCGATGAGACAACCATGTTGAAAGCCTCCAAAGAAGAACCTGTGCCCACGGAAGACTCAGCACCCAAGTTAATAGAAGTTAAAGTGGAACTTGATAGTAGATCTGATATGCCCCATGATCAGCACTTCAATGAGGAGATCCTTGGAGATGAACCAAGAACACCGGCGAGTACCTCCAAGTCTACCCAAAGAAAGACTAGGACTCCTGAGATGGAACTTGAAGAGTACTAGCTAGCCAGAGACATGGTAAAAGAACAATTAACCTACCAGTCAGGTATACATAAGCAGATCTAGTTGTTCATGCTTTTAATTCTACTTACACTCTTGAGTATGATGAGCCTATGACATATAGTGAGGCTATAACGAGTGAAAACAAGAAATAATGGCAGTAGACCATGGAAGAAAAGATTAGTTCTCTTAGGAAGAACAATACTTGAAAGTTGGTAGAGAGACTTCAAAAGAAACTAGTCGGGTGCAAGTGGGTGTATAAAGTGAAGGAGGGGATACCAGGGATAGAACTTACAAGATTCAAGGCTAAGTTAGTTGCACACGGCTTTACTCAGAGAGAGTGAGTTGATTTTCATGAGATATTCTCTCCAATCATCAAGCACACATCTATTAAGATTTTGTTAGCTATGTGTAAACCTTAATTTACATTTAGATAAAATAAATGTAAAGACAATATTTCTGCATGGAGAGCTTGAAAAGACGATATACATGGCACAACCTCAAGGGTTCGAGGAGCCCGAGAAAGAAGATCATGCTTATTTACTAAAGAAGTCACTATATGTGTTAAAACAATCACCTAGATAGTGATATAGGAGATTTGATGGGATAATGTATTTGCTTTTATACGTCGATGATATGTTAATCGTATGCAAGAACATGAAAGAAATACAGAAACTCAAGAAGTAGTTGAGTGACGAGTTCAATATGAAGGATTTTGGAGTAGCAAAGAGAATATTGGGTATAGATATTATGAGGGAAATAAGAGATGTTATCCTCTTGTCCCAACAGCGATATATACTTAGCATTCTAGAGAAGTTTGGTATATCCAACGCAAAGGCTGTCTCTATTTCTTTGGGTATGCATTTCAGACTTTTAGCAGCACAGTTACTGACATTCGAAGAGGAGAAACTGCAGATAAGTAAAATATCGTAGCGCTAGGGGGAGTATTATGTATGCAATGGTTTGCACAAGATCAGACATAGCATAGGCTGTGAGTGTGGTGAGTAGATACATATCAAATCTAGGCAAAGATCACTAGCTTGCAGTGAAATGAATTCTGAGATATCTCAAGAGGACGTCAAATTACAGGTTAGTGTATAAGAGGGATGAGGACAACAGTGAAATGGTAAGAGGGTACGTAGACTCAGATTATGCAAGTGATCTAGACAAAAAAAATATCGTTGATGGGCTACGTATTCACAGTGTTTGGGTGTAGTGTATATTGGAGATCGATTTTACAATATGTAGTTGCACTATTTACCACAAAGACGAAGTACAAAGCTGTTGGTAAAGCTATAAAGGAAGCCGTGTGGTTGAAAGACATATGCGTGGAGGTATTGGCTAGTAAAGATGTGAACATCGGTGTATATTGTGATATCTAGAGTGCCATACACCTAAGCAAGCATCAAATGTTCCACGAGAGGTCAAAACACATTGATGTAAAGCTCTATTACATTAGAGAGATTGTCCAAAGTGGTGAAGTTAGTCTAACGAAGATAGCGTCGTCAAAAACTTTACTGATATATTGACTAAGCCACTGCCCTCGATTAAGTTCACCTATACAAGGACTTAACCAGAGTCACTATTTTGTGAGGGTGATCGAAGATACGAAAATGAGAGATTGCTTTGTGAATGATTTTGCTTAGGCGCCGCAACTAGAACTTAAGCGACTAGGCAGGCGCACCAGCGCCGTGGAGTTGGGCGCAGGAATTTGTTTCGCGTTTTGAGACTTCCTTATTTGTCTTCCACTTGCTTCAGGGCTCCGTAATACGACTCCCACACGTTTAGGGTAAACCTAAGACGTCCTAAAGCTTATACAAAGGCTTTCAATTGACTTGTAAATACATTTAAGTGATAAAAAAAAGTATCTTTGCGATAATTCAAAAAATTTTAATGATTAAATATTTTTTGTGATTCTTATTAAGAGAAAATTCCTAAGTTGCAAGAGAGAGTTATTGTTTGTGATCTTTTTTTATAAAATATATATTTTATGAGTACTTTGTGCTTCAATAAGAAATATGAGTGATCTTGATCTATCGTGAACGTAGATAAATTATCGAATTATATAATTTTTTATATATTTTATTTTTATTTTTTTTCTTTATTTTTTTAATTATTTATTTTACAATATTTATTTAGGTGATATTATTTATTTGTAAAATTCCACTTCAACAAGGATAGCGTGAAAAATTAATTAACCGAATTAATTAAAAAGCTCAACATACATACACACACTAATATTTCTTGTTTACCCACACATTCCATCTTTTCTCTCACATCTCTCGCATTATTCACTCTTCTTCTTTTCAATTTTAAAACTCTCTTTTATTTTTTCTTCTTACACAGACATTATTGTTCTTTTCCAACCCACAAACACTAATATGTCCATTGACATTATTATCTTATTATTAAAATATTACATGATATTTAACGGCTTTTCTTAAGCTACTTTGTATATGCAAAATGTGTAGAGAGCTATTTTAATTACTTTTCTAAAGCTACTTTGTTAAAATATTACATGATTTTTAATGATCTTTCTAAAGCTATTTTGTTGATATTTAATGACTTTTCTAAAGCAATTTTAGTGAGATATTTTTAATGCATTTTTTTTTAAAGAGACGGTGTAAAGAGATTTCTCTAAAAAGAATTATTTTGTAGAATTATTTTTAGATAAAGGCAGTGTTAATATTTAAGAGTCTTCATTAAAAGTCTTCAATCAACAGTGTAGAATTTTAGAGAGAAGAAAGATTACTGTATACATTCTTATTGATAAAAACTTAAATTTATAGGATTTATAATGAACCAAAAAGGTTACTAATAAAAATTTGAATTTATAGTATTTATAATAAACTAAAAAGAAAAAGATAACCTTGAAAAAAGAGATAGAGTTCATGAACGAGAAATACAGAGATCTTAGATTTTGGCTTGTAAGTTGGGAAGGCGGGTGTTCTTTTTCCTCACAAATAAGGGTATATCTTCTGATTTGCGATTTCCACTGTAATTGCTGCAGTCAAATTTGTTTCAAGTTAGAACTACTAATCCCAGCACATATGTTTCTTCTATAAATTTATTTAAAAATAAATAAATAAACTAGACACGTCTAAATAGATAACTAATATCTGTACTCAAAATAACCAAACTGTCCTTACTAGATCAACAACTTTCACGGCCAAAGGATCAACAATGGATCTAAAAAATATTATGAGTTTTGTAAAAATTATATTTTTCTTGAAAGAATTCCACTTGTACGATGCAACATCAGGACATCCACAAAACAATCACTCACCTTGTAGCCATTACTGAAGAGAGAACAAAATTTTTTATGTAAGCTAGCAGGGCCTTGCGCCTGTCAGGATCAGCGAACTCTGCACCATGGTGACCTCGTTTAGGAAAGTGGCTCAGTACCTGAACCCCCTTTTGCTCCATCATCTTCACCAGCTCAATATGACGGTCGATCATGGGGTCCCCATCGCAACCAATCACCATCACCTTGTATCCTAGCAATCTGATTTTGTCTAAGTGCTTCGATCCACCTCCCACCGTTGGATTGCAGTATTCGTGATCACGGTCTGCCCCGATTGGTAATGCAAACCACCAAAGCATATCAGAAACAGGTATTAATAAAAAACGATCATTCACCAACCTCATCTCTGATTCTGTTCTCTTGACCCCACTGAAGGCAGGTTGGTGCAATATCAGCCCTCTGATCTTCAAGGGCAACAGATTGTCAACTTGTGCAGCTGCACGTAATCCTGCATGGTAAGCTATGTTACCCCCCGAGTAACCGCCCACCAAGAAACAAGAAGATAAGTCTGCATAATTTCTTAACCACCCTTCCTTGGTGGTTTTGGTCCAATACAAGGTTTCCATGGCGTCATCATATGCCGCCGGCAGCCGGTGCTCTGGGGCAAGCCGGTATTCAACAGACACAACGACAGCGGGAAGTTGGATCGCTATGTCTGAGCAAAATTCATGGTAAAACTTTGTGGCTACACCAGCGTAGACGAAGCCTCCTGGTTGGTAGTAAAATATGACAGGGAGCTTGAGCTTGTTGGAAGGACCAAGAAGTGCTTGACGGGGAAGGAATATACGGGCCCAGGTTTTGTTTGATTGGTTGATGGTAACATCTTTGGAGAGCACTGCAACGTTACCGGCGGGATCAGGTGTGGCTGCAACGGTTGGCAATCGTGAATTACGCGTGAGCGTGCCGTCAACTTTGTCTGCCATGGTGGGTTATGTTTTATGAGACTAATAATTATATAAGACCACAATTTTGGCATTTTATACAGTTTTTACCTAAGTCAAAATATGTGAACTTTATTAACGAAAGAACAATTTTCAGTCACTTTTGTCCCTTTGTCAAAATCACACAAAAACACTTCTCTCTGAACTCTTCTCTCGGGCATCTATACTCTATAGTACATTTTGAAGATTGAACTAAAATCAACTGAGAATTTGAAAAATATGAAAATTAGTGAAAATTAGTAAATTTTTATTTTAAATTTAATTTTATTATGCTTTTATATTTTTTTGTATTGTAATTATTGAAATATATAAATTTAATTTTACTAAAATGAAAAAGAGATTGAAAATAGGTGAGCGTTAGCCCTCACATGTGAGCATGGCACTGCCCCATGACAAAATTTTTCAAATTGTTTTTATTATTTTTAGTTAGTTTATTTAATTTTTATTTGTAAATATTAAAATTGTGCCTAAATTATTTAATTTTTGTCAATTTTTTTAATTTTTTTTGTCATTAATATATTGTATTATTAGTTGTGATTTTTTTGTATAAAATATAATTTTATTTCATTTTTTTATTTTTAAATTTTAGTAATTATTTTTAAAAAAATTAATAATTATTTTAAAATTTCAGTAATTATTTAAATTATGTAAATGATTATATACTAATAATTGTTATTTTTTTAGGAAGCAAAACGTTTTGAAGGAATATATAATTGTAGAAAATAAATTTTATCGAGCGACATTGACTACTTGAAAGTGTGGGCTATCAATAAAATAAAAATCAAATTGAATCCAAAACTGATCCAATTATTTTGAACCACATCTATAGGAGATTGTATTATCGTATCTAACAGTATATGAGATTTTATTAAGATGAGTACATACCAAAAATTTACATGAAGAATTGTGATTCTATATAAGAAATAGACGAATTAGATTTATTTAATTACTAGTTTGAGGATGAGAGATTATTTCTCAATAAGGGATTTGGATGTAAAATTGGATAATAAACTCTAGTATAAATACTTTTGGGGTAGAAATAAGTTGACCTATAAGAATTTAGATCTGTGATTCAACAATGTTACATTTGACAATGACATAGATGCTGCGAAAATATGTCTATTTTATTTATTTTATAAATTATTGATACCACGTGATCAGTGTAAAGTCGTCCAATATTTTGTACTTCGCCTCGTAAATGATTTGCATCAGTTTAATGCCTACTTTTAGGGCATGATTGCATTGACTCTACTCCACCATAACTTAAATATAGCACTAATTAAAAAGTTAATAAAAGTCAGAAAAAAGGGGCACTCAGGAGAAGGAAGCATACAACCTTTACGTATTTGGTTAAGTATTCCTAGTGAGTAATTATTTTCTTTTCGATTCATTATTAATTCATTAATATTTTAAGATGTAGAAAAAATTATTATTTTTATATTGCATTAAAGAAGATAAGAAAATAATGTTGTTATTTATTTGAGATTGTTAATTTTTATTATTATTTTAAGTGTGGATCTACGAGGCGATCCTAGGATGTGGCTTGGTATTTGCGTGCAAGGATGGTGACTGTTTTTCTCATCTTTTAAATTGGTCCAGGACAGGTCTCACATTATACAAAGACGTCGAAAATGTTCTCTTTAATAGTGCTAAAGATAGAGTATGTTTTTACATTCAACGAAAAATATATATAAATTCTGTTAGAAATACTTTTTTCTATTAAAGACTAATAAATATGAAATTTTGTGTAGATTTTAGAAGTAAATAAAAAGTTGGTGCCCCATAAATATGAGAACAATGCAGACTGTGGCATGGTGATAAAGTTACACGTTTCATTATGAGAATGGGGAGGGACTCTGAAGTTAGAGAAAGTTACGATTCTAAATACCCGATTCACCGATTATCAAGTTGATATAGATGTTTAGCGTGGGTACAAATTCCAACCTTTGAAGTAACGGTATAATAATTTAATCTTTTTCCATGGATTCACCATATGCTATTGATGAGTATTACATTGTGAAGATTTATTATAATTACTTATGTATAGTTTGAGATAAGCACGTCATCACAGTATCATGTTCTAGAGAAGAGGATTAATGATCTTTAAGTAGAGCTTTTTAATAGGATTGATACGGTTAGTTCAAAGTTTCAAGCAGATCAGTAATCACAAGGATTGATACGGTTAGCTCAAAACTTCAAGTAGAGCTAACCACAAGGGTTGATACGATTAACTTAAAGTTAACCGAAGCTAACGAGTAGGATGAACAAGAACAAAAAAAGGGATCTTGCATTAGATGACTTTTATAATGCAGAACTTTAAGTCATCCAGGATCTCTGAGGATTCAAATCAGACTATGGTATATTTTGAACATAAATTTTATTGGGTACAAAGTTAACAAGTCAATACATTTTTTGGTGTTGCTTTATTTTAAAGGAGAACATTCATGGCCGGTAACTTTTGGGCTTACACTCTTGTGACTGAGTCTCAGCATCAGTCTATATCAGACATGCAATATGTAACTGAAGGCCTTATAAGTGTACAAATTATACCCATTGTTGTTGCGGAAGGGATGGGCACCATTACAAGAAGGCGCAAGCTCAAAATAGTCCTTATACTAGTTTATTCTGAAAGCTTGTGAACACCATAGTTGTAGAATTAGAAATAGAAGTTACAATTGACATAAATGGATGATTACTCCTATAAATGAAGCAAAACTTAAGGAGCTTATAAATTGGATAAATAAAAATAAGCCAACGCAACGTGTTGCTTTACAAATGATCGACGCTAACAGTAAGTGATTTAACGAGCTATTTTTTAGTTTAGTAAAGGTAAAGAAAGTCAAGATGAAGGGAGGAGCTCTAGTCAAGGGATAGGTGAGATAGGTTGTTAAAAGCAAAATATCGAACCAGGCTTGATTCGATCAAGAATAAGGTTGAACGAGACTCTTCTTTCTTAGCCAGAAGTCGATTCACAATCAATTCTGGTGTGAAGAGTAGAAAAGCATTCTTGCGAGCCTCTGTCTCCGGGGCTAGTAAGCAAGTTGAATCCATCCTTCTTAAGCCGGCCTTTGATAAACATTACACTTGCTAGATGATACTGTAAGGACTTTTTATTTTATATTTTTTATTGTGAGTTTTTTTACATGATCAAAACTTATATACATGCTATCGCAGTTTTGTAACATATGAATGAGTATCTAAAGGTTCTGCGTATATGACAGCATACATTTCTTTATTGTTATAGAACTTTTCTACTAACATATCTTCAATTCTAGTATAAAATACCTTTTTCAAAATTGTCAAGTTAAATAGTGGTATTTTAGGCATGAACTGACATAGGTTTTTTACTTTAACCCTTTATTCTCTTGCATAATCATCATTATTTTTATCATCATTATCATTATCATTTTCATCGGCAATTGTTTTTCCATAATCATCATCATCATCATCGTTTCTATCATCATTACCAATATCATAACTACAATCAATGCTAATATCTCTATAAATCTGATTATCATAATATGTATAAATTGGTTGTTCATAGAATATTAGAGAATAATAATAATAATAATTCTCTGAAGGTTTAGAATATACATAAGAGTTATGGACGTGAATTGATTAGTGTAATCTTATTTCTATTCTATAAGTATTACTACATTATTTTTATATTAAGAAACTTGAACATCCACTATTATAAATAGAGATATAACAAATTTCTTCTGTGGTTTGCTTAAAGGATTCAACCAATGATTTAACTTATAAAAATCTTAATGATCATAAACATATAGAATGAATTACTGTGTTTTCTGCACCCACGAGCCTAACTTAAAGGGTACACTTGTAAGGATTAAAATTATTATTTTACATACATATATATATATATATATATAAAAGGTGATGTCCATTATCCGATAACCAAATAATCCTTATGAGATTATGAAGTAGAGAACTAACGTTGTATCGGTGTGATATAAATGCTTGGGAGAACTAACGTTGTGGTTTGCATGACATAACAGGTTGTTGGTGAATATTTATTTCTGGAATAAAATTAATGTAAAGAAATTGAATATTTTGATTGTCTAATGATTTATTTTACGGAAGATTTAGAAGTTGGACTTGAAGTTTTAGAAGATTGATGGTTGAAGTAAATTTTCTGGATTTTCTTAAAAAACAAATTTGGTTTAGGAAAATTCATTAAAAAGGGAAAACTTTGCCAAATTTCCAGCAGCAATTTTATTAGGATGAAAATTGAACATCTTTCATAGTTGTAAGTTAAAGATTTGTCCTTAGTTTCTAAAGAACTTGGAGCGGGTCGTTTCACAATGATTAAAGTTTTATGTTTGATGAAGATGGTTTCACGTTATTGCTTGAATTTTACTTCTTAATGTGATGATTTCGTTTAATTACTTGAACTTTCATGTTTAATGGTAACGAATTTATGTTTAAAGCTTACAGTTTCATATTCAATTGTTTTGATTTCACATTTAATGAATGAAGTTCTGGTTTCACGTTTAAGGAATGAAGTTCATCTTTAATGGTGGCGGCTTCACATTTAATACTTAAAATTTGGATTTTTAACGTTGAAACTTTACGAATTTATTTACTTCTTCAAATTTTGGATGCTCAAGTTAATAATTTCTTAAAAAAGAAAATTTAATATTTAAGAGTGTTGTAAAGATAAACAGAATATTATACACAATTGCTCAAAATTTAATAATTAATATTAAATAATAAACATAAAATAAATCAATTATATTTATAATGCATTAATTTAAATCATACTTAAATATATATAAATACACATAACATAATTAATTTAAATTTAATTAGTGACTAAGTTTATTTATAATTCATAATACAATAAATAAAAAGAAGAATTTAAATAAATTCATCCTTTTACATAAAAAAAAATCATTTTTTAATGTAAAATCATGATTAATTTGATTAAAATTAAATAAAATAATAATTTTAGTTATTTTTTATTTTGTCATATTGTACGTGACTCATTTTCAAAATATATAAGTATAGATTCAGATTACCTAATGTAATTAAGTTCCGATTTGAGCTGAAATCCACTCAAATCCAACAAATGGATATCCACCTAATTAATGTGCATGCCCTACTTGTTGGCCCCCATGCATGAATATACCACTCAATTATTTAGCATGACTGCCAGTACATCACTCAATTATTCAGTTTCAATTTGACATTTTGAGCTGTCCAACTTGTTTTGAGCTGTCAAGAAAGTATCACTTATGTTCTTTGGTCCCGTAAATAGCTAAGCAAGTTTCGGACTTTGTGTCTTTTTTTATAGATAGGAGTTTTTGCCATAATGTTACTTTTTTCCCTGGTCTTTAATACGAATATGTTTGGTGATTTTGAGTTTGAGCTTGTACTTGTAACGAGTGGTGGGCGAAAAAGTACATGATTTAAAAATTCTGAACTGGATTTGATCGAATTGCACACTGCATATTTAGTATTAAAGTATAAAAGTTAATAAATTAATTTTTTTATTTTAATTTTTGAATAAATTTGGTTGAATTCAATTTTTTAATTTGATCTCAAAAATACCAAACTGAACCGAAGAAAATAAATAAAATTTTTTCACATAATTTATTTAGTGAATTTTAATTTTAATAATTTTTTAACTTATTTAATTCATAAACTTTAACTAATTTGGTGTTTAAAGTTAATAATTACTTTATTTATTTAGATAAATTTAAATTTAATTTTTTTTAGTTTAAAAGCTTTTAATTAGTTTGATGCTTAAAATTGATGAAAATTTTATTTGTTTAGATAAATTTTAATTTTTAATTTTTTTTAACTTATTTAGTTCATATATTTTTATTAATTTTATATTTAAAATTGATGTACACTTTTTTTCGTTATTTTTTTGTTTGAATTTTATCTCTTATATATATAATTTTAACTTTTTAGAAAATATTTAAGAAATTGAATCGAATTGAACTAAATCAATTCAGTACGATTCAATTTTCATACATGATAGTACAGTTCAATTCTAAAAATTAAAAATTTAAATTTTTTTTATACTACTTAATTCTAAAAAATACTAAAACAAGTTGTACCACGCCCACCATTACTTGTTATTTATAAAGGATTTGACAATAAAGATGTTAAGACAAATAAAGTCCCACATTGGTAAGAAATTGAGAGGATCATAGGTATATAAGGAGTAAATTATATTTTTATTGGTATGAGCCTTTTGGGTAGAGCTTAAAAGTAAAATTATGAAAGCTTAGACCTAAAGTGAACAATATGATACAAATATATAGATATGTGTGATTCATTGAGCTCCTTACAAGTGGTATCAAAGCCAAGCCCCGAAGTTAGCCATGTGGAAGAAATCTTTGATGCCAAACGAGAAGATAGTGAGCCTCGATTTACTTGCAATGAGATCCATGGTTAAGCTCTATGAACAGGTAGTGGTGTGCTCCTAGGCTCCATGTAAAGCGTGTACTCTCAATGCAGTGATACAAAGTTAACCTGATAGAGCGAGCTTTCAAGATAGTGGCGTGGTACTTTGGTTCTTCATGTCAAGCATGTGCTGTAACGCAGTGAAAATGAGTAGCAAAATGTTAGAAGTGAGGTCTTTTTGTGTGAAAGATAAACGAATGGAATAACATTTGAAGAGAGGCTCAGTGGTCTTTTGTTTGATGGGAGAATTGTTAAGGCAAATAAAGTCCTATATTGATAAAAAAAAATTAGGAGGATCATAGGTATATAAGGAGTGAACTATATCTCCATTTGTACGAGGTCTTTTAGGTAGAGTCAAAAAGTAAAACCATAAGAGTTTAGGTCTAAAGTGAACAGTATCATACAAATATGAAGATATGTGTGATTCATTAAGCTCCTTACAAAAGGAATCAGTAGGTTCCCATCATATTTTAGATATATTAAGATCCCAATGTACCACACATATCTCTACATTGGTGTGATATTACTTTAGGCCTAAGCCCTCATGGTTTTGCTTTTGAGTTCTACCCAAAATGTCTCATATAAATAGAGATATAGTTCATTCCTTATATACCCATGATCCTTTTTATTTTTTTGCTAATGTGAGACTTTTGTTCACTTCTTTAACAATCATTCCCTCAAAAAAATGACCACTGAGTCTTCCCTTAAATGATATTTTATTCGTCTATCTTCCACAAAGGAAGATCTTGCTTTTTTCTAGTACTCATCTTCATTGAGTTGAGACCACACGTCTTACGTGTAGCGCTAGAGCACTGCCTACCTCAAGAGCCCGCTTTATCAAGTCAACTCCACATCACTGTGTTACAGCGCACGCCTTACGTGAAGGTTGGAGCACACCATCACCTATTCATAGGGGCACAACCACGAATCCCATCGCAACTAAACATGGGTATATCAGGCTTCTTTATCTTCTTATTCAACACCAAAGATTTCTTTCACATGACTAACTTTAGGGTATGACTTTAGTACCACTGTTAAAAGTTCAACGAACCATATATATTTCTACATTGATATGATATTATTCACTTTAAGTCTAAACTCTCATGGTTTTACTTTTTAACTCTACCCAAAAGATCTTATACCAATAGAGATATAATTCACTCCTTATATATCCATGATTCTCTCCATTTTTTTTTTATTAATACAGGACTTTTGTTCGCTTCCTTAACAAGATTTGATTGTGAAATGGTCCAAATCTTTTTTATATGATTACCACTTTGCGAACTTTCAAGATAAGGCATTATGTGAGAAAGCTCTTGCTGCCTCTAATACATGGCTCCCAAAAAATCAACTCCGGTGCGACGCTTAACAAGCATAAGGTTGTTCGAGATGAGCAGGATCAGATTTGGATTCTGGTTCTCATTGCATCTCTTTTATTGTAGCAGTTTAGGTGGTGGAAGCCCTTGCTCTTTGAAAGGGTTTAATCATGGCGCATGATTCGAGTTTGTCCCATGCGAATATGATGCTTTTATTGGTGTGAATGCCATATATATTCTAGGTTACCATTTATTGTTTGACATCTTAATCCATGAAATTATAGAAAGCCTTGATAATGTTAATATTATGTAGCAAAATGACATATGTTCCAGAGTATTAGCTCTATATGTAAAGATGACCACTCTGGTTTGATGATATTTATAACCATTTAGGTGCTTCGTATTCACATCTGGCTTCATGATATATTCTGTGCGGATGGAGTGAAAATTAATCATATTAATTAAAAAGCTAAAAAATAATAATAAAACTTTATCTTCAAAACAATATAAGAATAAAAATGTCACACAATCATAATTTTTTAAATTAAATATACTATAAAAATTTATAATATAATATTATTATGATATATTAGAATATTAATTGTTAATGAATATAAATCTAAACTATATTATGTTTTACCATTTTTTTTAAAGAGAAATGTTATATTTTAATTAATATCATGATGCCATATATGTTATATTTACTTAATAAAAATTTGATTAATATGTGAAAGCTCCAAAATTTGAATTTCACATAAATTATTTCGCTCTCATTGAATTCTTCTTTGATTTACTTGAAAAACACCGTCCTCATCAAGAAAAAAAAAACTCCAACACTCAAGTTAGTTCTTGCTAAAAAAATGGGTGCTTTGTATGTGGGAATGTGATCAATAATTCAGAATTCAATGATCTAATGGCCGATTAGTAATGCTTATTTATAAGACCATAATCCAAAACATTTTTGGACTGTGAATAAGAGAATTATAATGTGATCAATTTATTTGTCATTTAGTTTTCACTAATCATAATATGAGATGCAATCAAATTATACTATGAATTTAGGGTATTTCACTTTTTCATATAAGGACTCTTTGAATATGAAGAACAATAATAACCATATTTCAATTCAAATAAAATAGTAATTCTAATCTTTCATACTTTGTCAATCTTTTTCTAACCTCTTTCCGAGATCTATGATTTAGTGGGTTAGGTTATACCTATTATGACACCTTTTTGTTTTTGGGGGGTTGTGAAATATACCGTGGGCTGAATCCTTTTCATTCTCGACTCTCTGTCATGCTTACTTGGAGTGCATTGCTGAGCTTATTTTACAATAGGCCCAATAATATGATGATAAAAGAAATCAAAAGATTTAGTTTAATTTAAATTTATTTATTTTAAGAATTATCCGTTTTACCTTCTCAACGTATTAGGTATATTTCTATTTTCAAGTTTATCTTTTCCTTATTAGATTTATTTTTCTTATTTTGGTTTATTCTTATTAAGTTTATTTCTTTTTTAAGTTTACTTTTTTCCATTTTAGATTACGGTAAATTTTATAAATATTCAAGCATTTATCAATAAAAATACAAGCAATACAATATTTTTCCTTCTTTATAAATCTTTACATGGTATCAGAGCTTTTTTTAAGTTAATTTTTTGCCTCCACCATAGTCGTTATGCAGCAAGCAAGTGAAGCCACTACGCTATATGCGACCAAGCAAAGGCTGTTGCACAACAACCAAATAAATTCATAATCAGTTCTTTATTTTTTTAAAAAAAACTATAAGTACTAGCCAATTTCTTACCACCATATTCAGTTTTCCCTCCATCAATGTCTTTCTTCCTTCTTATCAACCATGCACATAAACATTAACCATAAATAATACCCATGAACTATGTGCATAAATAGTAACCATGAATAGTATCCTTATAAACAGTAACTATTGCCAGTAAACATGAATAATATCCACTACATTGGTTAGTCATTATTCTCATCATTTTTCCTTTATCTATAACTGTCATAAATAACCAATGTTTTCTTCGCAATATATAGGAACTCAACCAATTATTTATCATCCTTAACATCAATAATTCTCTCTAAAAAAAATATACCTTCTCTTTGCGTCTCTATAGTTTACTTAAGTTTTTTTATGGGATTAAACCCCTATAAGCTATCTCTCTCTCTTTCTATTCTGTTATGAGATTAAACTCTTATAAACTATCTCAATCCCTTTTTATTTTTTTTATGAGATTAAACTCATATAAACTATCTTTTTCTTTCGTTTTCTAAATAGGTCTTTTATTTTTTTACTTTATTTTAAGGGTTAACTGCCTCCTATTCCCAAACCGGTCTATTATATATATTTTTTACTTTATTTTAAGGGTTGTAGTTTACTTAAGTTTTTTTATATGGCATTAAACCCCTATAAACTATATCTCTCTCTTTCTATTCTGTTATGAGATTAAACTCCTATAAACTATCCCCATCCCCTTATATTTTCTTATGAGATTAAACTCCTATAAACTATCTTTTCCTTTCGTTTTCTAAATAAGTCTTTTATTTTTCTACTTTATTTTAAGGATTAACTGCCTTCTATTCCTAAATCGGTCTGTTAATTTTTTTTTTACTTTAGTTTAAAGGTTAACTCCCTTCAATTCTTAAAAAGTGTCTTTTATTTTTTGTTATATTTAATGGTTTCACCATTTCTATTCTCAAACAAGTTTTTATTTTCTATTTTATTTTAAGGGTTTCTCCTTTTAATTCTCAAATAGTTTCTTTTTCCTTTATATTACCTCCTCCACCCCTTTCTTCTTCTAGTTTCAAAATTCTTCAATCTCAACAATTTGAGCTAGTCTTTAACTAAGTCAAATCAACAACAATTGTCTGCTCTTGTCCAGTAGAAAGTGTTTAAACCTTTTCAGGAATCTCCATCATAGTTAGTGCAAATGCTACTACAACACTCTTTCTCTGCATCATTACTTGCTCTAACCGCTGCAGAGCCTTTTCAAAACCTCGATCGTGCACTCAATTTCTCATCTTGAAGAACAAGATTGGACTATCCCCTTCGACCTTCTCCATTTGACAGACAAGATTGGACTCCCTCCCGGAGTTCCACCTTGCGGAGGCATGATAAAGAAAATTAAAAGATTTAGTTTAATTTAAATTTATTTATTTTAAGAAATATCTTTTTTAGCTTCTCAATCTATTACTTCTATTTCTCTTTTTAGGTTTATCTTTTTCTTATTTTAATTTATTTCTATTAGGTTTATTTTTCTTGTTTTAGTTAATTCCTATTAAATTTATTTCTCTTTTAAGTTTATATTTTTCTTATTTTAGTTTATTGTAAATTCTAAAAATACTCAAACATTCATCAATGAGTATATAAACAATGCAATATTTTTTATTCTATCTAAATCTCTACATATAAAACATATAAAATATTGCATCTAATAAATATTCACTCTTTTCACTAAAGAGTTTTTTTTTTTTTTAAAAAAAAGAAATCAAAACAGTTATTAAGGATATAGAGATCATTATACAAGTCAAATCTAGTTAATAGTATTTTTAAAAATAAAATCAAGGGAAAAGGGTGTGGAAATATCATTTATGCTAAATTTTGAAGTTGGATCCTTATTCCCGAAGCTTTTAAAGAGTGATAGAGAGATTAAAACCTCCAACTAGCAAATATTACAACTGAAAATATAAGTGATCTTATTCTAGTCCAATAAACTTGTTTTATTCCAAAAATAAAATTGTCTCAGTAAATAATTTAAGACAATTTTATTAATACAAAATCACATGTGCACAACAATTATACAAGTGCATGCTTACAAACAAGAAAATTTCACACTCACACTTACAAAATACATAACACGCACTAGTATTTCTTATTTACACACATTCTCACTTTTTTCTCACATCTCTTGCGAATCTCACTCTTTTTCTTTTAAACTTCCAACTCTCATTCTTTATTATTATTTTTTTTTCCATACACACTCATTATTATTCTTTTCCCACCTACAAACACTAAATGGCCACGATCATATTTTATTATTTTATTATTAAAATATTATATGATATTTAACGACTTTTCTAAAGCTACTTTGTTAAATTATTGCATTCCTAAAGCAATTTTGAAAGGTATTCTTAAGGCATTTTTTTAAGGAGATGGTGCAAAGAGATACTCTCTAGAAAGAATTATTTCGTAGAATTATCTAGAGAAAGGCAATGTTAACATTTAACAGTCTATTCGATCAACAGAGTTCATGAACGAGAAATACAGAGATCCTAGACTTTGGCGCGTAAGTTGGGAAGGCTAGTGGTCTTTTCCCTCACAAATAAGGATATAGCTTCTGATTTGCGATTTCCACTGTAATTGCTGCAATCAAATTTGTTTCAAGTCAGAACTACTAATCCCAGCACATATGTTTCTTCTATAAATTTATTTTAAAATAAATAAATAAACTAGACACGTCTACATAGGAATCTGTGCTCAAAATAACCAAACTGTACTTACTAGATCAACAACTTTCACGGCCAAAGGATCAACAATGGAATCTAAAAAATATTATTAGTTTTGTAAACTTATAGTTTTTATGAAAGAATTCCAATTGGACAATGCAACATCAGGACATCCACAAAACAATCACTCACCTTGTAGCCATTACTGAAGAGAGAACAAAATTTTTTATGTAAGCAAGCAGGGTCTTGCGTCTGTTAGGATCAGCGAACTCTGCACCATGGTGGCTTCGTTTAGGAAAATGGCTCAGTACCTGCACCCCCTTTTGCTCCATCATCTTCACCAGCTCAATATGACGGTCGATCATGGGGTCCCCATCGAAACCAATCACCATCACCTTGTATCCTAGCAATCTGATTTTGTCTAAGAGCTTCGACCCACCTCCCACCGTTGGATTGCAATACTCATGATCACGGTCTGCCCCGATTGGTAATGCAAACCACCACAGCATATCAGAAACAGGTGTTAATAAAAAACGATCATTCACCGACGCTTTGCCCAACTCTTTGCCATTGTCGTGCGATTGTCGTTTATACTCCTAAACTGAAGCTCAGATCAATAGACCGAGCGAGAAGAAGCAAATTAAATGCACAACTAATCTATACAAATTTGTCTTCTATATAATTATTTTATCAGTATAATTCTTTCAAGAGAAAGATTTGTTAGAGCCAGAAGATCGTGGACTCAATTGTTAAAAGTTTATGGATTAGTTTGTGAGAAGTGGAGCATATTATTTTAATAGTTTTGAAATTGTGAGGAAGAGCAAGGGAGCTAAAAGCTATTTTACAAATGGGAGCATTTAATGAAGCGGGACTTACAGGTTTAAACTGTTCGTTCAAGCTAAACTGATGTAACATATTTTTCAAATATTGTCTTTTAAGACAAAATAACTTTGCTTCTAGTTTTATTTCTGTAAATTTTTATACCAAAAATCATTTTAATTTTATCAAAATTTTTTATTTTAAATTTTTGATTAAGTTGAGTCTTTAACTTTTTAATCTCATCTTTACTTTTGGATGCAATTAATATATCATCAACATACAATAACCAATATATGAAGGTTTCATCATGTAGCTTGTGAAATACACATAATGATCAAATTTATTCTTTGTGTACCTTTGGTTCTTCATGAATTGATGAAATCATTTGTACCATTATCTCGGAGACTACTTTAGGCCATACAACGATTTTGTCAATTTGTAAACCCCATCTTCTTTTCTAGTAACTTTGAAACTATCTTGCTGAGTCATAGATTTTCTCTATCAAATCACCGTATAAGAATGCGATCTTCACATCAAGTTGAACTAGTTCAAAATTAAATTGCGTAACTATGGCTAGTACATTCGGATGGAAGAATGTTTCACAATTGGAGAAAAGACTTCATTATAATCAATTCATTCTTTCTTAGCATATCTCTTAACTGTCAACCTAGCCTTATAACGAACTTTATTTTTATTAGAAAATTCTTATTTCTTTGCATATACCTATTTGCACCAAATTACCTTTTTACCATTGGGTAATGTAGCTAACTCTTAAGTCTTATTCTTCTCAAGAGACTTTATTTCCTCACTTATAGCTTGTTTTCATTGTTTACTTGTTGGATTGTAAATTTCCTCTGTATAAGTTAAAAGAATGTCATCATCTACAATTGGAAGTGCATAGGCCACCATATCAATAATTTGAGCAAGTTTTTAAATTTCTCTTCGCAACCTTCTAACTGCAATTGAATCTTGTTCCTGTAGAAGTTCTTGAGGTTGAAACCTCTTCTTCATCTTTATAATTGTCATTAACTGGATCACCTAAAACTCTTTCTATCTCCACCTACTGCTGAGTACTACTAGACTTGTCTTCCTTTTGAAGATCTCCTTGATTAACTTGCTTTAACATAATAGATTCATCAAAAGTTACATCCCTACTAAAGATTATCTTTTTTAAAGTAGGACACCAAAGTTGATATCCCTTTACTCCAGTGGTTATACCCATGAACAATGCTTTCTTTGCTCGCGGGTCTAACTTATATTCCTTTATATGATAATAAGTAGTGGATCCAAAAACATGTAAAGAATTGTTTACGCTCAAAATATAACGCGGCTATTGCAGTATAGATTGAGGTGTCGATCCCACAAGGAAGCTTTTGGAAAAATAGATTGGTGAAGTAAAATATTAAAGCAGTAGCAAATGGTTAATTGATTTAAACGGATGAGATAGAATTGTCTATGAATTGAGAAAAATGTCTTATGATGATTTAAGCAAGGCTTTGAGAATCACAATTATGCTTTATAAATCTACTATATACTTTGATTCGATATTTATAACTCAACTGAAAGTTTCACATCCCAAACAATCAATCGGAAGGTATGTAATATATAGCACATTTGATAACACATGTATTTGATTTAATTAAACTCTTTGCAAGCATTAACACACATAATGTTATTTATACAAGTTATCTAAGATCGATAATATATCATTTTGACAATATTGCAGTAAAAGATTAACTTGAATATCAAACATTTATTGCCCTTACATGTTATCCAAGATCGACAATATATCAAATTGACAATACTGCAGTAAAAGATTAACATATAAAACAATGTAACCAGTAACAATTATAAATCAACATGAATCACATAAGAAAAGCATGACTAAACATATATGAGACATGAGAATTATAACCTCTAGATTATAGAAAATAAAATAGATAAGAGTTTAATCAAAATCAAACTTACAACATTTGTAGCTCTTGACACCGAATCAAAGCATGGAAGTAGATTTATTACACATAAAAGTTCATCTCTTAGCCTTGCCAAGAACTCTAGCCTAAATTACAATACATGTTAATGAGAAGAAAATAAAAGAGAATTATCTAATAAAAACGTCCTAAGGGTCTCCTTATATAGGCAATGAATGGACATATGTCATGGATGACATCAATCTTCAATAATTTTAAGCTAATAACTCGTGTATCCACTTGCAGCACGTTTTTGATAATGTAAATGATCAATTCAACTTCTGCAGCCGACATGAAAGTTGTAGAATTTTGACTCTTCTTTCCATAGGCACTGATTTCATGCAAATTGGATGAGTATCCAATGAGATATGAGCAAAATTCCAAAGATACATCAGAATTCGGCCAACAACCATTTTACCCATTTGCAATGCGATTTGGTCCATGATAACGGCTGATTTAGACTTTACCATAAACATATGAGTTATTGATAGTTAAGTCATAAATTCACAGCTTTAAGAATTATACCAATTGAGTACGTATTTTGTGAGATACGGTCCAAATACATGAGTTGGGTCAAGCTGGGTAGGAGTTGTAGTCCGATTCTATTGTATCTCAATTTTTGGCCCATAACATGTCGGATTTGGCTTTTCCACTATTCTTCAAATTTGTGTAAGATTGAGTCATGTTGCACCAGGTTCAAGAATTTCTTCATTTTGATTTCTACATCGAGAGTTATGTCCATTTTACCTAAACCTGTCCAAATAACATTCATTAATCACAATTTAAGGAGAACACTTTATTTCAAGCTAAAAATACAGAAAATACTAAACTTAGTGACATTAAATGGTGATTGAATCTCTTAACAACATGCATTTTCATATGTTCATCAAGAATCATAATCAATAATAGGTTTACTCATCCAAAGTTTCTTAGGAGTTTTGCCTTCAATGGCAGTTGATAGTAAATGATTGATAAGATGGCACGCATAAATTACTGCCTCAACTCAACATTTGTTGCCCAATCCAGCATTAGACAACATACACCGAACTTTCTCTAGTATAGTTCTATTTATGCATTTTGCCACCCCATTCTACTGTGGTGTATCTCTAACAGTAAAGTGTTGAACAATTCCTTCTTCCTGGCATACTTGAAGAAATAAATCATTCTTATATTCACTATTGTTATCTGATTGAAGCCTTTTAACCTTTTTTCTAGTTAAATGTTCTACCATCGTTTCTCATTTAAAGAAAATATCCATGACTTTACTTTTATTTTTCATCACATATACCTACTCTTTTCTCAAAAAATCATAAAAAAGTAAATCGGCACAGTTTTAGTAGGTCCCTAAACATCCGTGTGAACATAATCCAATATCCCTTTAGTGAAGTAGATTACAGCATCAAACTTCACTGTAGTTTTCTTTTCCATTACATAATGTTCACAAAAAATCTAGTTTGTAGGACTTTGCACCTTTCAATAAGCCTTGCCTTGCTAATGTTTGCAAATGTTTTTCACTAGCATGTCCAAGATGCATGTGCCATAACTTAGTTGCATCTAAATTTGCATCTTTTCCAAAAATTGCTGATACAAATCCAATAACTGTACTACCATAATAGTAGTACAAGTTGTTTCTTCTTATGCCTTTCATCTCTGTCAATGCACCCAACACTACCTTTAAGATTCTATCTTTTGCAATAATTATATGCCCTATTGATTGCAAAACTCCTAATAAAATGAAATTCTTCTTCAAGTTTGGTACATAACGAACATCTGTGAGAACTTGGATTAATTCTTTATGATTCTTCAAGTGAGTTGTACCCATCTTAGTTGATTTACACGTATAATTATTTCCCATATAAACAAATCCTCTATCTAGCTTCTTGAAGCTTAAAAACCACTCATTGTTTGGACACATGTGATAAGTGTAACCCGAATATAGAATCCATTCATTATAATGACACATTAATATTATGTCTACTAGACTAAAATTTGATGTATCATTTATTTGTTCAGTAATATATGCATCAGAAATAGTCTTGCCTTCATCTTTCTTTTGCAACTTAGGGCAATTCTTTTTCTAATGCCTTTTTTCTTAACAAAATGCACATTCATCCTTTGTAGGTCTTCCTTTGGACTTGCCTCTCTTCTTAAGTTTGCGGCTTGACGAACGACCTCTTACTGTTAAGGCTTCCCCTGATGTATCACAGTGATCCCTTTTATCTTTTTTCCGAGTTTCATTGTTATGCAAGGCTATGCATACAATATCAAATGTAACATTATCCTTCCCATGAAGTAAAGTGGTGGTGAGATGATCATATTCATCTGGAAGAGAGTTTACTAGCAACAAAGCCTTATTTTCATCTCTAATTTCTTCATCTAAATTGACTAAATTAGCAATTATCTTGTTAAAGGCATTTACATGATCATCCATAGACATGCTCTATATGTATGTGAATCAAAACAACTTTTTCTTAAAATAAAGCCTATTTTCAAAGCTTTTCTTCATATACATGTCTTTTAGTTTCTCACATAATGTTTTTGCTGATGTCTCCCTCATGACAAAGTATTTATGCTCCTTAGCAAGGCATAGTCGTATAGTACCATACACTTGCTTGTAGATCCTTTTCTACTATTTATCATTCATATCTTTAGGCATTTTTTTAAGAACTATGTATAAATCTTGTTGACATAGAACATCAAGTACTTCACTTTGCCACATACCAAAATTATTAGTACCATCAAATTTCTATACTTCAAATTTTGCATTTGTCACTATGTACCTTGATGACAAAGACTTAGTTGAAGTCTCAGCCATTTTTTTTACATATGAATAGTACTTTTGTATATGTAAACAGTACCGTGTACAGTATAAATGAACAATAATTATTACTCAACTCAATTCAACAGCACCAAACTAACAATGCCTATGTGTATGTTCATATGAATTGTACACCAGGAAAGTTCCCAAGAAAGACTGGAGGGGTCATAAACGGTCCTACTTAAAATCCAGACTCCTTAAGCAATATTAACCCTTTTGATAGAACTTTTCTAGACATGTACAATCCACACTACTATACCAAGCTCTGATACCAATTATTATGCGAAAGCGTTGGGTTGAGTAATAATCATACAAATTCACGGTGACATCGTTAGTAGAGAAATGTGACAAAATAAACAAAATGAGAAGACACAAACAATTTTTTGGTTTGGCTTTAAGCCTACATCCACGGGTAAAGACACAAAAAGAATATTTCACTTATAACAAATAAAAGTATATAATTGTTGTGAAATAATCCTCGCAACCTAAAACCTCAATACACCAAATATGCTAAATAGAACACTTGACTAATGAAATTGCATAAATTTACAATTTTTCTCAAATTTCTCAAATGCTCTCAAATGCCTCAAATGCTTGAATCTCTCACTTGTGTCTCACACCATTTGCCTTATGGATTTGTCTCTATTTATAGAAAAACTATGGCACACAAATATTAACATTTGTGTGTGAAAAACAAATTGAAAAATCATCAATTGTAGGCACAAATTTGGTGCCTACCAAGCCATCTTCAATTGTAAAAAATTGGGTGCTTATCTCTTCCATCTTTAATTGTCAAAAATTGGGTGCTTGTTTCTTTGAATCATTCAAGTCAATATTTCAACGATTACGTGGCATCTAAATATAAATAAAAGAGAAAAAGAAATGTGGACTCTTAAATTTTCACGAAAGTGGAAATATACCCTTATGTTTTTAAAAAGGATAAAAAGATTCTTTATATGATAACTGTAGTAATCAGTATCCACAATCGGTAAGAATAAGTATTTATATATATATAAATATACATATTTTATTTGTATATGAGTAATACTTGATTTATGTATTGTTATTAGTAGTGTATGTATAGGTTAAGGACATACTATTAGTATTGAGTTTATTTGTAAGACTTTAGATTTATTTTAGGGACCAAATTGTAATACTTTGAAAGTTTTGGAGACAAATTTGTAAATACCAAAAATTAGCCTCTTAACATAAAAATAAACTTTTGAAACCCTAATTTACTCATTTTGGTCGAGTTACCTCTTTTAGAGTGAGAAAATAGAGAGAGAAATGGGAGAGAAAGAGAAGAAGAAGAAGAAAAAGAAGAAGAAAGTTAGAATTTAAGTTTTAAGAGGTATATTATAACCATTTCTTAGTTTCTTGGTGTTAAATTAGTTAATTCCTTTAAGTTTTGATTTATGAAAATATGTACAATTGAGTATTTGATGTGTATTTCATAAGATATTGTGAGAATTGATGATGATCTATGTAAATAACTTGATAAATCATGATGAATTGCAAAATTTCTACTTGATAGTCTCTTGATCCAAGAATTTTATACATTTTTGTGCTTCGATTCTGATTTTGGATTTTGCATATATGGAATTAGACATGTATAGAATCATTTGAGACTATGAATGGATTAAAAAGTCTAGAAATTGAATTTGTAGTGAATTTTTCAAAATGACCCTAAAATTCTAGAAATTTTGTGTTATCAGTATGATACAGTGACAAATAATTTTTGATCTGCTGAATGATCTTAAAAAATTATGAATTTATGGAATATGATAAGTATATATGTCTAATATAATATACTCAGAATTGAGAATTTAGATCAATATGATTAAATTGTTATGATTGTCTATAGAGTGTCAGCTCATTGCAGTATTTGATTAACAAATTTTTAAAGCTATAGAATAAAATACTTTTGGCAGTGATTTGGAAGTGAAATATTTGTCATGGATTGAAATATGTGTAAGAGTAATGATGTGGTAGTTTTATAATTTTTGAGTTAGTATATACTTTTATAAAATTGGGAGATTGAATACTGTTCAGTAAATATCTTGATCCTGTCATGTTAGTAGTTTGAATTCAATGGTGTTTATGAAATGGATTATGTAGGAATTATAATATAATATTCATATATAGGAAGGATATATGAGTCAAGAATGATATATTCTAATTTTGGAGTAATTGGACATCATTTGATGTATAAGAAAATTTTGTTAAGTGTAAGTGGTCAAAATGACAGGTTTTGAGAAACTTAGTAATTATACTAATTCGATGTGATAAATGCAATATGTGTAATTTTGTAAACTATTTAAAGTGTTTTGTATGAATGTTGAGACTCATGAAATGATTAATCTTCATTGAAAGGTTAAGGAGATTTAAGCCTTGTAGCTGAAAGTACTAAGAGGTAAGTATACTAGACTTTTACAGAAATCACAATAAGCATAGTAATTATCTATGTATAATTTTATAAATGTGCTTAGAAATATGTTTATGTTATGCCAAAGTATATTTGATATGAAATGTGAAAGAAATATGTTTATGAATGTAAGCATTGACATTAAGCATAGACATACATGTGTTTAAGAAAGTGAGCTTTCAAAATAAAATGTGTTTAACAAAGAAAAATTTTGAAGTGGAAAATATCCATGAGATACGTTTTGTGTTTTGAGGATGCTTGAACTCACTATTTACTTAGTAGGCACCTTATGTGATTTGTGGAGCCTTTATGTGTGGTCCTTCTTTCAAGATTGGTATATGTTATGTGTTTCGTATGTAGGGAGGATCCTATTGGTACCTAAAGGAAGATTGAGTCATCACATTCGTGTGGTGGCGTATTGGTGCATGTGAGAGGACTCACCGATGATCAGGGTGAAGGTTTGGCTCTTACCTTCGGGCATGAACATTATATATGTGTAATTTAAACCTCACTTATACTATTCTTCTCATATGATATGTCACCTACGAGTGACATTTGGCTCATTATGTGATATGTGATATGAAAGTCCTACTAAGTAGTAGTTGAGTGATGGTATTCCTATTATATGTTTTGAAAAAAAAATGTAAGCGCTTACTTGACATGTGATTTGATAAGATTATGATTTTGATTTATCACAACATATCATACATATGCATTATGTACATATATGTTTTGTATTTTGATATATGAAAAACTAGTATGCTTACTGAGTTTTATACTCATTATAGTTTATGGCAATTTCAGGTAAATAAGGTATATGTGTACTTAATGGATTTGGCAAGGCTTCTGCTGTTCCTTGTGTTCCCTAAGTTGCTAGGTTGCTGAGTGTTTCATTTAGGGACACGTAGGTTAAGATATTTGATTTGTCCCTATTGAATAAATATTTATGTATTATTTTATTATGTGTGGTTGTATTTGGTGTAAGTTTCATCAAGTGTGGTTATGGGTTGATTTTAAGTAAGAATTTGCAATGAATATATTCTGGGCTTCTGGTAACAAAGTTGCTACTGGTGACTAGAATAGTGTTAATCTCTGAGAAAACTCTTCGTATCTCCGATTTACTAATTGCCCCAATTATAATTCAATTGGTATAATTCTGAAACATTGAAATGAATTTTTAAATATTGTCAATAAATGTTTATGTTTATATTTTTAAACATGAGGCTAACCCGTAAATAAAAATTTAGAAATATACTAGAAACATTAAGACTGTATGTGTGCTCATTATTGAATGAATGTAAGTTATGTTGTGTGTCGGATCTTTTGGGTCTGGAGTGCGACAATAACAGTTTTTGTTTATTTAAAAGGTTAAAAGGGAAGATTCATATATTTTCCTTAAAAAGAATATGTATTACAAATTTAGGGAGACATGTGTTAATTTTTAATTCAAACAAAAGTGATACATGTTATAATATAATTAGTTTATATTTTTAATAAAAAAATTAAAAAATAAAATGACATGTCAATTTGTAATAAGTTATAAATGACACGTGTCACTATATTATTAATTTTTTATTTCTTATAATAAAAATCTTTAAATAAATTTAACTAAAAAGATTTAAAAACTGAAGAAAAATCAAATAAATAAAAAAATTAAAAATTAAAAAGAAGTAATGGCCACTGGTCACTCGTGACTAATAGTGAATTGACTCACACTTGACATTATTGGACTCAAAATTTTTGAGATCTATATGATGATGTCGTTATCTTTATTAACAAAGCACCTGAAGGGTGCAAAAATTATAAAACAAAGTGGCGGCCACCATATTTTCGCAACCGAACAATAATGAGTACAGGTACACTGCCACCTTTATCAGTTAGATCACCAACCGATGACATTAATGGTCCAGGCAGAGTGTTGTAAATATAAGAACACTGGATATGGAAATAAAGATTGAATCACAATAGTCAAGGTGTAATACATATTATCCTTAAGACTATTTCTACCTTGCCAAGATTATATTCTTGATGCAAATTAGTTGAGTGATAGTATAGCTTCTAGGATTCAATAATTGAGATTGAGTGTTATCGGAGTGTACACTCAAATGCAACAAATATGTACAACAAGTTTAATAATCTGGAAAGTGTAGTAAGACAAAGTAATTGTTAAAAAAAGAGCAAAAGAGAAAAAATGATTTATTAAATGACTTTGACATGCTATATATTTATAATGTAATGATTGAGATTAAGTGTTATAAAAGTGTACGCTCAAATGCAACAAATATGTACAACAAGTTTAATAATCTAGAAAGTGTAGTAAGACAAAGCAATTGTTAAGAAAAGAGCAAAAGAGAAAAATGATGTATTAAATGACTTTGACATGTTATATATTTATAATGTAATGGTTGTTATTCAGACAGTCGCCAAACCCTTACTAACAATCACTAAGATTGTTACTCATAGTTGCTGTTCAGACAACCATTAATTCTTTGTCAATAATTACTAAGATGGTTACTTTGTCTTAATTGCACATTGTATTATAACCATTTTTAATAGTTTAATAACTTTGTATTTAAATTTGATCACATTTAAGCCCAAAATGGTCTAAACTAAAAAAGTAATAAAAAGAGGCCAAACTTGTATGCCTATAAGATGACCCCCATATGTGCAATATATCCATTAATTGATTTCTAGAGTGATTTCTTGAATTGGGCTTGGCCTCGCCTGTTCTCATGTACATTGGGTTCGCCTTATTACCACTCTATAGTAAAAAAATTATATATAAACTATTAGGATTAGTTCTATCTCTTCCATATGGGATATGGTATTGTAAAATATCTTTGATATTCCTTACAATACCCACACATATTTCAAAATACATAAGATGTATAAACTCTAGATTTCAAATGTAATTTAATGTATATGAATTAGTGCTTTCAAGCTATGAATCAGTTACTGAACAATTAATCATATCTTATAAAAATTAGATGAAATATAAAGTTTCTACAAACCTTTGTTCCTTTGAGTGTTAGTTAGAGAATTAATTGTTCACATTAAATTCTCTGTTAGTTTGTTTGATAGCACTTTTATGGCCTTGTGTCATTCTAGTATTCATGAGTATTTTGAGATATATGCATAGCTCTTATAGGAACCAATCTATTTCTACACTTAAATAGGTGAATCTCTATCTAATGTGTCAAGTAGTTAAACACATTACCATCTAATGCAAAAAGGTACTACCAGCCTTAGGAAGGACTCATAGTTATTTAGTTAGTAGTATTATAAGACAAGAAGTACTTTTTATCACCCATATGAACCTAATTCATGAGATCTCTAATTACATAGATAGGATTATCATTACTATTGCCTTAAATTATAAGAAAAAGGCCCATCTCCCTCAATGTTTGTACCACTAACCTCCTATTTAATGGTTAAACTGTATTTAAATTCAAAACTTTGAGGAATTTTCATTTAAATTCAATCCCATTCAAGCTTAAAAATGGTTCGACCCAAAAAATAATAAAAGTGCACAATACAACCAATTAACTAGTTTTTGAAGCAGTCTCTCAAATTAGGTTTAGTCTTACTTATTCTTATACACGTACAATTCATTGGGCTTTCTTTGTTATCACATTATGGTGCGAAAAACTTTTGGGGTGAGGTAATGGTCTTCCATGTGGAATAAGGTATTTTGAAATACCTTTGATATTCCTTATACATTGTACCTTCACTTGTCACTGTTAGACAATAAAAATATAATAGCTACTACTTTATTTTTTTTGTTTGTTTTGGCACTCTTCTAATATTTCGTTGATTAAAACAATCACATCATTATTTAGATTTTAAAATTGGGTCCAAATATATAAAGTTCGAATCATACTACCGCCAATCACCCATAACTGATTGCCGTCTAGCAATACACTATCACCACACTAGTGGTTACATTTTAAAAAAGAAATTAAAGTTTTTAATTTTTTAATTAATTTATTTAATTTTTTAAAAAATTAATAAAATGGTGATACATTAAATTTTTTTAAATGGGGATTAAAAAAATTATCTAAATAGTTTAAGTAAATAGAATTTATTACTTAACACTAATCTTTTAACTCTTTTAAATTTTTTTAAATAATAATTTAGGTTCCAATTTTGTCTCTCTCTATATATGCTAAATAAAAATAGAGAATAAATTATAGCAGACAAAGATAAGGTGGCATGGAATTATTGCAGGAGATACGTCAAATTAGTGCCCTACCTGTCGCTATATATATATATTTGCTAAATAAAAGTAGAGGATAAATTATAGCAGACAAAGATAAGATGGCGTGGAATTATTGCAGGAGATACGTCAAATTAGCCCCTACCTGTCGCTTTGTGATCACCCTACGCATCTCTCTCTCTCTCATCTCCTAATTAGGGATGGCAGCGGGCAGGTTTGGGACGGATACCTCTAATACCATATCCATATCCGCTTACAAAATGAAATACCATATCCTTTCCAAACCCGTTGCGGGTTTGGAGTACCATTACCAAACCCGCACTTGCGGGTTTGTACCTATTACCAAACTCGCAACGGGTTATCCGCGAATTTTAAGCGGGTTTTGAATTAATATAATAAAAAAATAAAATAATAATATTAATTTAATTAAATTTTTTTAATTATAGCAATTAAAATAATATCAATTATATTTTCAATTTTATTTATATTAAATATTATAATTTTTAACTTCAATTTTAATTTTAATTAAATTAAATGTTATAATTTCAAATCTAATCTCGATTTTAATTACGATAAATGTTATAATTTTAATTACGTTAAATATTTTTATTTTAATTATGTTAAATATTTTAATTGCAAATCTAATTTCGATTTCAATTACGTTACATATTATAATTTATAACTCCAAATCTAATTTTGATTTTAATTACGTTAATATTATAATTTTAATTTTAATTTTGATATCAATTATGTTAAATATTATAATTCTTATTCCAATTTTGATTTTAATTACGTTAAATATCATAATTTTAAATTCAATTTCGATTTCAATTACGTTTAATGTTATAATTCCAAACTAATTTCGATTTCAATTACGTTACATATTATAACTCCAAATCTAATTTTATTTTCAATTACGTTAATGTTATAATTATTATTTTGATATCAATTATGTTAAATATTATAATTCTTATTCTAATTTTAATTTCAATTACGTTAAATGTCATAATTTTAAATCCAATTTCGATTTCAATTACGTTAAATATTATAATTCTAAATCTAACTTCGATTTCAATTACGTTACATATTATAACTCCAAATCTAATTTCGATTTCAATTACGTTAATATTATAATTTTAATTTTAATTTTAATTTTGATATCAATTATGTTAAATATTATAATTCTTATTCCAATTTTGATTTCAATTACGTTAAATATCATAACTCTAAATCAAATTTCAATTTCAATTACGTTAAATGTTATAATTCTAAACTAATTTCGATTTCAATTACGTTACATATTATAACTTCAAATCTAATTTTAATTTCAATTACGTTAATGTTATAATTATAATTTTGATATCAATTATGTTAAATATTATAATTCTTATTCCAATTTTAATTTCAATTACGTTACATATTATAACTCAAAATTCAATTTCGATTTCAATTACGTTAATGTTATAATTATAATTATAATTTTAATATCAATTATGTTACATATGATAATTCTTTTTCCAATTTTGATTTCAATTACGTTAAATGTCATAATTTTAAATCAAATTTCGATTTCAATTACGTTAAATATTATAATTGTAAACCTAATTTTGATTTCAATTACGTTACATATTATAACTCTAAATCCAATTTCGATTTTAATTACGTTAATGTTATAATTATAATTATAATTTTGATATCAATTATATTAAATATTATAATTCTTATTCCAATTTTGATTTCAATTACGTTAAATATCATAACTCTAAATCAAATTTTGATTTTAATTACGTTAAATGTTATAATTTCAAACTAATTTCGATTTCAATTACGTTACATATTATAACTCCAAATCTAATTTTAATTTCAATTACGTTAAATGTCATAATTAAATCCAATTTCGATTTCAATTACGTTAAATATTATAATTTTAAACCTAATTTTGATTTCAATTACGTTACATATTATAACTCTAAATCTAATTTCGATTTCAATTACGTTAATGTTATAATTATAATTATAATTTTGATATCAATTATGTTAAATATTATAATTTTTATTCCAATTTTGATTTCAATTACGTTAAATATCATAACTCTAAATCAAATTTCGATTTCAATTACGTAAAATGTTATAATTCCAAACTAATTTTGATTTCAATTACGTTACATATTATAACTCTAAATCTAATTTTAATTTCAATTACGTTAATGTTATAATTATAATTTTGATATCAATTATGTTAAATATTATAATTCTTATTTCAATTTTAATTTCAATTACGTTAAATGTCATAATTTTAAATCCAATTTCGATTTCAATCACGTTACATATTATAACTCCAAATCCAATTTTGATTTCAATTACGTTAATGTTATAATTATATAATTATAATTTTAATATCAATTATGTTAAATATGATAATTCTTATTCCAATTTTGATTTCAATTACGTTAAATGTCATAATTTTAAATCCAATTTCGATTTCAATTACGTTAAATATTATAATTTTAAACCTAATTTTGATTTCAATTACGTTATATATTATAACTCCAAATCCAATTTCGATTTCAATTACGTTAATGTTATAATTATAATTATAATTTTGATATCAATTATGTTAAATATTATAATTCTTATTCCAATTTTGATTTCAATTGCGTTAAATATCATAACTTTAAATCAAAATTTAATTTTAATTACATTAAATTGTTATAATTATAATTTCAATTTCGATAGTTAAATATTATAATTTTAAATCCAATTTCAATTATGTTAAATATTTTAATTTCAATTTTAATTCTAATTTTATTTACATTAAATATTATAATTCTTGTGTTAAATATTATAATTTCAAATCCAATTTCAATTTCAATTACATTAATTCTTATCATTCTAAATCCAATTTCATTTCCAATTTCAATTGTGTTAAATATTTAATTCTAATTACAATTACAATTTCAATTTTAATTACGTTAAATGTTATAATTCTAAATTCAATTTCAATTACACTAAATATTAAATATTTTAATTCCAATTTCAATTATGTTAAATGCTATAATTTTATTTTTAATTTCAATTATAATCATTAGTTCTTTTGAACTAATTTTATTTATTTATATTTAATGGTATGAGCAATGTCAAATAAAATGTAAATTTTTTGATGTGAGATAAAAAAAATACAAAAATAATCATTTTATATTTTATATTTTTTTTAAATGTAGTATGTGCGGATACCCATTGCGGGTATCCGCAGATTTTTCACTAAAATCATACCCGTACCAAATTCGTTGCGGGTTTTAATTTTAAATACCAAACCCGTACCAAACCCGCTTCAAGCCTTACCAAATCCTTCCCAATGCGGGCGGGTTTTAACAGGTTTGCGGGTTTGCGAATTTTTTTGCCATCCCTATTCCTAATATAAGTTTCAAAATAATTAATAAAAAAAGTATTCAATGATCATGTTTAATTTTATATATAATATTGACTTTTATCTCTCTTTAATTCAACTGACTTTACAATAGAAACAAAATAAACTATAAATTACTTGGGAAATAAAAAATAATCAATTATCAATTATTCATAAAAGTAAACAAAGTTGCACAACTAGTAGCAAAGCAGTGGCACAACATATAATGATCATCGACTCAGCAAGCCACTAAAAATCCTTAAATAACACAGTGTTAACTTTTTACTTCTGTTGATTTTTTTTTTCTTTTCCGGTAACGTGGCACAAACTCGTGTGGAATCGCCCTGAACGAAATTCGGAACTTGAACCTACATAGGAGGTTTTCCTACAGATTCCCAGTGTTTTTCTCTTTGACATATCTCGTGTTATGCTTATGCTTTCCGATTTAATCACTTCTCTTTTATAAAACGGTTTAAGATGGGGTTTTTGAAATTTTTGTCACATTAGGAATAATCCTCTTCCCTCGAAACCTAATCAGTTAAGATATGAGTTTATTTTTTATAAAATAGATAGTCTTTTTGTGATTGAAGGAATCCTAGCACGACTAAGGCTTTATACTTAAACAGTATTTTGGAGTGCTTTAATTTAAAAAAAAAAACGAAAAAAGTACTTTTTATTCTATTTATTACTTACATTTATACATGAGAAATTTGTTTTTCCTTAAAATGTAAGCACTCCCAAATGCACTATAATAATAAAAATAGTGTGAAAATATTAGTTTATGAAGTGTAGATACTACTTCCGCAAAGGAAGAGTTCTAAGTCAATTCAAGGTGCATTTAATCAAAGTTTAATCTCTAAAAAGATATTTAGAAAACATCAAAATGCAGAATTTTAAAAAAGTCAAGATTACTATTTAAGAAAAATAAAAAATAAATTCACTATCTCAAAAATTTAAAGAAGAAGGATATGAAATCTAATAAAAATACAAAAAGAGGAGGAAAATAAAAAATGAACGGAAAAAGAAGAGAAAAAAATTCCTCATGGGGATATGTAAAAAGACAAATCATTTGCAAGAAGATTGTTGGCGGAGAACCAACTCACAATGCTGAATTGCAAAAGTTTGGACATAAAGAGAAAGATTGTAGATAATGACTACACAGAAACATATATATATATATATATATATATATATATGTGTGTGTGTTTATCAAGATGTTGATTAAAAATTATTGAAATATAATTTGGAGATCAAGTTAAGTGTATAGGCTGTGCACAAATTGAAGATGAATGCGAAAGGAGGTGAAAAATAAAGAAGGACGCACCAGGCGTTAGCGCTGCGGCGATCAAGCGTGAGCACCGCGGTGCCCAATCTAGAACCTAAGCGCTGTGATGCCAAAAGGCCAGCGCCGCAGCGCTCAACAGAAGCATGCCAGCGCCGCAGCGCTCAACAGAAGCATGCCAGCGCCGCGGCGCTGAAGACGGAAACAGTATCCCAAAATAAGGAAACTTCCTTATTTTGTCTCTTACTTATTTCAGGACTCCCTAATACGATTCCCACACGTATAGGGTAAACCTAGGTCGTTCCAAAGTCTATATAAAGGCTATCAATTGGCTTGTAAACACATCTTTGTGATCAACTAAAAATCTTGACAATTTTTGTGATAAACAAGAGATCTTGGTGGTTCTTTGTGAGAAAAAATCTCTAAAGTGCAAGTGAGAGTTTTCTTTGTGATCTTTCTTATAAAAGGCATAATTTTGTGATTGCCTTATAATTCATAATAAGAGAAGAGTGTGATCTTGATCTGCAGTGGACGTAGGCAAGTTGTCGAACCACGTAATTCTTTATGTGTTCTTCTTCTACCTATTTTTCTCTTTATTTCTTAATAACTTTTTCTGCATTATTATTTACTTGGGATATATTTTGTTTGCTTGTTCGTGTGCTTCCGCTTCAACAAACTGGTATCAGAGCTTGGTTCTAAGCAGACATGGCCACACCCAAGTACGAGGTAGAGAAATTCAACGGTATGAATGACTTCAATCTATGGAAGATGAAGGTTAAGGCGTTATTAGTGAGCCAAAGGCTTGGTTCGGCATTAGAGAAAACTGCAGCTCCATCTAGTGATGAAGAGAAGACGCCAGAGTCATTTAGAGCTAAGGCAAAAAGAAAGGACATTCAAGAAAGAGCTCATAGCACAATCGTTCTATCATTGAGCGATGAAGTACTAAGGGAAGTAGCAGGTGAGACGACAGTAATAAGTCTTTGGAAGAAGCTTGATTCTCTTTATATGAGAAAATCATTGGCCAACAGATTACATATAAAGAAGAAGCTATATCAGTTGTCCATGTCAGAAGGGACACCGATGAAAGATCATATAGACGCCTTCAATAATATCATCATTGATCTTGAGTCTATCAACATCAAGATAGAAGATGAAGATAGAGCAATTATCCTGCTGAGTTCATTCCCCAAGAACTATGAGAGTTTTGTTGATACGCTACTCTACGGCAGAAAGAGTTTAACGATGAATAATGTGAAATCATCATTAAACTCAAAGTTATTAAAAAAGTAGACCGAGGAAAATACAGAAAACTTATCTGAAAGAAGAAGACCCTCATATAGAGATAGGAAGAAAAAAGGCTCAAGGTCAAAGTCTAGGACTCATAGGAAGTGCTATTACTGTAAGAAAGAATGACACTTCATAAAGGACTGTCCTGAGAAGAAAGCACAAGACAAGAAGAAAGCACAAGACAAGAAGAAAGCGGATGCTGCGCTTGCCTATGATGATAGTTATAACAGCGCAGAGACACTTCTCGCTACTAATGGTATGAACTTTGAACAATGGGTTTTAGATTCTGGTTGTACTTTTTACATGTGCCCGCACAAGTCTTGGTTTACAAATTTCCAGCCCATCAGTGGTGGTAAGGTGTTAATGGGTAATGACATTGCATGTCAGATGATGAGAATTGGTAGTATTAAACTTAGGCTACATGATGAGCGAGTGAGAAAGTTGACAGATATTAGGTATATTCCTGACTTGAAAAGAAACTTGATCTCACTGGGGACATTAGACCATAATGGATGTTCCATCAGGATCGACAGAGGAATTTTAAGAGTTTTGAAGGGTTCCATAGTGTTCATGAGAGGAGAGAAGTGCAAAGGTGTTTATGTGCTTAAGGGTGAAGTCGTGAGTGGTTCTGCACTATTCTTTGTAGATGATGAGAGTATGTAAACTAAGTTGTGGCATCTTAGACTGGCACACCTAGGCCAGAGAAACCTAAAGGAGTTATATAGTCAAAAGGCGTTTGGCGAGGATAAATTTCAGCCCTTAGAGTTTTGTGAGCATTGTGTGCTTGGGAAAGCACATAGCGTGAGGTTCAGTATCGGAGACCACAAGACTAAGGGGACTCTTAACTATAACACTCGGATCTTTGAGGACTAGCTCAGACAGCTACTTGTGGTGGTGCCAGGTATTTTCTTAGCTTGATTGATGACTATTCAAGGAAGTTGTGGGTCTATGTGTTGAAGAGTAAGGATCAAGCCTTTGAAGTATTCAAGACTTGAAGGTTCTTATTGAGAATCAGACTGGCAAAAGAGTGAAGAGATTGAGAACTGACAACAGCCTCGAATTTTGCAACAGAGAGTTTGATGGATTTTGTGTCAAGTATGGGATTGTAAGGTATAGAACGGGTAAGATCAACACAGCAGCAGAATGGGGTAGCTGAGAGGATGAACAGAACCCTACTTGAAAGGGTTAGATGCATGCTTACCAATGCGAAAATGTCTAAGACATTCTAGGGAGAAGCCGTAGTGATGGCAACTTACTTGATTAATAGAAGTCCCTCCTCAGCAATTGACTTCAAGACGCCAGAAGAAAAATGGTCTGGCAATCCTTCGAAGTATGACCACCTCAGAATATTTGGTTGCCCTGCCTTTGTACATGTTAAGGAGGGAAAGTTGGAATCGAGAGCTATCAAAGGGGTATTCATAGGATATCCCGAAGGAGTGAAAGGATACAAGGTGTGGTGTAAAGACTTGACACCACTAAGGAGTATCATAAGTCATGACATGACGTTCGATGAGATGACGATCCTGAAAACCTCCCAAGAAGATGAGAAAGAAAAATTTGCGACCAAGGAAGACTCAGCACCCGAGTTAATAAAAGTTGAAGTAAAGCCTGAACATAGATCTGATATGCCCCTAGATCAACATTTCAACGAGGAGATCCTTGAAGATGAACCAAGAACACCGGCAAGTTCCTCCAAGTCTACCCAAAGAAAGAATAGAACTCCTGAGTTGGAACTTGAAGAGTACCAGCTTGCTAAAGACAGGCTAAGGAGAATGATTAACCCACCAGTTAGGTATGCACAAGCAGACTTAGTTGCTCATGCTATAATTCTGCTTACACTCTTGAGTATGATGAACCTAGGACATATAATGAGGCTATGAAGAGTGAAAACAAGAAAGAATGACAGCAAGCCATGGAAGAAAAAATTAGTTCTCTTAGGAAAAACAATACCTGGAAGTTGGTGGAGAAACCTCAAAAGAAGCTAGTCGGATGCAAGTGGGTGTATAAGGTGAAGAATGGGATATCGGGATTTGAGCCTACGAGATTCAAGGCTAGGTTAGTAGCACAAGGTTTACTCAGAGAGAGGAAGTCAATTTTCATGAGATATTCTCTCCAGTTGTTAAGCACACATCTATTAGGATGTTGTTTGCCATGTATGCAAATCTTGATTTACATCTAGAGCAGATGGATGTAAAGACAGCGAAAGGAGGTGAAAACCGAAGAAAGGCACACTAGGCGGCAGCACCGCGGTGACTAGGCGTGAGCGCTGTGGCGCCAGGAGGCCAGCACCGTAGCGCTCAGCAGAAGCGCGCCAGCGCCGCGGCGCTGGAGACGGGAACAGTATTCCGAAATAAGGAAACTTCCTTATTTTGTCTCCCACTTGTTTCAGGACCTCCTAATACAACTCCCACACGTATAGGGTAAACCTAGGTCGTCTCAAAGCCTATATAAAGGCTATCAATTAGCTTGTAAACACATCTTTGTGATCAACTAAAAATCTTGACAATCTTTGTGAAAAACAAGAGATCTTAGTGGTTCTTTATGAGAGAAAATCCTTAAAGTGTAAGAGAGAGTTTTGCTTTGTGATCTTTCTTATAAAATGCATAATTTTGTGATTGCCTTGTAATTCATAATAAGAGAAGAGTGTGATCTTGATCTGCTGTGGACGTAGTCAAGTTGCCGAACCACATAATTCTTTGTGTGTTCTTCTTCTACCCATTTCGATCTTTATTTTTTAATAACTTGTTCTGCATTATTATTTGCTTGGGATATTTGTTTGCTTGTTTGTGTGCTTCCGCTTCAATAGTTTTTCTTTTAGATTCTAGTTCAAGCCTAATCATCTAGAAGGTTCAATACAACCCACAAACCTCGAATTGAATATCTCAAAAGTGCCTCGACTTGAGGTCCATAAAAAGGCACAGACCCTAGCCCACCACAATTGGGAAGACGCAACATTTGAATGAGAGAATATTCTCGAAGCTTGTTCGCGATCCTTAACCCTAAAGTCCTAGGCATCAATAGGCATATTTGGCTACCAGCATTAGCTAAACCTACCATATAAGCCTTCCAAGATGACGTTCATGTAAGCCTTTCAATAGGTTGACTCCCTTAGAGGTAAACGAGAAGGTGTTCGCCCACCATTAACTGAGTACATACACTGCCATTATCCCGAGGACCTCAAAGTTGCAAAGATATAGTTCTAGTTCTAAAGTACTTTCCATGATAGGCTGTATATAGTTTCAGTTCTACAAGACTCAATAACCTAAGCCTATAAAAACGAGGCTAAGCAATCAAACAAATGGGATCTTATTCTTCTTTTTCCTTTAGATCAATTCTCCCTAAGGGGATCATAACTCTAATTATCTTTAAGAATGTATCGCAGCCTTTAAAGACTCCATAGTAGACACTCAGGCTCCATGGCAACCCTTCAAGCTCTATCACAACTTTTAAAGTTCTATTACAATCCTTAAAGCTCCTTCGTGGCCTCTTAGGCTCCATCTACAATGTATACAATATACATTGTAGGGTTTCTTTTTGTAAATAGCAAATTACGTCTATTTAATGGACAACGAGGTACGTAAACATTTAGTTTAGAAAAATCTTGATAAGCCTCGTAAATCCTTAATTGATTCTTGTTACCATGATGGATAGTTTCTTTACTTTTATTCTATAGTTTGTAAATTAGGGGTTTTTTTAAGCGTGTAGTTGGATAGTTGTACGATAAATTTCCTTGGTTCCCTTTTTATTTTTATTTTTGAAACCTTAAATTTTTTCAATCAATGTGTGTAATTGACTAGTTTTACTTGCAAAATGGTCATAGTTTTTGCATTTTTGTAATAATTCTATGAAAAAAAATTATACAGAAGAAGAGATCATTGATATCTGCATGGAGTGAATAATCTTTATTTTTACCAAATTCTGGTATTTTCTATCTCATATAACTTACAATTTTGCATTTATATATATATATATATATATATTGTTTCATTATCGTTCTTATACCATTATAGGATCACTATAAGGGTTTGAAGAGAAACTGAAAATAACAATGTTGTTGGAGTTAAAATATATATATTTTTGTTGCATTTTGTTGATGCTAAGTAAATATTGTTGAACTTTGTTCATTATTGGGTTGAAATATTATTATATAATCTGGGATGAACTTTTATGATGGAGTTGATCAATGTTTCTATTCTTTTAATTTTAGTAGTATTTTAATTAAAGTTTTTGAGATGTAATATATCAATTTGTAGCAGGTGACAAATTAATATATTTAGACATAATAATTAGTGGGTTTCCTTTGTACCCATTAATTTTTTATCTATTTCAAATAAATTTTATGAATTAATTTAGTTTTAAGTGATATAAATTATTCTATTTAATTATAGACTCGTAAATAGAGTATATATACATATATTTATATACATGTAGTTGTATAAAAAATATATTAATATATAGCTTTTAAAAGCTGCATATTATTAACGTAAAATATTATAATTTTGTGTTGATTTTTATCATTAATTTGTGATAATAATTTTACTACATCATTGTTATGATCTTTGCCACATCAACCGGCAACTAAACTTCCACTTTCCACGTGGCAACTCCCCTGTCAGTTGCCACCTTATACAACTACTCAACTTTTATTGTCACTTGACAATGTTACGTCAAATGCAATTAAGATATTATGATAGATATGTGATAAAATTTTTCTATCAAACTAAATTTTATAATAAGTATTTAATGTTAAAGAAAAATTTTATTGGTGAAAGAATTACCATGTCCAGAATCTCATGTTAAATCATTAAGAAGAACTTAATTAAAAGCATACATGAATCTATAGAGACGCAAAGAATTGAGATTAACAGCCTTTCATGTCTAAACCTTTCCTTTTGAGAGAAAACTGTCGTTCACTCACTGATCAGATATGAATGAATGATATTTTAGAATTTAGACTGACAACTTTAATTTATTATTTATAGTATTTTATTTTATTTTGACTTATCATAAAAATAAAATAATATAATTGGATCTCCATACATTAATGTCCATACAAAAACTAAATAACAAATAAACTTTATTTAATCATTTTTAATAGATAATAAAATAAATAGTTAATAATGTATAATTAATTGATATTTGTAAACCCACTTTATATAATTTCTCAACATTTAACTCGTTAAAACTATAACAAATTAAGAAGACATAATTAGTCATAACTTTATGATAAAATTATTATGTCAACTATTTTTTGTTTTATCCTTTGATAAATTATGGTTGTACAAAAAGGAGAAAATACATTTATGCAGGGAAGACATAAAGAATCTTACTTATATGTATATATATTTAAAAAAAGAAAGAAATAGTGATGTAATATTGACGTTGTGCTTGATGATCTCTTAAAATATAAAATTCATTTACTTCATGTTCTTAGTTAATAAATTAGACAAATTTTCTTTCAAACTAAATATAAAACTATACAATTTGCAATAACCTTGTGGATGAAATTCAGCTTCATCAGTGGAGAGGCAAACACCGACCTTTTTATCTTGTACGTTGAGTCTATCCACATTAATTAGAGGTCACCTTAATTCCACTTATTTAGAACAAATATGATAATCAACCGTCGCGGAGTGGAGGAATTGGAGTTGGCCACCAGTAATACACAACCGGAAAGAAATTTATCCATGACACAAAATCACATTGAAGCTCACAAATCACTTGCAACGTTCGTGATCGCAAGTTATAAGACACAAGCCACCGTTTGAAGTGTAAGTAGGCAATATCTGGATCAATCGGATGAAACGCTAGCATTGACACCACAGACCAACGGAGGAGTTTTATCTCCTTCATCAGACAAGGATCTTCTAACACTATATCTTTTATGCAAATCTTGTACACCAATCTCCATTTGCCTTCGCTATAATCCTCAAGTTCCCACACGCTTAAAGGGTAATTCCTACTATCCATGAATGGTAAAGCATATAATTTGGATACTCGCAATCTCTCCCCGCAAACTCCAAGGCATTGGAAGGGTACCTTGGAGGGCGCTGCAGGATTTGAATCAGTCGGAGGGTCAATCATTCGACATTGATTAACATTATTCTTTGGATCATACGCTGCAATGCTTTGACGCCCATTCATCCAATGCAGGATCCCATTGCATGCAACAATACCATCCCACCAAAAGATCGAACTACTCGAGCCCTGTGAGGAAAATACTTCAGATTGGCTCCATTTACCACTCTCTGAACAGAAAATCTGAACAGTGAATTTATTAGGGAAGCTTCTAAGCTTAGGAATGAGAACCAACTTGAAGCTGCAGCTGCTGCACCAAACATTATTGCTAGTACTAATTGCTTGTTTTGGGGGATAGCAGACAAAACCAACCATGGTCTTTTCGTCACATTCTGGAGCCGGTGGGAGCTTCAGCCATTGTTTAGTAATGGGATTGCAGATGTAATAAATTCCTTGAAACAGTCTATCCCCGCAACATACGATTAAGTCATTGAAACATGCTACCACTTGAATCGGAATCGTATCTTCTTGTCTGAAACAAGGGACAAATTTCAGAATATGTGGCTCGTTGCTGAGGAGGGCTTTGGTATGAGGAATGGAGGAGGTTGATTTGAGCTCATGCCTTCGTACCCCAGGTCTCAAGCTCGTCGTATAATACTGATGTATGAAATTCAAGCAATTATATTGCCGTTGATGAAGTTGTTGCTGTCTGTGAATGAAGATCTGAACAAAGTCGGATTCCGTTATGAGACGCAACCAGCGTTTGCACACAGCCTTGCATTGAACAACATATTTGCAAGGGAGTTTAGAAAGGATTTTCGTCAATAAATGGCCTGGGAGTTCATTAATAAGATCGGACGATGTTGATGGATTTGTCAACATACTTTTGTTGCTGGAATATGACATAATGGAATCAGATTACCTGATTTTTTTAATCAGATTAATCTTAACTGGTGCCTGTAACATATGTCTTCTTTAGCTTTTTATATAACACATTCTTTCTTATTTATTTTCAGGATTCTGAATCCTAATTGACTTAGAAATTAAAGCATATACGACCTAGGATTAGTTTGAAAATTACATATTACTCCTAATATGAGACTGACTCCTAATTCTTGTGTGGAATGGACTTCTCCTAATCTGTTTCAGTATCCTTAAGTATTTCCTGCCTCCTTCAATTATTATTTTTAATAGACTAAATACGTTTTAAACAAAATTAAAGCATTTCCGTACGTCAGAATTGTTTTTAACAAAATAGGCTCTTTTACCATTAAATTAACATTAATTAACAAAACTAACAATATATTGAGATTACAATAAAATTGGTTGCATAATCTACATAAATATATCCAGGGATATAGCTAAAAAAAAATTTTCTGACTAGGCTAAATTTTTTTTATTTCAATATCATTTCATAAGTTTTTATAGTATAAAATAATTATGTTCATAAAACAATTGTGCCTTATATGGGGAGTTATAATTAACCTTATAATATAAGTATGTAAACAAATAAATAAAATAAAATAAAATATTTTATACACTATTGAAATTATGCTTAGCGATGTCTCAAAATACATAATCCATCTATTATTAATTTTGAATCGGTAAAACTAATTGAGTTTACTATTAAAACTATATTACTTTATAGCATATATAAATATATAGTGAAAAGACGAGTAAAAATTTGAGTGTCACTAAATTAAAATTAATATGTAGAATTTGTGAATATATATAATTAAACACCATTTAAAGTTTTTGAAGCAATTTTTTTTTTTAATGGTCTCTTGAAATATAAATAAAGTCAATGTTCAAAAAATAATAATAAGTTAAATCTAAGTTAACTCTATGAAATTAGGGGTGGCAGACCAAACCACCTGAACTGAACCAGTTCAGTTCAGTTCAATTTAATTTTGATTTTTTTCATTATTTTTGATATATTATTTTCGGTTTAAATTGAACATAATCGAAACAGAACTGATTAAGTCTAAAAAAATCAAACCGAATTGTAAACTAAATCGAATCCAATTGAAAATTTCAATTTAATTATGTTTGCAAGTTAATTGAACCAACGCCCACTTCTATATGCAGTTAAGGTAAGAATTATAAATCAATACTTCCGTTATTATTGATAAAGAAAATTAAGATTCTAATTTAATTACTAAATTTAAATTAATTTATTTTTAAATAAATTCGTATCGTAATTATATTTGTCTTCTTAAATTTATTCATCTTTTAAGTTTATTTTTTATTTTAATTTATTCTTATTAAATTTATTTTCTTCTAGATTAATGTCTTCATTACTACCCTGCAACGGTTCCTTCTCGGACATAACAAGAGGAGAAGGAGCAACCTAATTAATTGTAAAGCCAAAAGTTCTATAAACTTTCTTTTTGTATGCTTGCATCTTTCTCCCTCTTCTGCAATTTTTTTTTATATTTTTCTTCTCTGCTGCTATGCATTACAAAATCTTTACCTTTACTTTTTCTTTTATTTTTATAATAAACTATTTTTAAAGATTTTTTTACAATCTTATTAATTTTATATTTTTTTATTTAAGAGTTTAAAAAATAAGTGACCTTTTTTGCTTTATTTCTACTTTATTTTAAGGTTTAATATCTTTATTTTTTCTTTGTTAAAAGGGTTTTCCTTTTTTATTCTCAAATTGTTCTTTATTTCTACTTTATTTTAAGAGTTCACCATTTTCTATTACCTAACGGATTTTTATTTTTATTTTATTTTAAATGTTTCTCTATTTCTATTCCCAAAGGATATTTATTTATACTTGCTTTTAAAGGTTTCCTCCTTTCATTTTTAAAAAGGGTTTTCCATTTTTTTGTATTACAAATTACAAATCAACTCTATTCAATTTTTAAAATTCTTCAAATTCAACAACTTGAGATAATTTTCAGCTTTCTTTCCACCGTCAATTTCTTTTCTCTCTCTCTCTCTCTCTCTCTCTCTCTCTCTCTCTATATATATATATATATATATTTTCATCTTCTTCATTATCTTTACCTTCACGCTTCTTCTTTGAGTTTATGGGCTTTCTTTTAGGGTAATATGAAAGATTAAAGAAGTAAATAGGTAATATTAAATTTAATGATTAGTTAACATCTTATAGATATTCTCTTAAATACTTATCCCGAGTTATTGATTTTGATTTTTCAACGTCTCATGGCATCTTGTACATGGGCTGCCAAGTGCCTATAGCAATTCGATAAACAGCATAATAAGCACATACATGTTAAAGAACTGCAGAGATTACGCACTTAAAGCTTTGTCCCAGAAGCCTATGATAGTAGTCCTCTATTGGTCCTAAAAAGAAAAAGAATTGGCCCTAGAATTGTAACTGAAATTGGCAAAAAGGCAGAAGGAATAAAAGGTGGGAAAAAATGCCCTAATTATATCGCAGGTTTAAGGAGAAATATTACAATTAGATCTAAAAGTCTAATTTATGAGTCTGGGGGTCTTCAGTTTGCGAAGAAATTTCTCATCCTCGACCGTGATTTGTCTCCCGTTAGTGTGAAAATGCTACGGGCTACTTGTCATTCTGTGGCTTTAATGCCAGAGTGTAAGAATGTTGGTGTCTCCTCTATTCAAGTCTCTATAAGACTTTTCGGAGCTGGTTATCGAAGATATTCTTCTCGACCAGAACACATCAATCTTAACTTATTCACATACATCCATTGCTTCGAAAAGGTGGCATGCTTTATTAACATGCTCTTACAAAGTATTAAGGAATTATTCTTTAATATTCTCCTATCATATATATATTGTTATTAATGTAAATATTATTTCCTATTTTATATGTCTTAAGCCTATATAAAGACAAACTTTGTACATTATTTGACACAGTAAGATATATGATTTATTATTTTTCTCACATGATATTAGAGCTCTAGTTTTTTCACTATTTTTTTTGCTTAGTTGGAGACTTGTTGAAATTTATTCGAAAACTCAATGAAGTTTCGCAGGAAAGCCGTTGGAAGTTTGTCGAAAGTCACCGAAAATCCACCAAAATTTACAGTGATTGACATCGCCCACCTCAGGACACTTAGACACTGCAAACCGTTTCAACGCCGTGGGAAACATGCTGATCAAAGATCGAAACCACTGTCACATATCGCCCAAAGCATCCTGCCACCGCTCACTGTCATTTCAAATCACAGCCGTTCTACACTACCGTGATCGACACAATCCAATCCGAAAGAAGTAGCAGTCTTTGATCGTTTAAACCCCACCAAAAATAGGTCGATCAGATATCGAATAACATCGCACGCGCCTGATAAAGTTAACCATCTTCAATTAAGGTCTATTTGTAATATTTTTAATATTTTGAGGTCATATCATAATTTTTTATACTTTTAAGGTAATTTTATAATTTTTAATAGTTTTGGGGTCATTTTAAAATTAACAAAAAAATTTAGGGGTCAAATTAAAACTTATTAAAAGTTTAGGGAGTCATTTTACTATTAACAAAAATTTAAGGGATAATTTGTAATTTTCTTAAAGTTGACGGTCAGTTTACAATTATTAAAAGTTTTAAGGTTAACTTATAATTATTAAAATTTTAAGAGCTAATTTGTTATTAGTGGAAGGATTGAAATTACATATTTGAGATTTATGGATAAGTTTAATACTTCTCATTATTATTCTACTAGTTCTGCTTTACTTAAAATGTGCCATATACCTGGATTATCTCAAGGTGCTACTTTTACAGGACCTACTGTTACTGCTGCACGGGATAGTGCGAATAGTTCCTCTAGTAATCTTGAATCTTTACTTAATCTACTCTTCTCTAATTCTGGTAAACTCGTAATTTCTGCTTCCTTTAGTATTTCAAGTAATTCTTCTTGGTATTTTAACACTGCATGTTGTAATCACATGACTTCTGATTTTATATTTTTCTCCTCTAAAACTCTTAATTCCTATTTACCACCTATTCAAAATGCCAATAATTCTCTCATGAAAGTTAATCATATTAGTTAAGTGTCTTTACTTCATCTACTCCTTTCTAATTCTGGTAAATCCTTAATTTTTGCTTCCTCTAGTATTTTAGGCAATTCTTCTTGGTATTTTGACACTGCGTGTTATAATCACATGACTTCTGATTTTATATTTTTCTCCTATAAAACTCTTAATTCCTATTTACTAGTTATTCAAACTGCCAATGATTCTCTCATGAAAGTTAATCATATTGGTCAAGTGTCTTGCCCTAATCCTCTGTATCTGACACTTTTTTTTTTATTTATAACCTTACATTAAATCTTTTGTTTGTCAACCATTGCGAACTTGGTCTTAATGTCTTGTTTACTACTTCTGGCTGTTGTGTGCAGGATCCAAAGACCGGTCAAATGCTTGGGACAGGCTGTAAGGTTAGATGTTTGTATGAACTCATCTCTTTATATCTGTCTTCTCTATATCCTTTGTCTGCAGCATCATCTCTTCAGTGCCTTGATAACATCTTTGGCACTCTCATTTGAATTATGTGTTAGTCAATCGCATCTAATCTCTGGTATCTAGTAGTCATTTATGTATTGTTTCTAATAATAAAGATGATTGTCTTACATGTCCTTTAGCTAAACAACCAGCTTTACCTTTTGATAATAGTACTACTATCTCTCATGCTCAATTTGATCTTATACATTCTGATATATAAGGTTCTTTTCCAAATGCTACAATAGGAGGATCAAAATATTTTGTGATCTTCATTGATGATAATTCTCGATATACTTAGTTGTTTATTATAAAACAACGATCAGAATCTACTAAAATTTACTGAGATTTTGCTCAGATAGTTAAACCTCGGTTGTCATGTTTTATTAAGGTTTTTCGTATTAATAATGCCATAGAGTATATAGATTCTAACTTTTTAAATCTTCTACAAGAATATGGTATTATATGTAAAAAGTCTTGTTGTTGGGTGTGTTGTACAAATCACTAGGGTGCTTGCATGTGGGTTGTTGTTGTGTGATTTCTATAACACAAATTAGCGCAAGTGCACGTTGTCGCAACAAGTAATATATGATGAGAAAAGTGTCGATCCCACAGAGAATGATTTATCTTTTCTAGTTTAAGTACTGAAATGGTGTCTTTCTACTATTATCCAGAAAATGATTTAATGTATGAGATTTAACTACTCAAGTAAAAGAACAACTTAATTATGCTAAGTGATAAACTAAATTACCAACAAGTTAAATTCAATATGAGAAATCCTAGGATTACAAACTATCCCCCATTATGCAAATAAATTCAGCAGAATCTCTTTGATGTTTATTGGTTCTCAACTTGATATATTGACCAAAACACTCAACACATCACAAGCCTCTTTTGCAGGTCAAGTGAATCTATTCCATCCAATCAAATATCTATATGTCTATGATAAATAAATTGAACAAAATTCATTAAGCACAAGTTTTATGAGCCATACATGCCTTATGAGTATATGTCTATCTCATATGAAACTCAAGTGTACTACACTATGATCATGCATCAATATGCTTAAGACTAAATACCTAAATGCCTTTGTCAAGTTTATTTAAGCATTTCTAGATCAATTTAACTACTAGCCAAGTAATCAAATAGCATTAAGCACAAGCACAATGAATATATCAAACGCTGAATTAATACCATAAAAGAGAGCTAAAATCCATCACAAATGAGTTCAAGGATGTAATCCTAGATTAATGAAATTAGCTCATCATTAAACTACACAATCTTGAAACTAATTCCATCAATACATGTAAACTAAACATCTTACAACAAGTAAAGAATCAAAGAAAAGAAGACATCCCTGTCAAATGTCTTTGAAGTTGAAGCTTGCTTTCCTCCTCTTTGATTTCTCCAAACTTAGAAGTTAGGTGTTTATTTGTGTTTCTAGCTGCTGTCCCAACTAGAGTCCTCACTCAAAATGTAAGTTTTGTGCAAATATATAGGTAAAAGCACGGAATTAGGGCGCACTTGGGGCTGCTTTTGGCTTTCCTGATTTTGAGCAACCTGTCAGCATTTGCTGTCCAGGTCCCGGCGCCGCGGCGCTGCGATTTGGCGCTGCGACGCTCACTTTCTGCAATCGGCGCCGCGGCGCTGAAATCCAGCGCTGCGGGGCTGCACTGTTGCTACAGTGGTACTGTGGCAACAGTACCACTGTAGCAACACAGTGTCTCCATTCGTATTTTTATCTCTAATGCTCCCCTTTGCGTCCGTTTTCCTGTATTTTTGCTCCGATAATGCTTCAACCTATAAAACAACATTAATACGCATAAATAGCCCAATTATTGAGATAAATTGAACAAATATCAAGTTAGGAAGATAAAATAGTTTATACAATTACGCCTTATCAGTTGTGTTCATCATACAAACAATATATATATCTCATACATACATGTGCACAGCGGAAGATTAAATACAATGAACACAGAAAATACATATTTGATTAACTGAAAATTCGAGATTAAGAAATATCACCAATGAAGCCTTTGGATTAATTTTCTTTGAAGTCCACCATGAAATGAATCTTTGATCAATCCTAGCAATCAACAAGGGTGGGTTTGATTGTCTAGAATGGCAGCATCTTAATCCAGCATATGTGTTTAACTCTTAAACATGATTTAAAGTTAAACTATTTAACTTAATTAAATTTGTTTTTCCTTTTATTCAACTCTTAAATAAATAAAACAAATCTTGTTTTTAGTTATTACATTTAGTAACCATTTATCTAATTTGTTTTTTTGTTCTAACACTTAAAACACAAAACAAACAATTTCAATTTCTCAAATTGAAATGGCTCCCAAAATTGCAAAACCTAAAACTAAAAACTTAATGATTTTCAATTTCATTTCACTTTATATATTAATGCATAAATTCTAAACTAATTTGAATTTCATTTGCATTTCATTTGGCTTAACCTAACCTTAGTTAACATTTAACCATAGTTAGATTATTTTAACTTAATTTTTAAGTTAATAAATATTTAATTAATTTAATCATAGTTAACTAACTTAACTATAGTTAGGTTAACCTTTACTTAACCTTTAAGTAAGGTTAACTTAACTTAATCATATGGTTAACTTTTAACCTTAGTTAAGTTAAATAATTTATTTAACAATTAAATAAATAAATATTTATTTTAATTATTTAATAATTAAATAACCATAAAGTGAAATTACTTTTATATCTTTACTAGGTTACCAAGTTAACCTAAAGTGGGTCCCACCATTTAACCATATACTTTAGTTAACGTAACCTTAGTAATTGCTGAATTATACTGTATTGAACAATTCAATACGGTACACTGCCAAAGTGCTCAAAGAGTACATTTCATATTGGGACTCACTAGGTCCACCCCCGATTTGTCAAATGGAACTATTCCATTAATCCGTAATCGATGCCCCACATACACGTTACGAATATTACAAATCAGCGTGTCAGACCATACAAGTTGAGGTCATAACGTATACGTATAATCCTTCCATCATTTATATCCTAGATGTGCGGGGATATAAATCAACACCGTCAAATCCCCATTTGCTCATCTATAAACTTATCTCTAGATTCGTATCTCGATAAACAATATACACAAACACTTTTGCTATATTGCTTAACCCTGTGAGAAACTCTTTTCTTGGGTTTATGCTTGTGGCCACAAGACTTTATGAAATACAATCTCGGAGCATCGGATATACAACTTACCTACGTAAGCTGATGGATCCCTTATCTACGCACACCGGACTCCATGAGCATCAGACCATACCCAGCGACACATAGCGGTCAGACCATGAAAGGTCTCTGATATATGTGGAACCAAAGCATGATGGATCACTCACAAGACCACCGTGGCGCTCAGGTCAAAGGACCACGATTACTACTCAACTCGAGAGGACCTTCCTTTGATGGTTTCATAGGATATCTATTGGGGTCCTCATGAGTCTATTCAGTATCTAGTCCTGACTGGATACCCGCATGCCTATACAAGCTCTAAACTCATGGTCAGCTAAGAACAACCATCTGAACTAGTCAGATATAGACATACACTAATCTATATATTGTGAATTCACCAATAGACCTGCATTGGTGATCATAGATCAGAAACATTATATTTGAGACATACTTACATAATGATATTTCTTAGCTCCTATTGCAACTCTTTGCAACTATATCATTACAAGTATACTCTCATGTCTTTGTCTCATTATAGACAAAGTTCTAACTCTTTATACCTCGCTGACTCTTATAAACTGATAACTATTAATAGTGCTAAGTCTTAGCATTTATAACTCTCAGTTTTGATAACTATTAGTTCTGATCTAAACTTCTTTAGATCAGATCTGAACTCTTTCAGATCAAATAATGTCTGTAATGTTACAAGTATTATACCATATTAATATGATATTAATAATCTTTATTCGAAATGTTTATTGTATAAATATTAACAATTAATATTCATATAATATTAGAATGGCACGTGCGCACCAGCTCTAACACTTGTCCTGGTACATCTCAGCAAAATGTGAGACTCGAATATAAACACAACATATTTTAGACACTACTCATGCTCTTTTTATCTCTTGTTTTTGTCATGAATGTTTTTAGAGAAAAGCTGGTTTGACCGTTGTCTTTATCATTAATCGTGTTTCTTCTCCTATTATAGAGAACAAGTCACCTTATGATTGTTTTTATGAAACTCTATCTAATTATAATCTCCTCAAAGTATCTGGCTATGTTTGGTTTGTCCTACTTAAAAAATGTGAGCATATCAAACTCGAGTCACGTACTTGATTTGGCTGTGTCGTATTATTTCTTAGGATATGAGATAAAACATACAGGTTATAAGTAATGGGATCCTATATCTATCCAGATACTTCTTCTAAGTTTCATACAGATGAATCTGTTAATACGACACTAGGTGAATCTGCTGATACGACGGCTACTTCCGAGCCTCCTACCTCGTCTGAAGGATCTGCTTTCAATATTTTTGAGGCCTTCTCTATACCCCTTCTTCATCGTTCATCTCAGGTAAGAGAACTTCTTGTTAAACTTCATGATTATCTTTGTTCTCTACTACTCATTTTTTATATAAGCCTCAATCTTATTCCGAAACTAGCTCTAATCCTATTTGGTAGTAAACATTGACAAAAGAATTACAGGCCCTTGAGAAGTCGTATACTTGGGATTTTGTTACTCTTCCACATAATAAAACTACCATTGGATGCAAATAGGTATACAAGATCAAGACCAAATCTGATGAATCTATTGAGTGTTATAAAGCCCATTTTATTGCCAAATTCATTACTCAAGAATATGAAATTGATTAGGAAGAAACATTTGCTCTAGTTGCTAGACTTACTTCTATTCGGAGTTTATTAATTGTTGCAGCAGTCCGTAGTTAGACATTATTTCATATGGCTGTCAAAAATGCTTTCCTTAATAGTGATCTCACTAAAGAAGTATATATAAAGCCTCCTCTTGGTTATCCACATTCTCCAAATAAAGTCTATAAACTTTATCATGCTCTATACGATCTTAAACAAGCTCATCGGGCATGATTTACAAAGTTTAGTGAAACTATTCTTCAGCATGATTTTCAGTGTAATCTCTATGACTCAGCTCTTTTTGTTCACAAGACAGCACAAAGTTGTGCTCTCCTTCTTTTCTATGTTGATGATATGATTATCATGGGCGATGATCTTCTTGGTATTTTCACTCTCAAGAACCTTCTTTAGTAGCACTTTAAAATGAAAGATCTTGGCAACCTCAGTTATTTCCTTGGACTTGAAGTACTATATGATTCTATTGGATATTATCTCTCACAGGCTAAATATGTATCAGATCTACTTGCTAGAGCTGACTTGACAGATAGTATGACCGCCTCTACTCCATTAGAGCCTAATATCAAACTTCAATCTTCTGATGGTACTCTCCTCAGTGATACCACTATTTATCACCAATTAGTTGCTAGTTTGGTATATCTTACTGTCACTCTGTCAAATATTGCTTATGCTGTTCATGTTGTCAGTTAATTTATAATCACTCCTCGTACCTCTAATTTTACAACAATTCTTCATATTCTACGTAATCTTAAAGGTACATTTTTCATGGTCTTCACTTTTTAGTTCGCTCTCCTCTTGTATTGCGGGCTTATGCCGATGCAAATTGGGCAGATGATTCTACAGATCGACAATCAACTACTAAATTTTTTCTTTTCTTGGAAGATTCTATTCTTTCATGGAAAAGCAAAAAGCAGACAGCCACTGCCCGTTCTAGTATTGAGATTGAATATCATGCCCTTACTGATACTATCCAAGAGATTGTTTGCCTTCGATGACTTCTTGGAGATATGGGTATTATTCACTCTAGCGCTACACCCCTTTGTTGTGACAATCAAAATACCATTTAAATTGCCCACAATGATATTTTTTATGAGCGGACTAAGCATATTGAGACAAATTATTATTTTGTTCGGCAACACGTTTCTCAGAGCACTGTTATGCTCACTCCATCTCATCTGAAAAGCAACCTAATGATATCTTTACTAAAATCTCTACTTCCTAACCGCTTTCATATTCTAGTCTCCAAACTCAAGCTTGTTTCTACTCTGCCATCTTAAGTTTGGAGGGAGGTATTAAGGAATTATTTCAAAATAGTTCTTTAATATTCTCCTACCATATATAAATATATTGTTATTAATGTACATATTATTTCTTATTTTTTATATGTCTTAAGCTTATATAAAGGCAAACATCTTATATTATTTGACACAATGAAATATATAGTTTATTATTTTTTTCACAAAATATCAATTCTCTCGTACAATATCGATGAATTGTTAATATTATTGTAAAATGATTTTTTAAATTATACTTATATTTAATATTTTAATCTTTATTTATAGTAGGCCATTAATCTTATTTTAACTCTCTTGTTGTTATTATTATTATTATAAAAAAAACTCTCTTTAAATAAATTGATTGTCATTTATAACTTTTAGGAAAAATTGTATAATTACTTTAATAAATAAGTTTTGAGGTTATGTTATAAAAGAATAGATAATTTAATACTTTTAAAAGTTCAAAATTTAAGTTTCACTATTATAAAATAAGCCTTTTGTGATAGAATTTTTTCAATAATATTTTTTAAAAATTACAAGTTTGTGATAGATTTGTGTGGTTTTACTAAAATTGATATTATCAAAAGACAATGGCGTTTTCTATCATAAGAAATTAATGAAAAAATATTACTAATTTATGATAAAAAGTATCATAATTTTGTATAAAATTGTTAAAAAAAACTGCAGGATACAATGTATTTTAAGAATTTTATAAGATATCAATATTTGGGTAAGAAATGCATTAGGTGGAATTTTTTTTCCACGTAAGAATTTTTTTACTCTACAAGTACAATGGCGCCATTTCACATGATAAATAAATAAAAAATAAAACGGTGTCATTTCAAAGGCGAAATAAAGAAAACAAACGAAAAAAAAAGTTAAATGCCCCCACCCAAAACGGCAGCATTTGGGGGGGAAAATATTTAAAAAATAAACAAATAAAATGTTTTATGTATCGAGTGGTTATCTTCTTCTCTAACCAGCACGTCTGACTCCCTAAATCCCAAACGTTAAAATATCTCTTTCATCTTCTTCTCCTTTTACTCACTAAATATTTTTTTGGTTTCAATCAGCAGTTCAACTCTCAAATTTTGTCACAACATGCACCTTTGTCTCTTCCAGATCGATCTTCTCGATTACGACTCCATCGCCACTGCAATCAATAGTTGTGTCAGCATCTTCCACCTGGCATCTCCCTGCATTGTTAATAAAATCCACAATCCTCAGAAGGAGCTCTTGGATCCTGCAGTTAAAGGAACTTTCAATGTACTTGAGGCAACTATATGGCATTGAGAGTGAAGCTTGCGGTGGTCACCTCCTTTATTTTCGCTATAACGTTGAGCCCTAAATGGCGCTATGGGCGAAGAGAATGGTTTAGATGTTGTGGTGGTGAATTCTGGAATTGTGATGGGTAATCATCTAACATTTTTTAAAAATAACTTCATTCTTTCTCCCATAATAAGAAGTTATTCTCTTTGTTCAGTCTATTAATTTTTTTTATATATATACAAAGAGGAGGGGGCAATCGAAAAGGATCCATTACATGCTCTTAAAGCACTGGGCAATTTTAAATAAATGCGTTCAGCCTATTATTAGTTGGTCCAATTCCCCGAGCCACTTTAGAAGCCCTTCTTTTAAGTTAAGGTAGTGGCCTAGTTGTAGGATGAAAACAAGCCAAGATTCCGCATTTATTGAAGCCCACCCATGTTAAAAGTCCAGAAACCAGATTTTAGAGTCAAGATCAGGTAAATCCCACCTAATGTTCTGCGAGTTTTTGTAAATGAATAAAGAATTTCGCAGGAAATTGAATGTGGATCATATTATTATTTTTACTTCTATTTAATTCTTAATTTTTAGTTTTATTAGGAGAATGATTTAAATTCGTTTTTACTTCCACAAAGAACATTTGATAAGTCATAATTAAAGTACAAATTTAGACATTCATGTTGAATTGTTATCCCACGTAAAAATTGAATGAAAAGATAAAAAAGAATTTATGAAAAAAAAAGATTACATCATATAATAGGCTAATCTTTTAGGATGAATATTAAACTCTTAGTTCAATTTTTTAATAGTAGTATCAGAGTTGAATTTTGAGGTTCAAAAATGTGATGGACACTTAATGTGTCGAATGAAACCTTGGTGTTACTCCTCCCATTGGTGGAGGTTTGGTTCGAAAGAGGATTCTTGAGTTGTTGAGGAAGGTTTGATTTGAGAGAGGATTGTTGAGTTGTTATCCCACGTAAAAAAAAAAATGGAAAGATAGAAGAGTTTATAAGGGAGTAGGTTTGGTTTGAGGAGATATTGTTGAGTTATTGTCCCACATAAAAAATAAGTGACAAGATAGAAGAGTTTAAAGGAGGGAGAGATTGGTTCGAGGGAAGATTATTAAGTTGCTATCTCACATAAAAAAAAAAAGTGAGAAGATTGAAGAGTTTATAAGGAGAGTAATCACACCACATAACAAGTTAATTTTTTGAATTGAATGTTATACCAAGTCCAAAAATGTGACTCAGACACTCAATGCGTTGACGAGACTTTGGTGTTGCTTTCAAACATTTAGTGTGTCGAACAAAACTTCGGTATTTCTCCCTTTATTAGTGGAGGTTTGGTTTAAGAAAGAATTATTAAATTATTATCCTATGTATGAAATGAAAAAATAAAAGAATTTATAAAGAGAAGACCACGTCACTCAATAAATTAATTTTTTAAGTTAAATGTTACACCCTTAACCTAATTCCCTCACAATAGATACTTTGAATAACAATGCATACTTTGAAACCAGAAAAAGTGAAGATACGAGGCTTGTCAAATATGTAGAGGGCATCCGAGATGATCTTAATTGTTGAAAGAGAAGTTCTGACGGTCAAGATTAACCCACTCGTGAGACGTCTCTTCGCCTACGATTCACGTTTATGTTACCTCTACGACCTTTTCATAAACGAACTTATGCTGTTTTCAACAGTGATACACCTAGAGAAAATTTTAATGGCAAAGTAAGGATGCTTGATTCGAAACAAGATTTGGGTTCTTTTCTCAAATGCAGAGAACTATTTTTCTAAGAATGTTTACTTCTTTACTCTTCTTTTACTCGTCATTTACAAAAAAAGATCATTGAACTTCCTGAATTACAGAAGCGTAAAAATAATTAAGTCCCATTTTCTACGGGTCTAGTTTCTCCGGATTGTATGATACTTCCATCAATGGTAGATTTAGATTCTGAAAAGTATCCAGATTTGATGGTTCACTGATGGAATGGCTTGAGAGTGAAAAATTGGATGATAGAGTATGTTGTTCAGGGTGAAACACCCATGTCAATTCCAGTGAAAAAGGGAAGTGAATTAGCACGCACTATACACTGGCGTGATTCATGTAATTTTCGCAAGCCTTGTGACAGTCCCTTATCATGATTGATTGGAAAGAAGAGGAGTTCAAAAAAAAATTGGATGGGGTTGGAAAGTTTTTATTCATAGCTGTGTGTCAAATTGGATGGAGGAGATAAGATCAAAGATTCCAGATGTGCTCTGCCTCTACATTCATAGCTGAAAATAGGATTTTTATAATCTGCCTCTACACTCACAGCTGTAAATAGGATTTTTATAATAATAAATTTTTTTTGGGTGAAAATACAAAGGAAATGTACTATAGGAAACGTGGAAAAAAGTCACCAAATTTCACACACATACCTATACAGAAAATATATTAGCTTTTGAAAGCCGCATATTATTGACATCACATGTTATAATTTTGTGTTTGTTTTTGTCATAAATTGTAACAATAATTTTATCACATCAAATCTCTACCATATCAACAACCAACTAGATTTCACTTCCATGTGACAATTGCTACGTCACCAGCCACTTTGTATCACAATTCATCTTTCATTGCCACTTGGGTATGCTATAATATATGTCACCTAGGATGTTATGATAATATGTGACAGAAATTTTCTATCAAATAAAATTCTATCACAAGTACTTGACTTATAAAAACTATCACAAATTAAGGAAATATAATTAATTACAACTTTGTGATAAAAAAAAACTATTCTGATACACTCATGTGAGTGGACTTAAAGTGATAGAATCGATTAAAATTTTGATGTTATAATTGTTGGATGCAGATATGAAAAAAATGGAGAGATGAGGTCAGAAGCAATTGAAGGCCATAAAGCTTTGGATTATGATCAAAGAAGTTTGAGAGTTGGGGATATAACTAGAATTTTTTTTCAGTTGAACTATATATATATATATTTATGTAGGGAAAACAAAGAATATTACTTACAGACAAAAGTAATAGTGATATAATATTAATGTTGTGCTTGACGATATCTTAAAAATATAAAATTCATTTACATCATGCTCTGAACTATGCAATTTGCAATAACATTAAGTTATTACGGATGAAATCTAGCTTCATCAATGGAGAAGCAAACACCGATCCTTTAATCTTATGTAGTTGAATCCATCTACATTTTAGTTATTAGAATTCACTTTAATTTCAGTTGCTTAGAACTAGATTAAGCTCCAACTACCAGAATTTAACTTTAATTCTACTTGTTTAGGGCTCGACTAGGATATAGATTTTTAACTTTGAATAATGTTAAGTATATTAAATTATGTTTTAAAAAATTGTATCAAACAATTATCAAATAATAAAATAATATAAAATTTAAAATTATTTATTACATTCTATGGTTGTTTGACACGTCACTTTTTAAAATATATTTTGATATGTATAGTATTACTCTTTCAACCCCAGAAACCAACTTATTGGATAGATTGATCCTGCTACTTATAAATTCAATTCTCTGCCTTTCATAACTCATTCAACAAATATGAGCACCCACTTTCAAAAGAAATATATATAAAAGATAGTTTAGATAATTTTATCGGCATTTTCATGGAATGGAGGAATTGGAGTTGGCCACCAGTAATGCACAACCGGAAAGAAATCTATCCATGCACATAATCACATTGAAGCCCAAGAAATCATTTGCAATGTTCTTGATGGCATGTTATAAGACACAAGCCACCGTCTGAAGCGTAAGTAGACAATATCTGGATCAATCGGATGAAATGCGCATTGACACCGCAGACCAACGGAGTTTTATCTCCTCAATCAGGCAAGGATCTTTGGACAATATATCTTGTACACCAATCTCCATTTTCCTTCGCTATAATCCTCAAGTTCCCACACGCTTAAAGTGTAATTCCTACCATCCATGAATGGTAAAGTATATAATTTGGATACTCGCAATCTCTCTCCGCAAACTCCAAGGCATTGGAAGGGTACCTTGGAGGGCGCTTCAGGATTTGAATCAGTCGGAGGGTCAATCATTCGACATTGGTTAACATTATTCTTTGGATCATACGCTGCAATGCTCTGACGCCCATTCATCCAATGCAGGATCCCATTGCATGCAACAATACCATCCCACCAAAAGATCAAACTACTGGAGCCCTGTGGGGAAAATACTTCAGATTGGCTCCATTTACCACTCTCTGAACAGAAAATCTGAACAGTGAATTTATTAGGGAAGCCTCTAAGCTTAGGAATGCGAACCAACTTGAAGCTGCCGCTGCTGCACCAAACATTATTGCTAGTACTAATTGCTTGTTTTGAGGGATAGCAGACAAAGCCAACCATGGTCTTTCCGTCACATTCTGGAGCCGGTGGGAGCTTCAGCCATTGTTTAGTAATGGGATTGCAGATGTAATAAATTCTTTGAAGCAGTGATCTATCGCCGCAACATACGATTAAATCATTGAAACATGCTACCACTTGAATCGGAATCGGATCTTGTTGTTTGAAACAAGGGACAAATTTCAGAATATGTGGTTCGTTGCTTTGGTATGCGGAATGAAGGAGGTTGATTTGAGCTCATACCGTCGTACCCCAGATCGCAAGCACGCCATATACTGATATAAGAAATTCAAGCAATTATATTGCCGTTGATGAAGTTGTTGCTGTCTGTGAATGAAGATCTGAACAAAGTCAGGTTCCTTTATGAGACGCAACCAGCGTTTGCACACAGCCTTACATTGAACAACATATTTGCAAGGTAGTTTAGAAAGGATTTTCGTCAATAAATGGTCTGGGAGTTCATTAATAAGATCGGACGATATTGATGGCAATGATGGGTGATTTCTCAACATCCTTTTCTTGCTGGAATTTGACATAATGGAATAATATTACCTGATATATTTCTATGGCTTAATAATTAATCTTAACCGGTACCTGTAACATATGCTTCTTTAGCTTTGTTTATATTAAACATTCTTTGTTATCTCTTTTCAGGATTCTGAATCCTAGTTAACTTAGAAATTAAAGAATTTCCGTACGTAGGATTAATTTGAAAATTACATATTACTCCTAATATGAGACCGACTCCTAATTCTTATATGTAGAAAGGTCTTTTCCTAATCTGTTTCAATATACTTAAATATTTCCTGCCTCCCTCAATTATTATTTTTGATAGACTCAAAATAAGTCAGGATTGTTTTTAACAAAATATGTTTTTTTTAACCTTTAAATTAACTTTAATTGACAAAACTAACAATAGATTGAGATTGCAATGAAATTGGTTACATAATCTACATAAAGATATCCAGGGATGTAGAAAAATATTTTCGACTAGGCTATTTTTTTTTTACAATATGATTTCATAAATTTTTATAGTATAATAATTTTGTTCATAAAAAAAATTGTACCTTACATGGGGAGATATAATTAACCTTATAATAAATTATGTAAAGAAATAAAAAATAAAATGCAAATAAATATATAATATACACTATTGAAATTATGCTTAGCGAGGTCTAAAAAAACCATAATCCATCTATTATTAATTTTGAATTAGCGAAACTAATTTAATTTACTATTAAAACTAAATTCACTTTGTAACACATATAAATATATTGCTAAAAGATGAGTAAAAATTCGAGTGTCACTAAATTAAATTAAAATATCGAGGAATTGTTAATATTGTTGTAAAATGATTTTTCTTGAAATTGTAATTATATTTATTTTTTTAATTTTTATTTATAGTAGGTAGTTAATCTTATTTTAACTATCCTTGTAAATAATAATAACAATAATAATAATTATTATTATTATTGTCATCATCATCAACACAACTATTTTGAATAAATTGATTGTCCTTTAAATATAACTTTAAGGAAAAATTGTATAATTACTTTAATAAATAAGTTTTGAGGTTAAGTTGTAAAAAAATGAAAATAAAAATTTTAAAATAAAATAAGAGTATTGTTGGGTTTTCAGCGTATACTCTAAAAACATAAGTATTTTGCAAAAATTTTAACGCACAAATAATTAAGAATTAGAAAAAATTATACATAATAAAAATAAATAATCACACACATAAAATACAAAAAAAAATTTATTAACAAACACTTATATTCATAATAAATCATAAAATTTTAATTTTTTTATTACTTAATTCATAAAAAACTCTCAAATCATAAATATCTCACACAAGAGTTTACCAAAAATACTCAATAATCAAAGTTCTCAAACATCTATACAAAACTCTCTTTCACATTAAACGCTCAATATTATTTAAACTCTCTATTATTTCTCTTATTAATACTTAATCATTCTAATAGTTTACAAAAATTTATAATTTTTGATTAGGCACTCTTCGCACCCACTCACCATCACCTCGTAATGTATCCTAGCATTCTGATTTACCATCACCTTCTGGACTCTGCACATTTTTTAACAAGATTTTCACAAAAAGCCCCTTCTACTTATAAAAATATAAAAACATACCCTTCTAAATTGCAGTTGTTTGAATTAATCCCTCTTTTAAATGAAATTCCTGACGACTCACTGCTGATGGATAAATCGTTTCGCTTACTCCTAAAGTCAATTATTTATAAGTAATATTATATTTTTTAAATGATATTTTAAGTTTTTTATTTTAAATTAAGATGTTAAATAATTATTTGATAATAAAATTATATAAATTTTAAAATAATAATATTACACTTCACAAATTTTGATTCAAAATTTAGATCTTAAATAACTTGTTAATTAACTATTTAATGATTAATTCTTATAATTTTTAAAACTACTTGTTACATAAATAAATTAAATATAAATTTACGAATAATTAATGAATTGAATTAGAATTTAAACATTTTAAATTTGCCAATTCATTTAAAAATTTACTACCTTTACGTCATTGAATTGAACCAATTTAAATCAAACACATTTACTTAGAATTCACTTAATTTAAAAAGTAACAAAAAATTATCGCTTTTACAACTAAAACATAAAATATAGCAATTAGTTAACATTTACAAAATATAAAAAAATAAAACAAAATAAATTTAAAATTAATTGTATATTTTCTTTTTTTTAAAAAAAATAGAAGACGTATTGGGCATGCTAATGATATAATTTTTAATCCAAATTAACTTTTTCATTAAATAGAAAACTAAATAGAATTTAAACTTAATTTGAACCATTGTTGTACTTATATCAGATATACCTAATTCGATTAGAAAACAAATAGAATTTGAAATTAAATTTCGAATTCAAATACAAACCAATTTATCTAATTCGTTTAAAAACAAATCAAATTCAAATACGAATTTACTAAAAAAATAATTTGTTATGCTTTATTGATTCATTTATTCGATTCGTTTTGCCACCAATATAATCAGATATACACAGAGAAAAGAAGCAAATTAAATAGCTAATCTATACAAATTTTTCTTCTCTGTAATTTATTACATTATCACAATTCTTTAAAAAGAAAGATTTTTGTCGGTCTTTTTTTTTTATAATTAACAGAAATGGGCTGCAGCCGAGGTCAGGCTTGACAATGCAAAGCGCAGCCACCACACCAGACAGTTGGAATGAATATATGCTATGATTAACACAAGACATGAAAATGGCAAAAGAGGCCTTAGATTCCCAAATTTGGCTCAATTGTTGCAGTCCAATCGCTGAAAATAATATGAGATAAGAAATATTACTCGATTTTCTACATCAGAACTTGGCTAACACAATCTCCCGCATGAACTCCTTCGGAGCTGCAATACAGAAAAAGAGTCCCAAGGAAAATGGGGTCGTATCAGTCACCTTGTGAAACCAGAGATTTTGAGTTGATTTAAGTTTTAACATTAACAGCTCGAATGAGCCAATCTTTGGAGAGAATTACCTTCTTTGCCGGTAAAGAGATTGAATTGGCCAACGGCCTGTCTAAGGAACATTTCAACTCCACTCACTGTGATTGCTCCTGCAGCTTCAGCATCTTTTAACAGTCTGGTTTTTCTAGGAGTGTAAACAGCATCGAAGACCAGCTCGTAATCCCGTAAGGTTTCCTTGAAAATAAAAATAAGGCAAAAGAGTTTTAGTAGCAAAACACAAATTGAAATGTTTCTTTGAGATGTAATGGTAGCAGAAAGAACCTCAGCCACAGGAACTCGATCTGTATTTGGATGCATCCCTAATGGTGTTGCATTAGCCAGGATTGCTCCTTTCTCTGGCTGGAAATTGTCTATATCTTCGAAAGGCCGAGCTTCACCACTGACAGCAGAAGCAAGAGAATTTGCTCTGTCTTTTTTGGACAAATCATTAGCACGAGACAACCAAAAGAAACTTATCAGTACATAAGTTACAGACAGCATATCTAAAGCATTGTGGCAAACTGACGTGTAGATTATGTACCAAAATCAATGTCAAAAATGATTACACGGGCTCCTCTACTCTTGGCACCAAATGCCAGTGCTCTTCCTGCACCTCCTGCACCTGCTAGCACAAACATTCTCCCCGCAAGTGAGTAGCTGCAAGACACTTTGCCATTAGTGCATCCCCGTTCTGTGACATATGAAAAGGATAAATTCTGGTAGGTCAACACAGAATTTGAATAATACAATTAACTTCTTAAAGAGTAATATGAATACCTTTTATAGCATCTTCAATTGCTGTTATTGCAGCCTCACAATCCGTGTTAAAACCTATCAGCTTTCCATCGGTAGCCCTTCTTACAATAGTATTAACTGCACCTATAGACTGATCAAGCACGCAAAAAGTTATTATATAGTCCATATGTCAACAACATAAACATAAAATTGCAACAAAAAGCTTCATTGCCGTAAGAATAGAAAAGCATGATCATCAAGACTTTATGTATGATGCCAGTGACTTTTCCCATCAAGGGCCACAACAATATGAAGTTCTGAAAGAAAACTTCTTCCAATCATTGTAGCCTTGCATTTGATTAAGGGGCCATATGCATCAGTATTATACAAAAATAAAAACTAAACACAGTATGGTTCTACCCAAGGAAATTCCTTTGTTCTCTTTTTTGGTTACCAATCACGGGAGACCTGCTAAATCTAGCTCCTCTGTGATTGGTAACCAACCAAGAGAGTTTCACAGCAGAAGACAGAGGACCTTAGCTTGTCTTGCATCTGATAACTGAGAATTTTAACCTCGACCCAGGTTTAGCCCATAAATGGTGGTTTAAAGTATGCTTGATGCATCCTGTAGAAATAGGAAATATACTTTGAAGGAATATTATACGAATGAGAGGACAAATTTTTCACATATTTGTAAGATCAAGTCAACCTGAGCAAGGGGATGGACTTCATCGCAACACTTCATCACAGCTTCCTTGTAAGGAAATCCAACACTAAAATTAAAACCATATGACAAAAATGAGAACTTTTCACGGGCCGTGAAAAAGAAATATATATTTACATATACTCTAACGTGATAAGAAGGGATTTAGTAAAGCTACCATCATGAACTTCAGAATAAAATTGCCAATAGCATACCTAAAACCAGCGAAGTCAGGGCTTGAATAGGTGCTAAAAAATTCATCGAGATCATCGACAAACATTGGAACATAAACTCCATTATAGTTCACATGTCTGAAAGTAGGATTATGCAATATAGGACCTTTGCTGTGACCAACTGGTTTTGAGATGAGCCCAAAAACTTTAGTGTCTGCATTTATATGCTCAACTTTATAAGTCTGTCTAAGGCTGTCGACTGTAGGCAGACCCAAAACTGAATTTCCCTCTAAAGATCCATACACTAAAACACCACCAAATTTTGGGCACAATATCTGGCTCATGAAGCCTCTTTCCCCGACAGAATATGCTATTGTTGGAACCTGTAACACAATTATCAAGATTAATCAAACATATATCTATTTTCTTAATTTGTGAATCAATAACTTCCATCTTGCATTAGATTTTAAAGTAAAACAAGGTCAATAGATTTTCATTCTTCTATTGTAAAAAGCCTTTGCTCTCTCTTTTTGAACTCAATAGTCACTTCGCTTAGTCATGAAGTCTAAAACGTTGTGTACTATGTAGTATTAATTGTTTTGGCATATCTTCCTTCATTAAATAGATAGAGGCTTCCACTCAGGTACATCCCAGAAGAATTTTCTTTAACCATTTAATCTATAAATGAACTTTGACACAAGTCTTCATCTTCATTCATATCAAATAATCTACATGTCAATAAATTGTTGCATTTACTCCAATCTAGCATGTTTTGTCATATATAGAAATTGCATACAGTGCAATTGCGAAGTTTTATACCTGACAATGTGAAAGCAAGTGAAAAAGTCTTGATATTTCTGTAATATCATTTACATTGACAACAAGTTTGATGATATCTGCTCCAGTAGCTTGCATGCTTGCAACAAGATGGCTGAGATCTTCTTTTGAAGGAGTTTCACCATCTAAATAACATGATACAATTACTTTTGTACCTCTGTGATGACTCGATTTCTCTTTTCCCATAAGATCAGAAGCCACCTAACAATCACATTACATATTAGATAACAATTCTGGATGTTTAGATGACAATAGCATCAATGATGAATTTGATTCTTTAGAGTCCTATGAATAGCTACTCATGAAGCCATAGGCATTTATTTTGGCAACTCAAGGGAAAACTAAATGGGAAATTGGCTACTTTCCTACAATGATTCAAATGTCCAACCCAAGAATTACTACTTCCTACACATATTTCAATAAGCTACCTTGAGTTCAAAATCAACATAGTCAGCACCCAATTCTTCAGCTAAATGAAGTGCTTGTAACCTTTTGTGCTCCTCGCCTTCATACTGACCACCTGCCGATTTTGGCCTAAATAAATTTCAAAGACATTGGACATATAAGAAATCAGAACGATAACATTTCCATATTAGGATGCTCATGCATTCAGTTTCTTTTGATATATTTAGAAATGTACACGGTTATTTACAATAAAGAGAAGAAATAATAAGGATGCTCCAATAACATATAAACCCCTTTCTAACTCCACTTAACATTTTTTTGTTTACAATTGAACTTTCACATTCATATTCTTTTATATAATTCTGTTTAATCATTAAAGTTTATTAAAGGGAAAATCTGCCAACTCAGATTCAATGGTGTAAAATTTATGTCCACAACTTACAGATACTCAAACCATGTAACAGAGAGATGGTTACATATTTCAAATATCACTCTGTTTTAATGATCCTGCTGGCTACGTCTGAAAGAAATAAACCATAACAAAATAGAGGATGTATACATAAGGACATGGCCAGCTCAAAGCAAAACTTCAACAGAGAAATGAACGGGAGATCTGTGTAAACCAGTACATATTACAGCAGTCTACAAGGTTTGGCAAAGTTCTTATATAATGTGAAGATCGGAAATTTTTCATAAGTAGCCCCTCTTTTAATCTATTTTCTATTTTAGCCCCGCACTAATGTAGCTAAAACACTTGCAAAAGGACACATTTACCCCAGCCATATTTTTTCCTAAATCAAACAACTGTCTCAAGAAAAAACACCCAAAGTTAAAAAACTACTCATTTTAAAGATACTGCAGAGGAGGATCACATCGGCCATTTTAGCACTCTCAAATTAAAGGTAAATACTTGATAAGTTTTCTAAATTAAAGATATCGTGCAATAATATGAGAGAATAATATATTTTTGAATAAATGTCTTAAAAATGAGTAGATTGGATGAAAAATAATGTCAAATAAGTACAAAAATCGAAATTAAAGGGTAGTTGGCGCGGCAGAACATTTATAAGCACGTTGGTTGCACGACGTGAGAAGGCTACGTGTTGTATTCATGTCGCTTTCTTGTGCCGCATGCCTGGCATAGCATGCATGCGGAGTGTTTTAGACATGCGCATGCACGAGAACCCTCCGCCACGTACGCTACCTCCATTTTCAAATTTTTCATCCAAAGTACACCTTTTTTGTAACTAAGTTTTGCACCATTACCACTCAATCTATTTATTTTTAACACACCTATCATAAAAAAATATATCATTTTCACATATTATTGAATCATATTTTAAATTTTGGAAATGTTGTTCAATTAACTTTGATACTAATTTGTTGCGAATATCATGTTATACACTTCAATTTGACAATCTTATGGCATCAATTAAGCCATAACTTTGATACATCTTTTATTTTATGCGTAGCGAAAAATCATAACTCACACCATAAGTAAGAACACATAAGATTAACACATCAATAAAGATAAAGAAAATAAATCAATCAATAAGACACAAAATATACGTAATTCGGCTCAAAATTATCTACGTTCACGGAAGATCCATGATTCAGCTTCTTACTATTGAAATAGATTACTAAGTATCTTGTTACATCGTCAATGATCCCACAAGACCCCTTAATATCTCCTCTAAGTATCTACCATTGATCACCATGACTCCCTAAGACCTCTTAATATCTTCTTATAAGAGATTTTTACAAGGAACACAAGAATAGCCCGAGCATCTAAGGCAAAAGGATTTATGGTGTTTCTCTTTTATTCACTCAAAGAACCTAAAGAAAAAACACTCCCCAAAGGTTACACCCTAGTGCACTATGCACTTAGTGCCTACCTAACGTCTCTATTCTCTCTTGTGGTTACATCTTGAAATCTTAGATGCTTGATCTTAAACAAGGGTTTACAAGTGTTTATATATGGTGTGTTTCGTGCCTACTAACCATATTTCTTGTTGGAGTAAGAGTCCACTTGTTTTGGAAGTTCAAAACTTTTCAAAACTCAAAATCCCGAACCAAAGTGGACATCTTGACGCGTCTGGGCACCGCGGCGCTCATCCCTGAGCGCTGCGGCGTTGGCCCTTCTTGCGCCCATCGCCGCGGCGTTGGTCTTCTGTGTTGAGCGCCGCAGTGCTGACAGCTTCTCCTGCAATTTCTTCATTTTTTTCGCGTTTTCAAGTTCCGTTTTACTTCCCCCTTCGTGTCCCACACGCCCTAAATTTCTCCATACGTATCTCACACATTCTTGAATTTTTGTGACTCTCCACTTTAATATTCATCTCAATTTTTACCCAATTAAAATTATTGAATCACCAATTTTTCAACAGAAAACTTACCAAACGATGGGCCATATTCTTCTCCGTACAATTTGTCATCCTCTCTATGCCGCCGGTCTATGTCCATGCCGCCGATCTGGGTGCGTGGTTTTTCCGATCTACCAATTTGGAAGTGTTTTGGGCTTTGCGGGAATTGTTTTTAAATTTTCATAGGAAAAAAACAAAACAGGGGTAACTTTGTCTTTTTGTTAAATAATTTGGGTACAAAAGATTAGTATTTTCACTTGTGTCTAGAATAAAATTTTGTCCTAGATAAGGGGCTAGTTACGAAAAAATTTCCAAGAAGATTAGAAACCTCGGTGCTGTAGATTCAATACGGCAGAATAACTAAAACAATCGGCCATTCAATTTCACCATGTTCAGTAAATAATGTTCAAAACATAGAACGGAGCGGCAGACAACATGATGAACTGGGCAGTAGCTATAAGAAAAAGCTGACGATTAACAATACGTTTCCAGATCATTTTTCAGTTTGAGAAGAGCCAATTAACTATGACTAGCTCTTGTTTGATTAGTGATGTAGCTAGAACATTATATCTTCATATTCGTGATGCAACTATAGTAACTTTTGGTAAGGTAAATTGATGATAACTAGGCCCCCAACCCCACAACAGAAACCGTAAGCTTCTAACGATATTGCTAACGCTTTTAATACAAACAAAACATATATGCATGAGATTTGATTATCCCTTCCAACACTTAATAACTATTAACAGAACAGTGGAAAGAGGCCAATGCCTAGGTAAGTTAACATTTGCACTTGTCCATGCATATATTTATACTTCATCTACTTATAAGCAAACAATAAAAACAAAAGAAGATTGGAATATTATATGGGACCACGTAGAATACAAATTGAGAAATGGAGTCAGAAACATCATTTCTCTTTACAATGGCCGGAAAAGGCAAAAATTTATGAGGATATATCCGACTTAGATCACCCAATAGCCAACAGCCATTTTCTATTGATTAAAGAGTAATGCTACAAATATTCGAAATAATAATATCTCAAGTAATTATTAAATAACAAAATTATATAAATTATAAAATTATTATTATATTTTTTTATCCGCCTTTGACATATCGTTATTTAGAATACAATTGTAGCATTATTTTTTATTGAATCCTACCTACTCAATCTTTCAACCGTAAATAACAACATTTCTGTTACCCGATTTAGTAAAAACAGAAATAGTGCAGAATTTGAATGCCATTAACCGGAACTCAATATACCAAACTCTAAATAAAGCATGCAATTCCAAGAAAATGAAAGATTATAAAGTTATAACTATTACCTGTAAACGATGAGCACTGGCAAAGTCTTGTTTCCGAGGATGGTTTCAAGGTCATTGCGAGGCTGAAAGTTCTTAATACAGTCCAGTCTCACCTCAACTAAATCAGCACCTTCTGCCTTGGCTTGATGCATGTCGCGCAACATTTGCTCCACAGATTGAGCCATTAATGGAGCACAAATCATGGTCGTATTCTTCAATATTGCAACACGGCCCATTTGAATAGAATTATCAGAAACAGAACCCAAAATAGAGAAACGAAAGTAATTTGGTGACAAGCAAAAGTTTGCTTAACGAGATTGATTCATCGAGTATGCAGAGCAATATAAATGGCAAAGAAGTGGAAGTTGGGGAATCTTTCTTGAAATTCAAAACTACCCTTACCCTTTTACAGAAAATATTAAAGAAGAAAACTAAACAGCAGCTGACAGAAGGTTACAAAACAATTTAGGAAAAAAAAAAAAGGTCCAACCATTGTTGATGAAAAAGTTGAACAATACAACATATATACAACAAATGAGTGGCTAAGTGAAAAAAATGAACAATAAAGAATGAGTGGTTGGTTTGAATTGAATTAAATTCTAACTATAGTCAGAGAAACGTGTGATGATAAAAACGAACTAATGAATGAGCCATATACATAGAGAGAGAGAGAGAAGTAGAGCGGTGCAATAAGATAACACAAAATTGTTGATAAGGTTTGGTGAGTCATAATATTTTTAGCAAAACCAAAACTGAGTTTGATTGATAAAAAGATTGAATAAAGATTTTTTTATTTTAAAAAAGTGCTCATAACTCATGGATATAGTGATGATTTGTAGGTCGCATTGTGTATAAAAAAAATTATAAAAAAAAAAACCAAAAAGAAACCCACTTGAAAAAAGAAAAGAGTATTAACAAGTAGGTGAAAAAAACGAAGCCGCCATGATTTAAGTTGTAAGGATCAGCGAAAATGATGGCATTTTAGGTTAAGGTTTGGTTGGTGAGTCAAGAGTCATAAGTGTAGTAGGTGAAAGAATGCGATAATTCATGCACTAAGGGCTTCTCTTTCTCTTGTTTGCTTTTTCTTTCCCCGTAAGGAGGAGACTACTCTTATGAGCTGTCTCCACGTCAGTTTTGTCTTCGTTAAAAAGGAGTACGCTTTTTGTTCTCTCTTTTTCACTTTGTCTTTGTTCACTTACAAATTTTCTTTCTATTATATAAAAATATATAAAATAATTTAATAAGTTTACGTAATTTATTTTAAATGTGTTAAAATTTAGTATACATAGAAAATAGTATAAAAATTTGTTGATTGATTAAATAATATTACGTAATGAAGTTATTTATTATATAATAAATTATGAAGTCTATTAAATTATTTCTCTTTTTGTACATATTGGGGCATCAGTATTTTTTTTGTAACATTAATTTGTACACAAATATTAGCTCTAACATCATAATTATTTTAAAGGTTAAGATTAATGTTTACCATGATTTTTACATTTAAAGAAAATATTACTAAAATTTTAAACTCATACTCAATATTAATTTATTTATCTATCTTTTTATCTCGTTAAATTTAATACTCTCTTATCTCTTTTTTTTTTTTTTCACTCTCTAAGGTCACATATATTCTTACTCTTTTCTCTCATACTTACTATTAATTTTAGAAGAGAAAAAATATATAATTACTACATTAATGAGAATTGAAAAATTAATAATTATATAATAAATAGTAATCGCTTATTAATTACACATCCGATAAGATATAAGTCTAGCATTATTCTAACATAAATCTTAACTTTTGAAATGATTATAATTTAAAAAGCTAATATTTAGTATTTAAACTTACGAATATACTTTACAAAAAAAATATCATTGAACCTGCTCTGTGTATGTACATATAAGCAGAAAATTCAGGGACGTCACCTACCACTCAGCCACTGTCCGTTTGATTTTGATCATGGAAAATTGGATTTGACATTACATTATCCGAGTTGAGAATCTGTCACAATCATCAAAAGTTGAATTAGAATACATATATATATATATATATATTTAACGGGGAAATACAATATTTTTATCAATATTTTTGCACCATTTTACAAGAGAGAGGGGTCGAATTCAAGTGAAAATGTGAGATCTTGAGAGCCCCCATGCTCAATTAGAATATATACTTTTGGATAAGTTAAAAATTAAATGTAATAAATTTTTTAAAATTAAATAATGGTTGATCGTTTAAAATAATTTTTTTTGATTTGTCGAATTTTAAATTGAGATTTATTATTATTATTATTATTTATTGGGTAAAATAACTTGGAAAAGCTACTCAATTTAAATTGGGACTCATTTATGTCTATTATTTGTCTGTTTGACATGCAAGGTTTGTTGGGTGAGATTCAGTTAGAGTTTATTTCACTATTTAGTTCTACAATTAAAGGACATGTCAGCACGAGTAAGTCAGTTTTTACATTACCACCACCTCTATGATTGATGTACATGTTAATAAAGCTCAATCACACTCTATATCATCATCATGCTCTATCACAAAAGTTACTCAAAGGGTTTATTATTGAACAACTAAATGAAAGAATAATGTTCTAAGGAATGTAATCCTGAAAGGCCACTGTTGCATCACTATTTCAACACATTATAAGAGCTATTATACTCCAAGTTTTATAAGGGACAATCATCGAGGAACTCCTAACATTGTCATTTCTCTAAAATACCATAATAATAAAGGGACTCTCCACTTATATATTATCACATGTCACTCTCAAAGAGAATTTACCATACCATTTTCCTTCCATGCTCAAGACATCTTTAACTTTGAATTTAAGTAAGACAAGTTTACTCAGAATTTTGGTTAAATAATAAATAACTCTCTTATTGTTGAGAGAGGAATTACCCTTCTCTATCTTGAGGTTATATTGAAACGAAGAACCCAAGATTCAACATAGAAACTTAACATCCTTATGCAGCAGAATTACCTATTAATTAAGAAAAATAGCAAGAATCCAAAGTAGAAAATAAAAGAGTACAACATAATCTTACGTGGTTCGGTCAATTGCCTACGTCCATGGTAGATCCAAGGATCTTAAACTCTCTTATTAACTCCTTAGAGATTTTACAAAGAAAACCCAATGAAGAACCATCAAAATGACCTAATATTTAGTGAACCATTGCTCGACCACAAGCAATGAACATCCAAACGACGATTCCACCCTAGCGCACATAAGCACTTAGTGTCTACCCAGTTCTTCCCTCTCTTAGAGTCTTTCTTAATGCTTAATTCTCAACAAAATGGTTTACAAGTGTTTATATAAGGTTTATTTCGTGACTACTAACCATATTCCTTGTTGGAGTAAGAGTCCACTTATTTTAGAAGTCCAAAAGTTCCTAAAACTCAAAATTTGGATCAAAACCAACTTCCTGACTCTTCTGGCGTTGCGGTGCTCATCCCTGGGAACCGCGGCGTTGGCCATTGTCGCACTCATAGCCATGGCGCTTAGCCATGGCCGTCGCAGTGCTCAGCCCTGGTGCCCTCAATGTTCGTTTTCTTCGCTTTCTTCACGTTTTCGAGTCCCGTTTTGTTTCCCCCTTTGTATCTCACACGTCCTAAACTTCTCCATACGTGTCCACACATTCTAAATTTCTTGTGACTCTTCACTTTAATATTTATCTCAATTATTATCAAACTAAAATTATTAAATTACCAATTTTTTAACACTTATTTTTCTCTAAATCTTATCTAAAGCAACAACCCTATAAAATACTTTCACCTTTGACCCATTATCTTACTTGAGTGTTAAAAGATTATCGCTAACCACCCTGCCGCTACTTACCTCTGCTTTAGTATTTTTTTTTTTATATTACGGGATTAAATAGCTCGGTTTCTTATTCAATTGATTCTCAATGACTCACAATTTAGTACCAAATTGCTCACCATCTAGCAATTAATCTGGTCCATCTCTTAATACAAACAAGCTCAGCAGCTTGTTTTCCCCTTTAATTCAATAAATTATAAATATTTGAAAAAGCCTTAGTAAACCTAACCAGATTCCTTAAACATGCATAACAACAATTTATTAATTTGAATTTTATGTAATTTTGTTTTTATGAAAGCCATACATATATATTTTTTAATGTGTAAAATTATGTATCTAATAAGACCACAGATATATATATTTATTTATACATAAAGTAAGTGAGGATCTATTGTAAGAAAAATCTTTCAAGTGTTACATAGCATATACTATAAGGGTTTAGAATTTTCTTTTTCTTTTCTTATAAAACGGTTTAAATGGGGATGAAAAATTTTACTTATTAAATACCAACCTTTGTCTTTATTTTTTATTTTTTAAAAATAATCTTATTTTATTTAAATAGTTATCAGGGCAAAATGTATTCATGATTCCAGAGTAACATGTGAAAAGCACTATAATAACTTAATAGATTTTATCATTCATAGTACTTATGTTAATAGTTTAGTAGTAAATGGTTGGCAATATGTCTGCCTTCACTTTACTGAGGTCCCAAATACAAGTCCTTCATCTTCACGTCAAAAAAATTTATCATTTACAAAAAAAATCTAATTCAATTAAATTGAATTGATAATTAAAAATAAATAATTCCAAAAAATATTTTACTATTACAACTAAATATGTTTTAAATGATTCAAGTAAATTGAATTAATAGTTAAAATTAAAAAAGAACAATAATTACATGATATAAAACAATTTAGCATTTGACAAATCTCACACACAAAAATAATTTGAAAATGAGCAAATTGAATTTATTATTAAGACTTTGCAAAAGGACTGCGATCAACAAATTCATTTATAATATTAGAAGTCTTAAAAGTATAAAGAAATTCAGATATTAGCAAATTCATATTTTATTGTAAAAATTCTTATATTATTAAAATAAGAAACAGATCTCGGACAATAATGATGTAAATCCTTGGCCAACAACAACAATGATGGTGACTCTTGCAAAAACTTAATTGTGCATTAAATCATATTTCAGTTGCCTTCTATTTTACATCATCATAAGTTAATTAGAGACGTGTGTGTATAGATAATATCTAAAGTCAGTTGACGTTCTAATGAGTTTATTATTAATTAGTATTGTATAATTATTATATTAATAAAAAAAATAAAAAAAATTGATAATTATTTATAAAATGGTATTCATCTATTAATGACATATTAGTTAAAATATAAATTTGATATTTTTGTTAACATTATTTATAAATAAAATTAAAAAAATAATTGCTTGAGGTTGGTGGAATTTGTGGGAAAAACACTTTGCATAAAATAAAATAGGTTTCAACGGAAATGTGGGATTTATTTGTTATATATGGACAATGATATTCTTTTTTAAGAATTAGTGAGAATTGAGGGCCTAAATATTATTATCTCATGTAAGGGTGGGTAAAAAAAATTGGTAATTAAAAAATCGAACTAGCCAAATCGGTTCGATTTTTTTAAGAGAAAAATCGATTGATCCGGTTTGATTTTCTCCAAAAAAATAACCTAAAAAATAGATAATTTAAAATAAAAAAACCGAACCAGATCGAACCGAAAAAAAGTCGGTTCGATTTTTTTCATTAAAAAAATTAATTTTAATTTTATTTATTAAAAAAATTAAATTAAACCGGTATCCACCTTAATCTCATGTGGAAGAGTGTAATAAGCCTGAGCTACTAAGCTAAGTGCGTGTCATCCGAGGGTATATATGACTCAACTGTTGGCAAGATGTATCTGATTGGAGGCAGATATGTTCGAATTATTCAAAAGAACATCAAAGAGGAAATGAATCTTGAATGAGGAATGGATTGTCAAGAACATCAAAGAGGAAATGAATCTTGAATGAGGAATGGATTGTCAAGGAAAAAAGTAGAGTGTAAAATCTCCAAAAAAGGATCCCTCTACTTTAAACCCCCCACCCCCCCCCAAAAAAAAAATGCACAGGGCTACAACTGTCAGTCATGATAACCCAGAGAACTTTTGAGGAGATACTGAGGGTTCTTATTCTGATAATGGCAATTGTTTGCACTTGAAGCCAGTTGCATTATGTCAACAATATTGTTCAGCCTATTGCTTATATTTATCTGTGTTAAGGCAAACAAAGTCCCACATTGGCTAGAAATGGGGAGGATCATGGGTTTATAAGGAGTAAACCATATTTCCATTGGTATGAGGCCTTTTGGGTAGAGCCCAAGAATAAAACCATGAGGGCTTAGGCCCAAAGTGGACAATATCATACCAATGTGGAGATATGTGTGGTTTGTTGGACTCCAACACAGTGGTATCAGAGCCATGCCCCGGTGTTGCCATGTGGTGGAAATCCTCGGTGCCGAATGAGAAGGTAGTGAGCTTGGTATTCTCCATTGTTTGCGATAGATTCGTGTAGTGCTCTATGGACAGGCGCTGTTGTGCTTCGGGCTTCACGTAAGGCGCGTATGGCTAACGCAGTGATGCGAAGTTGACCTGATAGAGCGGGCTCTCAATAGTAGGCGGTACTCTGGTGCTTCACGTAAGACGTGAGCGGTCAACGCAGTGAAGATGAGTAGCAGACTGTTGGGAGAGCAGATGGAATATCGTTTGAGGGGAGGCTAAGTGATCCTTTGTTCGAGGGGAGGATTGTTAAGGCAAACAAAGTCCCACATTGGCTAGAAATGGGGAGGATCATGGGTTTATAAGGAGTAAACCATATTTCCATTGGTATGAGGCCTTTTGGGTAGAGCCCAAGAATAAAACCATGAGGGCTTAGGCCCAAAGTGGACAATATCATACCAATGTGGAGATATGTGTGGTTTGTTGGACTCCTGACAATCTGGTCATGATTTACATCCCTGCTGTAGATTATATCAATCAACTGAATTGAAATGGAGGAAATTTTCTTCAAACAGGAGACCCTTCAATCTCATAGCTACAAAATAGATGATTTCAAGAGATACGAGAGGTTTCTCATGCTGGACTATATATATCATCAAGGTTCTTTCCCTCTATGCACTTCTGCTAACTTTCAATATTGGCAAAAAAAGTGTCAAATTCTCATACTAGGAAAATAATCCATGGTGACAAACAACACAACCAATTACCAAATGAGAAAATTTTCCTTATTTCTTCTATTCACATCATTGGCTTTCTTGTTGAAAATGTTGTTCATGCTATGAACGCTATTGAAATTAACGGTGCCTCTGCCGGACAAGTGCGTACAGAAAAAGTATGTTGCTCCAGTGGCTGACACAGCTAGATGGTAATCTTAGTTTGGTTCTAGATTTCTTCTTGCTTCCTCAGTTTTGCTAACACATTTTGGCAGAATAAAGGTAAACCTCTGAGGAAAGTCTACTACTTGGGCATGACAAGTTTGATTGGATGTTTATGACAACACAAGAGATGCAGTGGTTGATCACAACCATGATGATTATCAGTATCAGTACACAAGCTTGGATTTGTATTCCAAGTTTGGTAACACTGTCCTCGCGGCTGGCGGTATTTGCGATTGTACTTAACAGTATACAAGCAACGGAAAATTTACCGCAAGGAATTTAGCAGGAAAGTAAAGGAAGGCGAGCACAAGGATGTTGCCCTCAAGTCTGAATTATATGAAAATTTGCTTTCTTAAAATATAATTCTCACTTTTGGACCATTGTGTATGCTTGTCCAGCTATCAGTCGACAATATATTATGTTGAGCAATAAATAGTGTATACATCTTTAAAAAAAAAACATTTTACCCGCGCTTTATAGGAAAAATAATACTAAACTCACATGTGCTTGCGGGAGTCGAACCCTGGTCAATTTCTTGAAAGGCAATTATCCTAACCGTTGGACTACAAATGCGTGTGCGATCCCAGGGTTGTAAAAATTCCTTTAGTATGTCTCCAATGTATAACAAATGAGAGGGTGCACATCCAGGTGTTTTCTTATGATATTAATTGCTGTAATCTGAACAAGATCCCCTCATATTGTTGTAGATTCAGAATCACTTTCCATTGGAAAGTCTATTATTTAGATACAATCATCTTCGAAAGCACCACATATATCATTATCAATCATCCTGTTAAGTATCTTGGACGGGGAGAAAAATTAAGTAAAGATCTCGAGAAATCAGGAATTAACTTGACAGATTAGTTCCCACATCGTATATAGAGTGGTAGAATGGATCCAAGTGGCGCTCATGAATTACCATAACAAGCTCAAGCAGAGGATACCGACTATTGACCCAGTATTCCCACCAAATTCATTGACACCAACTTTCAAAAAACTCATGCAAATGTAGCACAAAATCCTTCACAAATTAAATTCAGATACGCAAGTCTAAACCTTCAACAAAGACCTGAAAATCCAATACAATAATTTGGATTTATTGTCTTCCTTTATTACCGAAAGCACTTGTATATATAGCGTGCACCTTGTTTTATTGTATTAAAGAATAAATGAAAACTCGTTAAAAGACGGACAATCTGGGTGTGTGGTTCTTTTGGTGCTTCTTTTAGTTTGTGTGAGAGATGGCATTGGAGCTTGGACATTACAGAACAAAATCTGACGTTCCCAGCACGAGTAGAATTTCTGAAGATGATGAAGAAGCTCTCAAATTGGCTGCTCTTGAGAGACTCCCAACTTATGAACGTGCCAGGAAAGCTGTTTTGCATGGAGTTGCTGGAAATTTCTGTAGGGAAAGATCACAAAATACTATACTGCGGAAACAATTCTTTCTCCCACTTTGTGTTATTAAAATGGGCAATATATCACCAATGTAAGCACAACAATATTACCACAAACATTAACCATCAATCAATCACAATGAACACCAAACTTTTACGTGGAAAACCCAATTCGGGAAAAACCACGGGACCGTAGTCCGATATCAACACTTCCACTATGCAATAATAATGGGATTACAATAATGTTCTCTCTAGAATCACCACTAGAGGCTCACCACAACATCAAGAACATTAATCTTGGCTCAACAACAATAAATCTAACAAATTCTCCTTAAATGTAAATTTGCTAGATAATGCTAAATCAGAGGTTAAATCGAAAATCAAATCCGATAAAAATGTAGAGCAAGATGTTGGGAACTCACCTTCAAAATTTGAGCAAAATCGGAGCTCAAATTAGCATCCAATCATCAAAGGAAAAACTAAAACCCTAAGTTTTTAATTTTCTCCCCTTCTCTCGTTTCTTCTCTGTTTTCTGCTTATGCATTTTGTATTCTGTTTTCTCATCAAAACAAAACACGCAATTTTCATTTTCAGTTACTGTGCACTTATGGTAAATTTCAATCAGCTCCCTTCATGGCTAATTACATAGAGACCCATGGGACCCACATGATGTGGATCCCACCAACAAATCTCCCCCTCCACGTCATGTGAAAGGATCCACTAGACCCGCTTTCCCTTTACAAACTTGAAGCTTCTCCTTGGACAATGATTTAGTCATCATATCCGATCCATTCTCACTTGTATGTATTTTTTCAAGTTGTAACAGTTTTGATTCTAATACGTCACGTACCCAATGATACCTAACATCAATGTGCTTGGATCTTGAGTGGAATGTTGGGTTCTTTGCCAAGTGAATGGCACTCTGACTGTCACAGTAAACTATGTAGCTCTCTTGCTTCACACTCAACTCTTGTAGGAATTTCTTCATCCACAAGGTTTCCTTACAAGCTTCAGTAACTGCAATATACTCAGCCTCTGTGGTAGACAAAGCAACACATTTCTGAAGTCTGGATTGCCATGACACAGCTCCCCCTGCAAAAGTAATCAGGTATCTTGATGTAGACTTCCTAGAATCCACATCTCCTGCCATGTCTGCATCTGTGTACCCATACAACACAGATTTATCACCACTAAAACATAAACATGTCTTAAAGGTGCCTCTAAGGTATCTGAAAATCCACTTCACTGCTGTCCAATGCTCTTTGCCAGGATTAGAGAGAAACCGACTAACAACACCAACTGCATGAGCAATATCTGGCCTAGTACAAACCATAGCATACATCAAACTACCAACAGCTGATGCGTAAGGCACTGCACCCATTTCTTCCTTTTCTTTCTCACTTGTAGGACATTGCTTGGAACTAAGCTTGAAGTGACCTGCAAGTGGTGAACTAACTGGTTTTGCCTTACTCATGTTGAATCTTTCAAGAACCCTTTCAATGTAGTTTTCTTGAGATAACCATAACTTCCCATTTTTCCTGTCACGGGAGATCTTCATGCCAAGGATTTGCTTAGCCTGTCCTAAATCCTTCATAGCAAATGACTTACTAAGTTCTCTCTTTAACCCTTCAATTTTACTACCATCATGGCCAATAATTAACATATCATCCACATAAAGCAAGAGAATAATAAAGTCATTATCAGCAAACCTCTTCATAAAAACACAATGGTCTGATGTAGTCCTGCTGAAACCATGATTCTCCATAAAAGAATCAAATTTCTTGTACCACTGTCTCGGTGCTTGTTTCAGCCCATACAAGCTTTTCTTCAACTTGCACACTAAATCTTCCTTGCCTTTGACTCTGAATCCCTCAGGCTGTTCCATGTAGATTTCCTCCTCCAAATCACCATGAAGGAAAGCTGTCTTTACATCAAGCTGCTCAATCTCCAAGTTTAAACTTGCTGCTAAACCAAGGACAACTCGGATAGAAGACATCTTCACTACAGGAGAAAAAATTTCTTCAAAATCAATTCCTTTCTTCTGACCAAACCCTTTCACAACCAACCTAGCCTTATACCTTAGTTGTGAGTTGTTTTCAGTCTTCAGCCTGTAAACCCATTTGTTCTTCAAAGCTCTCTTACCTTTAGGCAGTTTTGATAACTCATAAGTGTGGTTCTCATGCAAGGATTTTATCTCCTCTTGCATAGCTTTAAACCACTCATTCTTGTGTTGGTGAGACATAACTTCATGAAAGTTTTCAGGTTCTCCCCCATCTGTAAGCATCACATACTCATGTGGTGGATATTTGGAGGAGTGGTGGCGCTCTCTCATAGATCTTCTTAACTGAGGCTCAACAGGTGGATCAAATGATTCTTGAGGTGCTTGCTCAACCTGTTCTGCTGGACCATCATCATCAACTCTATCATCAAAATCTTCTTGTGCGTCTTCCCCATAATCATCATAAACTACAGGTGGAAGAACTGATCTAGAAGTATCAGGAATAGGGATTTCATCACATTCTTGAGGCTTCTCATCTTTTTCTACCCCATCAACTATCTGATCTTCAAGAAATGTAACATCTCTGCTTCTGATGATTTTCTGACTCACTGGATCCCATAATCTGTACCCAAAGTCTTCATGTGCATAACCCAAAAAGATACACTCCTTAGCCTTATTGTCAAGCTTCGACCTTTCATCTTTTGGAATGTGAACAAATGCCCTGCAACCAAACACTCTTAAGTGCTTATATGAAACATCTTTCCCGGTCCAAACTCTTTCAGGTACATCATCATCCAAAGGAGCTGAAGGAGAAAGGTTAATTAAATCAACTGCAGTACGCATTGCTTCACCCCAAAAGTATTTAGGTAGTTTTGCATCAGAGAGCATACACCTGATTCTTTCTTGAATCGTTCTGTTCATTCTCTCTGCCACACCATTTTGCTGAGGAGTTTTTGGCACGGTCTTCTCAAGTCTGATACCATGAGATCTACAATACTGCTCAAATGGTCCTCTGTACTCACCACCATTGTCTGCCCTTACACATTTCAACTGTCTCCCTGTCCCCCTCTCAACCTTAACATGAAAATCTTTAAAGACATCAAGTACCTGGTCTTTAGATTTCAGAGCAAAAATCCACACTTTTCTAGAACAATCATCAATAAAAGTTACAAAGTAAAGTGCACCTCCACGTGTTCTAGTTTGCATAGTACATACATCAGTGTGTATCAAATCAAGTAAGTTTGCTCTTCTAGATGGATAAGAATTACGAAATGCAACTCTATGTGCCTTTCCTGCTAAACAATGATCACAAGGTTTGAGAGACTTACCTGTGAAGCTGGGCAGAAAATTCTTCTTGACTAGAACTTGAAGCCCTTTCTCACTTATGTGGCCAAGCCTTTTATGCCACAATTCAATGTCAGATTCTTTTGCTGCTACATTGACATCTTCTTTTATGAGCTTAGCTTCCATAACATAGAGAGTGTTTACCTTCCTTCCTTTGGCTAGAATTATAGAACCTTTGGTGAGCTTCCATTTACCTTCACCAAAGTAGTTGCAATAACCATCATCATCAAGCTTGCCGGTGGAGATCAAATTCAGACGCATTTCTGGAACATGTCTGACATCCTTCAGTAGTAATCTGCTACCAACACTGGACTCCAAGTAAATATCTCCTATGCCCACAATCTTGGATGCACCATCATTTCCCATCCTGACATAGCCAAAATCACCACTAGCGTAGGATGTGAAGAAATCACAATTTGAAGTAACATGAAATGAAGCACCCGAATCAATTACCCAATCACTTGTATGACATGTGAGATTTATGGAGTTTTCATCATAAACAATAGTCATATCCCCATCAGCAACTACTGTATTGCTTACTTGTTCATTTTTCTGTGATTCACCCCTTTCCATAGCCTGTTCCCTTTTCCATATTCTACACTCTCTCTTTATATGCCCCATTTTATTGCAATGGTAACACTTGACATTTTTCCGTTGAGACTTGGATCTTCCTCTGTAGTTGTTATTACCAGAACTTCTACTTTGGCTTCTTCCACGTCTTTCATGCTTTTCTGTAACAAGTGTTTCTGTCTCAGAAGAACTCATGCCTGCATTCTTTCTTCTGGCTTCTTCATTTTGCATTCTATCCTTAACCATTTCCACGGTTAGCTTCCCATTTGGCGCTGAATTATTTACTGACACCACCAATGTCTCCCAACTATCCGGTAAGGAACTAAGCAATAACAATGCTTGTAATTCATCATCTAGTGAAATATTCATAGTTGTCAACTGGTTCACTAGGCCTTGAAACTCACTAGTGTGCTCAGCTATACTGCGCCCTTCCTTGTATTTTAGATTCACAAGCCTCTTCATTAAATTGGCTTTATTTTGTGGTGTAGGCTGCTCATAAATGGACTCCAATTTTCTCCACATAACATCAGCCTTGGTCTCTTTTGCTACATGGTGAAATACACTCTGATCTATCCATTGCCTAATGGTGCCAACACATTTTCTATGTAATTGGATCCACTCTTTATCACTCATTTTCTCGGGTTTTACAGCATCCCCTTCAATGGGTTCATGTAGGTCTTTTACAAAAAGTAAATCCTCCATTCTTGACTTCCATATAGCATAATTCCATGCCTTCAGTTTAATCATGCATGCAGAATTTTCATCCATTTTAATCAACACAAATCAAGCACTGCACAACCTGACTAGCTCTGATACCACTTTGTAGGGAAAGATCACAAAATACTATACTGCGGAAACAATTCTTTCTCCCACTTTGTGTTATTAAAATGGGCAATATATCACCAATGTAAGCACAACAATATTACCACAAACATTAACCATCAATCAATCACAATGAACACCAAACTTTTACGTGGAAAACCCAATTCGAGAAAAACCACGGGACCGTAGTCCGATATCAACACTTCCACTATGCAATAATAATGGGATTACAATAATGTTCTCTCTAGAATCACCACTAGAGGCTCACCACAACATCAAGAACATTAATCTTGGCTCAACAACAATAAATCTAACAAATTCTCCTTAAATGTAAATTTGCTAGATAATGCTAAATCAGAGGTTAAATCGAAAATCAAATCCGATAAAAATGTAGAGCAAGATGTTGGGAACTCACCTTCAAAATTTGAGCAAAATCGGAGCTCAAATTAGCATCCAATCATCAAAGGAAAAACTAAAACCCTAAGTTTTTAATTTTCTCCCCTTCTCTCGTTTCTTCTCTGTTTTCTGCTTATGCATTCTGTATTCTGTTTTCTCATCAAAACAAAACACGCAATTTTCATTTTCAGTTACTGTGCACTTATGGTAAATTTCAATCAGCTCCCTTTATGGCTAATTACATAGAGACCCATGGGACCCACATGATGTGGATCCCACCAACAATTTCAAAGAGATGGATCTTCGTGATCTTGGTTTTCAGGAGAGGAAGGATTTGCTGGACAGGTTTATGAAGAATCCAGATAGCCATGAAGAGTTTCTGGAGAAGCTCAAAAGCAGAATAGACAGGTGATTATATTCTTCACGTTATTAAACAGCAACCACATTTAATCAACTCTTTGTATTTTATGAAACCATTTTTTAAAAGATGTTAATTAAAAAACCATTTTTTTTGTTTTTTATAATCGGAACATAACTGAAGGTATGTCAATTAAAATCATGTAGCATTAATTGGCTGTGCGACAAGTAAACTTTCTGCCTTCCCTCGCTATGACTGGTCTTTTGATACATGTGGGTTCTCTTGATACAGAGTTTCTCTCAGTTTACCGACAATTGAAGTTCGATTCCAGAATCTGAATGTGCAAGGAGAAGCTTACGTCGGTAGAAGAGCTCTACCAACAATCCTTAACTCAGTTTTCAATGTGATAGAGGTATATTATCCTTAAACTGGAGATAAGAGACCTTGCAGTTTGCCTTAGCTCTTTACAATCTACTTGTACCATATTTGTCCTCTACTGTGTCTTACAGAATGCAGCCAGTTTCCTCCACATTCGACCAAGTCCTAAGAAAAAGGTCTCAATTCTTAAGGATGTTAGTGGAATTATCAAGCCTGGAAGGTAAGGCTGAAGATTTTTTTTTTTTTTTTTTTGGTGCTTAGAAAGCATTTTTTCCCCTTCTCTTGTGTATAGACGATTTTGTAGTTTTTATGAGATTCTGATAATATAAACTTCGAGAATGCTTTCTAGAATGACTCTGCTTTTAGGACCACCAGGATCAGGGAAAAGTACTTTACTACAAGCATTGGCAGGAAAACTTGATTCAGAACTGAAGGTGAAAAGAAATTCTCACTTAAAATGTGCCAAGTAAAATTTAATATCCAAAATAAATTGATTGTGATTTCTCGTTGATTCATAGTTTTCGGGGAAAGTAACATATAATGGCCATGAAATGCAAGAGTTTGTGCCACAACGAACCTGTGCATATATCAGCCAGTATGATGTGCACATTCCTCAAATGACAGTTAGAGAAACATTAGCCTTCTCCGCAAAATGTCAAGGAGTTGGTACTGGCTATGGTATGTTGAAGCAAGAGAGCCTTCATTTTAATCATTAACGAATAAATCACTATAGTAGAGTAAGACCTCAATGGAATTTTAACCACATCATTTTGACTTGTTGCTACAACGACCATCTTAGACATGATCGCTGAGCTTCTGAGAAGGGAGAAAGATTTGAATATTAGGCCAGAGCCCCATCTCGATGCATTGATGAAGGTGAGAAAACAAAATATTGTTTTAAACCTATCATTTGTTGTCTATCTGTTTATGCCAAATAGTCTCATAAAACCTTTTTGATACAGGCATCTGTTTTGGATGGACACAAGGAAGATATTGTTACAGACTATGTTCTCAAGGTATATAATGAGGTGACATCTATAATATAGGCCTAACAAAATGTATCAGATAATTAACTGAATTTTATTCAACTCTGCCATATGTTTTGGTGGCTAGAAGATTTTAGGACTGGAAGTTTGTGCTGATACCATAATAGGAGAAGAAATGAAGAGGGGTATATCTGGAGGACAAAAAAGACGTGTTACAACAGGTAACATGACAATTGTCATTTTTACAGAGACCGATTGAATATTTATTTTAAAAAATAAAATAAAATAATATATATCAATTAAATCAGAGAAGAAATTAATATTTTCCCTCTTAATATAAAGGATATGTTCAGTTGAAAATTATAAGTTTTTGATGCTTTTTTTTTAAGAAAAAAAGAAAAATTGGCTTTGAGATTTCTATACATATCTTAACTACTGATAATACATAATTTGCAAGTGATTATACAAAATTTAAAAACTTAGAGGTAAAATTAAATATCTTATAACAAGAGGCATGTGGGGATTTCTCGTGTAAGAAAAATGTTTCTGGTGTAACAACATTCATTAAGTCAACAAAATTGGTCCATACAACGGTTTAGGATGTTTGATTATAAAATTCATTTCTCATGATTAAGGCTAAGCAGCATTAGTGATAATCATTGGTCAACATCAATGTAATGATATTAATAATTGCAACCTTGAACATTTCTCATATATAAGAAATTTGAGTCAAATTTTGAAGTTTCTTTTTTCGTTTTCTTTTGACTTGGGGGGTATTCAAATCCCCAAGTCTTCCACGAAAAAGGGTTAACTTGGAGCATCCCTTCAATATAATATATGCGTTTATTAGACCCATCTCTTTTGTGTAAATTTATAGGGAATGTAACGTATTAATGTTGATGCCTTAATAAATTATAATTTCAATTGTAATTCTTGTTTTAATTTATTGAATTGGGCAACGGCAAGTCCTTTCAATTTTGGTGGGATCCATGGCTGGGTGGAGAATCAATAGTTAATAAATTCCCCCACATACAAATCTCCGATGCGGATATTCCTCGGGGTGCAAAGGTTAATGAACTATGGCAGCATGGTCATTGGAACCTTCCTGACCCTTTGGACGAGTACACTTCTCAGGTATGGGACTACCTCCGTAAAAATATTTCAATTTCGGAAAGAGAAGATAGAATTTCATTCACCGCAAGTCCCAATGCAAAGTTTTCCATTGCGAGTACTTGGAGATATCTTAAGAACAATGAGGCTAAGGTGGGATGGAGTAAACTGATATGGGGAACGCAACATATACCTAGACACAGCTTCGTTACTTGGTTAGCTTTGAAGAACAGATTATCTACCAGAGAGAGACTTAAAAAATGGGGGGTTATCCCATCAGATGATTGCCCCCTTTGTGGTAATGACAAGGAAACAATCTCACACTTATTCTTCCAATGCAACTTTTGTAGTGAAATTTGGCACAAAGTACTAAGGGCGTGTCAACTCAATCAGTGCCCGAACAGATGGCAACGAGTAATCTCCTTCATGTGCAGGAAATCTAAAGGCAAATCCACTCTCAGTAAGATTAGAAGAGTATCGTTCTGCGCTACAATCTACTTTATTTGGAGAGAACAGAATTTGAAGGTCTTCCAACAGAAAACTCCTTCTACAAGCGAAGTTTACCAAAAGATTAAGGATGTTATTTGGATTAGATGTATAAGTGCTGTAAATGGCCAAGGGATTGACCACATTGCAGTTGGTTGGTAAATGTAGTTAACTGTCTGGGATTGTACTGTTTTACTTTCTCTCTTTTATTGAATCTTTTCTCTGTAATACCAGCGGGATTTAGCATTTATATAAAAAAATTTACTTATAAAAAAAAAAACTGATGTTGTTCCTTTTATACTGTGGTTATAATATTTACCTAGAATTATAATGATCAGTAGGAACCAAAATGGGTAAAAATTGAATTTGATATGAATTAGATTGAGGAATGAATTGTTTTTTTTTTTAAAAAGTTATTTACTTGTATTATAGGAAAGAGAATAGAGTCTTGTAAATAAATGGTATATTAAAGTTTTAAAAATAAAAAATAATTATAACTAAAAAAATTAAAAAGTTAAATATAATGACATAATAATATTACAAATTATAATTATTCTTGTTATTATGTAGGTTCCCTTAACATATTCCTATTCCCAACATGTGTTTGATTATTAGTAAAGAAAATTATGGGGAGCGACGATGAGAATGATTCCCCATTCTTAATAAGTAAACAGACCCTTATTCTAAAGGATCGGGCCCTTTCTGCCCCTTATAGCACTGGAATTTTTTTTTTTGTATTACTGCATTTGTCCAGTTTCGGAGCTATTAAAAGTGATGTGATGTGATGAAGAAAATTAAATGTTGAAACTGGTGGAAGTTGTGTGAAAATCACTTTGCCAATAGCCATAGGTGACAACTGAGGAAGGGAATTTTCCCTATTGTCCAAAAGAGATTTCAGGTCGCAACTGGGGTTGGGGTTAAATCCCTTTGTTAAAAATTGCAGGATATATAGAAGATGGATGATCCAAATAAAAACATTAACTCAAGTCATAACCATTCTTATTTTATTTTTATTGATAGAAATTTTATTGGGATGGAAATAATTTAGTCCATCAAATTTAGTTAAATGGATACTTTTGTCTTAAATTAAATTTGAGATACCTTTTATTGTTAAATAACTTATTTGTTTTATTGAATTATAATATGTAATAAAAGCTATTTTCAAACATCGCTAGATCAGGATGTTGGCACAATCATATTCCTTTAATTTGATACAATACATAGTAAGAAAATAAATTGAAATATACTTATTATTTTTATAAATTTGAAATTGTTTGTGATGTTGTGGATATGGATGCTTGCCATATTCTATTAGGCTGACCTTGAGACTATGACGTAAATCTAGTGCATAAGTGTAGGTAGAATATATACGAATTTTTGGTTGAATGAAAAAAAAGGGTGGTTTTAATTCCCTCTGCAAAAAATAATGAGGTGAAGAAAAAACCTGAAGTGGAAGGGAAGAATTTCTGAACATTTATGGAGGGCTATGTGAGTGGAGATTGTGTGGGATGCATATTAATAGCTGCTAATGAAGAAGTCAAGATTGAGGCAATACTAGAAGTGGTGCAACAATTATTAGCTAAATTCGTTGATTTAACAGTTGAAGAGATGACAAGTGATTTACTGCCAATGAGAAAACTTCAACATTACATTGATGGAGCGGATTATCATGCCATATTATATAATGAGTTTGAAAAGGCATAAAACTGTTCAAGAGCAGGTTGAAGAATTATCGAGGAAAAAATTTATTAGTGAGAGTAAAATGTGAGAATATTGATTGAAAATTATTGGGATATAATTTAGAGAGCAAGCTAAGTATATAGGGTATGCGAGGATCAAATACGGACACGAAAGGAGATAAAAGACACGAGGGACGATGCCCAAAACAGAACCTAAGGCACCGCGGTGGCCAGCGCAAGGAAGAGGTTATCGTTTTGTTGAGATTTATTTCATCATCCACTTATTTCAGGACTTTCTAATACGACTATCACATGTTTAAGGTAAACCTAGGACATTTGAAAGCCTATATAAAGGCTATCTATTGACTTGTAAACATATCTTAGTGAAATCCAAGTGAGATCTTTGTGATCAAACATATTTTGTGGTTTTTAATGAGAGAAAATCTTTAGGTTATAAGAGAAAGTATTTTTTTATGAGTCTTTCTTATAAAAGACGTATTTTGTGAGTGCTTTATGATTCAATAATAAAAAAAGTAATTTTGATCCACCATAGATGTAGGCAAGTTGTTGAATCACGTAAATTTTTGAGAAATTCTTAATGAAGTTTGAATACTTGGAATGTAAACCAATAGCAACACCTTATGATACTAGTACCAAACTTCACAAGAATAATGAACATAGTGAAAATCTTGTTATGCTCAAATTATTGGTAGTCTCATATATTTAATGAATAATATTAAGTATTGTATAGCATATGCTATAGAGAGATTGAATAAATATACTTAGAACTGTAATATAGAGTATTAGAATGCATTTGATAGAATAGTTAAATATTTAAAAGGAATTAAAAATTATATACTTATATATAGTAGATCACAACATGTGATAGAAGGTTATAGTAATGCAAATTAGATTTTAAAATCTAATTAAATAAAGTCCATTAGTGAATATATGTTCACCTTAGGTGGAAGTGTTATATATTAAAAATCCACTAAGCATACTTGTATAGCATTATCTACCATGAAATTTGAGTTAATAGTTTTAGAAAAAGCTTATTTTAAAATTGAGTGATTGAGGACACTCATATATGATTTTTCTTTTAATTCTCACCCTTTAACTTCTATTGCAATTATTTATGATTGTCTAGTTGTCATAATTGAAGTAAAGACAAGTTCAAAAAAAAAAAATAATAATTGAAGTAAAGACTAAAATATATAATGAAATTTCGCTAACTCTTATAATCTGTTAATTCTCAACACTTATAATTTTTACCGTTTTTAACTCTTAACAATAATCTAAATTTCTTTAGATTAGATCTCAATTCCTTTAAATCATATAATGTCTGAAACGTTACAAGTATCTTACTATTTAATAATTAATAATATTAATAATTTTATTAAAAATAATGATTATATAAATACTAAAATTAAATATTCATACATAATAAGATAATACGTAAACACAAATTCTATCAATATCTCAAATTAAAATATGTCAAATAATCTAAAAGTTAGAATGTATCAAATAACTATTAAATAATAAAGTAATATAAATTTTAAACTTATTTATTATATTTAATAATTACTTGACACATTATTTATTAAAATACAACTTGAGATGCAAATATGAATCATTCTTCGATTATAAAGTTCAATAAAATTCTCATTCTCAAATATTCAGAAACTTTAGTTATTCTCAAGCGAATAAAAAATCTGCAAGTAAAATTTAAAATTCATAAAATGCCGACGTATTTTAATAGCCTTAACTGATACCCCAGCATATGAACATTGAAGAAATAGCGTTGAAAATATAGGGTGGAAAAATTAGTCATCCCTTAGTGTCATCTCAATATTTGAACAATAAAAACATCCCTATATGAGAAATTAATTGAACAGTGTACACTCTTAGACTTACAGTGACTTCCAAAAGAAAAAAAGACCCAAAAAAAGATTTTGAAAAATGAAAAACACTGGCTTTTTATATTGCTACAATGCTACTGGCACCAGGGGCAGGAAAGATTCAGCCATCACCTATCAACCCATTCACAATTTTAGCATCAATATTTCAAATCTACATGCAAAAGGAGTTCACCCCAAGCATTCATGTGGTACACTTTGGATATTTCAGAGATCCATAAATTCTCAAACACAACTCCATCAGTAATAGAGCTACATGCTTCAACCCTGTTCTTAATCTCACATTTCTGCTCAATTGCTCATCAGGCCTTTATGCGGACCACAAACGAACCTGTCCATTGAAGTACATGAAGAAGTTATAACAAATAACAGATACATTACTGATGGTCAGAATTATAGGATCAGAGAAATATAGAAAGACAACAAATGGAAGTTGTTAACATGACAAGACGAAGTTGTTTATGTTGACACAAGACAACCCAATGGAAATTATTAAGTTGAATTTTTCAAAGATTTAAAGAAAACAATTATGAATATTAAGTTGGTTAAACAGCATATTAACAGAAAAGTGGAGATATCAGTGTGAATTGTGAGGCTTTAAGCAGCAAAGGAAAATAATAGCCTGATTCAATTTTTAATTGTTATTTTAAGAGGATTAATATAAACCAACTTATAGAAGCTTAGCTAAAACGATACACCATCAAATCAGCAAACTAACAAACCAGAAGAGATTGAATACAGACAGAAGTAGTGGGAGCCATTGCTTGGAAAACATGCAGTGAACAAAAAAACGAAGGGATTGTAACAATGTGGAGAAACATATGACAAAAAATATTTGAATAAAACAAGAATAGAGTAGTGAATATGATCACTGTGGATTCCAGTTAAGATGTCTAAAAGCTTCAACAAAAAGTAATTTACCAAAGCTTGAGAATACAAACAAGGGAATTAGTAAGCATGTTCAGCTTGATCCAAGAGAATCAGCAGCTAGCACTTTAAATATAGATGATATTTTACTTGCCCCAAAAGTTCTTAGAAATTATAATTAAGATTTGTAAGCATAAATTAAGAGTATCTGAAAGCAAAAGGATCAAAACTCAAGAGCTGGTTCCTTACATGCAGGAAGATTGGATATATCAGCAGAAACTGCACAAGGAATTCCCAAGTTTGATAGAGCTCCCCTTATAATTCCACAAGGGAAATAGAGAAGCATGCTGGTTGCTTCTGCAGCTGTGTTTTCAGCTGAAGCAGATGGATCTTGAGAATCTCCATTTTCAATTGAAGGATTGGTTGAAATATGTGAAAGCCAACGGAAACGATTATCCTGCAATACAAATGTTCCCTACAAGACAACATAGGCCAAGTCATCAAATGCACACTATGACCTCTTGTCCCAAATCAACTTTTTGTTCTTAAACATACTCTATGATTCGTTTTCAAGTTGTCTATCTGCTTCTTGAAGACCTCTGACCAAAAGTCTTTGCAAATGAACTTTATTGCCTCTAGATGATCACTAAAGCGTGGCCTCTCCATCGTATACCTGGAAAAATTCAAACCCTGTTATCATAGGCGGCATCTTACATACTTGGATTCCATTCCATTTGGGCGCTTGCAGTAAATTAAGAAACAGAAAGAATTATTTGAGTTTAGTATCAAATCAGCAAAGGCTTCCACATGATACCATTGAATTGCTTCAAGCAAATTTCTTGTGCAGTACCCCATTTTGTGCGAAATGCTAAACGTTTGACTAACTATCCAGAATATCCTTTGGTAAGACCCTACTTAGGTGGCATCAGCATTACATATTATGCTCTTTTCTACAACTTCACAATGCGAAAACTTTAAATAAATCAAAATGCAAAGCCAATATAGGCCACTGATTGATAAAACAATCCAGTTCTTATTCATTACATAATTGGTATTCAAGAGGAAAGCAGAATTGCATCATTTCAAGCAAGATTCTATCTTTACTAAAAACATCACATTTAAGCAATTAAAATTAAAAAAAAAAAGTTGACCTAAAACTTCCATAATTACAGCACAATATCCCGATCTTTCTTTCCCCACACATTCTCAGCAACCAAACAACCAATTAAACAACGCAATTCAGATTTTTCAACCAGATCTAAAAGCCAAATCATCTAATCACTATTAAACGCTAACAAGTAAAACATATTTAAAAAAAAAAAGGCAAAAGAGATGAAAATTTTCCAACAATAAAATGAAAACTGAAGTTGGGGTTTGAGGATGTACCGTTCGGAGAGCTGGTGGCCGACCTGATAACCAATGGCCTCGATGCGACGGGCGGCGAGCTCAGGCTTATTGGCGTAGAAACGATTGCAATATGTTGATACCATTTCCGTTAACAGGCCATCCACGCAGCTCTCAGAAACTTCCCTTCCCATTTTCTCTCTCTCCTTTCTGTTTACACTGTCGTTGCTCTGATTCGTTTACTCTCCGACGAAGGAATGATTTTACTTATAATTTTCGTTTTCTTTTTGTTTTTTGAAAATTATAATAAAACAAATACGCTCGGCTAATTTATTGGGCTTTGCTACTAATGGCCCGTTTTGTGATGTTGAGGCCCACTAATCCAACTATCATTATTATAGATGTTAAGTCCGAAGTATCAAAGCGAATTACAAGATTCTTTTTTTCTCTTTTATTTATTTATTTTGAGGGAACATGTTATTTATATATATAGGATTATGCAAGTTAGCGAAGCTGTTCATTATTTAGTGTGCGACTTTACAAAAAAAAATCAACATTTGACTTTCATTGAATTTTAAAAAAAAAATTAAATATTCTTTTTATATTATTGCACACCAAATTATGGTAAATAATTTCATCCATTTGGCTAACGTGCTATATATATATATAGGAGTAAAATTAAGACCGACACTATTTTATTAAAGAGAATATTTTTTTAGTAAGTTATTATTTTTAATAGATTTAAATCTTTTGTAATCAATTGTAGAAAATAAAACATGTTTCTAGTATTAATACTTGTTTCTTGGCTTCGGGGAATCAAATAATCCCCGGTTTCAGCCGTAGGCCAACTCCGGCTTCGGCTGCGCTGCTGCTGGCCGTATCCAAAAAAGGAGGCCAGCCCTGCTCGGGACTGGACGAAGCTTCAGCAAACTCCAATTCATATTAGGGATTCCCGCTTGGCCTAGACGATCTTTCATATTTCATTTCCCTCGAGGACGGCTTGTTCCTCAACCGCGGTAGCTCTTGTTCTTCTTCCTTCTCAGAGGTCGATTCAGCAGCTTCAGTAACCTCCATGGTTAGTCTTTGTATTGCAGGTTCTAATCCTGAGATGGATTCTTGTGGGCCAGTCTCGGGATTAAAACCTGGCATAAATTCGATCGTGGTTTACATTACAATTATAGCTTCCATACCTGTTTATTTGGGATTATCTCCCGGATTAACTAAAAAAGAAGAATCAAAGAAAAGGCGGCGATTTAAATCCAGATTTCTTCAGTACCTTATGTAAAATCACAAAAAGAAAATAGAAGGGAGAAGCGAAAAATAACATGATTAAAAGTAATTGGAAAATATTGTCATTTAATGATAGAGTTTTGAACCCTGTCAAGTGATATTCCAATTATATTATTTTATTTTTGCTATATTATATAATCTTCATCTTATCAAAATAAGTATAACATACATAGTAAATATAAAAATAATAAATTTATTTTAATTTATTTTTCTGAATTATATCAAATGAAGGAATATAATTGTGCCATGCGTCATAATCTATTGATATTTAAAAATAGCTTTTATTACAATTATAATTCAATGAGATAAATAAGATATTTAAACAATAAAAAGTATAAACCACTAATTTAATAAAAAATATTAATAAATTATAACAAAATCAAGTATCTCAAATATAATTAAGATATAAGTGTCCATCCGGCTAAATTGGATAGACTAAATTATTCCAATCCCATCATTAAAAATAAAATAAGAACTAATTATGACTTGAATTGTTATTTTTATTTGGATCATCCATCTTTTATATATCCTGCAATTTTTAACAAAGGGATTTAACCCTAACCCCGTATCTTTAAGAAGTTAACAGAGTCAAATAATTTCTTGGGTAGTATTTACAAGAGTATGGTACTTAGCTTTAATACTCGAGTGATTAGTAACTATCTGTTTCTTATTTTTTTTATGAAAGAAGAGAATCACCTAAGAAAAAATAAAATTCAATAGTTGATCATCGATCTATAGGATCATCTGCTCAATCCGCATTAGCATAAGCTCGTAACATGAGAGGAGAGTGAGCCAAAAACTGGAGACTGTGAAAAAGTATACTTTTGAGATAACGTAGGATATAAAGTGTTGGAAATCGAATGTGTGACATACGAGTGTATACATAATTTTAAAAAATTACTACACCCAGCGGAAGTATGTTAACATATACACCCAATTTAACAAATTTAACTATATATATCACATATATGTCAAGTATAACTATTATACAACAAATTATACATGATGAACAATTGTGTATTTAAAAATTAAAATGTAAAGAACACTTACCTAATGAAGGTAGCTTTACAAAATCTTCAAGTACTCCAACAATCCAATTGAAGAGCTTACCTTGAAGTGAATTGTTGAACAATTCTAGTCCATAACGGTTTGATAGGATTATGGAGCTAGAATGATAGCTTAGTTTTACAATTTTCAGCACATGTATTCAAACTCTTTGAACACAAATTATTTGATTCTTAAATGGAGATGGTAAATATTTACATACAACTCTTGTTTAAATGATGGAAATAATTTCCATAGATTAATTAATTTTAGCACAACTCTTGTCTACAATTACTAATCTCTTTCTCCATTTTCATTTTTCATTTTGATCCATTCATGAGAGAAGAAGATAAAGAGAAGTTCCTTTTACTTTCAATACTTGAAAAACACAAAACCAAAACTCTCTCACTTATTATAAAATTGCTTAACCGAATCTTCTCCTCCAAAATGAATGAATGAATCAATTGTTAGCTAAAGTTTTGATTTTGTTATTCAACACTTTTTGCTAAAATAAAAATAAGTGCTCCACCAATTTAATTATTGGTCTTTCACTTAAGATTAATTTATTAAGTACTAGAATAATGACCACCTAAATAAATCATTACCTAACAAATATAATTATTTTAATCATATTAGGTAAATAAATGACCAACATTTAGGCACCTCATTATATTAAAATACAATGGTCATGATTAATATATTATCATATTATCTAATAATATAATAATAATATCTAATTTAATTATTCAAAATAATATTGAATAATTACTTTTTACCTTACTAGTTTTTACTACTAAGGTTAAATGGTAAAATTAAGGTAAAATTAAATCATGAACCAAATTGTGCCACTTGTTAACATCCTATTAATTAACAACTCTTGTTAATTAATTCAATGATGTACTTAATAATTCAATCTAATTCGCTACCCTAGTACGCAATGAGTACACTTCATATTGTGAGACTCTCTAAGTCCACACATGATTTGTCATATGGAGCTCCTCTATACATCCGTGACCGATGCCTCACACACACGTTACAGTTATTACAAATCAGCATGTTAGACCATGCAAGTTGAGGTTATTGCATATTGGTATAATCCCTCTATCATATATATCCTGGAAGAGCAAAGATATAGATCAGCATCATTAACTTATCTCCAGATTTATATTTCCATAAACAATATTCACAAACACTTTTGTGATATTGTTTATCCTTTTAGAATTTATTTATTGAGGTTCTTGTTTATGCTCAAAATGTAATGCGGCTATCGTAGTATAAATTGAGGTGTTGATCCCACGAAAAAGCTTTTGGCAAAATAGGTTAGTGAAGTAAAATATTAAAGCAGTAGCAAAGGAGAAAATTAATTAATTGGTTTAAGTGGATGGGATAGAATCGTCTATGAATTGAAGAAAACGTCTTATAATGATGCAAGCAAGGCTTTAAGAATCACAATTATACTTTATAAATCTTCTCTACACTTTAATTCAATATTTATAACTCAATTGAAAGTTTTACATCCCAAACACTCAATCGGAAGATATGTAAAATATAACACATTTGATAACATATGTATTTAATATGACTAAACTCTTTGCAAACATTAACATAAACCATATTTATTTACACAAGTTATCTAATATCAAAAATATATCATTTTGACATATTGTAGTAAAGATCAAGTTGAATATCAAACAATTATTATTTTTACATGTTATCCAAGATCAACAATATATTAATTGACAATATTGCAGTAAAAAATTAACATGTAATAATATAACCAATAACAATTATAATTCAACAAGAATCACATAAAGAAAGTATGACTGAAAATATATGAAACATGGGAATTATAACTTCTGAATTATAGAAAAATACTAGATAAGAGTTTAGGCATAAACAAACTTACAAACATTTGTAGCTTGTGACAAAGAATCAATATATAGAAGTAGATTTATTACACATAAAAAATCATCTCTTAGCCTTGCCAAGAATTCTAACTTAGATTACAATGCATGTTAATGAGAAAAAAATAAGAGAGAATTATCTCATGTTGAAAATGTCCTAAGAATGTCCTTATATAGGCAATGACTGGAAATATGTTAAGTGTGACTTCAATCTTCAATAATTTAGGTCAACTACTCGTTCACCTACTTGCAATATATTTTTGATAATATAAATGACCGATGTAGCCTTTTTGGCCGACATAGAAGTTGTAGCATTTTGTCTCTTATTTCTATAGGCACCGGGTTTATACAAATTGGATGAGTATCCAATAAGATATGAGTAAAATACCAAAGATATATTAGATTTTGGCCAACAACTATTTTACCCACTTGTAATACAATTTAGTCCATGATAACAACTGATTTGGACTTTACCATCAATATAAGAGTTATTGATAATTAAGTAATTATTTCAAAGCTTTAATAATTATACCAATTGGGTACGTATTTTGTGAGATATAGTCCAAATACGTGAGTTGGGTCAAGCTGAGCGGAAGTTATAACCCAATTCTATTGTATCTCAATTTTTGGCTCATAACATGTTAGATTTGACTTTTTAACTGTTCTTCAAGTTTGTGTAAGATTGAGTCATATTACTCCAGGTTCAAGAATTTTTTTATTTTAATTTTTACATTGAGAGTTACGTCCATTTTACCTAAACCTATACAAATAGCATTTATTAATCACAATTTAAGGAGAACACTTTATTTCAAGCTAAAAATACAAAAATACAAAAATTAGTGATATTAAATAGTGACTGAATCTCTTAATAGATATGCATTTTTATGCGTTCATCATTTATGCATTAGGATATACAACTTACTCATATGAGTTGATGAATCCTATATTTACGCACACCAAACTCCATGAGCAGCGAACCATATCCAGTGACATATAACGGTCAGACCATGAAAGGTCTCTAACATGTGCAGAACCAAAGTATGGTGGATCACTCACAAGCCCACTGTGGCGCTCAGGTCAAAAGATCACAAATACTACTCAACTCAAAAAACTTTCTATTGACAGCTTTATGAGATGTCTATTGGAGGTCTTTGTGAGTCTGTTCAATATTCAGTCCTCACTGAATACCTGTATGTCTATACAAGCTTACACTAAACTTATAGTTTGCTATGATTAACCATCTGGATCATCTAAATATAGACATACACTAATCTATATTAATAGGTTCCACCGATAGACCTATATCGATGAAATTAGATCAGAAACATCATGTTTGAGAACATACTTACATAATGACATTTCTTAGCACCATCTGCAACTCTTTATAGCTATGTCATTATTAATATATTCTCAGGTCATTGTCTTATTTAGATTTCGCTAACTCTATTAATCTGCTAACTCTTAGCACCACTAACTCTTAGTACTTTTGACTATTAGCATTGTTAACTCTTAGCACCGATCTAAACTCTTTTAGACCATATCTAAACTCCTTCAGATCATACAATATCTGAAACATTACAAACATCTTATCATTTATTATAAATAATGTTAACAATTTTATTAAAAATGATAATTGTATAAATACTATCATTAAATATTTATACATAATGAGTTGGCACGTAAGTACAAATCCTAATATAAAGAACTGTTGCGTAATGAGAGGTATGAGAAACGACCATAAACTGACTGATAACTTGAACAACATGAGCAATGTCTGGGCGAGTAGCTATAAAGTAGACCAAACTACCAACCAACTGATGACTATTAGCATTGCTAACTCTTAGCACCGATCTAAACTCTTTTAGACCATATCTAAACTCCTTCAGATCATACAATATCTGAAACATTACAAACATTTTATCATTTATTATAAATAATGTTAACAATTTTATTAAAAATGATAATTGTATAAATACTATCATTAAATATTTATACATAATGAGTTGGCATGTAAGTACAAATCCCAATATAAAGAACTGTTGCGTAATGAGAGGTACGAGAAACGACTATAAACTGACTGATAACTTGAACAACATGAGCAATGTCTGGGCGAGTAGCTATAAAGTAGACCAAACTACCAACCAACTGATGATAGAGGGTAGATTCATTGAGAAGAGTACCATCAGAGGATCAGAGTTTGGCATTAAGCTCTAGAGGAGTGGAGGCAGTCTTATTGTTTGTCAACCCAGCTTTAGCAAATAGACCAGATGTATATTTAACTTGAGAAAGATAATACCCAGTAGAGTCAGATAGTACTTCAAGGCTAAGGAATAAATGAGGTTACCAAGATCTTTCATTTTAAAGTATTGCTGAAGAAAGTTCTTGAAAGTGGAAATACCAAGAAGATCATCACCAATGATAATCATATCATCAACATAGAGAAGAAGGAGAACATAATCTTATGTTGTCTTGCAGACAAAAAAAGTTGAGTCATAAGGACTAGACTGAAAATCATGCTGAAGAATAGTCATACTAAACTTTGCAAACCATGCACGAGGAGCTTGTTTAAAACCATATAAAGCACGATGAAGTTTACAAACTTTGCCTGGAGGATATGGATGACCAGGAGGAGGCTTCATATACACTTCTTCAGTAAGATCACTATTAAGGAAAGCATTTTTGACATCCATCTGAAATAATGTCCAACTATGAACTGCAACAACAGCCAATAAACTTTAAACAAAAGTAAGTCTAGCAACTGCGAAAAAAGTTTCTTCATAATTAATTCTATATCCTTGAGTAAAGCCTTTAGCAACAAGACGGGTTTTATAACACTCAATAGATCCATTAGATTTGGTCTTGATCTTATACATCCATTTGCATCCAATGATAGTTTTATTAGATGGAAGAGTAACAAAATACCAAATATGCGACTTTTCAAGGGCCTGCAATTTTTTTGTCATTGCTTGTTGCCAAACAGGATTAGAACTAGCCTCAGAATATGATTGAGGATCATATAAAGAAATGGTAGTAGAGAAACATTGATAATCACAAAGTTTAACAGGAAGTTCTCTTATCTGAGATGAACGACGAAGAGAAGGTATAGAGGAGGCCTCAGTGATGTTGAGAGCAGATCCTTCAGACGAGGTAGGAGGCTCAGAAGCAGGCGTCGTTTCAGCAGATTCACCTGTATGAAACTCAGAAGAAATATCTGTAGGTGAAGTATCAGGAAAAAGATCAACAAAATTATTTGTAAAAAATTGTGACATAGGAGGAGATACAGATTTGAAGTTAGATAAAGAGGAAAACATCGTATGCTCGAGAAAGACAACATGACGAGAAACATGAAGACGGTTAGATATAGAATCCCAATACCTATAATTTTTATATTCTATCCTATATCCCAAGAAGCAATATAATCGAGTACGTGACTCGAGTTTAGTGTGCTCATGTTTTTGAAGTAGGATAAAATAAACACCACTATATACTTTGAGGAGTTTGTAATTAGGTGAAGTTCCATAAAGACGCTTATAAGGTGACTTGTTCTCTATAACAAGAGAAGGAATACGATTAATGGTAAAGATAGCAGTCAAAGCAGTTTCTTTCCAAAAACGTTCAGGACAAGAGGAAGAGAAAAAAAGAGCATGAGTAATGTCTAAAATATGTATGTGTTTACGTTTAGCTCTCCCATTTTGCTGAGATGTACCAGGACAAGACCCTTAACATATAGTACCATGTTCTTATAAAAGATTTAAAAAATCAGAATCTCTATACTTCATGGCATTATTAGTGCAAAAAAACCTTAATAGGACATGAGAACTGATTTTTAACCATCTGAGCAAAATTTTGATAAATTTTAGTAAATTCGGATCGTTATTTCATAAGAAACAACCAAGTATATTGAGAATAGTCATCAGATCACAAAATATTTAGATCCTCCTATTGTGGCATTTAAAGAAGGATCCCATATATCAGAATGTATAAGGTCAAATGGAGCATGAGAGATAATAGTACTATTATCAAAAGGTAAAACTAGTTATTTAGTTAAATGACATGTAAGACAATCATCTTTATTATCAGAAACAATACCTAAATGACCACTGGATACTAGAGATCGAATGCGATTGACTGACGCATGACCTAAACGAGATTGTCAAAGATGTAATGAAGGCACTGAAGAGGTAGATGCTGCAGATGAAAAATATAGAAAGGATAGATCTAAAGAAATAAGTTTATACAAATGTTCAACCTTATGGCTTATCCTAAGAGTCCGGCCGGTCTTTGGATTATGCACACAATAACCAGAAGTAGTAAACAAGACATTAAGACCAAGTTTGTATAATTAACCGGTAGACAAAAGATTTAATGTAAGGTTAGGAATAAAAAAAAGTGTCAGATACAGAGAGATTAGAGCAAGACACTTGACCAACATGGTTAATTTTCATAAGAGACCATTAGCAGTTTGAATAGATAGTAAATATGAATTAAGAGTTTTAGAGGAGAAAATTGTAGGATCAGAAGTCATATGATTACAACATGTAGAGTCAAAATACTAAGGAGAATTACCTAAAATATTAGAGGAAGCAGAAATTAAAGGTTTACCAGACTTAGAAAAGATTAGACAGAGTAAAGATTCAAGATTATTAGAGGAATCATTCGCACTATCCTGTGCTTAGTAACAGTAAGTCCTATAAAAGTAGCACCTTGAGATGGTCTAGGTATATGATACGGTTTAGGTAGAGCAGAACTAGCAGAATAATACCGAGAAGTATCACACTTATCCATAAATCTCAAAATATGCAAAATTGTGTTTTTTTTCAGTAATGACAACTTAGTCCTTAAACTTTTAAAAATTACAAGTTAAACCTAAAATTTAAGAATTATAAATTAACCTCTCAACTCTGAGTAATTATAAATTAGCCCCTAAATTTTTATTAATTATAAAATAATCCCTTAACTTTTAATAATTACAAAGTGACCCCTATATTTTTCTAAAATTATATAATGACCCTAAAAATATTATAATTGAAAAATAGTCTCAAAACTTTTAAAAATTAAAAAATGCCTCAAACAAATAGAATATTACGATCTGACTTTCAAATACTGAAAGGTTTGCAAACAAGCCCTTAAGAGGAAACAGTAAACTTCAAGTGGCACGTCCGGCCGGCTCTAACCTCTGATTGGCGTAAACTTGGCGGCATTTGAACGGTTGGTGACTGAGGATTCTTTTGATTAGGGTGGTGTTGGTCACGTCATCGTAGAATTGACAATGGCTGGCAGCAGTAGTCTTCAGGTGGCGCGTCCAGTGGTTTTTAGTCTCTGATTGACGCGTTGTTGATGGCGTTGAAACGGTCGGAGGATTCTGATTATTCTAAGATGGGCGGTGGCTAACACGGCAAACTTTTGGCAATTTTTTGAAAAACTCTGGTGGATTTCGACGAGTTTTAAAAATATTTCGACAAATCTCTAGCTAAACAAAGTGATAGTAAAGAAATCAAAACTCTGATACCATGTGAGAAATATAAAATGAGTTTATTTTACTATGTCAAATAATATACAAAATTTGTTTTTATATAGGCCTAAGATATATACATAATAGAAAATAATATTTTACATTAATACTATATATATACTATATATATATATATGGTATGAGAATATAAAGAAATCATTTTAAAATAATTTCTTAATAATAATAAAAGGAACAACATCAATTGTGGAGGAGAGGTCAACAAAGTAAACACAAGAATTATAATCTAAATTAGACCAATTTGCTAAGACATCAACATTTCCTATTGATATACACAAATGAGAGGGGGTCTAATATGTTTAAGAAAAACATGATAAACTCATATTATATTAAAGGGATGCTCTAAGTTAACCACCCTTAATTAGAGAAAAAGTTGATTGCAAACTAATACAGGTTCTACTATTGAGTTCAAACTATTTTTAAAAATTACATTTGATATAATCATTTTAATATTATTTGGGGATTGATTCAAGTTAAGACGACGCAGTAATTAAAACCCCTCATATCCACATCTCTAGATCGTAAATTCTAATCGCTATACCTTCCTCAAATAGACCTCTTTAGTTGTAAAATATATTAAAATTATGTCTTTATTTAAGAAATATTAAAATATATTAGGCACTTCCTCCCCTTTAGTTGTAATACAACTCTCAAATGAACCTATGTTACAAATAGATAAATTTATGTCCTTATTCTAAAAAAATATTAAAATATAGGGAATCTTAGTGTTATTACCCATTTTCAATCTCTATGTCAGCACAACATAAGTACAAAACAGAACATAAATTTATCTGATATTCAATTTCTAACAAATGAGATTTATCCCCAATCCTAGGTGTCACTGAAAATCTAATTTTTTTTTGGACAATTAGGGATAACAATTCCCTTCCTTAGTTGTCACCTATTTTATTTTATGCAAAGTGATTTTTTCACAATCCTACTAAATTTAAGTATATTTTTATCTTTATATTTTATTTATGAATAATGTTAAATTTATATAATTGGGATATAAAGTATATATTTTAAATAATGTGTCATTATTTGGTGAATACCACTTATTAAATAGTTATTAATTTTTTATATTTTTTTAATAATGTAGTAATTATATAATACTAATTAATAATAAGATCATTAAATATTAAATCAATTAAAATAAAAATTTTATATTTTAACTATGTAAACATAGCATTAGTGTTCGTTTATTGTATAGTTTGAAAAATAAACCGCACGTCTCTAATTATCCGTGACTGCAAAGTACTTATGATGATGTAAAATAGAAGGCTACTGAAAACTAATATAATGCTAATTAAGTTTTTGCAAGAATCAACATCATTGTTGTTGGTGGCCAAGGATTTACATCATTATAGACCTAATTCTTATTTTCATAATATAAGAATTTCATTTGTATTTCTTTTTCTTTCTCTATAAGTTAGGAATTTGTTTATATTTGAAAATTTTTTATATACTTTTAAAACATTAAACATAGCGAATGTGTTTGTTTATCGTAGTCCTTTTGCAAAGTTTGAATAATAAATTCAATTTGCTCGTTTTAAAATTATTTCGATGTGTGAGATTAGTCAAATACTTAAAATTTTCTCTTTTCATCAATAAGAATCTATCACTTGTTAGATAGTTATTATACAATATTAATTAGATAACATATTAATTAAAATATAAAATTTTAATTTTAATTTAAATTTATGTAAGCATGTTAATATTAACATGGTTTTTTTTTTTTTAAAAATATCAATAAATGTTAGACCTTGTAATATTATAGAGGAAAGAATGGTGAGTTACCAATTGGCCAGAGCAGAAAGGCAGCATTTGGCTATTGTGATCTTAAGAAGCTGGAATCTGAGGCTTCATCATTTAGGGATGATGTTGGCTAGCCATGCATACGTTATTTTATCATTGTAAGAAAGTTGATTAAAAATTATTATAATATAATTTGAGGAATAAAATCAAGTGTATTAGATACACACGAAAAGTAAAATGGACGCGAAAAGAAGCGAATGGAGAAGGCGTGACTATCCAGGTCTAGGCACTGCGGTGCTAGGATGTAGTGCCATGGTGCTCATAGGTAGTGCCTATAGCGCCATAGTGCCAAAAGCCTAGCACAACAGCATTGGGCACGATCAAGGTAGCGTTGCGGCACCAGGAAGCTAGCTTTGTGGAGCTGGTGCAGAAAAAAGGTTTCCCGTTTTGAATTATTTTCTAAGTGTTCTAGGTGTTTCTAATACGACTTTCTCACGTTTAGGGTTAACTTAAGTCATCCTAAAGTCTATATAAAATTCCTCTATTGGCTTGTAAATACAACTTTGTGAACATCACAATAATTATGGTGATTTGTGAGTTTAGTGATTCTTTGTGAGAGGAACCCCTAGTTACAAGAGAGAATTGTGTTCTTTATGAGTTCTTTCTTGTAAAAAATGCATACTTTATGAGTGCCTTGTGATTCAATAATAAAAGAGTGTGATCTTGATTCACCACAGACATAGGCAAGTTGTCGAATCACGTAAATTCTGTGTGTGTTGTTCTTCTACCTTCTCATTATACTTTTCTTAATTGCTTAGTTGCTATGTTATATACTTACGGTTTATTTCTTGATTATTGTTTTTGCTTCAACAAACTGGCATCATGGCAAGGTTTTAAGCAAATATGGCTATACCTAAGTATGAGGTAGAGAAATACAACAAGATAAATGGCTTCAATCCGTGAAAAATGAAGGTTTAGACGTTATTGGTGAGTCAACGGTTAAGCTCGGCATTGAAGGAGAATGCAGCTCTATCTAGTGAAGAAGAAAAGATGCAAGAATCATCAAAGGTTGAAGTAGAAAGAAGGAACATTAAGGAAAGAGCTCACTGTACAATCGTTTTGTCACTGAGTGATGGAATACTGAGGAAAGTAACAGGTGAGACGACAACAATTGGTCTTTGAAAAAAGCTTGACTTTCTTTATATGCGGAAGTCATTAGCCAACAAATTGTATATAAAAAATAAGCTGTATCAACTATCCCTGTCAGAGGGGACACCTATGAAAGACCATATAGATGCCTTCAATAAGATCATTATTTATCTTGAATCTATCAACATTAAGATAGAGGATGAAAATAAGGCAATCATCCTACTGAGTTCACTTTCTAAAAGTTATGAAAGCTTTGTTGATACGTTACTCTATGGCATAGAGAGTTTAACGATGAGTGATGTGAAATAATCATTAAACTCAAAGCTATTAGGAAAGCAGATTGAGGGTAATGGAGAAAGTTTATCTGTAAGAGAAAAGTCCTCTCATAGAGATGGTAAGAAGAAGGTTCTAGACCGAAGTCCAGGACTCCTAGGAAGTGTTATTATTGTAAGAAAGAATGGCACTTCATAAAGAGTTATAATCCTAATCCTAATTGGAATAAGAGTCTATGTGTTTTGAAAGTTCAAAACTTTCAAAAACTTAAAAATTCGAATTGGAAACAAACTTCCCCCGCTCTGCTGCCGTAGGGTTGGGTTATGTCATGGCCAGCGCCGCGGCATTGGACATGCTGTTCTAGGCGCTGCGGCGTTTAGTTCTGGCCGCCACGATGCTCAGTCTTATACCGAGCTTGGAGTTTTTCTCTCTTTTTTTTTTACGCTCAGTTCTAGACTTCCTCATGTATGTCTTACATGTCTTAGACTTCCTTATGCATGTTTCATATATTCTAGACTTCTTGTGACTCTTATCTTTGATATTCTTCACAATTCTTGCCCAAACAAGATTGTTGAATCACTAAATCTCTAATAAATCATTCCTTGATTCAAAATCTCAAAATAAGAATACTTATGGATTTGATCCACACCAATACTCTATCACTTAGAGTTGAGTCCAGTTAAGTCTCTAACAAGACTTAACTTTCCCTGGGCTGGTGACTTTGGTCTCCAAAGGCATTTCTGCACCTTGCATAGGGTATTGATGCGTTGCACTCATTTTTAACCTTCATAACCTCGATGAGCACAGTTTGAATGTTGTCTAGTGGTCTGCGTTGCACTCTTTTCCAACCCTCATCACCCCCCATTGTGCTTCTTACCCTCAAACCTTATAGATCCTTTTTCTACAATCAGTTTTTCCTTTTCCGCTCTAACTGAATACCTCTCTTCATCGAGCTTGCCCAGGGATATCAAGTTCCTTCTCAGATCAGGAACAAGCCTTACACCATATAAGTCCCTAGTTTCTTTACTTTGCATCATCAACTTTATGTCACAAACTCTCATGATCTTACAAGTCATGTTATTCTCCATTAGAGCTTTGCCTCTCTTGGCTTTGTAGTTGGTAAACAATGATCTGTTAAGACACATATAGAGGCTACATTCCGAATCTAGTATCTATTTTTTAGCGTACTTTCCCCTTGAGGTTACCAACATGTTTACAACTTCAGTATCTTCTTTAAGATTACCGATAGTAGCACATCCATCCTTGTCTTTTGATCTAGGACAATCATTTACAAAATGCCATTCCTTATAACAAAGGAAACACTTCTTCGATTGGTTGCTATTCTTTTATTGTACAAGCAACATTGCTCTATTCTTGGATTTAGATCTCTTTGTCAATTCTTTTGAGTTTAATGATGCCTTGACATCATTCATCGTGAAGGACTCCTTATCATACAGTAACGTATCCACAAAGCTTTTATAGCTCTTCGGCAACAAACTTAACAAGATTATAACATTGTCTTCATCCTTAATCTTAATGTCTAATTTTTCAAGACTTATGATGATCTTGTTAAACCTGTCAATGTGGGCTCTCAATGAAGATCCCTCATGCATGGTTAATTGATGCAGTTTCTTTTTCACAAAAAGTCTATTTGCAAGAGACTTATTCATGTATAATGCTTCGAGTCTCTTTCATAGCCCAAAGTGATTTCTTCATCACCAGCTTCCCTTAATACTTCGTCGCTTAATACAAGGATTATGGTGTTGTAAGCCCTTTTTTGAATTATGTCCCAATCTTTCTGCCCGGACTTTGAGGTTTTCGTCCCTTCACTAGTTGAGGAATTGGCTTCCTCTAAAGTCGAGTATAGCCCTTCCTTTATTAATAGAGCCTTAACATTTTTTCCTCAAAAGATTGAAGTCATTTATCCCATTGAACTTCTCTATTTCTTGCTTGATTGTAGCTATAGTTTAAATACCCTTGATGTGTATTATCGAGCCTTAGCTCTGATACTAGTTTGTTGGAGGAATTGCCATTCTCCACTTGATATCTAGGTTATTCATCTGCGCAAAGAGGTTAGGGTTCAAGGTTTGAACTTGGTTATAGTTCTTCGCTTTAACCTAATCTCAAGGAGAGAAGGGCCCAACATTCACTTATGCAGATTTTTTGCTCCCTAATTAGTCAAGACAGGGAATTTTTCAGTATGTTAGCGAAGAACCTTAACCAAGTTCAAGCCTTAAACTCTAATCTCTTTGTGTAGAGGAATAACCTAGATATCAATGAGAGAAGGGCGATTTCTCCAACATTCACTTATACAGATTTTTGGCTCTTTGATTGGTCAAGATAGGGAATTTTTTAGTATATTAATTTGGAGCTGCTGGAATTAGAGGAATGGTAGGTTACATGGCATGGAAGAAGAGATGCTGGCATAACTGCTGATCTAAAGAGCAGCTGCTCTTCTTTTTGAATTCCAAATCCTGTAGGTTATGAATTTTAGAGATAGGTGTAATCTTCAGGTCGGCTGTAATAGCAGTGCCTTATCCGAGGATCAATTGTGATGGCTTGCTCCTTGTAATGGCTTCCTAAAGTTGAATGTCAATGTGTCAGTTTTGGGGGAAAGGAATCTGATGTGGTGTGGCTGGGTACTTAGAGACTTAATGGGTGTGGTGAATGCGTTTTTTTAGGGGAAATGAATCTTTTGTTTCCTTTTGCCCTTATTTGTCAGCTGAATGAGTTTTTTTTATTTATTAAAAGCTCTTCAAGATATGTAAAATTTTAGGTGCCAAGGCCTTTTGATGGTTGAGTCGGATTGCAAGGTTATAGTGGATGCCATCTCCTCATAGCAATTTAATAAGGTAGAAGGAAACTTGTTGCGATTCATTGTTTCATTACTACACAAATTAATACGGTTATATTTGGTTCTCCGAGAATTGAATAACCATGATTCAGTTTGATTCCGGCCAAAATAGAATCAAGCTAAATCGTGCCCACTTCGTTTAATTCTGCTTCAATAATATTTATAGAAGCGAAATCACACAAACAAGCAATATAACCCAAGCAATATAGTGTAGAATAAGTAATTAAAAAATTAAAGAGAGAAAAGATAGAAGAAGAACACACAGAATTTACGTGGTTCAGAAACTTTTCTACGTCCACAGCGGATCAAGATCACTCACTTTTATTATTGAATTACAAGTCACTCACAAAGTATGCATTTTACAAAAAAAAATTCACAAAGAAATACTTTCTCTTACAACCTAGAAATTTTCTCTCACTAAGAATCACAAACTATATTTTAATCACAAAGATTTTTTAGGTTATATTTACAAGCCAATAGAGAGCCTTTATATAGGCTTTAGGACAATCTAGCTTTACCCTAAATGTATGGGAGTGATATTAGAGAGTCCTGGAACCATTGGGAGATGAAACAAGTCGTATTAATTCAGGAAATTCTTCCTGCGCTGCGCGCCACGGTGCCCAGCTCCCGTTGCCATGGCGATGGGAAACTTGTTTGGGTGCCGCGGGTCTAGTCATTTGGCGTCGCGGTGCTCAGGTTCTGCTTTGGGCGCCGCAGCGCCCAAGACCTGGTCGCCGTGGCGCCCACACCTGGGCACCACCCTTTGTGCCTTTCGCTTCTCTTTGCGTCCGTTTTCGATCCTCGCGTACCCAACACACTTGATTTACTCTCTAAATCATATTTCGATAATATTTAATTAATATTCTCATAGATATTTATATGACAGGAGCTTTTATATTAATTCTCAACTTAGGTGTTACAGGCAGATGAACCTTATTCTATATTAGATATTTGTTGTGTCACTGGCTCCCTGCACCTGTAACATCTTTGTGTATAGAAAATTTTCATAAAATTCCCGAATAAACACACAGAACCCCAGAAAATGAGTCTTTTTTAGAATTTCAACCCATGTTGTCTCGTCTTCATTGCCCCCTTTGCGATAAACAAAGGCTTCTAATTACCCAAAAAGAAACGATCCTATTTGAATATTTGCATCCACAACGTTGTGATTTACGCTGAAATTCTTGGTCCCAAATAGCTTAGTGGTTTTGGATATTGATATTGAAGTTATAGCTCCAGCACAGATGCCTATCATAACAGTGCTAATATAGAGAGCTATGTTGGTTTTGTGAGAAGTACTATAAAAGCTCCTGCCATCGGGGCTATTAATGCAGCTAGAAAAGCTGGGCTTGGAATCATATCTGTACTCCTAAAAGAAAATCAAATAATCTATTTATTAGCCACTTTTTTAAGTACAAGAAAAAAGTGATATTATGTGTACACATATTAGGAAATATGAAAATTATGAAATATAAAATAAAAAATTTTGGACGTAAAATAAAAAAATTGAAACCTATATCGAAAAAGTTTGGAGAACTGTATAATTCAGCCACCGTACAATAGAATGACTAAACAAAAATATGGATTATGAAATTTGCACCGGTCTAAAAGCAACAAGTGGTTACAGAAGTCAAATGCGTGCTTTAAATATTTAGTGACACATGTTATTATGTATATGTTGTTTCATTAAACACCTCGGAAGTAGATGTGAATATTTGATTTGGTAGAAAAATGAAGAAGCAAATGCACCATTGAATGGTCTAGTAATTGTCACCTAAATGAAAAAATAATTAAGGAGATGGAGTTCCTTTGAGAAGAAATAGTCCAAAAGAGATGGGATGAGAAAGCCAAAGAAATCAAATGAAGAGGACAATGAAACAAGAAAAAGAATTTTAGGAGTAGCCACGAGACTCGGCTATTTGTCCCAAGTTATTTAAAAACACTAGACCAATTGTTGCACCCGAGAAATACACAAGAAAATATTACTAAAATTCCACTCTTTGCAGGATCAACTTCACTCTGATTTCTTGTTTGGCATCCACCTCACGAGTCTCTCTTACATTTTCATCCTCTATCACTCTAGTTTCCATTCTCTCGATGCCGAGATTCTCCTCTATCATCGAATTATGCGACTTTTGCTCTCTATTTAGTCACCATTTTTCTGCCAAAACATTTTTAATTTTCTATGCTAATGGAATTACAAATGGGACTAACAAGCATTAAGCCATACCAATCAAATTACTACCTGGCAACAAACTTCTCGAAACCGAGCCAAAACTGCCAATAATGACGCAGATTCTGTAACTATTGCTACCACAAAAATGAAAATGAGCCTACCTCTCATTCTTTTGCGACATGTCATTCCACGGCTAATTCTCTAGAAGATCAACGACTTCGAGTCAAACAGTCACGATTTGTCTTCAACCTGAATTTGAGGTAATTGTCGGGTTCTCTGGCCTAATTCTTATTTTTGGTTTGGTCGTTGAGCAAACAAAGTTAATGAAACTAACCAAAAAAAATAAAATAAAATAAATCATATATAAACATATAATCCGACATCATCAATCATCGATAGTTGATCTTAAGCTCATTTCAGTGTATTTTTAACTTCAGCTAAGTTTTTTTTAGTTCAATTTCTAGAAATTAAAATTCTTTCCAGCAGTCCTGCGCTTTGTTAATTCATCAACTTTGATCGGTTTTGCCGTCGAGATAAGCTTGGGTTTATGCGAATGTACCACACAAGAAGAAAGCTTCTGAGGATGAAAAGAAGTAACGCTTTTTTTTTTCTACTGACTTTTACTATGAACTGCTTGCTGATTGTTGAATTTGAAAACTTAATGTGTTTTTGATAAAATGCACTATGGCGAGGAAGGTTGTCCGGTTGCAGCTCCTAGTAGCTTTCTGGAGGATGAAGAACTACATTTTGAGATTGAGATGATAGATTTTGCTAAAGCCAAGGCAACATATAAAATTTGGTATCTGTATTTATTTCTCTATATATATTGTTTTCCATGATAAAATGTGCTATGTGGTTTTTGCCATCTTTCGTCATTGTATTGGACTTAAGCTAAGATCTATGTGGCTTCTAATTTTATTATTGATTTGGCTAACTTGCAAAATTGCAAACTAATATATGCCTATTTTCAGGGAGAATACTGATCCTTCAATTTACTGACAAATTATGTTTCAGGACTTGTTAGGGGCAACAATGAAGTTGACAGAGTTCTACGTTTTCATTATTTAATCTATACGTTTCTTCCTGTCGTGAGACAAATAAACTAAGACCAGAGTGCTAAGCTAGAAATAGAGGCAAAAATAAAAGGTAGATGATGTTTTTCCTCTAGAGCTTCATTCTCTAATTCTTCTTGTTGATCTTCTGACCTTAAACTAGCACATCCACCATCTAATCATAGAATTTCCCAGCAGAAGGTATCTCTAATGTCCCCATGTGTGAAAGGTCAGAAACCCTCTGAAGTTGAGATTCAGCAAGCAGAATTTAAATAAAATAGCCAATGTTGCTGGTATGCACCTTGCCGCTGATTCCTTTTCCCAAATTGCCAAAATTTTATGGACTATTTTGTAAGAAGTGAAAATATTTTAGGAATTTGGTGGAAGAATAAAGGAGTTGGATGATAATATACAAGAGGAGAATTTGAAAGGAAGCGTCTTTACTTTTCACTTATTTTGTTTCTTTGAGCTTGGATACAATACAATGCAATACGACCTATTTATACTTGTTACAACCGACTTTAACTTTTAATTTAGACAATATATTTGCAATATCTCACCTAACCTGGCACAACTCAACCCGAGTCATTATTAAGAATCGAGGCAGATTCTACAATGATATAAGATTATTATACTCTTTATTCATTGTATTTAATACAACAAGTTTATGTGTTTCAACAAAAATGTATGTGTACATAAAATATACAAGACATAACAACTCATGCAACTATACGTGTCGTGGGCCAACTTCAAAATGTCAAGACTGTATCACATCGCACGAATTTTTGCGATAACTTAAAAAAAAGGAAAAAAAATAGAAAAATGGTGAACTTGTGGCTCAGTGAGTAGATATAATATAAAAATATTATATAATTTGAATGTATTATAAAAGATAGCTTCTTAATAATAATTTAATAATAAATAATATTATATATAATGTACATGTAGAAATCTATAATATAAAATAATCATGAAACTATATACTAAGTAATTAATAAAATTGTACTAAAAATATAAGTTGTTATAAAAATCTGTACTAAAATTGAAAATCATAACAAAATACTAAGAATATGAAAATCTGTAAGTTTAAGTTGTCATGAAATCTATTCTAAAGTTGAATATATATATGTAGCTTAGAAATATGTACTACATATATACTGAAAACCACACCAAATTTGTATTCGAGAAAAAGCTCGTCCAACCTGGCGGAGTAACTCACGTACAAGCAGAGCGAGAGATTTGAGTTGGTCTAACCTGGTGGAATGCTGCATCGCTTGGGCTGAGCAAAATAAACTGGTCTAACGCATGCGCAAAGTAACTACACTAAAGTGGAGAGGACGCATATGATGGTTCAAAAATTACTACTATATAATATTATGAAAGTATAATTATTCTAAAATAAATATGTTTATATCGAACATAATTATAAGTTATATTATAATAAATTCTAAAATATTTTTGAATATACTAAATAGTATAAATATTTATTTGTCTAAAATAAATTTTGAATAAAGTAAATATGATAACGTATAATCAAATTATAAACTGCTGTATTAAAAACTATATATATATATATATAGTTATTCACTCACAAAATTACATTAATCTTAAGTTAGTTCTAGATCATGAGGTCTACTAGTTATTAGTACTCCTCTTATATTATAAAGTATAAAGATATATCATTAGAATTAATATGTATCATAAAAATTGAAACATTAATATTTTAATTTTATAAAACTGTTACTCATTGAATCACTAGATACTAATCTAACTATCCACTTAAAATTTCTTCTTTATTTTCTTTTTTATTCTCTCATGGCCTCTCTTCTTTTTCTCTCTTCTTGATTTCTTTCTATCTTTCTCTTCATTTTCTTTCTTTATTTTTTTTTCCTCTTGGTTTCTTTCTTTTCCTTTTCTTTTTTGTTTTAATTCTCTTGCTCTGTTTAACCAAAATAAAACAAATCATTGATTTTTTATATACTACAGCCACTGCCCACTTAGCCAATAAAACAAAGCCATTGCACTTAATTTATTATTTATTTCTTTTTCTCTTATAATGCCACCATGCCCAATGTATTAGTGCCTCTTCCAGCAATCCATTTACCAAACAGTTGCATTATATTATTAATCAAAATCCACTTAACTCATTTTCACAAAGTCACATGTCTCCATTGCTTAGATAAATAATACCACTCATTAAAGTTAATGAAACAACTAAAGGCCACATGTATTACATAACCCCTTGAATTATTTCTTTATTCAAGAATTTTCTAGATATTCTAGAATTTTGTACTTAGATTGTTTCTTTAATTTTGACTATTAATAATTCTAGAATCTAAATATTTATTTCTAGCCCTTCAAGAACTAGATATTTATTTGTAGCCCTTTTAGAAATTAGATATTTTACAAGATTGTAAATTATTTTATTTTTAACACCCCCTCTTAATTTGTAATTTTCATTTGATCTCTGAGGGTCTTGAACTTTTCAATTGACAACACCTTTGTAAAAATGTTTGCAAGCTGTTCTGTGGTCTTGATATGACATTAGATCTGAGACAGAACATGTACTCAGAAGTACTCTTCCTGTCATCAATTGATCCTGTCTAGTCACGGTCTATATAGCCAATTAGCTTGAAGTCTTCTTATTGAACATATTGAATGCCATAGTCTTTAGTTCCTTTCACACATATGAGAATCCTTTTTGTAGTTGCCTAAAGAAACTTGCTTGGCTCACTTATAAATCTGGATACTATGCTCACTACATTGACAATATCTGTCTTGTGTTGGTGAGATAAATCAGAGATTCGACAAGAATGCGATAAGTTGACGCAACCACTTTTTGAGCTCCATTATCCTTTGAGAGTTTTTAGTTTATAGCCAATGGAGTTTCAACTGGCTTACAATTTGCCATTCTGAATTTCTTTAGCATGTCTTCAACAAATTTTTCTTGACAGATAAAAATGCCTTCTTCAAATTATAAGACTTATATGCCAAGAAAATATCTCATGAGGCCAAGATCTGTCATCTCAAATTCTCCCATCATAGCTTTTCTAAACTTATTTGCAAGTTTTGAATTTGTGTTAGTGTAGATCAAGTTATCTGCATATAGGTAGACAATTAAAAAATCGTGTTAATTTACTTTCTTGATGTAGAGTAATGGCTTACTTAGACTTCTCTCAAATCAATGCTGATAGAAATATTGATCAATTTTATTGTTCCAAGCTCGCGGTGCTTACTTCAGACCATACAATACTTTTTTGAGCTAATAAACTTTATCTTCCTTACCTTTTTGGACATAACCTTGTGGTTGCTCCACGTACATTTCTTCATTGTACTCGGTCTTGTAAATCCATTGAGAAATACTAACTTTACATCTAGCTGATAGACTTTAATCTTCAATTATGCTGCAATTGCATGAATTGTCTTTATTGTCTCCTTGCGAGTTATTGGTGCAAACGTCTCGTTGTAGTCATTGCCAGGCTGTTGAAAAAATTCCTTTGCAACTAATCAAGCTTTATTCTTTGGAATAGAGCCATCTTTATTGTACTTGGTCTTGTAAATCCATTTGAGGCCAATGAATTATTTTTATTGAGGGCGATTAATAAGTTCTCAACTATTATTTTTCTTAATAACATTTATTTTTTCATTATTTTTTCATTTATTGCCTTGACCCATTTTTCTTCTTTAATAGCATCTTCAAATTTTTAGGGTTCAATTGGATTTAGTGCCATGTTACAAGTATCATAAATTTCTCTAAGAGAACGCACCTTTCTTGGTAATGATGATCTCGAGCTTGCTAGACTTGCTTCTGATGAGGCTGTTGTTGTGGTTGACTCTTTATTCGTTAAAGTTGTTGCTTCATCTTTAATCATCATGGGAGCTTTAGTACTGTTAGCTTCCTAATTTCAAGGCTTCATCACATGATTTAGAACATTTTAAGAAATTACTAGTTCACTTGTTTTTGAATTTATTAGCCTATATTCTTTAGAATCTTCACTGTACCCAGTGAATAAATACTTCTATCATTTTTCAACAAAATGTTCTCTGTATTTTGATAGAGTGTGAGCATAGGCAATACACCTAAAGATTTTGAAAGAGCTCACCTTTCGTTTCCTCTTGTGCCATGCTTCAAATGAAGTTTTGTTCACAACTACTTTTGTAGAAGATTTGTTGAGGATGTAAACTGCTGTATGAATTGCTTCAGCCCAAAACTTGTTAGAAAGCTTATTTGCTTTTAACATGCTTCTGGCCATCTCAATAATTGTTCTGTTCTTTGGTTTTGCAACTCCATTTTGCTAAAGGTTGTAGTGTACAATCAATTCTCTCTTGATTCCTTGCTTTTGGCAATATCTTGTCAACTCCTTAGAAGTGAATTCTCCACCACAGTATGTTCTGAACACCTTCAGTTTTTCTTTACTCAGCATTTTTGCTAGTGCCTTAAATCGTTGAAATGTGTCAAATGCTTTTGAATTTTAATTTAGAAAATACACCTACATATACTTGTTGTAGTCATCAACAAAGAGTAAAAAATATCTTTTTTTTATTAAGTGATGGAGTACGTGTTGGTCCACAAATATTTGCATGAACCAACTTAGGTAGCGCTTTGGCTCGCCAAGATGTCTTGGTGAATGAAAGCTTGTAAAGTTTTTCATAAATACATCCCTTACAAGTTTTTTCTTCATTTTTTATAGAAGGAAGACCAATCACCATATTCTCTTCCTTCAATAATTTCAAAGATCTATAATTTAATTGTCCATACCTCAAGTGCCATAAAAGTGACTCACTGATATTTTCAGCAGTTAGGCCATGGTTTTCTTTCAGTGGCATTGATAAAGTGAAGACTTTATTTGGTGACATTTTTACTTTTACCACCAGTTGTTTATTTCTTTTGTTAATTATAATGCCATAATCTTCATCAAATTTTACCATGTAACATTTTTTAATAAGCTAGCCAACATTTAATAAATATTAGGTCAATCTAGGAACATAAAGCAAATCTAAAATAAATTTAGATTGACCACTTTGGCCAGTACGGAAATAGTTCCCTTACCTTGGACACTTTGTAACTTTTCCATCTCTAAGTTTCACTTGAAAATTTTCTTTTTCATCAAGGCTAACAAAGCAATCACGATTTCCTATCACATGATTGCTGCAACCACTATCTAAATCCCAAATATCTTTTGATTCTTGTTGAGTATTCATACAAGTAAGGAAAACTTCATCTCATTTTCTTTTGAAAATATTGTTTCATTATTTTTCTTATACCAATAATTTATCCATGTGATTTAATTTATTGCACATTTTGCATTAATATCAATATTTTTCACTTGCATAGCCTGATTTTTGTAAACATTGCATTAAGGGTTGGAAGAAACATATTGAAATAACCTACCCTACGTTCTCTAGAAATTCAGGGCAAGTCCTTACTTATTCCTCTCTAGCAAATGATATAGTCATAAAAACCAATGGTTTTTTTTTTTCAATCCGATACACTTTCCCTACCTATCATACTTTATCCACTTGTAATATTCAACCTATCACACATTAACAAATAATCATCCATAACCCTTAACTTATTGTCATTTACTATTGATTTGAACAATACTCATCTTCCACAAATTAAACACTATCATATCAATCAAATTATACATTCAATATTGAATACACAAGGTTGAATAATTAGCAAGTAATGTTACTCTATCACAATAATATAAATATACCAATCTTAAAATTAATGACTTCTTATACTAGTGTCTAGCTTAACTTCTAGGCTTAAACTCTAATAATTTAATTAGTTCCTACAATATCTTGAGGGGGTAAATGTTGTGAGTCGATTGACCTAGTGAATGGAGGTGATTAAAAATATATATAAAAATGTCTTTACAACATATGATAAACTCACAAATAGCATTTATCTAATTATTCATTATGAAAAAAAAATAAATTGCATAAAATGATCTTTACTTAAAGTATATAAAATCTATGTGTAAAATCGCTTACCATAGAAAATGCATTTTCTAATCTCATAATACAATAATATAAATCATGATAATATAAATTACATAAAATTATGTTCTCTGTAGGAATCTAAAATATTCTATCATACCTTTTCTTAGTTGAGTATGGTGATATTTAAAATATTATATACTACTATTTATATAGAAAATCACACTAAACTTGTACTCGGGGGAGGGGGCAGGGAAAACCTTGTCGTACCCAAAATATTCCTCCGACAGAGCATTGGACGTACTAATCTCATATCCTCATCGTACACATGCGCAGAGCAAATTGGCTTCCAAAGAGCATAGCACCTATACACATAGCCTAAAGCCTATGTGCGTACAGACGGGCCCCAAAGGCCTGATCTCATATCTCTATCTAAAGGGGGAGGGTACAGCCTAGTGGTTTCAAAAATCATATCCTTTATACAACATATATATACTTATAATATTCATTAAATCATATCTCATACTCTTTAAATCTCAAACCACTTAAAGAAACATCATTGCTAATACATGAAAAATGCTATCTCAAGTGTAAACATGTCGGGAGCCAAAATTATAATATAGATGTTTTCTCCTAATTATAAAATAAATCATTTATAAAATAAAGCATCATTAAAGATAAATGATCATCAAGAAAAAATATAAATAAAAAGGAACCATGCTCATCATACTTTAAAATATATTTATCTAAATTTATTACGTACAAATCGTAAAAGTAGTTTAAGTATCCACTCACTAAACTCCTCAAGCTAAATTCTGCATTTCTTAACCCAAATCATAAAGCCTATCTCCCTAGAGTCCTAAAATGATGATAATTAAAAATTTAAACCCATAAAGTAATGTAAATCTGAAATTGGGTCATAATTAATCTAAAATGGGATTTGTTTTTCAAAACTGTTAGATTTCGACAAATATTACATAATCGATTTTCTCATGCATCAAAAAAGTCCATTCACCATAGAATAAAACTTTATTTATCTCAAGACATAAATCATCATCAAATCAAGTCAATTAGATTTATCCCCTTTAAAAATCCAAATCTTAATTATACTTAAATCGAAGTCCTCAATTTGATCAAATCAAAATATTCTATTGAGCAGCCTTTAGTATCCGAATTTCATAAACTTACATACTTGTTTAAAAATTATAAAACACCTCAAAATTACTCATAACACATATCTTAGTATATTATAAATTATACAAGACTTAATTCACACAAATAATATTTTAAAACGAATCTATTTTACAGATTTCGAATTTATCAACTAAATCCTGCATTAAGACTAGTCTCACTAGACAAATCATAACAATTCGAAACCAAGGCTTTAAATGCCAAATTTTAGATATGATATACTATACATATACAAATATCATTTTTCAGAAACTTATAAGTTTCTAATATTGTTTGAGACATCAAATAAGTTTGTCATTTGATCTTACTACAGAAACAAGGGATTCTCATAATCATCTTTGAAAAATCACTAAAAATCATATTTATTGAATTTTTAAACAATTCAAAGTTATTAATGTCCATATACATGTATCATTTAACCATCAAAATCTCAGAGCTTAAATTACTTTACAAAAATTTATAAAAGTTTTAGATTAACATACTGTCAAGAAAATACAACTGAAGCTTATGTATAATTCCTCCTCTTATCGTACAATAATTACCAATTTTCAAAAAACATATAATTAAATCTTCAACTTTTATCCAGAAATTATAACTCAAGCAAATCATATAATAACCTCAAAAAAATTAGGGAAATAGTTAGTACATATCTCTTAAGATCATAAAATTTCTTAAAACCCAATTTTTCTTTTTCTGATGCTTCTTCTTCTTCTTACTCTCTTTAAAAAAATGGAGGAGGTCAGAAAAATGAGGGTTGTAGAGAATAAGATGTATATATATGTTTTGGCAATTTGTATTTAGCAACTACTAAGAATTATCAATAAAATCTAAATTTTGCTCTTTTTCTCAAATTAACCCATAGTCCTTTCTTAGTATTTCATTTTGGTCCTTAAAAAAATTTTGAAAATCTTACAAATCACCCCAACATCAAAATTAAATCATAATCTATAACATTCACCCTTAAGTTCAAACACCAAAAATTTCACTTGCTATGATTATGTGATCATTACTACTCTATTTCTTAAAAATAAAATTGGTGGTGGTTATTTCACATATCTTTGCTCATTCTTTCCTTTCCACTCTCCATAATTTTTAAAATTTCTTCCATGACCACGTAGGTCTTGAAAAGTCCCATCTCTTTTATTTTCTTTTTCAAAATTTTCACTCCCCCTTTCTTTAAAATTTAGCTTTTGATTGAAATGCTTATTCAGTTGACTACTTCATAAACCTACTCATTGTTGCTTCATGGGCCTCCAAAGAACTCATTAGTTCATGTAGAGAAAAATTTGATAAATCTTTTGCTTCTTCTATGGCATCAATAATATGCTCAAATTTAGAAAGAAGGCTTCTTAATATTTTTTTGAACAATTCTTTTTTCTTCTATATTATCTCCATAACTTCTAATTTGATTAATTATTCCATACACTCTTGAGAAAATGCTTGAATAAATTCATTATTTTTCATGAATAAATTATCAAATGATCTCCATAAATATTGAAGTTTAATAGAGAATACCTTTTCTGATCCTTTAAAATCTTCCTTCAAAATTCTCCATATATCTCTTGAATTTTCAGCTGCCATAATTCTTGAAAAAATAGTTTTACTTACCCCTTGTTGGATAAAGAGTAAGGCTCCAACATCATTCTTCTTGTTTTCTTTGTACTCATTCTGCTTTGTTTGACTCTATGAGAAGAAGGCTTCTGAGACTCTGGCTCATCATAGCCTTCTTGTATTAATTTTCAAAGTTTTTGAAAAATGAAAAGAGTTTTCATTTGAATGCTCCAATATTTTTAATTTTCTCCATCAAATATAACGATAAGATTTTGATTGTAATTAGAGGTATTGGTTTTTTGGTTTGAGGCCATGAAAATTCTAACTTTGATATCAAAAATTTTGTTAGAGCAGAGGAAGGTTGTGGACCCAATTGACAAAATTTTATAAACTATTTTATAAGAAGTGGAAATATTTTTGGACTTTAGAAATTTGGTGGAAGAATAAGGGAGCTAGATGATAATAAACAAGAGGAGAATTTGAAAGGAAACTGAACTTCTTTATTTTTCACTTATTTTGCTTCTTTGAGCTTGGATACAGTATAATGCAATAAGGCCTATTTATACTTGTTACAACCGACTTCAACTTTCAATTTAGACCATATATTTGCAATATCTCACTTAAGCCCTTAAATTATTTCTTTATTCAATATTTTTCTAGATATTCTAGAATTTTGCACTTAGATTTGTTTCTTTAAATTTGACTATTTATTTTTAGCGCGTTTAGAACTAGATATTTATTTGTAACCCTTCTAGAAATTAGATATTTTAAAAAATTACAAGTTATTTTATTTTTAACAATTAATAGTTCATTTACTCTGATTGGAGCCTTGCATACTTTAGCCCCTTATGATATGCATTTCATGTCATACAGAGCAAAAGCTATAAAGAAAGCCAATGACATACTTCATCCTTTTACGATATGCTTCATTATTCTCCTAAATTTGTTGATGTCATTTAAACCTATATAGAGGGGTTTATGGTAAATTTAACTTGAAAGTACTTATGTTATCTTGAACTTACCTTATAATATTCATTGTCTTAATATAATTTTCTAACATAATCTTTTTTTTTAACTTCATTCTAATAACAAGTACGGTAGTTTTTTCAAAACTCACATTCTGGGATCTTCTGCAGTTATTTCAATGGATCCAGAGCTCAACAGATACATCTTAATGAATGAAGCTAAAGGCCTTATCCTTAGCTATCCTTAGTCAATGCTTGATATCTTAGGCAAATGTAACCTTGCAGCAGAAGCAGTTCATGGGGCCATTTAAAAATACATGAGAGGGGCATTGCTTGCTCTCTCAGCAATTGGGATAACAAAATCATCAACTTACAAGATAAAACCAAAGAGGTTTGTTTTTACTCATAAAAATCACAATCATTAACGTAAATTTTATTTAGTTTTACTCTATTTTTTATCCTCATTTGCTCTGGTATTTTTGCACAGATGGCACTTCTGTCTTCACTTAAGCCGATTACGACTAAGAAATCTAGCGCAATTTCTAAAAAATTCATGCCTGAGTTCTTTAAGTTGGTTTAAGTTATAGACATGGTTTAGAGGCAGCTAATCTAAGATTTTCCTATTTTTGTATCTGGTTTTTCATAAAGTTTTTGTTTTAAATGAATAATTGATGATGTTTTACTATGTTTTACAGGTAACGGAAAATATTTTAAGCATGTTGAGGCAATTGTTAGAAGAGAGAAGAGCTTTTTAAGAAACCCACCGAGACATGTATGGTCATCTAATGAACAGTGAGGAAAACAAATATAAACTTAGTGATGAAGAGATAATTGATCAAAAAATCACTATTTTGTATTCTAGTTGTGAGACTTCATCCACAACTTCAATGATGGTAGTCTAGTATTTGCATGATCATCTAAAAGTCCTTCAAGAACTAAGAGTAAGTTAAAAGATTAACAAAATGTTTATATATGATAATAATTTTGGGTTATTTTTATATTGAAAGAAATTTTGTGGATATTTATTGAAGGAAATGTTTAGAGGTTTTGTAAAAAATATGTTTTATGGGAGATTAGAAAAGATTTGAGTTGAAAAATGAATTTTATTTGAATAGGAAGGAGGATTACAAGACTTTATGATTTTAGGAGGACTTGGATGTTATTCTACAACCCAATGCACAATACTTAGCCGTTACTCTTAGGGTGCACTATGCACCACTTATTTTTATAAACAAACACACACACCACACAATTATCACTTAGGTCTAGATTTTTCTACATAATTGTAATTTGTCCATAATTATCTAGATATTTATAGATTTGTCTAGATTTTATAGTATTTAATATTTTGAGTCTCCTTTCTAGAAAGTGCATTAATCTTAATACTCCTCCTTAATGCACTTTTGATGAACTCCTAGCATTTCTCGCAGTAACTCAAACTTTGGTCTTGGAAGAGCCTTAGTGAAGATATCTGCAATTTATTCTTTTATTTTGTAATACTTGAGTTCAATCTCTTTGTTTGTTAATGCCTTTTTCAGAAAGTGATGCTTAATTGCAATATGTTTAGTCTTGCTATAGAACACGGGATTTTTTTCCATAGCTATGGTAGACTTATTGTTGTAGAAAATTTCGGTAGCTTCATTCATTTTTTCTCAAATGTCTTCATAGCCATATTGCTTGACAAGTTGAGTTTGCTGCTACGACATATTCTGCTTCAGCTGATGAATGTGCTACTGTTGCTTATTTCTTTAATGACCAAGAGAACACACTAGACCCGATAGTGAAAGCATAACCTAATATGCTTTTCATGTCATCAACAGATCCTGCCCAATCACTATAGTATATCCAAGTAGTTTTGAGTTTGGAGTAGGCTTGTACCAAATCCCATAGTCCAGTGTACCTTATAGATATCTTAGAATTTGTTTTGCTGCTCTATAGTGAACTTGAGATGGTTCTTGCACGAATCTTAAGAGAAAACTGATAGCATATATGATGTCAGACTCTATTATGAAAAAATTAATGCATGCTAGAATGATGGTGTCATTTATTACCAAGAGCATGCAAAGGCAACTCATTGCTCAATGTTAAAGATATAAAGAAATAAAGAAAATTAATCTTCTACCATATATATTTTATAATTAATAGGTTATATTTGATTTTCTTATATGTATTTATGTTCCTTATTAATGTTAACTGAAAGCCTATATAAAGGTCATCTATGTAGCATTTGTAATACATATAGAATTATAACAATAATGTAGTCTTTAATATTTTTTAATATCTCTTTATTATTATGTTGTCCTTTTCTTTTCTTACATGGTATCAAAACAATGTTACGATCCTTCTCAGAGCATTTTAACATTTCTAAGAGTTAGTTTTCATTGTTTTCTTTATTTTTTCTAATATGGAATCTCTCAACACATTTGGAATCGCAACGGTTGATTTTCTGTCTCTCTATCAACGCGTTTGCAATCACAGTGGTTCATCTTCTCAACACCTTGTCACTTCGACTACATTATCACTCTTTGACAACGTTGCCTCTCTTCCATAATGCTTCTCTTTCGCTGATAATGGTTGCCCTCTCCGACAAGGGTTGTTATTCGTCGACTGCGGTTGCATCTTATCATACACCATTAGAATCAAGAATGTTCCTTTTCAAACTCAAACTTCTACCATATTGAGTTTGAGGGGGGATGTTAAGGATATAAAGAAATTAAGATAATTAATCTCCTACCATATATCTTTTATAATTAAAAAAGTTATATTTAGTTTCCTTATGTGTATTTATGTTCCTTATTTATGTTAACTTAAAATCTATATAAAGGTTATTTATGTAGCATTTGTAATATATATAGAATTATAGCAATAATGTAGTCCTTAAAGTTTTTTAGTTTCTCTTTATTATTTTTATTTTATTTTTCTTTTCTCACACCTAACATGTAATACTTCTAGATGGAAGACATATGAGAAAAGTCATAAAGGGAAGGGTAAAAAGCTTCCGTGAAAAATTTTGCGTTATATTCCACTAACCCTAAGACTCCAATGGCTATACATGTCTTCATCGATAGCTGTAGACATGAAATGACATTTTGAACAACATGTGAAAAATGGCTTATTCCAGTCGAAAAAATATATTTCAATTGCATTATACTTATTTCTATTGTATAATACAATCAAAGAAGAGCTTTTTCTTATAGTGAAGGCTTTAGGTTGATATTTTTCTAGCTGCAGTTTATCTCATTAATTGTCTACCATTAATCATTATTAATAATGAAACTTGCTATTAAAAACTTTATAATCAACTACCAGACTACCAATGCTTAAAAAAGATTGGATGTAAATGTTTTCCTTGTATTCGTAGTTACAACAAAAATAAGTTTGAAAAGAAAACCTACCCTTGGGTATTCATCAGATATAGTCAAACACATAAGGGCTATTGATGCTTACATCCATAAACTATTGGAGTCTATATATCATGACATGTGGTGTTTGATGAAAATATATTTTCATTTGCAAACTTAACAAAATTTACGTATTACAAATGCAGCAGTGCAAATAAGAATGCATCTTATTGTTTGTGATCAAAATATGCCAATGTGGCAATTGTATCGTATTTCAGTATATAAGTTTCTTATATCTCCCGATATAAGGAAACAAAATCAAGAAAATCCAATGTATGTTCAAACTGATGGAATGTGATCTGAATGTTAAGGTTACTAGATCTGCTGATAAAATTAATTTGGGAAAACAATTATTGCATGTAATCTGAATTCCCTACTTGGGAAAATAATTACTGAATGGAATCTGAATTCCAGATATGACCACTTATCTAATAAAAAGAATTGTCGTGATTGATAATAATGGTGTCTCCCCTATAAATAGAGCCCTTAAATCCTACAACTCGATTGCACAGAAAAAAAACATTTACTGACATTAATTAGTTTGCAATGGAGAAAGCCGTTCTCAAGTTAACCTCCTTGGTAGTCCTGTTAGCTACCGCTTCATGTAAGAATCTCATACCCTTTCATCTGTTTTTACACTTTGAAAAAAAATGATTTATGCTTTATTTTGTTTTAAAAAAAAAATTGATTTTAGATTTGAATTTTACTCACAACTGTGGTTTGGTTTGCATTTATGCAATATTTAAAAGAAAAGAATTTTTTTTTTAAATAATAAGAATAGGTTACATTGATATTCTTTTCTGCAAGGGATATAAGAGTGGTAAGTGCTTTTGAAGAAAGCACTAACTCTGTGCATGATCCAGAAAGAAAAAAAAAAAAACAGTTCAATTGCTCTTCTGCTCGCGTGTAGTATTCCATGATCTTATTTTAACGAGTTGTAATCTACAGGTTTATTTCATGGGAGTGAGTCCGAGGCAAGGGAAATAATTAATTACTATCGGCCGAAGCCGATGCATTGCGTTGTTAAATCAGAATGCGTGGAGTATTGCGATCCATGCTTTTATGATTGCGTACGTGGGTTTTGTCACTGCACATGCCGAAACCACAGATAAAATGTTGTTTCCTCGGTGGCTTTTTTTAAGCATTTCCTTTGTGATGATAGAATAAAAGAGAATATTTCTGTCTCTTCTTCAGTTTCTTCAATACAATAAAAAGAAAGAATTAAATAATATTTCCTACAATATGATGATTCTAGATGTTAAGTGTATTTTTGTGTAGGTGGCATGATTTATTTTTAAAAAAAATATTTTCTTTTTGTGTGAGGATAAAAGAACGGAAGATCTTAACTGCACTTCACTAATATTATATACAAGTGAAAACAATTTTTTTTAAGGTTTCGTAATATTAAATCAGAGGATAATCTTAATTTTGAATGATGATGAATATGATTTTTTTTACATATATTATGTCAAATTCCGTTTTCTATACAGTGGAAGTTGTTGAAAATTAATCCAATTAATATTTATAATATTACAAAATTAAATAATTATGTATTAATATTATACATGAATAAATTTAAAGGACATAATAACTGAAAAATAGGTTATCAAAAATATACTTGTTTGAGCCATTACCGTCGATTGATCGTCGTAGTGGGTTAACAGTTAATCTTCCTCAACTTAAATTGATAGTTTTAGTAGCATTCAATGAAAAAGAACACACTGTTCTCAAAAGTAAGTCTATATTAAATAGAGACCTAATTTTTATATGCAAAATTAGAAATTTTCATTGGGCTCTTTCATGTAGAGTCAGAATAATTTTCAATATACCCTTCAGTTTTGTTGAAGTCTTGAAGTTCTTGAGTTTTTATGAGTTTTTTTTCTTGCACTTTATTTACCTCACTTATATATTTAAACCTTTCAATGCTTAATAAATTAATATATTACAATGAACATGAGATTTGTTATCATCAAAACATAATATGTATGACTAAATGTTAACAGATTCAAAATCTCTAAGGCTTTTCTTGGATCCATCCTCTTCACATCATACGCTCTTTAACTTAGCGATGATTCCAATTAAGTTCTTGCATAAATCTAACTTAATTGAGAGTAGTGGCTTAGTCAATTTTTCCAAAAGATTATTCGATATTGATATCTTCATTAAATTGACTTTACCACTTTATACAATATCTGTAATGAAATGTAATCTCACATCAATAGTTTCAATCTCTTATAGGACATTTGATGCTTGCTCAGATGAATGGTACTTTGGCCATCACAATGCACACAAACTTTCACTTCTTTCATTGTTAATAGCTCGGAACAAATTCCCTTCAACCATATAGCCAATGAAGTTGAAATAATCTTTTGCATTAAACATTCTAAATCAATTAAGGGCCTTCAATATATACCTCTACCGAGACAATAATATAATACCACCCCCGCCTTTAATGATATCTATACCTATGATCCTCTTATTTGACCCTAAATTCTTCATTTCAAACTTATTACTTAACTGTTCTTTCAAATTCTATATCTCATTTTTATCTTTACATGCTATCAATATGTCATTCATATAAAGCAGCAGATACATGAACAAACTATTACTCAATGCTTTAAAATATACACATCCATCGTACTTACTTATTGTAAAGCCATATTGAAGCATAAACTCGTCCAATCTTTTATACCATTATCTAGGAGACTACTTCAGACCATCTAAGGACTTCTTTAGCAAGCAAGCATGATCTTCTTTCTTTGGTACTTCAAAACCTTGCAGTTGTAACATATATATTTCTTTAAGTTTTCCTTTTAGAAATACAGTCTTAACATTTATTTGTACTAAATGCAAACTCAAATTTACGCACATGGTCAATAGGATCCTAATTTATGAGTGTTTAACTATAGGAGAGAATATCTCATAAAAATCAACCCATTCCCTCTTAGTGAAGTCTTGTGCAACTAACCTAACTTTAAAGCTTGTAGGCTCTACACTTGAGATCCTCTCATTAATATAGTAAACCCATTTACGCCCTATTAGTTTCTTACCCTCAGGTCTAGACATTGACTCATATGTCTTATTATTTCTAAGAGAACTAATCTCTTCTTTCATAGCTTGTTGTCACTTTTCTCTATTAGTAATCTTCATAGCCCTTTTATAATTCTTAGGCTCATCATACTCAATAGTATAGGTTACAGTAAAGGCATATGCTATCAAGTCTTGATAGGCATACCTTATTGGGGGCCTTATTATTCTCTTTAGCCTATCTCTAGCTAGTTGATACTCTTCAAGTTTTGAATCTAGAGTTCTAATTTTTTTTTCTGGGTGGTCTTTAAGGTACTTGTGGGTGTTTGAAGTCTATCTCTCATTGTTGTTTCTTTGAAGTGCTAATCGAAATGCATTTTAGGTCTCATATCTTACTCTTCTTCTACTCTCGCAATTTTTAGTGTTGAAATTGTATTTGGTACAAGTTGTTTCTTCTCCATTTCTGTCTTCTGGTTGATCTCCATCAATGTTGATTCATTGAAGGTCAGGTCTCTGCTTATGATATTCTTTGGTAGTTTCAACTGTGTGCATCATACCTTATATCATTTTTCTTCTTTTGTTATCACACGAATATCCCTTTTAAGGCTCTCGGTTCTAATTTGCCTTGTTTAATGTGTATGAAGGTAAGGCATTCGAATACCCCTAGGTGTTTATAACTTAGAGTGCTTCTTGACCATTTTTCTTCGGGTGTCATAAAGTTAATTACTGATGAGGAACTTTTATTGATTAAGTGCACAATTGTGACTATTGTTTGACCTCAAAATGCTTTGTACAAATCCGGTACTTGTCAGTATACACCTTACTTTTTCAAGTAATGTCATGTTCATAATTTCAACAAGACCATTATGTTGTTGTGTAGACCAACTATTTTGTGTCTTGTAATGCTGTGCTTGGCACAAAAGTTTTCAAACTCCGTGTTACAAAACTCAAGATTGTCGTCTATCCAAACTTTCTTGATTCTCTTATTGGTTTGATTCTCTACAAGTGCATTTCAAGCTTCACAGGTTTCCTGTACTTGCTTTTTTCTCTTTAGTATATACACCTACAATTTGCTTGAATAGTCATCAATCAACATTATAAAGTATTTAGCACCTCCATATGTAGTTATCTATGCAAGTCTCACAAATTCTAATGTATGTAATCTAGTGTCCTATTAGTTTTATGTTCTCCAATATTAAACTTAACTATATGTGCCTTATCATGCACATAATCCTCACAAAACCCCAGCAACTGAATTTCTTCCTTGCCAAGAACACCTTTATAATACAATTCCTAACTCAAGTGGCCTAGCCTCATATGCCATAACTTAGTTTGTATATTATCAACATTAGCACCAACTAATGCAGTATCAATAACAGCTTCTTCAAGCAACAGATATAGTCCATTGTGTTTCTTACCCATCATCATTACCATGGAATCCTTAATAACTCTAAGTATCTTATTCTCCACCTTGAATGAACAACTTATCTAATCTCGCTATCTTATAGATAATACGCTCCTTTTCAAATCAAGAATGTCTTACATTCAAAAGCACTCTCACCTAACTATCATGTAGTCTTAACCTAACACTACTTATTTTAATGACCTAACATGCCATTTCATTGTCCATTAATACTTTACCCCTCTTAATGGATTAATAGTTGATGAACAAAGTTTTATCCAGACTATATGTGCTATGAATAGCTTGAATCAAGTATCCATTCATTAACATCTTTCCCATTCAAGATGACTAAAGTTTTTGCACTGTCGAAGTCTCCTTTATAGGTTACTATAGTCTCACCTTCCTTCTTCTTATCTTTCATCTTGGTCTTCTTCTTTGGAAATTTCTTGATGAAGTGTCATTCTTTCTTATGTTCACAATCATTTTTTGTGTATTTTTTTAGAGAGAGTGAGGAACCTTTTGGTGGAGAGAGAAAATATAAGTTAGGGGTATAATTGTCTAATTATCCATTTCTTAGTTAATAAAGATTAACCCATTCATTTGTGACTAAGAAAGAAAATGGCTTTAAAATAGGGGGCCAATTCTAAAAAATTCCCTTATTTTTAAACTTATATAATATAATGCTCGTATTAGTTGATTCAATCACAAAAGAATTTTATGGTGACAAACATTATATAAATGTAAATATAATTTGAACCTCTATACCTTATACATTATCATTGTAATAAAGAATTTTATCAGTTGATACATTAGGTTGGTTTTACATTTATATAATATCTAAAGCATTTTTTCTTCAATAGATATTTCTTTTGTAACAAAAAGATGATGAAACAAATTACAAACGTAGTTTCAGTTTTGGAAAATATGAATAAAGGAGTTACTTTGGATGGATAGCCTATATGTTCTCATGGACCAAAACAATTTGAAGAAACATAGGCCTCAAGTATAGGTCGATAATCACAAATTTTGGCAAACATTTCAATGAGAGTACGTACCATTTTGAACATTAATATTTTAGTAGTATTAAATGTAGGAACTAATCATATAAATTTATTTGTACTAACTGATGTGATTTGTTATGTCTAAAAGGATAAATGTAAGAAGAAAATAATATGCTAATGGTTTAACCAGTCATATGATATCACATAAAGTAATATGAGTAAATTTGTAGATTTAGTTTGTACTGTTCTCCATATTTATTTTAAATGCATTTACATTAACAAACTCAATTTGGTAAATTTATCCGCCAAAATTAAAAGTATGGAAAGGAAAAAGAAACAAATCAAAAGATTGGAAAGGAAAGGGAAACAAAATCAAGGAAATACAATGTATGTTCAAATTGATGGAATGTGATCTTAAAGTTAATGTAACTATATTTTCTGGTAACATTAATTTGGGAAAACATTTAAGGAATGTAATCCGAATTCCAAAGCTGATCACTTATCTAATAAAAAGATTTGTTCTCATTGATAATAATGGTGTCTCCCCTATAAATAGAGCCCCCAAATCCTGTAACTCCATTGCAGAAGAAAACATTTACTGACATTAATTAGTTTGCAATGGAGAAAGCTGTTCTCAAGTTGACTTTCTTGGTAGTCTTATTAGCTACTGCTTCATGTAAGATCTCCTACCCTTTCTTTTGTTTTTTTTTTCAAAAAAAAAGAATTATGCTTTTTTTTAAAATAAAAAAATTGATTTTAGATTCGAATTATTCTCTCAAAAAATAATAAGAAGAAGAGAGTAGTTGAATAAATAGGTTACGATATTGCTTTTTGTAAGGACTATTTGAGTGTGGTAAGAGTTTTTGAAGAAACCACCAACTCTGTGCCTGATTAAAAATGAAAAAAAAATTCGACTGATCAAGTGCTTTTCATGATCTTATTTTGACGGGCCGTAATCTACAGGTTTACTTCATGGAACCGAGTCGGAGGCAAGGGAAATAATTAAGATGCCACTAAAGCCGATTCATTGCGATGTTAAATCAGAATGTGTGGACTACTGCCCGGACCGTCATGATTGCGTAAATGGGGTTTGTGTCTGCTATTGAATCTGAGGCTTCAAAAACCTTAGAAAAAATGTTGTTTACTCGGGAGATGTTTTTAAGCATTCCTTTGTGAGGATGGAATAAAAGGGAATACTTGTTCTCTTCATTTTCTTCAATAAAACGAAAAGAGAGAATTAATCTTCCCAACAATTTTATTTTTGTGTGAGTGATAAAAGAACAGAAGATTTTAACTGAACTTCACTAATATTATACACATATAAAAGATTTTTATAAAGGTTTGGTAAGATTAAATCAGAGGAGAATCTTAATTCTGAATGATGATGGATATAATTTTTTTTTAAAATATATTATTGAAGCGGAAGCACACAAACGAGCTAAACAATTCAGCCAAGTAATATAATAATGCAGAACAAGTTATTAAGAAATAAAAGAGAGAAAGAGTAGAAGAAAAACACATAAAGAATTACGTGATTCGGCAACTTGCCTACGTCCACGGCGGATTAAGATCACACTCTTCTCTTATTCTGAATTACAAGGCAACCACAAAGTATGCCTATTACAAGAAATATCACAAAGAATACTCTCTCTTGCTCTCTAGGGATTTACTCTCACAAAGAACCACTAAGAATAATCACTAAGATTATTGTTGATCACCAAGATCTCTCTAAGATCACAAAGATCTCACTAACTTGATCACAAAGGTTGTCAAGTTCACTAAGTTGTGTTTACAAGCCAATTGATAGCCTTTATATAGGCCTTGGGACGTCCTAGGTATTCCTATAAGTGTGGGAGTCGTATTAGGGAGTTCTAGAGGAAGTGGGAGATGAAATTAGGAAGTTTCCTAATTTCGGGACACTGTTCCCGCGTTCAGCGCCGCGGCGCTCAGGTACTGGAAGTGGCGCTGCGGCGCTCATCCTGGTCGCCGCGGCGCTGGCGCCTGATGCGCGCCCTTCTTCGGTTTTTGCCTCCTTTCGCGTCTGTCTTCGATCCGTGTGCACCCTACGCACTTGGCTTGATCCCCAAATCATATTCCAATAATTTTTAATCAATATTCTTACATATATTATTTCAAATTCCTTTTTCTATATAGTGGAAGTTTGATACCAAATTGTGGTCGATCTTGAATCCACAGGTTCATTCTCTTTGTAACTAATTGGATTGAAGGATTATGTAATAACATTTGTCAAATTTTCTCAAGTCTCCTTCCCTGTATCTACTACTCCATGACCTAAAATGTTTTCTATTTGTTCGCTTAATTAAGTCCTTGCAAACTACTCTGTTGATACATGGTCGCTGAAGTTTTACTTGCTATTTCTGCTAGTTGTCCATTTTGTAAATAGACAACATATTTTACTTTTAGCAAATGGATATGTTGGCTTGTGATCTTGTAGTAAATTTTAAGGAATCTCTCATTTTTAGCTACTGGCGCCTATGTTAACCCGTGATTTTATTGTCAATTTTAAAGAGATTTTTAATTTGGATGAATAAAATATTTTTACATGCACATGTCTCCATTTTTTTTAAAAATAAAATAAATAAATCTATTCATCTCGAAAATAGTAGATTGGATGTAGTCCGAATGATCTATCGTGCACCGCACGTGTTCCACTCAATAGTTTATTGGATAATTGCATTTTAGCTTTTTAAATTATAACAAAAATACTTTTATATATTTTATGATGATATAAATGTTCCCCTTAACTTTTAATAAAGTAATATGGAAAATTGATAGTTTTAGCACTTGTAAATATTAAATTTTTCAGTAGATTCTTAATTTTTAAAAAATACCTCAGTTAGTCCTTATTATCTAAAATATTATGTTAAAATTAACATCTTTCATAATATTGCAAATGAATAAATTTTACATTGAAAATTAAAAGCAAAAATATTAAATTTTGATTTCTATTTCCCCACACATGACCACCCGCTTTCCCGTCCCTGCCCACCGCACCTCTTTTACTGCACCCACCTCCCCCTCCTTTCATCCTTGTATACCACGTGAAAGAAAGAAAATTAAAAGATTAATTTGTTATTGTTGGATGATGGTTTGGTTATTAGTGGTATTACTCGGACATTGGATGGTAATTGGTGATTATTGAAAAGGAAGCAATACTCCCAAATATATAATGCAATAATAAAATAATTAAAAATAAATAAGAGAGAAATATTAAAAGAAAACACACAAAAATTATTAAATTTGGCAACTTACCAATGTCCACAGTAAATTGAGATCTCACTACTTTTATTATGATTCATAAAGGCAATCACAAAGTGCACCTGTTACAAGAAAGAACACCAAGTCTCACAAAAGAACACTCTAAAATCGTACTCACAAAGAAATAATTTTATCTTTCCTATAATTTAGGAGTTTCTCTCACTAAAAATCACTAAAACTTGTTGTGATCACTAAGATATCACTAACACTTATGATATATTTATAAGACAATTTAGACCTTTTATATAGGCCTTGGATATCTTAGGCTCTTCCTAAACCTAGTAGAATTTGGTTTAGGAAGACCTATTTCACTTAGGATATAAATTAGGATACTAATTTATGAAGTCACATTTCACTTAAGATACAAAATCCTAATTCACTTAGGATTAGAGATGATTTTTAATCAACTTTTACAAATTCCCTATTGATTCAAAATCATTCACGAAGTATCGAAGATTTCTCATCTCTGCATCTTTGGTCCCCTAAACATAGTAATAACTTCGGTTAAGCCCTTACATAGGATGAACTCAACTAAGGGCAGTGGCTTAGTCAACATATTAGGAGGATTTTCAGATGATGGAATCTTTGTTAGACTAATCTTACCACTCTGGACAATCTCTCGAATGTATTAGAGCCACACATCAATGTGTTTAGATCTCTCATGATATACTTTATGCTTACTTAGGTGTATGACACTCTGACTATCACAATCGCCACTGGTGTTAACTCCTTCTATAGCCATTACCTCCGTACATATTGCTTTCAACTACACAGCTTCCTTAATAACTTCTCCAATAGCTATGTACTCCACCTCTATGATAGATAGTGCAACAACATGTTATAGAATTGATCTCTAACACATATTACACCTAAATACTATGAATACGTAACATGTTAACAATATTTTCTTGTCTAGATCACTTATATAATCAAATTCTATATATCTTCTAACCATTTTATTCTCATTCTCAACTTTTTTATACATCAATAAATGATCAAACGTTCTCTTGAGATATCTCAAAATTCACTTCACCGTAGGTCAGTGATCTTTACCCAGATTTGCCATGTATCTACTCACCACACTCGAAGCCTATGCTATGTCTGGTCTAGTGCAAACCATCGTATATATGATGCTCCCTACAGTGCTTGTGAAATAACCACCACCAATTTTAATTTTAAGAAATAGAAGGGTAGTGATCTCATAATCATGGCAAGTGAATTTTTTTTATGTTTGTACTTTAGAGTGAATGTTATATATTTATAGATTATGATTTAATTTTGACGGTAGGCTGATTTTTAAGATTTTCAAATTTATTTTAAGGACCAAAATGAAATACTAAGAAATGACTAGGGGTCAGTTCAAGAAATAGAGCAAGTGTTGGATTTTATTGATAATTTTTAGTAGGGGGCTAAATTAAAATTGCCAAAGCATATATATGTTAGAGTTGTGCCTACGTGTCATCCCCATTTTGTACGAATATTTGATATCTATACAGAATATTTTTGTTAAATTGCTAATAACATTTTAACTATATGGTTTATTACTTGTTACACTACAGACTTTGTTATATTTGAAAGAGTTTAGATACGGTCTAAAAGAGTTTAGACTGGTGCTAAGAGTTAGCAAATATTCCAAGAGTTAGAACATTGTCTATAGCGAGACAAAGACCTCAGAATATGCTAATAATGATATAGTTGCAAGAGTTGCAATAGGTTGCTAGGATATGTCATTATGTAAGCATGTTCTTAAATACATAGTTCTTGATCTATTTCTATTAACGCAGGTCTGTTAGCACATCCTATTAATTTATATAGATCAGTGTATGTCTATATCTATAGGGTACAATTAGTTGTTTCTAGCTAACCAGGATCTTAGAGATTGTATAGGCATACAAGTATTCAATTAGGACTGAGTACTGAACAGACTCATGAGGACCCCAATAGACATCCACATCCTAAGTTGCCGTCAATGGAAAGTCATCTTGAGTTGAGTAGTATACATAGTCCTCTAACCTGAGTACCACAGTGAGCTTGTGAGTGATTCACCATGCTTTGGTTTCACGCATGTCAGAGACCTTTTATGGTCTGACCGCTCAGTGTTGCTAGGTTTGGTCCGATGCTCATGAAGTCCGGTGCGTGTAGATATGGGATCCATCAGCTCTCATAGGGAGTGATATATCTAGATGCTCCAAGATAGTATCTTAGAAAAGTTTTATGGCAGTTAACCCGGGAAGGTGTTTCCATGAGTTAAATAATATGGCAAAGAGTTTTGCTCATATTGTTCAATTGAGATACTATTCTGGAGATAGGTTATAAATGAGCATATGGGGATTTGACGGTATAGATCTATGTTCCTGCACATCCAAGATATATATGATGGAAGGACTATACGTATGCGTTATAACCTCAACTTGTATGGTTCAACGCGTTGATTTGTATATTCGTGACGTGTGCGTGGGGCATGGCTCATGGACTTATGAAATAGTTCTATTTGACGAATCGGTCATGGACCTAGGGAGTCTCGCGAAATAGAGTGTACTCATTGTGCATTGGGGCAGAGTACTGAATTAAATTGTTTAATCCGATAATATCCAACGTAATCACAAAAATGCGTGCATGTGTGTATTTAAGTGTTAAATACAACAATTAGTTAATAATTGTTATTAACTAATTATAAAGTGACATGTGACGCATTGTGGGCCCTCGGTTGAGTTTAACCAAGTGTGGGGTTTGGTGAGACCTACTAAAGGGTATACTTGATAACTATTCATGAGGGGTAAAATGGTTATTTTACACATTGATTATTTAAATATTAAATAATCAAATATTTTTAATATTATATATTATTATATAATATTTTATTTATAATAATATAATATATATATAATGCATGATAGTTGTCATGCATTATATATATAATATTATTATTTTCTTTGTTTATTTTTTAATTTTGCAAACAAAGCTTATTTTATTTATATTATATTGTGATAATATTATTTTAATGTTAAGATATATATATATATATATGTGTGTGTGTGTGTGTGTGTGTGTGTGTGTGTGAATTGAAACAGAAATGTAAGAGAGAATGGAGAAAGTTTTCAATTGAAACAATAAGGAAAAGCAAGAAAAGAAATAAAGGGTTATTTCTTTACCATTTTAGTTTCATTTTGCTCGTGATGAAGAAAAGCAAGAGTTTCTTCCATTTTCATTTTCTTCGCTTTGAGGGATAAGAGCAATAGTTTTTGAACCGGCCATTTGGATTAAGTGTTAATCCTACATTGGATACAGAAGCTGTTATTTTAGATTATCAAACTCACCAAAGTTGATAACTAGAACTAATAACAAGAACATCTCCAGGCAGACTCTATAATAAAACGTGTAAAACGTTACACGTATTGTTAATTTCTCAATTTTATCATTTATATATTAATATATGATTAGTGTGTTAATTTTATATTTTTATATTCTGCTACGTTAAAATATGTATTAGATGTGTATTTTTCAATTAACACATTACCACATGCATACACTTGAACATAGTAGTTCCCCAACATTTGTTTAAAGGTTATTATGTGATTTGGTTGAGTTTTGATTTTAAAAATTATACAAGTTGAAGATTTAATGATAGTGTCAAGAACATTGGTAATGATTGTATGATAATAGAATGAATTATACATGAGCTGCAGCATTGTTTTCTTGACAATATGTTAATTCAAAAATTTATAAATTTTTGTAGGGTGATTTGAGCTCTGAGATTTTGAATGGATAAATTAGACATGTATATGGACATTATGATCTTTGAATTATTTTCAAATTAAATAATATGATGTTTAGTGATTTTGCTAATTTGACAATGAAATTCATGAGAATCCCTGATTTCTGCAGTAGGTTCAAATAATAAACTAAGTTTAATATAACAAATGATATTAGAAACTTATGAGTTTATGAAAAATGCTATCTATCTATCTATCTATCTATCTATCTATCTATCTATCTATCTATCTATCTATCTATCTATCTATCTATCTATCTCTCTCTCTCTCTCTCTCTCTCTATATATATATATATATATATCTAGTATATCATATCCAAAATTTGGCATTTAAAGCCTTGTTTTTGAATTGTTATAATTTTTCTAAAGAGACTAGTCTTAATATAGGATTTAGCTGACAGGTTTTAAAATTTGTAGAATAAATTCGTCTTAAATACTATTTGTATGAATTAAGCCTTGAATAATTTTTATGCACCAATATATGTGTCATGAGTAATTCTAAGATTATTTCATAATTTTTAAAGAAGTATTTAATGTTATAAAATTCAGATACTAAAGGCTGTTCAATGAAATATTTTGATTTGATCAAGTTAAGGACTTAGATTTAAGGATGATTATGACTTGGATTTTAAAGAGGATAAAATCTAATTTACTTGATTTGATGATGATTTATGTCTTGAGAGTAATTAAGCGTGATTCTACGGTGAATGGATATTGTTTGATGTACAAGAAAAATCCGTTATGTGATATTTGTCAAAATCTAAAGATTTTCAAAAAAGTCCATTTCAGATTAATTATGATCCAATTTCAGGTTTATATTACTTTATGGTTTAAATTTTAATTACCATCATTTTAGGACTCTTGAGAGACAGGCTTTATAATTTGGATCAAGGAATGAAGAATCTGCCTCGAGGAGTTTAGTGAGTGGATACTTAAACTACTTTTACGGTTTCTACTTAATGAATTTAGAGAAATATACTTTTAAAGTATGATGAGCATGGTTTCGTTTTATATATATTTTTCTTTGATGATCATTTACCTTTAATGATGCTTTATTTTATAAATAATTTATATTTTATCTGGGAGAAAACATCTATATTATGATTTTTGCTCACGATATGTTTACACTTGAGCTAACATTTTTCATGTGTTAGCAATGAGGTTTCTTCAAGTGGTTTGAGATTCAAAAAGTATGAGATAAGATTTAATGAAATGTTGTAAGTATGTATTTGTTGTATAAAGGATATGGCTTTGAAACCACTAGGTTGTACCCTCTTCATTTCAGATATGAAATTTAGGCCTTTAGGGCCCGTCTGTACACACACATAGGCTTTGGATTGTGTGTATAGCCATTTTAATCTTTGAGAGCCAATTTGCTCTGCACATGCTTACGACGAGGATATGAGATAGGTTATAAGATGAGTACGTCCAATGCTCTGCTCGAGGGACATTCCAAGTATGATGAGGTTTCCCCCTTGGGTACTAGTTTAATGCGGTTTTCTCTATAAATAGTAGTATATGATATTTTAAATAAAATTGTATCCAATAATGCTCAGCTAAAAAAAGGTATGATAGAAGATTTCAAATTGTTACTGAGAACATGATTTTATGTAATTTATATTATTGTATTATGAGATTGGAAAAAACATTTTCCATGGTAAGCAATTTTACACAAATTTTATATGCTTCAAGTAAAGATCAGTTTATGCAATTTATTTGTTTTCCAAAATTAATAGCACAAAGAATGCTATTTATGTGTTTATCATATAATTCAAAGACATTTTTTTAACTACCTCTACTCATCGAGTCAATCGACTCACCGTATTTTTATTAAAGTTTTCCTACCTCAGGATATTGCAGGAACTAATCAATTTAGTGGAGTTTAAGCTTAAAAGTTAAGCCAAACACTAGTACAAGAAGTCATTAATTTCAATATTTAGTATATTTATATTGTTGTATTAGAGCTGCGTTATAATTATTCAACCTTGTGTATTCGGCACTATATGTATAATTCGAGATATTGATTTGGTAATATTAATTTGTGAAAGATTAGTATTGTGCATATCAATAGAAAATGATAATAAGCTAGAGGTTATAGATGATTATTTGTTGATGTATGCTATGTTGAATATTGCTAGTGGATAAAGTATGATAGGAAGGAAAAACTCTATCGGAATGTTGAAAAAAAAGAAAGAAATATATTGGTTTTTTATGACTATATTTTTTCTAGAGGAATGAATAAGGACTTGTCCTGAATTTTTAGAGAACTCGGGGTCATTTCAGCTTGCATATAGTTTTACTCATTTGTAGTTTCTCTTCTTTGAATGTCAGTGATTGTGCTTCTAAAAGTTTGAAATGCATGGTCAAAGGAGTGGAGATAGCCTTCGTATTAAACATACCAAACTTCTCTAGGATCTTGAGTATATACCACTATTGTGATAAGAAGATAACATTTGTTCTTACCCATACAATGTCTATACTTAGTATCCTCTTTGCTGCTTCTAAATCCTTTATTTCAAATTCGCCATTTAACGGCTTCTTAAGTTCCTGTATTTCTTCCATATTTCTATATACGATCAACATGTCATCCATATGTAGAAGTAAATACATCATCCCACTACTCAAGCTCTTAAAGTATATGCATCTGTTGTAGTTGCTGTTACTAAACCCAAAAGTCATCATAAACTCATCGAATCTCCTATACCACTGCCTAAGAGATTGCTTCAACCCATAATGACTTCTTTAGCAAAAAAGTATAATCCTCTTTTCCAGGCTCTACAAACGCTAGTAGTTGTGCCATATAAATCATCTCTTTAAGCTCTCCATGTAGAAAAACTGTCTTTACATATATCTACTCTAGATGTAAATTAAGGTTTGCACACAAAGCTAACAAAATCCTAATGGATGTTGATAATGGTTCATAAGATCTAATATTTCTATATTCTAAACATAATATTTGTTCCTTTGAATTAAGATTGTTTGACTTTTTATGTATTTTATTTTTATTTTATTGGTTTGGAGTTAATAGAGTAATTAGAGATGAAAATTCAAAGAAAATAAAGTAAAAAACAGTATGTACAGTTCCCCACACCCACAAAATAAGAAAATAATATTGTTATTTTATAGGTTTGATAAAGTACCAGTGTCGCAGTGCCTAGAACGGCGCTAAAAAATAGTATATACAGCACCCAGAATCCAGCACCATGACATTGTATGAATAGTAATACAGTGAAAAGTACTCATGAACAGTATCATAATTTGACTTATATTTAATGTTTTACAATAAATTGAAGACATAAAACTATAAATAAAAGATCAAAAAGCTCTAAAATTCTTTATTTTACCATGACCTAAGTTTTTATTTCTAGGGTTATACGTTAGAATCTAGTATATAATTAGATTTTATTGATTCTTAATTTATGAACTTAATACATATAATTGATTCATTATATCTTGTGTTTAATACTTTAATTATATCTATCCAATATTATGAATGATTGAGGAACCATGATGAACTTGACAAAGAAATTTGGCATGTCCAAGTCGCAATATGCCAAATATTAAAGTCTTGTGAATTTTCTTTTACTACAACCAACATAATTTCTTACCATTCTTTTAACGTGAACAGCTTCCCCATGTCTACATCCTTTGGATGGGATCTGATTCTTTTTATTCTTAACAACAAATTCATTAGTATTAAATTCAAATAAACACAAATTATCATCAATAAGTTGAGTAACGAATAATAAGTTCTTTTGCAATTTTGGTATGACTAGAATTTTATTTAGTTTTAATTTACCATGAGTTGTTTTTAACTTGGTATTCCCTATATTGAAAATTTGTAGTCCTTGTCCATTACCAATAAAGACTCGATCAGATCCTTTATAGGATGTAACATGCTTAAGTTTACCTAGATTGTTCACCAAGTGAGAGGCGGCTCCTGAATCAGCATAAAATTGTATTTTCAATTGCTGGCAAGGCTTGTGGACTATCTTCTTCGACCAAATCACAATCGAATCAGCAATTGTCTGCTATGTGTTTGCGTCTATGATATGTTTAACGGACCATATAATCATTTTGTCCTTCAAAATTTTCCTTTGGTGCATGAGGAGTTTGTTTCTTGTTATGGCTATATCTTTGTTGATTATTATGCTGATTGTTGCCTTAGTAATTCTGCTGATTATAGTGTTGATTGTAGCCACAGTAATTTTGCTGATTTTAGTCCATGAACTCTCTTGTTTGATTGTTTGAAGGTGGCATTCTTCCACGATTACCCTGTCGACCTCCTCTTTAGTTTCTTCCATGGCCTATTTAACTAAAAAAGGCTAATTTTTATTCATTTGTTCCTCTTCTTATATAGGTATTATTATAGTCTTCTAATGGTTCTGCAATATGTATAGGAACTATTTCAAAGTGGGTGTGGTGTCTTTATTAACATAATCGTCTTAAAATCTAAATACTTTAGTTTCAAGGCCCTCGCAAGTTGAAACATTTGATCTTCTTCAACAATTGGTTTCCCAAAGCAGCTAGGTTACTACAGATCTCTTTGAACTACTTGAGAAAATCCTCAAGTTTCCTAGTTCCCCTTTTAAGAGAATAGAAATTGTCCTTCAACCAGCTTTCCCTTTCTTTAGTGGCTGGTAGCATAAGTTTTTCAATGGCAAGCCAAACCTTTCGAGCCGTTTGTAGACCAGTGGTTATGCTTTGTACTTCTTCAGCTATTATGTTTATCATCCATGCCATAAGAAGCCTATCATTTGTTTTCCATAAAATAATTTTAGAATTTATTTCTTCTTTCCCATCTTGCTTTATCACCTGTGGTGAAATCTCAGCATCTTCCAAATGGTGTTGGATATTAAGGTTATATATAAGAGAAAGCATCTGAGATTTCCATAAGAGATAATTGTTTGGTGTGAGTTTGAGAGAGATCAAATTTGTACATTGTTGAAAATTTGGAAGAGACAGGGTTGGCCTCTTGCGTGAATTTGAATTTGAGTTTAAAGCCATTTTAGCTCTGATACCATAAAAAAAATCAAGTGTGATTCTTTTTCTTTTCTTGTTGTATTCATGCACACTTTTTACACATACAAGGTTGTGCTCTTTTATACATGACCATCTCCATAAAAGGGAAATACTATAAATACATTATTCTTTCTAAAACTATTTCATTGAATTTGAATTTATAAGACAACTAGTTGTTATTTGTCTAAGGCCAAAAAGGGCAAGTGACTTTTATGTTTTGATTACGGTAAATGACTATTTTGTGAGGTTGTATTAGGAGGATTATTGGTTTAATGTTGTCTTCATTTCTTTGGTTCTTATTTTGGTCATATGTAGTTACTTTGATTTTCTTGCTGGCTATTGTGATTGCTTGTTGGTCGTCTACTGTTATCAATATATACATATTTATATATAGATTTATATATATATGTGAGAAATGTAAAAAGAATATATTTCACTGTATATTGTAAAGCTGTATAATGGAGCCTTTATATAGGCTGTAACCTTATTACATAATAGGAAAGTAACATACAAAAGAAAATAATATTTTATATTAATAACATATATATGGTAAGAGGGTATAAAAGAATTATTCCGAAATCATTTCAGAATTATTCCTTAATACCCCTCTCAAACCCAAGATGGCGCAGTAGAAGCAAGTTTGAGTTTGGAGACTAGAGCATGAAAATAGCGCGGAAGAAGAGATTTGGAAAACAGATTAGCAAGTTGCTCCTCAGATGAGACGGAGTGGAGCATGATAGTGCCTTGAGAAACGTGTTACCAAACAAAGTGATAATCTATTTCAATATGTTTAGTTTGCTCATGAAATACATCATTGTGGGCAATTTGGATAGCACTTTGATTATCACAATAAAGAGGTGTAGCTCGAGTATGAGAAATACCTATATCTTCAAGAAGCTAGCGAAGCTGGATAATTTCTTGGGTATTATCTGTAAGAGCACGGTATTCAGCTTCAGTACTAGAGCGAGTAACAACTGTTTGTTTCTTACTTTTCCATGAAAGAAGAGAATCACCCAAGAAAAGACAAAATTTAGTAGTTGATCTACAATCCGTAGCATCACCCGCCCAATCTGCATTAGCATAAGCTCGTAACATAAGAGAAGAGTGAACCAAAAAATAAAGATCGTGAAAAAGTGTACCTTTGAGATAACGTAAGATATGAAGAACTGCTGTATAATAAGAGGTACGAGGAGCGGCCATAAACTGACTCACAACATGAACAACATGAGCAATGTTTGGGCGAGTAACTGTAAGGTAGACCAAACTACCAACCAATTGACGATAAAGGGTAGCATTACTGAGAAGAGTACCATCAGAGGATCGGAGTTTGGCATTAGGCTCTAGAGGAGTGGAGACAATCTTACTGTCTGTCAACCCAGTTTTAGCAAGTAGATCGGATACATATTTAACCTAAGAAAGATAATACCCAGTAGAGTCGGATAGTACTTCAAGGCCAAGGAAATAACTAAAGTTGCCAAGATCTTTCATCTCAAAGTGTTGCTGAATAAGGTTCTTGAGAGTGAATACCAAGAAGATCATCACCCGTGATAATCATATCATTAACATAGATAAGTAGGAGAACACAACCTTGTGCTATCTTGCGGACAAAAAGAGCTGAGTCAAAAGGACTATACTGAAAACCATGCTGAAGAATAGTCCTACTAAACTTTGCAAACCATGCACGAAGAGCCTGTTTAAGACCATACAAAGCACGACGAAGTTTACAGACTTTGCCTGAAAGATGTGGATAACCGAGAAGAGGCTTCATATACACTTCTTTAGTGAGATCACCATTGAGGAAAGCATTTTTGACATCCATCTGAAATAATGTCCAACCACGAACTGCAGTAACAGCTAATAAACTTTGAACAGAAGTAAGTCTAGTAACTGGGGTAAAATTTTCTTCATAATTTATTCCATATTCTTAGGTAAAGCCTTTAGCAATAAGGTGGGCTTTATAACGCTCAATAGATCCATCAGATTTGGTCTTGATCTTGTACACCCATTTGCATCCAATGACAGTTTTATTAGAAGGAAGAGTAACAAAATCCTAAGTATGCGACTTCTCAAGGGCCTGCAATTCTTCTGTTATTGCTTGCTGCCAAACAGGATTAGAACTAGCCTCGGAATATAATTGGGACTCATATAAAGAAAGGGTAGTAGAGAAACAGTGATAATCACGAAGTTTAACAGGAAGTTCTCTTACCCGAGATGAACGACGAAGAGAGGGTATAAAGGAGGCCTTCAGATGAGGTAGAAGGCTCAGAAGCAAGCATCGTTTTAGTAGATTCATCTATATGAAACTCAAAAGAAATATTTGTAGGTAAAGTATCGGGAAAAATATCAACAGAATTATCTGTAAAAAATTGTAACGTAGGAGGAGACACAAATTTAAAGTTAGATACAGAGGAAAACATCGTATGTTCGAGAAAGATTACATGACGAGAAACACGAAGACGGTTAGATATAGGATCCCAACACCTATAACCTTTATGTTCTATCCCATATCCCAAGAAACAGCATAATCGAGTACGTGGCTCGAGTTTAGTATGCTCATGTTTTTGAAATAGAACAAAACAAACATAATCAAATACTTTGAGGAGTTTGTAATTAGGTGGAATTCCATAAAGACGCTCATAAGGTGACTTGTTCTCTATAACGGAGAAGGAATACGATTAATGGTAAAGAAAGCGGTTAAAGCAGTTTCTCCCAAAAAACGTTCAGGACAAGAGGAAGAGATAAGAAGAGCATGAGTAGTATCTAAAATATGTCTGTGTTTACGTTCAGCTCTCCCATTTTGCTGAGATTTACCAGAACAAGACCTTTGACATATAGTACCGTGTTCTTGTAAAAGATTTAGAAAATCAGAGTCTCTATACTCTATAGTATTATCAGTGCGGAAAACCTTAATAGGATATGAGAACTGAGTTTTAACCATCTGAGCAAAATTTTGGTAAATTTTAGTAAATTTGGGTCGTTGTTTCATAAGGAACAATCAAGTATACCGAGAATAGTCATCAACGAAGATCACAAAATATTTGGATCCTCCTATTGTAGGATTTGGAGAAAGACCCCATATATTAGAATGTACAAGATCAAATGAAGCATGAGAGACAGTAGTACTATTATCAAAAGGTAAGGCTGGGTGTTTAGCTAAAGGATATGTAAGGCAATCATCTTTATTATAAAAAATAATACCTAAGTGACCAGTAGATACTAGAGATTGGATGTGATTGATTGACGCATGACTCAAACGAGAATCCCAAAGATGTAACGAAAGTACCGAAGAGGTAGATGCTGCAGACAAAGGATATAGAAATGATAAATCTAAAGAGATAAGTTCATACAGACGTCCAACCTTACTGCCTATCCCAAGCGTCCGACCGATCTTTGAATCCTGCACACAACAACCAGAAGCAGTAAACAAGATATTAAGACCAAGTTCGCATAATTGACCAACAGACAAAAGATTTAAGGTAAGGTTAGGAATAAAAAAGGTGTTAGATACAGAAAGATTAGGGCAAGACACGTGACCAACATAGTTAACTTTCATGAGAGAACCATTAGCAGTTTAAATAGATGGTAAATAGGAATTAAGAGTTTTAGAGGAGAAAATTGTAGGATCAGAAGTCATATGATTATAACATGCAAAGTCAAAATATCAAGAAGAATTACCTGAAAAATTAGAAGAGGCAGAAATTAAGGGTTTACCAGAATTAGAAAGGAGTAGACAGAGTAAAGATTCAAGATTATTAGGGGAACAATTCACACCATCCTATGCAGGAGTAATAATAAGTCCTGAAAAGCAGCACCTTGAGATGACCCAAATATGTGCCATGGGCTAGATAGAGCAGAACCAATAAAATAACACTGAGAAGTACCACACTTATCCATAAATTCTAAAATTTTCTTTTTTTTTTTTGGACTAATAACAATTTAGTCCCTAAACTTATATTAATTACAAGTTCACCCTTAAACTTTTAATAATAACAAATTGACCCATTAAATTTAAATAATTACAAAATAATCTCAAAAAATACTATAATTGCAAAAATACCTTAAAACTTTTGAAAATTGCAAAAAAGGCTTAAAAGAATAGAAAATTACGATCTGACCTGGAAATACCAAAACATTTGTAAACAGGCCCTTAACAGAAACCAGTGAACTTCAGATGGCGTGTCCAGCTTGCTCCGACCTCCGATTGAGGTAAACTCGATTGTGTTTGAACGGCCGGTGAATAAGGATTATTTTGGCCTGGGCGGTGTCGTCATGCCGCCGTATAAAGTGAAAGTAATTAGCAACAGTGAAGTTTTAGCGGCGCGTTCGACGATTTCAGACCTCGGAGTGGCTCGTCGTCGGCGGCACTAAATGGCCGGTGATGGGGGATTCGTTTGGTGTGGGCGGTGTCGGTCACGTTGCTGTAGAACGGCTGGGATCTGAAGTGACAATGGCCGGTGGTAGTGGCATTCCAGTGGTTTCAGACCTCGGATTGACGCGTCGTCGACGGCGTTGAAACGGCCGAAGGATTCTGAGTAATTGGAGATGGGCAGTGGCTAAGACGGCAAGATTTTAAAAATTTTCAACGACTTTTTGAAAAACTTTGGTAGATTCCGTCGTGTTCTGAAAAATATTTTCGAAAAATCTCTAACTAAACAAAATGACAGTGAAAAAATCAAAGCTCTGATACTATGTGAGAAATGTAAAAAGAATATATTTTACTGTATATTGTAAAGCTGTACAATGGAGCCTTTATACAGACTGTAATCTTATTATATAATAGGAAAGTAACATACATAAGAAAATAATATTTTACATTAATAATATGTATATATGGTAGGAGGGTATAAAAGAATTATTCCGGAATCATTCCAGAATAATATCAAAATTATTCCTTAATAAATATAATTTAGGGGTCACCATGTAAGAAAAGATAAAAATAAAATAAAATAAAAATAAAAATATTTAAGAAAAATTAAAAAATTTTAAAGACTACATTGTTGTTGTTATTTTATGTATGACAAATGTTACATAAGTAGGATTTATATAAATTTTAGATTAACATAAACAAAGAATATAAATATATTTAAAAAAATTAAATATAATTTATTAATTATAAAATATATATCGTAAGAATCAATTGTTTTGATTTCTTTATATCTTAAATAATGTATATATAAGTACTTTTGCTATAACTTAAAGGCTAAAACGTAAGTATCCCAAAAACTACTACGTCGAACACGTGCGGTGCATGTTGTTAGGTCATTCGGACTATATTCAGTCTACTGTTTTTAGATGAATTGATTTATTATTTTTTTTTACAAAAAAGAAAATGAGACTTGTGCATGCAGGAATATTTTATTCATTAAGAAAACAATTTTTTATGTTGGACACGTGCTTTTCTAAAACTTTCACTTCAAATTAAATGACGTTTTAAAATTAACTACAACTTCGCAAGTTCATAAATCCAATTGTTAAAAATGAGAGATTAATTTCTCAAAATTTATTATAGAATTGCTAGTTAACATATCTGGATGCTAAAATGAGACTTTTGTTCTGTGTGTAGAAATATTTTATTCATTAATAAAATAATTTTTGCTGTATCATACATAAACAAATATTTGTGCTTTTCTAAAACTTTCAAACACAAATTAAATGATTCTTTAAAATTGACTACAACCTTGCAAGTTCACGTATCTAGAGATTAATTACAACTATATTTTTGTCCTAGTGGCATAGTCTTAGTACCCCTAAACTTAAGTCAGGGATTCGAACCCCGATAAAGACCAAAGAATTTTCATTCCTTTATTGTATTGTTAGACTGTTAATTGACATATTTGACATTTGTAATGTAATGTGCTGTCACATTTGTAGTAATGTGATGTTGGCCATTGTTGTAATAAAATTTGTAATTGGCATATTTGACATTTGTAATGTAATGTGCTGTCACATTTGTAATGTAATGTAATGTAATGTGATGTTGGCCATTGTTGTAATAAAATTTGTAATGTAAACATATAAAAATTGATAGATTAAATTGTTAAAATTTATTACAGAATTGCATTGCAAGTTAACATATCTGAATGCTAAACTGACAGCTATTTGGCAGATTTGACATTTGTAATGTAATGTATTGTTGGCCATTATTGTAATGAAATTTGTAATGTAACTAATATATAATAAAACAAAATGAGAGATTAATTTACAGAATCGCAAGTTAACATATCCGGATGCTAAAATGAGAGATACGTAATATGTTGTTGGCCATTATTGTAATGTAATTAATGTATAAAAAAAATGAGATTAATTACTTTAAAACAATTTATAGAATCGCAAGTTAACATTTCCGGATGCTAAAATAAGAGTTGTTGTCTCCCTTCAGGATAGACGGCTAACAGAGCTACCAAGTAAGTAAAACTTGAGCGGACATGTATAATAAGTGTAGTTTGATGTAATATATTATTATCAATCAAATTCAGAATTTAGATTCTATTCTTATTTAATCTTACAAAATCTTTAAAAATCATTTTACATATGCGAAATATTAGTGAAGTGCATTTAACATCTTCTGTTAATTTACCACTCACACAAAAAATAAAAATAAAAATAAAAATAAAAATATTGAAAAAAAATCATGAAATCTACACAAAAATACACTAATGTCTTAATTCAAGATTGTAGGTGTTGAAGCGGAAGCACACAAACGAGTTAAGCAATTCACCCAAGTAATATAATAATGCAGAACAAGTTATTAAAAAATTAAAGAGAGAAATGGTAGAAGAAGAACACACAAAGAATTACGTGGTTCGGCAACTTGCCTACGTCCACGGCGGATCAAGATCACACTCTTCTCTTATTCTGAATCACAAGGCAACCACAAAGTATGCCTATTATAAGAAAGATCACAAAGAATACTCTCTCTTGCTCTCTAGGGATTTTCTCTCACAAAGAACCACTAAGAATAATCACTAAGATTATTGTTGATCACCAAGATCTTTCTAAGATCACAAAGATCTCACTAACTTGATCACAAAGGTTGTCAAGTTCACTAAGTTATGTTTACAAGCCAATTGATAGCCTTTATATAGGCCTTGGGACGTCCTAGGTATTCCCTATACGCGTGAGAGTCGTATTAGGGAGTCCTAGAGCAAGTGGGAGACGAAATTAGGAAGTTTCCTAATTTTGGGACACTGTTCCCGCGTTCAGCGCCGCGGCGCTCATCCTGGTTGCCGCGGCGCTGGCGCCTGATGCGCGCCCTTCTTCAGTTTTTGCCTCCTTTCGCGTCCGTCTTTGATCTGTGCGCACCCTACGCACTTGACTTGATCCCCAAATCAAATTCCAATGATTTTTAATCAATATTCTTACAAATTCCCTCCTTGATTCAAAATCATCCACAAAGTAACTCAATCTCTCATTTTCGCATCTTCGGTCACCCTTACAAAGTAGTGACTCCTGTTAAGTCCTTGCATAGGACGAACTTAACCGAAGGCAGTGGCTTAGTCAACATATCAGCAGGGTTTTTAGATAACGCTATCTTTGTGAGACTAACTTTACCACTTTGGAAAATCTCATGAATATAATGGAGCCTCACATCAATGTGTTTCGACCTCTTATGGAACACTTGATGCTTGCTTAAGTGTATGGCACTCTGGCTGTCACAGTATACACCGGTGTTTACTTCTTTGTGAGCCAATATCTCCGTGCATATGCCTTTTAACCACACGGCCTCCTTTATAGCTTCACCAATAGCTATGTACTCTGCCTCTGTGGTAGAAAGTGCAACCACATGTTGTAGAACTGATCTCCAACACACACTACACCCAAACACTGTGAATACGTAGCCTGTCAACGATCTTCTCTTGTCAAGATCACCTGCATAATCTGAGTCTACGTACCCTCTTACCATTTCATTGCTGTCCTCGTCCCTCTTATACACCAACCCGTGATTCGACGTTCCTTTGAGATATCTCAGAATCCACTTTACTGCAAGCCAGTGATCTTTACTTGGATTCGTCATGTATCTACTCACCACACTCACAGCCTGTGCTATGTTTGGTCTTGTGCAAACCATTGCATACATGATGCTCCCCACAGCGCTTGCATACGGTACTTTGCTCATCTATAGTTTCTCATCCTCAGATGTCGGCGACTGTGCTGCTGACAGTCTGAAATGCATGGCCAAAGGAGTAGAGACAGCCTTCGCGTTTGACATACCGAATTTCTTCAGAATTTTGCCTATATATCGCTGTTGGGACAAGAAGATAACATCTCTTCTTTCCCTCACAATGTCCATACCCAAAATTCTCTTCGCTGCTCCTAAATCCTTCATTTCAAACTCGCCACTTAGCTGCTTCTTGAGCTTCTGTATTTCTTTCATATTTTTGCAGAGATGTTATCAACATATCATCAACGTATAGAAGCAAATACATCATCCCATAACTCATATTTTTGAAGTACACGCATTCATCATACTTGCTCCTACTAAAGCCACAAGCCATCATAAACTCATTAAATCTCCTATACCACTGTCTAGGTGATTGCTTTAACCGGTATAATGACTTCTTTAGCAAACAAGCATGATCTTCTTTTCCGGGCTCCTCGAACCCTTGCAGCTGTGCCATGTATATTGTTTCTTCAAGCTCTCTATGTAGAAAAGATGTCTTTACATCCATTTGCTCTAGATGTAAATCAAGGTTTGCACATATAGCTAACAAAATCCTAATAGATGTGTGCTTGACAACTGGAGAAAATATCTCATGAAAATCGACTCCCTCTCTCTGAGTAAAACCTTATGCTACTAACCTAGCCTTAAATCTCGTAGGCTCAATCCCCGGTATCCCCTCCTTCACCTTATACACCCACTTGCACCCGACTAGCTTCTTTTGAGGTCTCTCCACCAACTTCTAGGTATTGTTCTTCCTAAGAGAACTAATCTCTTCTTCCATGGCCTGTTGTCATTCTTTCTTGTTTTCACTCTTCATAGCCTCACCATATGTACTAGGCTCATCGTACTCAAGAGTGTAAGCAGAATTAAAAGCATGAGCAACTAAGTCTGCTTGTGCATACTTGACTGGTGGGTTAATCGTTCTCCTTAGCCTGTCTCTAGCAAGCTGGTACTCTTCAAGTTCCAACTCAGGGGTTCTAGTCTTCTTTTGGGTGGACTTGGAGGAACATGCCGGTGTTCTTGGTTCATCTTCAAGGATTTCCTTGTTGAAGTGTTGATCTGGGGGCATATCAGATCCGTTTTCAGGCGCTGCTTCAACTTCTATTGACTCGGGTGCTGAGTTTTCCTTGGTCACAGGTTCTTCTTTCTCATCTACTTGGGAGGTTTTCAACATCGTCATCTCATCAAACGTCACATCATGGCTTATGATACTCCTTGGTGGTGTTAAGTCTTTACACCACACCTTGTATCCTTTTACTCCTTCTGGATATCCTATGAATACCCCTTTGATAGCTCTAGGTTCCAACTTCCCCTCCTTAACATGTACAAAGGCAGGACAACCAAATATTCTAAGATGGTCATACTTCGGAGGATTGCTAGACCATTTCTTTTCTGGTGTCATGAAGTCAATTGCTGAGGAGGGACTTCTGTTTATCAAGTAAGCAGCAGTCACTACAGCTGCTCCCCAGAAAGTCTTAGACATCTTCGCATTGGTAAGCATGCATTTAACCCTTTCAAGTAGGGTCCTGTTCATCCTCTCAGCTACCTCATTCTACTGTGGTGTTGATCTTACTATTCTGTGCCTTGCAATCCCATGCTTGGCACAAAACCCATCAAACTCTCTGTTGCAAAACTCGAGGCCGTTATCAGTTCTCAACCTCTTCACTCTTTTGCCAGTTTGATTCTCAACAAGAGTCTTCCAAGTCTTGAACACATCAAATACTTGATCCTTGCTCTTCAACATATAGACCCACAGCTTTCTCGAATAGTCATCAATCAAGCTGAGAAAATATCTAGCACCACCACGAGTAGTTGTCTGAGCTGGTCCCTAAAGATCCGAGTGTATGTAGTCAAGAGTCCCCTTAGTCTTATGCTCGCCAGTACTGAACCTCACTCTATGTGCTTTCCCTAGCACACAATGCTCACAAAACTCCAAGGGCTGGAACTTATCCTCACCAAACACCTTTTGACTATATAACTCCTTTAGGTTTCTCTCGCCTAAGTGTGCCAGTCTAAGATGCCATAACTTGGTTTGCATACTCTCATCATCTACAGAGAATAGTGCAGAACCACTCACGACTTCACCCTTAAGCACATAAACACCTTTGTGCTTCTCTCCTCTCATCACTACTATGGAACCTTTCAAAACTCTTAAAATCCCTCCGTCGATCCTGATGGAACACCCATTCTGATCTAAAGTCCCTAGTGAGATCAAGTTTCTCTTCAAGTCAGGAACATACCTAACATCTGTCAACTCTCTCACTCGCCCATCATGCAGCCTAAGCTTAACACTACCAATTCCCATCATCTGACATGCAACGTCATTACCCATTAAGACCTTACCACCACTAATAGGCTGGAAATTTGTAAACCAAGACTTGTGCGGGCACATGTGAAAAGTACAACCAGAATCTAAAATCCATTGTTCAGATTTTATACCATCAGTAGCGACGAGTGTCTCTGCGCTGTCATAGCTATCATCATAGGCAAGCGCAGCATCCGCTTTCTTCTTATCCTGTGCTTTCTTCTCAGGACAGTCCTTTATGAAGTGCCCCTCTTTCTTGCAGCAATAGCACTTCCTAGGAGTCCTAGACTTTGACCTTGAGCCTTTTTTCTTTCCATCTCTATATGAGGGCCTTCCTCTTACAGATAAACTTTCTGCATTGCCCTCAGCCTGCTTTCCTAATAACTTTGAGTTTAATGATGATTTCACATCACTCATCGTTAAACTCTCTCTGCCGTAGAGTAGCGTATCAACAAAACTCTCATAGCTCTTGGGGAGTGAACTCAGCAGAATAATTGCTCTATCTTCATCTTCTATCTGGATGTTGATAGACTCAAGATCAAGGATGATCTTATTGAAGGCGTCTATATGATCTTTCATCGGTGTCCCCTCTGACATGGACAGCTGATACAGCTTCTTCTTTATATGTAGTCTGTTGGCCAATGATTTCCTCATATAAAGAGAGTCAAGCTTCTTCCAAAGATCTATTGCCATCGTCTCACCTGCTACTTCCTTTAGTACTTCATCGCTCAATGATAGAACGATTGTACTATGAGCTCTTTCTTGAATGTTCCTTCTTTCTGCTTCTACTCTAGATGACTCTCGCGTCTTCTCTTCATCACTAGATGAAGCTGCAGTCTCCTCTAATGCCGAACCAAGTCTTTGGCTCACCAATAACGCCTTAACCTTCATCTTCCACAGATTGAAGTCATTCGTACCGTTGAATTTCTCTACCTCATACTTGGGTGTGGCCATGTTTGCTTAGAACCAAAGCTCTGATACCAGTTTGTTGAAGCGGAAGCACACAAACGAGCTAAACAATTTACCCAAGTAATATAATAATGCAGAACAAGTTATTAAGAAATAAAAGAGAGAAAGGGTAGAAGAAGAGCACACAAAGAATTACGTGGTTCGGCAACTTGCCTACGTCCACGGCGGATCAAGATCACACTCTTCTCTTATTTTGAATCACAAGGCAACCACAAAGTATGCCTATTACAAGAAAGATCACAAAGAATACTCTCTCTTACTCTCTAGGAATTTTCTCTCACAAATAACCACTAAGAATAATCACTAAGATTATTGTTGATCACCAAGATCTCTCTATGATCACAAAGATCTTACTAACTTGATCACAAAGGTTGTCAAGTTCACTAAGTTATGTTTACAAGCCAATTGATAGCCTTTATATAGGCCTTGGGACGTCCTAGGTATTCCCTATGCATGTGAGAGTCGTATTAGGGAGTCCTAGAGCAAGTGGGAGACGAAATTAGAAAGTTTCCTAATTTCGGGACACTGTTCCTGCGTTCAGTGCCGCGGCGCTAGCCCGATATTTTTTTAGCGCTGCGGCGCTCAGGTACTGGAAGTGGCGCTGCAGCGCTCATCCTGGTTGCCGCGGCGCTGACGCCTGATGCGCGCCCTTCTTCAGTTTTCGCCTTCTTTTGCATTCGTCTTCGATCCGTACGCACCCTACGCACTTAGCTTGATCCCCAAATCATATTCTAATAATTTTTAATCAATATTCTTACAATAGGATAGATCAATTCTCTCTTTTTATTGTATGGAGGGAACTGAAGAAGAGAAAGAAATATTCTCTTTTATTCCATCATCAGAAAGGAAATGCTTAAAAAAAGCTACTGAGGAAACCACATTTTATCTGTGGTTTCGGCATGTGCAGTGACAAAACCCACGTACGCAATCATAAAGGCATTGATCGCAATACTCCACGCATTCTGATTTAACAACGCAATGCATCGGCTTCGGCCGATAGTAATTAATTATTTCCCTTGCCTCGGACTCACTCCCATGAAATAAACCTGTAGATTACAACTCGTTAAAATAAGATCACCGAATACTACACGCGGGCAGAAAAGCAATTGAACTATTATTTTTTCTTTATGAATCATGCACAGAGTTAGTGCTTTCTTCAAAAGCACTTACCACTCTGTTATATCTCTTACAAAAAACAATATCAATGTAACCTATTCTTATTATTATTATGTTGTAAAAAATATCTTTTCTCTTAACTATTGCATAAATGCAAACCAAACCAAGTTGTGTGAAAAATTCAAATCTAAAATCAACTATTTTAAAAAAATAAAGCATAAATCATTTTTTTTTTTAAGTATAAAAACAGAAGAAAGGGTAGGAGATTCTTACATGAGGCAGTAGCTAATAGGACTACCAAGAAGGTTAATGTCTGTAAATTTTTTTTTTTAAATTTTTTTTGTGCAATGGAGTTGTAGGATTTGGGGGCTCCATTTATAGGGGAGACATCATTATTATCAATCGGGACAAATCTTTTTCTTAGATAAGTGTCATATCTGGAATTGAGATTCCATTCAGTAATTATTTTCCCAAGTAAGGAATTCAGATTACATGCAATAATTATTTTCCCAAATTAATTTTATCAGCAGATCTAGTAACCTTAACTTTCATATCACATTCGATCAGTTTGAACATTCATTGGATTTTCTTGATTTTGTTTCCTTATATCGGGAGATATAATAAAATTATAATATAAGTACGTACACAAACAAAAGAAAACAACAATAATTAAAAAGAAAAGTAAAAGGCAAATGTAATATATAATACACTATTCAATTTGTGCAAAGTGATGTCTCAAAATTGTATAATTAATCTATTATGGATTTTGAGTCTTTTCGGATTCGAGTTTGGATTCGGGTTTTTTGCCTGCCGTCTAAAAGTTTTTGTTAAATATTTAATATTTTTGTTGTTTTACCATTTTACCTTCAGCTGACATGACACAATAGATATTTATTAATATAATAAATCTTAATGATGATTAAATACTAAAAATTAAATAATAATTACTAATTTTAAATTGATTGGCAAGTAGTAATTTAAAATGGGAATACATCTGGATGGGTATAAGGTTACAACTTGAAGAAATTAAGAATAAAAAATAAAAAATAAAAATATTATAAAATGATGAGTTGAAACTATGGAATTATCATTCATACAATACCACTAATTACTAAACCATCATCCCAACAATACCACTAATCACCAAACCACTATCTAGCAACAACACATTAATCTTTTAACTTTTTTTTTCTCCCTAATAGGCAGTTGGTGAGCATGTATGGTGGGAAATAAAAATAAATTTAATATTTTCTTTTAATTTATTAAAGAATAATCTTGAAATAATTCTAAAATAATTTTTTTATACCCTTTTATTATATATATGTTATTAATGTAAAATATTATTTCTTTATGTATGTTACTTTCCTATTATGTAATAAGGTCACAGCCTATATAAAGGCTCCATTGTATAGTTTTATTTTTTCACAATGAAATGTATTCTCTTTACATTTCTAACATGGTATCAGAGCTTTAATTTTTTCACTGTCATTTTGTTTAGTTAAAGATTTGCCGGAATGTTTTTAAAACAAGACGGAATCTATCAAATTTTTTTGAAAAGTCGTCAAAAAATTTTAAAATCTTGTCGTTTTAGCCACCGCCCATCTCCAATTACTCAGAATCCTCCGATCGTTTCAATGCCATCGACAACACTCGGATACAAGGTCAGAAACCGTTGGACGCGCCGCCAGAAAGCCACTGCCATCGACCACTGTCACTTCAGATCCCGGCCATTCTACAGCGCCATGACCAACACCACCCACACCAAACAAATCCCCCATCACTGGCCGTTCAGTGCCGCCGCCGCCGAGCCAATTCGAGATCGAAAACTGCTGGTCGCGCCGACGGAACCTCTCTGCCACCGATTACTTTCACTTCAGATCCCGGCCGTTATATAGTGGCGTTACCGACACCGCCTAGACCAAAATACTCCTCAGTCACCGGCTGTTCAAACGCCTCCGAGTTTACCACAATCGGAGGTCGAAGCAAGCCGAACCTGCCCTCTAAAGTTTACTGGTTTCTGTTAATGGACTGTTTGCAAACTTTTCAGTATTTTCAGGTCAGATGGTAATTTTTTATTCTTTTGGGTCTTTTTTTTGTAATTTCTGAAAGTTTGAAGCAAATTTATAATTATAGTATTTTTAAGGGGTCATTTTATAATTTTTAGAAAAATTAGGAGCTATTTTACAATTATAGTATTTTTAAGAGGTTATTTTGTAATTTTTAGAAATATTAGAGAGGTTTACTTGTAATTAATACAAGTTTAGTATATAAAAAAAAAAGAGAGAAGTGTTTTTTTTTTTTGGAATTTTTGGATAAGTGTAGCACTTCTGCCGATTCTACTCTACTTCAACCATGCCACATATCTGGAACATCTCAAGGTGCGACTTTTATAGGAGCTGCTATTACTACTGCACAGAATAGTGTGGATTGTTCCCTTAACCTTGAATCTTTACTCCGTCTGCTCCTCTTTTCTGGTAAACCATTAATTTCTACTTCTTTCAATATTTCAGGTAATTCTTCTTGGTATTTTAACTCTGCATGTTGTAATCACATGACTTCTGATCCTACAATTTTCTTTTCTAAAACTCTTAATTCCTATTTACCATCTATTCAAACTACTAATGGTTCTCTCATGAAAGTTAACCATGTTAGTCATGTGTCTTTCCCTAATCTTTTTGTATCTGACACCTTTTTTATTCTTAACCTTACCTTAAATCTTTTGTCTGTTGGTCAATTATGCGAACTTGGTCTTAATGTCTTGTTTACTGCTTCTGGTTATTGTATGCAGGATCCAAAGACCGGTCGGACGCTTGGGACAGGCCGTAAGGTTGGACATCTGTATGAACTCATCTCTTTAGATTTATCCTCTCTATAACCTTTGTCTGCAGCATCTACCTATTCGGTACCTTCGTTACATCTTTGGCATTCTCGTTTGAGTCATGCGTCAATCAATCGCATCCGATCTCTAGTATCCAGTGGTCACTTAGGTATTGTTTCTGATAATAAAGATGATTGCCTTATATGTCCTTTAGCTAAACAATCAGCCTTATTTTTTGATAATAGTACTACTATCTCTCATGCTCCATTTGATCTTATACATTCTGATATATGGGGTCCTTCTCCAAATCCTACAATGGGAGGATCCAAATATTTTGTGATCTTCGTTGATGACTATTCTCGATATACTTGGTTGTTCTTTATGAAACAACGATCTGAATTTACTAAAATTTACCGAGACTTTGCTCAGATGGTTAAAACTCAGTTCTCATATCCTATTAAGGTTTTCCGCACTGATAATGTTATGGAGTATAGAGATTCTGATTTTTTAAATCTTTTACAGGAACACGGTACTATATGTCAAAGGTCTTGTGCTGGTACATCTCAGCAAAATGAAAAAGTTAAACGTAAACACAGACACATTTTAGATACTACTCGTGCTTTTCTTATCTATTCCTCGTGTCCTGAATGTTTTTGGGGAGAAGCTGCTTTAACCGCTGTCTTTACCATTAATCGTATTCCTTCTCCTGTTATAGAGAACAAGTCACCTTATAAGCGTCTTTATGGAACCCCACCTAATTACAAACTCCTCAAAGTATTTGGTTGTATTTGTTTTGTTCTACTTCAAAAACATAAGCATACTAAACTCGAGCCACGTACTCGATTATGTTGCTCTTGGGATACGGGATAGAACATAAAAGTTATAGGTGTTGGGATCCTATATCTAACCGTCTTCGTGTTTCTCGTCATGTAGTCTTTCTCGAGCATACGATGTTTTCCTCTGTATCTAACTTTAAATTTGTATCTCCTTCTACGTTACAATTATTTACAGATAATTCTGTTGATCTTTTTTTCGATACTTTACATACATATATTTCTTCTGAGTTTCATACAGGTGAATCTGTTGAAACGACGCTTGCTTTTGAGCCTCCTACCTCGTCTGAAAGATCTGCTCTCAACATTATTAAGGCCTCCTCTACACCTTCTCTTTGTCGTTCATCTCGGGTAAGAGAACTTCCTGTTAAACTTTGTGATTATCATTGTTTCTCTACTACCCTTTCTTTATATGAGCCTCAATCATATTCTGAGGCTAGTTTTAATCTTGTTTGGTAACAAGCAATGACAGAAGAATTGCAGGCATTTGAGAAGTTGTATACTTGGGATTTTGTTACTCTTCCTTCTAATAAAACTATCATTGGATGCAAATAGGTGTACAAGATCAAGATCAAATCTGATGGATCTATTGAGCGTTATAAAGCCGGCCTTATTGCCAAAGGCTTTACCCAAGAATATAGAATAAATTATGAAGAAACTTTTGCCCCAGCTGCTAGATTTACTTTTATTCGAAGTTTATTAGCTGTTGCTGCAGTTTGTGGTTGGATATTATTTCAAATGGATTTCAAAAATACTTTCCTCAATGGTGATCTCACTGAAGAAGTGTATATGAAGCCTCCTCCCGATTATCCACATCTTCTAGGCAAAGTCTGTAAACTTCCCTGTATGGTCTTAAACAAGCTCCTCGTGCAAGGTTTGCAAAGTTTAGTAGGACTATTCTTCAGCAAGATTTTCAGTCTAGTCTCTATGACTCAGCTCTTTTTGTCCGCAAAACAGCATAAGGTTGTGTTTTTCTATTTATCTATGTTGATGATATGATTATCACGGGTGATGATCTTCTTGGTATTCACTCTCAAGAACCTTATTCAGCAACACTTTGAGATGAAAGATCTTGGCAACCTTAGTTATTTCCTTGACCTTGAAGTACTATCCGACTCTACTGGGTATTATCTTTCTCAGGTTAAATATGTATCCGATCTACTTGTTAAAGTTGGGTTGACAGACAGTAAGACTGTCTCCACTCCTCTAGAGCCTAATGCCAAACTCCGATCCTCTGATGGTACTCTTCACAGTAATGCTACCCTTTATCGTCAATTGGTTGGTAGTTTGGTCTACCTTACAGTTACTCGCCCAGACATTACTCATGCTATTCATGTTGTGAGTCAGTTTATGGCCGCTCCTCGTACCTCTCATTATGCAGCAGTTCTTCATATCTTACGTTATCTCAAAGGTACATTATTCACGGTCTCTATTTTTTGGCTCACTCTCCTCTTGTGTTACGAGCTTATGCTGATGCGGATTGGGCGAGTGATCCTACGGATCGTAGATCAACTACTGGATTTTGTCTTTTCTTGGGTGATTCTCTTCTTTAGTGGAAAAGTAATAAACAGACAGCTGTTGCTCGCTCGAGTACTGAAGTTGAATATCGTGCTCTTGCAGATACTACCCAAGATATTGTCTGGCTCTGCTGGCTTCTTGAAGATATGGGTATTTCTCATACTAGAGCTACACCTCTTTATTGTGACAATCAAAGTGCTATCCAAATTGTCCACAATGATGTGTTTCATGAGCGAACTAAACATATTGAAATAGATTGTCACTTTGTTCGGCAACACGTTTCTCAAAGCACTATCATGCTCCACTCCATCTCATCTAAGGAGCAACTTGCTGATATTTTTTTCAAATCTCTTCTTCCGCGCCGTTTTCATGCTCTAGTCTCCAAACTCAAACTTGCTTCTACTGCGCCATCTTGAGTTTGAGGGGGGTATTAAGGAATAATTCTATAATTATTATGGAATGATTCCGGAATAATTCTTTTATACATTCTTACCATATATACATGTTATTAATGTAAAATATTATTTCCTTATGTATGTTACTTTCCTATTATGTAATAAGGTTACAGCCTATATAAAGGCTCCATTATACAGCTTTACAATATACAGTGAAATATATTCTTTTTATATTTCTCACATATATATAAATATGTATATATTGATAACAGTAGACGACCAACAAGCAATCACAATAGCCAGCAAGAAAATCAAAGCAACTACATATGACTAAAATAAGAACTAAAGAAATGAAGACAACATTAAACCAATAATCCTCCTAATACAGCCTCACAAAATAGTCATTTACCGTAATCAAAACACAAAAGTTACTTGCCCTTTTTGGCCTTAGACAAACAACAACTAGTTGTCTTATAAATTCAAATTTAATGAAATAGTTTTAGAAAGAATAATGTATTTATAGTATTTCCCTTTTATGGAGATGGTCATGCATAAAAGAGCACAACCTTGTATGTGTAAAAAGTGTGCATGAATACAACAAGAATAGAAAAAGAATCACACTTGAATTTTTTTATGGTATCAGAGCTAAAATGACTTTAAGCTCAAATTCAAATTCACGCAAGAGGCCAACCCTGTCTCTTCCAACTTTTAAACAGTGTACAAATTTAATCTCTCTCAAACTCACACCAAACAATTATCTCTTATGGAAATCTCAGATGCTTTCTCTTATACATAACCTTAATATCCAACACCATTTGGAAGATGCTGAGATTTCACCACAGGTGATAAAGAAGAAATAAATTCTAAATCTGTTTTATGGAAAACAAATGATAGGCTTCTTATGGCATGGATGATAAACATGATGGCTAAAGAAGTACAATGCATAACCACCGGTCTACAAACGGCTCGAGAGGTGTGGCTTGCCATTGAAAAACTTATGCTACCAGCCACTAAAGAAAGGGAAAGCTGGCTGAAGGACAATTTTTATTCTCTTAAAAAGGGAACTAGGAAACTTGAGGATTTTCTTAAGTAGTTCAAAGAGATCTATAGTAACCTAGCTGTTTTGGGAAACCAATTGTTGAAGAAGATCAAATGTTTCAACTTGCGAGGGCCTTGGGATTAAAGTATTCAAATTTTAAGACGATTATGTTAACAAAGACACCACACCCACTTTGAAATAGTTCCTATACACATTGCAGAACCATTAAAAGACTGTAATAATGCCTACATAAAAAGAGGAATAAATGAATAAAAATCAGCCTTTTTTAGTTAAAGAGGCCATAGAAGAAACCAAAGAGGAGGCCGACAGGGTAATCGTGGAAGAAAGCCACCTTTAAACAATCAAACAAGAGAGTTCATGGACTAAAATCAGCAAAATTACTGTGGCTACAATCAACATTATAATCAGCAGAATTACTAAGGCAACAATTAGCATAATAATCAACAAAGATATAGCCATAACAAGAAACAAACTCCTCATGCACCAAAGGAAAATTCTGAAGGACAAAATGATAATATAGTCCGCCAAACATGTCATAGACGCAAATACATAGTAGATAATTGTTGATTCGATTATGATTTGATCGAAGAAGATAGTCCACAAGCCTTGCCAGCAATTGAAAATACGATTTTATGCTGATTCAAGAGCTGCCTCTCACTTGGTGAACAATCTAGGTAAACTTAAGTATGTTACATCCTATAAAGGATCTGATCGAGTCTTTATTGGTAATGGACAAGGACTACAGATTTTTGATATAGGGAATACCAAGTTAAAAACAACTTATGGTAAATTAAAACTAAATAAAATTCTAGTCATACCAAAATTGCAAAAGAACTTATTATTCGTTACTCAACTTATTGATGATAATTTGTGTTTATTTGAATTTAATACTAATGAATTTGTTATTAAGAATAAAAAGAATCAGATCCCATCCAAAGGATGTAGACATATGGAAGCTGTTCACGCTAAAAGAAGGGTAAGAAATTATGTTGGTTGTAGTAAAAGGAAATTCACAAGACTTTAATATTTGGCATATTGTGACTTGGACATGCCAATCTTAGAATGATCTAAACTCTAAGAAATAAACGTTAAATAATTTTTTTTAGTTGGACAAAAAATACTAATATTTGTGTCTCTTGTCATTTAGGAATGTGAGAAATTTGATTAAAAAACATTGAGATATGATTTAGAGAGCAAACCAAGTGTGTTGGGTGTGCAAGGATTGAAGACGGATGTGAAAGAATAACGAAAGAAGTACTTGAGCACTGTAGCGCTAGGTGCAATGGTCTAGCACCGCAACACTAGAGAGTGGGTGCCATAGTGTCGGGTGCTACTTGTTACAAGTTAATCAGGTGCTACTTGTTACTTAAACTTTCTCATTTTTATTGAGTTTCCTACTTGCTATGGGTCTCCTTAAAATGACTCCTACACATTTAGGGTTAACTTAGGTCATCCTAAAGCCTATATAAAGGTGCTTAATTGGCTTATAAACATATCTGAGTGATCAACACAATAATATTTATGATTATAGTATTCTTTGTGATCCTTAGTGAGAGAAACCCTTTCTTTACAAGAGATAGTAAGTTCTTTCTTATAAGAGGCATATTTGTTGAATGCCTTATGATTCAATAATAAGAGAGTGTAATCTTGATCCCTATAGATGTAGACAAGTTGTTGAATCACATAAATTATGTGTTGTTCTTCTACTTTCTCTCTTTAGATTCCTTAATTGCTTTATTTCTGCATTATATTACTTGGCATATCTGGTTTTTTGATTGCTTCCACTTCAAAAAATTGGTATTAAAGTCAGGTTTTAAACAGATATGGCCACATCCAAGTATGAGGTAGAGGAATTCAACGAAAGGAATAACTTCAATTTGTGGAAGATGAAGGTTAAGGCATTGTTGGTGAATCAACGGTTAAGCTCGACATTAGAGGAGACTATTGATCCATCTAGTAAAGAAGAAAGGATGCCAGAGTCATCTAAAGTAGAAGCAGAACGAAGGAACATTCTAGAAAGAGTTTATAGTACAATCATTTTGTCATTGAGTGGTGAAGTACTGAGGGAAGTACCAAGTGAGACGACGATAATTAGTCTTTGGAAGAAACTTGACTCTCTTTATATGCGAAAGTCATTGGCCAACAGATTGCATATAAAGAAGAAGCTGTATCAAATGTCCATATTACAGGGGATGTCGATAAAAGATCATATAGATGCATTTAGAAAGATCATATAGACGCATTTAATAAGATCATTATTGATCTTGAACCTATCAACATTGCAATAGAGAAAGCCCCAAAATCTTACAACTCTATTGCACAAAACAAAAAAAACATTTACAAACATTAACTAGTTTGCAATGGAGAAAGCCGTTCTCAAGTTAACCTTCTTGGTAGTCTTATTAGCTACCGCTTCATGTACGAATCTCTGGCACTTCTGTTTTTATACTTTGAAAAAAATGATTTATGCTTTATTTGTTTTAAAAAAAATTGATTTTAGATTTGAATTTTTCTCATAATTGTGGTTTGGTTTGCATTTATGCAATATTTAAGAGAAAAGAAATTTTTTTTAAAACATAATAATAATAAGAATAGGTTACATTGATATTGTTTTCTGTCAGGGATATAAGAGAGTGGTAAGTGCCTTTGAAGAAAGCACTAACTCTGTGCATGATCCAGAAAGAAAAAATAACAATTCAAATGCTTTTCTGCGTGCGCGTAGTATTTCGTGATCATATTTTACCGAGTTGTAATCTACAGGTTTATTTCATGGAAGCGAGTCCGAGGCAAGGGAAATAATTAACTACTATGGGCCGAAGCCGATGCATTGCGTTGTTAAATCAGAATGTGTGGAGTATTGCGATCTATGCTTTTAAGATTGCCGAAACCTCAGATAAAATGTTGTTTCCTCAGTAGCTTTTTTAAGCATTTCCTTTCTGATGATGGAATAAAAGAGAATATTTCTTTCTCTTCTTCAGTTTCCTCCGTACAATAAAAAGAGAGAATTGATCTTTCCTACAATCTAATGAATTAAGACATTAGTGTATTTTTGTGTAGATTTCATGATATTTTTCAATATTTTTATTTTTATTTTTTGCGTGAGTGGTAAAAGAACAGAAGATGTTAAATGCACTTCACTAATACTTCGTGTTGTAGATATCAAGTCATGCATTTCAGTTTGACACCCTTATGATATCAACTAAGTTACAGCCTTGATATCCTTTTTATTCTATACGCAGTAAAAAATTATAACTCACACCATAAGTAAGAACATATAAGATCAACACACTAATAAAGATAAAAAAAAAAAAAACCAATCAACAAGACAAACGATATACGTGATTTTGCCCAAAATTGCTTACATCTACGGAGGATCCATGATTCAGCTTTTTGTTATTGAAATAGATCACTAAGTATCTTCTTACATCATCAATGACCTCACAAGACCTCTTAGTATCTCCTCATAAGAGATTTTTATAAGGAACATAAGAATAGTCCGATCATCTAATCCAAAAAGATCTATGGTGTTTCTTTTGTTCACTTTAAAACTAAAAAAAAAACACTCCCTAAAGGTTACACCTTAGTGCATCACGCACTTAGTGCCTACCTAACTCCTCTATTCTCTCTTATAGTTATATCTTGAAACCTTAGATGTTTGAATTTTTTTTTATATTTATATTTAGAAGGGGTTATATAGTGAATAAAACACACTTAGAAATCCTAAACCTAGTTGGAATAAGAGTCCTTACTTATAAGAGTCCTAATCCCACTTAAAGAAGTCAATTGAGCCAAAATAGGAAATACCCTAAAGTAATCGCGTAAATAGTAACCGCGTGAACAGTACATCCACACGTGAACAATACTCTCATCGCGGGTAAAGTACTTGCCAAGAACAGTATCGCCATATAAACAGTACCTATTCTTTTTGCTTTCTGTTTTGCTCCTCCTTGTACACTCAATGTGTACTTGACTTTATAATGACCCTCTTATTAGTATTCATCTCAATTTTTACCCATATAAGATTGATGAATCACTAATTTTCAACATTTCGCATATGTAAAAAGATTTTTAAAGGTTTTGTAAGGTTAAATAAAAAGAGAATCTAAATTCTGAATGATGATGGATAATAATACATTACATTAAACTACTATTATAATAAAAAGCTCTGTTAGCTATTTATTTTGGAAGGAGACAATATCTCTCATTTTAGTAACTAGATATGTTAACTTGTGATTTTGTAATAAATTTACTACGAGAATATTGATTGAAAATTATTAGGATATGATTTGGAAAGTAAGCCAAGTGCATAGGGTATGCAAGGATCGAAGAAGGACGCGAAAAGAGGCGAAAGACGAAGGGAACAATGGCCAAGCGTGGGTGCCGCGGCAACCAGGGCTGGGCGCCGCGGTGCCCAGTCCAGAACATAAGCGCCGCGATATCCAGACGGACACACTAGCGCCGCGACAGTGAGAGCTAAGCGCCGCAGCGCTGGGCACGGGAATCTATTTTCTATTTTGAATTTTTCTTATTTCGTCTTCTACTTGTTTTAGGACTCTCTAATATAACTCTCACACATTTAGGGTAAACTCAGGACGTCCTATAACCTATGTAAAGGCTATCAATTGGCTTGTAAACATATATTTGTAATAACCCAATAGATCTAAGTGATCAAGTAAGAAATCTTTGTGGTTCTTTACGAGTAAAAATCCTTAGAGTGCAAGAGAGAGTTTTCTTTGTAATCTTTCTTGTAAAAAAGCATACTTTGTGAGTGCCTTGTGATTTATAATAAGAAAAGAGTGAGATCTTGATCCGCTGTGGATGTAGGCAAGTTGTCAAATCATGTAATTCTTTGTTTGTTCTTTTTCTAACTTTTCTCTCTTTATTTCTTAATTATTTGTTCTACATATATTGCTTAATTGATATTACTTTTTTGTGTGCTTCCACTTTAATATTTATAAGAATTAAACTCTCATTTTTATATATTAATGGCCAACAACACATTACATTACAGTAATGGCCAACAACACATTACATTACAAATGTCAAATCCACTAAATAACTTCCATTTTAGCATTCGGATATGTTAACTTGCAACTTTGTAATAAATTTTAAGAAATTAATCCTTCATTTTTTTATATATTAATTGCATTACAATAACAGAAAAAACACATTACATTACAAATGTCAAATCTGTCAAATAACTATCTAGCAATACAATAATTGCCTACAAACTGGAGGAATAAAAACTATCTACCCTGCACTAGGGTTTGTTTGTAGGAGCAATACAATAATTGTCCAAAATTGGAGCAATGAAAACTCCCTTAACCTAAGCTAGGGCTGCACAGACTATATTACTGGAGCCAGTATCTAAGTGTAATTAATCTCTCAATTTTAAAAATAAGATATGTAAACTGACGAGGTTGCAGTCAATTTTAAAGAGTCATTTAATTTGGGTTGAAAAGTTTTAATAAGGCTCAGGAATTTGTTTATGTATGGTACATCAAAGTTTTTTTATTAATAAATAAAATATTCCTACACACAAAACATAAGTCTCCTTTCTTTTTCAAATAAATAAATAAATTTATTTATCTAAAAATAGGAGACAGTCGAATGATCTAACAACGTGCACTGTATGTCTTTGACATACTAGTTTCTCAGATAATTACATTTTAGTCATTAAGTTATAATCAAAGTGTTTGGAAAAATACGCAAAGGGAGAAGTTCACAATTAATTAAATTGAGATTCTTTATTTTCCATCCTGAATCAATGTTTATGGAAAATATTAAATAATATCGAAAAAAATGAAAAAATGAGAATAACAATACAAGAATTTACATGTTTTGGCTCAAATTTAGCCAACATCCACGGACTATTAAAGATAAAATTTATTATGTAAAAATTGTTACAGTTACATAGGCTTTCACCACTCACTTACAAAACTAAGCCAACTACAAGAGAAAAACAACTCAAGACTATAAATATTTCTCACTACCCTAATGATAGTTACACTATAAATCCCTAGTTAAAAGCAAGAGTTTATAAGATGAGAAAAATAAAACAAACATTTTAATTTTCTTCTCACACTCTTATTTTTCCTTCTCTTTTTCATTGTTCTTCTTTGGTATTTTTGATGCCACAATGGTGTCACATTTTAGTGTTCCCTTACAAAATCTTATCTCTAAATAAACCTATTTATAAGCTTTTACAATGTAAAAAGTCTTTACTAATTTTGGTGCCATATGTACTAATTTACTTTTTCTTTATGGTTAAGTCAAATAAATTGGCTCAATAATCTTATATGTACAAGTTAAAATAAATTAACTCAACCACCACCACTTATGAATAAGTCGAATAAATTAACTTTACCACTACCACTTATGCATAAGTCAAATAAATTGGTTCAATCATCATCACTTATATATAAGTCAAATAAATTGACTCAACAATTTTTGCATAAGTCAAATAAGTTGGCTCAATCACTACTATTTATGCACAGGTCAAATAAATTGGCTTAACTACGTTTATGCATAAGTAAAAAAATTGGCTACATCTAAAATAAATTATTTGTCTCCAATATAAACACAAAGTACTTTTCTATATTGATAACAGTACACGACCAAAAAACAATCAAAACAGCCAACAAGCAAATCAAAGCAACAACATATGACCAAAAATAGAACCAAAGAAATCAAGACAACATTCAACCAAGAATCCGTGCAATATAACCTCATAAAATAGTCACTTACCATAATCAAAAGACAACATTTACATTCCCTTTTTGGCCTTCGAAAAACAACAGCAAGTTGCTTTATGAATTCAATTCGATGAGATATTTTTAGAAAGAATAATGTACTTATAGTATTTCTCTTTATATGGAGATGCTCATGTATAAAAGAGCATAGTCTTGTATTTGAAAAAAAGTGTGCGCGAATACAAAGAAAAGAAAAAGAATCACACTTGATTTTCTTTTTGATATAAGAGCTAAAATGCCTTCAAGTTCAAATTCAAATTCACGCAAGAAGCGAACCTTTTGTTTACGCTCAAAATATAACGCAGCTATCGCAGTATAGATTGAGGTGTCGATCCCACGAGGAAGCTCTTGGCAAAATAGGTTAGTGAAGTAAAATATTAAAGCAGTAGCAAAGGGTTAATTGATTTAAACGGATGAGATAGAATTGTCTATGAATTGAGGAAAATGTCTTATGATAATTTAAGTAAGGTTTTGAGAATCACAATTATGCTTTATAAATCTACTCTATACTTTGATTCGATATTTATAACTCAACTGAAAGTTTCACATCCCAAACAATCAATCGGAATGTATGTAATATATAGCACATTTGATAACACATGTATTTGATTTAGTTAAACTCTTTACTAGCATTAACACACATCATGTTATTTATACAAGTTATCTAAAATCGACAATATATCATTTTGACAATATTGCAGTAAAAGATTAACTTGAATATCAAACATTTATTGCCCTTACATGTTATCCAAGATCGACAATATATCAAATTGACAATACTGCAGTAAAAGATTAACATATAAAACAATGTAACCAGTAACAATTATAAATCAACATGAATCACATAAGAAAAGCATGACTGAACATATATGAGACATGAGAATTATAACCTCTGGATTATAGAAAATAAAATAGATAAGAGTTTAATCAAAACCAAACTTACAACATTTATAGCTCTTGACACCAAATCAAAGCATGGAAGTAGATTTACTACACATAAAAGTTCATCTCTTAGCCTTGCTAGGAACTCTAGCCTAAATTACAATACATATTAATGAGAATAAAAGAAGAGAGAAATTTTCTCTTGTTAAAAACGTCCTAAGTGTCTCCTTATATAGGCAATGAATGGACATATGTCATGGATGACATCAATCTTCAATAATTTTAAGTCAATAACTCGTGTATCCACTTGCAGCACGTTTTTGATAATGTAAATGATCAATTCCGCTTCTGCAGCCGACATGAAAGTTGTAGAATTTTGACTCTTCTTTCCATAGGCACCGATTTCATGCAAATTGGATGAGTATCCAATGAGATATGAGCAAAATTCCAAAGATACACCAGAATTCAGCCAACAACCATTTTACCCACTTGCAATGCGATTTGGTCCATGATAACGGCTGATTTGGACTTTACCATAAACATACGAATTGTTAATAGTTAAGTCAGAAATTCACATCTTCAAGAATTATACCAATTGAGTACGTATTTTGGGAGATACGGTCCAAATACGTGAGTTGGGTCAAGCTGGGTAAGAGTTGTAGTCCGATTCTGTTGTATCTCAATTTTTGGCCCATAACATGTTGGATTTGGCTTTTCCACTATTCTTCAAATTTGTGTAAGATTGAGTCATGTTGCACCAGGTTCAAGAATTTCTTCATTTCGATTTCTACATTGAGAGTTATGTCCAATTTACCTAAACCTGTCCAAATAACATTCATTAATCACAATTTAAGGAGAACACTTTATTTCAAGCTAAAAATACAGAAAATACTAAAATTGGTGACATTAAATGGTGATTGAATCTTTTAACAACATGCATTTTCATGTGTTCATCACCTTTTCTCTTCAAACTTTTCAGCAGTGTCCAAGTTTGATCTCTGTCAAACTCACACCAAACAATTATCTCTTATGGAAATCTCAAATTCTTTCTCTTATACAAAACCTTAATATCCAAAACCAATTGGAAGATGTTGAGATTCCACCACAGGTGATAAAGTAAAACGGGAAAGAAGAAATCAATTCTGAATTTGTTTTATGGAAAACAAATGATGGGCATCTTATGGTATAGATGAGAAACATGATGGCTGAAGAAGTATAAAACATAACCATCGGCCTATAAACGGCTCGAGATGTTTGGCTTGGCATCAAAGAACATATACTACCAGCAGCTAAAGAAAGGGGAGAGCTGGCTAAAGGGCAATTTCTATTCTCTAAAAAAGGGAACTAGGAAACTTGAAGAGTTCAAAGATCTGTAATAACCTAGCTGCTATTGGGAAACCAATTTCTGAAGAAGACCAAATGTTTCAGCTTGTGAGGGCCTTGGGACCAAATTATTCTGATTTTAAGACGGCTGTGTTAGCAAAGCCACCACACCCCACTTTGAAGCAGTTCCTATATGCATTGCAGAACACAGAGAAGACTGTAATAATGCCCAAAGAAGAAGAAGAACGAATGAAAAAAATCAGGCATTTTTTAGTCAAAGTGGCCGCGAAAGAAACCAAAGAGGAGGCCGACACAAGAGAGTTCATGGACCAAAATTAGCAAAATTACTGTGGCTACAATCAACACTAAAATCAGTAGAATTTTCGTGGCTACAATCAACAAACATATAGCCAGAAGAAAAAATAAACTCCTCGTGCACCAAAGCAAAATTTTGAAGGAGAAAAAGATGTAAAGGACAACATGGTTTGTCAAATATGTCATAAACGCAAACACATAACAGAAGATTGCTGGTTAAGGTATGATTTGGCTGAAGAAGATGGTCCATAAGCCTTGGTAGCAATTGAAAAAACGTTTCTGTGTTGATTCGGGAGCCACCTCTCATATAGTGAACAATCCAGGAAAATTGAAGTGTGTCATATCCTATAAAGGATTTGATCGAGTCTTTATTGGTAATGGACAAGGACTACAAATTTCTCATATAAGGAATACTGCATTAGAAACTATTCATGATAAATTAAAACTAAATTAAATTCTAGTTATATCAAAATTGCAAAAGAACTTATTATCCGTTACTCAACTTATTGATTATAATTTGTGTTCATTTGAATTTAATACTAATCGATTTGGTGTTAAGAATAATCAGAATCAGATCCTAGCCAAAGGATTTAAACGTGGGAAGCTGTTCACGCTAAAAGAAGGGCAAAAAATTATGTTGGTTGCAGTAAAAAGAAATTCACAAGATTTTAATATTTCGCATATTGCAACTTGGACATGCCAATCCTGGAATGATCCAAACTTTAAGAAATAAACATTTAATAACTTTTTCTAATTGAACAAAAACTACAAATATTTGTGTCTCTTATCAATTAGGAAAGAGTTGAAAAAAACTTTTTATAATGTCTAATAAAATTTTAGATTTTCTGCTTGAGAAAGTACATTGCTATCTTTGGGGTCTACTCCTATAACTTCTACTCAAAATTTTCAGTTTTTTGTCATATTTATTGATAACTTTTCCCACTTTGTTTCGTTATTTCATCTAAAATGCAAAGCTGACTTTTTTTGAATGCTTCTTGAAATTTTAGAAACAAGTCGAGAATCAATTTTCTCAAGCAAAATAAGAATCTTTTAGAGTGATGGAGGCATTGATACATCCATTTCTTTTGCTAAACACTTAGAACAACACAGCATTTAACAACAGCTGTTTTTCCATACGTACCTGAACAAAATGGTGTGGTAGAATGAAAACATCAGCATATCATTGAAATGGCTCGCACAATAATGTTTCAAGCCCTTTAAATCCCTAATCGCCTACCATTAACCATTATTAACAATGAAAGTTCTTATTAAAAACTATATAACAAAAGACTAGACTACCAATGCTTAAAAATAATTGGATGTAGATGTTTTTCTTATCTTCATAGTTAAAAAAAAGTTTGAAAGATAAACCTCCCATTATGGTGTTTGGTGAAAATATATTACCATTTGAAAATTTAATAAAATCTACTTATGTGAAGGACAGTTTTCTATCTTATGAAGAATGGGTTCAACCTTCACATCAAAAGTTACCCCTTCAAAATTTGGACAAAGACTAAATCCACTTCAAATTTAAGTCCTACTAAAACTCTTAATCTTGACCTGGAGTAATTTACTCCTAGAAGAATTTCTCCACAAATGGTTGAAGTTGATACAGACTTCAAATATTCAGACTTTAACCCTATTGGCATTTCCCAAGAGTCAGTACCCCTACAAACTCCATCTCATACTCCCTCGACTATAGCTCTCAATGCCTCCCCACACACCCCAATGCCTCAACCTTATTTTAACATAAACAATGACACTAATCATGACATTATGGACTAGTTGATCATTGAATTACCTATCCAGCCTAACATCCTATCATAACCAATCTCGACTCTAACCTCCAACCAAATCCACCAAATAATGAAACAACCTCCACTAACTCACCAAGAGCCGAACCCTAAAATGTATACCCTGTGATCACTAGACACAAAATAAAAAATAATTCGTACTTTTCCTTTCATGCAACACACATTAAAGAACCCATACACTTAAAGTGGCTTAAAAAAAATCCAGAATGGGTTCAAGCAATGCAAGAAGAAATTAAAGCACTCCAAGACAATCACACTTGGACTTTTGTACCTCGCCCTTCTCATCTAATGTCATCGGTTCAAAGGGAGTTTTTAAAACCTAATTTTAAAAGGATGGCTTTGTAGATAAATTAAAATCTCAGTTGGTGGCAAGAGGTTTTAATCAAATTCAATGAGTGGATTTGACGAAACTTTCAGTCTCTGATTAAACCTACAACTATCAGACTTATCTTAGCTATTACTGATACAACGGGATGGAAAATTTGTCAACTTGATGTTCATAATACCTTTGTCATGGAACGTTAAAAGAAACCATCTTCTTGGAATACCTCCCAAGCTTTAAGGATCCAATGCGACTTATTTTGTGTGTAAATTGTATAAGTCACTCTACAGATTAAAGCAAGCACCCCAGGCTTGGTTCAACTACCTCTCTTATGCCCTAATTTATATTAATGATGTAATTCTTATGGGAAATAATTCCCTAGTTTTCACATCTATCATACATACAGTTAGCTCCAAATTTGCTCTTAAAGGACCTAGGTCCTCTTCGCTACTTCCTCAAAATTGAAGTACAGAAATTGACCAATGGGATTTTCCTATCCAAAGCTAAATATATAAGGGATCTACTTCACAAAGCCAATATGAATCAATGCTAACCAATGCGCACTCCAATGTCCTTTAAAAAACCACAACATGTAAATGATAATGAACCCATCGATCCCACACACTATCGGGCTCTCATTGGTAGCCTACAATGTATTACGTTTACTAAACCAAATATTACACATGCTATCAATAAAGTGTGCCAACACTTTTAAGCACTAAACAAGGCCAATTAACACCGTCGTGAATGAATTCTTTGTTACTTACAAGGCACCCTGACTCATGGCATTCATTTTTTTTTGTCTCAATCCTCTCTAACACTTTATAGTTTCTCTAATTCTAATTAGGCAGGTCATAAAAGTACTAGACAAAGTACATCTGGATTATTTATATATCTTAGAGTTCTTTCTCATAGAGTTCAAAGAAAAATCTATAGTAGTAAGATCAAGTCTATAGAATCAAGATCAAGTATCGAAGCCAAACCTTGTCCCTTAGCATCCACCGCGACAAAAGTAATCTAGATCATCTACCTCTTAAAAGATATTGGCAATCTCCTCCCTAAACCTCTTATCCCACTTTGAAACAATATAAGTGCACTTTATATGATCGAAATCTGGTATTTCATGCTCGCACAAAGCACATTGAGATCGATGTTTATTTCATCCAATAAAAGGTCACTGAAGGGATACTTCAAACCAAGTACATTCATACTTCTTGTCAAGTAGCTGATACCCTCATCAAACATCTAAACAAATCCTCCTTTAACTTGTTTTGCACCAAGCTTGATGTATAGACTCCCCCACCCCAAAGCTTGTATAGTTTTAATTAAAAGTGTTTTTTGTAGTTTTAATTTAAAGAGATTAAGCTAGGTAAATGGATACTTGTGTGGTGTAGATTAAAGTGATGTGTACCACTTTGTGTGGTGTAGATTGATTAAGAGTTAGTATAAATACCCCTTAAGTTTTAGCATTGACAACAAGTGAAGTGTGAAGAGTGAAAGAAGTGAGGGAAAGAAATAAAAGAATCAAAGCTTCCAAGAGTGTCTAAAATAGTTTATAGAGCTTTGTTTGTGTGAAGAAAAATTTGAGAGTGTTAAGAGTTGTATTTTGAGTGTTCCTTCTCTTGTAATATTTCCTGTGCTAATAATATAAGTTCTTTTGTATGAAGTTTAATTCTTCTCCAATAAGTAGTATCAGAGCTATGGCTACAAGATCTTGAGAAAATAAGCTCGGTGCTACTAGAATACCAAAACTAGATGATCAAAGCTTCGTCAAGCTTCCCCAAAAGTTTTTACAAAACTTGAGGTATGGCTAGCAATGGTATATCATCCTTCTAAGTCCCTATACTCAACAACAATAATTATAAAAAATTTAACATTAAGATAAATGTCCTTTTGGGTGCACATAATGTTTGAAAAGTTGTTGAAAAAGGTTAAAGTGAGCAACAAGATAAGGCAAATTTAACCCAACAACAAAAAGAAAGTTTGAAAGATTCAAGAAGGAGAGGCAAGAAAGCTCTCTATGTCATTTATCAAACATTAGACGATGACAATTTTAGGAAGATTTTAAGTGCAAATTCTACCAAGTAAGTATGGGAGAAGCTTCAAACCTCTTACAAAGCAGCGGAACAAGTGAAAAAGGTTCGTTTCCAAACATTAAGAGGTGAATTTAAATCTCTACATATGAAAGAATTCTAGTTTATCTTTAATTATTTCTCAAGAGTCTTAACAGTTTCTAAACAACTAAAAAAATGGTGAAAAGTTAAAAAATGTAAGAATAATGGAGAAGATACTTCACCCGTTAAATCCAAAATTCAAGAATATAGTTGTGCTATTAAAGAAACTAAAGACTTGAAAGAAATGACAATCAAGAGATTAATGGGATCATTGAAAGCTTATAAGGAAAAACACAAGAATAAGTAAGGAATTATAGAGCAACTCTTGACAATCAAGAGATTAATGGGATCATTGAAAGCTTATAAAGAAAAACACAAGAATAAGCAAGGAATTATATCGCAACTCTTGACAATGCAAGTCAAGGAGAAAGAAGAAAGTCTTGGCAGTGCAATAAGCCAGCATGAAAGAGGTCGTGGCCGTGGAACAAGTCGTAGACGTGGATAAGGTTGAAATTACAATAAAAATAATGAAAGATGAGAAAGCTCAAGTAGAAGTAAAAGAGGACACTAAAACTCAAGGTATGACAAGTCTCAAGTTCAATGCTACAAATGTTAGAAGTACAGGTATTATACCTCTAAATGCAAAACGTCCAACAACAAAGTTAAATGTAGAGTAAATTATGTCGAGAAAGTGGATCAAGGAGATGCTACTTTATTGCTAGCTTATAAAGACAACGCTGTAGGATAAGATAATGCGTGGTACCTTAACACAGGCGCTAGCAATCATATATGTGGAAGAAGAAACAGGTTTGTAGAATTTGATGAAACTGTGAGTGAAAATGTCTCTTTTGGAGATGATCAAAGATACCGATAAAAGGAAAAGATAATCTATTAATCCGCTTGAAAGATGAAAAACACTAATTCATCTCTAATGTTTATTATGTTCCCAACATGAAAAATAATATCTTAAGTTTGGGACAACTCTTATAGAAACGCTATGATATTCATATGAAAAATAATAGTCTTTCTATAAGAGACAATAACAATAATTTAATAGCCAAGCTCCCAATGTCAAGAAATTAAATATTCATTTTGAATATTCAAAATGATGCTGTAAAATGTTTGAGAGCTTGTTACAAAGACAAGGCTTTGGCATCTTTATTTGTACATCTTAATTTTAGAGGACTAGAGTTATTATCCAAAAAGGAGATGGTAAGAGGTCTGCCTTTCATCAATCATCCTGATCAATTATGTTAAGGATATTGATTTGGGAAGCAATTTAGAAAAAGCTTTCTAAAAGAGTCAAACACAATAGCCCACAAACCGTTTGAGCTTATATACAAAGATGTGTGTGGTCCATTCAAACCAACCTCTTATGGTAATAGTAATTATTTACTTCTCTTTATTGATGATATTTTAAGAAAAAACTTGGGTGTACTTCTTGAAGCAAAAATTACAAGCATTTGAAGCTTTCAAGAAATTTAAAGCCACTGTGGAGAAAGAAAGTTGACGTGAAACCAAGGCCATGAGATCCGATCGAAGAGAAGAATTCACTTCCAAAGAGTTTCAAGCTTACTGTGAAAACAATAGGATACATCGACCTTTAATAGTTCCAAGATCCTCTCAACAAAAAGGAGTGGTTGAGAAAAAGAATAGAACCATCCTCGATATGACACGAAGAATGCTTAAAAGCAAGAGAATATCAAATGAGTGTTGGGCTGAAGCTGTAACAACTACTGTGAACTTATTAAATCGATCTCCAACAAGAAGTGTATGGGGAAAGACACCGCAGAAAGCTTGGAGTGAGAGAAAGCCTAGTGTCTCTCATCTAATAATTTTTGAAAGTATAACTTATGTGCATGTACCAGATGAGAAAAGAATTAAGGTCGATGATAAAAGCGAGAAGTTTATCTTTATTGGATATGACAACAACTCTAAAAGTTATAAGTTGTATAATCTAAGCCTTGATAAAATTGTGATAAGTCGAGATTTAGAATTTGATGAAGAAAGCAATTGGGATTAAAGTTTAATTACAGACAACTATAACTTCTTTCCATACTTTGAAGAAGAAAATGAGCAACCAATGATGAAGCAAGCAAGAGATGAATGAGAAGAAGTAATTACCCCACATACTTCACCCATAACAACTGCTCATGAAGGCTCATCATCTTCATCATCAACACTTTGGAGTTTAGACCACGTATAAGAAGCATACATGAACTTTATGAGGTAACTAAAAGGCTAAAAAATCTTACTTTCTTTTGCCTCTTTGCCAATTGTGAACCAGTGAGTTTTCAAGAAGTTGTGTAAAATAAAAAGTGGAGATATGCGATAGATTAAGAAATCAAAGCCATCATCAGAATGACACATGGGAATTTTTTACTCTTCCAAAAGACCACATGGCTATTGGTGCCAAATGGATGTATAAAATAAAGAAGAATGCCAATGGAGAAGTCAAAAGATACAAGGCTAGACTAGTAGCAAAAGGTTATAGCCAAAGAGTTGGTATAAACTATAATGAGGTATTTGCTCTTATTGTTCGCATAGAAATTATAAGATTGATCATATCTTTGGCAGTACAAAACAAGTGGAAGATTTATCAAATGGATGTCAAGTCTACATTTCTAAATGGGTTTCATGAAGAAAAAGTCTATATTCAACAACCATTGGGATATAAGGTCAAAGGACATGAAGACGAAGTCTTAAAGTTAAAGAAGGCCTTTTATAGATTAAAGCAAGCACCAAGAGCATGGAATAGTCGAATCGACAAGTACTTCGTAAAGAATGCCTTCACCAAATGCCCTATAAGCATACTCTTTATGTCAAGAAACAAATGGAGATATCTTGATCGTATGCTTATACATGGATGATTTAATCCTTACAGGAAATAATCCAAGCATGTTTAAAGAGTTTAAAAAAGTAATGGCGAAAGAATTTGAGATGACCGATATTGGACTAATGTCATTTTACCTTGGGATTGAAGTAAAACAAAAGGAAGATGGAATCTTTATCTCTCAAGGAAGCTATTCAAAGGAGATTCTTAATAAGTTCAAGATGGAGAATTGCAAACCCATAAGCACACTAGTAGAGTGTGGACTCAAATATCCAACAAGGATAAAGAATAACGTATGGATCCAACACTCTTTAAGAGCTTAATTGGAAGCTTGAGATACTTGACATGCATAAAACTTGATATTCCCTATGTCACTGGACTTGTGAGTCGTTATATAGAGAATCTAACCACCACTCATTTCAAGTCTGCTAAGAGAATCATTCGCTATATCAAAGGTACAATTGATTTTGGCATGTTTTATTCTTCTTCTGATAATTACAAGTTAATTGGATATAGCATTAGCGATTGGGCTAGAGATTTGGATGATAGAAAGAGCACTATTAGATTTGTATTCTTTAGAGGAGATATTGCATTCATATGGATGTCGAAGAAACAATCAATTGTTATACTTTCAACCTGCGAAGCTCAGTATATAGCTGCTACTTCATCTGTTTGCCATGCAATTTAGCTGAGATATTTGTTAAAGGAGTCGGGATTGCCACAAGAAGAACTAATAAAAATTTATATCGACAATAAGTTAGCTATGGCTTTAGCAAAGAATCTTATTTTCCATGATTGAAGTAAACACATTGATACTCATTATCACTGCATAAGGGAGTGCATCACAAAAAATGATGTACAAGTAGAGTATGTGAAGTCTCAATATCAAGATGCCAATATATTCACTAAGCCACTCACACAAGAAGAATTTGTAAGGCTAAGGAATTCACTTGGTGTCATAAAACAAATTTAAAGAGGGTGTTGAATACTAAACTTGTTTAATGACTCAAATTAATGACCCAAGCCCAAATTCATTCCATGGAACCTTAATCTAACCCATGGAAGTTTCTTAAGCTACGTAAAGGTTTGATTGATGAAGGGGGACACTTGTGTGGTTTTAATTAAAAGTGTTTTGTGTGGTTTTAATTTAAAGAGATTAAGTTAGGCAAATGGACACTTGTGTGGTGTAGATTGATTAAGAGTTAGTATATATCCCTTAAGTTTTAGCATTGACAACAAGTGTGAAGAGTGAAAGAAGTGAGGGAAAGAAATAAAGGAAGCAAAGCTTCCAAGAGTGTCTAAAATAACTTATAGAAATTTGTTTGTGTGACGAAAAATTAAGAATGTTAAGAGTTGTATTTTGAGTATTTCCTCTCTTATAATATCTTTTGTATGGAGTCTAATTCTTCTCCAACATATATAACCAAAAATGAAACCAAAGAAATCAAGACAACATTCAACCAAGAATTCGCCCAATACAACCTCAGAAAAAGTCACGTACCATAATAAAAACACAACGTCACTTGCCCTTTTTAGCTTTAGAAAACAACAACTAGCTGCCTTATGTCACACCCCAAGTGCTCTCAAGCATTTCCTCAAGCACTTGGTGCGCGACTAGGCCTGGTGGAGGCCTCTTGGACCATGGAGCGCTACGTGGACCGGAGCTTCTAGAAGGCCCGCTGGTTAGGATGGAGAACCGGGCTTGGCCCGCAACTTATTAAGGAAGTTAACCCTAGTTAAACTTCCATAATAAGTAGGAGAGCATCTAGGAATATTCTAAGGAATATTATCCCATCTTGTATATACACCGTTAGATCAAATAGATCTCAGCCATTGATTGTATAGGGCTGCAACTATAAAAGGGGGAGACCCTCACTTGTATTTATCATCTCATAGCTTGTTTTCTCTTCAGCAATATAGAGAGCATTCGTGCAAACACTTGGCGTGCTTCTTTTCTCTTCTCTTTGTGTGGTTTTCTAGGCTGCTTAGCACGCAACGCGTCTAAGGCCGCACGGTCTCGAAAACAGTCCGTGACAGTTGGTATCAGAGCAGGTTCAGTTCAGAGATGGAGAAAGATGGCGTACCATCAGATTTGACTAAAGAGAGGGGTCGGAACCCCAAAGCTAAGAAGCACGGCGTGGCGTCTCGCGAGAAATCAGCAGATCCAGGTCAGGATGTGGGGGGTATGGTGAGAGCACTCAGCGGCGTTGTCGGGAAGGCAGCAGATCGCCTTGGAGAGCTGGAGCAGCAAGTAGAGAAGATCGAGGGGGGCCTCGACGCTCAAGGAGACGAGCTGCGCACCCTCATCAGCACATCCATCGAGGCTTACGTCGATAAGTAGCGGGACTGGATTAAAGCTTTTCAGGAGAGCGTCCTAACCACAATGGACAGTATTCAGGCCCAAGTAGGGGAGCTACACCGTGGGCTCGAATCTGTCAAAGAGGATGTGGTGCTGTGCAAGCGGGCGGTGGCGAATGGGTCTGTCGCCGCTCAAGTGACGGTGTCTACACAGAGAGTCGATGCTCCTAAGCCCAAGGAGTTCAGCGGGAAGCGGAACACCAAGGAGCTCGACAATTACTTCTAGCAGATGGAGAGATACTTCGACGCCCTAGGCGTACGGGACGAGGATAAGGTAAACACTGTGACCCTATATCTCTCTGATCATGCAATTCTGTGGTGGCATAGGAAGAGCGAGGAGATTCGCAAGGGTACCTGCACCATCAATACCTGGACAGAGTTGCAGCAGGAGCTGAAACGCCAGTTCTATCCGGAGAATGTGGCGCACGACGCTAGGAAGCGTCTAAAGGAGTTGAGACAGAACAAGTCGATTGGCGAGTACGTTGAGGAGTACTCTCTACTGATGCTGCAGATCCCCAATATGAGTGAAGAAGACTTGCTGTTCAACTTCCTTGATGGGTTACAGACATGGGCGTCCAATGAGCTGAGGCGGCGTGGAGTGCAGAACATATCCAACGCCCTCACATTGGCGGAAACGCTCACTGATTACCGTAAGGGTGATGCGGGGAAGTCCAAGAATTCGAAGCCCAATCACAGCAAAGGTGGGGGAACCAGGGAGTCTCATCCTCCGCAGGATAAGGAGGGGAAAGGTAAACCGCCCACAGGGAGAGAGCAGAAGCGCAACGGCGGAAGAAAGTCGAGATCTAGCTGCTTCCTTTGCGACGGGGATCATTGGGTGAAGGACTGTCCAAAGAAGAAGGCTATCAACGCAATGTTGGAGACTCAGCAAGCGGGTGAACAGGAACAATTAGGATGTCTCCAGTTACTCAATGCCCTCAATGCCAAGCGGGCAGCCCGCGCGCCAGCAGGAAAGGCACTGATGTACGTTGAAGCCTACATTAACGGGAAGAGGACGCAAGCACTTGTAGATACTGGAGCTACGGACAACTTTATGAAGTATGCGGAAGCAGTACGCTTGGGCCTCAAGGTGGAGAAGCGGATTGGCTACCTCAAGACTGTGAACGCCGCAATCAAGCCACTGGATGGGGTCATTCGTGGAGTTGAAATGAGCCTCGGAAAATGGAGCGGTAAGGTAAACTTTTCGGTAGCCCCTCTCGATGATTTTGATGCTGTTCTTGGTATGGATTTTCTACGGCAGTTTAATGTGGTGCCACTTCCCCGACACAACTACGTATGCATCTTGGAGGGAGGACCATGCATGGTGCCGACAGTAAACAAGCCGACAGGTGGGCAATCCAAGCCCAACGCCCACACTACTCTCCTGTCCGCCATGCAACTGAAGAAAGGAGCTAAGCGAGGAGAAGAGACATACCTCGCCACAATATGGGAGGCAGATGATAAGGCGTACGGGGGCGAAGAGGAGCTGCCAGTAGAGATCACGAAAGTGCTCAAGCAGCACCAGGACGTGATGCCAGCAGCGCTACCACAGAAATTACCACCAAGACGGGCAATTGATCACGAGATTGAGCTGGAACCAGGGGCGAAACCGCCAGCCAAGGCCCCATACAGAATGTCTCCACCAGAACTAGCAGAGTTGCGGAAGTAGCTCAAGGAGTTACTGGATGCAGGGTTTATCCAGCCATCGAAGGCGCCTTACGGCTCGCCCGTGCTTTTCCAGCGCAAGCACGACGGATCATTGCGGTTATGCATAGACTACCGAGCGCTGAACAAGGTCACTGTCAAAAATAGGTATCCCATTCCTTTAATTGCTGACTTGTTTGATCAGTTGGGGCAGGCAAAGTATTTCTCGAAGCTGGATTTGCGGTCAGGTTACCATCAGGTGCGGATAGCCGAGGGCGACGAGCTGAAAACCACCTGTGTGACGCGTTATGGGGCCTTTGAGTTTCTGGTCATGCCATTTGGCCTCACCAACGCGCCAGCCACTTTCTACACACTGATGAACAACATACTCCAGCCCTTTCTTGACAAGTTCGTCGTCGTGTACTTAGACGACATCGTCATCTACAACAACACTCTCGAAGAGCACGTGGAACACTTGAAATCTGTCTTGACGGTGCTCCGCAAGAATGAGCTGTATGTGAAGAGGGAGAAGTGCTCATTTGCCAAGCCGGAGGTAGACTTTTTGGGTCACAAGATCAAAGAGGGCAGGTTGATGATGGACAGGGCAAAGATTCGCTCCATTGTGGACTGGGAGGCACCCACGAAAGTTACCGAGCTGCGGTCTTTCCTTGGGTTGGTTAACTATTATCGCAGGTTTATCAAGAGCTACTCCACCACTGCAGCACCCCTTACCGACCTGCTAAAGAAGACTAAGGCGTGGGAGTGGAGTAAGGAGTGCCAAGGGGCTTTTGATCGACTAAAGGCAGCAGTGATCGAAGAACCAGTATTAGCATTACCGAATCACCTGTTACCGTATGAGGTATATACTGATGCATCTGATTTTGCTATTGGTGGTGTATTAATGTAGCAGGACCATCCGATCGCATATGAGAGCCAGAAGCTCAATGAGACGGAGAGGCGCTATACGGTGCAGGAAAAGGAGATGACGGGGGTCATCCATTGTCTGCGCACTTGGCGACATTATCTGCTTGGGGCAAGGTTCGTAGTAATGACGGACAACATAGCAACGAGTTACTTCCAAAGTCAGAAGAAACTCAGCCCGAAGCAAGCTAGGTGGCAGGACTTTCTGGCGGAGTTTGATTGCAAGCTCGAGTACAAACCGGGAAAGGTGAACGTGGTGGCGGACGCCTTAAGCCGGAAGGCCGAGTTAGCAGCTATCAGCAAGCTGGAAGGTGATTTGCTCGGCCTATTTCATGAGGGAATGAAGCATGATCCCGCAGCCACACAGCTCGCCACTCAAGCACAAGAGGGAAAGACTCAGCGATTTTGGGTAGAAGATGGGCTTCTCTACACCAAGGGACACCGGGTTTATGTGCCAAAGTGAGAGAACCTGCGGCGTAACCTCATTAAGGAGTGTCACGATACAAAATGGGCAGGACATCCAGGCCAGCGGCGCATACGCGCCCTATTGGAGACAGTTTACTACTGGCCACACATGCGGGAGGAGATAGAACAGTTTGTCAAAACTTGTCTTGTGTGCTAACAGGACAAGATTGAGCAGCGGAGTCCCGCAGGGCTACTGGAGCCACTGCCCATATCGGAGAGACCTTGGGAAAGCATCTCTATGGATTTCATTGTAGCCTTATCGAAGTCCGAGGGGTGTGGAACTATCATTGTGGTGGTAGATCGGTTTTCCAAGTATGCGACTTTCATACCAGCACCCAAAGAGTGTAATGCGAAAGAGACAGCCAAACGTTTCTTCAAGCATGTCGTCAAGTACTGGGGGTTGCCGAGAGTGATAGTCAGCGATCGTGATACGAGGTTTACGGGGAGATTCTGGACTGGATTGTTCAATCTCATGGGATCGGAGCTTCGCTTTTCCACCAGCTTTTACCTACAAACGGATGGGCAGACCGAGAGGGTGAACGCATTACTGGAGCTGTATTTACGGCACTTTGTGGGCACAAATCAGCAGGATTGGGTCAAGTTACTCGATGTGGCACAGTTCTCGTATAACTTGCAGAGGAGTAAATCGACGAACCAGAGTCCATTCGAGTTAGCTACTGGTCAGCAGCCTCTCACGCCGCATGCACTCGTGTCCAGCGATACTGGGAAGAGTCTAGCAGCCTACAAAGCTGCGAAGTCCTGGCAGGAACAATCGGACAAGGCGCGAGTGTGTCTGGACAAGGCGACGAAACGGATGAAGAAATAGGCTGACGGTAAGCGAAGACATGTTGAGTACAGCGTGGGGGATTTAGTGATGGTGAAAATTCTTCCGACGCAGCACAAGTCTACGCGTCCACTTCACAAGGGTCTTGTTCGAAAATATGAGGGGCCATTTCCTATTTCCAAGAGGGTTGGCAATGTCTCGTACAAGGTGGAGCTGCCTTCGAGACTTCGGCTACATCCGGTGTTTCACGCAAGCTGCCTAAAGCCATACCATGGTGATGCGGAGGACACGGAACGTGGGCCACAAACCAGGGCACCATTGGGAGTTTCCACATCTTACGACAAGGAGGCTAAACTTATCGTTGATGTGAGGACAGTGCGGAAGAAGAACTGCCGCCCAAGTCGTGAGTATCTCGTCAAGTGGAAAGGATTGCCCGACAGCGAAGCAAGCTGGGAACCCGAGATCGCACTGTGGCAGTTTGAGAACAAGGTGCGCGAGTTCCAGCAAGGATGCGACGAGGGCGTCGCGTGAATTTGGTGGGGGAAAATGTCACGCCCCAAGTGCTCTCAAGGATTTCCTCAAGCACTTGGTGCGCGACTAGGCCTGCTGGAGGCCTCTTGGACCATGGAGCGTTACGTGGACCGGAGCTTCTAGAAGGCCCGCTGGTTAGGATGGAGAACCGAGCTTGGCCCGCAACTTATTAAGGAAGTTAACCCTAGTTAGACTTCCATAATAGGTAGGAGAGCATCTAGAAATATTCTAAGGAATATTATCCCATCTTGTATATACACCGTTAGATCAAATAGATCTCAGCCATTGATTGTATAGGGCTGCAACTATAAAAGGGGGAGACCCTCACTTGTATTTATCATCTCATAGCTTGTTTTCTCTTCAGCAATATAGAGAGCATTCGTGCAAACACTCGGCGTGCTTCTTTTCTCTTCTCTTTGTGTGGTTTTTTAGGCTGCTTAGCACGCAACGCGTCTAAGACCGCACGGTCTCAAAAACAGTCCGTGACACTTATGAATTCAAATTCAATGAAATACATTTAGAAAGAATAATGCTTTTACAATATTATCCTTTTTATGAAGATGCTCGTGTATAAAAGAAAACAATATTGTATTTGTAAAAAGTTTTCGTGAATACAAGAAGAAAAGAAAAAAGAATCACACTTGATATAAACATTTTAAAGTGATATAAACATTCAGTTTAACTTATAATTAAGTAATAAAAGAAATTGATAGTTTAGCTCTTCATAACTGTTAAATTATTACTAGGTCCTTAACTTTTTTAAAACACCGTGCCAAGTCCTTCTCGTCCAAAATTTGTTAAAATTTGCTTTTCAGGGATTATAAGTTAAAAAAAAGAAAATATTAAATTTTCATTTCCCAGCTAGCATGCTCGCCGCCGCCTATAAGGAAGAAAAAAAGAGTTAAGAAATTAATATGTTATTGTGAGATGATGGTTTAATAATTAATGGTATTGTTGGGATGATGGTTTAGTACTTAGTGGTGTTGCATGAATTATTTCATAGTTTCAAATCATCATTTTTGTAATATCTAATATTTTTCTTTTTTATTCTTAATTTTTTCAAGTTGTAATCTTATACCAATCAAGATGTAGTATTCTCATTTTTAATTAAAGAGTAATTTAATTTAGGTTGAAAATTTTTAGAAAAGCATAGGAATTTGTTTATGTTTGGAAGATCAATAATTGTTTTATTAATTAATAAAATATTCCTACATGCACAATCTCCTTTTATTGCTAAAAAATTAAATAAACCTATTCATTTAAAAATAGTTGACTAGATATAGTTTGAATGACCTAACACAACGCACGTGATCAACGAAGATGTTTCTGGGATAATTACGTTTTATCCTTCAAGTTATAACAAAAGTACTTATATATATATATATATACTTTTTAAAGTGATATAAACATTCCGTTTAACTTTTAGTAGAGTAATAAGAGAAATTGATAATTTAACCCTTCGTAAATGTTAAATTACCCAGTAAATTTTTAACTTGTTTAAAACACTGTGGTAAGTTCTTCTGTTCAAAACTTGTTAAAATTAACTTTTTAAGAATAAACATATCCTTTACAATTTTATAAATTTTAAATTAAAAATAAAAGAGAAAACATTAAATCTTAATTTTCATTTTCACCTCGCATGCTTGCCCGCCGCCTATAAGGGAGAAAACAAAAGCTAAAAAAATCATTTGTTATTGTTAAATGGTGGTTTAGTGATTACTGGTATTGTTGAGATGATAGTTTAGTAATTGATGGTATTGCATGAATGATAATTTCATTGTTTCAATTAGTGATTTTGTAATATTTAATTTTTTCTATTTTATACTTAATTTCTTCAAGTTGTAATTTTATACCAATCAAGATGCAGTATTCAACTCTGTGTTTGTTAACCTTCAACTCTCTGAACCAAAAACGCCAACTTTAGCCATCAAACTAAATACAACTTTTTCACCGGAGAGGAGACCATGCCTCTTCTCCAGTGGTGAATCTAAATCCGCAAATATTTCTTTGTTTTTTTGTTTGTTTTCTTTGTCAGTTTCTTTCAGCAATTTGGTTTGCTAAACCTAGCATGCCCTCTTGACCACCACCATGCTCCTCAGTCGCTACCGAGCCTAGCTTACCATCTTTGAATCTTTGCTAGGTCAAGTTCATAGATTTGTATAAAATTCCTTCGACTTGCCCATCATTTATGACCATACTTTGCTGGCTCTCACAACCAACCAATTCGTTGTCGAGATCCATTAATTTCATTTAGGAGGTCTCTTTGGCGTATGGCAAAGCTGATGGGTTCCTAATGTGTAAACTCGGCTTCTAACCGGCCTTGGATTTATTATGCTGTTTAAGTTGAACCTTCACCAGAATCACCCTCAAACTCACCACATCGCCAATCGACCTATCAAATGTCTTTGCCGTTTCCATCCTTGTTTCTATTCTCTCTGTAGACCTGTTTGTCGCCTCTGTCATTTCCATCCTTGCTGGGGGTTAGCTAAGCCTTTGTCAACTCTTTTTGCTTGTTGATTGCTCGAGTTTTTGGGGTGTTTTTTTTAAGTGCTTAATTCAAAGTGCATGCATATGAAATGTGTCTATTGAATATTAATTTACAAATGCTTGTCAAATATATAATTACGCAACAGAATGGAAATGTAATTTTTTATTCAACAAAATAATACTTAAATTAAATTTGTAACATTAACAGAATTTAAAAAAAAAAGAAAAACTTACCCTTCAAGCCAAAGTGCATGCATATGAAAAAAACTCATTTTGAAGTGTTCACTTAAACAATTATAGTCTTTATTAATTCTAGCATGATCAAATTCATGTAACACTTGCACTTGTATTCTATCAATTTGACTAAATGTGGAATATGGACTAATTTACAACATTTACAAACCTTATCATATATATGGCCAAAAATAGGGACCAACTTACAATATTTACAAAGTGTCTTAAACTTGGCCAATGAATGGTTGACACTTGTCTTTCGTGCATCCCATGCATTAAAACAAGTGTCCCAATTCACTTGCCGCTTGTCACCTTTAAATTTATGCATTATGCCATGTGTTATTTTTCTATTAGTTAACTACTTTAACTAATAATATATAGATTTAATACTTAAACATTAACACTTATGTTTTTTGAGAGATCTTGAAATGAATATTAGCTTTTAAAATTTTCTCCGATCGAACCATTCAACCCGGCTTGTTATACTAGTGCTCAACGAATACACTTCATATTATGAGACTCTTTAGATTCACACTTGTTTGTCTTACAAAGCTTTTTCGAAAGTTTATGAATAATGCCCAAACACACGTTACGGATATTACAGAATGACATGTTGAACCATACAAACGGAGGCCAACAATATCTGTATAATCCTTTTGTCCTTGTATCCTGGAATAGTAGAGTTACGGATTAACATCATCAAATATTTATATGCTCGAGCATAAACTTATTGCCAAATTTGAATTTTCATAAATAATATCTACAAACTCTTTTGTGATATTATTTAATCTTACATAAAACACTTTTCTACGAATTTTGCTTTTGGTCAAAAGACTTCCTGAAATATAATTGTTAGATCATTAGGACATACAACTTATACATATGAGTTGACGGATCCCATATCTTTGTACACTTTTATTCTATGAGCATCGGACCATATCTTACGATACCTAGTGATCAAACCATGAATGGTCTCTGACATGCATGAAATCAAAGCATGGTAGATCATTCACAAGCCCACCATTGTGCTCAAGTTAAAGGACTACGAATACTACTCAACTTGAGAAGACCCTCTATTGACGGTTCTATAGGATATCTATTGGAGGTTCTCGTGAATCTATTTAGTACTCAATCCTTATTGAATACCTAAATGTCTATACAAGCTTTTGCTAAGGCCACGATTTGCTTAGACTAACTGTCTAGATAATTCAAATATAGATACACAATGATTCGGAAGGAATACTAATAGACTCGTGCTGGTAACTATGGATCAAAAATGATATATTTTAGAACATTAAATGACATTTCTTAGCACCATTTGTAACTCTTTGTAACTATGTCACTACTTTAATATTCCCGAGTCTTTGTCCCACTTCATACAAAATTTTAACTCTTAAAATGCTAATCTCTTATCACTGACCCAAACCCTTTTGGATTAGCTTAAACTCATTTTTTTCTACAATGTTAAAAAATATGACAAGCATAGTAGCACATTTTTAAGTATTAATGATTATATTGAAATATATATTGTTTATTAGAATGGCACGTAGGCACCATCTCCCACAATTTTGTCATATAGTTAATTTTTAGAAAAATTCTTTCCAACTTAGGGTTGTTAATTCCCTCATTCTAAGAGATTTGTATCTCCCTCTTTCAAAAGGTTCGTGTTCCCTCTTTTTTGGAAAGGTCTATGGTTCCCTTTTTTCAAATGGCTAGTGTTCCCTTTTTAGGCTCATCCTTTCCCAGTATAGGGTCGATTTCTACTTTTTTTTATAAGAGGCTAGGTTCAGGAAGGTGTTAGTTCGTACTTATTTTACTCTGTCTTAGTATTCCTATGATTGTAGCATTAGAGGTCTTCTGATATTTATTTTGATATTCATCAATGATATTAACTGTTAGAAAAAGTCTCTTTTTTTCTAAAAAATTAAATAAAGTCTATTCATCTAAAAAAGTAGACTGGATAAAATAGTTTAATCTCTCGTATGTTAAATTACTCACTAAGTCTAACTTTTTTAAAACATTGCGGTAAGCCCTTCCCATCCAAAACTTGTTAAATTAATTTTTCATGGATTAACATGTCCTTTATAAAATTATAAATTTTAAATTAAAAGAAAATATTAAATTAAATTTTTATTTCCCACCATGCATGCTTATCAACTGCCTACGAGGGAGAAAAAAAAAAGGTTAAAAGATTAATGTTGTTGTTAGATGATGATTTGGTGATTAGTGGTATTGTTAGGATGATGATTTAGTAATTGGTGGTATTGCATGAATGATAATTCCATAGTTTTAATTCATCATTTTGTAATATTTAATATTTAATTTGTTATTCTTAATTTATTAAAGTGGTAATCTTGTACCCATCAAGATGTATTCCCATTTTTAATTACTACTTACCGATCAATTTAAAATTAGTAATCATTATTTAATTTTTAGTCATCATTAGGATTTATTATATTAATATATATATATATATATATATATATATATTGTATCATGTCAGTTGAAGGTAAAATGGTAAAACAACAAAAATATTAATATATTTAACAGAAGTTTTTTAGACGGTAGTAGGGATGGCAAAAACTTGAATCCGAACCCGAATCGAAAAGATTCAAAATCAATAATAGATTAATTATACAATTTTGATACATCACTTCCAACAATTTGAATAGTGTATTATATATTACATTTGTATTTTACTTTTCTTTTTTATTCTTGTTGTCTTCTTTTGTCTGTGTATATACTTATATTATAAGTTTACTATATCTCCCGATATAAGGAAACAAAATCAAGAAAATCCAATGTATGTTCAAACTGATGGAATGTGATTTGAAAGTTAAGGTTACCAGATCTGCTGATAAAATTAATTTGGGAAATAATTATTGCATGTAATCTGAATTCCCTACTTGGAAAAATAATTACTGAATGGAATCTGAATTCCAGATATGACCACTTATCTAATGAAAAGAATTGTCCTGATTGATAATAATGGTGTCTCCCCTATAAATAGAGCCCCAGAATCATACAACTCCATTGCACAAGAAAAAAAAAAAGAAACATTAATTAGTTTGCAATGGAGAAAGCCGTTCTCAAGTTAACCTTCTTGGTAGTCCTATTAGCTACCGCTTCATGTAAGAATCTCCTATCCTTTCTTCTGTTTTTCTACTTTAAAAAAAAAAAAGATTTGTGCATTATTTAAAAAAAATTATTTTAGATTTGAATTTTTCTGACAACTGTGGTTTGGTTTGCATTTATGTAATATTTAAGAGAAAATAATTTTTTTTAAAACATAATAATAACAAGAATAGGTTACTTGATATTGTTTTCTGTAAGGGATATAAGAGAGTGGTAAGTGCTTTTGAAGAAAGCACTAATTCTGTGCATGATCCAGAAAGAAAAAAATAAGAGTTCAATTGCTTTTCTGCCCGCGTGTAGTATTCGGTGATCTTATTTTAACGAGTTGTAATCTACAGGTTTATTTCATGGGAGTGAGTCCGAGGCAAGGGAAATAATTAATTACTATCGGCCGAAGCCGATGCATTGCGTTGTTAAATCAGAATGTGTGGAGTATTGCGATCCATGCTTTTATGATTGCGTACGTGGGTTTTGTCACTGCACATGCCGAAACCTCAGATAAAATTTTGTTTCCTCAGTAGCTTTTCTTAAGCATTTCCTTTCTGATGATCGAATAAAAGAGAATATTTCTTTCTCTTCTTTAGTTTCTTCAATAAAATAAAAAGAGAGCATTGATCTTCCCTACAATCTGATGAATTAAGACATTAGTGTCCGCTCAAGTTTTACTTACTTGGTAGCTCGGTTAGCCGTCTATCTTGAAAGGAGACAACATCTCTCATTTAAGCATCCGGATATGTTAACTTGCGATTCTGTAAAAAGCTTTTAAGAAATTAATCTCTATTTTTTTTATACATTAATTACATTACAATAAAGGCCAACAACACATTACATATCTCTCATTTTAGCATCCAGATTTGTTAACTTGTGATTTTGAAATTAAGCTATCATTTTTTTTTATATATTAGTTACATTACAGTGGCCAACAACACATTACAATAATCTATCACTTTTTTTAATACATTAATTATATTACAAATGTTATTATAACTTACGATTCTGTAAATTAATCTCTCATATTTTTATATGTTAGTTACATTACAAATTTTATTACAACAATGGCCAACAAAACATTACAATAATATATCATTTTTTAATACATTAATTACATTACAAATTGTTGAGTGCTATTATTTTAGGGTGATTATATGTGAAATGTATTCATCATAATGTAATAGGCATGTCTTACATACAAATTTTGGCAGCGGAATAAGAAATCAAATTTCTCAATATGATAAACACATCAATTTAAACTAAATCAAAAAATTAGGGTAATTTCAAACATATCTTTGTTGTTGATTCGGTGATGATAAAACTTCCTGGAGCTCACTTTTATATTGTGAGACTTCCTAGGTTTACGCTTGTTTGTCTTACGAAACGTTTTCGCAAGTTTGTGAACGATGTCCCACACACACGTTACGGATCTTACAGAACAATGCATTAAACTATACAAGTTGAGGTTAACCATACTTGTATAATGTTTCCGTCATCTATATCCTAAAAGAGCAAAGATATAGATATATATTCTTACCGTCAAATCTCTATTTGCTCATCTATGAACTTATCTCTAGATTAGAATCTTAATAAACAATACATGCAAACACTTTTACAATATTGTTTAACCCTGCAGAAAATTCTTTCCTTGGGCTTACTACTTATAACCATAAGACTTTTTGAGATACAATCTCGAAGCATCTAGATATACAACTCACCTTTGTGAGTTGACAGATCCCGTATCTACACATATCAGACTCCGTGAGTATTAGACCATACCCAACGACACATAACGGTCAGACCATAAAAGATCTCTGACATATGTGAAATCAAAGTATAGTAGATCACTCACAAGCTCATCGTAGCGCTTAGAACATAGGACTATAGATACTACTCAATTCAAGAAGACATTTCATTGATGGCTTCATAGGATGTCTATTAGATATCCTCATGAGTCTATTCAGTATTTAGTCTTCACTAAATACCCGTATGCCTATACAAGCTTCCACTATGCTTATAGTCTACTAAGATTAACTATCTGAACTATCTTGATATAGACATACACTGATCTATATATTAGGATTTCACCAATAGACCCGCATTAATAAAATAGACTAGTACCATAGTTGCACCATTTGCAACTATGTCATTACTAATGTATTCTAAAATCTTTGTCCCAATTCAGATAAGTCTCTAACTCTTTAGATATTACTAAATATTAGCATTGAACTAAAATTTGTTTTGACCAGATCTAAACTCTTTTAGATTATATATTGTCTGAAACGTTTCAAGCATCTTACCATTTCAATAAATATAATTAGCAATTAAATGAAATATCAATTGTATAGATATTAAAATTAAATATTCATACATAATATGATGACACGTAAGCACAAATCTCAACACAAATTTTAATTCAACAATTGCCCATGGCACATTACATTACAAATGTCAAAATTTTCAAATAACTATCTAGAAATACAATAACTTCATCCCAACTAGAAGAATAAAAACTCATCGGCTCTATTAGGGTTCGAACCCCTGACCTAAGTTAGGGGATGCACAAACTATGTCACTAGGGCAAACATATGGTTGTAATTAATCTCTTATTTTTAAAAACTAGATATGTGAACTTGCGAGCTTATACTTAATTTTAAAGAATCATTTAATCTGGGTTGGAAAGTTTTAGAAAAAGCACAAGAAATTGTTTATATTTGGTACATCAAAAATTGTTTATTAATAAATAAAATATTCCTATAAACACAAGTCTCATGGAAGAAGCTGTGGAAGAAAACAAAAAGGAAGCCGACAAAGTAATTATAGAAGCAGGCCACCTTCAAACAATCAAACAAGAGAGTTCATAGACCAAAATCAACAAAATTATTGTGGCTACAATCAACACTATAATTAGCAGAATTACTATGGAAACAATCAGCAAAGATATAGCCATAACAAGAAACAAACTCCTCATACACCAAAGGAAAAGCCTAAAGGAGAAAATGATGCAAATCATGTTTGACAGACCACAACGTGGTGGTCTGTCAAACATGATTTGGTTGAAGAAGATGGTCTACAAACCATGGCAGCAATTGAAAATAGAATTCAATGCTAATTCAGGAGCCACCTCTCACAAGGTGAACAATCCAGGTAAACTCAAGCATGTTATATTCTATAAAGGATCTGATCGAGTCTTTGTTTGTAATGGACAAGGACTACATATTTCTCATATAGTGAATACCACGTTAAAAACAACTTATAGTAAATTAAAACTAAATAAAATTCTAGTCATACCAAATTTACAAAATAACTTAATTATCCGTTAGTCATTTTTTTGAGGCAAACTCAACAATGCGAAAAATTTATTAATGAAAGAATAAGGAATAAATTACAAAAGAGAAAGGGCTAAAATACCTTACCCTTGGAAAAAAAAACATAAAAAAGATACAAAATAGTCCAACAAACATACTAATGAAACTTATAATTAGGCATTCCATTTGCATCCTTAAAGAGTATATGACTAATATCCAAATGAGGCTATAACCACAAAGTAAAATCATCATATTATAACCCGAGATTCGCCAGTTTAGCTGCCACTGCATTATTCTCTCTAAAGATATGATTAAATCTAAATTGCAAGCGGTCAAAATGATCCTTATAACGTTTCTACTTATTATGAAGTTTTTATGAATGACATAATGTAGGTTTAGAAAAAAGATGAAAAATTAAAATAGAGTCAATCTCTACAATTATCTTATGCCATTTGTGAGCAATAGCTATCTATAAAGCTAAGATGACCCCCATTATTTTTGTATAATAGGCCATCTCAATTTCTAGGGGATAAGAGAAGCCATCTAAAAAAGAAGTTACCTCATCCCTGAAGACTCCTCCACAAGTAGTCATACCTATGTTACCTTTTGATAGTCTATATGTGTTGTTCTTGATCTACCCCTGAGGAGAAAAATTTCAAAAAAGAACAGTAATTTTTAGAGCACGTCTTAAGTTAGTTGCAATACTCAGATGGTCTAAGATAGGAATATCATCACCAAAAGCAAATCTATGGTAGAAAGTAGCAAAGTAATTAATATGAGCCATAAAATTTTCCTTTATGTCAAAGGAATTGAAACTCCGATTATAAAATCTAAAGCGATTCTGATTTTTCCAAATCAAATAGAACAAATAAGCAGCTGGCAGTCTCCATAAGTTTAAAAGTTAAAGGCTAATTGTTTTTAATAAAATCACTTTTTAAATTTCTATTACAGTTGAAACTGGAGGAAGATTTTGTTTAAACATATGAGTGAACTAGTGCCAAAGCTCCATAACTAGAGGACAGCTAACAAAAATGTGGTCCACTATTTAGTTTCTCTCAAATAAATGAACTAACAAGAACAACAAAAATACCATGAGATCACAATAATTCATTGGAAGAAATAAAGTTTTGAAGCAAACGCCATATGAATATAGAAATTTTAGGTTGGAAAAAACCACGCCAAAGAGATAATAAAGCTGAATCAGTTATCGTGATACTATTGATGGAATTATACTTTTCCTTTAAAGAAAGAATTCCATCTCTAGTAAAAATCAAAATGAACTTGTCAGCCTTTTTATTAATTGGCAGAATAATATCATTAACCTATTCCCTTAAATAAGGAAAAACAAAATAAAGAGAATTTGAAATACTCCATTGTCCTTCCTTAATTGCATCTTTCACCATTCCTTTTAATTATAAACCTCTAATATGAAGAATAAGTTCATATAACCATCTATCATACCAAAATTTAATTGACTTTCCATCATTATTGATATACTTTGTCCCCACATAAAAATCGAAAAGAATAGATTTAAAGCAACTCCAAAGAGAAGAGTTGAGGTATCACTTACTTGTATCTCGAAAATTATACCGTTTTCTTAGGAACTTTGAATAGATAGCATCCACTTGATGTATATCCCAAAAAGCTATAAGTAGGTAAGCCTTATTAAGTAAGTCTAGTCTACGAAAACCTACCCCACCATTTTTTTTTACATGCCAAGTTTATTCCATGACATTAAATTCATCTTACGAGAGTAATGATCCCCCGAGATAATAAAATTTCTAACCCAACCATTCAATCACTTTAGAAGGAAACTGGACCAAAGATATACGTTGAAACTGTGTAGTAGGGTGCTTTGAAAAACTGTGAATAAGCTCAATTCTACCAGTCACTAAAAGAAATTTTCTTTTCCAGCCACTAAGATGGATACAAGCTATGTTAGCTAAAACTTGTAAATGTTGGCTTCATGGGTAGCCTCTGAAGATTGGAACTCCCAAATAAATGAAAGGAAGTTTGCCCTGCGAGAATCCTAGAAAACTATAAATTTCCTGATAACAGTGTACAACATATTTACCAATGAAGAGTAGGCTTTTCTCATTATTTATCAGTTGACTAGACGCCTAGCTATATATCTAAAGAAATTTCATCACAAAAAGTAAAGAGAATTACTATCACCCCTACAAAAGAGAAAAATATCATCTGCATATAAAATAAGAGAAGAAGCTAGACACCTTATTGGGACAAAAATTATGTTGACCCTTTTAGAATCTACCAAAATTTGAATGCCCAAAGAAAAAGCATCCTCAGCTGGACAGAAAAGTTATGAAGACAAAGGATCCTCCTGACATACTTCTCTACCACATTTGAAAAACACTTTTAGAATACCATTAATGATAATAAATAAGCGAACAGAATCAAGAATGATAGAAATTCATTGAATGAATTATTTGTTGAAGCCAAAACAGTTAAAACCTCAAAGAAGCAAATCCCAAATGATTATCTTAAAAGCTTTAGCAATATCCAATTTCATTCTAATACTACCACCATTAACTCTTTTATCTAATAAATTAACCTCCTCCCACACCATAGAGATGCAATCATAAATATGCCAACCATAAATAAAGGTCATCTTATTCTGCGTGACTAGATTCGGCATTAAGACAACTAATCTACCAACAATGATCTTAATAATAATCTTGAAGAAAAAAATTCACCAAAACTATTGGCCTAAAATGATTGACTGAAACTGCATCATTCATTTTAGGAATCAGCACTATAAAAACTGAGTTCAAATTTGGAAGTAGAAAGTTCTGGCTAAAAAATTGTTGAATGCCTAATACTACTTCTTTTTTAATAATCTCCCAATAATGCTAAAATAACATACCAATAAAACCACCCAGCCCAGGAGCACTAAAAAAGTATAATAAAAAAGCAGCTGACCTTACCTCCTTCTCTGAAGGGATACTAGTCAGGGCTTAGTTATCTAAATCTGAAACAAGAGAGGGAATGTGATTATAGACTTGAGAAACTCTAGTGGCATCCACTGCAACCTCTATATAAAGCTATCTGTAATACTCTACAATATTGTCAGTCACCTCCTACATGTTATCACTTCAAGTACCATTAATCAGGAGCCTTTTTAGATGAGATTTAGTTACACAAGATTTAGCTCAACCACGTTGAAAAGTAGCCTACACGCGTGTAGCATGTAAAAATTTCAACTTTGTTGCTACCTCTATTTCAATCAAATCTTTTAAGGTCCCCCATTAAACCAATGTCCTTTTGAACTGAAGCCAAATCTTCTCGAGCTTTCTTTATACTATCATATACATTCTAAAAAATCTCTCAATTTCATCTACGTAGATGATGTTTCAGAACCCTTAACTATTTTGTAACCATAAACATTGGGCATCCATGAAGAAATTGAATTCTATATTTTAGCTACTGTATCATTAAAGCCCGAATGAAAATTCCATAGAGATTGAAACCTAAAAGGTTTAGGACTTGTGTTATCGAAATTCCCAAAGAAAATTACCAATAGAGAATAATCAGAGACTGTACAGGGGAGCACCACACAAGAAGAAGAATCTCAAGTATCCTGCAAAGCCAGATTAAATAAAGCCCTATCCAATTTTCTTTCAATATGACTATTGTCCTTACCCAAGTAAAAAATAATCTGGAAGAAGGAATTTCTATAAACTGACAAGAATCAATAAAATCTTTAAAATCTGAGCATAATAATGAGCCAGGAAAACCTGCTCATTGTTATTCATAGACTCCCAGGATAGCATTAAAATCACCAATCACTAACCAAGGAAACGGATAATAAGTCATACGTAAATTAGACCAAACTTTTCATCTTTGCACATACTGAAAAGCTGCATAAACAAAGGACAAGTGACAAACATGAGAATCAATAGTTATTTTAACAGTAAGATGTTGAGAACTAGCTACAATGACATCCACTTTTGCTGTGAAATTACCTTTTAAAATCCATATCTTTGGGAGAGTGTTTTTTGTATGCCCAACTAAAGAAAGATATAAGGATATCCAATAAGCATCAAGAATTGAATCAAAAGATGTCATAGGTTCAATAATAGCCACAAATAGAGTTTTTTACAAATAGCATAAGTTGGCTAATTTATTATGAGATTGGGAGTTTAGAGCAAAGTTTAAATTCTGCAAGGTGTATGGCACTTTAATACCCTTTTTCTTCACCCTGAATCTCTTTTTATAAGACATAACTATCTCAAAGCCATTTTTTGTTGCCAGCTTAGTTAAATGCTAACCACTTTTTGAAGGTCCTTATCAAGTATACTCACATCATCTTTCTATTTCGATCTAGCCTTACAGCCATCACATCTTAATATACTCTGATCTTCTATCATATAGGTTATCATCCTCCTTTGCATCCTTGCTTCCAGTATGCATATCGTGCACAGAAGTGTCTTTCAAATTTTTCTGCGAAACATCATCATTGTCCTCACCTTGGTGATCTTCATTTCAACCCTTCATTTTAGGTTCAAGTTCCTGTTGAAGTTAAACTGTCTTGTCTTCATTACCAACCCTAATAGAGTTTATCTCAATCAAGTTACCTCTTTTTGCTACATGATCAGGCATTATCGTTAAGGATGGACTTAATAAACGAGAAGAAGACCCTGCTAATTTTAAATCCTTCAAGAAAACTATTGGTTCATCCCTATTCTCTTAACTTTTTTTTAACCCACTTTTTTCACACCTTGACTAACAGTATAACCACGAATTTGGTGTTGACATATAGTCAACTTATTAATGATAATTTTTGTTCATTTGAATTTAATACTAATGGATTTGTTATTAAAAAAAATCAAATGCCAGCCAAAGAATGTAGACGTGGGAAGGTTTTCACGCTAAAAGAAGGGCAAGAAATTATGTTGGCTGTAGTAAAAGGAAATTTGCAAGACTTTAATGTTGGCATATTGCGACTCGGACATGCCAATCTTAGAATGATCTAAACTCTAAGAAATAAACATTTAATAAATTTTCCTAGTTGAATAAAAACTACAAATATTTGTGTTTCTTGTCATTTAGGAAAAAGTTGAAAGAAACCTTTTACAATATCTAATAAAATTTCAAATTTTCCACTTGAGAAAATACATTGTTATATTTTGGGTCATGTTCCTATATATTCTACTCCAAATTTTCAGTTTTATGTCATATTTATTGATGAATTTTCCTGCTTTGTTTAGTTATTTCCTCCAGAACGTAAGGCTAACTTTTTTGAATGCTTCTTGAAATTTCAGAAGCAAGTTGAGAATCAATTTTCTCGCAAGATAAAATATTTTCGGTTTGATGGAAGCACCAAGTTTACATCCATTGCTTTCATTAAACACTTAGAGCAACATGACATTCAACAGCAACTGTCTTGTACATACACACTTGAACAAACTGGATTGGCAGAATGAAAACATAGGCATATCACTAAAATGGCTCTCACAATAATGTTTCAAGCCTCCCTGCCAATAAGCACTACAAGAAAAATGTATTTTTTTGACCAAATCTTTTCGACTGCTATTGAAATTGGTCGTTGATATAACTTTTTCCAACTAACAAATTTAAGTTATTGGAAAAGAGAAAAAATTTTGTTATGCAATTGCAAGGGCTAATTATCTACTGAAAAAATCTTAGTTTGTGGTCATTGATAATCATATTTTAGCAAAAATTATAGGTGCCAATATTAGTTCCAATGGCCGTAAGTGATAGTCGAAAATGTACTATTTTTTTTTATCAAATTGTTGTAGTCAAAAATATATTTGGTGGTAACAAATTACTAATTTCAACTAAATACATTTATGGTCGCATATTTGGTAAACTTTAATTAATTTTTTGATGCATTTATCATCCGTTAAAAATAATATTCTTATTTCCGATTGCATTTTCATGCACTCGCTAATATAAATTTTTTTGACTGAATGATAATGTAGTCATAAATAATTGTTAAAAATTTTAATTTTTTAACAGTAAAATTTGGCGCCATATTTTTATTTTTAATGATTGCAAATCACCATCTAAAATATGGCTTTATTTTTTACCAATGATTTGAATGGTCAAAAAATGTAATATGTATAATATTATTAATTTACAATTGAAATAACAATGTTTATTTTAATTAGATGTTGGTGTACGTGAAAATAAGTAATATATTTTTTGGAAGGATGGAATTAACACCAATTACCTTTTTCAATGACAGAAATTTGTAATAAAATGTATCTAAATATATTTTTTAATTACTTTTAATCATACATGAACTAGAACAAACATAAATGTAATTATTTTTATTGCTATTATATATTAAATCAAATTACTTAGAGATAGAACACAAAAAAGGAAAATCAAGAATCCTATTTAGACAATTTTTACTTATTAAAAAATGATGAGTTCATCTTGTTTTAGTTTTCTTCTTATTGTGCTAGCTAGCAATATAATATTAATTATACATATGTGAAACACCAGCATCCGCTGCTGAAAAGATCAAGAAGCCGTTAACAAAAATACATAAACAAAAATATGATCTATCAAGGACTTTGTTACGTAAATAAAAATACGTCAAGCCACTCTTGTTGATGGGTTAATTAATTGCATATTTTTCGTTTTCTAATTTATTTGTTTGGCTAAGCAGAATTGAAATATCATGGACCAAAAAATATTGGTTTCAGAACGAACATTATGACATGTGAACTTGTTTATTAAATCAAATCAATAATGGGGTAAGGGTAATATATAGCACCCAACTCAATCTCAATGTGCCAAGTCCAATATATGTTGTGGCCTTAACGTGCATTTATTTTTAGCTACACATCTAAGATTAGTTAAACCAGTGGTTCTACTTGTCAATAAACACGAGCAATTGGGTTTAGGCAATATTTCAGCATATTGTATATAGTCTTAAAATTTTTGATAGACTAAAATAAAATTTAAATTATAAATATTAAAATGGATTAAGTAGGACTAAATAAGAGAAATTTGTTTTAAATCATTTTTCTAATTTGGTTAGGAAGTCCTATGATTATTAACTAATTCGTTAGGAAGTCCTATAACTATTAAATCACAATATGAAGTAGAAATTATCTTAAATTCTTGTAATTTATTACTATAAAATCAGGGTATTTATTTTTCTCTTTACACAATTCATATTAAATTATGGTATTTGAATTTTTCCCTTCATTGGTAAGTCTTATTGTCACGCCCCAGACCCAAAAGATCCGACACACGACATCACTTACATTCATTCACTGCATGTGCACTCATAAATAATATTACACAAAATTTTCAACTTTCATTTCAATTTCTTTCAGAATTATAGCAATTGAATTATAACTGGGACAATTATTAAACCGGAGATACGCAGAGTTTTCTCAGAGATTAACACTCTACTACGTCACCAGTAGCAACTTTGTTACCGGGAGCCCAGAATATATCCATTGCAAATTCTTAAAATCATCCAATAACCACACTTTATAAAACTTAAACCAAATCCAATCCACACACAATGAAATAACACATAAGTATTTATTCAATAGGGACAAACCAAATATCCTATCCCACGTGTCCCCAAATGAAACACACAACAACCTAGCAACTTAGGGAACCCAAGGAACAGCAGAAGCCTTGCCAAATCCGCTAAGCACACATGTACCTTATTTACCTGAAATCACCATAAACTATAATGAGTATAAAACTCAGTAAGCATACTAGTTTTTCATATATCAAATACAAATACATATATGTACACAATGCATATGTATGATATGCTGTGATCAATCAAAATCATAATCTTATCAAATCACATATCATGTAAGCGCTTACACATTCTTTCAAAACACATAATAGGAATACCATCACTCAACTACTACTTAGTAGGACTTACATATCACATAATGAGCCAAATGTCACTCGTAGGTGACATACCGTATGAGAGGAATAGTACAAGTGAGGTCTTTAAATCACACATATATAACGCTTATGCCCGAAGGTAAAAGCCAAACCCTCACCCTGATCATCGGTGAGTCCTCTCACGTGTACCAATACGCCACCACACGAATGTGATGACTCACACTTCCTTTAGGTACCAATAGGATCCTCCCTACATACGGAACACATAACATATACCAATCCCGAAGGAAAGGCCACACATAAAGGCTCCACGAATCACATAAAATGCCTACTAAGTTAACAGTGAGTTCAAGTACCCTCAAATCACAAAATATTTCTCATGGACATATTACACTTCAAAAGCTTTCTTTGTTAAACGCATCTTATTTTGGAAAGCTCACTTTCAAAAACACATGTATGTCCATGCTCAATGTCAATGCTCACATTCATAAACATATATTCACATTTCATATCAAAATATACTTTGATATATCATAAACATATTCTTAACCCCATTTACAAAATCATACAAAACAATTATTATGTTTATTGTGATTCCAGTAGTAAGTCTAGTATACTTACCTCTTAACACTTTCAGCTACAAGGCTTAAATCTCCTTAACCTATCAATGGAGATTAATCCTTTCATAAGCTTCACAATTCACACAAAATACTTTAAATAGCTTACAAAATTATACACAATGCATTTATCACATCAAATTGGTCTAAATATTTGGTTTCTCAAAACCTGTCATTCTGACCACTTACACTTAACAAAATTTCTAATACATCAAATGATGTCCAATTACTCCAAAATCAGAATATACCATTCTTGACTCATATATCCTTCTTATATATGAATATTATATCAAATTTCCTACACAATCCATTCCATACACACCATCGAATCCAAACTACAAACCTGACAGGATCAAGATACTTACTGAACAGTATTCAATCTCCCAATTTTATAAAATCATATACTAACTCAAAAATTATAAAACTACCACATAATTACTCTTAACACATATCTCAGTCCATGATAAATATTTCACTTCCAAATCACTGCCAAAAGTATTTTAAAACTATTTTATTCTATCACTTTAAAAATCTGTTAATCAAATATTACAATGAGCTGATACACTTTAGAAATTCATAACACTTCAACCACATTGATATAAATTCTCAATTCCGAGTATATCATATTATACATATAAAATTATCATATTCCACAAATTCATAATTTTTGAAGATCATTCAGTAGGACAAAAATTATTTTTCACTGTACTATACTGTTTACACAGGAAATTTCCAGAATGTCAGGGTCATTTTGGTAAATTCACTATAAATTCAATTTTCATAATTTTCAATCGATTCAAAGTCTCAGATGATCCTTAACATGTCTAATTTCATATACTCAAAATTCAAAACCAGAATCGAATCACAACAATTTATAAAATTCCTAGATCAAGAGGTTATCCAGCAGAAATTCCATAATTCATCATGATTTATCAAACTATCTTATAGATCATCATCAATTCTCAAAATATCATACGAAATACACATCAAATCCTCAATTATACATATTTCCAGAAATCAAAACTTAAAGAAATTAACATAATTAACACCAATAAATTGAGAAATAGTTGTGATATACCTCTTAAAATCCAAAATTCCAATTTCTTCTTCTTTTTCTTCTCCTTCTTCTCTTTCTCTCCCCTCTTTTCTCTCTTCTCTCTCTCTAAAAGAGGTAGCTCGACCAAAATGAGAGAATTAGGGTTTTAAAAGTGTATTTTTATACTAAGTGGCTAATTTTTGGTATTTACGAATTTACCCCCAAAACTTTCAAAGTATTACAATTTGGTCCCTAAAATAAATCTAAAGTCTTGCAATTAAACCCAATGCTAATAGTATCACCTTAACCTATACAAACACTACTAATAACAATATATAAATCAAGTATCACCAACATACAAATAAAATACGTATATTTATACATATATAAATACTTATTCTTACCAGTCGTGGATATTGGTTACTACAATTCTCCCCTCCTTATAAGATTTTCGTCCTCGAAATTCATAACTTAAGCACATAGATGAGGATACTTAGATCTCATTTCTTCTTCTCATTCTCAATTTTCCTTTTCAACTGTATGGTTTATTCATAAGACATTTACAAAGCAATCTTCCTTGTATATAGGATTTGCTCATTGTGGTCCAAAATCCTAATAAATACTCATTCATATGTTAGATTATCTCTAAGTTGGCTCATAGCTTAGTATATGAGAGAAGTACGAAACATTCATCCATAAAATAAACACATGACACACATTATGGACTTATAAAATATATACACACATATTTTTATTCTTTTCTCTCATTCATTCAATATTTAATGGGCATCTATACAATTCACCTTTTATTCATTAAAGAATAATATAGATGTAGAATACCCATACTAATCTCTTACATAAAATTCTTAACTCCTCTAAAAATTTTAATCCCTTCAACATAAACTCATACGTCATAATATCATTCACTACCTTGATATCATTCAAAAAAAAAATGTAACATTTCTACGCAACTAAGTTGTCATTCAAATCAGAATATTGAAGGCATTATCTTAAACGATCAAAAATCAACTTCAATAAAAAGACCTTTAGTTCAATTGATTCTTAAACTATAGATATCAACATTATATCTCTTACTTTAACTCTTTAAAAAAATAGTCCACCTTATTGGACATCATTTTCTCATTGAGATTGACATGTCTGCTTTTTTTTTTTTTTTAATATGCTCAGTTTCAAACAGAAAAGATTCTACTAGCACAATTACTGCGATGGCAAATATAGTTTTTCAACTATTCCTTTAACGTCATCCACGTAAAAGAAAAGGACAAAACGATTATTGATTTTCTTTCACAAAACTCTATAAATAGCCTAAACCTCATAATCACTTTTCTAGCAATAAAGAAAACCAACCCTCTTACCATCTTCTTAATGAATCCCATTATCATAACTCCTCTTGTTCTTTTTACTCCACCACAATTTCCAGACCTAATCAGAACTAGAACACTCCATTCCCGTGCCAAAGAATTCATCAGACACTACGCCATCTTGGCAGTCCAAGAACACGGCCTCACAGTTCTTTGTGGCCCTTCGTTCAACTTGAAATACCCTTTCTTTCACCTGTACTATTTTTTCCCATTTTTCCAATGGTCCAAATCTGTCCTTTACATGTTATGGTACCTGTTGGATCTGTATACAATCGCCATGGAATTCCCATTACTTAGAACCGTCCAAAAATTAGAAAAATGTGATGAAGACCATCCAGCCCTGATTTTTCTCCAATGGTTTTACCCAAAGACATGGTGGATAACTAAATTTCAACACATGATTGCAAACAACACAAATGCTGCAGTCCCCAGACAACATCTTTGGTCTATTTTACTTCTCCAACGAAAGGGTATGATTGTTTCAGATCATGAAATCCATTATTACCCCACTGTCAAGGATTACCTCACCTTTACCCTTTCACTAAAGGGATCAATTAAGCTCTGGCCTGAAGAAGTAATCCAGCAAAAGAGAGAACTTGAAAGAATTCTTGCTCAAGAAAACCAGATAATTCCTCCATCCATTTGGATCTCCCCAGAAGATGCTGCACCTTGGGAACAGGTGGAAGATGATTTTGCAAAAGAACTGAATTTTGCCAATATACTCAAATTTCAACAAAGACAAAAACATCATCTTTCACATCATAGAAATACAAATTACTCTACCCACCATCACCATATCCCAAATATGACTTATTATGCCAGATACAGACAAGAAATGGATAATCTTCACCAATGGCCTCAGCCATCTATCCTGACAGAACCTACCCAATCTCAGCTAGTTGTCCCAACAGAACCTGACCAACACCAACCCAATCTTGACTTATCCCTCTATCAAGACTCCCAACCTTATCCAGCCGACACCCAAATCCAAGAGAAAGCCAGCACATCCCTCATCCAAACTAGCTTACCTGCAGAAGATCAAGATATGGTAGACCCACATTCCACTCCATCAGAGCCCTCATTCAATGTATGGGAACAACAACTCCATAAGTTCCTTTCTCACGGATACAACACAGATGAAAGCGACTAGGGAGACTTATTTTGACCTACAATTCTGTTTTTATTTTCACAGAAACTAGAACCGTATTGCTCTATCACATCAAAGAAAGACTGACTACTGCTTTATCTTTATGTCAAGTGTGCTTTATCTTTCTTCATGTCTGCTTTTAATTTATCGACCAAAAATCAATGTTAAGATCACAAAAGTCCTTGTAATTAATAAAGTTAATTTGGCCTCATGTCCAAAGTCCAATTGTTAGCTCAAAAAGTCTTCAAGTCATAGATGCATTGTCGGCCATTAGTGCCAAAACGGCAAAGTCCCTAAGCCCATAAAATATGCCTTTATTTGACTTTTCTTAATCATCTTACCTAACTCATCACGCTTCCGACACAATTTTATCACACTTACATATCAAAAATATTTATTCAAATTTTGCGGCCTATTGTCCCTTATAAAATGATAAAGTAAAACTCATTCTTTTCTTTTTGCCTCACAAAAATCGAGAAAAATATATACTTGAACATACTTACACATATGCTCCACAGCTATTATAAATTTGTTTCTCTATAAATACATTGTTTTGCATCCTTATACAAACTCGAAAATATTTAAAGATTAGGGTAAGCGTAACAATAGAGGAAACCTCAGCTCGTCGATTCACAAAAATTTGTGTCTTTTGTGGATCCAACCCTGGAAATACTGAAGAGTTTACAAAAGTTACAGAAAATTTTGGTAAGGTATTAGCTGAGCGAAATATACATTTAGTATATGGAGGAGGTAACCGAGGGTTAATGGGGTCTGTGGCAAAAGCTGCACACAATAAAGGTAGTCGAGTTTTGGGTATCATTCCAAAACCTCTAGCTATTGAAAATGTTGTAGGAAAAACAATTGGGGATGAGTTACAAGTCTCATCTATGCACGAGCGAATGGCTCAAATGCTTAGGCATGCAGATGCTTTCATAGCTCTACCAGGAGGTTTCGGGACCTTGGAGGAAATTTTTCAAATTGTCTCATGGGCACAATTACAAATCCACCAAAAACCCATTGGTTTGTTAAATGTTAATGGCTTTTACGACGGGTTGATATCTTTTCTTGACTATGCAGCGGGAACACAATTCATCCCACTTCTAGCACGACGGATTCTTATTTCAGCTCCAACTGTTGATCAACTAATTGATCAATTACAGTCTTTTATTCCTCTGTCTAATCCAACATTGCATCAGTTAGATTGGTCTACTCATGACAGTCAGAAGAAGCGCAAAATAGACTTAAATCTCACTCTGTAGCCTCTACTGTATTTTTGTTGCTGCTATTGTTGTTGTTTTCCTTTTCAATAAAAGTTGTTTCAATCGATGTCTTCAATACTCTACTTCTCTATATTTTGTCATTGAGAAAATTATCTCAATTTACTCTATGACATGCAAATTATCATTATAAGATATTCAACATCATTCTTACTAAGCATATTAGTCATAACTTAAAAGAAAATCTAAATGGTAACATTAAGATCCACAAGGTACCATTATCCACAACAACAACAATCTTAGCAGCTCTTGGATACTGTGTCATCTTCACAAAATCATACAAAATTTAAGGAATATGTCAAACTTTTACACAACAAAGCTACAAATACAATCCTAAGGATTTGGCATCTGCTCGGTTCCCTTGACTCGACACTTAAAAGTCTACAGAATCATATCTTAGCTCTGATACCAATAAAAGCTGTCACGCCCCAGACCCAAAAGATCCGACACACGACATCACTTACATTCATTCACTGCATGTGCACTCATAAATAATATTACACAAAATTTTCAACTTTCATTTCAATTTCTTTCAGAATTATAGCAATTGAATTATAACTGGGACAATTATTAAACCGGAGATACGCAGAGTTTTCTCAGAGATTAACACTCTACTACGTCACCAGTAGCAACTTTGTTACCGGGAGCCCAGAATATATCCATTGCAAATTCTTAAAATCATCCAATAACCACACTTTATAAAACTTAAACCAAATCCAATCCACACACAATGAAATAACACATAAGTATTTATTCAATAGGGACAAACCAAATATCCTATCCCACGTGTCCCCAAATGAAACACACAACAACCTAGCAACTTAGGGAACCCAAGGAACAGCAGAAGCCTTGCCAAATCCGCTAAGCACACATGTACCTTATTTACCTGAAATCACCATAAACTATAATGAGTATAAAACTCAGTAAGCATACTAGTTTTTCATATATCAAATACAAATACATATATGTACACAATGCATATGTATGATATGCTGTGATCAATCAAAATCATAATCTTATCAAATCACATATCATGTAAGCGCTTACACATTCTTTCAAAACACATAATAGGAATACCATCACTCAACTACTACTTAGTAGGACTTACATATCACATAATGAGCCAAATGTCACTCGTAGGTGACATACCGTATGAGAGGAATAGTACAAGTGAGGTCTTTAAATCACACATATATAACGCTTATGCCCGAAGGTAAAAGCCAAACCCTCACCCTGATCATCGGTGAGTCCTCTCACGTGTACCAATACGCCACCACACGAATGTGATGACTCACACTTCCTTTAGGTACCAATAGGATCCTCCCTACATACGGAACACATAACATATACCAATCCCGAAGGAAAGGCCACACATAAAGGCTCCACGAATCACATAAAATGCCTACTAAGTTAACAGTGAGTTCAAGTACCCTCAAATCACAAAATATTTCTCATGGACATATTACACTTCAAAAGCTTTCTTTGTTAAACGCATCTTATTTTGGAAAGCTCACTTTCAAAAACACATGTATGTCCATGCTCAATGTCAATGCTCACATTCATAAACATATATTCACATTTCATATCAAAATATACTTTGATATATCATAAACATATTCTTAACCCCATTTACAAAATCATACAAAACAATTATTATGTTTATTGTGATTCCAGTAGTAAGTCTAGTATACTTACCTCTTAACACTTTCAGCTACAAGGCTTAAATCTCCTTAACCTATCAATGGAGATTAATCCTTTCATAAGCTTCACAATTCACACAAAATACTTTAAATAGCTTACAAAATTATACACAATGCATTTATCACATCAAATTGGTCTAAATATTTGGTTTCTCAAAACCTGTCATTCTGACCACTTACACTTAACAAAATTTCTAATACATCAAATGATGTCCAATTACTCCAAAATCAGAATATACCATTCTTGACTCATATATCCTTCTTATATATGAATATTATATCAAATTTCCTACACAATCCATTCCATACACACCATCGAATCCAAACTACAAACCTGACAGGATCAAGATACTTACTGAACAGTATTCAATCTCCCAATTTTATAAAATCATATACTAACTCAAAAATTATAAAACTACCACATAATTACTCTTAACACATATCTCAGTCCATGATAAATATTTCACTTCCAAATCACTGCCAAAAGTATTTTAAAACTATTTTATTCTATCACTTTAAAAATCTGTTAATCAAATATTACAATGAGCTGATACACTTTAGAAATTCATAACACTTCAACCACATTGATATAAATTCTCAATTCCGAGTATATCATATTATACATATAAAATTATCATATTCCACAAATTCATAATTTTTGAAGATCATTCAGTAGGACAAAAATTATTTTTCACTGTACTATACTGTTTACACAGGAAATTTCCAGAATGTCAGGGTCATTTTGGTAAATTCACTATAAATTCAATTTTCATAATTTTCAATCGATTCAAAGTCTCAGATGATCCTTAACATGTCTAATTTCATATACTCAAAATTCAAAACCAGAATCGAATCACAACAATTTATAAAATTCCTAGATCAAGAGGTTATCCAGCAGAAATTCCATAATTCATCATGATTTATCAAACTATCTTATAGATCATCATCAATTCTCAAAATATCATACGAAATACACATCAAATCCTCAATTATACATATTTCCAGAAATCAAAACTTAAAGAAATTAACATAATTAACACCAATAAATTGAGAAATAGTTGTGATATACCTCTTAAAATCCAAAATTCCAATTTCTTCTTCTTTTTCTTCTCCTTCTTCTCTTTCTCTCCCCTCTTTTCTCTCTTCTCTCTCTCTAAAAGAGGTAGCTCGACCAAAATGAGAGAATTAGGGTTTTAAAAGTGTATTTTTATACTAAGTGGCTAATTTTTGGTATTTACGAATTTACCCCCAAAACTTTCAAAGTATTACAATTTGGTCTCTAAAATAAATCTAAAGTCTTGCAATTAAACCCAATGCTAATAGTATCACCTTAACCTATACAAACACTACTAATAACAATATATAAATCAAGTATCACCAACATACAAATAAAATACGTATATTTATACATATATAAATACTTATTCTTACCAGTCGTGGATATTGGTTACTACACTTATTTTCTCATTACACAAGTCATATTAAATCACAATATTTATATTCTTCTCTTAATTGGTAAGTCTGTATTTGATTAAATTCTTATCTTAGTCGTCGAAGAAAATTTATACTTACAAGATAGGGGTGTGGAAAGTGTTTAAAGAAACCAATAGAGAAAGAAGTCCTGCTTCAATTACTGCTATCCTCCATTGTGAGCTACAAGTATCTGCGAATCATCTCTTCAATATCATCTAAGTAAGCCGCAAATAATTTTTTTATAGTGATGGTTTGTTTCTTGTGAATCATCTCCTCAAAAGAAATTTTAATGAAGAAACTCTCACATAAAACTTTGTAAAAAGCCAAGTTCCGTGATTGAGATGTATTGTCGAGGGGCTTCACCTCTGATAGGGTAACTGGCCTACTACTGATGGGCTTGGCTTGTATCTCTTCATCTTGGCTGTGGCAAAAATGAACAATTGGAAAAGTTGTTTGCCTGAGCATGTATCACAGAAACAGAGATGAATCTGATTTATATGAATTTGTTCTTCCCAGTTTGATAATTACAACATGTGTTTTTAATTATCCATTTGACCATTCTTTAATTTTGTCAATGAAAAATTTATTTTCTGACAAATATTTTTATGTTTTCTTTACTTTTATTGACAGTATACTATTCACACTGCAAAGACTTTTACGAGGTTACTGCTTTTCAGTGTGTTAATATTTTTTATAGTTTGTTCTTGCACTTGATAATGATATCATACCAGTTCATTATTCATATAATGCAAAATAAAAATGCAATAGAAAGAAAGAGGGGGACTGGGCTTTATCGCCATCATGCCAGTTCTTTATTAATTAAAGTACGAAAAGAGAGGAAGACAAGGAGGCATGGAGGTTTTTTTTTGTATCATAACAGCGAGTAAGGTTGTATGAGGTTAGAAAATTAGTTTAATATCATGAATCAAGTGGTCCTTGAGTTTTGGATATTCGTGAATCTAGTTTGAATTTTATTTAGAGTAGTTATGTTTGTATGTCTATTATTTGAAATTTACTAGCTTTAGGCCCTGTCTAGAGATCAATGTATATCTATGTGGGAATATGATGAAGATGTTAGATAAAAACATATTTTAGATAACAATAAAACATATTCGTGAGGTGAATTTTCTATTTTTAGCATTTTAAGGTGTTTTAATTAAACTGTTTTCGAGTTAATCATCCTGAACTTCTTTGACTTTTGCCTTAAAAATACTTCTGTGGTCATCACTTCTAATGCTAGTGCTTATATACACAAAGCTTTGTGATGTGCGTCTCCTTTGTGTACACAGAATTTATATCATTTACAGGCAAGTGGAGAATCATTTGTAGGAAAAATAAAAGATTAACATTGTCACTTGAGGCCCTTACATTTTGAAATTTGCTACTTGCTTATCAAACATACCAAAAACAAATGCATAAACTGAGAACACCATGATTTAGTTATTGGCAATTATATTTCTCTTGCAATGTTTTTCCATTGCTTATCCCTTCTATTTAAATAAATATTTTAATTTATCACATATTTTTATTTAATTTTATATTGAACAGATGCTATTAACTGCACACTGCATTATCCGAATCTCTCGAAGCTTGCTTTAGCACTTGAAAAGGCATGTTAGTGGGCAGAAGTTGCATTTATATATATATATATATATAGATTGCATTGTTTAAATAAGGCTAAGAATGTTTAACTAAACCTTTGAATTAAATAAGATAAATGATTGAGATTTGTGCAAGAAAGTTGACTATTATAATTAGTCCATGATTTCTCCACCTCCACAAAGTCTAAAGATGTTGATTATTAAAAGAAAATGATAATGCAGGGTTATTAGAAATAATGACGATTGAAAAATCTTGGATACAATGTGGAAGATCAACACGAGATTATTTTGATGGAGTTCAAATGTTTATTGGTTATGCATATGCACATGCTGATACATCAAATAAAAAAATTTGTTGTCCTTGTATAAAATGTTGCAATAGGTATAAACTTGCATACAAAGAAGTGCACGGACATCTCTTATATAGAGGTCTTATGCCTAACTATACAACTTGGTATTTGCGTGGGGAAGATTATGATAGTTATAGTGAAATTGATGATGATAGGGATGAAATGATAGATGTAGAAGAACATGATGATATGTATGGTCTAATTGAAGATATTTATCCAGAAAACTCAAATAGGGATGCAAAAAAATTTTACAAATTAGTAGAACAAGCTGAAGAGCCTTTATATCCGGGATGTGTGAAGTTCTCTAATTTATCCTTTCTTGTGAAACTGATGCACATCAAATGCATGAATGGTTGGAGCAACAAATCTTTTAACACGTTGAGAAAAATAATCATTGATGCATTTCTTATGTTTAAGAAGTTACCTACATCAAATTATGAGGCTAAGAAAATTGTTGAAGATATTGGACTCTATTATGAAAACATTGATCCATGCTAGAATAATTGTGTCATTTATTACAAAGAGCATGCAAAGGCAACTCATTGTCGAATGTTAAAGATATATAGAAATTAAGATAGTTAATCTCCTACCATATATATTTTATAATTAATATGTTATATTTTATTTTCTTATATGTATTTATGTTAACCTAAAACCTATTTAATTATCATCTATGTAGCATTTGTAACACATAGAATTATAGCAACAATGTAGTCCTTAAAGTTTTACAGTTTCTCTTTATTATTTATGCTCTTTTTTTCTTCTTTTTTTCCTCACATGGTATCAGAACTAGGTTACAATCCTTCTCAGAGCATTTGATCCTTCCTAAGAGCTAGTTTTTATTGTTTTCTTTAACTTTTCTAATATGGAATTTCTCAACACACTTGTACTCACAATGGTTGATTTTTTATCTCTCTATCAACGCATTTGTAATCGCAGTGGTTGATCTTTTCAACAAACTTGCACTCGCAACGGTTGATTTTTTATTTTCTCTATTAACGTGTTTGCAATCGCACTAGTTAATCTTTTCAATACCTTGTCACTTTGACAATATTATCACTCTTTGAAAACTTTGCCTCTCTTCCATAATGGTTTTCTCTTGCTGATAATAATTGCTCATCTCCAAGATAACAGCGGTTGTATCTCAACATACACCATTATAATCAAGAGTGTTCCTTTTCAAACTCAAGCTTTTGCTTTTACTATCTTGAGTTTGAGAAGATTGAGTTTGAGGGGGATGTTAAAAATATAAAGAAATTAAGATAATTAATCTCCTACTATATATATTTTATAATTAATAGGTTATATTTAGTTTTCTTATATGTATTTATGTTCTTTATTTAAGTTAACTTAAAGACAATATAAAAACCATCTATATAGCATTTATCATACATATAGAATTATAGCAATAATGTAGTCCTTAAAGTTTTATAGTTTCTCTTTATTATTTTTACTATCTTTTTCTTTTCTTTTTGTCTTTTCTCACACCCAACATGTAATACTTCTAGATGGAAGACATATGAGAAAAGTCATAAAGGAAAGGGTAAAAAGCTTCCATGAAAAATTTTGCGTTATTTTCCACTAACCCCAAGACTCCAAAGGCTATACATGTCTTCAAAGACAACTGTAGACATGGAATGGCATTTTGAACAACGTGTGAAAAATAACTCATTCCGGTCAAAAATAATATATTTTTGACTACATTCTACTTATTTTTACTGTATTATATAGTTATATATGAGGCTTTTTCTTGCAGTGAAGCCTTTAGGTTGATATTTTCTAGTTGTTGTTTATCTCATTAATCATCTACCATTAACCATTATTAATAATCAAATTTTTTTTAAAACATTATAATAAAATACTAGACTACCAATGCTTTAAAATGATTGGATGTAGATGTTTTCCTTATATTCATAGTTACAACAAAAATAAATTTAAAAAGAAAACCTACCCTTGTGTATTCTTCAAATATAATCAAATACACAAGGCCTATTGATGCTTACATCGATAAACTATTAGAGTCTATATATCGCAACATGTGGTGTTTGATGAAAATATATTTCCATTTGCAAACTTAACAAAATTTACGTAAGTACAAGAAAATAGTGAGCTCAATAGTTTTCCATATTATGAAGAATGGGTTCAACCTTCACATTAAAAGTTGCCCCTTCAAAATTTGGACAAAGACCAAATCCATTCCAAATTTAAGTCCTACTAAAACTTTAAATCTTGATCAGGAGTAACCCACTTCTAGAAAAATTTATTCACAAATGGTTGAAGTTGATACAAAGTCCAACCATTCAGATTTCAATCCCGTCAGTACTTCCTAAGAGTCATCGCCCCCCAAACTTCATCGTATACTCCATCGACAATAGCGCTGAATGCCTTACCACGCGCCCCAATGCATCAACCTTCTCGAAACATAAACAATGACACTAATCATGACATTACAGACCAGTTGAACATTGAATTACCTATCCAGCCTAACATCCTATCAAAACCAATCTCGACTCCTACCTCCAACCAGTTCCACCAAATAATAAAACAACCTCCACTAACTCACCAAGAGTCAAACCACAAAATTTACACCCTATGATCACTAGAAACAAAATAAAAAATAAACCCCACCTTTCCTTCCATACAACACACATTAAAGAACCGAAGACACTCAAAGCAGCTATAAAAAAAAATCTGGCATGGGTTCAAGCAATGCAAGAAGAGATCAAAACACTCGAGACAATCACATATAGACTGTTGTACTTTGCCCTTCTCATCTAATGTTATTGGCTCCAAGTGGGTTTTAAAACCAAATTTAAAGAGGATGGCTCCGTGGATAAATTAAAAACTTGGTTGGTGGAAAGACGTTTTAATCAAATTCAGGGAATGGATTTTGACAAAATGTTCAGCCCCGTGATTAAACCTAGAATCATAAGACTTGTCTTAGCTGTTGCCTTTACAATGCCATGGACAATTTATCAAATTGATGTTCGTATGCCTTCCTCCATGGCACGTTAAAGGAAACCGTGTGCCTGGAACAGCCCCCAAGCCTTAAGTCACTCTGTGGATTAAAATAAGCATCCTGAGCTTGGTGCGATTGCCTCTCTTATGCCTTAATCACTCTTCCCTTCACAAGCAGCAAAGTGGTCAATTCTCTAGTTATTTTTAACAATGGTTCTGTCATCCTATTGCTTCTAATTATGTTGATGATGTAATCTTGCAGGAAATCATTCCCTAGCTGTCACATCTCTCTTACACACACTTATCTCAAATTACCTCTCAAATGACCTTGGTCCTCTTTGCTACTTCCTCGAAATTGAAGTACAGGAACCTCCTAATGGCATTTCTTATCTAATGGCCCTTAAAGAAACACCATCCGCAGATGATGATGAACCCGTCCATTTCACACACTATCGGGCTCTTATTGGTAGCCTACAATATCTTACGTTTACTTAAGCAGATATTACACTGTTGTCAATAAAGTGTACCAACACTTTCAAGCACTAAACAAGGCCAATTTACATGCTAAGTAATGAATTCTTCGTTACTTACAAGGCACCCATATTCATGATATTCATTTTTTTTTTCTCAATTCTCATTAACACTTTATGGATTCTCTAATTCTGATTGGGCAGTTTGCACAAGTACTAGACGGAGTACATGCGGGTCACTTATATATCTTGGAGCCAATTTCATATTGTGGAGTTCAAAGAAACAATCTATAATAGCAAGATCAAGTGTTGAAGCCGAACACCGATCCTTGGAGTCCACCATGACAGAAGTAATTTGGATCATCTACCTCTTCAAAGACATTGGTAATCTCCTCCCAAAACCTCCTCTCTTATTTTGTGACAATGTGAATATTAAAGAATAATTCTGAAATAATTTTGGAATAATTCCTTTATATTCTCTTACTATATATACATGTTATTAATATAAAATATTATTTCTATATGTATGTTACTTTCCTATTATGTAATAAGGTTACAGCCTATATAAAGGCTCCATTGTACAACTTTATTTTTTCACAGTGAAATATATTCTCTTTACATTTTTAACATGGTATCAGTGTTTTGGTTTTTTCACTGTCATTTTACTTTGTTAGAGATTTGCCAGAATTTTTTCAAAACCCGACTAAATCTATCGAAATTTTTTGAAAAGTCGCCGAAAAATTTTGAAATCTTGTCGTTTTAGCCACCGCCCCATCTCCAATTACTCAGAATCCTCCGACTGTTTCAACGCCGTCGATGACACGCCGATCCGAGGTCGAAAACCGCCAGACGCGCCACTAGAAAGCCACTGCCGCCGCCCACTGTCACTTCAGATCTCGACCGTTCTATGGCGCCGTGACGAACACCGCCCACACCAAACGAGTCCCCCATCATCGGCCGTTCAGTGCCGCCGACGACGCGCCAATCCGAGATTAGAAACCGCCGGACGCACCGCCGGAACTTCGCCGCCGCTGATTACTTTCACTTCAGATCCCGACCGTTATACGACAGCGTGACCGACACCGCCCAGACCAAAATACTCCTCAGTCACCGGCCGTTCAAACGCTGCCGAGTTTACCACAATCGGAGGTCGGAGCAAGCCGGACATGCCCTCTAAAGTTTACCGATTTCTGTTAAGGGCCTGTTTACAAACTTTTCAGTATTTCCAGGTCAGATCATAATTTTCTATTCTTTTAGGTCTTTTTTATAATTTTCAAAAGTTTTGGGGCAATTTTATAATTATAGTATTTTTAAGGGGTCATTTTGTAATTTTTAAAAAAATTAGGGGCTATTTTACAATTATTATATTTTAAGGGATTATTTTGTAATTATTAAAAGTCAGGGGGTTTACTTATAATTAATACAAGTTTAGTAAAAAAAAAAAAGAGGTTTTTTTTTTTTTTGAAATTTATAAATAAGTGTAGTACTTTTGCCGGTTCTACTCTACTTCAGCCATGCCACATATCTGGAACATCTCAAGGTGTGACTTTTATAGGAGCTACTGTTACTACTGCACAGGATAGTGTGGATCGTTCCTTTAACCTTAAATTTTTACTCCGTCTACTCCTCTTTTCTGGTAAACCCTTAATTTCTGCTTCTTCCAATATTTCAAGTAATTCTTTTTGGTATTTTGACTCTGCATGTTGTAATCACATAACTTCTAATACTACAATTTTCTCTTCTAAAACTCTTAATTCCTATTTACCATCTATTCAAACTGCTAATGGTTCTCTCATGAAAGTTAACTATGTTGGTCACGTGTATTACCCTAATCTTTCTGTATCTGACACTTTTTTTTATTCCTAACCTTATCTTAAATCTTTTGTCTATTGGTCAATTATGCAAACTTGGTCTTAATGTCTTGTTTACTGCTTCTGGTTGTTGTGTGCAGGATCCAAAGACCGGTCAGACGCTTAGGACAGGCCATAAGGTTAGACGTCTGTATGAACGCATCTCTTTAGATTTATCATCTCTATATCCTTCATCTACAGCATCTACCTATTCGGTACCTTCGTTACATCTTTGGCATTCTCGTTTAGGTCATGCGTCAATCAATCGCATCCGACCTCTAGTATCCAATGGTCACTTAGGTATTGTTTCTGATAATAAAGATGATTGCCTTACATGTCCTTTAGCTAAACAACCAGCCTAACCTTTTGATAATAGTACTACTGTCTCTCATACTCCATTTGATCTTATCCATTCTGATATATGGGGTCCTTCTCCAAATCCTACAATGGGAGGATCCAAATATTTCATGATCTTCGTTGATGACTATTCTCGGTATACTTGATTGTTCCTTGTGAAACAATAATCTGAATTTACTAAAATTTACCGAGACTTTGCCCAGATGGTTAAAACTCAGTTCTCGTGTCCTATTAAGGTTTTCCTCACTGATAATGCTATGGAGTATAGAGATTCTGATTTTTTAAATCTTTTACAGGAACACGGTACTATATGTCAAAGGTCTTATGCTGGTACATCTCAGCAAAATGGGAAAGTTGAACGTAAACACAGACACATTTTAGATACTACTCATGCTCTTCTTATCTCTTCCTCATGTCCTGAACGTTTTTGGGGAGAAGCTGCTTTAATCGTTGTCTTTACCATTAATCACATTCCTTCTCCTGTTATAGAGAACAAGTCACCTTATAAGCGTCTTTATGGAACTCCACCTAATTACAAACTCCTCAAAGTATTTGGTTGTGTTTGTTTTGTTCTACTTCAAAAACATGAGCATACTAAACTTGAGCCACGTACTCGATTATGTTGCTTCTTGGGATACGGGATAAAACATAAAGGTTATAGGTGTTGGAATCCTATATCTAACCATCTTCGTGTTTCTCGTTATATAGTCTTTCTCGAGCATACGATATTTTTCTCTATATCTAACTTTAAATCTGTGTCTCCTCTTATGTCACAATTTTTTACAGATAATTTTGTAGATCTTTTTCTCAATACTTTACCTACAGATATATCTTCTGAGTTTCATACAGGTGAATCTGCTGAAACAACGCCTACTTCTGAGCCTCCTACCTCGTTTGAAGGATCTGCTCTCAACATCCCGAAGGCCTCCTCTATACCCTATCTTCGTCGTTCATCTCGGGTAAGAGAACTTCCTGTTAAACTTCGTGATTATCACTGTTTCTCTACTACCCTTTCTTTATATGAGCCTCAATCATATTCCGAGGCTAGTTCTAATCCTGTTTGGCAGCAAGCAATGACAGAAGAATTGCATGACAGAACCCGACCCGAGACCCTCTACTATAGATCTCAGCGGCCCTGCCGGGCACCTTGACGGAAGTTCCTCCGAACCTAACTGGGTATGTTGAGAAATTCCGCGAAGCGAACCCCTTTTTAATTCTTGTTACTACTAAGAAGGTTTAGTAACATACACAAAAACGACATCTTAATTTTAAATACAAACGGACAGAGTTTCCCCTGTTTTTCGAAAAATCCATATAAAACCTGCAAAGAAATTTCACTTCTATTTCCAATACATCTCAATTCTACCAATTTGGACATCCGGTCCTTCCCAAATCAAATCCAACACAACTCAATTATTCATTTGAATCACAAATAAGCGTAATCATAGAAGTAAAAAGAACGATCATCATAAAATTGAAATCTCTTCTTCTCGGTTCAAAACACACATCCAAATATACATGCCTACAACTATTATGCATAAAGTAAAGGATGCTATTTAGCACATTTACATGTACAAAAATGATCTTCGGATTCGGCCCACTACTCGGCATTTGGAGAATTAGCAGCTTGCGTACTGAGACCTGTACCTGGGAAAGGGGTTCAGAAAACATAAAACACAAAACGGGTGAGCTAAAAGAGCTCAGTGAGTGCAAATAAAATTTTAATAAAATAACATCATGTATAGATAGCAAATTCTAAAGTTCACGCAGAAACCATACTTCTAAAACTAATGTAAAACTGTAAAACGGTTTCTAACATCATATACTATTGAAATCTTGCCAAGCGGGTTTTATCTACATCTTTGGAAAACTATATCCAGAATCTGTATAACATAATAACTGCTGTGTGCATATAAATGCATAAATGCTATCGGTAAATCGAAAACTAGTAAAATCCTCGCTTGGCCATTTTCTTTCTACATGTACCAATGGTAACCCTAAAGCTCTATACCCACGCAGCGACTCAACTAGCACCCACAGTGATATCTCAAGATATCTCACTGGCTATGCAGCGAAATCCTACATCGTATACATATAGTGAGACAATACCCCGTACACATAGAGCGACTCACATGACTCAACTTCCCGACTTCCCGGAGTTAGTGACACACCCCCAAGACCTGCCCATGTGCACGGGATATACCGGGTGGGTCTAATACAATCATCACCACTATAATCTGAGGGTACCAATGGCCTTAAAAACGAATGCAGAAATTTTAAAACTGTTTCTCAATTCGAACATGTAAAGGCATGTCTATGAATATGTATCAAGATCATAAATTATGGTTATGCATCGAAAACTCATAAAACATGCATATTCATTATCCGAAAACATAATAAACGCAAAGTAAAAGAAATGGTAGATTTCCACTCACAACCGTTCCGCGCTCAATTTCGCTCCCGATTTCTGCTCCAGTTAACGCTCTCGGTTATCTTCACCTACGCGCCACAAATGACATTTAGAACTAAATCGAATGCTAGAATCTCATTTAACTACTAAACGCCCTAATCGGCATACAAAGCCCGGATGCATACTACTTCCCGATTTTAGTTACGGAGCCATAATCGAAATTAACTCACCATCCGGCGCCCTGAAAATTATTGAACACCTTATAACTTGGTTGGACATAATTGCCCTTCACCTTTCCAACATGGACAATTAGGTCTCATTTTCTTCATTTTTTATTTTTCCATCAACCATATACATTTAATTTACAATATGCATCATTTACACACAACAATTCAATCAAAACACCACTAAATTCCTAACTTCCCTAAAATGGCAGAATTTCACCCTAGGTTCCAACACATTCCTTTTCTCAATTTCTTGTTCCAATTACAACAAAATCATGCCAATTTCATTCTAAAGCCCTAATTACAACCAATTGAAATCTCTACAATAAAATCACCAAAAATCCTAATCTCACATTGCCAATTTCTTCAAATTGATGACTCCTTCAAGCTCTAAACTAGAATTCAACTCAATCTAAGCCAAGAATACACATAAGAATGTCAATTGGAGCATTTTTGAAAGTTCACTTATCAAACTCATAAAATAATGCTTTTCTTACCTCTTTTTCTTGAATTTCCACTAATTGAGGCTTTAATTGAGCTTAAGGATTCATATGTAACCTTATTTTAGCTTGATTACACATGAAAAATCATGAAAAAAAACTTGAATAGTCACTGTAGCAGCACCCCCCTTTAAAGCTCGAATTTCTCTCTTTTTTTTTTTGGCTAAGAGTTGGTTTCGATCTCTCTTCAAATTTCTACACACTTCTAACATATATATAGTGCTCCCTCAATTGACCATTTTGCCCTTCAACTTACTTAAAACTTCTAATTTGCCATTAGTTAAAAACTAATTATGTAATTAGTTCATTTGTAACTATCTAGTTAGAATAGTTCAAAGAACTAACTAGAACTTCCAACTTGACAATCCATGAGATTTCTTCTAATTGGTCCATTCTCTAATATATGGATTATGTTTCTCAACAAAGACTTGTTCTATTCATAACCCTTAAATGAAAATTCATGTAGTAAATTAGGATTTCCTTTTCTAAGCCAATAGAGAAAATTTTCAAAAATATTCTGAGGTCGTCTGGTGCACCGATCGAGTGTGAAATTACAAAATTAGGTCTAATATCTCTCATGTGCACTATAAAGGGAATATTTCTAATAGGGTTAAAATCGAGTAACCCTACGGTGTCTTATTTGCTCTATACCGAAATCTAGGCGCCAATACTACTAATAGGGATTGGATATTACATTGCAGGCCCTTGAGAAGTCGCATACTTGGGATTTTATTCCTCTTCCTTCTAATAAAAATGTCATTGGATGCAAATGGGTATACAAGATCAAGACCAAATCTGATGGATCTATTGAGCGTTATAAAACCCGCCTGGTTGCCAAAGGCTTTATCTAAGAATATAGAATAGATTATGAAGAAATTTTTGCCCCAGTTGCTAGACTTACTTCTGTTCAAAGTTTATTAACTGTTGCTGCAGTTTGTGGTTGGACATTATTTCAGATGGATGTCAAAAATGCTTTCCTCAATGGTGATCTCACTGAAGAAGTATATATGAAGCCTCCTCCCGGTTATCCACATCCTCCAAGAAAAGTCTATAAACTTCATCGTGCTCTGTATGGTCTTAAACAAGCTCCTTGTGCATGGTTTGCAAAGTTTAGTGGGACTATTCTTCAGCATGATTTTCAGTCTAGTCCCTATGACTCAGGTCTTTTTGTCCGTAAGACAGCACAAGATTGTGTTCTCCTACTTATCTATGTTGATGATATGATTATCACGGGTGATGATCTTCTTGGTATTTTCACTCTCAAGAACTTTCTTCAGCAACACTTTGAGATGAAATATCTTGGCAACCTTAGTTATTTCCTTGGCCTTGAAGTACTATCTGACTCTACAGGGTATTATCTTTCTCAGGCTAAATATGCATCCGATCTACTTGCTAAAGTTGGGTTGACAGACAGTAAGACTGCCTCCACTCCTCTAGAGCCTAATGCCAAACTCCAATCCTCTGATGGTACTCTTCTAAATGATGCTACCCTTTATCGTCAATTGGTTGGTAGTTTGGTCTACCTTACAGTTACTCGCCCAGACATTGCTCATGTAGTTCATGTTGTGAGTCAGTTTATGGCCACTCCTTGTACCTCTCATTATGCAGTAGTTCTTCATATCTTACGTTATCTTAAAGGTACACTTTTTCACAGTCTCTATTTTTCGGCTCACTCTCTTCTTGTGTTACGAGCTTATACTGATACGGATTGGGCGGGTGATCCTACGGATCGTAGATCAACTACTGAATTTTGTCTTTTCTTAGGTAATTCTCTTCTTTCGTGGAAAAGTAAGAAACAGACAGTTGTTACTCACTCAAGTATTGAAGCTGAATACCGTGCTCTTGCAGATACTACCTAAGACATTGTCTAGCTCCGCTGGCTTCTTGAAGATATGGGTATTTCTCATACTGGAGCTACACCTCTTTATTGTGACAATCAAAGTGATATCCAAATTGCCCACAATGATGTGTTTTATGAGCGGACTAAACATATTGAAATAGATTATCACTTTGTTTGGTAACACATTTCTCAAGGAACTATCATGCTCCACTCCATCTCATCTAAGGAGCAACCTGCTGATATTTTTACCAAATCTCTTATTCCGCGCCGTTTTCATGCGTTAGTCTCCAAACTCAAACTTGCTTCTACTGCGCCATCTTGAGTTTGAGGGGGGGTATTAAGGAATAATTCTGGAATAATTTTGAGATAATTCCTTTATACCCTCCTACCATGTATACATGTTATTAATGTAAAATATTATTTTCATATGTATGTTACTTTCCTATTATATAATAAGGTTACAGCCTATATAAAGGCTCCATTGTACAGCTTTATTTTTTCACAGTGAAATATATTCTCTTTACATTTCTAACAGTGAGCTCGCTTTATATGACCCAAAATTCTGTATTTCATGCTAGCTCAAAAGCATATTGAGATCGATGTTCCTTTTGTATGTAAAAAGGTCACTTGAGGGATCCTTTGAATTAAGTACACTTACACCTCTCGTTAAGTAGCCGATATCCTCACCAAACCTCTAAACAAATCCTCATTCAGCTTATTTTGTACTATGGTTGACATTCAATGGTTATTCGATCTCGACTTGGAGTAGTTAAACCAAATCCTAAGTATGCATTGACTGTAGCATTATTTGTTGATGTTCCATGTGAACTTTATAGTGTTCATTTGGCCTTAACTCATTCTAGTTGAAAAGCTACAATGGAAGAAGAACTTTTTTCTTTACATCAAAACTAAACTCGGCAACTTGTGCGAAGGGGTATCATCAAATTGATGGAATAAATTATACTGAAACTTTCTTACCAGTCATTAAACTAAGCACCGTTCACATGATAATTTCAATTGCACTAACTCAAAAGTGGCTATTCATCAGCTTGATGTAAAGAATGAATTCTTGCATGGTTTAATTTCTGAAGATATTTACATGGAACAACCCCCAAGGATGTTAGATCCTCAACATCCAACATATGTTTGTAAATTTCATAGAGCACTCTACAGACTCAAGCAAGCACTGTAAGCATGGTTTGATTGCTTCAGTACCTTTTTTCTACAATATGATTTTTTTTTAACTTAGCTGATCCATCTTTATTTATTTCTCATGCTAATCATGGTTTACTAGTCTTACTTCTTTATGTATATGACATACTTCTTATAAGGTCTAGTACTGAACTTGTTACAACATTCTTAGGACCACTTCATTATTTTCTCAACGTTGAAGTTTCTCAAATGGCCAATGAACACTACATGTCACAGTCTGAATATGCTCCCACAATCCCTGAGAAGTCTAACATGGTAGATTGTAAACCCATGAGCAAACCAGTTGAAGCAAAGATGAAAACCTCTTCAAATAATATCCTTTTAGAAGAGCCAAGTTATTTTTGAAGTCTTGTTAGAGCATTACAGTATCTCACACTTACACATCCTGACATTTTATTTAGTGTTAATTATGTGTCTCAATTTATGCATGCACCTACTAATACACATTTAAAAATTGTGTGATGAATCCTACGACATGTCAAAGGGACAGTTGATTATGGATTACATTTTACTTCAGCTACTACACTTGATCTGTGTGCTTTTTCAGATGCAAACTGGGCAGGATGTCCAATGGCACTCTATCATAGGGTATTGTACTTTTCTTGGAGTTAATCTCATTTCGTGGTGTGCAAAAAAAAGCATACAGTCTCACGATCCAATACTGAAGCTGAGTACCAAGCTATAGAAAATACAGCTACTGAACTCACATAGCTAGCCTTTATTCTCAATGACCTTCACATTCGCTTGCATTCTCCACCAATACTTTGTTGTGATAACTTAAATGCACTTTATATGACTGTTAATCCTATGTTCCATGCCCGTGGCAAAACATATTGAGTTAGATTATCATTTTGTGCAAGAAAGATTTGCACAAAGACTACTTATCACTCAATATATCTCAACTTATGAACAAATTGCTTACATCTTCACTAAATCAATGTCAAAAGCTGCTCTCAATCATTTTGGGACCAATATAGATTGATAACGTGAATGGTGGTATAAGGTTGTTTGGAGAGATAAGGTTGTTTAAAAGTGTTAGGAGTTATAAGGATGAAATTGCAATTCAAAAGAACAAGTTTCAATATATTCATCAGTGAGAGACATTAGGAGATACGGGTTTAAAGGTGGCAAGTTCAAGTTAAATTAATAGTCTAATTGGCAAAGGTCTCAAAAGGAGTAGGACTCTATTTTTAAACTGTTGTTTTTAATTTAAATAGATGTAAGATGTACTTTGTTAAAAAGTTGAAAGAAATAATACAAACTTTATTTTTAATTTTTCTCTTGAGTCAGCCACCGCTTGCAGCATTTCAGAAGTAGCGTCCATGAGTAATTTCTTTGATGGAGAATCATTATTTATATTGTAAAAACTTATGAGATAATATTAAAAAAAAAATTAGCCTGGCCGAAAATGTTTCCGGTTATGTTTCTGACCAAAAGATCTAATTGGAATTGTTTTTAAACTTATATAGTATAACGCTCGTATTAGTTGATTCAATCGCAAAAGAATTTTATGGTGACATACATTATATAAATGCAAATAAAAATTAAACCTCTATACCTTACACATTAGCATTATAATAAAGAATTTTATCAGTTGAATCAATTAACACTTACACCATATATTGTTTGGTTTTATATTTATATAATATCTAAAGGATTTTTTCTTTAAAAATAATTATGTAACAAAAAAAAATGATGAAACAGATTACAATGTAATTTCAGTTTCAGAAAGTATGAATAAAGGAGTTACTATGGGTGCATAGACTATATGTTCTCATGGACAAGAACCATGGGAGAAAACATAGGCAGCGAGATATCAGGTCTATGATCACAAAATTTTGCAAACATTTCAATGGAGTACGTACAATTCTGAATATTAATATTTTAGCAGTATTAAACGTTGGAACTAATCATATAAACTTATTCCTACTAATTGATGTAATTTATTACGACTAAGAGGATAAATATAAGAAAAAATTAATACGCTAATAATTTAACCAATTCTATGATACTATAGTGTTGAAACGGAAACATACAAATAAGTTAAATAATTCACTTAAGTAATATAATAATGTAAAATAAATTATTAAGAAATAAAAGAGAGAAAGGGGTAGAAGAAGAACACATAAAGAATTACGTGGTTTAACAACTTGCCTACGTTCACGGCAGATCAAGATTACACTCTTCTCTTATTATGAATAACAGAGCAACCACAAAGTATGCCTATTATAAGAAAGATCATAAAGAAAACTCTCTCTTACACTCTAGGAATTTTCTCTCACAAAGAACTATTAAGAGTTATCACTAAGATTATTGTTGATCACCAAGATCTCACTAAGATCACAAAGATCACTCTTGATCACAAAGATCACTCTTGATCACAAAGATGTGTTTACAAGCCAATTGATAGCCTTTATATAGGCCTTGGGACATCCTAGGTTTTTTTCTATATGTGTGGGAGTCGTATTAGGGAGTCCTGAAACAAGTGGGAAACGAAATTAGGAAGTTTTCTAATTTTGGGATACTGTTCTCGCATCCAGCGCTGCAGCACTGGGATCTCGTCGCTCCAGCGCTGGCGCACTTCTGCTGAGCGCTTCCTGGCATCGCGGCGCTGAGGTTCTGTTCTGGGCGCTGCGGCACTGGTCGCCTGGTGCGCCCTTTTTCGTTTTTCAACTCCTTTCGCGTCTGTCTTTGATCCGTGCACACCCTACGCACTTGGCTTGATCCCTAAATCATATTCTAATGATTTTTAATCAATATTCTCACAAATCTCCTCCTTGATTCAAAATCATTCACAAAGTAACTCGATCTTTCATTTTTGCATCTTCGGTCACCCTAACAAAGTAGCGACTCTGGTTAAGTTCTTGCATAGGACGAACTTAACCGAGGGCAGTGGCTTAGTCAACATATCAGCAAGGTTTTTAGATGACGCTATTTTTGTCAGACTAACTTCACCACTTTGGACAATCTCACGAATGTAATGGAGCCTCACATCAATGTGTTTCGACCTCTCGTGGAACACTTGATGCTTGCTTAGGTGTATGGCACTCTGGCTGTCACAATATACACCGGTGTTTATATCTTTACGAGCCAATATCTCCGCGCATATGCCTTTTAACCACACGGCCTCCTTTATAGCTTCACCAACAGCTATGTACTCTGTCTCTGTGGTAGAAAGTGCAACTACATGTTGTAGAACTGATCTCCAACACACACTACACCCAAACACTGTGAATACGTAGCCCGTCAACAATCTTCTCTTGTCAAGATCACCTGCATAATCTAAGTCTACGTACCTTCTTACCATTTCATTGTTGTCCTTGTCCCTCTTATACACTAACCCGTGATTCGACGTTCTCTTGAGATATCTCAGAATCCACTTTACTGCAAGCCAGTGATCTTTACCCGGATTCGTCATGTATCTATTCACCACACTCATAGCCTGTGCTATGTCTGATCTTGTGCAAATCATTGCATACATAATGCTCTCCACAGCGCTTGCATATGGTACTTTGCTCATCTGCAGTTTCTCATCCTCGGATGTCGACGACTGTGCTGCTGATAATTTAAAATGTATGGCCAAAGGAATAGAGACAGCCTTCGCGTTTGACATACCAAACTTCTCCAGAATTTTGACTATATATCGCTGTTGGGACAAGAAGATAACATCTCTTCTTTCCCTCACAATGTCCATACCCAAAATTCTCTTCGCTGCTCTCAAATCCTTCATTTCAAACTCGCCACTTGACTGCTTCTTGAGCTTCTATATTTCTTCTATATTCTTGTATGCAATCAACATATCATCGACGTATAGAAGCAAATATATCATCCCACAACTCATGTTCTTGAAGTACACGCATCCATCATACTCGCTCCCACTAAAGCCACAAGCCATCATAAACTCATCAAATCTCCTATACCACTGTCTAGGTGATTGCTTTAACCCGTATAATGACTTCTTTAGCAAACAAGCATGATCTTCTTTACCGGGCTCCTCGAACCCTTGCGGCTGTGCCATGTATATTGTTTCTTCAAGCTCTCTATGTAGAAAATCTTTCTTTACATCCATTTGCTCTAGATGTAAATCAAAGTTTGCACATATGGCTAACAAAATCCTAATAGATGTGTGCTTGACAACTGGAGAGAATATCTCATGAAAATCGACTCCCTCTCTCTGAGTAAAACCTTGTGCTACTAACCTAGCCTTAAATCTCGTAGGCTCAATCCCCGGTATCCCCTCCTTCACCTTATACACCCACTTGTACCCGACTAGCTTCTTTTGAGGTCTCTCCACCAACTTCCAGGTATTGTTCTTCCTAAGAGAACTAATCTCTTCTTCCATGGCCTGCTGCCATTCTTTCTTGTTTTCACTCTTCCTAGCCTCACCATATGTCCTAGGCTCATCATACTCAAAAGTGTAAGCAGAATTAAAAGCATGAGCAACTAAGTCTGCTTGTGCATACTTGACTGGTGGGTTAATCGTTCTCCTTAGCCTGTCTCTAGCAAGCTGGTACTCTACAAGTTCTAACTCAGGAGTTCTAGTCTTCTTTTGGGTAGACTTAGAGGAATTTGTCGGTGTTCTTGGTTCATCTTCAAGGATCTCTTCGTTGAAGTGTTGATCTGAGGGCATATCAGATCTATGTTCAGGCTCTTCTTCAACTTCTATTGACTTTAGTGCTGAGTCTTCCTTAGGCACATGTTCTTCTTTCTCCTCTTCTTGGGAGGTTTTCAGCATCGTCATCTCATCGAATGTCACGTCACGGCTTATGATACTCCTTGGTGGTGTCAAGTCTTTACACCACACTTTGTATCCTTTTACTCATTCGGGATATCATATAAATACCCCTTTGATAGTTCTAGGTTCCAACTTCTCCTCCTTAATATGTACAAAGGCAGGGTAACCAAATATTCTAAGATGGTTATACTTCGGAGGATTGCCAGACCATTTCTCTTCTGGCGTCTTGAAGTCAATTGCTGAAGAGGGACTTCTGTTTATCAAGTAAGCTGCAGTCACTACAGCTTCTCCCCAGAATGTCTTAGACATCTTTGCATTGGTAAGTATGCATCTAACCCTTTCAAGTAGGATTCTGTTCATCCTCTCAGCTACTTCATTCTGCTGCAGTGTTGATCTTACCGTTCTATGCCTTGCCATCCCATGCTTGGCACAAAACCCATCAAACTCTCTGTTGCAAAATTTGAAGCCGTTGTCAGTTATCAACCTCTTCACTCTTTTGCCAGTCTGATTCTCAACAAGAATATTCCAAGTCTTGAATACTTCAAAAGCTTGATCCTTGCTCTTCAACACATAGACCCACAGCTTCCTCGAATAGTCATCAATCAAGCTGAGAAAATACCTGGCACCACCACGGGTAGCTGTTTGAGTTGGTCCCCAAAGATCCGAGTGTATGTAGTCAAGAGTCCCCTTGGTCTTGTGCTCGCCAGCACTGAACCTCACTCTATATGCTTTCCCTACCATACAATGCTCACAAAACTCAAAGGGCTGGAACTTATCCTCTTCAAATGCCTTTTGGCTATATAACTCCTTTAGGTTTCTCTCGCCTAGGTGTGCCAGTCTAAGATGCCATAACTTGGTTTGCATACTCTCATCATCTATAGAGAATAGTGCAGAACCACTCACGACTTCACCTTTAAGCACATAAACACCTTTGTGCTTCTCTCCTCTCATCACCACCATGAAACCTCTCAAAACTCTTAAAATCCCTCCGTCGATCCTGATAGAACACCCATTCTGGTCTAAAGTCCCTAGTGAGATCAAGTTTCTCTTCAAGTCAGGAATATACCTAACATCTGTCAACTCTCTCACTCGCCCATCATGCAGCCTAAGCTTAACACTACCAATTCCCATCATCTGACATGCAACGTCATTACCCATTAAGACCTTACCACCACTAATGGGCTGAAAATTTGTAAACCAGGACTTGTGCGGGCACATGTGAAAAGTACAACCAGAATCAAGAATCCATTGGTCAGAGTTCTTACCATCAGTAGCAACGAGTGTCTCTGCGCTGTCATAACTATCATCATAGGCAAGCGCTGCATCCGCTTTCTTCTTATCCTGTGCTTTCTTCTTAGGACAGTCATTTATGAAGTGCCCTTCTTTCTTGCAGCAATAGCACTTCCTAGGAGTCCGAGACTTCAACTTTGAGCCTTTTTTCTTCCCATCTCTATATGAGGGTCTTCCTCTTACAGATAAACTTCCTGCATTGCCCTCAACCTGCTTTTCTAATAAGTTTGAGTTTAATAATAATTTTACATCACTCATCGTTAAACTCTCTCTGCCGTAGAGTAGCATATCAAAAAAACTCTCATAGCTCTTAGGGAGTGAACTCAGCAGGATAATTGCTCTATCTTCATCTTCTATCTTGATGTTGATAGAGTCAAGATCAATGATGATCTTATTGAATGCGTCTATATGATCTTTCATCGGCGTCCCTCTAACATGGACAGCTGATACAGCTTCTTCTTTATATGTAGTCTGTTGGCCAACGATTTTCTTATATAAAGAGAGTCAAGCTTCTTTCAAAGATCTATTGCCGTCGTCTCACCTGCTACTTCCCTTAGTACTTTATCGCTCAATGACAGAACGATTGTGCTATGAGCTCTTTCTTGAATGTCCCTTCTTTCTGCTTCTGCTCTAGATGACTTTGGCGTCTTCTCTTCATCACTAGATGGAGTTGCAGTCTCCTCTAATGCCGAACCAAGTCTTTGGCTCACCAACAACGCCTTAACCTTCATATTCCACAGATTGAAGTCATTCGTACCGTTGAATTTCTCTACCTCATACTTGGGTGTGGCCATGTCTGCTTAGAACCAAGGCTCTGATACAAGTTTTTTGAAGCGAAAGTACATAAACAAGCTAAACAATTCACCCAAGCAATATAATAATGCAGAACAAGTTATTAAGAAATAAAATAGAGAAAGGGGTAAAAGAAGAACACACAAAGAATTACATAGTTTGACAACTTGCCTACATCTATGGCGGATCAAGATCACACTCTTCTCTTATTATGAATCACAAGGTAACCACAAAGTGTACCTATTGCAAGAAAGATCACAAAGAAAACTCTTGCGCTCTAGGAATTTTCTCTCACAAAGAACCATTAAAAGTTATCACTAAGATTATTGTTGATCACCAAGATCTCACTAAGATCACTCTTGATCACAAAGATGTGTTTACAAGCCAATTGATAGCCTTTATATAGGCCTTGGGACGTCCTAGGTTTTCTCTATACGTGTGAGAGTCGTATTAGAGAGTCCTGGAACAAGTGGGAGACAAAATTAAGAAGTTTTCTAATTTCGAGATACTGTTCCCGTATCCAGCGCTGCAGCGTTGGGATCTCGTCACTCTAACGCTGGCGCGCTTTTGCTGAGCGTTGTGGCGCTGGCTTTCTAGCGCCGTAGCGCTGAGGTTCTGTTTAGTTTCCTAATTTCGGGACACTGTTCCCGCATCCAGCGCTGCAGCGCTGGGATCTCTTTACTCCAGCACTGGCGTGCTTCTACTGAGCGCTGCGACGCTGAGGTTCTATTCTGGGTGCCACAGCACCCGCTCTTTGTCGCCGCGGCACTAGTTGCCTGATGCACCCTTCTTCATTTTTTGCTTTCTTTCACATTTATCTTTGATCCGTGCGCACCCTATGCAATTGACTTAATCTCCAAATTATATTCTAATAATTTTTAATTAATATTCTCACACATAGCAAGTAATGTGAGTGAATTTGCAGATTTAGTTTGTACATATAATATTATTCTTAATTTTTATTTTAAATTCATTTACATTAACAAACTCAATTTGTGAATTTTTCTGCCAAAATCAGAAGAATGGAAAGCTAAAAGAAACAAAATCAAAGGAACGGATAGGAAAAGGAAACAAAATCATGAACATGCAATGTATGTTCAAATTGGTTCAGAAAATGAAATGTGTATCTGTAAGTGAGGGTTAATAAATCTCTTGATAAAATAATTTGGGAAAGTAATTAGTGAATGTAATATGAATCCCATAAATAACACTTATTTAATAAAAAGAGTTGTCTTCATTGATAGGGGTAGAACTAGGATTTGAATTTTAGGGGGCCAAATTATAAGAGGTGAACTTTAGCATAATATGAAAGATTGGTGATGATGTACAAATTTTTAAATTTTCATTATTTATTTTAAAAATTAATCAATTGTAAATAGATTTCTCACTAAAAATAATAAACAATAAACATGTATTGTATTATTGATAAAAATAAATTTATATTTTAAATTAATAAATTTAAAGTAGAAAGAAGGAACAAGATCCATAAGAAATACATATAAAGTTATAATACTAATATATTAGAAAATAATTAATATATAAATAAAATTATTAAAATATCTAAAAGATTCTAATTTATTTCTTGGAGAAATTTTTTTTTCTTGGCCTTTAAGTTAGGAAGAACAGTTTAAAATAAATTGAAGAAAAAATAAAATCATTAATGTATAATACTTTGTAATTGTAAATCTATTTATATAAGTTAAAAGTTTCTATGTAGAAACAGAATTACAAGTGTAAAATTTATTTATATTAAAGAAAAGTTATATTAGGAACTTTTGTAAATATAAAATTATTTTTTTTATTAAGATAAAATAATGAAATTGAAAAAAAAATGAAATAGGACTATTTACAAATTTACAAATATGTTTTTGGAAAAAGACTTTAAAGTGGAGAAAAATGAGATATTATTTAAATATTAAATATTATATTAAAAAATAAGTTTTTAATATTAATAAGAATCACTTTTTAAATTAACAATTTAACTCATTAAATATAAGAATTTTAAAAGATATTTCGGGGGACCAAATAAATATTTTAATACAAAAAAACTATATATGCATAATATACAAATTTAAGAGGCTATATGTTAGGGCTTGGGGCGCTATGGCCCCCCTAGGCCTTATAATAGGACCGCCCATCATCATTGATGATAAAGGTGCCCTCCAATCCTACAACTCCTTTGTAACAAAAAAAACATTAACAAACTTTAATTAATTTGCAATGGAGAAAGCTGTTCTCAAGTAAACCTTCTTGGTAGTCCTATTAGCTACTGCTTCATGTAAGAATCTCCTAATGATTTATGCTTTATTTTTTAAAACAAAAAACTGAATTTAATCCGAATTTTTGTCACAACTATGGTTTGGTTTACATTTATGCAATATTTAAGAGAAAAAAAAAGTTTAAAAAATAATAATAAGAAGAGAGCAGTTGATGAAATAGATTACATTGATGTTGCTTTCTATAAGGGATATATGAGACTGGTAAGTTTTTGAAGAAAGCACCAACTGTGCCTGATTCAGAAACAAAAAAAAACTTAACTAATCAATTGCTTTTCTGCCCAAGTGTATTCCGTGATCTTATTTTAACGTTTTATAATCTATAGGTTTATTTCATGGAAGCAAGTCCAAGGCAAGAGAAATAATTGATTACATACGGCCGATTCATTGCGTTGTTAAATCAGAATGTGTGGAGTATTGCGATCCATGCTTTTATGATTGCGTAGGTGGGTTTTGTCACTGCACATGCCAGAATTAACCTCAAATAAAATGTTGTTTCCTCAGTACATTTTTCAAGCATTTCCTTTCTGCGGATGGAATAAATGGGAATAGTTCTTTCTCTTCTTCAGTTTCTTCAATACAATAAAAAATAGATAATTAATCTTTCCTAAAATCTGATGACTTAAGACATTAGTGTATTTTTGTGTAGATTTCATGATTTTTTTTCAATATTTTTATTTTTATTTTTTGCGTGAGTGGTAAAAGAACAGAAGATGTTAAATGCACTTCACTAATATTTCACATGAGTAAAAAGATTTTTAAAGGTTTTGTAAGATTAAATAAGAAGAGAATCTTAATTCTGAATGACGATGGATAATAATATATTACATCAAACTACTCTCATAATACATGTTCGCTCAAGTTTTACTTTCCAGGAAGCTCTGTCAGCCGTTTATCTTGGAAGGAGACAATATCTCTCATTTAAGCATCCGGATATGTTAACTTGCGATTCTACAAAAAAAAAAAATTAAGAAATTAGTCTCTCAATTTTTTATACATTAATTTAATTACAAATTTCATTACAATAATAGCCAACAACACATTACTATATCACTCATTTTAGCATCCGGATATGTTAACTTGCGATTCTGTAAATTAATCTCTCATTTTTTATATATTAGTTACATTACAAATTTTATTACAACAATGGCCAATAACACATTAAAATAATCTATCATTTTTTAATACATTAATTATATTACAAATTTTATTACAACAATGGCCAACAGCACATTACATTACAAATGTCAAATTCGCCAAATAACTGTCTAGCAATACAATAACTTTGTCCCAACTAAACGAATCAAAACTCTTTGGCTTATATCAGTGTTCGAACAGGAATCAAAATTCTTTGGCTTGTATCAGGGTTCAACTCTTTGGCTTATATCAGGGTTCGAACCTCTGACTTAGGGAGTGCATAAACTATGCCAATAGGGCAAACATGTGGTTGTAATTAATATCTGATTTTTAAAAATTAGATATGTGAACTTGCGAGGATGTAGTCCATTTTAAAGAATCATTAATTTGGGTTGGAAAGTTTTAGAAAAGCACAAGAATTCTTTTATGTGTGGTACATCAAAATTTGTTTTATTAATAAATAAAATATTCCTACACACAGAACACAAGTCTCATTATAAAAAAAATACATTTACTTATATACTGAAATAGGATACAATTGCCACATTGGCATATTTTGATCACAAACAATAAGATGCATTCTTATTTGCATTACTGCATGGATACTATTAGAACCAAATCAATTAGGTCAATGCCACTTATCCCTTTTTCTATATAGTGGAAGTTTGATATCAAATTGTGGTCGATCTTGAATCCACCGGTTCATTTTCATTGTAACCAATTGGATTGAAGGATTGTGTAACACCATTTGTCAAATTTGCTCAAGTCCTTGCAAACTATGACCTAAATTATTATTTTTTCTATATTTACGCATAATAAGTCCTTGCAAACTACTCTCATGATACATGTTCGCTGAAGTTTTGCTTTCTTGGTAGCTCCGTTAGCTGTGTAAGGAGACAACATCTCTCATTTTTAGCAACCGGCGGTACGTTGACTCGCGATCCTGTAACAACTTTTTTTATAGGAATCTCTCATTTTTAACAACTTGATTTGTGAACTTACTATGTTGTAGTCAATTTTAAAGAGTCTGTAATTTGGGATGGAAACTTTTAGAAAAGCACAGGAATTTGTTTATGTTTAGTATATCGAAATTGTTTCATTAATGGATAAAATATTCTTACATGCACATGTCTCCATTTTTAAAAAAGTAAATCTATTCATCTCGAAAATAGTAGACTTGATGTAGTTCGAATGATCTAACAACATAAACTGCACTTGTTTGATGCAGTAGTTTCTGGGACAATTACATTTTATCATCTAAATTATAACAAAAGTACTTTATATTTGTGTATATGTATTAAGATGATATAAATGTTCCCTTTGACTTTTAATAAAATAATAAAAAAAATTGATAGTTTAAATTTATGCGTAAATCTTAAATTACCAACTAGATTCCTAATTTTTGTTTTTATAATACCTGAGTAAGTCTTTGTTATGTCAAACAAATTCTTTTTAGAGATAACATGTCTTTCATAATAATATAAATTTTACATTAAAAAATAAAAGAAAAAAAATTAAATTTCAATTTTCATTTCCCCCTCGCATGCTCGCCTGCCATCATCAATATGGGAGAAAAAAAGTTAAAAGATTAATGTGTTATTGTTGGATGACGGTTTGGTGCTTAGTGGTATTGTTTGGAAGATAGTTTAGTAATTAGATGTGTTAGGAGTTCAACAAACCACATATATCTTTACATTGGTATGATATTGTCCACTTTGGGTCTAAGCCCTCATGGTTTTACTCTTGGACTCTACTCAAAAGGTCTCATACCAATGGAGATATGGTTTACTCCTTATAAACTCATGATCCTCCCCATTTCTAGCCAATGTGAGACTTTGTTTGCCTTAACAATCCTCCCATCGAACAAAGGATCACTTAGCCTCCCCTCAAACGATATTCTATCCGCTCTCCCAACAGTCTGCTACTCATCTTCACTCCGTTGACCGCTCACGTCTTACGTGAAGCACCAGAGTACCGCCTACTATTGAGAGCCCGCTCTATCAAGTCAACTTCGCATCACTGCGTTAGCCATACACGCCTTACGTGAAGCTCGAAGTACAACAGCGCCTTGTCCATAGAGCACTACACGAATCTATCGCAAACAATGGAGAATACCAGGCTCACTACCTTCTCATTTGGCACCGAGGATTTTCACCACATGGCAACACCGGGGCATGGCTCTGATACCACTGTCAAGAGTCCAACAAACCACATATATCTCCACATTGGTATGATATTGTCCACTTTGGGCTTAAGCCCTCATAGTTTTACTCTTGGGCTCTACCCAAAAGGCCTCATACCAATGTAGATATGGTTTACTCCTTATAAACTCATGATCCTCCCAATTTCTAGCCAATGTGAAACTTTGTTTGCCTTAACAAGATGTATTGTTGGGATGATGGTTTGATAATTGGTGGTATTGTATCGATCAGAAATTCATCGTTTTAATTTGCCATTTTGCAATTATTTTGAATTTTTATTCTTAATTTCTTCAAGTTGTAATCTTGTACTAATCAAGATGTCTCATATTATGTGAAGTACATAACGTTGGATGAACCCTTAATGATACTTCCATATTTATGAGATATTTCTTATTATTGTACAAATTGAAAATCATATTATGATAGTTTATTAGTCACAAAATTCGCCAAATTAAAAGCACCATGATATCAAATTGTATAATAGATATATTATTGTGATTACTTACTCATAAATTGGTGATGTATATTAAAAATATATAAACTATGGGTATATTTTTGTTTCTCATTCTTATAAAATCTAAAGATCATCGCTTATTATTTGAATAATAAATGTAATTGGAGTAATTAATATTTGCACTATTTAGATTAGTGTTGTATATCCAAAAATGATGCATTGATATAATTAGCAAATAAATAATTATTCAATAATATGTAATTAGTACATCATAATTATATTTATAAAAATTAGTATCTACATAAAAGTGTGCTTATATATACTTTTTTTTTTTATAAATCATATATTCGAATTTGAATTATGTTTATAAATGTTTAAATGCAAAGTATTAATATATAGAAATATTTGATTATATTTTGTAGTATGTGATTCTTTTACTTTTTATTTGCTTGCTTCATTGTTCTTATGTTCGATGGATTAAATTTCCAGACTGGTGTGAACAAGTTCGATTTCACTTAAGTGTACTAGATCTTGATGTGACATTGGTAGATGAGAAACGTGCTCCTCTCATTAATGCCAGGAGTGATTAGAAAAAAAAAACTCTTTATATAATTTAAAAGAGATCAAACATATTCAGCCTTGTGTATACGTGAATGACTATAGCAAACAATATTAAAATTATGCTTTCAAAACTATTATTATTACGAAATTTATAAAATTTGTGAAAGAGCACTTTTCTTTCATAGGGACATTAATGGTTGTGAGAAATTGATTGAAAATTATCGGGATATGATTTAGAGATAAAATTAAGTGCGTAGAATACGTATGGATCGAAGACGGAGGCGAAAAGAGGTGAAAAATGAAGAGGGGCACACCAGGCGCCAGCACCCTGGCAACCAGGCGTGGGCGCCGCGACACTCATTCTAGAACGTGAGCGCCGCAGCGCCAGGCGATGAGCGCCGCAATGCTCGGAAGAGGCATGCCAGCACTGTGGCGATGAGATCCAAGGGCCGCAGTGCTGGAGACGGGAACAGTATCCCAAAATAAGGAAACTTCCTCATTTCATCTTTCACTTATTTCAAGACTCCCTAATACGACTCCCACACTTATAAGATAAACCTAGGACGTCCCAAAGCCTATATAAAGACTATCAATTGGCTTGTAAACACATCTTAGTGATCAAGAGAGAGATTTTTGTGATTAAACAACAATCTTTGTGATGGGTTGAGAGATCTTTGTGATCAATAAATAATCTTTGTGGTCAAGAAATAATCTTTGCGGTTTTTTGTGAGAGAAAATTTCTAGATTGTAAGAGAGAATTTTCTTTGTGATCTTTCTAGTAAAAGGCTTCTTTTTCTACCCCTTTCTCTTTATATTTCTTCGTAATTTGTTCTGGATTATTATTTGTTTGGAAGATTTTACTTGTTTGTGTGCTTTCGCTTCAACAAACTGGTATCAAGCTTGGTTCTAAGCAGACATGGCCACACCCAAGTATGAGGTAGAGAAATTCAACGGTACGAATGACTTCAATCTGTGGAAGATAAAGGTTAAAGCATTGTTGGTGAGCCAAAGGCTTGGTTTGACATTAGAGGAGACTGCAGCTCTATCTAGTGATGAAGAGAAGACGCTAGAGTCATCTAAAGCAAAAGTAGAAAGAAAGGACATTCAGAAAATAGCTCATAGCACAATCGTTCTATCATTGAGCGATGAAGTACTAAGGAAAGTAGCAAGTGAAACTATGGTAATAGGTCTTTGGAAGAAGCTTGACTCTCTTTTTATGAGAAAAGCATTGGCCAACAGATTGCATATAAAGAAAAAGCTTATCAGCTGTCCATGTCAGAGGGGATGCCGATGAAAGATCATATAAACGCCTTCAATAAGATCATCCTTGATCTTGAGTTTATCAACATCAAGATAGAATATGAAGATAGAGCAATTATCCTGCTGAGTTCACTCCCCAAAAGCTACGAGAGTTTTGTTGATATGCTACTCTACGGTAGAGAGAGTTTAACGATGAGTGATGTGAAATCATCATTAAACTCAAAGTTAATAGGAAAGCAGACTGAGGGCAATGCAGAAAGCTTATCTGTAAGAGAAAGGCCCTTATATAGAGATGAGAAGAAAAAAGGCTTAAGGTCAAAGTTTAGGACTCCTAAGAAGTGTTATTACTGCAAGAAAGATGAGCACTTTATAAAGAACTGTCCTGAAAATAAAGCACAAGGCAAGAAGAAAGCGGATGTTGCGCTTGTCTATGATGATAGCTATGACAGCGCAGAGACACTCGTCGCTACTGATGGTATGAACTCTGAACAATGGGTTTTAGATTCTGGTTGTACATTTCACATGTGCCCGTACAAGTCATGGTTTATAAATTTCTAACCCATTAGTAGTGGTAAGGTTCTAATGGGTAATGACATTGCATGTCAGATGATGAGAATTTGTAGTGTTAAGCTTAGGCTGCATGATGGGCAAGTAAAAGAGTTGATAGATATTAGGTATGTTCCTGACTTGAAGAGAAACTTGATCTCACTAGGGACTCTAGACCAGAATTGGTGTTCCATCAGGATCGACGGAGGGATTTTAAGAATTTTGAAGGGTTCTATGGTGGTGATGAGAGGAGAGAAGTGCAAAGGTATTTATGTTCTTAAAGGTGAAGTCGTGAGTGGTTCTGCACTATTCTCTGTAGATGATGAGAGTATGCAAACCAAGTTGTGACATCTTAGACTGGCATATCTAGGCAAGAGAAACCTAAAAGAGTTATATAGTCAAAAGGCATTTGGTGAGGGTAAATTCCAGCCCTTAGAGTTTTGTGAGCCTTGTGTGCTTGGAAAAGCACATAGAGTGAGGTTCAGTACCAGCGAGCACAAGACTAAGGGAAATTTTGACTACATACAGTCGAATCTTTGGGGACTAGCTCAGACAATTACTTGTAGTGGTGTCAGGTATTTTCTCAACTTGATTGATGACTATTCAATGAAGCTATGGGTCTATGTATTGAAGAGCAAGGATCAAGTATTGATATGTTCAAGACTTGGAAGGCTCTTGTTGAGAATCAGACTGACAAAAGAGTGAAGAGGTTGAGAACTGACAATGGCCTTGAATTTTGCAACAGAGAGTTTGATGGGTTTTGTGCCAAGCATGGGATTGCAAGGCATAGAACAGTAAGATCAACACCACAGCAGAATAACGTAGCTGATAGGATGAACAAGACCCCACTTGAAAGGGTTAGATGAATGCTTACCAATGCGAAGATGTCCAAGATATTATGGGGAGAAGCTGTAGTGACGGCAGCTTACTTGATCAATAGAAGTCCCTCATCAGCAATTGACTTCAAGACGCCAGAAGAGAAATGGTCTGGCAATCCTCCAAAGTATGACCATCTCAAAATATTTGGTTGCCCTGCCTTTATACATGTTAAGGAGGGGAAGTTGGAACCTAGAGCTATCAAAGGGGGGTATTCATAGGATATTATGAAAGAGTGAAAGGATACAATGTGTGGTGTAAAGACTTGACACCACTAAGGAGTATCATAAGCCATGACGTGATGAGATGACAATGCTGAAAACCTCCCAAGAAGATGAGAAAGACAAACTTATGCCCAAGGAAGACTTAGCACTCGAGTTAATAGAAGTTGAAGTAGAGCCTGAACATGGATCTGATATGCCATCAGATCAACACTTTAACGAGGAGATCCTTGAAGATGAGTCAAGAACACCGACGGGTTCCACCAAGTCCACCCAAAAAAAGACTAGAACTCCTGAGATGAAACTTGAAGAGTACCGGCTAGCTAGAGACAGGCTAAGGAGAACGATTAACCCACCAGTCAGGTATACACAAGCAAACTTAGTTGCTTATGCCTTTAATTCTGCTTACACTCTTGAGTATAATGAGCCTACGATATATAGTGAGACTATGAAGAGTGAAAACAAGAAAGAATGGCAGCAGGCCATGGAAGAAGAGATTAGTTCTCTTAGGAAAAATAATACCTGGAAAGTTGGTGGAGAGACCTCAAAAGAAGCTAGTTAGGTACAAGTGGGTGTATAAGGTGAAGGAGGGGATACCGAGGATAGAGCCTACGAGATTCAAGGCTAGGGTAGTTGCACAAGGTTTTACTCAGAGAGAGGGAGTTAATTTTTATGAGATATTCTCTCCAGTTGTCAAGCACACATCTATTATGATTTTATTAGCCATGTGTGCAAACCTCGATTTACATCTAGAGCAGATGGATGTAAAGACAGCTTTTCTGAATAGAGAGCTTGAAGAAATGATATATATGGCACAGCCATAAGGGTTCGAGGAGCTCGAAAAAGAAGATTATGCTTGTTTGCTAAAGAAGTCATTATACGAGTTAAAGCAATCACCTAGACAATGGCATAGAAGATTTGATGAGTTTATGATGGCTTGTGATTTTAGTAGGAGCAAGTATGACGGATGCGTGTACTTCAAGAACATAAGTTGTAGGATGATGTATTTGCTTATATACGTCAATGATATGTTGATTGCATGCAAGAATATGGAAGAAATATAGAAGCTCAAGAAGCAGTTTAGTGGCGAGTTTGAAATGAAGGATTTAGGAGCAGCAAAGAGAATTTTGGGTATGGATATTGCGAGGGAAAGAAAAGATGTTATCTTTTTGTCCCAACAGCGATATATAGTCAAAATTTTAAATAAGTTTGGTATGTCAAACGTGAAGGCTGTCTCTACTTCTTTGGCCATGCATTTCAAACTTTCAGCAGCACAGTCGCGAACATCCGAAGAGGAGAAACTGCAAATGAGCAAAGTAACGTATGCAAGCGCTGTGGGGAGCATCATGTATGCAATAGTTTACACAAGACCAGACATAGCATAAGCTGTGAGTGTGGTGAGTAGATACATGGCAAATCCAGGTAAAGCTCACTGGCTTGTAGTAAAGTGGATTCTAAGATATCTCAAGGGGATGTCGAATCACGGGTTAATGTATAAGAGGGATGAGGACAGAAATAAAATGGTAAGAGGGAACATAAACTCAGATTATGCAGGTGATCTAGACAAGAGAAGATCGTTGACGGGCTACGTATTCACGGTGTTTAGGTGTAGTGTGTGTTGGAGATCAGTTCTACAACATGTGGTTGCACTCTCTACCACAGAGGCAGAGTACATAGATGTTAGTGAAGCTATCAAGAAGGCCGTGTGGTTAAAAGGCATATGTGCGGAGATATTGGCTAATGAAGATGTGAACACCGATGTATATTATAACAGCCAGAGTGCCATACACCTAAGCAAGCATCAAGTGTTCCACGAGAGGTCGAAACACATTGATGTGAGGCTCTATTACACTCAAGAGATTATCCAAAGTGGTGAAGTTAGTCTAATAAAGATAGCGTCATCTAAAAACCCTGCTGATATGTTGACTAAGCCACTGCCCTCGGTTAAGTTCGTCCTATGTAAGGACTTAACTGGAGTCACTACTTTGTGAGGGTGATTGAAGATGCAGAAATAAGAGATCGAGTTACTTTGTGGGTGATTTTGAATCAAGAAGGGAATTTGTGAGAAATTAATTAAAAATCATCGGGATATGATTTGGAGATCAACCCAAGTACATAGGGTACGTAGGGATCGAAGACGGACGCGAAATAAGGTGAAAAATGAAGAGGGGCTCACTAGGCGCCAGCACTGCGACGACCAGGCGTGGGCACCGCGGCACCCAGTCTAGAATGTGAGTGCCGCGGCCCTAGAGACGGGAACAGTATCCTGAAATAAGGAAACTTCCTCATTTCATCTCTCACTTGTTTCAAGATTCCCTAATACGATTCCCACACATATAGAGTAAACCTAGGATGTCCCAAATCCTATATAAAGGCTATTAATTAGCTTGTAAACACATCTTAGTGATCAAGAGAGAGATCTTTGTGATCAAACAACAATCTTTGTGATAGGTTGAGAGATCTTTGTGATCAAGAAATAATTTTTGTAATTCTTTGTGAGAGAAAATCCCTAGAGTGTAAGAGAGAGTTTTCTTTGTGATCTTTCTTGTAAAATGCATACTTGGTGAGTGCCTTGTGATTCATAATAAAAGAAAAGTGTGATCTTGATCCAGCGTGGACGTAGGCAAGTTGCCGAACTACGTAATTTTTTGTGTATTCTTCTTCTACCCTTTCTCTTTACATTTCTTAGTAACTTGTTCTAAATTATTATTTACTCGGGAGATTTTGCTTGTTTGTGTGCTTCCGCTTCAACAATGGTTAACTTGACCACTATAAAATTTGATGGTTTATATAGCATGCATGAGCACACCCTTAAGATGATAAATATAGTAACAAGGTTAAAAATCTTGGGCATAAAAGTGAATGAGAATTTTTTTGATGTAATTTATTATGAATTCCTTGCCTCCTCAATATAGATCATTTTAGATCAACTAATGACTTTAAGAACAAGTGAAATATTAATCAATTAATTAGTATTCTTGTTTAAGAGGAGACAAGAAAATTATACAGTTTATGTTACTAGTCAAAGGGCTTAAAACAATACACAAGAAGAAGTCTGAAGAAGGTATAAAGTAAGGATTACATCAAGTTAATGAATCTTCTAAAGTTAATGATAATAAAAAAGAAGGATATATACCATTTATGTAAGAAACCTAAGCATTATTAGAAAATGCATTGTTAAAAAAAATGGATTTCTTACGATCTAAAAAAACAAAACTAAATGAGTGTTTGTTAAGATTCTTTAACCACTAGTAATTAAGAATGCATAATAATATAGATCAAACAACAAAATAAGAATAAAAAAGCATACAAGTGTTTACTTGGTTTGACAATTGCTTATGCCTATGGTGGATCAAGATCCTAACTTCTTTTATTATATTAATTATTTGTAAAGAACTCTCTTTATTGGGATACAATATATTCTTTATTGGTGATCCAATTTTAATGCTTACAAGGGTTTATATAGGCTTCAAAACGTTTTAAAAAACTCTAAATCTTGTTGGAATAAGAGTTCATATGTTAGGGAATTCAAATCCTAAATGGGTTAAAATAACCTTAAATCGCAAAATACCTTAGAAGTTGGCAACTAGATGCCAAGTTTCTATCTTAGCTGATGCCTAGGTGCCAATTTTCTACCAAGGTTGGCGTATATGCGCTAAGTCCTACACTCTGGCACCTCTTGTGCTTTTAAGTCCCTTCTTGCTTTTGGCTTTGATTTTTATTCCTTTCTCATATATCCAATGTGTCATTGACCTCGTGTCATCTCCTCATTGATCTCCAACTCAAAATTATATTCAATACTTGATTTTAAATCACCAATTTCTAACAAACTCCTTATTGATTCAAAATCTCTAAGGCTTTTCTTAAGTCCATCTTCTTCACATCACACGCTCTTCTACTCAGCGGTGTTTCAATTAAGATCTTGCATAAATAAAACTTAATCGAAGGTAGTGGCTTAGTCAACATATCAAAATGATTATTCGATATTGATATCTTCATTAAATTGACTTTTCACTTTATATAGTATCTGTAATGAAATGTAACCTCACATCAACGTGTTTCAATCTCTTATAGAACATTTGATGATTGCTTAAATATATTGCACTTTGGCTATCACAATGCACACAAACTTTCACTTCCTCTATTTTTAGTAACTCAGAACAAATCCCCTTTAACCATATAACCTCTATAATAACCTCTCCTACAATTATATACTCAGTTTCTGTAGTTGATAGTGCCACCACATATTGCAAAATAGATTTCCAGCACATACTACATCATATATGGTGAATATAAACCTAGTTAACAATCTTTCTTTATCAAGATGACTTACATAATTTGAGTCTATATAACTTGTTATTATCTCATTACTTGTACTACCCTTCTTGTACAGTAAACTATGCTATAATGTTCACTTTAAGTACCTCATTATCCATTTACTATAAAGCCAATGATCTTTGCCCAAACTTACCATATATCTACTTGTCATACTTATTGTTTGAGCTATATTAGGTTTTGTGCACATTGTTGCATACATAATGCAACCCATAGCGCTTGCATATGTTACTTTCTGTATTTCTAGTTTCTTTTTTTCACTTCTTAGTGACTCTGCTGTTAACAACTTGAAATATATAGCCAATAAAGTTAAAATAGCCTTTTGCATTAGACATTCTAAATCAATTAAGGACTTTTAATATATACCTCTTTTGAGACAAGAATATAACACCACATTTGCCCCTAATGGTATTTATACCTATAATCATCTTAGCTGACCATAAATCTTTCATTTTAAACTCACCATTTAACTGCTCTTTCAAATTTTATATCTCATTTTTATCTTCACATGCTATCAATATGTCATTCACATAAAGCAGCAGATACATGAACAAACTATTACTTAATGCCTTAAAGTATATACATCTATCATACTTACTTCTTGTAAAACCACATTGAAGTAAAAACTCATCAAACCTTTTATACCATTGTTTAGGAGACTACTTCAGTCCATCTAAGGACTTCTTTAGCAAGCAAGCATAATCTTCTTTCTCTGGTTCTTCAAAGCCTTATAGCTATGACATGTATATCTCTTCAAGTTCTCCATTTAGAAATACAGTCTCAACATTCATTTATACTAAATGTAAACTTAAATTTATGCACATGGCTAAAAAGATCCTAATTTATTAGTGTTTAACTATAGAAGAGAATGACTTATAAAAATCAACCCATTCTCTCTAAGTGAAGTCTTGTTCAACTAATCTAACTTTAAAACTTGTAGGCTCTATACCCGAGATCCTCTTATTGACTTGGTAAACCTATTTACACCCTACTAGTTTTTTACCATTAGGTCTAGACACTGACTCTCATGTCTTATTCTTCCTAAGAGAACTAATCTCTTCTTTTATAGCTTACTATTACTTTTCTCTATTAGTAATATTTATAGCCCCTTTTATAATTCTTAGGTTCATCATACTCAATAATATAGGTTATAGTAAAGGCATATGATATCAATTCTGGATGGGCATACCTTATTAGTGGCCTTATTGTTCTTCTTAGCCTATTTGTAACTAGTTGATACTCTTCAAGTTCTGACTTTATAGTTCTAGTTTGTTTTTGGCTGGTCTTTAAAGTACTTATGGGTATTTATAGTCTATCTTCTGATGTTGTTTCTTTGAAGTGCTAATCTGAGTGTATTTTAGGTCTCATATCTTTCTTCACTTCCACTCTCATAGTTTCTGATGCTAAAACTGTCTTTAGAACAAGTTGTTTCTCTTTCACTTCTGTCTTTTGGTTAATCTTCATCAATGTTGATTTATTGAACGTCACGTCTCTGCTTATGATATTCTTTGGTAGCTTTAACTATATTCACCGTACCTTATATCCTTTTTCTCATTTTGGATATCCCATGAATATCCCTTTTAAGGCTATAGGTTTTAATTTGCCTTATTTGATGTAGATGAAGGTAGAGCATCCGAATACCCTTAGGTGTTCATATCATGAAGTGCTTCTCAACCATTTTTCTTCTAGTGTCATAAAGTTAATTATTGATGAAGGACTTTTATTGATTAAGTAAGCGACTGTGACTACTGTTTCACCTTAAAATGCTTTGTACAAGTCGGTACTTGTCAGCATACACCTTACTATTTCAAGTAAAGTCATGTTCATAATTTCAACAATATCATTCTATTGTGGTATAGACCTAACTGTTTTGTGTCTTGTAATGCTATGCTTGCACAAACGTTATTAAGCTCCATGTTACAAAACTCAAGATTATTGTATATCTTGAGTTTTTTGACTCTCTTGTTGGTTTGATTCTCTAAAAGTGCCTTTCAAGTTTTGAAGGTTTCAAGTACTTGCTCTTTGCACTCAAGTACATACACCTACAATTTTCTTGAATAGTCATCAATCAACCTTATAAAAGTATTTGACACTTTCATGTATAGTTGTCTATGCAAATCTCACAAATTCGAATATATGTAATATGGTGTCCAATTAGTTTTATGCTCTCCAATGTTAAACTTAACTCTGTGTGTCTTGCCATGCACACAATCCTAAAAAAACTCCAACAACTAAATTTCGTCCTTGATAAGAATACCCTTATAATACAATTCCTCACTCAAGTGGCCTAGCCTCATATGTTATATCTTAGTTTGTATATTATCAACATTAGCACCAACTGATGCAGTATCAATATTTGCTTTTCAAGCAACACATACAGTCTGCTATATTTCTACCCATCATAGTTATCATGGAATCCTTAATCACCCTAAGTATCTCATTCTCTACCTTGAATGAATAACTTATCTGATCTCATTATCCTAGAGATAATAAGTTTATTTTCTAATCAAGAACATGTCTCACATTCAAAAGTTTTCTTACCTTACTGTCATATAGTTTTAACCTAACACTACTTATTCTATTGGCCTAACATGCCATGTCATTGTTCATTAATACTTTACCCCTATTAATGGACTAATAGTTGATGAACAAAGTTTTATCCAAACATATGTGCCAAGTGCAGCTTGAATCAAGTATCCATTCACTAATGTCTTTCCCATTTGAGATGACTAAGGTTTTTGTACTGTCGTAGTCTCCTTTATAGACTACTATAGTATTACATTCCTTCTTTTTATCTTTCATCTTGGTCTTCTTCTTTAAACACTTCTTGATGAAGTGTCATTCTTTCTTATAGAAATAACACTGACTTAGTTTGCCTATTGATTTTGATCTTGAGTTCTTTTTTTGTTTGCCTTCTCTCTTGTCAGACCTTTGTCTCATAGCCAATCCATCTATTGTACTTTCTTTTTATTTTTTCAAATTTTCACTGCCATTCATCTTATTTCTCTCCACATCTTCACCACAACACCATTTACCCATCTTTCACTTATTTTATTTAAAATCAAATCGTTTTCACAATCATTTTTGCGTGTTTTTTTAGAGAGAGTGAGGAACCTTTTGGTGGAGAGAAAAAATATAAGTCAAGGATATAATTGTCTAATTATCTATTTCTTAGCTAATTAAGATTAACCCATTCATTTGTAACTGAGAAAGAATGGCTTACAAATAGAGGGCCATTTCTGAAAATTCCTTTATTTTTAAGCTTATATAATATAATGCTTGTATTAGTTGATTCAATCACAAAAGAATTTTATGGTGACAAACATTATATAAATGTAAATAAAATTTGAACCTCGATACCTTATACATTATCATTATATTAAAGAATTTTATCAGTTTAATACATTAGGTTGGTTTTACATTTATATAATATCTAAAGCATTTTTTCTTAAACAAATATTTCTTATGTAACAAAAAAGTGATGAAACAAGTTACAAACGTAGTTTCAATTTTGGAAAATATGAATAAAGGAATTACTATGGGTAGATAGCTTATATGTTCTCATGGACCAAAACAATTTGAAGAAACATAGGGGAAACTCTGCCTGTTTTTTTTTTGTAAAATTTAATAAGTTGTTTTCACGTATATTTCAAGATTTGCTCAGTAATAGCAAGAACTAAAAAGGAGTTTGCCTCACAGAATTTCTCAACTTACACAATCAAACTTAGAAGAACTTCTGTCGAGGTGCCCGGCAGGGTCGCTAAGATTTACAGTAGAAGGTCTCAAGGCGTCAATTAGAGTACACGTGTACACTTTTATTGAGGTAAGTAGCCTCGTTGTATCAAATGTATGAGTAAAGAGTATATTAGTCACATGTCACCGCAGGATCCACCTCGATTCTTGAGGAGGGCTCGAGTCAGGTCCTGTCCGTACGCGTCCTTCCCCCTCACAATTTTGTCCTTTGTGGGTGGATAATACCTTGCACAGGGATTCATGTGGGCTCTTTCATTTGGTATCAGAGGCGAGAACAGCTCTGTTTTGATGATTGGGGGTTATGTAATGACTCAAATCCCACATCGGGAAAACTCATCCAAAGTGAAGGCCTTATAAGAAGAAATCTCTCTTACATTTGTGAGGCACCTTTTGGGAATGGTGATGCGTTTCGCTCACAAAGGACAAAATTGTGAGGAAGAAAGACGTGTACATGAACCCTAAAGCAGACAATACATTACACAGGAATTTGAGTGGGCTCCTTCAAGTGTATTATGTTGCATTGCCACCTTTATTAGCTAGATTAAAGATCGTTAATTTTGATGGTGATTGTAGTGCATTATAATGCACCATAATGTGGCAACAATGTTACAATAGTTGCCATATTTCTTTCTTTTGATACTTTATTTATTATTAAGAATTACTTAATATCAATAAATAAACTATTATTGCTTTTGAATCTCATTTATCTTAATTCCTAGTATTTTTTCCACAACAACCAATTTAATACATCATAAAAGATTTTTTTTGGGAGTTTATACATATTAATAAGGTTTTTTTATATCTAAAAAATATGAAGCAAAAACAAATAAAAACAGTATAGGAAAGAAATTGAAGTAAAGAATTTAGTAGACTTAATAGAACGAGCAAACAAGATGAAGAACAAACCACAAAAATTGAGGCAAAGAAAAAGATGAAGAATTAATAGAAAATGGCTAAGAGTAAAAGAGAGATATTGGCTTTAGCTCTGAAGTTTGATAGAATATATAAGCACTGCCCTACCTAAATGAAGAGTCTTTGCGAGTTGGTTATCAGACTCCTTTGCAAAAATAAAAACTGAAGGTGCAAAACAATGGGAGGTAATATAAGCATCAATGCATCAAGTTGATAATCACAAATGTTTTAAGATATTTCAACTAGGGTATGTACAATTCGGAATAGCAATATTTTAGTAACATTATATGCTTGAATTAATCATATGATGTAAAAAAAAATTAAAATAATAAATAAAATAGATAATGTAATAATAAATTAATCAACCTTATCATGCCATGTCAAATTGTACGAATAAGTTTATAAATTTATGTATTAAGATTCTTTCCTAATTTGAGTTTTGGTCTTAACAAATACATAGTTAATAAAAAGAAAAAAACAATATTACACATGTACAAATAAACGTCATAAAAACTCACTCAGACTCTCTACCGTATTATGATAAGATTGGTAAAATTGATATCATATTGTTTGTTTTATATATATATATATATATTATATTATATATATTATTATTTAACTTTTCAATTATGTTATGCTACATTGGTTAATATGTGTGAGTTTGTATGATTGGTTTTTACATGTAATACTGTTGAAAGAAAAAATAATAAAAGAATAAATTTTGATCCCACATCTCTAATATAATACACATGTCAAAAAATCTTTAAAAGTTTAAGCAAAATCAAATTAGGAGATGATCTTAATGATTTTTATTATTTAGCTTAAATGCAATTATATTAACGAATCTGATTTAGTAAATTTATCCGCCAAAATCAAAAGAATGGAATGGAAAAGGAAACAAAATCAAGGAGGTGCAATGTACATTGAAATGGGTACATAATATGAACTGTGATCTGAAAGTTAAGGTCACCGAATCTGTCTTTAAAAATAGATATGGGAAAGATATGAATGTAATTTGAATTCCCAAGTTGACCATTTTTTAATAAAAAGATTTGTCCATCATTGACATTAATGGGTGCCTTCCCCTATAAATTGAGGCCCCAACTCCGTTGCCAAAAACACATTTACACACATTAGTTTATTATTCTTAACCTCAATTTATATCTGTCATAAGAATGGAGAAAGCTGTTCTCAAGTTAACTTTCTTGGTAGTGCTATTAGCTACAGCTTCCTGTAAGAATCTCATATCTAATTTTTTTAAATGATTTTTGCATTTTTTTAATGATTTTTTATTCGAATTTTGCTCGCACCAGGATTGCGGAGTGGTTTAGTTTACATTTATGTTATATTTAGGAGGAAGGAAGAAATTTAAAAATAGTAATAATAATAGAGTTGATGAAATGCGTTAGCTGATTATTGCTATTGCTTTGTGCATATGGAATATTTGAGAATGGTTAGCGCCTTGAAAGAAAGCACCAATTTTTTGCCTGCTTCAGAAAGCAAATCAATTTAAAAGTGCTTTTCGGTTCACATTTATTCCCTGATCTTAGCGGCTTGTAATGTACAGGTTTATTTCATGGAACCGAGGCAAGGGAAATGACGAACGAGGACAAGCCGGTTCAATGCCATGTTCCTTCAGATTGTGTAAGCATTTGCCATGGATGTACTGTGAATAAGTGCACAGCTGGTCTTTGTGTCTGCGGATGCAGTGTTCAAACCTGAAAGTTGAAAAACCCGGAACAAATAACAGTAGCTTTCTGAAGAGGGAATTTTAAAAAGTAATCGAAGGGAATTTGTTTATATATGTATTCTTCATTTTTAAATACAATAACTAAATAAAACTTCCCCACACTCTTCTGAATTAATACATGCGTGTATTTCTGTGTAGATGGCATTTTTTTCTGTATATGTGTGAGTTATAAAAGAACTGAAGATCTTAATCGCACTTGACTAATATGATACGAAACTGTCCTAGTTTTGAATAACAATAGACATGATACGAAACTGTCCAAAAAAAAGATCAAATATTTTTCCATATACGATACCAAATTTGAATTCTATATGGTAGAAATTTGAAACCAAATTATGATCGTTCTTGAGTGCGGAAGTTCATTTTCATTGTAACGAATTTGATTGAAGGATTATGTGACACAATTTATCGAAATTGTTCAAGTCTCCTTCCCTGTATTAGAACATGCAGTTCCACTACTTCAAGACCTAAAATTGTTTCCATATGTGCACAAATTAGTCATTGCCAATTGGTTTGGAAGTTTTACCTTCTTGGTAGCTCTATTAGCTGTTCTATCTAACGAGACATCTCTCATTTTTAGCAATTGGATTTGTTAACTTGCGATCTTGCAGTAAATTTTAAAGAGACTTTTAATTTGGGAAGTTTAAAAGAACTCACTATTAGTTATTTGTGGGAAATTGTTACAGTCCATGATGTTTGCTGAGTACCTCTTATGTTTATATTTCTAAGGTTGTTTATCTTGTGCAAACTCAAATTGGATCATGACATCCTACTTGAACCTTTTGAAAAAGGCCGGATCATGTTTTAGGGTTTATGGGTTGCTTGGGTTTGTGGGTCAAGCTGACCTCTAAAGGAAATAGGCTTTGAGCCGAAATCCTAAAGAATTAATACCTAGAGTATATATATATATATATAAGAAAATGATTGAGTTATATAATTTATTATATGGTGAATAGTATTGTTATATAATATTGTTTAGACAATTCATAATTTTTTAAAATTTTTGAACGATTTATAGTATATTGCATATATTGTTACATGTCCAACGTTTACCATATAACAAGCTATGTAATTCATTATATCATTTATCCTTCTCTTTATATATATATAATATCGTACTTAACATATGTTTTGAGTCACTAATCCAAAAGAAGAATGATGCATAGCTAACAAGGAAAATTCTCAGCAGGCACGCATATAGATTATGTGAGCAACTATGGATAAAAATCAAGTTATATAACAACCTACCAATCTAAATTAATCATCATAATGAACTTGATTTTTTCCTGTGCCGCATTACCTTGCATTTGCATCTTTCCTCATTAAAGCCTATGCGTCTTAAAATTAACAAGGAAAAGGCCAAACAAATTTTGAGAGAGTGTGAGTTTTCATGCATTTATTGTGACAATTTATAGCAAACGGTAACAACTTTCAATGCAAATAGGAGTGTAATCAATATAATCAAAACTGATTTTGGGAATAGAATTCTACACGGACCATTGATGTAAAGCTAGTTTTACAAATCCATAGATATAATCATGTTGTCCCTATAAATATGGCCTAAAGTCTCTTTACCCCTTTGCATATAAAAGAGAGATAAGCACACAAACTGACTCAACATTATCTGAGAACTTGACAATGGAGAAAGCAGCAGCAGCTTCATTGAAGTTAACTTTTTTGGTAGTCCTTTCAGCTGTTTTATCTTGTAAGGGAACTTGACAATGGAGAAAGAAGCGGCAGCTTCATTGAAGTTAACTTTTTTGGTAGCCCTTTCAGCTGTTTTATCTTGTAAGGATATCTATCTTTCTATATAAATATACGTCCTTATATTTTTTAAATACAGAAATATTAAATATCAGCACTTAAATTTGAGCGATAACATTTAATTAGTCTGTATTTTAAAAATATGTAAGCGTCCACAATTGAGAAGAAATATATATAACTTAGTCTGTAATTCTAGCTATTTAATTTTAATCATACATAAAATTGAATGTTGCTTTAATTTAATTGGCACGTTTTGTTCGTGGAAACAATATGGAGGACACTGATCCATGCGTGTAGGATTATTATATATATTGTCGAATGAAGCTGCATTTTCATTACTTTGACAATGTGACATTGTGCTTTTCTGTGTTGAATGTTGATACTTTGACAATACTTGTAAAAGAAAATTTATTTATATTGCTCAGATCACATAGAACAAAGGTGAAAACAGTTGCAGTACTTAGCAGCAATGAGGTTGTCAAGGGAATTGTCTTCACCCAGGAAGGACATGGTAATTTAATCTCGGGTTAGTTGGTCTGAAACTTATCGCTCTATTTCATGTCCAAAGTAATATGTTTGTTTTCCTTTTCCTTCTTCCAGGTCCAACAAATGTAACTGGATCACTTTCTGGCCTCTAACCTGGGCTTCACGGTTTCCATGTTCATGCCCTCGGAGACATAACAAATGATTGCATGTCGATTGGTATGGCCCATAAATTATTTCTAGCCTATACACCTAAAAAAATAATGGGGGCGAAAATCAGAGATCAAAGCATGTAACACCCATTTCCATTTCAAAGAATTTCTTCTTAGTCCATCATTTGCTCATTCTTTTTTTTTTGCAGGACCACATTTCAATCCTGGGGACAAAGAACATGGAGCCCCAGATGACGAGAACCGTCATGCTGGTGATCTAGGAAATGTCAATGTTGGAGATAATGGTTTGTATTATATTGACTAGAAATTAATTACGCTTGCAGAAATTCGTATGTTTTCAAAATAGGGACTTGAGTAATTTTTTGTTTAGCCCTACACAATATTGTTTAACTATTATAAAACTAAAGACAATGTCAGTTTTGTTTTAGCTAAATAGCATTGTATAACTCTACCTGCATTTTTGTATTTTAATAAAATAAAATTTAGAAATTCGAACATTCACACTTGATAAAACTCTTCATATTGACCATCTCTACAGAAGTATTTAGTTAAGGTATAGAATTAATTTCATTAGTCTCTATTAACTACTTGAAAATGTCTATTTCATTTTGGTTATACTCTGTTATCCATTTGCAGTTAGTACGTTTATAGTATGGTTCAGGAACAGTTAATTTTAAAATTATTGACAATCAGGTATTTGTTTCACCTCCTTGTCATGTAGTTTCATTATATGTTTCTTCATACATAAATGGACCCAACTCCTACAAACTTCGCTCTGAAATTTTTATATGCATTCGCAGATTCCACTCTCTTGGACCAAATTCTATTTTAGGAAGAGCTGTTGAAGTCCATGCAGATCCTGATGATCTTGGCAAGGGTAATGTACAATAGTTTCCTATAGTTCAACAATTTGTTTTTCCCAAGTTGATTATATTTATTACTCCTTTTATTTGCGCAAGTTACAGTCAAGTTGAATTGATAAAGTATCAAAACTTTTTGAATCACTTTATGAAGATATTGATTGAAAATTATCGGAATATGATTTGGAGATCAAGTCAAGTGCGTAGGGTGTGCACGGATCGAAAACGGAGGCAAAAGGAGGTGAAAAATGAAGAAGGGCGCACCAGGCGCCAGCGCCATGGCAACCACTGCTTATGTTCTTGAAGTACACGCATCCATCATACTTGCTTCTACTAAAGCCACAAGCTATCATAAACTCATCAAATTTTCTATATCACTGTTTAGGTAAGGTAATTGCTTTAACTCATATAATGATTTCTTCAGCAAACAAGTATGATCTTCTTTTCTGGGCTCCTCGAACCATTGTGACTGTGCTGCTGAAAGTTTGAAATGCATGGCTAAAGGAGTAGAGACAGCCTTCGCGTTTGACATACCAAACTTCTCCAAACTTTTGACTATATATCGCTGTTGGGACAAGAAAATAACATCTCTTCTTTCCCTCACAATATCCATACCCAAAATTCTCATTGCTACTCCCAAATCTTTCATTTCAAACTCGTCACTCAACTGCTTCTTGAGTTTCTGTATTTCTTCCATATTCTTGCATGCGACCAATATATCATCAACGTATAGAAGTAAATACATCATCCCATAACTTATGTTCTTGAAGTACATGCATCCGTCATACTTGCTTCAACACACTTTTTATTTAATTTTTTTCTATTTTAATTTTCAGTAGAATCCGAGTAACATTTAGCTTTATATTATAGAAATAGGTGTAAAATTTTGATGCTCTCTAAATCATGTACCTTCCCAAGCAAATATCTGAAATTGAGTCATTAACACATCTATTTTACTCTTCTTTCCAATTTATTTTGGAATGTTCTTCTATATCAGGTGGTCATGAGCTCAGCAAAACCACATGCAATTCTTGTGGTAGAGTGGCTTGCGGTAAGTATATATACCAACTTAATTAAGCACATGAAACATAATTATGCTCATCTATTGGAGCGTTCATATAATTTTAATGTTTTAAGGTCCTCTTTCCATAACCTTGGTTTTATCATGTGGTTTAAGATGTTCACTTGTAACGTTCTCATTAATTCGTTAACTCGATTATGTATTTGCAGGAATTAGTGGACTCCGAGGATGAAGCGGCGGCAATGAGTACAATAAATACATGAATACATGTTAGTCCATATGCTTGAGAGCGTGGCTTGATAAGACTATCACCTTGAATAAGAAAGCGAAAACCTTGTTGTCAATTTTGGTTCGATTGTTTTGTTATAATCTCTCACCTTGGCTCTTTGGTCGATTTTATTCTCTGTTTTCTTTTACGTTATTCTCTTTTCGGAGTAATGATAAACAGAAATTATTTGAAATATATAATAGCTTAACTTCCATAAAACGGATGGATTCCGATAGCCCAAATACAATGAAAGAAAACATAGCATAACAATTGGTTATCCCAAAAATTAGCAAACATTTCAATGAGATTACTATTTTTTTTTTTAGAAACTGGAATAATAATATTAATCAATTTGATATGCATTTCGAGTTTTGAGAAGTTTAAGACTTCCAAAACAAGCGGACTCTTACTCTAATAAGGAATAGATTTAGTACGCACGAAATAAACCCTATATAAATACTTATAAACTCTTTATTTTAGATTAAGCATTAAGAAAAACTCTAAGAGAGGGGAAGAACTAGATAAACACTAAGTGCAAATGTGCGTTAGGGTAAAACCGTCGTTTGGGTGTTCATTGCTCGTGGTAGAGTAAGAGTACACTAAACATTAGGTCTGTTTGAGGGTTTTTCATTGGGTTTTCCTTGTAAAATCTCTAGGGAGTTCATAAAAGAGGCTAGGATCCTTAGATCTACCGTGGACGTAGGCAATTGCCTAAACCACAAAAGATTGTGTTGTACTCTTTTATATTTTGCTTTAAATTCTTGGTATTTTGCTTGATTAACAGGTTATTCCGATGCACAATAAAGTTATAGTTCTATGTTAAACTTCAAGTTCTTTACTTCAACCTAATCTAAAGAGGAAAAAGGGTGTTCCCTCCCTCAACACCCCATTATTGATTTGATTTAATAAACAAGTTCATATACCATAATGTTCATTCTGAAACCAATATTTTTTGGTCCAGGATATTTCAATTCTGCTTAGTCGAACAAATAAATTAGAAAACGAACAATATGCAATTAATTAACCTAGCAATAAGAGTGGCTTGAAAGTGGTAGAAATTGATTGTAAGTGAATTTGATTTGTTTCATAAATTTGGTAAAGAAAATTGTGAATTGTATGATTTTGTATTAACAGTACTACATCACAAGATCAAGTAGGCTTGACGTATTGTTGTTTATGTAACAAAGTCTTTGATAAATCGTATTTTTGTTAACGGCTTCTTGATCTCTTTTGCAATAGATGATGATGTTTTACATATGTATAATTAATATTATATTGCTAGCTAGCACAATAAGAAGAAAACTAATACAAGATGAACTCATCATTTTTTAAAAAATTAAAATTGTCTAAATAGGATTCTTGATTTTCCTTTTTTTGTGTTCTATCTCTAAGTAATTTGATTTAATATATAATAGCAATCAAAGTAATTACGTTTATGTTTGTTCTAGTTCATGTTTGATTAAAAGTAATTTAAAAAATATATTTAGATACTTGTTAGTACAAATTTCTATCATCGAAAAAGGTAATTGATGTTAATTCCATCCTTCTAAAAAATATATTACTTATTTTCATGTACACCAACATCTAATTAAAATAAAACATTTTATTTCAATTGTAAATTAATAGTATTATACATATTACATAATTTTGACCATTCAAATCATTGGTAAAAAATAAAGCTATACTTTAGATGGTGATTTGCAATCATAAAAAACAAAAATATGGTGCCAAATTTTACCTCTAAAAAATTAAAACTTTCAATAATTATTTATGACTACATTATCATTTAGTCAAAAAAAAAAAATTATATTAGCGAGTGCATGGAAATGCAATCGAAAATAAAAATATTATTTTTAATGGATGAGAAATGCTCTCAAAAAATTAATTAAATTTCATCAATTTTGCAACCATAAATGTATTTGGTCGATATTAGTAATTTGTTACCACTAAATATATTTTTGACTACAACAACAATTTGGTTGAAAACAATAGTACATTTTCGACTATCACTTACGGCCATTGGAACTAATATTAACGCCTATAATTTCTGCTAAAATATGATCATCAACAATCACAAACCAAGGTTTTTTCGATGGATAATTAGCCCTCGCAATTGCATAATAAATTTTTTCCTCTTTTTCGATAGCTTAAAATTTTTAATTGAAAAAAGTTATATCAACAGCAGTCGAAAAATTTTGGTCAAATAAACACATTTTTCTTGTAGTGCTTATTGGCAGAGAGATTCGAGTGTTTAATGAAAGCAATGGAGGTAAACTTGGCTTAAGTTAGAGATTCAAGTCTTAGGAGATGTAAGGACGGTGAAATGTTTTCTCTCATTTCGTGGGTGCTGTATAGTTTGGGTTGAGTGTACTCAAAATTGAAATAAATATCAATAGAGTCTGATGTAATATTAGTAATATAATTAGTATAATTTGATGTAAATATTAATAATAAATTTGATATAATATTATTAATATAATCTGATTGATGTAATACTAATTGTAAAGTGTATAAAATATATATAGTTTCCCTGTAATAAATAAAGGCATGGACTAGGATTAAGGTGAATATCCAACACCTGTTTAATTAGTATAAAACAAGACAACGTGGAGAATTAAGCAAATTATAAATCGCAATCTACTAGAAAATCTGCTTTGGTCAGTGCATGTTTTATTTAATTTGCTTTACATATCATCTATCGCCGAAGGTGACGCAGGCTTGAGAGGCTAATTAATTAAACTTGAGAAATTTGTACAAGGAATAATTAGCTGAAGAGAAAGCTGACATTGGCAAAAAACCCCATTGCAGAATCTACGAGAACATTTGTTGGAGCACTTATCAACGCCGCAATCCTGGTCAGTGCTGCATTCAAAAAACTCTAGCATGCAAGGATCAGTGCCGCAGCCTGTGAGATGTTGCAGTGGCTTCATCTTTTCCTCCTCCAACAGTTCTTTGGATTTGGTTCCATGAACAAAACCTGCATGGCAACTAGGAGCATTAATTTTACAATTAATGGACCGTTTATGATGTTATACATATTGTAATCAGAAAGAGAGAACCTTACCAGATGAAATAGCTAAAAGAGCTACCAAGAAAGTTAACTTAAGTAAAGCTGCTTTCTCCATTATTATATGAAATGAGTTGTGGTTGTAAATTCTTTGTCTGTTTCTCTCTTTTATATGCAATGGGTTAAAAGGGTCTATATTTATAGGCTTTATGTTTGATATACAAAATATTTACGAAGTTTTAGAAATAGTTTTATTCTTTTTTTTTTTTAAACTTTATCAACATGGAGCAGTGACTTATTGTATTTTCATTTTTTATTTTTCGAAAGAATAGTTTGTTTATAACTTGTCATAACAAATGCATGAGGAGTCACATTAAGGGTTTAAAATTTGTTTGAGTCGATATCTTGAAAATTCGGAGACGCAAAGGCCTTAATTAAGAAAGACCCAAATGCAAGGCAATGCGGCACAGGCAAAAGGCACTGACTCTGTGATGCTTTAACTTGTTGGATAATTCTTTGTCTGTTTCTCTCTTTTATATGCAATGGGTTAAAAGGTCTAATATTTATAGGCTTTATGTTTGATATACAAAATATTTACGAAGTTTTAGAAATAATTTTATTCTTTTTTTTTTTTAACTTTATCATTATGGAGCAGTGATTTATTGTATTTTCAATTTTTGAATGAATAGTTTGTTTATAACTTGTCTTAACAAATGCATGAGTCACATTAAGGGTTTAAAATTTGTTTGAGTCGATATCTTGAAAATTCCGAGACGCAAAGGCCTTAATTAAGAAAGACCTAAATGCAAGGAATGCGCGGCACAGGCAAACGGCATTGACTCTGCGATGCTTTAACTTGTTGGATAGTTCTTTCTGTTGCATATATTCTTTCAATACCATAAATTCTCAAACACTTTATTCAGAGTACATAAAAATGTATATTATATATGAATGTAAACTCTCGATCAATAAAAACAGTGGATATAACAACCCGCTCACATAGTGATATTGTCCATTTTGGCTCACATGGCTTTATTCTTAAATTTCTCCAAAAAGCTTCATACTGATTTAGAATAGGGTCTATATGTATAGAACATAAACTTTATCTAACTAGACGATTTTAGATTCTAGTACTTGACCTTTACTTCATATATCTTGGCCTTACTATCTATGACCCCAAGATCTTAGATCTTGAATGTTACAATCTACCCCATTATGAAAAATACGACCTTGTATGCGCTAAACCCCTTATCTATATTACCTCTCACCTCATCCATCTTGACCCTGTTATTCATGGCATCAGGAATCTTGGATCTCAGGTGTATCTATCTTTACCCTACTATCTATAGCATCAGGAATTTTGAATCTTGAGTGTTACAATCTATCCATTTAGAGAACTAATTTAGAAGAGGTTCTACATATATAGAACTCAAACTTTATCTAACCTTCATCTCATCTATGTTGGCCTTATTATCTATGGCACCAAGAATCTTATATCTCAAGTGTTACAATCTACTTTATTAGGGGACACAGCCTTGTGTGCACTAGGCTCTTCATCCATCTTGGCCTTAACCTCACCTGATCCATTTTAGTCCTGCTATCTATGACCTTAGGAATCTTAGATCTCAGGTGTTACAATCTACTCCCTTAGAGAAAACATGATCTTGTGTGTGCTAGGCCCCTCATCCATCTTGGCCCTCACCTCATCCATCTGCTCTCTACTATAGTCCTTTCATCCATCTTAGCCTTATTATCTATAGTCTTAGGAATCTTGGATCTGGAATGTTACAATCTACCCCTTAGGGGATACACGGCCTTGTATGCAAAGGTTCTCATCCATCTTAGCCCTCAGTTCATCTATTTTGGCTCTGCTATCTATAGCCTTCGAAATCTTAGATATCGGGTGTTACAATCAACCCTTTTATGAGACATATGACCTTGTGTGCACTAGAACCTCATCCATCTTGGCCCTACTGTCTATGGCCTTAGGATTCTTGGATCTCAAATATTACAATCTACCCCCTTTAGGGGACACAGGACCTTGTATGTGTTTATTCCCTCATTCATCTTAGCCCTTACCTCATCTATCTTGGCCCTGCTATCTATGGTATCAAGAATCTTGAATCTCGTGTCTATCCATCTTAGCCTTACTATCTATGATATTAGGAATCTTGAATCTCAAAGGTTACAATATATCCTACTATGAACTGATTTAGAAGAGGTTCTATATATATAGAATATAAACTTTATTTAACTAAATGATTTGAGATTCGAGTACTTGACTTTCACCTCATCTATCTTGACCCTGCTAGCTATGGTCTTAGCAATCTTAGATCTCGGGTGTTACAATTTACCTACTTAGAGGACACACAGCCTTGTATGCATTAAGCCCTTCATCCATCTTGGTCTTATTCTTTATGGCCTTAGGAATTTTAGATCTCAAGTATTACAATCTACTCGTTTAGTAGGCTCACAACCTTGTGCATGCTAGGCTTCTAGGGACACATGATTGACCCATGTTGACTAGACCTCAATAGTCGCACGACATGTGTACACTATCTATAGCCCAGACTGTAGGCTCACTGACTCATATAACGAGGTAGGTCCGACTCTGATATCATTTGTAACAAGTCGCTTCCACATAGTGTGATATTATTTGCTTTGGGCTTAAGCCTACACAATTTTTTTCTTGGGTCTGCTCAAAAGGCCTTATACTGATTGAGAAGGGGTTTTACATATTTAGCTCGAAAATTTTATCTAACCAAATGTTATGGGATTTTTGTACCCTCACCTCATCCATATTCGCCTTATTATCTATGACCTCAGGAATATTGGATATCGTGTGTTATGGAGGACATGTTGACAAAGGAGATGAACAACTGCAATTTTATTCAAAGACTAAACAATAGAATTATAAGATACAACTAATAAGGGCAAAATAGTAACTTTATTTGTATTTTTAAAGAAATATTTGGACCACGAGATTACAACTCCACCTCACAAGATCACAAAAGTTAACATAATAAATTTGTTAAAATGATAGATTCACTCTCCATACAAGACATGTTAGTACCTAAAAGATCAATTGTTGAAATTGATCACAAGATCACAAATTAACATAATTCAATATAAACACTGATCACATGATCTAACTTCAATAAACCTTTATCACAAGAGTAATGCATTCAAGATCGATCACATCCCGAATTCCACTTTTATCCAATTTATACTATAAAAGAACGAATTTGGTAACATATAGGGAAAAATATTTGACTTTTTGGACAGTTTAGTATCATGTCCATTACTACCAAACGGAGTTAAAAACATCCAGCCGCAGAAAAATCATATATTTAAACAAAAATGTACATTTAGATTTGTAATGAAGATCTATTCTTTCTTTTTATTGTATTGAAAAGTGAAAATACATAGAAACATTCCTTTTATTCCTACCTCAGAAAGGAAATACTTAACAAAACTACAGAGGAAACAAAATTTATTAGAGGCTTTTCAACCCTCTGGTTTGAACACTGCATCCGCAGACACAAAGACCAGCAGTGCATCGATGGCAAATGCTCACGCAATCTGATGGAACTCTGCATTGAACCGGTTTTTCCTCGTTCGTCATTTCCCTTGCGTCAGTCCCATGAAATAAACCTATATCCGTTGGGATCAGGGAATATATGTTAATGAAATAGCACTTTTAAGTTGATTTACTTTCTGAAGCAGGCACAAAATTGGTGCTTTCTTCAAAAGCGCTAAGCATTCTCAGATACCCATATGCCCAAAGCAATAGTGATAATCAGCTAACGCATTTCACAAACTCAATCATTATTACTATTTTAAAATTTCTTGTTTTGTTAACACAAATATAAACCAATTCACCATCCACCTTATTTGACCGAGTCTCAAAATTTAAATTTATTCTATTTAAAATATTTTAGTAGTTAAACCAATTGAAATTTATTTTCAGCTTTTTTTCCCTCCATTGTTATATTGAGAGATATATATTAAGGTAAAAATAATAAATTAACGAGTGTGTAAATGTTTTTTATGCAATGAACTTGGATGGACTTGGGGCTCTATTTATAGGTGAAGGCACCATTAATATCAACGATGTACAAATCTTCCTACTAAATAAATAGTCGTTTGGAAATCAAATTACATTCATATTTTCCCCAAAATTATTTACCAACAGATTCAGTGGCTTTAATTTTCAGATCACACTCTTTATTTTGAACCAATCTGAACATATTGTATTCCCTTTGTTTTCTTTTCTTTCACTTTCCACTCTTTCGATTTTGCCAGACGGATTTACCATAGCGAAATCATTAATACAATTGCATTTAAACTAAATATTCAGAATACTAATACTAATCTCATCCCGTCAAGATGCCAATCGGGTAGGCTCATGCACTAACAAAGTGAGCTATTTCTTGTCCGTTTGATTTTATTTGGATGGTTAGGTCCCATCTCAGATTGAACATCTTGTTATTGAGAGTGTTCATCCTCCTCCCTTAATGGCTTTCTGACATTTTTAGCACTGCGACGCTCATTCTTGGATGCTACGGCGTTGGCCATTGTCGTGCCCATCGCCTCGGTGATGGGGACCCAGCGTCGTGGCATTGGGTCCAGCTCATCGGCATTGGGCTTCTGTGTTGGGCGTCGTGACGCTCAGCCCTAGTGTCCCCTCCACAAGTTTTCTTTGCATCTTCGAGTCCCATTTCGCTTCTCTTTTCATGTCCCACAAGTCCTAAACTTCTCTATACATATCTCAGACGTTCTAGACTTCTTGTGACTCTCCATTTTTGTATTCATCTCAATTATTATCTAACCAAGATTATTGAATCATCAATTTTCCAATTACCCTTTCTTGATTCAAAATCTTCCAAATAATAAGGTTTCTTGATCTAATCCATACCAATACTCTATCATCTAGAGTTGAATCCAGATAAGTCTCTACCTAGACTTAACTTTCCTCGGGCTAGTGACTTTAGTCTCCAAAAGCATTCGTGCACCTTGCATAGGGTATAGATGAGTTGCACTCCTTTCTGACCCTTATCACCTAGGTGAGCATAGTTTGAATGTCGCCTAGTGATCTACCTTACCCCAGCATCCTGCATTAGGCCATTCATGGCCATCCTAGTAAGCACATAGAACCCCTCATTGTTCTTCTTACCCCTAAACCTTATAGGTCCTTTCTCTATCAGTTTTTCTTTTTCTACTCTAACCGAATACCTTTTCTCATTGAGCTTGCTTAGGGATATCAAGTTCCTCCTCAGTTTAGAAACATGCCTTACACCATGTAAGTCCTTAGTTTCTCCACCTTTCATCCTCAGCCTTATGTCACCAACTCCAATGATCTCACAAGTCATGTCATTCTCTATTAGAGCTTTAGCTCTCTTGAATTTGTAGTTGGTAAACATCGATCTTTTGAGACACATATAGATGCTACACCTCGAATCTAGTATCCATTTGCCAGAGTACTTTCCCTTTAAGGCTACTAATGTGTCTACAACTTCGGTATCTTCCTCAGTACCGATTATAGCCCACCTTACTTGGCCTTTTGATTTTAGACAATCTTTCATAAAGTTCCATTCCTTATTACAAAGGAAACACTTCTTAGATCTCCTCATTGATTGGTTGCTCTTCCTTCTTTGTGCAAGCAATGCTGCTCTACTATCGGACTCAAATCTCTTTGTCAATTCTTTTAAGTTCAATGATGCATTGACGTTATTCATCGTTAAAGACTCCTTACCATACAGCAGCGTATCCACAAAGCTCTCATAGCTCTTTGGCAATGAACTTAGCAGGATAATGGCCTTGTCTTCATCCTCAGTCTTGATGCCCAGTTGCTTAAGACTTATGATGATCTTGTTGAAGTCGTCAATGTGAGCTCTCAATAAAGATCCTTTGTGCATTGTTAGCTGATGTAGTTTTTTTTTTTCACAAGAAATCTATTTCAAGAGACTTTTTTCATGTACTATGCTTTGAGTCTCTTCTATAGCCCCAAAGCAGTTTCCTCATCACCAACTTCCTTTAATACTTTGTCGCTCAATGCTAGAATTATGGTACTGTGAGCCTTTTTCTGAATCATGTCCCAATCTTTCTGCCCAGACTTTGAGGTTGTCATCCATTCGCTATTTGAGGAGCTAGCTTCCTCCAAAGCTGAGTTTGGCCCTTTCTTCACTAGAAGAGCCCTAACCTTCTTCCTCCAAAGATTGAAGTCATTCATCCCATTGAAATTCTCTATTTCTTGCTTAATTACAGCCATAGTTTAAATAGCCTAAGTGTGTATTATCGAATATTTAGCTCTGATATCAGTTTGTTAAGGGAGGGAGCGCCCTTCTCCTTCTTGAGATTAGGTTGAAGTGAAGAACCCCAAGTTCAACCTAGAACCCTAACCTCCTTGCACAGCAGAATAACCTATTACCAAGAAAAATACCAAGAATTCAAAGCATAATATAAAAGAGCACAACATAATCTTACGTGATTCAGCCAATTGCCTACATCCATGGTCGATCCAAGGATCCTAACCTCTCTTATTAACTCTCTAGAGATTTTACAAGAAAAACCTAATGAAGAACCCTTAAAATGACCTAATATTTAGTGTACCCTTACTCTACCATGAGCAATGAATACCTAAACAATGGTTCCACCCCAGCGCACACAAGCACTTAGTGTCTACCTAATTCTTCCCCTCTTTGAGTCTCTCTTAATGCTTAATCTAAAATAAAGAGTTTACAAGTGTTTATATAGGGTTTATTTCGTGCCTACTAACCCTATTCCTTGTCGGAGTAAGAGTCCACTTATTTTGGAAGTCCTAAACTTCCCAAAACTCTAAATTCGAATAAACAAACAGCTTCTTGACATTTCTGGCTTCGTAACGCTCATCCCTGGACGCCACGACGCTGGCCATTATTGTACCCATCGCCATGGCACTGGGCTTCTGTGTTGGGCGCCGCGACGCTTAGCCCTAGTGCCCTTTCCACACGTTTTCTTCACTACCTTCACATCTTTGAGTCTCATTTCTCTTCCCCATTCGTTTTCCACACGTCCTAACCTTCTCTATACGTGTCCCATATGTTTTAGACTTCTTGTGACTCTCCACTTTGGTATTCATCTCAATTCTTATCTAACCAAGATTATTAAATAACCAATTTTTCAACAAAAGGTAAAGGTAATATATAGCACCCAACTCAATCTCAATGCGTCAAGTCCAGTATATATTGTAGGCCTAATGTGCATTTATTTTTGGCTACACAAGTAAGATTAGTTAAACCAGTGGTTCGTTCAGGCAATATTTCAGTAAATAGTATTCTTAAAATTTTTTATAGACTAAAATAAAAAAAGAAAAATTAAATTATAAATATTAACATTGATTAAGTAGGACTAAATAAGAGAAATTTTTCTTAAATCATTCTTCTAATTGGTCAGGAAGTCCTATAATTATTAACTAATTAGTTAGGATGTCCTATAACTGTTAAATCACAATATGAAGTAGAATTTATCTTAAATTCTTGTTATTTATTGCTATAAAACCAGGGTGTTTAATTTTCTCTTTACACAATTCATATTAAATTATGATATTTGAATTTTTCCCTCAATTGGTAAGTCTTATATTCTAATTACACAAGTCATATTAAATCACGATATTTATATTCTTCTCTTAATTGGTAAGTCTATATTTGATCAAATTCTTATCTTTATCTTTAATTGGTAAGTTTGTATTTGATTAAATTCTTATCTTAATCATCGAAGAAAATTTACACTTACAAGATAAGGTGTGTGGAAATAGTGTTTGAAGAAACCAAAAGAGAAAATTTAATAAAGAAACTCTCACATAGAACTTTATAAAAAGCCAAGTTTTGTGATTGAGATGTATTGTCGAGGGGTTTCACCTCTGGTGGGGTAACTGGCCTACTATTGACGGGCTTGGCTTGTATCTCTTCATCTTGGTTGTGGCAAAAATGAACAATTGGAAAAGTTGTTTGTCTGAGCATGTATAACAGACACATAGATGAATCTAATTTATATGAATTTGTTCTTCCCAATTTGATAATTGGAACCTGTGCTTTTAATTATCCATTTGACCAATCTTTAATTTTATCAATAACAAATTCATTTGCTGACAAATATTTATGTTTTCTTTACTTTTGTTGACGGTTTACTATTCACACTGGAGAGACGTTTATGAGGTTACTACTTTTCAGTGTGTTAATATTTTTTATAGTTTGTTCTTGCACTTGATAATGATATCATACCAGTAAATTATTCATATAATGCAAAATAAAAATTCAATAGAAAGAAAGAGAGGGATTAGGCTTTATTGCCATCATGCTAGTTCTTCATTCATTAAAGTGTGAGAAGAGAGAGGAAGACAGGGAGGCATGGAGGTTTTTTTTTTTTTTTTTTGTATCATAATAGCAAGTGAGTCAGATTGTATGAGGTTGAAAAATTACTTTAATATCATGAATCTCTGTGTTCCTTGAGTTTTGGACATTCGTGAATCTATTTTGAATTTTATTATGTTTGCACGTCAATGTTTTGAACTTCACTAGCTTTAGGCCTTGTCTAGAGATGAATGTATATCTATGTGGGAATATGATGAAGATGTTAGATAAAAACATATTTTAGATAACAATAGAACACTTTCGTGAGGTGAATTTTCTATTTTTAGCATTTTGAGGTGTTTTAATTAAACCGTTTTCGAGTTAATCATCCTGAACTTCTTTGACTTTTGCCTTAAAAATACTTCTGTGGTCATCACTTCTAATGCTATTTACTGCTGACTTCTTTTCTTAATATCATATTTCGCATTTCATAATAATAATAATAATAATGAAAGGCCCTAATTTTTCTTTTATTTCTGTATAAATACCATTTTATTTACCAAACTGCACGGACTGATATTTTGCTTCAATAATACTATTCAGCCGGTTCCAAAAAAAAAAAAGTTGGTTTAGACAATTTATTTCGAATTTTGAACTTCCTGTTTTATCAGAGTTTTCTCTCTTGTTTCATCAATAAAAATTAAATTTTTGTTAAGGCTACACGAATACAGATTTTTTCTTTTCTTTTTTTAAAAGGTATTTTTCTTTAACTTCAAATATAATTTTTGTAGCATTAATCTTTGAATATTTTAAGTGATAAAAATTGAATGATTCAGATGATGTTTTTGGGATTGGCATTGGTCGATAATTTGTGATAAATATTTTTTTTTTTTAATGATTTGTAGAGATTGAAAATTTGTGAAGATAACGTCTTAAAGAGAGAGAGAGAGATCGGGAGTGGAAGGAAAAAGTTTTAAAGAAATATATATCGTCCTCGATATGTAATTTCCATACGAGTCTAAAGGTAAATCATTATATCCCAACTTCTAATATTGATTTTTATCCGTAGTTTGCTCACATAATCTATATGCGTGCCTATTAAGAATTTTCCCTGTTAGCAATGCATCATTCTTTTTTGGATTAACGATTCAAAACAATTGTTATATATATATAGAGAGAGAGAGAAAATCTATTAAGCTACGTAATCATATAATGAATACTTGAACACGTGACAATATTTTGCAACACAATAAATTATTTAAAAATTATAAAAAATCATAAATTAATTAAACAATATCATATAATAATGTTACTCACCATAATAAGTTACGTAACTCACTTAATTATTTTCTTTATATATATATATATACTCTTAAGCATTAATTCTCTAAGATTTCAGCTCAAAGTCTATTTTTTTTAGAGGTCAGCTTGGTCCACAAACCCTAAAACATGATTAGGCTCTTTTCAAAAGGTTTGAGACGATGTCAGGACCCAATTTAAATCTGCACAAGACAAACGACCTCAGAAATGTACTCCACAAAGATACTCAGCAGACGTCATGGACCATGACATTTTCCCAGAAATAACTAACAGTGACTTCTTTTAAACTTCCAAAAATTAAAGTCTCTTTAAAATTGACCACAAGATTGCGAGTTCACAAATCCAATTGCCAAAAATGAGAGGTGGCTTGTTACCTGATAGAACAGCTAATAGAGCTATCAAGAAAGTAAAAGTTCCAAAGCTGAATCACGAAAATAGTTTGCGTTGATTTAGTTCTGTACATGTAGAAACAATTTTAAGTCCTGAAGTAGTGGAACCGCACGTTCTAATACAGGGAAGGAGACTTGAACAATTTCGAAAATGGTGTCACATAATCCTTCAATCCAGTTCGCTTCAATGAAAATGAACTTCCGCACTCAAGAACGATCATAATTTGGTATCAAATTTCTACTACATAGAAGTAAAATTTGGTATCGTATATGGAAAAATATTTGATCTTTCTTAGGACAGTTTCGTACCATGTCCATTATTATTCAACTAGGACAGCTTTCGTATCATGTCCATTATTATTCAAAACTAGGACAGTTTCGTATCATATTAAGATATTCAGTTCTTTTATCACTCACACATATACACACAAAAAAAAAAAAGAAAAAAAACAAATTGCCATCTACACAAAAGTATACGCATGTCTTGATTCATCAGAGTGGGGAAGTTTTATTCTGTTATTGTATATAAAAATGAAGAATACATATATAAAAACATTTTATTTCATTACTTTTTAAAATTCCCTCAGAAAGCTACTGAAATTTTTTCCAGGTTTTTCAACTTTCAGGTTTGAACCCTGCATCCGCAGACACAAAGACCAGCTGTACACTTATTCACGGTACATCCATGGCAAATGCTCACACAATCTGAAGGAACTTGGCATTGAACCGGCTTGTCCTCGTTCGTCATTTCCCTTGCCTCGGTTCCATGAAATAAACCTGTACATTACAAGCCGCTAAGATCAGGGAATACATGTGAACCGAAAAGCACTTTTAAGTTGATTTGCTTTCTGAAGCAGGCACAAAATTGGTGCTTTCTTCAAAAGTGCTAACCATTCTCAAATCTCCCATATGCACAAACCAATAGCAATAATCAGCTAACGCATTTCATCAACTCTATTATTACTATTTTTAAATTTCTTCCTTCCTCTTAAATATTACATAAATGTAAACTAAACCACTCCTCAATCCTGGTGCGAGCAAAATTCGAATATAAAATCATTAAAAAAATAATTAGATATGAGATTCTTACAGGAAGCTGTAGCTAATAGCACTGCCAAGAAAGTTAACTTGAGAACAGCTTTCTCCATTCTTATGACAGATATAAATTGAGGTTAAGAATAATAAACCAATGTGTGTAAATGTGTTTTTGGCAATGGAGTCGGGGCCTCAATTTATAGGGGAAGGCACCCATTAATGTCAACGATGGACAAATCTTTTTATTAATAAATGGTCAACTTGGGAATTCAAATTACATTCATATCTTTCCGATATCTATTTTATAAACAGATCCGGTGACCTTAACATTCAGATCACAATTCATATTATGTACCCATTTCAATGTACATTGCATCTCCTTGATTTTGTTTCCTTTTCCATTCCATTCTTTTGATTTTGGCGGATAAATTTACTAAATCAGATTTGTTAATGTAATTGCATTTAAGCTAAATCCTAAAAATCATTAAGATCATCTCCTAATTTGATTTTCTTTAAACTTTTAAAATTTTTTTGATATGTGTATTATATTAGACATGTGGGATCGAGATTTATTCTTTTATTATTTTTCTTTCAACAGTATTACAGGTACAAACCAATCATACAAACTCACACATATTAACCAATATAGCATAACATAATTGAAAAGTTAAACATTAATATATATATATATATAGATATATATAACAAATAATATGATATCAATTTTACCAATTTATCATAGTATGGTAGATAGTCCGAGTGAGTTTTTATGACTTTTATTTGTACATGCGTAATATTATTATTTTTTTTGTTGAGGATATCAAGTCATGCACTTCAATTTGACATCTCTATGGCATCAACTAAGCCACAACCTTGATACCTTATGCGCAGCGAAAAATCATAACTCACACCATAAGCAAGAACACATAAGATTAACACACCAATAAAGATAAAGAAAACAAACCAATCACAAGACACAAGATATACATGGTTCGGCCTAAATTGCCTACGTCCACAGAGGATTCATGATCCAGCTTCTTCCCATTGAAATAGATTACAAAATATCTTCTTACATCATCAATGATCCTACAAGACCCCTTAGTATCTCTCATAGAGACCTCTAAGTATCTACCCTTGATCATTATGACTCCCTAAGACCTCTTTGTATCTCCTCATAAGAGATTTTTACAAGAAACACAAGAATAGCCCGAGCATCTAAGCTAAAAGGATCTATGGTGTTTCTCTTTTATTCACTCAAAGAACCTAAAGAAGAAAACACCCCCAAATGTTACACCTTAGTGCACCACGTACTTAGTGCCTACCTAACTCCTCTATTCTCTCTTATGGTTACATCTTGAAATCTTAGATGCTTGATCTTAAACAAGGATTTACAAGTGTTTATATAGGGTGTATTTCGTGCCTACAAACCTTTTTCCTTGTTGGAGTAAGAGTCCACTTGTTTTGGAAGTCTAAAACTTCCCAAAACTTGAAATCCCGAACTAAAATGAACTTTTCCACGCGTTTTGGCACCGCGGCGCTGGCCCTTCTCGCGCCCAGCGCTGCGGCGCTGGTCTTCTGTTTTGGGAGCCGCAGTGCTCAGCCCTGGGCGCCGGGGCGCTGGAAGCTCCCTGCGATTTCTTCTTTTCCTTTGTGTCTTTGAATCCTGTTTCACTTCCCCTTTCATGTCCCACACGTCCTAAACTTCTCCATACGTGTCCCACACGTTCTTGACTTTTTGTGACTCTCCACTTTGGTATTCATCTCAATTCTTATCTAACCAAAATTGTTGAATTAGCAATTTTTTAATATTTATTTTTTTATTAACTATGTATTTGTTAAGACTGAAACTCAAATTAGGAAAGAGTCTTAATCCATAAATTTGTAAACTTATTCGTACTATTTGACATGGCATGATAAGGTTGATTAATTTATTATTATTTTATTTATTTTATTTATTATTTTAACTTTTTTTACATCATATGATTAATTCAAGCATATAATGTTACTAAAATATTACTATTCCGAATTGTACATACCCTAGTTGAAATATTTTAAAAAATTTGTGATTATCAACTTGATGCATTGATGCTTATGTTACCTCCCATTGTTTTGCACCTTCAGTTTTTATTTTCTGATGTATTGCAAAGGAGTCTGATAACCAACTCACAAAGACTCTCTTCATTTAGGTAGGGTAATGCTTATATATTTTATCAAACTTCAGAGCTAAAGCTAATATCTTTCTTTTACTCTTAGCCTTTTCTATTAATTCTTCATCTTTTTCTTTGCCTCAATTTTTGTGGTTTGTTCTTCTTGTTTGCTCGTTTCTATTAAGTCTTCTAAATTCTTTACTTCAATTTCTTTTCTATACTGTTTTTATTTTTTTTTTTGCTTCATATTTTTTAGTTTAAAAAAAACATATCAACATGTATAAACTCCCAAAAATATATTTTATGATGTATTAAATTGGTTGTTGAGGAAAAAAATATTAGGAATTAAGATAAATGAGATTCAGAAGCAATAATAGTTTATTTATTGATATTAAATAATTCTTAACAATAAATAAAGTATAAAAAGAAAGAAATATGGCGATTGTAACATCGTTGCCACATTATAGTGCATTATAATGCACTACAATCACCATCAAAATTAATGATCCTTAATCTAGCTAATAGAGGTGGCAAAGCACCATAATACACCATCATATGATAGCAGAGTTACATTAGCCGTCGTATTTCTCTCCAACTTTGGCTCTCCTCTAATGCTTATTTGTCAAAACTAGTCTTACTCTGTTGCCTTCACTTGTCAAATGGTCAATGGTCAGGTAGCATGACTCGTTCCCAATTTTTTTTTAATCTTTTTTATTTTATTTTATTATATTTTTACTTGCACATAATTTTTATTTTAAAAAGTTTTTTATAAAAAAATAAAAACTATGCTACCTGTCATTTAATATACAAATAATATTATTATAAATAATGTGAATTATTTATAGTATTATATTATATTATAAAAGTGGCTCAAATTCGGTATTCTCTCTGCTCTACATGGGTTTTTTGATGATTCATCAATTACATTATTAATAACATCTCACTAGTGTTACTAAACTGTTGCGGATATCACGTCATGCACTTTAATTTGACACTCCTATGATATTTACTAAGCCACAACCTTGATATCGCTTTTACTCTATGTGCAGCGAAAAATCATAACTTATACTATAAGTAAGAACACATAAGATTAACACACCAATAAAGATAAAGAAAATAAACCAATCAACAAGACACAAGATATACGTGATTCGGCCAAAAATTACCTACGTCTACAGAGGATCCATGATCTAGCTTCTTACTATTGAAATAGATCACTAAATATCTTCATACATCATCAATGATCCCACAAGACCGCTTAGTATCTTCCATAGAGACCTCTAAGTATCTACCATTGATCACCATGACTCCCTAAAACTTCTTAGTATCTCCTCATAAGAGATTTTTACAAGGAACACAAGAATAGCCTGTGCATCTAAGCCAAAAGGGATCTATGGTGTTTCTCTTTTATTTACTCAAAGAACCTAAAGAAGAAATACCCCCAAATGTTACACCCTAGTGCACCATGCACTTAGTGCTTACCTAGCTTCTCTATTCGCTCTTATGGTTACATCTTGAAATCTTAGATGCTTAATCTTAAACAAGGGTTTACAAGTGTTTATATAGGGTGTATTTCGTGCCTACTAACCCTATTCCTTGTTGGAGTAAGAGTTCACTTGTTTTGGAAGTCCAAAATTTTCCAAAACTTAAAATCCTGAACCAAAACGGACATCCTGACGCATCTGGGCGCCGCGGCGCTCATCCCTGGGCACTGCGGCGCTGGTCTTTTGTGTTGAGCGCCGCGGCGCTCAGCCCTGGGCGCCGCAGTGCTGGAAGCTTCTCCTGCGATTTCTTTATTTCTTTCACGTCTTCAAGTCCTATTTCACTTTCCCCTTCGTGTCTCACACGTCCTAGACTTCTCCATACGTATCCTATACATTCTAGACTTCTTGTGACTCTCTACTTTGGTATTCATCTCAATTCTTGTCCAACCAAAATTATTGAATCACTAATTTTTCAACATAAACTTTAATAATGAGCTATCACAGCATGAGTATATTAGTTTAAAAAAAAACCTCACAAAATTAAGCATAATTCTTTAACATCGAGGATTAACATCGCTATGTTAAGAACACTAAGGAGTAAATTGAAATATTTGAAAAATGTGACAATTTCGCACAAATATATAATAACGAGTTCTTTATGGCAGACATTTGTGCTTTTTTTAAAAGTTTTTTTCCAATCCGAAACTCCAATCTCTTTTTGTACGTACAAAGAGTTGGAGAAGTTTGGTCTTTCTGTATAGAGAGTTGGACGTCTCAATGGAAAAAAAAAAAGAAACCAAAATCTATTTCGCTCGAAAAAGTTAGACCAAATATAGTCCGAACGAATTACCAACATGCACTAAATGTGTTTGTTCCAATTCATTATTTTTTGGAGAAATATTAATTTAGTCCCTTATTTACTGTTTAATATCTAATTTAATTTTATTATTCTTAAAATTACTAATTACGTTCTTGAAGAGCAGAAGTAATCACTTTTGAAAAATAAAAATAGTAATAAAAAGAATGCAGATAAATATTTTTCAAAAGTTTAGGGTCTAATTAGCATAGAAATATAAAAGCAGGCACTAAACATTTTTTTCCTTATCTTTTTAACCAGATATTTGTCACCAAGTTGTACCGTCCGGCCAATATTTAACTTAATGGCCCGAGTTTTTACCTTTTGGAGACAATTATGATAATATTACCAAACATAATAAGAAACAGTAATTTATATTTATGTCCTTCGTGTTGAAAATAATAAAAATAATAACAATAAAAAATAGAAAAATTATAAATTTTTTATCGGTACATGAAAATAAATACTAATCTTTTTTCTTTTATGATGGGTGATTGACTATTTCATAAAAATCTTTACTTTTTGTGATGAGTGCATAAAAATTTTGTATTATTTTTTATTTATTTTGTAATATATTTTAGGAAAATGGAATTCAAATAAACGTAACTCCAAAATTTTGTTAATGATCATCTTCTCTTTTAATATTTTTTTTTCATTCTGAAACATCAAATTTCGCACTATTCATCCATGATACTCCTTCCAACAATATTAATCCAAAAGTATTATGGCCACTCTTTCAATTACAAAATTGCATATTGTAATTATGAAACTACCATCTATGCAATATCATTAATCACCAATCACCAAGACAACATCACTACAATACCGTCAGTCCCCAAACCACCATCTTAATAATACCACTGCAAAAATTTGATTAAAAATCATCTCTAATCCCAAATGAACAAGAATTTTGTATCTTAAGTAAAATGGGACTTTATAAATTAGTATCCTAATTTATATCCTAAGTGAACTAGAACTTCATAAATTAGTATCTTAATTTATATATTAATTGAAATAGAACTTCATAAATTAGTATCCTAATTTATATCCTAAGTAAAATAGGACTTCCTAAACCAAATTTCTCTAAGTTTAGAAATAACCTAAGACATCCAAGGACTATATAAAGTGTCTCAATTAGCTTCTAAATACATTATAAGAAGTCTTAGTGATATCTTAGTGATCACAATAAATTTTAGTATTTTTTGTGATTCTTAGTGAGAGAAACCCCTAAATGACAAGAGATATAAAATTGTTTTCTTTGTGAGTGCGATTTTAGAGTGTTCTTTGTGAGACTTGGTGTTCTTTTTGTAAAAAGTATACTTTGTGGTTGCCCTGGTGATTCATAATAAAAGTAGTAAGACCTTGATCTACCATGAACGTAGGTAAGTTGTCAAACCATGTAAATTATGCGTGTTTTGTTTTGCTCTTTCTCTCTAATTTATTCTTAATTACTTTGTTATTGCATTATATACTTAGGATTATTACTTCTGCTTCAACAAACTGGTATCAGAGCTTGGTTCTAAGCAAACATGGCCACACCCAAGTATGAGGTAAAGAAATTTAATGCGATAAATGACTTCAATCTGTGAAAGTTGAAGGTAAAAGCAATGTCAGTGAGCCAATAAAGGCTCAACATATAGGAGACTGCAGCTCTATTTAGTAAAGAAAAGAAGACGTTGGAGTCATCTAAAGCTAAAGTAGAAAGACGAGACATTCAAAAAATGGCTTACAGTATAATTGTTCGATCATTGAGCGATGAAATATTAAAGGAAGTAGCAGATGAGATGACAATGATTAATTTTTAAAAAAAGCCTGACTCTCTTTATATGAGAAAATCATTGACCAATAGATGCATATAAAAAAGAAGCTATATCAATTGTCCATATTATAGGGGATACCGATGAAAGACCATATAAATGCCTTTAATAAGATTATCATTAATCTTGAATCTATCAACATAAAGATAGAAGATGAAGATAAGGCGATCATTCTGCTGAGTTCGCTTCTCAAGAATTATGAAAGTTTCGTTGATACATTACTTTATGGCAGAGAGAGTTTAACCTGAGTAATGTGAAATCATCATTAAACTTAAAGCGATTAGGAAAGAAAATTGATGGCAATATAGAAGGTTTATTTACAAGAAAAATGTCCTCAAATAGAGAAGGAAATAAGAAAGGCTCAAGATTAAAGTTCATGACTCTTATAAAGTGTTATTGCTATAAAAAAATAGAGGCATTTCATAAAAGACTATCTGGAGAAGAAAGTACAGGACGAGAAGAAAGTGAATACCGCACATGCTTATGATGATAGCTATGACGGCGCAGAGACTTTGGTCACTACTGGTAAGAATACTAAACATTGGGTTCTAGATTCTAGTTATACTTTTCACATGTGCCCGCATAAATCATAGTTTGTAAATTTTCAGCCCATTAGTGGTGGTAAGATGTTAATAAGTAATGGCGTTACTTGTCAAATAATGAGAATTGGTAGTATCAGACTTAGGATACATGAAGGGCAAGTGAGAGAGTTTTTAGACGTTAGGTATGTTTCTGACCTTAAGAGAAACTTAATATCACTAGGAACCTTAGAACAAAATAAATGTTCCAGCAGGATTAATGGAGGGGTTTTAAGAGTACTAAAAGTTTTCATTGTTATAATGAGAGGTGAGAAGCGTAAAGGTGTTTATGTACTAAATAGAGAAGTTTAGAGTTATTCTGCATTATTTTCTATAGATAATGAGAGTATGCAAGCCAAACTATGACATATTAGACTAACACATCTAGGTTAGAGAAACCTGAAGGATTTATTTAGTCAAAAGACGTTTGGTAAGTATAAGTTCCATCCATTAGAGTCTTATGAGCATTATGTACTAAGAAAAGCACATAGAGTGAGGTTTAGTACTAGCAAGCATAAGACTAACGGGACTCTCAACTATATACACTCAGATCTTTGAGGACTATCTCAGATAATGACTTATGGTGGGGCTAGGTATTTCCTCAGTTTTATAGATAACTATTCGAGGAAGTTGTGGGTCTATGTGTTAAAGAGTAAGGATCAAGTGTTTGACAAAATAAGACTTAGAAGGCTCTTGTTCAGAATCAAACCGACAAAAAGGTAAAGAGGCTAAGGATTGACAATAGCATTAAATTTTGCAATAGAAAGTTTGATAAGTTTTGTGTCAAGAATGAGATTGTAAGGCATAGAACTTTAAGATCAACACAATAGTAGAATAGCATAGCTGAGAGGATGAATATGGCCCTACTTAAAAGGGTTAGATGTATGCTTATCAATGTAAAGATGTCCAATGCATTTTGGGGTGAAGTTATGATGACTACAACTTATTTAATTAATAGAAGTCCCTCACTAGTGATAGACTTCAAGATCCCAAAAAAAAAAATGATCTAACAGCCCTCCCAAGTATGATCACTTCAAGATATTTGGTTGCCCAACCTTTATTTATGTGAAAGAGGAGAAATTTAAACCTAGAGCTATTAATAGGATATTCATAGGATATCCCGAATGTGTAAAATGATACAAGGGAGGTATAGAGATTTTACACCACCAAGAAGTATCATTAATCGTGATGTAATTTACGATAGAACAGTGATGTTGAAAGCCTCCCAAAAAGATGAGAAAGAAAAACTTGTGCCTAAGGAAGACTCAGAACCCGAGTTAATACAAGTTGATGTAGAACCTAAGTATAGATCTGATATGCCTTCAGATCAGCAGTTTAACAAAAAGATTCTTGAAGACGAGTCGAGAACACTGACGAGTTCCTTCAAGTCCCCTCAAAGAAAGACTAGGATTCTTGGGTTAAAACTTGAAGACTACCATCTAGCTAGAGACTGGTTGAGAAGAACGATTAACCCACCAATCAGGTATGCACAAGTAGATACGATTGCTCACGCCTTTAATTCTACTTACACTCTTGACTTTGATAAGCCTAGGATATATGATGACACTATAAAGAGTGAAAATAGTGATAAATGGCAACAAGCTATGGACGAAGAGATTAGTTCTCTTAAAAAAAATAATATCTGAGAGTTGGTGGAGAAACCTCCAAAGAAACTAATGGGGTGTAAGTGGGTGTATAAGGTTAAGGAGGGGATACTAGGAGTAGAGTCTACAAGATTCAAGACTAGGCTAATTGCACAAGGTTTTTCTTAGAGAGAGTAAGTTAGACTTTCATGAGATATTCTCTCTAGTTGTCAAGCACACATCTAATTTATGTTATAGTAGCTAATTGCAAGTGCACGCATTTGTATGAAGTAATATAAGAGTTAAGTCTAGATATCGTTCCTACGGGTACTATTTTTATCAATCAAGTACTAAAATTATATCTACTTGACTTTTATTCAGAAAAATTAAAATAAGAGTTAAATCTAATTAAACTAACACTATCAAAGTGAACTAAAACAACTCAAAAACAAACAAAGATATAAATTCACTAATTGATAATAATTTAGGGTTTAGACTTATCCCCTAATATTTCATTAGATTTATTAACTTCTTAGTTAATCCTTTAATATGAATTAATTGGTTTAACCATTAATCTCATCACAAGCCTCTATCGATGGACAAATGATTATATTACGCATTTTAACAATCACTTATATGCCTATGGCAATCAAATTAGAATGTAATTCATTAAAATCAAGTCTAAATAATACCATACATGCCATATAGATATATGTCTATTCTACATGAAACTTATAGTTGTTACCCTATGATCTTACATCAAACTATTTTATACTAAACACACAAATTGTTTTGTCAAGTTCATCATGGTTCCTCAATTATTCATAATATTGGATAGATATAATGAAAGCATTAAACACAAGATATAATGAATCAATTGTATGTATTAAGTTCATAAACTAAAAATCAATAAAATTTAATTATATACTAGGTTCTAACGTATAACCCTAGAAATAAAAACTTAGGTCATGGTAAAATAAAGAGTTCTAGAGCTTTTTGATCTTTTATTTATAGGTTTATGTCTTCAATTTATGGTAAAACATCAAATATAAGTCAAATTATAATATTGTTCATGAGTACTGTTCACTGTATTACTATTTACACAGTGCCATGGTGCTAGATTCTGGGTGCTGTATATACTATTTTTTAGCGCCATTCTAGGCACTGCGACACTAGTACTATATCAAACCTATAAAATAACAATATTATTTTCTTATTTTGTGGGTGTGGAGCATTGTACATACTATTTTTTACTTTATTTTCTTTGAATTTTCATCCCTATTTACTTTATTGACTCCAAACCTATAAAATAAAAATAAAATACATAAAATGTCAAATAATTTTAATTCAAAGGAACAAATATTATATTTGGAATATAGAAATATTAGATCTAATTAACCGTTATCAACATCCATTAAGATTTTGTTAGCTTTGTGTGCAAACCTTAATTTATATCTAGAGTAAATAGATGTAAAGACAGTTTTTCTACATGGAGAGCTTGAAGAGATGATTTATATGGTACAACTGCTAGCGTTTGTAGAGCCTGGGAAAGAGGACTATGTTTATTTGCTAAAGAAGTCATTATGGGTTGAAGCAATCTCCTAGGCAGTGGTATAGGAGATTCGATGAGTTTATGATGACTTTTGGGTTTAGTAAGAGCAACTACGACAGATGCATATACTTTAAGAGCTTGAGTAATGGGATGATGTATTTACTTCTACATATGGATGACATGTTGATCGTATATAGAAATATGGAAGAAATACAGGAACTTAAGAAGCCGTTAAGTGGCGAATTTGAAATAAAAGATTTAGAAGCAGCAAAGAGGATACTGAGTATAGACATTGTATGGGTAAGAGCAAATGTTATCTTCTTGTCATAATAGTAGTATATACTTAAGATCCTAGAGAAGTTTGGTGTGTCTAATATGAAGGCTGTCTCCACTCCTTTAACTATGCATTTCAAACTTTTAGAAGCACAGTTGCTGACATTCGAAGAAGAGAAACTACAAATAAGTAAAACTATATGCAAGCTGAAATGACCCCGAGTTCTCTAAAAATTCAGGTCAAGTCCTTATTCATTCCTCTAGAAAATAATATAGTCATAAAAAACCAATAGATTTCTTTCTTTTATTTTCAACATTCCGATAGAGTTTTTCCTTCCTATCATACTTTATCCACTAGCAATATTCAACATAGTATACATCAACAAATAATCATCTATAACCTCTAGCTTAGTATCATTTTCTATTGATATGCACAATACTAATCTTTCACAAATTAATACTATCAAATCAATATCCCAAATTATACATATAGTGCTGAATATACAAGGTTGAATAATTATAACGCAACTCTAATACAACAATATAAATATACTAAATATTAAAATTAATGACTTCTTTATACTAGTGTCTGGCTTAACTTTTAAGCTTAAACTCCACTAAATTGATTAGTTCCTGCAATATCCTGAGGTAGGAAATATTTAATAAAAATACGGTGAGTTGATTGACCCGGTGAGTAAAGGTAGTTAAAAAAATGTCTTTGAATTATATGATAAATACATAAATAGCATTTTTTATACTATTCATTCTGGAAAACAAATAAATTGCATAAACTGATCTTTACTTGAAGCATATAAAATCTGTGTAAAATCGCTTACCATAGAAAATGCATTTTCCAATCTCATAATACAATAATATAAATTACATAAAATCATGTTCTCAGTAACAATTTGAAATCTTCTATTATACCTTTCTTAGCTGAGCATGATTGAATACAATTTTATTTAAAATATCATATACTACTATTTATAGAGAAAACCACATTAAACTAATACCCACGGGGGAAACCTCATCATACTTGGAATGTCCCTCGAGCAGAGCATTGGACGTACTCATCTTATAACCTATCTCATATCCTTGTCGTAAGCATGCGCAGAGTAAATTGGCTCTCAAAGATTAAAATGCCTATACACATAGTTCAAAGCCTATGTGTATGTACAGACAGGCCCTAGAGGCCTAAATTTCATATCTGAAAGGAGAAGGGTACAGCCTAGTGGTTTCAAAGCCATATCCTTTATACAACATATACATACTTACAACATTTCATTAAATCGTATCTCATACTCTTTGAATCTCAAACCACTTGAAGAAAGCTCATTGCTAATACATGAAAAATGTTATCTCAAGTGTAAACATATCGTGAGCAAAAATCATAATATAGATGTTTTCTCTCAAATATAATATAAATTATTTATAAAATAAAGCATCATTAAAGGTAAATGATCATCAAAGAAAAATATACATAAAACGAAACCATGCTCATCTGTAAAAATATATTTCTCTAAATTCATTAAGTAAAAATCGTAAAAGTAGTTTAAGTATCCACTCACTAAACTCCTCGAGGCAAATTCTGCATTCCTTGATCTAAATTATAAAGCCTGTCTCCCAAGAGTCTTAAAATGATGGTAATTAACATTTAAACCATAAAGTAATATAAATTTGAAATTGGATCATAATTAATGTCAAATAGACTTTTTTGAAAATCTTTAGATTTTGACAAATATCACTTAACGAATTTTTCTCGTACATCAAACAATATCCATTCACCATAGAATCAAGCTTAATTACTCTCAAGACATAAATCATCATCAAATCAAGTAAATTGGATTTTATCCTCTTTAAAATTCAAGTCATAATCATCCTTAAATCTAAGTCCTTAACTTGATCAAATCAAAATATTTCATTGAGTAGCCTTTAGTATCAGAATTTTATAACATTAAATACTTCTTTAGAAATTATGAAATAATCTTAGAATTACTCATGACACATATATTGGTGCATAAAAATTATTCAAGGCTTAATTCATTCAAATAGTATTTAAAACGAATTTATTCTACAGATTTTAAAATTTGTCAGCTAAATCCTATATTTAGACTAGTCTCTTTAGAAAAATTATAACAATTCAAAAACAAGGCTTTAAATGCCAAATTTTGGATATGATATACTATATATATAGCATTTTTCATAAACTCATAAGTTTCTAATAACATTTGTTACATCAAACTTAGTTTATTATTTGAACCTACTGCAGAAATAAGGGATTCTCATGAATTTCATTGTCAAATTAGCAAAATCACTAAACATCATATTATTTAATTTGGAAATAATTCAAAGCTCATAATGTCCATATATATGTCTAATTTATCCATTCAAAATCTCAGAGCTCAAATCACCCTACAAAAATTTATAAAATTTTTGGCATATTGTCAAGAAAACAATACTGCAGCTCATGTATAATTCATTCTCTTATCGTACAATCATTACCAATTTTCTTGACACTATCATTAAATCTTCAACTTGTATAATTTTCAGAAGCACAACTCAACCAAATCACATAATAACCTTTAAACAAATGTTAGGGATCTATTGTGTTCAAATGTATGCATGTGGTAATGTGTTAATTGAAAAATACGCATCTAATACATATTTTAACGCATCAAAATATAAAAATATAAAATTAACACACCAATCATATATTAATTAAATTAATATATAAATGATAAAATTGAAAATTTAACAATACGTGTAACGTTTTACACTTTTTATTCTAGAGTCTGCTTGAAGATGTTCTCGTTATTAGTTCTAGTTATCAATTTTAGTGGGCTTGATAATCTAGAACAACAGCTTGTCCCTCACACTTATCCAATATAGGATTAACACTTAATCCAAATGGCCGATTCAAAAACTATTACTCTTGTCCCTCACAATGAAGAAAATGAAAATGAAAGCAACTCTTGCTTTTCTTCTTCACGAGCAAAATGAAACGAAAATGGTAAAGAAATACCCTTTATTTCTTTTCTTTCTTTTCCTTATTGTTTCAATTGAAAACTTTCTCCATTCTCTCTTACATTTCTGCTTCAATTCACATATATATATATATATATATATATATATATCTTAACATTAAAATAATATTATCACAATATAATATAAATAAAATAAGCTTTGTTGGCAAAATTAAAAAATAAACAAAAAAAATAATAATATTATATATATAATGCATGACAACTATCATGCATTATATATATTATATTATTATAAATAAAATATTATATAATAATATATAATATTAAAAATATTTAATTATTTAACATTTAAATAATCAATGTGTGAAATGATTATTTTATCCCTCATGAATAGTTATCAAGTATACCCTTTAGTAGGTTCTACCAAACCCACACTTGGATAAACTCAACCGAGAGCCCACAATACGTCACGTGTCACTTTACAATTAGTTAATAATAATTATTAACTAATTATTATATTTAACACTTAAATACACACATACACGCATTTATGTGGTTACATTGGATATTACCGAATTAAACAATTTAATCCAATACTCTGCCCCAGTGCACAATGAGTACACTCTATATCGCGAGACTCCCTAGGTCCATGTCCGATTCGTCAAATGAAACTATTCCATAAGTTCATGAGCCATGCCCCACACATACGTCACGAATATACAAATCGACGCGTTGAACTATATAAGTTGAGGTTATAACGCATACGTATAGTCCTTCCATCATATATATATTGAATGTGCGGGAACATAGATCCACACCGTCAAATCCCTATATGCTCATCCATAACCTATCTCTAGAATAGTATCTCAATTGAACAATATGAGCAAAACTCTTTGCCATATTATATAACCAATGGAAACACCTTTTCGGGTTAATTGCCATAAAACTTTCCTGAGATACTATCTTGGAGCATCTAGATGTATGACTTCCTATGAGAGATGATGGATCCCATATCTGCACACACCGAACTTCATGAGCATCAGACCATACTTAGCGACACCGAACTGTCAGACCATGAAAGGTCTCTGATATGCGTGAAACCAAAGCATGGTGAATCACTCACAAGCCCACTGTGGTGCTCAGGTCAGAGGATCACGTATACTACTCAACTCGAGATGACCTTCCATTGACGGCAACATAGGATGTCTATTGGGGTTCTCATGAGTCTGTTCAGTACTCAGTCCTAACTGAATACCTGTATGTCTATACAATCTCTAAGATCCTGGTCAGCTAAGAACAACCAACTGTACCCTACAGATATAGACATACACTGATCTATATAAATTAATAAGATGTGCTAACAGACCTGCGTTAGTAGAAATAGATCAGGAACTATATATTTAAGAACATGCTTATATAATGACATATCCTAGCAACCTATTATAACTCTTGCAACTATATCATTATTAGCATATTCTGAGGTCTTTGTCCCGCTATAGACAATGTTCCAACTCTTGAAATATTTGCTAACTCTTAACACCAGTCTAAACTCCTTTAGACCGTATCCAAACTCTTTCAGATATAACAAAGTCTGTAGTGTAACAAGTAATAAACTATATAATTAAAAGGTAATTTGCTACATAACAAAAATACTCTGTATAGATATCAAATATTCATACAAAATTGGGATGGCACGTAGGCACAACCCTAACATATATATGCCTTGGCAATTTTAATTTAGCCCCCTACTAAAAATTATCAATAAAATCCAACAATTGCTCTATTTCTCGAACTGACCCCTAGTCCTTTCTTAGTATTTCATTTTGGTCTTTAAAATAAATTTGAAAATCTTAAAAATCAGCCCAACATCAAAATTAAATCATAATCTATAAATATATAACATTCACTCTAAAGTACAAACACAAAAAAATTTCACTTGCCATGATTATGAGATCACTACCACTCTATTTCTTAAAATTAAAATTGGTGGTGGTTATTTCACAAGCACTGTAGGGAGCATCATGTATACGATAGTTTGCACTAGACCAGACATAGCATAGGATTCGAGTGTTGCGAGTAGATACATGACAAATCTAGGTAAGGATCACTGACGTGCAGTGAAGTAAATTTTGAGATATCTCAAGAGAACGTTTGATCATTTATTGATATATAAAAGAGCTGAGAATGAGAATAAAATGGTTAGAAGATATATAGAATCTGATTATATAGGTGATCTAGACAAGAAAATATCGTTAACATATTACGTATTCATAGTATTTGGGTGTAATGTGTGTTATAGATCAATTCTATAACATATTGTTGCACTATCTACCATAGAGGCAAAGTACATAGCTATTGGAGAAGTTATTAAGGAAGCTATGTAGTTGAAAGCTATATGCACAGAGCTAATGGCTATAGAAGGAGTTAACACCAGTGGCCAATGTGATAGTCAGAGTGTTATACACCTAAGTAAGCATAAAGTATTTCACGAGAGGTCTAAACACATTGATGTGTGGTTCCAATACATTCGAGAGATTGTCCAGAGTGGCAAGATTAGTCTAACAAAGATTCCATTGTCTGAAAATCCTCCCAATATATTGACTAAGCCACTGCCCTTAGTTAAGTTCATCCTATGTAAGGGCTTAACCGGAGTTATTACTATGTTTAGGAGACCAAAGATATAGATATGAGAAATCTTTGATACTTCGTGAATGATTTTGAATCAATAGGGAATTTGTAAAAAGTTGATTAAAAATCATCTCTAATCCTAAGTGAACTAGGATTTTGTATCTTACGTGAAATGTGACTTCATAAATTTGTATCCTAATTTATATCCCAAGTGAAATAGGTCTTCCTAAACTAAATTCTACTAGGTTTAGGAATAGCCTAAGATATCCATGGCCTATATAAAAGGTCTCAATTGTCTTATAAATATATCATAAGTGTTAGTGATATCTTAGTGATCACAACAAGTCTCAGTGATTTTTAGTGAAAGAAACCCTTAAATTACAAGAGAAATAAAATTGTTTCTTTGTGAGTGTGATTTTAGAGTGTTCTTTTGTGAGACTTTGTGTTCTTTTTTGTAACAGGCATACTTTGTGATTGCCTTTGTGATTCATAATAAATGTAGTGAGATCTCAATCTACCATAAACATTGGTAAGTTGCCGAATTAAGTAATTTTTGTGTGTTTTCTTTCAATATTTCTCTCTTGTTTATTCTTAATTGCTTTATTATTACATTATATATTTGAAATTATTGCTTTCCCTTCAATAATGACCAATTACCATCCAATGTCCGAGTAATACCACTAATAACCAAACCATCATCCAACAATAACAAATTAATCTTTTAATTTTCTTTCTATCATGTGGTATACAAGGATGAAAGGAGGGGGAGGTGGGTGCAGTAGCAGAGGTGCGGTGGGCAGGGACGGGCAAGCGGGTGGTCATGTGTGGGGAAATAGAAATCAAAATTTAATATTTTTGCTTTTAATTTTCAATGTAAAATTTATTCATTTGCAATATTATGAAAGATGTTAATTTTAACATAATATTTTAGATAATAAGGAACTGAGGTATTTTTTAAAAATTAAGAATCTACTGAAAAATTTAATATTTACAGGTGCTAAAACTATCAATTTTTCATATTACTTTTTTAAAAGTTAAGGGGAACATTTATATCACCATAATATATATAAGTATTTTTGTTATAATTTAAAAGCTAAAATGCAATTATCCAATAAACTATTGAGTGGAACACGTGCTGTGCACGATAGATCATTCGGACTACATCCAATCTACTATTTTCGAGATGAATAGATTTATTTTTATTTTTTTAAAAAAAAAAGTGGAGACATGTGCATTTAAAAATATTTTATTCATCCAAATTAAAAGTTTCTTTAATCTTGAGTACGATTTTAGAGTGTTCTTGTATGAGATTTGGTATTTTTTCTTATAACAAGCATATTTCGTGATTGCCTTTATAATTCATAATAAAAATAATAAAATCTCAATCTATCGTAGACATTGGTAAATTGCCAAATTTAATAATTTTTGTGTGTTTTCTTTCAATATTTCTCTCTTATTTATTCTTAATTATTTTGTTATTGCATTATATATTTGAGAGTATTGGTTCCGCTTCAATAATCACCAATTACCATCCAATGTCCGAGTAATACCACTAATAACCAAACCATCATCCAACAATAACAAATTAATCTTTTAATTTTCTTTCTTTCATGTGGTATACAAGGATGAAATGAGGGGGAGGTGGGTGCAGTAACAGAGGTGCGGTGGGCAGGGACGGGCAAGCGGGTGGTCATGTGTGGGGAAATAGAAATCAAAATTTAATATTTTTGCTTTTAATTTTCAATGTAAAATTTATTCATTTGCAATATTATGAAAGATGTTAATTTTAACATAATATTTTAGATAATAAAGACTAACTGAGGTATTTTTTAAAAATTAAGAATCTACTGAAAAATTTAATATTTACAGGTGCTAAAACTATCAATTTTCCATATTACTTTATTAAAAGTTAAGGGGAACATTTATATCACCATAAAATATATATATATATATATATAAGTATTTTTGTTATAATTTAAAAGCTAAAATGCAATTATCCAATAAACTATTGAGTGGAACACGTGCGGTGCACGATAGATCATTCGGACTACATCCAATCTACTATTTTCGAGATGAATAGATTTATTTTTTTTTTTTTTAAAAAAAAGTGGAGACATGTGCATGTAAAAATATTTTATTCATCCAAATTAAAAATCTCTTTAAAATTGACAATAAAATCACGGGTTAACATAGGCGCCAGTAGCTAAAAATGAGAGATTCCTTAAAATTTACTACAAGATCACAAGCCAACATACCCATTTTCTAAAAGTAAAATATGTTGTCTATTTACAAGATGGACAACTAGCAGAAATAGCAAGTAAAACTTCAGCGACCATGTATCAACAGAGTAGTTTGCAAGGACTTAATTAAGCGAACAAATAGAAAACATTTTAGGTCATGGAGTAGTAGATACAGGGAAGGAGACTTGAGAAAATTTGACAAATGTTATTACATAATCCTTCAATCCAATTAGTTGCAATGAGAATGAACCTGTGGATTCAAGATCGACTACAATTTTGTATCAAACTTCCACTATATAGAAAAAGGAATTTGAAATAATATATTTATAAAAAAATTTATATCCATCATCATTCAGAATTAAGATTCTCCTCTGATTTAATCTTACCAAACCTTTATAAAAACCTTTATAAAAATCTGTTATGGCGCAGTAATATTCTTAAATATATCATTCTTGATCTATGGTTGCTGACATGGGTCAATCAGTATTCCTTCCAAATCAATGTGAGTCTAATTTAGATTTTTCAAACAGTTAGTCTTAGCAAATCGAAAGCTTAGCAGAAACATCTAAAGACATGCAGGTACTCAATGAGGACTGGATACTGATTAGATTTACGAAGACCTCCAATAGACACCTCATGAGCCATCAATAGAAGATCTCCTCGAGTTGAACAGTATTCATAGTCCTTTGACCAGAGCGCTATGGTAGGCTTGTATGTGATCCATCATACTTTGACTCCATACATGTCAAAGACCTTTCATGGTCTGACCTCTGAGTGTCATTGGGTATGGTCCGATTCTCATAGAGTTCGATATGCGTAGAGATAAGTTCATAGTCGAGCATATAGAGATTTCACAGTATTGATCTGTATATCTGCTCTTTCAGATATAGGTGACAGAAGAATTATAAGAAAATGGTTTACCTCAGCTTGTAAGTTCATCGCGTCATTTTATAATATCCATAATATGTGTGTGGCACATTGTTCATGAGCTTGCGAAAGAGTTCCATAAGACAAAGTAGTGCGAACATAGAGAGCTCACAATATGAAATGTACTCGATGAGCACTTGGGTAGCAAGCCAGGTCGAAAGGTTCAATCCAAAAAAAATTCAAAAAGAAATATTTGTTCTAGGATCTCTCAAAAAACATACGCGTCAAGGTTTATATATTAAACATATATTTTATTAGTTAAAGTAGTTAACTAATAAAAAATTGATGCATGGCATAATGGCATCATGTATGAATGACACATGTCATATGCATGGATTTAATGATTGACAAGTGACAAGTGAAGTGAGACACTTATCTTCATGCATGGGATGCATGAAAGATAAGTGTCAAGCATTCATTGGCCAAGTTTAAGAAACTTTGCAAATGTTGCAAATTAATCCCCATTTTTGGCTAAATATATGCTAAGGTTTGTAAATGTTGCAAATTAATCTATATTTCACATTTAGTCAAAGTGAGAGAATCCAAGTACAAGTGTTGCATGAATTTGATCATGCTAGAAACGGTGATCAAAATGGAAAAGGTGCTAGAGAGCTCGGTTAGCGACGCGATGAGTTTGAGGGTGATTTCGGTAAAGTTTCAACAAAAATGATAGGACACATCCAAGGTTAGCTGGAAGTTGAGGAACTTTATACAAATCGATAAACTTGACTAACGTCAAAGAGACCTAGATTAAATCGATGGATCTCAATGACAAATCGGTTAGTTGCAAGAACCAGCGAAGTATGGTCGAAGATGATAGGCAAGTTGAAGGAACTTTGTACAAATCAATAAACTCGACCCAGCAGAGATTCAAAGATGGAAGGTTAGGCTTGGTGACAGTTGAAGAGCATGACGGTGGCTAAGGGAGCATACCAAGTTCAGCGAACCAAATTAGTAGAAAAAACTAACAAAGAAAATAAACAAAGAATTAAGGAAAGGTTTGTGGATTTAGATTCACCTCCGGAGAAGAGACGTAGCCTTCTCTCTGATGAAAAACTTGTATTTAGTTTGCTAGCTATGGTTGGCATTCTTTGTTCAAAGAGTTGAAGGTTAATAAACAAATAGTTTAATACTAAATCTTAATTGCTATAAGATTACAACATAAATAAATGGAAAACTTTTGTAAATAACCCTCATAATTTTTTATTATTCTTTTTTAATCAACTTTAAATTAACTATTTTTTATTAGCCAAAATTTTCACTTATGGACAATTTTATCCTAAAATCAAAAACACAAACTTCCTCTCCTTTCTTTCCACCGAACCAAGAATCATATTGATGGATGAACATTTTTGAAGTTGCTATTGCATAAATTGAGTGTTATTGAATATATTTGTCACTTCAAATCAAGAAAATAGCCAAATTTTGTAAGTATTTCTAAACCTTTTTAGAAATTTTAATATTTGTTAGAAATTAGATAAAAATTGCATTTGAAGTTAGAAATATGTATTATTAATGAATTAGGTGTGAAAAACGAGTTAGAATGGTGTAAAAGACATTGAAATCCGTCCAAAAATATGATTTTTAGTGTGTTTGGCTGAAACCAGACAGTAGCCGGTGTGGCTACCATCAGGTTTTGACATCTCGAGGCTATCTCAGGCTCGAGTTGTGCCTTGAGATGGCCCTGAGATGCGCACAAGGCCATTAGGACTGAGATGTCCCCGGGACGAGCACAATGTGCGCATCACGGGGCCATCTCAGGCCCGAGTTGCACACATTATACATATCTCGTTGCTGCATCGCGGACAAGTCCGCGATGCTGCACTGTTTTGATTAATTTTTTTATTTTATTTTCTATGTTTATTTTTATATATTTTTAATAATTTCTATTTTTTCAGGTCCTATAAAGTATGATGCAATTGTTATTTGTTTTAAAGGAAAGTGGGAGGTTTCTAGTGATAGGGAAGAAAGTTATGTTGATTATAGTAATTTTAAAATTTTGGTTCCGAAAGATATTAATTTGAAGATCTTTTAAATGCAGTATATTATACCTTGGGAGTCGACAATGTAAACTATAAGGTGACTTTGAAAATCAAAATTGATGCGACGAGGTATAAGTTAAAACCCATTGAGATTAGAAACGACAGTGATGTTCGATTCTTTTTTAGCGCCAACAGAAGATCTTACTATTCTTTATGTGTAACAGTGGATCCTAGAGCTCCCGTTTATGAAGATGATGTACACTCCCTCAATCAAAACCCACCATCGATTCATACTCATTTTATGTCAGCTAGTAGTAGCAACCAAGTGAGCCATACATCTCCATCAATTCCAACAGTAGTTCCCTCAAACACAACGAATGAGTATCACAATATTTCTGTCATACCGTTCAATGAAGACCCAACCTATACACATTACGCTTGTGATGACATTGGAAATGTCAGGGATATGGAAGGGGATTGTGATGATGTTAGAAATATTGATAATTTAGAAGGGGCTGATTTAGCAAAAGGCGAACGTTGTTATGTTTCAACAAGCTCCCTAAATGTTGAAGCTAGAATAATAGATTTTTGTGAAGCTGAAAACCCCTTTGCGTTTATGCCTCCAATACCACCATCAGACTTAGGGATATCAGATAAGATATCGAGTAGTGAAATTGGCGATATGTTTGTAGGAAAGTTGTTTGATAGCAAAGACGAACTTCACTAAGCTATTAGTAAGCTAGCACTTAAAAGTAATTGGAGTTTTAAAGTCTCAATGTCGATAAAAGATCATTTTTGAGGTCAAATGGAGCTTTAAATTAAAATTTTTTTAAAAAAAATTATATTTGCGCCACATAACAGCCTATGCAGGCGCCACGTGGTGCAACAATGCAGCATCGCAGACTTTAAGTCTACAATGTTGCACTGTGATGCGCCCTTAAGGCGCATCTCGAGGCCATCTCAAGCCCGATATAGCCCCGAGATTGGAATACAAAGCAATAGCAGCCGACCGCTGTCAGCATCAGTCTATTACACCCAGAACTCTCATTTGTTTTGCCCGTTTTCAACGTTTTTATAACATTCTAACTCATTTTTTTATATATAATTCATTAATTTCACCTATTTCTAGCTTCAAATACAAATTCTAACAAATTTATAAGAAATTTTTAAAAACATTTAAAATTCTCAAAAAATTCTAAAACTTACTACAAATCGCCCACTTTTTCGTTTGAAGTGAAAAATATATTATCTAAGTCCAATCAATGCAATAACAACTTCAAATTTTTCAATCTAACTAAATTTATGAAACTTCAAAATTTTCGATAATTTTTAGTGGAGAGTGTGGGAATAGTTTTATTTTTTTATTTTAGGACAAAAGTGTCCATAAATGAAAGTTTCGACTAATAAAACACAATCAATTTAAGTTTGATTAAAAAAGAATAATAAAAAATTATAAAAGTTATTTCCAAAATTTTCCTTAAATAAATTAAGAATAAAAAATAAAAAAAAATTAAATATTACAAAATAACGAATTAAAACTATGAAATTATCATTCATGCAATGCCACAAATTACTAAACCATTATTCCAACAATACCACTAATCACCAAACCATCATCTAACAATAACACATTAATTTTTTAGCTTTTGTTTTCCTCCTTGCTGGCAGCGAGCATGCATGCGAGTTGGGAAATGAAAATTAAGATTTAATATTTTCTCTTTTTCTATTTAAAATTTATAATATTATAAATGACATTTTTATCTCTAAAAAGTTAATTTTAACACGTTTTGGACGAGAAGAACTTACCATGGTGTTTTAAAAAGTTAAGGACTTAATAGGTAATTTAACATTTATAAAGTGTTAAACTATCAAATTTTCTTATTATTTTACTAAAAGTAAAACGGAATGTTTATATCACTTTAAAAAGTAAAATATATATATACATATATAAGTACTTTTGTTATAACTTAAAGGGTATAGCGTAATTATCCCAAAAACAACTACGTCGAACAAATGCGGTGCACATTGTTAGGCCATTCGAACTATATCCAGTTTACTATTTTTAGATGAATAGATTTAATTAATATTTTTAGAAATAAAAGGAGACTTGTGTTGTGCACGTAGGAATATTTTATTAATTAATAAAATAATTTTTTATGTACCATACATAAACAAATTTTTGTGCTTTTCTAAAATTTTCGAACCCTAATTAAACTACTCTTTAATGAAAATGAGAATACTACATCATGATTGGTATAAGATTACAACTTGAAAAAATGAAGAATAAAAAAAATATATTACAAAATAACGATTTGAAACTATGAAACCATCATTCATGCAATACCACCAATTACTAAACCATCATCCCAACAATACCATTAATCATCAAACCATCGTCTAATAGTAACATATTAATTTTTTAGCATTGTTTTTTCTCTCCCTTATAGGCGGCGGGTGAGCAGGCGAGGTGGCAAATGAAAATTGAAATTTAATATTTTCTCTTTTATTTTCAAATTTAAAATTTAAAATATTATGCACGACATGTTTATCCCTAAAAAATTAATTTTAACAAATTTTGGACGACAAGGACTTACCATGGTGTTTTAAAAAATTTAAGGACTTAGTAGGTAATTGAACATTTACCAAGGGTTAAACAATCAATTTCTCTTATTTCTTTGTTAAAAGTTAAACTTAAGGTTTATATCACTTTTAAATGTCTATATCAAATGTGATTCTTTTTCATTTCTTGTTGTATTGGCGCACGCTTTTACAAATACAAGGTTGTGCTCTTTTATACACGAGAATCCCCATAAAAAGGGCAATACTATAAATACATTATACTTTCTAAAACTATCTCATTGGCAAAGAGGCTTGAAACATTATTGTGGGAGCCATTTCAGTGATGTGTCCATGATTTCATTCTGCCACACCATTCTGTTTAGGTGTGCATGGAAAAGACAGCTGCTATTGAATGCCATGTTGTTCTAAGTGGTTAACGAAAGAAATGGATGTAAACTCGGTGCTTCCATCACTTTAAAATATTTTTATTTTGCAAGAAAACTGATCCACAACTTGCTTCTAAAATTTCAAGAAACATTTAAAAAAGTCAACGTTACATTTTAGAGGAAATAACCACACAAAGCGAGATAAAGCATCAATATATATGACATAAAATTGAGAATTTTGAGTAGAATTTATAGGAGCAAGACCCCAAAGATCGCAATGTATTTTCTCAAGCAAAAAATCTGAAATTTTAGCAGACATTGTAAAATGTTTCTTTCAACTCTTTTCTAATTTACAAGAGACACAAATATTGGTAGTTTTTATCCAACTAAGAAAATTTATTAAATTATTTCTTAGAGTTTGGATCATTCCAGGATTGGCATGTCCAAGTCGAAATATGCAGAATATTAAAGTCTTGCAAATTTCCTTTTACTGCAGCCAACGCAATTTATTGCCCTTCTTCTAGCGTGAACAGATTTCGACATCTACATCCTTTGGCTAGGATCTGATATTATTTATTCTTAACAATATATCAATTAGTATTAAATTCAAATGAACACAAATTATCATCAATAAGTTGAGTAACGGATAATAAATTCTTTTGCAATTTTGGTATGACTAGAATTTTATATAGCTTTAATTTACCATGAGTTGTTTTAACGCGGTATTCCCTATATTAGTAATTTGTAGTCCTTGTCCATTACCAACAAGGACTCGATCAAATCCTTTATAGGATATAACACGCTTGAGTTTACTTGGATTGTTCACCATGTGAGAGGTGGCTCCCGAATCAGCACAGAATCGTATTTTCAATTGCTACCAAGGCTTATGGACCATCTTCTTCAGCCAAATCATACCTTAACCAGCAATATTCTGTTACGTGTTTGCGTTTATGACATATTTGACAAAACATGTTGTCCTTTATATCCTTTTCTCCTTCGAAATTTTGCTTTGGTGCATGAGGAGTTTGTTTTTTTGTTGTGGCTATATGTCTGCTGATTGTAGCCACGGAAATTCTGCTGATGTAGTGTTGATTGTAGCCACAGTAATTTTTCTAATTTTGGTCCATGAACTCTCTTGTTCGATTGTTTGAAGGTGGCCCTCTTCCGCGGTTACCTAATCGGCCTCCTCTTTGGTTTCTTTCGCGGCCACTACTAAAAAATGCCTGATTTTTTTCATTCGTTCTTCTTCTTCTTTGAGCATTATTACAGTCTTCTCTGTGTTCTGCAATGCATATAGGAACTGCTTCAAAGTGGGGTGTGGTGGCTTTGCTAACACAGCCGTCTTAAAATCAGAATAATTTGGTCCCAAGGCCCTCACAAGCTGAAACATTTGGTCTTCTTCAGAAATTGGTTTCCCAATAGCAGCTAGGTTATTACAGATCTTTGAACTCTTCAAGTTTCCTTGTTCCCTTTTTTAGAGAATAGAAATTGCCCTTTAGCCAGCTCTCCCCTTTCTTTAGCTGCTGGTAGTATATGTTCTTTGATGCCAAGCCAAACATCTCGAGCCGTTTATAGGCCGATGGTTATGTTTTATACTTCTTCAGCCATCATGTTTCTCATCTACACCATAAGATGCCCATCATTTGTTTTCCATAAAACAAATTCAGAATTGATTTCTTCTATCCCGTCTTACTTTATCACCTGTGGTGGAATCTCAACATCTTCCAATTGGTTTTGGATATTAAGGTTTTGTATAAGAGAAAGAATTTGTGATTTCCGTAAGAGATAATTTTTTGGTGTGAGTTTGAAAAAGATCAAACTTGCACACTGCTGAAAAGATTGATTAGACAAGGTTGTCTCCTTTCGTAATTTTGAATATGAACTTGAAGCCATTTCGGCTCTGATACCAAAAGAAAATCAAGTGCGACTCTTTTTCTTTTCTTGTTGTATTCACGCGCACTTTTTACAATACAAGGTTGTGCTCTTTTATACACGAGCATCAAATACTATAAATACATTATTCTTTTTAAAAATATCTCATTGAATTTGAATTCACGAGACAATTAGCTATTTGTAGAGATTAACACACAGCGGAATACGTAGAGAATACAAGTAATGAAGTAGTTTAAAACAATTCAAGCAAGAACAACAAACTAAATTGTAGAGTTAAGTATTGACAATAGAGAAAAGTAGAAATATACCATACCAAGACACAAAATACGTGGTTCAGCAAATTACTTACGTTCACGGTGGATCAAGGATCCAAGTCTCTCTTATTCTTTATTTGATTACAAGAGAATTGGTCTTACAAGATCAAGGAATGATACAAATTGAATTTTGGAGCTCTAAGGTTTTTTTGTAAAGAGTTTTGAAAGTGTTTCTCATCCCTCTAACCCTAGGCATAATGGGGTATTTATATGAAGTCTAAAATACCCAAAAAAATGAGAAAAGAAAAGCCTAAATTCGAAATTTTCAGATTGTGAACAGTGGTCAGTGAACAGTGCAGCGCCGCGACATTGAGATCCAGCGCCGCAGCATTGACCAGTGAACAGTGCAGCACCGCGGCATTGACATACTGGAACCAATGCTTCCGCCAACGCTTTCAATGCCGCGGCGCTCACACTTGGAAATTTTTTCCCTGTTTTCTTCTACAATTTTTTAATTGTTCCATTAGAATTTCACCTCTTTCACACATACTTCCGGCTCCAAAATAATTTTGATATGTTCCCAAATTTGTTCCAAACATTATCAACATCATAAACATGATTTTGGATCACAAATTTCACACTATTATTTTGTCTAAGACCAAAAAGCGCAAGTAAATGTTGTGTTTTGATTATGGTAAGTGACTATTTTATAACGCTCTATTGCACGGATTCTTGGTTGAATGCTGTCTTGATTTCTTTGGTTCTATTTTTGGTCATATGTTGTTGCTTTGATTTGCTTGATGGCTGTTTTCATTGCTTGTTGATCGTGTACTGTTATCAATATATACAAGTAAAGGCTAAAATGTAATTATCTCAGAAACTACTATGTCGAACACGTGCGATGCACATTGTTAGGTCATTCGGCGGTCTACTGCTTTTATATGAAAAGTTTTATTTATTTTTTTATAAAAAAGAAAAGAGACTTGTGTTTTGCTGTAGGAATATTTTATTTATTAATAAAAAAATTTGATATACCATATATAAAAAAATTCTTGAGCTTTTCTAAAACTTTCCAACCCAAATTAATTGACTCTTAAAAATTGGCTACAACCTCGCAAGTTCACATATCTTGTTTTTAAAAATGAAAGAATAATTGAATTCAAATGCTTCTTTTAGTGGTATAATCTATGCACCTTCTAGTCTAAGTCAGGAGTTTAAACCCTAGTAAAGGACAAAGAGTTTTTATTTCTCTAGTTGAGAGGCAGTTATTGTATTGCTAGATAGCTATTTAGCATATTTGACCATTGTAATGTAGTGTTGTAGGTCATTATTGTAATGTAACTAATGTATAAAAAAAATGAGAGATTAATTTCTTAAAATTTATTACAGAATTGCAAGCAAACACATCCGAATGCTAAAATGACAGTTATTGACGGATTTGACATTTGTAATGTAATGTGTTGTTGGCCATTATTGTAATGAAATTTGTAATGTAATTAATGTAAAAAAAAAATAGAGATTAATTTCTTAACAAAATTTTACAGAATCGCAAGTTAACAAATCCGGATGCTTTAATGAGAGATGTTGTCTCGTTACAAGATAGACGGCTAACCAAGCTATACCAAGTAAGTAAAACTTGTATTAAATTTTGTGATGATACTATAGTAAAACTTGAGCGGACAGTATCATGATTGTAGTTTGATGTAATATATTATTATCAATCATATTCAGAATTTACATAAGTATAATATTAGTGAAGTGCAGTTAACATCTTCTGTTCTTTTACCCCTCACACAAAAATAAATAAATAAAAATTTTAAAAAAAAATCATGCAATTTACACTAATGTCATTATTCATCATATTGTAGAGAAGATTAATTCTCTCTTTTTATTGTATTGACGAAACTGAAGAAGAGAAAGAAATATTCTCTTTTATTCCATCATTAGAAAGGAAATGCTTAAGAAAAGCTACTGAGGAAACAACATTTTATCTGTGGTTTCGGCATGTGCAGTGACAAAACCCACCTACGCAATCATAGAAGCATGGATCGCAATACTCCACACATTCTGATTTAACAACGCAATGCATCGGCTTCGGCCGATACTAATTAATTATTTCCCTTGCCTCGGACTCGCTTCCATGAAATAAACCTGTAGATTGCAACTCGTTAAAATAAAATCACGGAATACTACACGCGGGCAGAAAAGCAATTGAACTGTGATTTCTTCTTTCTGAATCATGCACAGAGTTGGTGCTTTCTTCAAAAGCATTTACCAAATCTCACATATCCCTTACGGAAAGCAATATCAATGTAACCTATTCTTATTATTATTATGTTTTAAAAAAATTTCTTTTCTCTTAAATATTTCATAAATGCACACCAAACCAAGTTGTGAGAAAAATTCAAATCTAAAATCAATTTTTAAAAAAAAATAATTAATAAATTATTATTTTTGTCAAAGTATAAAAACAGAAGAAAAGGTAGGAGATTCTTACATGAAGCGGTAGCTAATGGGACTACCAAGAAGGTTAACTTGACAACGGCTTTCTCCATTGCAAACTAATTAATGTCTGTAAATGTTTCTTTTTTTTTCTTGTGCAATGGAGTTGTAGGATTTGGGGGCTCTATTTATAGAGGAGACACCATTATTATCAACGAGGACAATTCTTTTTATTAGATAAGGGGTCATATCTAGAATTCAGATTACATTCATTAATTATTTTCCCAAATATGGAATTCAGATTACATGCAATAATTGTTTTCCCAAATTAATTTTATCAGCAGATCTAGTAACCTTTACTTTCAGATCACATTCCATCAGTTTGTACATACATTGGATTTTCTTGATTTTGTTTCCTTTTCCTTTCCAATCTTTTGATTTTGTATTTTTTTCCTTTCCATTCTTTTGATATTTGCGAATAAATAAACCAAATTGAGTTTGTTAATATAAATGCATTTAAAACAAATTTTAAACTACAAATTTACTTTTATTCTTTAACATGGAATTTGTTGGCGGAAGCACTTCACACAAGTATGAATAATGTAATAAACAATAAAAAAACTATAATAGAGAAAGAAAGAAAGAATAAAAGGAAGAACACAAAATTTACATAGAGGATCAAGATCTTTCTCCTTCTTATTATTGAATCAATAAGAATTCATAAAAAACTCTTAAAAACAACTCACAAAGAATCTCTTTCTAAACTACAAGGGATTTCAAACAATTACTCTCTCAATTACTCTTTTTTGGTTTCTATGTTATGATCCTTGTCGTGATCATAGTCTCAAGCCAAAGTAAGGCTCTTATATAGCCTAAATACGTCTAAGTTATCCCTACTTCGAGTTAAAACAAAATAAAGTGTTTGCGACAACTTAAGAATCCTAATAAGTACAAAAGACGAACTAGTGTCGTGGCACTAGCACTGAGCGTCGCGGCGCTGGATCCTAGAAACATTGGCACCGCAGCACCATGCTAGGAGCACCGTGGTGCTCAACCTAACTCTGGTGCACTACGACAATGAGCTCCCAGTGTAGTGGCGCTCAACCCTGTTCCGTGCTTTCGAATTCTTTGGGTTTCCTCTCCTTCCCCGCATATCCCTTACTCATTGGCTTAACTCTAATTCTCTTCAAATATAATTTTTAATCAACTTCTCACAATATCATATGACTAGTTAAATTGTTAGCATACTATTTTCTTTTATATGTGTGCTTTTAATCATAATAAATTACATCAATTAGTACGAATTAATTAATATTACTAATTCCTGCATTTAATATTACTAAAATATTAATATTCAAAATTGTATGTACTCTCATTGAAATGCTTGCCAAATTTGTGATTATCGACCTTATATCTCGATGCCTATGTTTTCTCCCATTGTTTTGGTCCATGAGAACATATAGGTTATCCACCCATAGTTACTCCTATATTCATGCTTTCCAAAACTTAAAACTACATTTGTAATTTGTTTCATCATCTTTTTGTTACAAAAGAAATTATATTTTAAGAAAAAATGCTTTAGAAATTATATAAATTATGTAAAACCAACCTAATATATGGTGCAGGTGTTAAGTGATTCAACTGATAAAATTGTTTATTATGATGATAATGTATATGGTATAGAGTTTCAATTTATTTACATTATATAATGTTTGTCACCCTAAAATTCTTTTGTGATTGAATAAACTAATACGAGCATTATATTATATAAGTTTAAAAACAATGCCAAGTAGATCTCGTGGGCTGGAACATAACTAGAAAAAAATTTCAGCTGTACTAAATTTTTTTAATATTATTTCATAAGTTTTTATAATATAAAATAATTTTATTGATTGAAAATATGTGCTTTATATGGGGAGATATAATAACCTTATAATATAAGTATGTACACGAATCAAAGAAAACAACAATAATTAAATAAAAAAAAGTGAAATGCAAATAAAATATATAATACACAATTGAAATTGTTCTAAGTGATGTCTCAAAATGTATAATTTATCTATTATTGATTTTAAATCACTAAAATTAATTGAATTTATTATTTAAACTTAAATTCATTTTAATACATATAAATATAAAGTAGAGAAAATGCGGGTAAGAACTTAAGTGTTACTATAAAAAAATATGATTACATAACATTTAAGTTCTTTGAAGCAATATTTTTTATAAAAAAAAGTCTTTTGAAAATATAAATAAAATCAGTGTTCAAAAGAATTAAATATAAGTTATTTCTGTCGGGTGCAGTGTTTTAGTTCAAAACCGTATTGGGTGCGTGCATGCATGTGGTTTGTGTTCATCATTTTATTTAACACATATACATACATCTCATACATTATATACGCAGCGAAAGTAGGAAATCTAATTTCCTAAACAATGAATACAATAAATTTTTTATTTCATTACATTAATATAATTAAATATATTAATCGTAATAATATCAAATTTGAGGACAATCACTTTTCAAGCCTTCAGAATTGTTTAAGTTGGAGTATCACCTGAATTGGACCTATTGACAATTTTAGGACTCAACATAGTGAGTTTGAGTCACTAAAATAATAATTTTAATTTTAGTACTAATTTAACACTTAAACCTTGAGATTAACTCTTAATTTAATATTTTCATCTCTATTTTAGGACGCAACGTAGTGGGCGTGAGTCACTAAAATAGTAGTTTTAATTTTAGCACTAATTTAACACCTAAACCTTGAGATTAACTCTTAATCTCTAATTTAACACTTAAATTGTAAGCTATTTGTTTTACCCTTGGTCAATAAAATAAAAGCTTGTGTTATTACAACAAGTAGCCTTAATGGAGATGAAAATAAAAATCAACATTCGAAAACCAAAATAAAGAAAATAACTTTTCTTTCTCTCTCCTTGTATGGCCGGCCACCTTTTGTTGTAACAAAAATTAGATTTGTTTCAATTTCACATTTTTATAATAATTAATATTTAACTTAATTCTAGAGTTAACTATTAACCCTAGTTAAATTAATATATTATTTAATAATTAAATAATAAAAATTCATAATTATTATAATATTTTATTAATTAATCAAATTTAAGTTAACAATTAACCTTGGTTAGGTTAGAAAAACTTGGCCACCAAGTAATTAATAAAATATTTAATTAATCTAACTCAAGTTAACATTTAACTGAAGTTAGGTTAACATACTTTTCCAAAAATTAAATTAAATAATTAACTTAACTTAACTTTTGTTAACAAGTAACCTAGGTTAAGTTAAATATTATTTAATTATTAAATTATTAAATATCCTTTTAACCTAACCATATGGTTAACTCTTAACCATACTTAAGTTAAATATTTATTTAACACTTAAATAAATAAATGTCTAAATAATTTGACAATTAAATAATCAAATATGTGAAATTACCTTAAGCCCTTCACTTGGTTATCAAGTTAACCTACAGTGGGTTCCACTTAACCACACACTTAGATAAACTTAACTAAAGATTCACTATGCACTATGTGTCATTATTTAATTGGTCAATAATAATTATTAACTAATTAATATACTTAACACTTAAGTATTGACAAGCTCGCATCTCGAGGGTTTCTGAAGCAAATATTCGAATTTGCTAAAAATTACTAGATTGAACAATTTAATTCGATACGCTACCCTAATGCACAACTAGTACACTTCATATTGCAAGACTCTCTAGATCCATGTATAATTTGTTAAATGAAACTATTCCATGAGTCCGCTATCGATACCCCATGCATACGTCACAGATATTACAAATCAACGCATTAGACCATACAAGTTGAAGTTATAGCGTATACTTATAATCCTTCTGTCAATTATATCATGGATATGTAGGGACATAGATCAGCACCTTCAAATCTCCATAAGCACATCCATGAACTTACTCCCAGAGTTGTATTTTTATAAAATAATATCTGCAAACTTCTTTGCGATATTGTTTAACCCTACACAAAAATCTTTTTTCAGGGTATCTGCTTTTGGTCAAAAGACTTTCTTAAATATAATTCTTGGAGCATTAGGATATACAACTCACCCATATAAGCTGACGGATCCTATATCTACGCACATCGAACTCCATGAGCATCGGACTATACCTAGTAACACCCAGCGGTCAGACCATGAAAGGTCTCTAACATGCGTAAAACTAAAGTATGGTAGATCACTCACAAGCCCACCGTAACGCTCAAGTCAAAGGACCACGAATACTACTCAACTCGAAAAGACCTTCAATTAACGGCTTTATGGGATGTCTATTGGAGGTCATCGTGAGTTTGTTCAATATCCAATCTTGACTGAATACCCGCATGCTTATACGAGCTCTAAGCTCATGGTCAGTTAAGAACAACCATATGTACCTTACAGATATAGACATACACTGATCTATATAAAAGGAATTTATCGACAGACCCACATCAATGAAAATAGATCGTGAATATAATGTTTGAGAACATACTTGCATAATGGCGTTTCCTAGTACCTATTGCAACTCTTTGCAACTATATCATTACTAGTATACTCTCATATTTTTGTCCCATTATAGACAATACTCTAATTTCTTAGATTTCGCTGACTATCATAACCTGCTAACTCCTTAACATTTATAATTATCAATGATGTTAACTCTTTGCGTTGATCTAAACTCTTTTAGACCAGATTTGAACTCCTTCAGATCATACATGTCTATAACGTTATAAGTATTGTACCGCATCAATGAAAATAGATCATGAATATAATGTTTGAGAACATACTTGTATAATGACATTTTCTAGTACCTATTGCAATTGTTTGCAACTATGTCATTACTAGTATACCCTCATATCTTTGTCCCATTACAGACAATACTCTAACTTCTTAGATTTCGCTGACTATCATAACCTGCTAACTCTTTAGCATTTATAATTATCAATGATGTTAACTCTTTGCGCTGATCTAAACTCTTTTAAACCAGATCTGAACTCATTCAAATCATACATATCTATAACGTTATAAGTATTGTACCATATAAGTATATTATTGATTTTATTCGAAATATTTATTATATAAATATTAAATAAATAATATTCATACAATATTGGAATGGCATGTAAGCACCACCTCTAACAATTTCTATTTAATTACTGTAAGAAATATAAATTAATACTTATATATTTCTATATATTAAATTAGAATATACAAATCGTAAAAAGAAACTAATTTAATACATAAAAAAAAAATTAAAATAAATATAAATTTTTATAATTAAATAAATATATAATGACATATATAATTTAATTTTTAATTATATTAAATATTTTAGAAAGATGTAGCCCAACCAAGTGTCACATTTTATATCGAATAGAAATTAGGTGAATTTTGAATATATATGGGTGGTAGGTAGTATTATCTAATAAACTAATAACCAACTCACAGATGCTCTTTTTCATTTGGGCATGTTTTATCAAAGTTACTACAATCTCCTATGCTAAGATTGCCCTCAGATTTTGAAGGCCCAAACCCAAGTTCAACCCACTAAAGTCTAAACTTGACGAGTCATGCCTAAACTCGAGGAAATCTATCAGAAAGTCTAAGATCATCTGAGTGAGGAAAAGTTCATAAGAGCTCTCAAACCTGGCTCGAGACTATTTACCAAGCTTATAAGACTCAAGTCCTCAACAACTTGAAACCAAGAACTCCCATATCTTGAATATATCATCCTCAGATGAGGAAAGGTTTCAACTAGTAAGCTCAAAAGCCACCCTGAGCCGAGAACTATCCCAAGTCCAAAAACGATCCACAGATTATGAAGATGGCATCATTGAGCCCATTACCCCTAAGAAATATAGAGACAACGACCTCTCAACATTATACCACAATTCTACTTTCTTACACTTTGAGATATGGGAGGATGACGTGGAATACATAATCAACCAACCATAAAATCTATAAAAAGACGTATGAAAAGTCGCGTACGAGGGATAAAGACAATTTAAGAACAAAGAAAAGACTTAAGGCAAAAACATTTTTACTCAAAGTCTAAGAAAATTTCAAAAATTCTCCTAGATCAAAACACTAACTTTAGCATCAAAGATTTTTTACTAGAATAAACATTAATGTAATTTAATCTGATTTTGTGAGTGTAAGCGAGTTGATCTAATTTTGTAAGTGCAAGCGAATTCCAAAATAGATCTCGAAAAGGATACTCAGTTCTGAGACCCCATTCTCTAACCCTCCATTGACAGCTTTATGGGATGTCTATTAGAAGCCCTTGTGAATCTATTCAGTATCCAGTCCGAACTGAATACCCGCATGCTTATACAGGGTCTAAGCTCATGGTTAGCTAAGAACAACCATCTATACCCTATAGATATAGACATACACTAATCTATATAAAGGGGATTCACTGACAGACCTGCATCGATAAAAATAGATTTGGAACATAGTCTTTAAGAATATACTTGCATAAGGATATTTTCCAACACTTATTGCAACTCTTTACAACTACGTTATTACTAGTATACCCTCAAGTCTTTGCCCCATTATAGACAATACTCTAACTCCTTAACTTTCGTTGACTATTATAACTTATTAACTCTTTAGCATTTATAATTATCAGTGATGCTAACTCTTATGGCTGATCTAAACTCTTTTAAACCAGATTTGAACTCCTTCAGATCATACAATGTTTGTAACGTTACAAGCATTGTACCATATAAGTTTAATATTAACAATTTTATTCAAAATATTTATTGTATAAATATCAAATAATTAATATTTATACAATATTAGAATGGCACGTAAGCACCAATTCTAACAATTCTATCCAATAACTATAAGAAATATAAGTTAATTCTTAAATGTTCCTATATGTTAAATTAGGATATACAAACCGTAAAAAGAAACTAATTTAAAAAATAAAAAGAATTTTAAAATAAATACAAATTTTTATTGTTAAATAAATATATAATGACATATATAATTTTATTTTTTAATTTATATTAAATTTTTTAGAAAGATATATCCCAATTAAGTGTCGTGTTTTATATCAAATAAAAATTAGATGAATCTTGAATATATATGAGTGGTAGATTGTATTACCTAACAAACTAGTTTTTTAAATCAATGGTAAATGTCTGACCTGTAACAATTGATATTAGAGTAGACCCGAATTCTCATCACATATGGACACCCAAAATTGCCCCCATAAAAATTGCCACATGGGTGGCGGGTCTCCCATCACCCTAATTGTGTCACGTGATTGGGTACGCGAGAAAGTCACGTCTAGCATCAAATAGAAACTAAGTTAATTATATATATAAGTAGATAAACAGTATTATCTAACAAACTAATCTTTCAAGTTAATGATAAACATCTGATCAATGACACGAACCACTCCTTAATTCTATTTTTTCTTTAAAATATTGTGTTCTTTTTTATTCATTAAAATTATGTTATTAATTGACTTTTTTGCAACCTCGAATTTTTTTTTTCTTTTTTGTCTTTTTCTTTACTAATAAGTTAGGCAACTCACAAATGCTCTTTTCATTTGGGCATATTTTATCAAAGTTACTATAAATTCCTATGCTAAGGTTCGCTAAAAATTTTGAAGGCCCCAACCCAAGTTCAACCCACTAAAGTCTAGACTTGAGGAGTCATGCCTAAACTCAAGAAAATCTATAATAGCTTTGATAAAATAGGAGATCACCTAAGTGAGGCAAAGCCTATAATAGCTTTCAAACTTGGCTCGAGACTATCTACCAAGCTTATAAGACTCAAATATTTAGCAATTTGAAACCAAGAACTCCCATATCTTGAATATATCATCCTCGGATGAGGAAAGGGATTAACTAGTAAGCTTAAAGCCACCCGAGCTGAGAACTATCCCAAATCTAATAACGATCCACAATCCACAAAAATCATAAAGATGGCATCATTAAGCCCACGATCCCCGAGAAATATATAAAGACAATGACCTCTCAACACTATATCACAATTCTATTTTCTTGCACTTGGGGAACGACGTAGAATGCATAACCGGGCAGCCATAAAATCTATAAAAAAAAAAAGGTATGAAAAGTTGCGCACGAGGGTTTAAAGACAATTTAGGAACAAAGAAAAGACTTGAGGTAAGAACTTTTTTACTAGTTTAAGAAAATTTTCAAATTTTCTCCTAGATCACGACATTAACTTTAACATTGGAGATATTTTTACTAGAATAAACACTAACATAGTTTGACCTAATTTTGTGAGTGCAAGCGAGTTTAACCTGATTTTGTGAATGCAAGCGAATTCCAAAATAGATCTCAAAATGGCAACTCAGTTAAAGGAGAGTCCATCATTCCTAAAAACAAATTTATCTGCAAGCCAGATCCATTCCCAACTAATAGCACTATTTGAAGTTACAAGGACCAAGGTCAACAACTAGTATTTCTCTTCTATTCTTAACTTTTACTTCTTTGTTTTTCTTTTCATTTTTATTAGTATTCTTGTTCTTGGCCTTAATTTTTTTATATGCACGTCCTATTCATTTTTGCTTCACTTTTTTAAACTAAAAGACACATTAACATATATGACCTCACTCTAAAATATTCTAGTATATGTTAGTTTCTTTAATAATATATAAAAATGAATGTTAAGGAGAAAAATTTTAGGATTTAAGAAGATGGGGATCAAGAGAAGTAATAATAAATTCCCCTCTTAGGTGTTTTAAAATTAAACAATTTCTCTAGTGTTTAAAATATTTCGAGCTATTAATATAGTTATATCCTTTGTATAATTAATTTGTAGTTTTAAATAATTTCTTGAGTGTTTTAAATATTTTAAAGTACAAAAAGTTATATCCTTTGTATAATTAATTTGTACACATTATTAGATTAAGAAAACTTTACCAGCTCAAAAGAATTTTACCTATTAGATTAAGAAATTTTGATTATTTGATTCCAAATTATAGTTAAAATGATTTTTTTTTTTACTATTAAAGGTGTCAAAAATCATATTCATACCTCCTTTTGTTTATTTTTTGTGTTAAGTAGGTTAGGATAAAGGCTATATAAAATTGTATGTTTACATACTTTTAAATTAAAATGTAAAGAAAAAAAATGAAATTACTAATTGCTACTGTAACAACTATTGACTTATTGTAATCGACTAACTCGCCTTGCAAGCTGGTGTAAATGTCATGGATATTATAGCTCAAATGAATAATTGGAACAGCACAATCAGTCAAAGACCGGTCTATATTACTACTGGGCTTACTACCAAAACAAAAGCACAGCAAGAAACCTGTATAAAGGGAACTTGTTAAAAACAGCTACATTTAACATTTTCATGCCATCACAAACTCATCTCATTTAGGGAGATCAAGCTACCCATCACCCCGAAAAAGAGATAAACACAGAGGAAACACACTGGATAAAACTAGGTGAGTGCCATGATGAGAGATTATAACAGAAGCATCCCACCAAAATACACAACAAAGTATCCGGTTTCTTATTCAAGTATATGGACTAAAACATATTAAGCACCATATCATTATTCATCATAGTCCGAAGAGAGGCCATTCATCCTTGGAGACCAATAATGCCTGCATTGACAAAAATAACTTAATTAATGCTCACTAACCATTAGTTCAAAACATGTCTATAATCAAAAGTCCACATCGAGCAACAGGAATCACGAGAACAATACAAGTAAACATGGCAAACCACATGAAATAAAGGGTACTAGCAGAGGACTTATGAAAATTAGATGAATTCTCAAACAAATGAGAACAATTTTTTTTTTGTGTGCTTGAGCTAGTACTTACCGCAAGCTACTCTGCCACCAGCATTTCCAGTGGTTTTGCTGAGCTCATGCCCACCTGATACAGAGAACATTCGAGGATAAATTGTAAAGAAGAGTACAAAAGACATGCTAATGACTCAATTGTAGATATTTACTTGGGGGAACATGATTTATGGAGCATCAAAATTTGATACCAACTATTACAATATAATAGTTACAGCTACCTCAACCCCTTTTTCAAAGAGTTTGACATTTCATCTTATACATCTGATTATTGCCCTCACCTAGGCTACGCACAAATTAAAATAGATAACAACTTGCAAAGAAGAGTCAAAAAATTGGAAACTTTTGTATATTACCCTTTCCAAGATCATCAGGATCAGCATGAACCACAACAGCCCTTCCGATAATGGATTTTGGTCCTGTAAGAGGAATCTGCAAAGGTACAAAAACAGTGAAGAGTAAAAGTTCATCAGAGTTGTGTATGAATATAGTAGAAAGAAACAGAATAAAATTAAATGACATGGAGGTGAAACAAATACCTGATTGTCAATAATTGAAAAGTTAACAGTACCTGAACCAGATATAAACTAGAAAGAGTTAATAACCCAATCAATATCAAACACCATAGATGAACAAATTATAAAACCATCATAACAGTACGAGGCATGACAATTGAGAGAATAACATAACAAGAATCAACTAGACATTTTCAAAAAATCCACAAAGACTACTGAAAATAAATGTTTAATCTTGTTGAAACATTTTGTACAGATAGTCAATTTAATACATACCGTCATCACCGACATTGACATTTCCAAGATCACCAGCATGACGGTTTTCATCCTCTGGGGCACCATGTTCTTTGCCACCAGGATTGAAATGTGGTCCTGCCAAAAGGAGATAAGCAAATGATGGGCTAAAAAGAAATTCTATGAAAGAAAGTGAGTTCTGATCTCTGATTTCCCTTTTTGTATAGGATAAAAAAACTCTAGGGCTATACCAGTTGACATGCAACCATTTGTTGTGTCCCCAAGGGCATGAACATGGAATCCATGAAGACCAGGCTTGAGGCCAGAAAGGGATCCAGTTACAGTTGTTGGGCCTGGAACATGAAAAGACAAACCAATACATTACTTTGGGCATGAAAAAGAGCAATTAGTTTTGGAACCAACTGTGTCAGAGATTAAATTACCATCTCCTTCCTGTGTGAAGAAGACAGTTCCCTGGACACCTTCACTGCTGTTAAGAACTGCAACTGCTTTCACCATTGTGCTATGTGTTCTGAGCAACACAAAAAAATTAATTAGCTATCCATATGATCAAAGTATAAAATTCTTTAGCATTCAAGACAGATAACAATAATAATGCCACCAGCAGCAGGGGAAAAAAGCATTCCTAATATTATGTCGAAAATAGTAGAAGAAACAAGTAAAAAAATAGGTCAAACTATAATTTCAGGCAAATCAGGAGAATAAAGGAGTAAGAAAACTGAAAGCTGTTGTAGAATCTCTCTAACACTATTGAAGCACAATACAGAATGAGCTTTTAAATATCAAACAGAGTTCCCCACCAAATAAAACTTTTGCACCAAACACGACTTAACTACTTAAGATTATGAAAAGACACCAAGGAACCATAGGGCTAGAACAAACATTACAAGCACATAGAACAAAAGTCCACTAAATATTGAGTAGCGATTAATTTCCACCATACATATATTGACCCAGCTTTAAATAGCTTCACTTTTCACCACATGCCCGTTGTTTTAGACAGTATACGATGTATAATCATTTCTCCCAACTGAATTAACTGAGGTGATTTGGCAGCTGAATCTATAGACAAAAGGAGCATCTACTGACTCGTTCAAGTGATAAAAATTGTTCTCTTTCTTTTTTTTTTTCTTTTGTATCCATTTCAATGACAATCCTTAAAATAAAAGGATCGTTTCTATAATTTACTCTAAAAACACATTATATAGCCAAAAGGGTGTTTCTTTTTTCTTCTTGCTACAATAAAAAGAAGGAAAGACATGAAAAATTATTGCAGCCATCATCAGTTAACTCACCTTGAGCCAAACAAAACGATTAGATATGTGAACAAACAGATCAACCCAAAAGCATAAACAACAAAAACAAAATCAAATCTAACAGTCATGCACGGATCTTTTAAACAGAAAAACTAAAAGATCTACATAAACCCATCACATACACTTCTTCAAAAAAGAAAAAACCAAAGAAAAAAGAACCCATATCGATCAGATCAAAAGATTCAACAAAAACATAAACTTCTTAACATCAGAAGGAAAATAAATTTACCTCAGACCACCCCTTTTCGAGAGAGTGACGAAGAAGGATTGTAGAGAGAGACAGTGAGTAAGCGAGTGAGCGAGCGATTGGTTTGTAGGGGGGTTTTGACCGTTTTATAGGAGTGTGTGAACACCAGCGAAACTCCTTGCTAAGAAAAAGATTGTGTGAAATGTTCTAGGCTTTATCTTCTTCACATACCCGTTTTCGCTGTAAAATGGTAACAAATTACTGCGGGAAAACAATATATTGTTTTACGGTTTCTTGTGTTTGTGGGCTTGTAGTTGGGGGTTTAGGGTTTTTGGGCCTGGTCTCAGTGAAGTTCCAATAGAGTCCGAAAATGTTTTATTGTAAAAATCATTTAATTCAAATTTTAAATTTTAAAAATACCTAACATTTCTCTTCTTAACCCTTAAAGTCCTTTTAACCCTTAAAGTAAAAAAAAAAACTCTCAACTTTGAACACGGCCGCCATAGCCCCAAAGGCAAATTGTCATTAGGGAGGAGGGCAAAACCTCCTCTTCGGCGACCAAATAATCATCTTTAATTTTAGTTTTTATTTTTCTACATTTTTTTCTTTTTTTTTTGCTTTCTTTTTTTTCTTTTTTAGTGATTTTTTCTTTTTGCGGTGTCTCTAGCCTCCAACAACCTGATCGAGGACCCCTTTCACTAGCAACTACAGGGTTAAGGTAAGCTGAGCACCTTTTTGCCATCACACCTCTTGACGACCAAGTAACTCAACTGTCTTTACTAACGAGCTAGTGCTAGCTTTCATTGTATGAAGCTAGCACCCACCATATCCGACCGTGGTTTTCTTTCGATGACGCTTGCAAGGAAATGGCCAAAATGCGCACTTCTTCGTTGTCACCCCCTAGTGGCCATATAGCTTACTACAACCTGCCATGGAAATCGTTCTGAGCAAAGGTTTGTTTTGGGTAGTTTCCGAACTTGGGCGAGATGTCACCATGTGTTGCCTTGCCTTTACCACCTTTGGATCCAACCTCTATTTGCTAATTTTTGCCACTACAAGCCTTGCCACTGGCTTTCATTTCCAGTTTTACCTCTTGCAACTATTTGTATTGTGTGTTAGGTGGTTTTGGTCGGTGTAAGGTTTAGTGTAAACAATGACTATAGTTAAATATAGGGATATTCTTGTAATATACCTCTTATGTGAGAAATTTTTGTGTAATAATCCTCCTAAATGAGGAATATATCTTCCTTGTGAGGTTAAATCCCTTCGAGTTTTGTCTCTTATTATGTGGATAGTCGATCCCTGATTAGAAGGATAGTCAATCCTTCATTAAGAAGGTAGTTAGTTCTTTTTTAGAAGGGTTGATGTGCCTTTATTATAGCTTGACTCTTATATCAAGGTCTAATTTATTTCTTTTCTTAAGAGATTTAGGTCTGGGCATTCGTCCATAAGTATAAATTATGTTGTTTCGTTAATTCTCTACTTATATAACAGTAAACTTTATAATATCTTAGTTTTTTTAATTAATGATATTAAAGTTTAAGAAAATATATATTTTTTAAAAATATATATGTTTTTTAAAAAAATATTTTAATTTTTATCTAAAATTTTATTAACAAAATCAACCATTTGCAAAAAAATAAGTTCTAATTTTATAATCGATCATAATCGATTGAGGATGAATTCATCTGCCGAAAATGTATTGCATTCTATAAAAAAAAAGAAGTTAAATAATTGATTCTCTCAGTTTCTAGTATTATATATATTAAATTATATTAATATAAACTCTTTGTTCTTTTCATAAGATCAAATTACATTAATTTAATAGAGTTTAAAAATGAATACTTTTGATTAAATCTTCTTATTTTTAGGTGTTCTCAAAAAAGATTTATTTTAAATTATGACAAAAATTATTTTCAATATCTTTCTTTTTCTTTTATTCTTTTGATTCATATACCCAAAATAAATAGTGGGAATGTCCGTCACCAAAAGCATAAGGTCAGAATTCGCAAGCAAAAAGATTAAAAGTTGCTCTAATTTCATCAATCAATAGACTCTAAAAGAGTTTTCTTCCAGCAAGCAGTCTTTTTATCCTTTTTCTTGTCTAGTTTGGATCATATATATCATAAATATTGACTAATATCTCAAAAAGTTAAAAGGAATAATATATTTTTGTTGGGTGTCGATTAATTATAGGTGCATGCATGTGGTTTATATGTTAATCGTGTAAATATACATACACAACAGAAGTCTAAAATTAATAATGAACACAATTATATACATATTAATCAAATTAATACAAATTGAGAATGTATCATCCTTGAAGTCTTTGAATTAAATTTTTCTAGAGTCCACCATAAATGAACTATTGTCAATTCTAACAATTAACGGAGGTATGATTGATTGGATAGAATGGCAGCCTATAATCCAGTATTGGTTTAACACTTAAACCTTTTAAATTTACTTTTAATCTAATAAATTGTTTGTTTCACATTTATTCAACTCTTGAATTATAAAACAAATATTTTTGTTATTATAATTGTTGGAATTTGTACTCACATGCCATCCCATTATTGTATGAATATTTTATTTTATAATATTTATCCAATTCATTATTTGTTAAATCGCTAATTGCTATTATTAAATTATTCAATGCTTGTGATGCTACAAACATTATATGATCTGAAGGAGTTCAGATTTGGTCTAAAGAAATTTAGATCAATGCTAAGAGTTAGCATCACTGAAAACTATAAATGCTAAAGGGTTAGTATGTTATATTAATCAGTAAAGTCTAAGTGTTAGAATCTTGTCTGTGACGATACAAAGACCTGAGAATACATTAGTAGTAATATAGTTGCAATAGGCGCTAAGAAATGTTATTATGTAAGTCTATTCTCAAATTATATGTTCTTGATCTTAATTCACCAATGCATGTCTATTGGTGGAATCTTTTTACATAGACCAGTGTATACTATACCTAGATGGTCTAGATGGTTATTCTTAGCTAATCATGGATTTACTGGAAGTTTGTATAGCATACAGGTGTTCAGTAAGAACTGAATATTGAACAGATTCAATAAGGACTCCAATAGACATCCCATGAAGCCGTCAATGAAATGTCCTCTCAAGTTGAGTAGTATACGTAGTCTTTTGACCTGAGTACCACAGTGGACTTAAGTGATCCATCATACTTTGGTTTCACACATATTACAGACCTTTCATGGTGTGACCATTGGGTATGGTCCGATGCTTATAGAGTCTGGTGTGTACAAATATGGAATTCGTCAGCTTACATGGATGAGTTAATATATCTGGATGCTCAGAGACTGTATCTTAAAAAGTCTTATGGCCATAAGCAACAAACCAAGGAAAAAAGTTTCCTACAGCGTTAAACAATATTATAAAAGTATTTTGATATATCATTTATTAAGATACGTGTCTGCAGATAAGTTCACGGATGAGCACATAGAGATTTGACGGTAGTGATCTATATCTCTACTCTTCCAGGATATGATTGGCAGAAGAATTATACGTATGCGCTATAACCTCAACTTGTATGGTCTGCTGCACTGATTTGTAATATCCGTGACGTGTGCATGGGGTATCAATCTCAGACTCACATAATAGTTTTGTTTGACAAATCGGGAGTGGACCTATAGAGTCCCGCAGTGTACTCGTTGTGTACTGAGGTAGCGTACCAGATTGAATAGTTCGATCCAGAAAATTCAAGCAGACTGAACATTTATTTCGATTTCCCTCCGGTCGTGCTTATGTTAAGACTTAAGAGTTAAGTTTATCATTAGTTAACAATTGGTTGTTGACCAATGGGATGTTGACACATGGCACATGTGAGCCAATTATTGTTTGATTTAAAAATTATCAAAATGACCTTATTTGTTGGACAAATAATATTATTATTTTATTAATTAAAATATTTATTGAATAAAATAATAATAATAATAATATATGATATTATTATTTAAATTGAAATCAAACAATTGATTTTTTATTTAAATTAGCATGTGTTTCTACTATGATTTAAAATAATTAAATCATTTGTTTAATATTAATTACATGATAAGATAAGTATAAATGGGTGCATTTATTAATGGTAGGCCTTAAGATGTTTCTTAATAATGAGAAAGTATTTTTTCATTTGGTCTAGATTAAGGCTAAGTTCATTTAAATAATTTTTTATTTTGTTTTATTTTCATTTGGTTTATTGTAAATAATAATAAATAAAACTAATGGAAAATATAATGGATGCAATTAGGTGAAAAAATAAAAGATAATAATAAATAAAACACTAATGAAAAATATAATGGATGTCATTAGGTGAGAAAATGAAAGAAAATAATAAACAAATAAAAGAGCAATTAATTGCTCAATTATTCATCAAAAATTTGTGCAAGAGGTTAAGGGAATGGTAGAGAGAATTTTGAAATGTCAAGTGTTAGAAATTCTCTTAAGTATTGAGAGCAAAAACATATTTTTCATTTTTCCTTCTATTTTTAGTCACTCATACTACAAGATATAAATAAGGATTCAAGAGTGAAATCCTTTATTAGAAAAGCTGTTATTCTAACTTTCTCAAACCCACCGTATTGAGGAACTAGAATTGTGAACGGATTGCTTCAAGGCGGGTACTTTGATTCGACAATATACCAAATGCTTGACAAGGTACTATTTCTCAATCTTGAAGTCTTTTACATTTATGAGATAACATATAAAGTTTATTTGTGTTTATCATTATAAAAATTGTATTCTGCTTATCCTTTACGCATGTATGTATATGATACGTATGTTATATTTGAATGATAGACACAAACTCACATGTATACACTTCAGGTTTAAAATCACTCATAATAATAACCCTAACGAAAATAAAAAAAAATTATTAATTTCAACACTTGAGATAATAAAACAAGAAACAATTTCTTTTCTTTTCTTTCTCTCCAAATGACCGGCCACTTCAAAAAAACATAAAACATTCACTTATGAAATTTTGTTTAATTTTATCATTATATATAAATGCATTTAATTTTAAATTAATTTCATTTAGGTTTAATTTCAATTTAACCTAACCTTAAGGTTAACTCTTAACTAAGTTAAACACTATTTAATAATAAAATAAAATATCTTAATTTTAATAATAAAATAATAAAATATATTAACCTTAACCTAACCTTAAAATTAATTCTTAATCAAGGTTAAGTTAAATATTATTTAATAATAAAATAAAATATCTTAATTTTAATAATAAAATATCTTAACCTTAACCTAACCGTTAACTCTTAATCAAGGTTAAGTTAAATTTTATTTTATAATTAAATAATTAAATATCTTTATTATTTAATAATTAATTAATTAAAATTACATTTATATCTTTACTAAGTTACTAAATTAACCCAAAATGGATCCTACCATTTAACGATATACTTTAGTTAATTTAATCATAGTAATTTATTAGATTTTACTAAAATAAACTATTCACTCCGGTACGCTACCCTAATACATAATGAGTACACTTCATATTGGAAAACTCTCTAGATCTACGTTCAATTTGTCAAATGAAACTATTTTATGAGTCCGTGATCGATACCCCACACACATGTTACGGATATTACAAATCAGCGCACTAGACTATGCAAGTTGAGATCAAAACGCACACATATAATCCTTCCATCATAATACCTTGGATGTACTGGGATATAGATCGACACCGTCAAACTCCCATAATCTCATTCGTAAACTTATTTTCAAATTTGTATCTCTATAAACAATATATGTAAACACTTTTGCGATATTGTTTAACCCTATGAAAAATTCCTTCCCTGAGTTTATTACTTATGGCCATGAGATTTTCTGAGATACAATCTCGGAGCGTCAAATATACAACTTACCTATGTAAGTTGACAGATTCCGTATCTATGCACATCGAGCTCTATGAGCATTGGATCATACTCAGCGACACGTAACAATCAGACCATTAAAGGTCTCTGACATACATGGAATTAAAGTATGGTGAATCACCCACAAGCTTATCATGGCACTCAGGTTAAAGGACCACGTATACTAATCAACTCGAGAGGACCTATCATTGACAGTTTCATAGAATGTCTATTAAAGTCCTTGCGAATCTATTCAATATCTAGTATTAACTTAATATCTGTATATCTATACGAACTTCAACTAAGCTCATAGTCAACTAAGAACAATCATCTATACCATACAGATATAAATATATATCGATCTATATAATTGGGATTCACCAACAGACTCACATTTGGTGAACATAGATCAGGAACACAATGTTTGAGAACATACTTACATGATGACATTTCTTAGCACTTATTGCAACTCTTTACAACTATATCAATAGTAGTATACTCTTAGGTCTTTACCCTATTTTAGACAATGCTCAAATTCTTTAAATATTACTCTCTTATAACCTGTTAACTTTTAGTAATGTTAACTCTTAATATTTATAACTTTCAGTATTGTTAATTATTAACACTGATTTAAACTCTTTTAAATCAAATCTAAGGTATTTTAAATCATATAATGTCTGAAATATTATAAATATTATATTATATATTTAATATTAATAATTTTATTTTAAATATTTATTATATAAATATTAAATAATTAATATTCATATAATATTAAAATTAATAAACATCGTTCCAACAATGTTAATAAAATCGTTAAATTTGAAACAATTTACTGGCAGCTCATTTTGGTGACAAGGAATAAGAAATATTATTAATTTATCATGCACTTTCTAACCACTCGTGTTTCATAAATTAGTGGCCGCTCACCAGCAGCAACAAGATCTTAAGCAAATCAAAATTCAAACTGCATACCAAAAGAAAATGAAAGGTTGGATTGGCTTCTTTTTTGCCAGTTACTCAGACCAGGGCCAAATTTTGACTACTCTAAGACAATGGCATAACTTTTAGCTCTTAAAGAATCAAACGCTTTTCTCAGCACAGTTAAAAAGCACTTTTCAAAAGCAGTTATGGAAAGCATTTTCAAATAAAAGAGCGGTCTAAGAAACACATCATTTGTTTAAAAAAGAAAAAATGAAGCCTTTTCTTGACTATAAGGTTCATTCACATTGCCGCATGAGAACACACATAATTTTAAAGCTAGAAAGGGTAATATATGACACACAGGAAGCAACTGACCAAGTTTCTATCTTCTAGTTGCTTGAACAAACATGGAGAAGAAGAGAAGAAGATATCCCTTCAAGATCAAGATTGACACACATAATTTTAAAGCTAGAAAGGGTAATATATGACACACAGGAAGCAGCTGACCAAGTTTCTATCTTCTAGTTGCTTGAACAAACATGGAGAAGAAGAGAAGAAGATATCCCTTCAAGATCAAGATTGAATAAAATATCAATTGTGTATCAGAAGTCGGTCTCAGTGTGCGATTTTAAGTCTAGATCATGCCCTTTGCGAGATGCTTGCCATAGCTGACTCTCGAGACCTAGTTTCCGGAGCTCTGTCAGGCCACGTTCAACTGTGTGCATGGAGAAAAGTGTTTCCATGAATTATACAAGTTTAACAGACGAAATCTATGTTTATGACATTTTAGTGCTTGCTATGATTTTGTTAAGCCAGCTATCCTTTGAGCTAAAAGAAGTAAATGGCAGTTATCCATGTGACAGCATACATATTTGTCATAAACAAAACTTTTGAAATATCGGATGCCAAGTAACGAAACTATGCTGATATGAAAATTCACAGTAACATGGGAAGGAAGATGATTATGTATTTGGGGTTGGTGAGTGAAGAAAGCGGGATGAGAAAGAGTACCATCAACTACAGCATGTGAGCTAGAAGACCAATTGCTGTGCTCAATCCAGAATTGCAGTCTATCATCTGCTATGTCTGGTTCCAGCCCATGTTTTTTAGCTCTTCTCCAAAAATAAGTAAGCCAGGCCTGCATTTACACATCAAACAAACATACAAGAAGTCATTAGACGTAAACATGGTTGGCAAATGGAGTCCTATCTAATGTGTTTCTCTTTAAATGACTCATAAATATAAAGGCTCAATGCATGCCAAATATTACTGAAATGAACCCACCTGCTTAAACATTGTATCTTCAGACTCCTCTTGACTCAATTCTGAAAATAAATGAATATCCTTTTTAGAAGCTTATATAGGTATAATCTTAAGATAAAGTCTTATTGCTGAAATATGAAAAATAAGGTTTAGTGTGGAAGTAAACAAAAATATATACGAGCATCAGAGGCATAAAAAACCAGTTACCCTGCTAGAATGGATGGAAAATTGCAATTGCTTTGTATAATGGTTTACCGAATGCCTAGAAATCACTAGGTTTTCAAAGAAACTTGGGTCTTGTGCTAATGATAAACTTACCAAATGCCTCAAATTGTCCCTCAGTTGGTAGTTTCACTTCTTCAACAAACATGATCAAAAGAGAAGAACAAAATGGTCAAACCACTTGAATAAGTCATTTATCATGATAAGCTGAACCATAGAGATCTCACAAACAATTTGATCAAAAAAATTCCTGGGAAATAATCAACTACAAGTACATAACTTATCAAACAAGTCATTTGAGAAAAAGAAGCAATAACCAAATAAATGAAACTTCACGATCATATGAAAATATGAAATAATAATTCTAAAATGCCCAAGGTCCAGCAAGTAAACGGGTAGAGAATCTTTCCAGAATAAATTATAAAGCAACACGCCAACAGGGATTTGTAACTATTTTAATAGATAGCTTGGTCATACCAGATTTCATCTGATTTGGGCAACGTTTTTGAGCCATGGTAAGTGCTACTGCCTCCTCTACCTTCATAAGAAAATTTTAATGAGCTTTTCTGTAAACTTAATCATTAGGGAAGATGTCAATATTTTGCATTAAGCAGAGGTAGAAAGAGCAGAAATGACGACATAATAACATTCATGCACACATCATCTGATGAATGATTTCCAATAGACAAGAGAGCAATGCATAATCACATCATTTAAATGATAATCCTAAACTATTTTGTCTGTAGAGTTGTCAGATGCAAGAATATGACAGAAACCTTTAATACAGCCAGTTCCCGCAGACCCTTCTCCACTAAAAGCATACTCTCAATGTTGCCCTCTCCAGAAATGTCTTTCAAGTTTTGTAGAATTTTTTCCCTTTCCTCTGCAGCATTGATCTCTGCTAGGCAAGGCAGCGCACAAAAGAGAAAAAGGACAGTGAGCAAAACTGAGGTATTTATAACCTTCCCCCGCCTCAACAAAATAAAAGAGTTAAATATTGAGCCTATAGGATTAAGTCTCAAGAATGCAGGTAAAAATTGATTCTCAGTGTTTTCTGATGCAACCTAGAGGTGGGAAAAGCCAAAAATAAAACAACACAAAGTGATCAACAGCAATAAATCCATATCTCTGCATCAATTCTTACCTAATGACCCCTCTTCTTTAGCTCTCTGTCCAGCGGCTAATACAATTTCAACTGGAAGAGGTGCAAATGATGACCAATGATCATACTTTGCTTTAGCAATCTCTGTATGAACATCTGCCAAGAAATTGTAGAGCCCTTCAAATGTTAAAGAAGCTTGCATTTACTTGTCTTTTAACTCATTCATGAATTACAAAGCATGAGAGCTACTTTTTTATCATTGCTTTAATCAGATTTATTATGTTCAAATATGAATTGAACCATTTGTTTCGCATACTTGCACTCTTGAAAACAAGTCAAAACCTGGTCTCAAGCTCTAAGCTTTTCCCGAGTCTGTAGGTGTCTATATGTCTCATGGAAATATAGAGTACACAAGTCTAGTGTCGATGCCCTTGAGCTGATATAATAATTCAGTCATGAAATTAAAATAAGAGATCCACTCAACACTTTTGAATTCATCATGTCCTAAATCTTCATTGGTCAAAGCTAACTATAAGGCCTATACATGTATCAAATGCCATTTTCTTTGTGTGTAGACAAGCAGCAAACAAAATCTAGGAAAATTCTTACTCCTGGTTAATGCTAACTATAAGGCCTATACATATATCAAAAGTCAAAGACAAAGCTAGGAAAAAATCTTACTCCTGAAGTTTGAAAATTTAATTTACCGTGTTGAACACATAAATCCCAATACCGAGCAAGCCAACACCTCTTTAGAACAACCTCTTCCTAAAATAATAACTGCAAATCACATAACTATGACATAAAGTAGTAAAGAAAAAAGTAACAAAAAGAAAAGAAAGACCATGTTATGTCGGAAGAAAATCACAACCATCTCTTCCCCAGTCAGTATCATTCTCTGAGTCATGTTTCGAAGTGATCTAATCTCATCCTCTGATTGTTGCAGCTGCTCCAAAGCAGATGCTGCCTCATCGCTAGCAATCTAATTCACAATTATAGAAGTGTATCATAAAAATCTGCAAAGATACATTGATACGACAAACCAAAGAATGAAAAAATTCAAACAAAAGAAAAATAGAAGTTCTTAACACCTCAGCTTCTGTGCAAAGGGCAGCAATCTCTTCAGGTTTACCACTACCAGTCTGCGCTGCTACTTTCAAAGCAGCCTGAAAAAGAAAAGTTGAAACATGTTTGCATATTGAGTTGATTGAATCTTAGAAACTGTTTTCTGACTAATCTCCACATGGACATAAAAATATGCACAGATTAAGTCTTGATTCACAATCACATGCTCAAAGCCATGTAAACTTAACTTGCATATACTCACTGAGCATACAGAAACATTTAAGAGAGCATTGAGCTGACAGTCTAAATTTTAAGAAAATTGTGAAACTACTCTATGCATGTTGTATTTTTCATACTCAGTACTCTTCGTAGTACGCACCTCCCTTTGTTGCAGGGCTGCCTCCTTTCTGAAAAATAGAGCAAGCTAAACAATAAGCATATAAGAGAATGATTTGCAGCATAACATATGCACAAATAAACTTAAATAACTTGCCTGCTTAAAAGGCGGGCTTCTAGTGTTACCCCTTCTCCAAGATTAGCAACCTAAAGAAATTTTTCTGAATCAAATAAATGATAAATGTAGGAAAAGTAATGAATGAAAATGCTTAAAAGAGATCTTGCCGATGTCAGTACAGAGGCCACAAAACCGTAAACCAAATATATGCTAACTATTTTCCTGTCTGCTTACCATTTTAAAAAAATTGTGGAAGAAACCACTTGTAAACGTTGTTGCTGTTGTAAATTTAAAATCTTACTTATCACACTTTTAACCAAACTATTTTCACTGACATAGGGACAGCATATATCTGCTAACGCACTAAAGAATAAAGTAATTTCAATAAAAAACAAGAGATTACCTGTTTCTCGAGCTGCCGAGCTCTTGCTTCAGCTTCCTCACACCTCTCCTCTGCAAATTGAAGCTGAGGAGATACATATCAGTGATATCATAATGGATAACCAAAACATGACATGAAATGACAATACCAATATAATCATACTGGAAAAATCATGTTCTTCTCAAACATGTGGACATCATCTTTTTGTAATACACGTGTATTATATATATAAAGTTTAGTGTAAGTTTAAAAAAAAATTAAAAATAAAAAAAAAGAAAGAGAAATAGAAGCGGTGGCGCTTTTATATATATATATATATATTTGTTTTGTTTTCTTCATTTAAGAAGAAAGAACTTAAAACAGAAGAAGAAACGAAACAGAGAAAGAATTAAGAGAAAGTAGAGAGAAAGAGAGAAAGAGAAAAGAGGGAAAAGAAAGAAAAGAAAGAAGAAAGAAAAGAAAGAAAGGAAAAAGAAAGGGAAAGGAAGAAAACAAAAATAGAAAAGAAGAGGGAAACCGAGAAAGGAAGAAGAAGAAGAAAAAGAAGGAAAAGAAAAGAAAAAGAAAGAAAATAGGAAATTTTAGGAAATTAGTTGGGTAGTCAGAATTATACCTAGTGGTTTAGCGGGTAATAATTTTACGATATTAGAATATTTAAATTTTAATATTTATAATACATATCGGTACTAATGATGTATTTTTACACCCTATGATATAGGAGGTGTGCCGATAGCGAGTCACTTTTGTGAGTGGATAATTATATATATTTTATATGTTTTTAATACAACTAATTATGATTTAATTACGCGTTATCAGATTTAGTTATGATTTATTTTAGACAGAAAAATATTTATACTATTTAGTATATTCAGAAATATTTTAGAATTTATTATAGTACAGTTTATAATTATGTTCAGTACAGAAATAATTATTTCAGAATAATTATGGCCATGATATTATATTATAGTAGTTTTTGAACCACCATATGCGTACCCTCCCCTTTAATGTAGTTGCTCTGCGCATGCGTTAGACCAGTTTAGTTTGCTCTGCCCGAGCAATGTAACATTTCGCCGGGTTAGACCAGCTTAGATCCCCCGCTCTGCCTGTGCGTGAGTTACTCCGCCAGGTTAGACCAGATTTTTCCCGAGTACAAGTTTGGTGTGGTTTTCAGTATATATATGTAGTACATGTTTCTAGAGTTATGTTACATATATTCAGCTTGATAATAGATTTTATGATAGTTTGCGCTTTCAAATCCCAGTATTATGTCATGATTTTAATTTCAGCACAATTTTTATGACAGTTCATATTTTCAGTACAAGTTTATTGATTACTCAGTATACAGTTTTATAATTATTTTATCATACAGATTTATACGTGTATAATACATATAAAGTATATGATATTTTTAGATTATGTCCACTCACTGAGCCACAAGCTCACCCTTTTTTCTATTTTCCCTATTTTTCTCAGGTTGTCACAGGAATTTGTGCAGTGTGATACAGTCATCACATTTTGAGGTTGGGCCAACGTGCATAGCTGCATAAGTGTCTCAGTCTGTGTATTTGTATATGTTTTGTATAGTGGAGCACATGTGTATACTTTTTGTTGAGGCATGTAGCCTTATTGTATCATATGTATGAGTAAAGAGTATGTTAGTCACATGTCATCGCAGGATCTGCCTCGATTCTCGAGAAGGGCTCGGGTCGGGTCCTGTCAGTTTGGTATCAGAGCATGATTTTAGATTCTGTAGACTAGTACATGATACATGCATATTAGAGATGTCATTAATAAATTGTTGCATTTTATAGATTTTCATCATGCGTCCACGTGGCCGACCTCGCACGAAACTTGTGGCTGAACTGGGAGCTCCTTAGTATCAGATAGAAGGAAGGAATCTATTAGAGAGGAAGTAGCTGAGTCAGTTCCCCCTGTACCCATACCTCAAACTCAGCCTGATCCTATTGTAGAGGAGATACTCCCTCATCCAGTACCACAACCTGTGATACAGCCTACACAGGGACAGCCTGATAGACCTGCCCTAGAGCAATTCATAGATAGACTGGCTCACTTAGTTACAGTTGCAGTGGAGAGACAAACACAGGGACCACCTAAGAGAGAGAACACAATAGAGCGTGTTCGTAGTTTGGGGGCAGAGAATTTTTCAGGCACTACAGAGCCAGCTGATGCAGAGTCATGGTTGACTAGAGTAGAACGGATATTTGATGTTATGAGATGTACTGATGATGAGAGGGTTTCCTTTGCTACATTTTTACTTGAGGGTGGGGCATACCACTGGTGGAGATCAGTATCACGTAGATATGGAGGGGTGATTAGCTGGGCTGATTTTTGTAAAGAATTTAATGTTAAATTCTTTCCTATGGTTTACCAAGACATCCAGGCTAGTAAGTTCTTTGAGCTAGAACATGGATTGATGACAGTAGAGGAGTACGAGAACCGTTTTATAGAGTTATCGAGGTTCGCTTCTTATGCAATACAGAATGAGAGGGATAAATGTAAGAGGTTTAAACAGGGCCTTAGAGGCAATATCATGACAACAATTACAGCTATGGGGCACATTGATTTCAATGAGTTGGTAGGGGCTGCAATGAGAGTTGAAAGAAGCCTAGTAGAGGCACGCAGAGCCCAGTCATTCAAGTAGAGACCAGGCCATAGTTTGTCAGTTGGTGGATCAAGTAGCAGTAGAGCATCTGGAGGAGAGACATCCTATGCAGGGTATTCTGGTAGACAACGGTATGGTCAGAGCCCTATGCTATCAGGAGGACAGAGACAGAGTTCTAGTCAGAGTTTTGTGCCTCCATCTGTTGGAAGCAATATAGGGAGTCAGAGGCCCCGATGTGGTAGCCAATTAAGTAGTAGTGCAAGCATAAGAAGGTACCCTCAGTGTTCCATGTGTGGGAGGAGTCATGAAGGACAGTGTCTGAGAGGTTTTAGAGGTTGCTACCATTGTGGACAAGTTGGACACTTGAGGAGAGATTGCCCTCATCTTCTTCGAAGTAGCAGCTTAGCACAGAGTATAGCTTCTCAGGGTTTTCAAAGTGGCAGTGGCAATATTCAGAGACATGGAGGATCTCAGACATGAGAGCTTATCTCTAGTACTGGTGTACAACCTAGAGTTTTAGGAGCTAATAGAGATCCACAGAAGGGTTAGCCAGGTCGACCTCATAGCCAGGCACGTGTATTTGCTTTAACTCAGCAAGAGGCACAGGCTACCCCAGATGTTGTTACAGGTATGCTGACTATTTTTGGCCGAGAGGCCCATATTTTAATTGATCCAGGCTCTACGCATTCTTTTATTTCCCGTATCTTTACTGTGCATGCAGATAGAATGTTAAAACCCCTAGATTGTAGTTTGGTGGTAGCCACACCAGTTGGAGAATCATTATTGGCTGAGAATTTATTTCGGGGTTGTGTTATCAAAGTGGGTAATAGTGAGATAGTAGCAGATTTAATTCCTCTTGCTATACATGATTTTGATGCAATACTTGGGATGGATTGGTTAGCTAATCATCATGCTACTATAGACTGTTTTCGAAAGGAAGTTATATTCAGAAGACACGGAGAGCCTGATATTGTTTTTTGTGGAGAGCGACAAATTCTTCCATCATGTGTTATATCTGCTATGACAGCTAAACGGTTGCTCAGAAAATGATGTTCAGCTTATTTGGCACATATTATTGATACCAGAGTCAATGGAGTTACATTAGAAGATATTCCAGTGGTAAGAGATTTTCCAGATGTATTTCCTGAAGATCTTTTAGGCTTACCACCAGATAAAGAGATTGTTTTTGGTATTGATTTGGTTCCAAACATAACTCCTATCTCCAAAGCACCATACAGAATGGCTCCTTCAGAGTTAAAAGAATTGAAGACTCAGTTACAAGAATTGGTAGATAAGGGTTTCATCAGACCTAGTGTATCACCACGGGGAGCACCAGTATTGTTTGTTAAAAAGAAGGATGGAACTTTGAGGCTATGCATTGATTATCGGGAGCTAAATAAAGTCACTATACGCAACAAGTATCCACTCCCTCGCATTGATGATTTATTTGATTAGTTACAGGGTGCAAAGATTTTCTCAAAGATCGATCTACGATCAAGATATCATCAGTTAAAGATTAGAGATACTGATGTGGCTAAGACTGCTTTCAGAACTCGATATGGGCATTATGAATTTTTAGTAATGCCATTTGGGTTAACTAATGCTCCAGCTGCATTCATGGACCTTATGAATAGGGTATTTCGTCCCTATCTTGATCGATTTGTTATAGTTTTTATTGATGATATTCTTGTGTGTTCACGGAGTACTGAGGAGCATGTAGAGCATTTGAAGATAGTGCTACAGATTTTGAGAAATAAACAGTTATATGCCAAGTTCAGCAAATGTCAGTTTTGGCTAGATAAAGTTGCATTTCTGGGCCATGTGATCTCAGCAGATGGAATTTATGTGGATCCTCAGAAAATTGAAGCTGTAGTAAATTGGGAGCGACCAGCTAGTGTGACAGAAATTAGAAGTTTTCTCGATCTAGCAAGTTATTATCGAAGATTTGTTAAAGACTTTTCTAAAATTGCTGCACCACTTACAAAGTTGACCAGAAAAAATGTAAAGTTTGTGTGGACTGATGAATGTGAAGATAGCTTCCAAAAGCTTAAAAAGAGATTGACTTCAACTCCTGTTCTCACTCTTCCATCTGGCACTGAAGGATTTATAATTTACAGTGATGCTTTTAGACAAGGATTAGGTTGTGTATTGATGCAGCATGGTAAGGTGATAGCTTATGCTTCTAGGCAGCTTAAGAAGCATGAGTTAAATTATCCAACTCATGATTTAGAATTAGCAGTAGTAGTATTCGCCTTGAAGATTTGGAGACATTATCTATATGGTGTTACATGTCAAATCTTCACTGATCACAAAAGTTTGAAGTATTTGTTCACACAGAAAGATTTGAATCTGAGACAATGAAGATGGTTAGAGCTAAGAAAATATTATGATTGTACAATTGATTATCATCCGGGTAAGGCAAATGTGGTAGCAGATGCACTCAGCAGGAAGTCTTCTAGCTCCATTACTTATTTGAGAGTGACTTATCTTCCATTGTTAGTTGAATTAAGATCTATGAGGGTTGAATTGTCTGTAGCCAAATCTGGAGTCCATCTAGCACATTTTAAAGTTAGGCCTATGTTGATTGATCAGATTCGAGAAATGCAAGATCAGGATCCTAATTTAGTTAAACTTAAGCAAGAAGTAAAGAATGTAATGCGAACTGATTTAACGTTGAAAGCTGATGGGACATTAGTTATGGGTAATAGGTTTTGTGTTCCGAATAACTCAGAGTTAAAGAAACAGATTTTAGAAGAGGCTCACAGCTCAGCTTATGCTATGCATCCTGGTAGCACTAAAATGTATCGTACTCTGAGAGAACATTACTGGTGGTAAGGTATGAAAAGAGAGATTGCAGAGTTTGTATCTCACTGCCTGATTTGTCAGCAGGTTAAGGCAGAACATCAGAGGCCAGCAGGATTATCTCAACCACTTTCAGTTCCTGAATGGAAATGGGAACATATCACCATGGACTTTGTTGTTGGGCTTCCTCGTACTCGAAGGGGTCATGATAGTGTTTAGGTGATTGTTGATCGACTCACAAAGTCTGCTCATTTCCTGCCTTATAAGATTTCATACTCATTAGATAGGCTAGCTAATTTGTATGTGAGTGAGATTGTACGGTTACATAGAGCTCCAGTGTCCATCGTATCAGATAGAGACCTTCGATTCACTTCTAGATTCTGGCATAGCTTACAGAAGGCCTTAGGCACTAAACTAAACTTTAGTACAGCTTTTCATCCTCAGACAGATGGGCAGTCGGAGAGAACTATACAGATTTTAGAGGATATGCTCAGAGCTTGTATGTTGCAGCTTAAAGGTAATTGGGATGATTATTTACCATTGATGGAGTTTGCATATAATAATAGTTATCAGTCTAGCATTCAGATGGCGCCGTATGAGGCTTTATACGGAAGAAAATGCAGAACTCCGATTTGTTGGGATGAAGTTGGAGAAAGAAAATTGTTGGGTCCAGAGATTATTCAAGCCACTAGTGAGAAGGTCAATATTATCAGAGACAGACTCAAGGCAGCTCAAGACAGACAGAAGAGTTATGCAGATAAACGCCGTAGACAGCTAGAGTTTGCAGTAGGAGACAGAGTCTTTTTACGGATCTCACCATAGAAGGGTGTGCTTCATTTTGGGAAACAGGGAAAACTAAGTCCTAGATATATTAGGCCATATGAGATTCTAGAAAGGGTTGGTGTGGTTGCGTACCGCTTAACATTACCACCTGAGTTGTCACGCATTCATGATATGTTTCATGTTTCTATGTTGCGGAAGTATATACCTGACCCTTCTCACATTCTAGATACTCAGCCAGTTCAGTTGAGGACAGACTTGACTTATGATAAGGAACCTGTTCAGATAATGGATTATCGCCAACAAGTACTACGTAATAAGACTATACTGCTAATTAAAGTCCTATGGAGGAATCATGCAGTGGAAGACGCTACATGGGAGCGAGAGGATCAGATGAGAGTTCAGTATCCTCATTTGTTTCAGAGAGGTATACGAATTTCAAGGACGAAATTTTTATAAGGGGGGAGGAATTGTAATACATGTGTATTACAATAATACACGTGTATTATATATATAAAGCTTAGTGTAAGTTAAAAAAAAAGAGAGAAATAAAAGCGGTGGCGCTTTTATATATATATATATTTGTTTTGTTTTCTTCATTTAAGAAGAAAGAACTTAAAACAGAAGAAGAAACGAAACAGAGAAAGAATTAAGAGAAAGTCGAGAGAAAGAGAAAAGAGGAAAAAGAAAGAAAGGAAAAAGAAAAAGAAAGGGAAAGGAAGAAAAAAAATAGAAAAGAAGAGAGAAACCGAGAAGGAAGAAGAAGAAAAAGAGAAAGAGAAAGAAAAAGTAGGAAAAGAAAAGAAAAAGAAAGAAAATAAGAAATTTTAGGAAATTAGTTGGGTAGTCAGAATTATACTCAGTGGTTTAGCGGGTAATAGCTTTACGATATTAGAATATTTAGATTTTAATATTTATAATACATATCGGTACTAATGATGTATTTTTACACCCTATGATATAGGAGGTGTGCCGATAGCGGGTAGATCTCAGAATCCAGACCCAGCTCAGGATTAGCGCACTTTTGTGAGTGGATAATTATATATATTTTATATGTTTTTAATACAGCTAATTATGATTTAATTACGCATTATCAGATTTAGTTATAATTTATTTTAGACAGAAAAATATTTATACTATTTAGTATATTCAGAAATATTTTAGAATTTATTATAGTACAGTTTATAATTATGTTCAGTACAGAAATAATTATTTCAGAATAATTATGGCCATGATATTATATTGTAGTAGTTTTTGAACCACCATATGCGTACCCTCCCCTTTAATGTAGTTGCTCTGCGCATGCGTTAGACCAGTTTAGTTTGCTCTGCCCGAGCGATGTAACATTCCGTCGGGTTAGACCAGCTTAGATCCCCCGCTCTGCCTGTGCGTGAGTTACTCCGTCAAGTTAGACCAGATTTTTCCCGGGTACAAGTTTGGTGTGGTTTTCAGTATATATATGTAGTACATGTTTCCAGAGTTATGTTACATATATTCAGCTTGATAATAGATTTTATGATAGTTTGCGCTTTCAGATTCCAGTATTATGTCATGATTTTAATTTCAGCACAGTTTTTATGACAGTTCATATTTTTAGTACAAGTTTATTGATTACTCAGTATACAGTTTTATGATTATTTTATCATACAGATTTATACGTGTACAATACATATAAAATATATGATATTTTCAGATTATGTCCACTCACTGAGCCACAAGCTCACCCTTTTTCCTATTTTCCCTATTTTTCCCAGGTTGTCACAGGAATTTGTGCAGTGTGATACAGTCATCACATTTTGAGGTTGGGCCAACGTGCATAGCTGCATAAGTGTCTCAGTTTGTGTATTTGTATATGTTTTGTATAGTGGAGCACATGTGTATACTTTTTGTTGAGGCATGCAGCCTCATTGTATCATATGTATGAGTAAATAGTATGTTAGTCACATATCATCGTAGAATCTATCTCAATTCTCGAGGAGGGCTCGAGTCGGATCCTGTCACTTTTATTGGATGAATAGTTCTGTAACAGCAATATCCACATGATGGTACTCTTTTTATGTCTTTTCATTTAAAGATAACTATTGCACACCTCCACTCAGTTCTTAATCACAGAGGAAAAATTGATGCATATGAGAAAGATAAGATTCTTCTACGAATTGAGCATTTTGTACAACTAAACCCAACTCAAACAATTGCACCATGTATGTTCCAAATTAAAGAGAGAGAGAAATGGCTTCACCTTTTCAAGTAAACCATCATTTTCTTCCTGTAGTATGTCAAGCTGCCATGAAATTCACACTTCATTAGTGCAATGTGCAAAAAGATAAAAGACTATACCCAGCTCCTGATTTCTGAGTCTGTCAAATCAGAACATTGGGGAAAACTTATCTTAAAACGGAATGAAAACCAGGTATATATATACATAAAAACTGCCTATATTCTAATTTAAAAACGTTATAAGTACAAACCACGGACCTTAGAGCAAATATATTATCAGTTGAAAAGGGCAATACCTCGTCTTGTAGAGCAGAAGCTGAACGCTGACTGCCAGCTTCCCTTAAGTTGTCCGTACTTCCAAAATCTACTGAAAATCTTATTATTGACAGTGAGTACAGAGTTAGGCAGATAATATGCGTGTATAAAAGTGATAAAGGAACCAAATTGGAGACAATAACACTACAACACTTAACACTAATTTGCAGGATTGGAGTGATATTAAGTCACTCAACAGAAAAGCGTTATGCAGTCCATACTTTAGTATCAGAGCAAATCTCTTGAAGTTTAAACCGATGAAAAACTAAGACAAGAACTGCTTACATCCATAGCCACCTATTGCAGGAATATATGAATTCTTCACGTAATGATAATTTTTTTCTGAAATTATTTGATGTTGCCAAGAATTCAACAAAAACATTTACAGACAAAATATCTTGTTATGAAGCAGAGGAGTGGCCTCAGATTGAAAAAAAGTCAATTTCCTCACTTTCATGTACTTAAACTTGAAGTAAGAGATTAAAAAAGATCCACATAACATTAGTAAATGGAATTGGAAAAAAATAACATTTCAAGATTCAAAGCTTCCTCAATAGAGAAGAGGAAAAATGTAATGATGTTAATGATACGAGTAGTCAAATAAAAATTACATAATCTTAGAACGATAGAATACCTTTTATTCTTCCAATTATCAACAGGCATCTCCGATGAAGTTGCTGATGTATGAGGCCTTAGTGATATAGGTACTGCAGATGGTACCATATTGACAGTTTTGACTCCCAAATTTTGGGGAATAGCTGATGTAGAACGAGCAGATGAAGGTTGTCCTAGAGAGTCAGTTGATTGAGATGATCGATCAGTCATAGAAGAATGTACAAATTCCACAGATTGAGATGGCCCTTCAACTGAAGTTGAAGCAACTGACGATGCTTGTTCCACAGAACGAGCACTTGATGTTGAACGTGCAGAAGGAAGTTCTTCTTGATTGGTTCGAACTGACTAATAGCAAAATATAATGTCCTTAAGAGTTACATAAGTAATAAGCATTTCAAGAAAAAAGCCAGTAACAACTGCACATATTGATAGCTTTCCATAATTAAGTCTTTAAGTTTACATGAATTACATTTTATAACTTGCCCAATTAGACACCATGCACATGCCAGTTGCCAAGTTAACATTAGACAAAGGTTCATGAAAGAATGGAGTACTTAAACCAACAAGCAATTTATTCTATTGACATGAAAGGTGGTTATGAAATCTTAAAAAATTGACCAACTTTCAAGTAGACACCATTCTAGTTTTTGCTCAGCATTTCCTCATCATTGAGCTACGCACATAATTAGAATAAAAAAAGTTTGGAATTTCTTATTAGAATGAGTGCATATCATCCTACTAGCTTCAATATATATAACAACATAAAGAATTAATTAACCAAATGTTAGACTATCATAGCCACAACCATATAAGTGAACTTAGATAAGCTTTAAGCAATATACTCTATTTCTAGTCCAAGAATTTATGATACATGGATCAATAAATGGAATCCATACAACATTATAAATTATCTATTTATACATATGCTTCTGTATTATTAGCTTGACTTGACAAAATGCAAATTAATCACAAATCTAAGTTATAACAGCTGGTATGCCAATTACCATAGCAGAAGGTTGTCGCATCACCATTCCACTAGCACGACCAATAGTTGTCCTTCCACCTGAGGACCTAGAAGAATATGAAAGGTCATCGGCATCATTGTCTTCTTCAGTTGATTGATTTGCCGTTGGCTTTGAGTTCTTTTGGGCTGCACTTTTGATCTGTGCTTTATAATAATCAAAGTAAGATCCTTTACATCTACAATACCCAAGACATGAAGGATTTCAAAAATAAAACATCAACCAACTAGAAGGCATAACGCAGATCACAGAATCTTTTATTTGTGCCAAAGCAAGAATAATACATTTGTTGAACCAAAATAATAAATTTGGTTCTTAAGTGAAATTATTAAAACTAATAGTCCATTACTGACCAGAATAATCTCGTGCTCTGATGCCGAGTGCATCAACTTAAAAACTTATCAATAGAGCTCATGTAAAAGAAAGATACGTCTGATCTATGACATTGGCTACAATTACTTCCTAACTCTACAAATTGACAAGTTTCAATATGGATTCAACAGTTTTTGAACTATTATCTACAATCATTTTATCTTAGAAATGAATGGTTATCTTAAAATCTATAACGATATGCAAATCAATTCAATCTAGCGGTCCAATACTAAGGGAGAAGATGCACATTAAATCAAATACATCAACTACAAGCTTCCATTTGAATTAACAGTATCATAATGACTAGTATATGGGATCTTTTTAGCTTCAACTAGACTTCTGTGCATCATCACACAATGTGGCATTTGCTAAATTGGGCTTAAGAAATGCAATATACAAGTCAAGAATCTAAACCAATTTCAGCAGACAATTACCACTGGAGAGGATGACCTCATGGACCTTCCAGTAGCATGTCCAACACTGGCTGTACCGCTCACTTTGCTGTAATCATAGTTGTCATCAGCTTTTTGGTTCGACATCTTTTGAGCAATTGTTTTAGGCTATATGTTTCATCACACAAATCAAAATAGGAAACCATTGTCAATTTCTACACATGCAAATTAACAAGTAAAGAAGCTTAAAGAGATTATATATCCAGTGCTATGTATTTACAAAAATGCTAAATTACCAGAGGAGAACGCGACCGCATTGCTCTTCCTCCACCAAGCCCAATGCTTGCCTTGCCACTCACCAAGCCAAAATCATAGTCCTCATCAGTATCGTCTTCAGCTGGTGGGGTTGTCATCATTGGTGTACGCTTTTGAGCCATGTTTTTCTGCTACAAGTTACAGTTTTATTCTATAAAAGAACTTACATGTTTTGTCTTCAATTTCCATGAAACAAGCACTAAAAGACCATAAAAGGGATTAAAAAAATTCACTACAATGTAAAACACCGACTATTGCAGAATCTGTAAAATGGTTTAAAAATAAATAAATAAGTGACATTTAGTTTAAATTTTAGTTATCCAAAAAGAGTGCAAGTTGATATTGTTTTCAATTGCCAACATCTGCACCAGAAAATGACTATACGAGCAAAAATATACTCCAAATAGAAAAAAATATATATTTAAAAAAATCATCGTTTTTTTTGTCATTATTTTTTTACCAATGGAGAGCGCGACGGCATTGCTCTTCCACCACCACCGCTACCAGCAAGTCCGATAACCCCGGCCCCACCGGCGCCGTAGTCGTGAGAACCATCCTCCTCCTCGTCGTCGTCATCTTTGTCATCAGACGGCTTATGCGCCATGACCGCAGCCAATCTTTGTGCTGCAGCTTTTGTTTGCGCTTTTCTCACATTTGACACGCCAACTGATCCTGTTCGCTTGTGCCGGCTAGCCGACAGTCCCGCCGGCGATCCCGGTGCGTCATTTACACCGGTCTTCTGTCGTATGTACACCGGTTTCATTCTATTTTCCATATTGCTTATGCAACAAATTCAGAACAAAAAAAACGATGGTAAAATGATCAAAAATTCACATTGAACAATGTGTGTAAGCTTGTTATTGATGATAAAATAAAATTAATAAAATGATTTGAATTATTAGGATTTTTGGAAAAAGATTTTTTTTTTTTTTTTTTTTTTTGAGTTGGTTTTTGGATTGTGTTTGAATATGATGAAATATGAGACGAAAGAAAAGAAAAAAAACGATCCGATGGTTGAGGCAAAAATGGAGGGAAAAAAAATAGCGGACGTTTCAACGGTTATAATCTTTGAAGTTTCCAAAACCGAGTAGTGCCTTGAAATTACATAACTGCACCGGAATCTTTATAAAAATATATATTAGTTTAATCTATTCACACTATACACTGGAAGACTCGAATATCTATCGGTTATGTAGGAAGATGTGTTTTAGTATCAAAATAACTAAATAAGTTACAAACATACGAGCCCTCTTATGTTTCCAATTTCAAGCCATAGGGTTCGATTCTTGGGATAAGGGATAAAATTATTTGTACTAGACATTTTATTGTTAAAAATTTATTTTTTAATAATTTTAAATTTTAATATTTTTATTAATAATACATGAGTATTAAGAGTTTAGAATACATATTTGAACTTAAGGTCATTAGATTTTTCTTTGATTTGGTTAAATTTGGGCAGCGGTAGAAAATTGATTTTTGTTACCAATTCTTTGGTTGAGCAAGAAGAAGAGAAAGTTGCGGGAGAGAAAGAAAGAGAAAAGAGAGAGAGGGAGAAACCTTATCATGTACAATAAAAAATTATAAACTCAACGGGCCAACCTCATAATATATAGAATGAGGGTAGGGACCTTCTCTTAATAAAAAAATATACAATACTCATCCTATTATGAGTCACAAATAATATTCATAAATGGTCACATTTGTTCAAATAATATACTATTAAATACGTGTGTACTAAATGACTTACTAACAATATTGTGATCACTAACAGAATAAGTTAGACGAAAATGCTCTAAATAATTTAACATCAATCACGTAATAATCTGACTTTGTTTAACATTAAAAAGAATAATTATGCCAATCAACCAAAAATAGGAAGATTGAATAAAATATTCTAACAATCTCTCACTCGGATGGCATAAGCCATTCCAATAAAATAAAGCCTATATCCAGATTAGTCTATATGTGACTTCATCAAAGGATGTCAAATGCAAGCATATCACCCAAAACACAATAATGTTCAAAATGTGCCTATAAGCATTAAGTTACATAGGCATCGACAGGATGCACAACATACAACAAAATACTTATAAACACGTGACATAAAAGTAGTATACAAGTGTGATATGAATATAACATGACAAAATAATCAACATATCCATTTTCATAAGGTCCTCACATTTTACCAAAATAGGACTAATACAAAATGTCTTTGAGATACTCGCATATCTTTCTATAATAAGACTACAACAAAATGTCTCTAAGATGCACTACTTTCTTAAAACCAAAATGAAGCTAAATCATAAAATTAAGCACACTGAGACAGGTCAAATGCCTCAGATCACAATATCGATACAATATAATGTCATATCCATAAAATGTGTACATAACAATATATATGGCAAATCATCAACATAATATGCATGCACGTCACAAAAATGTGAACAATCACATAAATCTATTACAGTTGCAACTGATTTATACAATCTAGAGCTCCCACTATCACATTACAATAAAAGACTCTATTAATCTCATATGAGTCACATGCTCACTAAAGACTTTGGGAGGTAAGCATTTAGTTTGTAGGTCAGCTAACATAAGCTCTGTAGGAATATGTTCAATAATAACAAAAGATTGAGCAACTTTCTCTCTCACAAACAGATACTTAATATCAATATGCTTGGAGCATGAGGAACTCCTAGCGTTACGAGAGAAAGCAACTGCTACAAAATTATCATAATAAATCTTCAACGGCTTCGATATGGATAATATAAAATCTAGCCCTAAGAAAAAATTCTGCATCTAAATAGTATGACATGTAACCTCATAACATGCCACATACTCTGACTCCATTGTTGAGGAAGCTATAAGTGTTTTCTTAACACTTTTCCAGGAAACAGCTCCTCCAGCCATCATAAATATATAACCAAAAGTGGATTTTCTGTCATCTGGACAACTCGCATAATCAGCATCAGAATATCCAACCAAGTCAAGAGTGTTAGATTGCTGATATGTCAACATAAAATCTTTGGTACCTTGCAAATATCTGAGCACATTCTTTGCTGTTTTCCAGTGAATAATGCCTGGATCGCTCAAGTATCTCCCAAGTACACCAACAGCATAAGCTATATCAGGAAGTGTACAAACTTGAGTATACATCAAACTACCCACAATTGATGCATATGGGACTGTCTGCATATGAGTCTTATCACTGTCACTCTGTGGACATTGAGATTTTGACAAAATGTCACCTTTCATAATAGGCGCTTTCCCAGGAGCACATGACTGCATATTGAACTTATTCAGAATGCGTTCAATATAGCTTTTTTGAGACAATCCAAGAACACCTCTAAATCTGTCACAAAGAATCTCGATCCCTAAAACATAATGGGCCTCTCCCAGATCCTTCATATCAAAATGATATGACAATATGTGTTTTGTCTTAAATAAAAGATCAGTGTCATTAGCTACAAGTAATATATCATCAATATAAAGAATCAGAAAAATATAACTACTCTTACTGATCTTTAGATTCCATTTGATGTAGCTCTAAATTAAAATGAGCTACCAATGCCATAATAATTCGAAATGAGTCTTTGGTAGAAACGGGTGAAAAGATTTCTTTATAATCAACATCTTCTCTCTGACTAAAGCCTTTGGCCACAAGTCTGGCCTTATACCTTTCTACCTAACCGCTGACATCTCTCTTGTTTTTGAAAACCTATTTACAACCAATCGACTTACATCTATCTGGCAAATTAACTAAATCCCAACAATATTATGGCACATAGATGTCATCTCATCATGCATGGCATGTACCCAAGATGAGGATTCAGAACTACTGATTGCCTTTTTAAATGTAATAGGATCCAAGAATATATTAATATCAAACTCATGTTCCTGCAAGTAGACCACATAATCATCAGAAATTGCAGGTCTCCTAATCTTGCTAGATCTCCTCAATGGTATATCATCAGTATTAACCTTTATAGCCATGTCTACTTTATCATTATGAGACTCTAACTAAGGAGGAACTTTATCATGATCAACATATGGTGATCCCATTATAAGAGTCAAAGATAATGGAATAGGCAAAACCACACAATCGTCTCACAAAGTAATATCACGAGACTCAAAACTCTTACTATTATGGTCATCCTCAAAATAAATTGTGTGATCAATCTCAATGATTCTAGTAGTATGTGAAGGACAATAAAACTTAAAAACCCTTGAGCCTATGCAATAGCTAATAAAATGACCACTAACAGTTTTCGGATCAAGTTTCCTTGATTGTGGATTATAAGGTCTCACTTCTGCTTTACAGCCTCAAACATAAAAATGGCGCAAGCTGGGTTTCTTTCCTAACCATAATTCATAAGAATTTTTAAACACTGACTTACTCGGTACTTGATTAAGAATATAAGTTGCAATCCTTAATGCTTCACCTCACAAAAAATTAGGTAAAATAGAGTTACTAAGCATATACTGCACCATATCTAGAAGAATACGATTTTTGTGTTCTGCAATCGCATTCTGTTCAGATGTCCCAGGCATAGTATACTAAGCAACTATGCCACATTCTTGGAAAAATCTAGCAAAAGGTCTAGGATTACGCCCAGTTTCATCATATCGCCCATAATACTCACCACCTCTATCAAATTTTACCGCCTTAATCTTCTTTCCTTTCTAGAGCTCTACCATAACTTTAAAAGCTTTAAAGGCATTTAAGGAATTAGATTTTTTCAATAAGAAGCTCCATATGACCATAAGGAGAAAAGTCATCTATAAATGTGATAAAATATCTATAACCCCCTATAGCAACATGAGTAAATGGCCCACAAATATCAGTATGTATTAACTCTAAAACCTATTAACTTCTACTAGTTTTATTTCTCTTGGTTTTAGCAATGAGCTTACCCTTGACACAATCAATACAGGTGTCAAAATCAAAGAAGTCCAAGTTATGAAGAATACCATCTCGAATGAGCCTTTCCATCCTTTGTCTCGAAATGTGACTCAAACGCTTATGCCACAACATAGAGGAATTATCATTCATTCTCTCACATTTTAAGCTAACAACATTTATAACATGAGCATTAGAAGAAGATTGGCTCACATCATGAGATAAATCAATCATATACAAGTCGTCACATAGAGTGCCAGTACCAACAAGCATGGAATTATAAAATAAACTTACTTTTCTGTCATCAAAATAAAAAGTATAACTACACTTATCCAAGATAGCTACAGATATCAAGCTTTTCCTAATTGAGAGAATATAAGCTGTGTCTGATAATTCAATAAAATGGCCATATTTCAAATGCAATCTAACAACTCTTATGCGTTCAACATTGGCTTTCACACTATTGCCCATATTCACAATTAGCTCTCCTTCAGTGGGCTCTCTGTTACTTCTGAATTCCTGTAAAGAATTTGTAACATTAATGGTTGCACCAGTATCCAACCACCAAGTATTAGAAGGAACATTAACAAGGTTGGACTTATATATCATAAGGACAAAAGAAATACCTTTCTTTTCTAACAATGCCTTACGTTTATAACAGTCCACTCTTTATGCCCATGTTTGTGACAAAATAAGCACTTTTTCTTGAATCCCTCTGAATTGAATCTAGTAGCGGTGGTGACATCAAATTATAGAGCATTCTTTCTAAACTTTTTCCTCTTAAAAAACTTACCAATAACCCTTGAAAGTGTTTCTTTATACTCCCACTGTCTTGAGTAACCATCATGGCAGTGTGAGATTGATCTTTTCCTAAAGTTTCCTCCTTCTGAACTATATAGGCTGTCATTTCATCAAGATTCCACTCTTTCTTTTGGGCATTATAATTGCTTTTCAAATTGACAAACTGAGGCGGAACCAATTCGAGAATCCTATAAATAAAAAAATCATTTGCCAATTGAACACCCATATCTCTCAACTTTTTATGATAGCTGGTCATTCTCAATATATGCTCTCTGACCCCAGAAATGCTATCATATTCTGTATGAGAAAACAACCTCATATAGTTAGCTTTTCAGCCTTATCAATTTTCTTAAAGCTTCTACCAACAGCATCTAGAAAATCCTTGGTATATTCACAAGAATGAATGTTATTACAAATAGATCTATCAATGGTGTACTGTATTACTTTCTCAACAATAGTACTAACATCTGTAAGCATAGTGGGATAATCTTTTCTTAATGCCAAGTCTTTGTCCATGAGTGACAGATAAACAATAATGGACTCACACCAATCATTATAATTAGTCCTAGTCAAAGTCTTAATGAAGGCAAGTTGGAGAGATGACAAAGCATCAATTAATAGAGAATCAATAATAATATCAGTAAGCATGTAAAACAAAATCATGCAATGAATATGATTCATGTACTTTTCAAAATGTCTCTCTATCAATAATAATATATATGTCGAAGCAAATCAGAAAAATGGAAAAACTTCAAACTTATATAAAGCAAACTAGTTGCATACAAGACTAACAATGATCTGTTACCGACAGGGCAACAAGGTCACTCAGTACTAAATATCCAACCAATCTCTTTACCAACCTAAACATCCTACCAAGTAATGATTTACCGACAGAATAATACCACACCCATATAGATCTCAATAAATATATATATATATATATATATATATATAATCCACAATACAAAATTAAGCATTTACCCAAAAATAGGCATAATGCTATAAAAGACCTAAAAATTCATCATGATTAGTCTCATGATAGGTGAGTACACAACCACTCTAAATTGTGACCTTTATCAATAAAATTGTTATGTAACTTTATTCTACAATGCTTAGAATAGTAGATAATAAATGTTAGCAGATCAAAATGCTAACAAAACCCCAAAAAATAAACCAAACAATAATGTTAACAAGTCAAAATGTTAACAAAATCCAAAAAAATTGGCCTAGTATATTGTTGGTGGGTCAAAATGCCAACGAAACAAAATTTTATGAACTGAATTGAAAAATATCATAACAGTATGGATTAATTTATAAATATTAATAAATTTTAGGCCATAAAGTAATTATAAAAAAATTAGGGCCAAAATGTAATTAACCAAAATTATTTGGGTTAATTTATAATTATCAAAAAATTATAGGGTTAAACCATAATTAATTATAAATATTAAGGTCAAATTATAATTTATTATAAATTGAGGGTCCTTATGATATTTTATAGGAATTACACGGTACATTTCACTTTCTTCCTCGCCCGATTATTTGTAATTCGGGTTTCAAAACGGGTTTTGACCTGAATTTTATCCACAACTCATTTTTTAGCCTTTAAAAATTCTAAAAAAATTACATATATGGCCTATATGAGTAGATAATTGTAAATATTTAATAGATCGGGCCATATATTCAACGTAGAACATAAAATGAAATTCGGCTAAAAATTTATTCTGTCAAAAATGGAGTTTTAAGCCACCCAACATAATATGACAGCATTCTAACTTATGGTTGTTGAATAAAAATATCGTTTTGGCTCTGATACCAATTGTTAAAAACTTATTTCTCAATAATCCCAAAATCTAACATTTCTATCAACAACACATGAGTATTAAGAGTTTAAAATGCATACCTAAGCTTGAAGCCATTAGATTTCCCTTTGATTTGGCTAAATTTAGGCGGCTGCAGAGAATTGGTTTTTGTTACCAATTCTTTGATTGAGCAAGAAAAAGAGAAAGTTGCGAGAGAGAAAGAAAGAAAAGAAAGAGAAAGGAGAGATAAATTTATACCCTCTACCATGTGCAACAAAAAATTATGAACTCAATGGGTTAGCCTCATAATATATAGGATGAGGGTAGGGACCTCCTCTCAATAGAAAAATATACAATACCCATCCCATTATGAGTCACAAATAATATAAATGGTCATATTTGTTCAAATAATATACTATTAAATATGGGTGTACTAAAATAACTTATTAACATTATTGTGATCACTAATAAAATAAGTCAGATGAAAATGCTTCAAATAATTTAACATCAGTCACATAATAATTTAGTTTTGTTTAACAATAAAAAGAATGATTATGCCAGTCCACCAAAAATAGGAAGATTGAATAAAATATTCTAACACTTATTACATTTTAAGAAAATAAAAAGTTAGAAAAATATCAAATATAAACTTGTTATTAATAACATATCAATGAAATTTAAAGATTGAATATATGAATATAAAAATATGAGATGGATTCAATAGTTAATAATTAAATTTGAGATCTTATTGAATTACTTAAATAAGTAACGTTTATTGGTTGTAAATAAGTCTTTAAAATTAAAAAGGACTTGTAGGTAATATTGAAAGATCTAAAGTAATGCTTGTGGCCAAAGGATTTTCTCAACAAGAACAAATATATTATTATGATATCTTCTCCCCAATTTTTAAAAAAGATTTATTCGGAATAATTATGGTATTAGTAGCTATTTTGATATGAAATTGCATCAAATAGAGGTGAAAACGATCTTCTCAATAATGATTTAGAGAATAAGGTTTAGTGAAACAACCAAAAGAGTTCATCTCAAATGGAAATAATCATCTTGTTTGCAAGCTTAAAAGATTTATATAGGAGCTTAAGTAGGCTTTCTGACAATGGTGTTTAAAGTTTCATAATGCTATTTTCTCACTTGATTTTATGAAGAATGTTATAACTCAATGTATATATCATTAATTTATTGTGAATAAAATCATCTTTTTAATCATGTATGTGAATAATATTTTACTTGCTTTAAGTGATTTGGGCTCACTTCATAAAGTAAAATAATTTCTCAAACAACATTTTAATACAAAAGATATGGGTGAATTATATAATTGGTATAAAGATTCATAAAAATAGATCTCAATGGACATTAGGATTGTCTTAAGAAACCTATATCATCAAAATCCCTGAAAGATTGTTTACCTAGTGTGGCATCCATTGTGAAATGTGACAAATTTAGTTTAAACCAATGTCCAAAGAATGGTCTAGAAAGGGGATAGATGAAAAAAATTCCTTATATTTTTACGGTTGGAAGCTTAATATATACAAAGATTTGTATGATACCAGATATTACATATGCAGTAGGAATATTGGGCAAATACTAGAGTAATTTTAGAATGGACCACTTGAGAGGTGTAAAGAGAGTTTTGAGATATCTTTAAAGTAGGGGTGGCAAAATGAGTCAAGACACTATTATTTGACACGAATTTGACTCACTTTAAGCAAATATGGGTAGAAGTAAATTATATTATTAATAAATAGATTGAATTTGTGTTACCTATTTATTAATCGTGTCGAATATGTATTTGAACTCTGTAATTTGCAAAAAGATTTAAGACATTCTACTGTTCAATTTACTGTTTAACTAAATGAATTAATTCGTAATTTTTTTAGAAACAAATTTGTATTTATTCATTTAAGGCTTGAATTCAATTGTAAAATTAAAAATTCTAATTATAACTTTTTACTTCTACTCAATAAACTATTATACATAATGAATTTTATTTTTTAATTGTGTTTTACAATAATTTTATTATTAAATGCATTAAATACTTAATTTTTGATGTAATTTTAAAATTTATTAATCGTGACTTAAACATATTTAATCATATTAAACAAATTTAATATTTTATATAAATAAATCGAATTTAGTGTTATTATTTATTTAAATGAATATAATTATAAACAAATCGAATCGTGTATAATCATATAAATGAATTGAATTTGATTCATTTATTTAAATGTATCTAATCGTGTCGTGCCATATAATTCAAATATTAAATGAAACGAATCTATGTTTAAGTGCTTGATTTGTTTGCATAAATGAATTATATACAAATATAATAAAAATTTATTAAACTTCAATTCATTTAAACTTCAAATATAATATGCAAAGCAATCATTAATTACCACCTTAACTATAAAGGGAGAGTTTGTATAATGTTTTGAAGCAACGTTACAAACTATTGGCTTAAAAGTTTTATTTCGGGGCTTGGAGTTGTTGACTCCATTTTTATGCCAATAAAAATTTATTGAGATAATTCAACTATTTTGTTTTTGACTAAAAACAATAAAAATGATAGTTAAAGTAAACACATCAACATAAAAACTTAGCCATTAGAGATCATGTTAAGGCAAATGATGGGTTATTGAGCACATTAGCACTATGCTCATTGAGCACGTTAAATTGTATAAGGAACATGTACAATACATTGGACTTAATTCTATTTTGTAAAATATAATTGAGATACTCTTAATTTTGTATTATAGTATTTGGTATTCAAAATTCTAGTTTTTTAAATTATGTTCTTCTTATTTCATTGTATACATAAAATTTAAAAAATGACAATATAATTATTTGATTATTAGATGAGAACCCTGAATGAACATTTGAAGGTTCACTTATAAAGATATATATCCCATATAGTTCTCACTCAAAGGAAAAAAGTACATTGTAATACATTGAAAGTAATGGCTTAACTTAAAAAGACTTACTATAATAATTCATTATATTTGACTTCTTAGTTTTAAGTATAAAGATATATTAAGAGAGAATATTTGTATCATCATGTGTATGACATTTTGTATTAATGAGCCAAGTGGGAGAATGTTAGACATGTCAACTACTTTAAATTTTGGCATTTAATTAATAAAGTTAATTTACTAAATAATTGTAAAGTAGTGGATAACTTAAAGGGCCCATTAAAATCCCATTAATTAAAAGTTATTCATTGTATTTGAATTTCAAATAAACTCTTTGTAAGTAGCTAAAAGTTATGAGTTAAAACATGATAACTCCTCCTTAAATACATATCTTTTTAATGGAAGAAGATAATTTTGTGAAAAAACTGTTGGGTTATGGGGGGCGTTTACTTAGGGTTCTTGCATGTGGGTTGTGTTCATCATACAAACAATATACATATCTCATACATACATGTGCACAGCGGAAGATTGAATACAATGAACACAGAAAATAACATTTTATTAAACTGAAAATCGAGATTGAGAAATATCACCTATGAAGCCTTTGGATTAATTTTCTTTGAAGTCCACCATGAAATGAATCTTTGATCAATTCTAGCAATCAACAAGGGTGGGTTTGATTGTCTAGAATGGCAGCATCTTAATCCAGCATATGTGTTTAACACTTAAACATTTTTCAAAGTTAAACCATTTAACTTAATTAAATTTGTTTTTCCTTTTATTCAACTCTTGAATAAATAAAACAAATCTTGTTTTTAGTTATTACATTTAGTAACCATTTAGTTCAATTTGTTTTGTTGTTCTAACACTTAAAACACAAAACAAACAATTTCAATTTCTCAAATTGAATTGGCTCCCAAAATGCAAAACCTAAAAAACTAAATCAATTATGAATTTTGAATTTCATTTCACTTTATATACTAATGCATTAATTCCAAACTAATTTGAATTTCATTTGGCTTAACCTAACCTTAGTTAACATTTAACCATAGTTAGATTATTTTAACTTAACCTTTAAATTAATAAATATTTTATTAATTTAACCATAGTTAACTAACTTAACCATAGTTAGGTTAACCTTTACTTAACCTTTAAGTAAGGTTAACTTAACTTAACCATATGGTTAACTCTTAACCTTAGTTAGGTTAAATAATTTATTTAACAATTAAATAAATAAATATTTATTTTAATTATTTAACAATTAAATAATCATAAAGTGAAATTACTATTATATCCTTACTCGGTTACCAAGTTAACCTAAAGTGGGTCCCACCAATTTAACCACATACTTTAGTTAACGTAACCTTAGTAATTGCTGAATTATACTGTATTGAACAATTCAATACAGTACACTGCCCAAGTGCTCAAAGAGTACATTTCATATTGGGACTCTCTAGGTCCACACCCGATTTGTCAAATGGAACTGTTCCATTAATTCGTAATCGATGCCCCACGCACACGTTACGAATATTACAAATCAGCGTGTCAGACCATACAAGTTGAGGTCATAACGTATACGTATAATCCTTCCATCATTTATATCCTAGATGTGCGGGGATATAGATCAGCACCGTCAAATCCCCATTTGCTCATCCATAAACTTATCTCCAGATTCGTATCTCGATAAACAATATACGCAAACACTTTTGCTATATTGTTTAACCCTATGGGAAACTCTTTTCCCGGGTTTATGCTTGTGGCCACAAGACTTTATGAAATACAATCTCGGAGCATCGGATATACAACTTACCTACGTAAGCTGACGGATCCCGTATCTACGCACACCGGACTCCATGAGCATCGGACCATACCCAGCGACATATAGCGGTCAGACCATGAAAGGTCTCTGACATATGTGGAACCAAAGCATGATGGATCACTCACAAGACCACGTGGCGCTCAGGTCAAAGGACCACGAATACTACTCAACTCGAGAGGACCTTCCTTTGACGGTGTCATAAGATATCTATTGGGGTCCTCATAAGTCTGTTCAGTATCCAGTCCTGACTGGATACCCGCATGCCTATACAAGCTCTAAGCTCATGGTCAGCTAAGAACAACTATCTGAACCAGTCAGATATAGACATACACTAATCTATATAAAGTGAATCACCGATAGACCCGCATTGGTGATTATAAATCAGGAACATTATCTTTGAGACATACTTACATAATGATATTTCTTAACTCCTATTGCAACTCTTTGCAACTATATTATTACAAGTATACTCTCAGGTCTTTGTCCCATTATAAACAAGGTTCTAACTCTTTAGACCTCGCTGACTCTTATAACCTGCTAACTCTTAACAGTGCTAACTTTTAGCATTTATAACTCTCAGCTTTGCTAACTATTAGTTCTGATCTAAACTCCTTTAGACCAGATCTGAACTCTTTCAGATCAAACAATGTCTGTAATGTTACAAGCATTATACTATATTAATATGATATTAACAATCTTTATTCGAAATATTTATTGTATAAATATTAACAATTAATATTCATACAATATTGGAATGGCACGTGAGCACCAGCTCCAACAAACTCCCACTTGCTTCAGTGCCATACGTACTGGTATCTCATACCAATACACTCCACGTGTTTCTCAAACACTATAGGAGTTTAGGCTTAGGGGGGTTCGCTACATCTAAGGATTGTTCCCTAGATTTTTATTACAACTCTTGTTGCCAAGAACTTTCTAATTATGTGATTTTCAGAGTTCACATGATTAGAATACTGGTGTGCCTTATGGCTTCTCGACTTAAGCAATTACCGTTATTTTGCAATATAGTGGGATAGGATCCACTGAGCTTGGAACTATTCAAAGCTCTGCAATTAATTTTGAATATCCATAGTACTTTCTTTGCTGACTTCTCAAGCCGCAACATATTCTACCTCCAAGACAGAATTACCCGTGGACATTTACTAACACTCAATTTAACTAGCTCCGGTACTGATAAAGAGAAACACATAACTAGATGTAGACTTTCTACCATTCAGATCAGACGTAAGTCTGAATATGTGTATCCCTTCTTTTGTAAGAAACTTTCTCCATATTTTATAAACTTATCCTCTATACTTCTCAAGTATTTTCAGATATGTTTCACAACCATTTAATGATCATGATCTGGATTAATTAGATACCAGCTTATAACACTTACAACTATCTAAATTCAGATTTCGTACATTAGACGGTATGCATTAAACTATTTCTAGCTAATGCATCTGAGACGTTAGACACTCTAACTCTCTCATCTTCTTCCTGAGGACACTTCCTTTAAGAAAGATGAATGCCACTTCTAAAAGGGATTTTAACTGTCTCACAGTCAATGAAGTTGTACCTTTTCATGGACTTATTCTATATACGAAGTTTGAGAGAGTCTTATTAGCTTCCTAGCTATATCTCCATAAAGCTTTATACCTAGTATATAGGAAGTCTCTCTCAAATCTTTTATGAAGAAGTTCTTTACACAAATAACACTTATCTGATTTACTTGCTATACTCCAATCATCGTTTCCAATATTGAGTATATATTTTCCACTTTAGAGAACTAAAAAGATAATTATACTCCCACTGCCCTTTCTGAACACACACGCTTCCTCTTTATTCCTAATAAGACCAGACTTTCTGATTTCATCATATAAACAAAGATTCCAACTTTGGAAAAATCTACTTAAGTCCATAAATGGACTTCCTCAATTTGCACATTATATTAGAAGTCAGGCTTGGATGCAAAAACATCAAGTTGTTCTCTGCATATCTCTTATTGGAGATATACTTCCCAGAACACCTTATTTACATTTATAAGCCAGTCCTCATAATCATAATATGCAACAATAGCCAACAAAATCTAAATTGACTTTAGTATGGTTACTGATGAAAAAGGTTTCCTCATTATTGATCCTAGATCTCTGAGTGTAACCTTTCAACATTAATCAGGCCATGAAGGACTATTCCTTCAAATAGGGCCCACATTGCTTCCTCTGCATAAACTGATTTACTGTTGATAGAAACAGTTTCTACAGAAAGCACAACTAAGTCCTAGACTTAATTATCATACTTAGAGTCAAATTCGAATTTTATGGTATCTTGTCATCAACAAAATCTAAATTGACTTTAGCATGGTTACTGATGAAAAAGGTTTCCTCATTATTGATCCTAGATCTCTGAGTGTAACCTTTTAACATCTATCAGGCCTTGAAGGACTATTCCTTCAGATAAGGCCCATACTGCTTCCGCTACGTAAACTGATTTACTGTTGATAGAAACAATTTTTACAGGAAGCTCAACTAAGTCCTAGACTTAATTGTCATGTGTTGAGTCAATTTCAAATTTTATGATATCTTTTTATTTTCCCGAATCGATGTCAAACATCGTCTCTCCATAAGTTAAATGATCTATTTCTTCAACTAAGAAAACACCAAGTACATCTTCAAGTATCAAACATACCTAAACGATGGGTTTGATATCCTTTTAGACTTATGAACTTAGTGTGTTAAAGGTATTTCACTCATTTGAAAATAAAATTCCATCGTTGGTTCATCTATATTTAGATTGACTTCATCAAGTTCAATCACAATCCATGAGAAACTCTTTCTCTAAGAATGTGACATTATGAGAAACGAACATATTTCATTCATCTAAATTATAGAATTGGTATCCCATTTAAATACTTGGGATACCCAATGAACCAATACTTGTACCGTTGGATACAAGTTTATTCTGTTGCATAACTCTTATGAAAACAGAATAACACCAAGTCTTAACATACTTAAGACTCATTTCCTATTTAGTCTATATCTCATATAAAGTAGTAGGAACGATTATGGAATTATTTAATAAGTAAGTAGCAGATGCTAAAGTATAACCTCATAGATATTTTTAATAGATCAACGATTCTTAATATTAATCAGACTGTATCTAATATAGTCTGATTCCTCATTTCCTAAACATCTTTATGTTGAGGAGTATCTGAAGGACTATACTGAGAGAGAATCATATTCTCTTTAAATAATTTGTGAATTTACTGATTATGTATAAATTACTTCGATCTAATCGAAAGCACTCAATATACATAAGGGTTTATTTCTTTACTTTCATTGTCAGAACATTTTGAACACTTCGAAATTATTCTGACCTGCGTTTCCCAGAAACACATGTCTATATAGCGACACTCACTATAAAGACAATGAAGTATCGAAATCATTTATAACAGTAAGATTTATTGGACTAAATACATCTATATGTACCTGATCCAATAAACCAGTGGCTTGGCGTCTTACACCTACATAAAGATTCGGCCATATTCTTTTGAATTCATAAACTAGTCAATGTACTATAGTCAGATCAAATATCTGACCATCCTTAACCAGCTAGGATAGTCGTCTCACGACTACATGACCTAATCTTATATATACCATTATTCATTATTATTTAAGTTGTTGAAATACTATTTATTCTGTTCACCTATACACTTATAACATTTCCTGTTGTATATAAGATATAACGACCATTCATTAACTGACATTCAGTTAGTAAATCATTATCATTATCACAAGGAACTATTTCCAATATTTTTATGATAACCCTCTCTGTCAACTACAGGGAGTGATATGATTTACCTAATAATGTTTGGCACGTAATAGTAATTATACAACATTAATGTTGTTACTAGAAATAAGAAGTAACTGTGAAGTCTTAACGGCTACCACGTTCAGGAAATCTCTATTACCTACGTGAAGCTGAACTTCTCATTTCTTAGTAATCAAGCATTTCTCAAATCATGCAACATCTTACAGAGATGAGAATAACAAGCGGTATCTCATACCCTTGCATAGTTAACATCAAATGCTAATGAAATGTTAATGTTTGGTCAAACAGATATCTAATGAGTCAATCTTTCTTAAATGAAGGTGCGATGAATAGTAACATTTACTATTTCAAACCTTTTCACGGTGGAAACACTTTCTATTATGACTTTTCTCTATATGTGGTTTAGTAATATCAAATATTATTGAATCTAGAACTATTCTTAGATTCATAAGCAAGTCTTACATATTTTATTCAGTACCCTATAGATATTGGTATTTGTTCAAGATTAGTAACGGATTGCTCGTACTCATCTTATCTCTATAAGACAATCTTATCTCTATAAGACAAGTATCTTATCTCTATAAGATAATCATCTTATCTCTATAAGACAAAATAGGAGATGCGTAGCAGAACATTTCTTATTGTTAATTAAATTACATTTTAGATCATGGGTATAACTGTTATACATTTTTTAATCTAAAAACTCCCTCCCACTGCTTTACTTAATCCCTTTAATCTCTCACACGGGATAAGATAGTATAACATTTTAAACTATACAGAGGGAAGTGGATCCCATTGGGGTTTTACTCCAGCCTCACGCTAAAGCAATATTGGCCTTTATAAATCCAACAGGTAGACAACTCTTGTCAATTGTATCTCATACAACTCTTATTACTGATCCTAAATACACATTACCCTCACGCTAAAGCAATATTGGGTAACTGTATTTCAGATTAACTCATCAATGCTCAAATATATGTTACTGACACTATCCTCACGCTAAAGCAATATTGGATAATATGTTCGCATATATTTGATTCATCTCATGTTTTACCGGCATTAGACCAAGTCACACCGACCAAATCCCTCACGCTAAAGCAATATTGGGAAAGACCATAGTGACCCATCTCACACCGTATTGACAAGACGGACCATTTAAAATATTATCACATAATATAATAAATTTCAATCTAATTAAGAGAGATTTTAATTACAGGCTTTCTTATTATATGTTCTCATCACATGAGAGGTTATTCTCAATCAATTATTCATTTCTGTACAAGCACAACTAACCCCCACCAGTGGGGCCCCCATTGTGGTTACAAAAATAAATAAAATAATAAAAATATTATTTTCTTGGTTTATCATGTAAACTAATAACCCTTATTATTACATCTCATAAACCCCCACATGCGGAAAAATAAAAAGATTTTACTCTTTTTTTTTTTTTTTTAGTGTAAGAACGCCGCGGCGCTGGTCTTATAGCGCTGCCGCGCTAGGGCTTCACAAGCCTCAGCGCTGCGGCGATGCCTTAACAGCGCTGGGGCGCCAGAAAACCAGCGCCCTCGCCCTTGTCCAGCGCTGGGGCGCCAGACAATCAGCGCCCCTGCGGTACTTCAGCGCTGGGGCGTTATTTGTTCAGCGCTCCCGCGTTCATATGAACGCTGCTGCGCTGGACCTTAGCGCTGCAGCGTTCCAGGTGCTGTTTTTCACTGGTTTGCATTTTTAATACTTAAAATGCACCCCAACAGCCCCAGAACTTGTCCTACAACTTAGCCAACACTTAGCTAACACTAAAAAACCACCCATAACAACACAAAATTGCTCTGATACCAATTGTTGGGTTATGGGGGGCGTTTACTTAGGGTTCTTGCATGTGGGTTGTGTTCATCATACAAACAATATACATATCTCATACATACATGTGCACAGCGGAAGATTGAATACAATGAACACAGAAAATAACATTTTATTAAACTGAAAATCGAGATTGAGAAATATCACCTATGAAGCCTTTGGATTAATTTTCTTTGAAGTCCACCATGAAATGAATCTTTGATCAATTCTAGCAATCAACAAGGGTGGGTTTGATTGTCTAGAATGGCAGCATCTTAATCCAGCATATGTGTTTAACACTTAAACATTTTTCAAAGTTAAACCATTTAACTTAATTAAATTTGTTTTTCCTTTTATTCAACTCTTGAATAAATAAAACAAATCTTGTTTTTAGTTATTACATTTAGTAACCATTTAGTTCAATTTGTTTTGTTGTTCTAACACTTAAAACACAAAACAAACAATTTCAATTTCTCAAATTGAATTGGCTCCCAAAATGCAAAACCTAAAAAACTAAATCAATTATGAATTTTGAATTTCATTTCACTTTATATACTAATGCATTAATTCCAAACTAATTTGAATTTCATTTGGCTTAACCTAACCTTAGTTAACATTTAACCATAGTTAGATTATTTTAACTTAACCTTTAAATTAATAAATATTTTATTAATTTAACCATAGTTAACTAACTTAACCATAGTTAGGTTAACCTTTACTTAACCTTTAAGTAAGGTTAACTTAACTTAACCATATGGTTAACTCTTAACCTTAGTTAGGTTAAATAATTTATTTAACAATTAAATAAATAAATATTTATTTTAATTATTTAACAATTAAATAATCATAAAGTGAAATTACTATTATATCCTTACTCGGTTACCAAGTTAACCTAAAGTGGGTCCCACCAATTTAACCACATACTTTAGTTAACGTAACCTTAGTAATTGCTGAATTATACTGTATTGAACAATTCAATACAGTACACTGCCCAAGTGCTCAAAGAGTACATTTCATATTGGGACTCTCTAGGTCCACACCCGATTTGTCAAATGGAACTGTTCCATTAATTCGTAATCGATGCCCCACGCACACGTTACGAATATTACAAATCAGCGTGTCAGACCATACAAGTTGAGGTCATAACGTATACGTATAATCCTTCCATCATTTATATCCTAGATGTGCGGGGATATAGATCAGCACCGTCAAATCCCCATTTGCTCATCCATAAACTTATCTCCAGATTCGTATCTCGATAAACAATATACGCAAACACTTTTGCTATATTGTTTAACCCTATGGGAAACTCTTTTCCCGGGTTTATGCTTGTGGCCACAAGACTTTATGAAATACAATCTCGGAGCATCGGATATACAACTTACCTACGTAAGCTGACGGATCCCGTATCTACGCACACCGGACTCCATGAGCATCGGACCATACCCAGCGACATATAGCGGTCAGACCATGAAAGGTCTCTGACATATGTGGAACCAAAGCATGATGGATCACTCACAAGACCACGTGGCGCTCAGGTCAAAGGACCACGAATACTACTCAACTCGAGAGGACCTTCCTTTGACGGTGTCATAAGATATCTATTGGGGTCCTCATAAGTCTGTTCAGTATCCAGTCCTGACTGGATACCCGCATGCCTATACAAGCTCTAAGCTCATGGTCAGCTAAGAACAACTATCTGAACCAGTCAGATATAGACATACACTAATCTATATAAAGTGAATCACCGATAGACCCGCATTGGTGATTATAAATCAGGAACATTATCTTTGAGACATACTTACATAATGATATTTCTTAACTCCTATTGCAACTCTTTGCAACTATATTATTACAAGTATACTCTCAGGTCTTTGTCCCATTATAAACAAGGTTCTAACTCTTTAGACCTCGCTGACTCTTATAACCTGCTAACTCTTAACAGTGCTAACTTTTAGCATTTATAACTCTCAGCTTTGCTAACTATTAGTTCTGATCTAAACTCCTTTAGACCAGATCTGAACTCTTTCAGATCAAACAATGTCTGTAATGTTACAAGCATTATACTATATTAATATGATATTAACAATCTTTATTCGAAATGTTTATTGTATAAATATTAACAATTAATATTCATACAATATTGGAATGGCACGTGAGCACCAGCTCCAACAAAAACCCATTACTCATGTGACATAACTCTAATCTAACAAGATAAGCCTATGACATTCCATTACTCGTGGGATATTGAGTGCTTTGGCAAACTACAAAAATTTTGACGTATGCTCTTTTGAAAACAATAGTTTGAATTTAATTTAGTTGTTATAGCCGGAGGTAAAATCTTAAAATTTATGCTTTCATCAAATAATTTTGTATTCATATAATTTTACAATTATGTCATATTGAAAACTACTAAAATATATACCAATAAGAGTACTTGTTTATGCTCGCTCTTAGTCATCCATAAAGTTCTTAATTTGAGCCTTTAAATTGAGCCATTTGTAACAACTCACTCTCATACAATATAATATTGTTCGTTTGGGCCTGGAACTCATATGGTTTTGTTCGTTTTTGGTTTAGAGCTCATATGGTTTTATTCTTAGGTCTCCCTAAAAAAATCTTATAATAATTGAGAATGAGCTCAACAAATATAGCTCATAAACTTTATTTAATTAAGCAATATGAGATTTTGGCATCGAACCCTCATCTTATCCATTTTAACTCTGTTATCTATGATTTTAGAAATCTCAGATTTTGAGTATTACAATCTATCCCCGTAAGGAAAACACGACTTTGTGTACTTTAGGCCTTTGGGGACACATGGCTAACCTATATGGATTAGACTCCCAAAGGTCGCATGGCACTTATGCACTATATGTAGCTCAAACTGTAGGCTCACTAACCCACAGTACAAGGTAAGTCCAGCTTTGATACCATTTATAACGACACTCTCAAACAATATAATATTGTCCACTTTAGGCCTAGACCAGCACAGTTTTGTTCTTAGGTCTCTCCAAAAGGTCTCCCACATAATATAAAGTGTATATATATATATAACCCAAAAACTTTATCTAACTAGGTGATGTAGGATTCTAACATCTAACCTTTACCTCATCCATCTTGGCCCTACTATCTCTGATCTTAGAAATCTTAGATCTCGAGTATTACAATAATTGAAACGACCTGACTTGATCTCTTCAACTAAGAAGAATCGTAACTCTAACCACTGCTAAGTAGAATAAACCAACTCACCAAAATTTATTCTAACTTAAAGGTTTTCAATAGAAAATAACTGTAAAAGTTATTTATCTTATGACAAGAGAAACTGATTAACACTAGAACAATTAAAAACAAATCTATTTTAGTTATTACAATTAAGGAATAAGTACAATTTTACCTTAATATTTTTGGCTAATTAACAACTTTACCCTGGTTAAATCTAAAATACCCAATTTTTTTTTAATCAATTAGTTTTTGCCGTCAATTTGGATGAAAATTTTACATTTAATATACTTTTACTATTTTACCCCCAATAATAACACACATGTAAAAATATATGTAAATAGACACGTGTCATTATATAATTTGTTACAAATGACACGTGTCATTGTATAATTGATTATACTTTTAATAAAATAAATTAAAAAATTAATAATAAAAATTGGCACTGTCGCGAGAAAATGATGGTCGGCCGGCTGTCGGCCACCGTTTTTCGACGACACGCCGACAACAAAAATTTATCAAATTTACATCATTAAACTCTATTTTTCTTGATCTACACACTAGTGAAAATTATTTTTGGTAAAAAAAGACCAGAAAATGATTAAAAGTGGAGGAGAGTGGCAGCAGCGGCCGCCGACCGCCGTTAAATAGTAGGACAATGACTTGTACTACCACTACAAGATCAGCGGTGCAAGTCACTGCCCCACCGTTTAACGGTGATCAACTGCGACTGCCGCCACTCTCCACTACTTTTGACCATTTTTTGCTCTTTTTTTATCAAAAATGATTTTCATCAATGTGTAGATCAAGAAAAATAGAGTTTAATGATGTAAATTTGATAAATTTTTATTATCGGCGTGTCGTCAAAAAATGGTGGCCGGCGGCTAGCCAACCGCCGTTTTTCGGCCACAGTGCTAGTTTTTATTTTTAATTTTTTGTATAATTTAATTTATTTACAATTATTTTTAAAAAATAAACCAATTACATGATGACACATGTCTAAAAGTATTAATCATATTTTGACACATGTCATACTGTTAAAGTTTATTTTTAAAATTATATTAAATTAACTTAATGGATAAGATTGTGTCACGTGTTCGAAAAGACAATGAATGGATAAGATTGTGTCATGTGTTCATGGGTAATTTATTTGTATGGCTAGATTATATTTTTACCCTTCCACCATTAAAACTAACGGCAAAAATTAATGGATTATGGCAAAATTAGGTATTTTAGATCTAACCGGGGCAAAGTTATTAATTAACCCAAAATATTAAGGTAAAATTGTACTTATCCCTTACAATTAATAGCCCTTTTTATTTTTTCCTTGATGTTTTAACGCTTAAAACATAAAACTAACAATTTTAATTTCTCAAATTAAAATGGTCAATCACCAAATAGTTTTTTTTTCTTAGTGTTTTTACAACTATTATAATAATGAAGGATGGGGGATTCGAACCCCTGACCTCTGGTCAGGGGGATGCACCTACAAGGAGGGCTTGTCATTTTGGCTAAGCCCTCATGTGCCCACCAAATGTTTTCAAAACCAAAACTTATGAATTTGTAATTTTATTTTACTTTATATAATAATGCATAAATTTTAAATTAATTTAAATTTTATTTGCATTTAATTTAACCTTAACCTAACTCTAGAGTTAACTATTAACCTTAATTAAGTTAACTTTTATTTAATAATAATAAAAATAAAATATCTTGATATTTATTTAACCTACCTATAGTTAACAATTAACTATGGTTAGATTAACCTTAACTTAACCCTTTGATTAACAATTAGTCATGGTTAGTAAGATTTTTATTTTATTATTATTTAATTAAATATCTTGATTATTTAATAATTAAATAATCAATAAAGTGAAATTACTATTATACCTTTGTTAGGTTACCAAGTTAACCTAAAGTAGGTCTCACTATAACTATATACTTTAGTTAACTTAACCATAATAATTTACTGTATTTTACTGAATTGAACTATTCACTCTAATACACTGCCCCAGTGCTCAACGAGTATACTTCATATTGTGCCTAGATCTAAACCCAATTTTTCAAATAAAATTATTTCATGAGTCCGTGTACAATGCCCCACGCACACATCACAAATATTACAAATCAACACTGTCAAATCCCATGATCTCATCCATAAACTTAACTCTAGATTCGTATCTCTATAAACAATATATACAAACACTTTTGTGATATTATTTAACCCTACGAAAAATTCTTCTCCTGGGTTTATTACTTATGACCATTAGAGTTTTTGAGATACAATATCGGAGCATTGGATATACAACTTACATATGTAAGCTAACGGATCTTGTATCTACGTACACCAAACTCCATAAGCATCAGACCATACCCAGTGACACATAGCAGCCAGACCATGAAATGACTCTGACATATGTGGAACCAAAGTATGGTGGATCACTCACAAGCCCGTCGTGACGCTCAGGTCAAAGGACCACAAATATTACTCAACTAAATAAGGACCTATTTTTGACGATTTCATAGGATATTTATTGTGGTTCTTATGAGTCTGTTCAGTATCGAATCCTGATTGGATACATGCATGCCTATACAAACTCTAAGCTTATGGTCAACTAAGAACAACTATCTGCACCACTCAGATATAGACATACACTGATCTATATAAAATAGATTCATCGATAGACCCGTATCGGTAAAAATAGATCAAAAACTAATGTTTGAGAATATACTTCTATAATGATATTTTCTAACACCTATTGCAACTATGTCATTACTAGTATATTCTCAGGTCATTATTCCATTTCAGAGAAGGCTTTCAACTTTTAGAATTTTGGTAACTCTTATAACCTGCTAATACTTAGCAATATTAATTCTTAGCATTTATAACTCTCAGCATTATTAACTCTTAACCCTGGTCTAAACTTTTTTAGATCAAATCTGAACTCCTTTCAAATCTTACAATGTCATTAACGTTACAAGCTTACAGCTATTTAATATTTCATATTAATAATTTTATTCGAAATGTTTATTATGTAAATAATAAATAATTAATATTCATACAATATTTAAATTGCATGTAAGCATCAACTCCAACAAATATAACATATAAAAAGCATTTTTTTTTATGTACTAAATTCACAAATGTAATATCTATTAAAAAAATTATGTAACTGAAAACCTTATAAAAAAAATTTTTATTTATGTAGCTGAAAACCTTTTAAAATTCTTATTTATCTATTAATAATTACTAAGCTGATAAATTAAAAATTATGTTAGTAACTAAAAATACACGCCAAACAAGTACATAGAGAATTAGTCAGCCATACACCCAGTGCAATTATTAACACACGAGCAGAGCAAAAATAATAAACTGGTCATACACATGTCGGCAATACATTGCACAAGCAAAGTAAATATTCTAACTGGTCATACACACATGCACAAAGCTATGTCTCCAAAAGGCTATATGTTCAAACACATAGCTCAAAGCCTCTGCGTGCGTTTAAACGTGTCTCAAAAACTTAAATTTGAATTTGTAACTGAATACATATGGGTACTTGAGTGATTTAGATATTAATAACTGAAATAAAATTTCTATTATCAATATACAAAATCATAGTTCAATTAAAATAATTAACTAATAACAATATAGATATTACCACAACTTAACTTTTAAAACAACGTTTATTATTTTAAACAGGGAACTAAAATTCATTTCTTTATAATTTTGGATATAACTAACACAAATTATATCATATAAATAATGTTTGACTTGTAATACTACACGTAAGGAAATTCTTATCTTTCTGAAAAACATAAATAAACATATTATTCTACTCACAAAACTCCACTTGCATTAATTTAATTCAATGTAAAGCGTCTCTTTTATAATAAGGGTTTTTAATTTATGAGCTCGAAGCAGATTTTGCATTCTGTAATTCAAATCATAGAGACTTTCTTTTTTAGATCCTAAATGATTATAATAGCAATTTAAATCCAAATTTATAACATAATTTAAAGCTTAAAATTTTCTAAAACCTTTCAATTTCAACCATTATTACTAAATCGATTTCTTTTATGCATCGATGTCCATTTACCATTAAAATCAAATATATCATTCTTACGATATAATTAATTATCAAATGAAGGAAATAAGAATTTATACCCTTTAAAATCTAAATTATAAATACTCTTGAAATTGAATCATTAACCTAAGAGAAAATGGACATTCACCGAGCGATCCTTGGTCTCCAAATTTTTTAAAATTATATACTAGTTCAAAAATTATAAAATTATAAATTAATATAATATCAACTTTCTACAATTAAAAAAAAATAAAACTCTCTATAATTAAAAGAAAATAAACAACAAATAATTGGAAGGATTGTGACTTGACTCAAACCCAACAAGAGAAAGTTTTAGACTCAATGAATGTATCTTTTTTTAGATTTTGAATCATTTATTGTTTGTAATATAAAATTGAGAATGAAAATTATAAATAGGAAATGAGATTAAATTTTTTAGATGAAAATTAAATAAATCACAAATGAAATACGAATTAGTTTTTATACATATATTGAATTCATATTTATATCACATGTAACTTTAGTTCATTAACATGAAAATTGTAAATAATAATAAAAAACTTATTTTATTTACAACTTTTGTAAAATAATTTTATTTTCTTTGATAAGATATACAAGTTATTCATTAATTTGATAAGATCTGTAAATAATATATTATATATAAATTTGTAACATAAATTGTAATAAGTTTATTATAGGCTATAGTTTTTATTTAATGTATTAATGATTATTGAAAAAAAAATTATTTTTTTTTAGTATCGGTTTTTAATTCTTATATTTTAACTACATGTATTTTAATTTAAGACTTTAACAAAAACCCTTGATTAATTTATATTTAATTCGAAATAATTTATAATTCTATGTTTATATTTATTTTAATATTTTTATGTTGATTATATTTTAATAAACTAAATAAATTAAAATTTAATTGATGTAAATATTTTTATTGAAGTTACTATTTTTTAATAAAATTAAATAAATATAAACTGATTTCTTTATACCTATATATATATAATTGATTATATTGTAAATTTTATAAAAACTCGTTTAAGCACAATTATTATCGTCTTCAACTGAAGTCACAGAACCACAGCTCCGAGGCTTTCCCATGATCCCATCCGACAACAGAAAAAAAAAATCTGCAAATCAGTTTAAATTCAAATTTTAGGGTTAGAATCGGGGCTTTACTATCCGGTTTATCTGCGTGAATTTACCCACAAAATGCGAGCACTTGAGCAAACCAACGAATCCCCATTTTCTGTAATTCCTTTGTCGCAAAACCCTAGTTCCAATTCCTCCGAAATTCTCAAAGTTGGTTCTTCTGTTGGGGCGGGAGTTTACGATTGGCTTTTTGAGTGTCATGGGTTATTACACAATGTCGTTTTGATCGTGACCTCGCTTTGTTTTGTGCTCTACCTGTCGTTTCAAGCCAAAAGGAGCTTATCTAAGCTGTCAAATGGGCGGTCGCATATCATGATTGCTTATTATGGGTGTCTTTGGCTTGTTAGCTTGCTTAATCTCACTTGGTGCTGCCTTCAGGTTCGTGGATTTTGAGTCAAGTTTGCAGTTACGGATTTATAAGTGTTTATTTGTGAGGTGATTTTATATTTTGTGTGTTTTAACCTTGTAACTGCTAAATTATTGAAGAAAAAATGGACTTGATGATGGATGATGAGCGTTCCAAAAATATTAAGTAAATTGCATATTCATAGATTTTTTGTGTTGGTACGATTAAATGAAACCTTTTGTTGGTTATGACTTTGAGATTGGATTATGCGAGTTTTTTTCTAAATGTTTTAGAGAGAAATTTTGGGAAATGAATAACTGGTACTCTTTGGATTAGTAGAATTTGTGCACGTATTAGTTGCATGTGAAGGGTATAATTTAGTTTTTTGGTTATCATAGTCTTGCTTGTTAGATGTGTTCTCAATGTTTTTCTGGCTTGTGCACTCAATTCTCGTTAGGCTCCTATCTGGTATAATTGAAATGAAGTCTGTAGACATTTGACTTGGTGTGTGATGTGAATGCCTCTTCACATGTCATTAAATAGAAATAATTGTTGATGCTTATGTTGTGAATTGCCTTCTATTAAGAGTAATGTAACATAGTCTTACATGCTCTAAGAGTGTGTGATGCCATTGCCTGTTTGAGTTTCTTGTTGGACTGCTCCAGACCTTCTTACTAGGTCAAGTTAAATTTCTTTGGTGAAACAGGCTTGGGAGTGTACACCTGGGAAGGAAGTTGCATGGAATATCTTATCTTTGTTTACAACATCTGGAATGCTGTTTTTGGAAGTAAGCTTGCTGGCCTTTTTATTCCAAGGGAATTATGCAAGTGGGTTGGAAGCTTTAACACGGACCTTTGGAATCTCTGGACTCGTTGTTGGGTTGGATATAATTCTCAAGGTATTTCTTTCGTCTCCCCTGTTATATCAAGCTTTATCTATTGTTGACCATAGGTGGCTAACATATCTTAACATAAAACTGGAAGAAATGTGAAGTCTTCTTTCTCAGTATGGCTGAGACATACTCTGCAGTGTATAAAGGCCCGAATTTAGATTGGTTGACCTCATGGGGTTACATTATGCTACATATATGTTTAAGCTTTTATAAATATTGATTGACATGCTTTTGCTAATGCTCTGCACAATTTTATCATCTAAGCTCTATCTCTTCCATTTGTTTATAATATTCCTCATCATGTGGTTCTTGATGCTATTTGTGCATTCACAAAGTATGGTATATGGAATGATTCATTCATTCACATGTTCTCTTTCAGGCCATTTACCTTTTTGGATTTGGGATCCCTCTGTTCGTTGACAACAGTGAACAGTCACATCACATGAAATGGGGCTTGTGGGTTGTTCATAGGCTAGTGCTCACGGTTGTGTATTGCTTCATTTTGTTCATGTACCATTCTAAGTGGAGAGAACGATTACCTGGTATGTCAGATATATGCATGTTGTTGCAAGTGGTTTCTGTACCCATCTACCAGTTGCATATTGTTATCTAATCTCCCCTTTCCTTTTTGGCAGCAAGACCAGCATTCTACAAGTATATCTGTGTTATGTTCATCTTGAATGTGCTAGCACTGTTTGCTTGTGGGCTTACAGGGAATGGGGCTACTTTTGCCTACTGGTAATTCTGGATCATATTCATTAAAGCAAAGAATTCCATAAACAGCCTGTTTAAATATGTCATCTTCCAATTCTCCCTGGCGCCTAATCCATTTGATGATATTATTTTTTAGGTTGTATGGTGCCACAATTGTTGGTTACCATGCCTTCTATCTTCCTCTTATATATGTAACATTCTTGGCAGACTTTTTTCAGGTAATTAACATCACTCATCAAATGCAAGAGATGACTTTCAATTATCTCAGTTATTTTTCGGTTTATAATCGCCAGCTTTGTTGACTGCCCGTTTGAGAAATAATCGGATAATATATTATATTGTGTAGTTATCACTTATAATTGCTGATTTTGCTATTGATAATTTTAGGAGGAAGACTTGCATTTGGAGAATGTATACTATTCGGAGATGAAAGATGCCGCATATTTTGATGCTGATTGGGAATGAAACAGAAGCAACGCGAGAATCAGGAGACAATCTGGTTATTAGTCTGTAAATATTTGTAACATGCTCCAAATTGACAGAACTGTGAGATTGACTGAATATTTTGATAAATGTTTGTATGTTCTAATGTCTATACTCTACCTTGTGTCACGGGCCGGGCGCTTGCTATTGACCCAAAAGACTAGCCTATTAGGTAATGCTGCATACCCACCCATATATACCCAAGATTCACCCAATTTCTATTCGATGTGGGACGTGACATTCTCACCCACCCAATCACGTGACGCCCTCGTCACGGTACGGCCCAAACTCAAGGACCAACCTGGCCCGTATTGCCCATCCCCCCGGGACTAGGGGACTCACTACCGACGTGACAATCTCCATTGGGGCTCAAGACACAGGATTTTTAGGGCCCATTTGGCCCGTATTGCCCATCCCCTGGAGGATAGGGGACCCACATCCTATGTGGCAATCTCCATTGGGGCAATTTTTGGGGCCCACATACGAATGAGAATTTGGGTCTGCTCTGATACCACTTGTCACGGGCCGGGCGCTTGCTATTGACCCAAAAGACTAGCCTATTAGGTAATGCTGCATACCCACCCATATATACCCAAGATTCACCCAATTTCTATTCGATGTGGGACGTGACACTTGGATGCCTTGTTATGGCCTAGCAGTTGAACAGAAAATCTTCATTGTATTTTCTGAATGTATAATTAAACAAATGAAGTATGGTTAATCTTATTTAACAAAAAATAAAAAGAATGATAAAAAATTGTTGATAATACCAATAAGATTGGGGGCAAAATGGCAGAAACTAAAAGCAAATTCCCTAATATGAAACCCCTTAATTCGCCAGTTTCGAAGACTTGGCATTTGCTACTGAACCTTATTCTCCCTTGTATGGATCCTATTTTCTGATATTGACGCGTATTAATTTTTTACATGGGCTGGGTTTCAAGGGGATGGACCTAGTCACAAGACCAAGGTGACCCTGGGTCTGATTGGGGCCCAAATAAATTTTCTTCATTTTTCTTCTGAACATTCTTGTTTTACAAAGTAAAAATTACACATCGACGAGCAAGAAATTTTTATAGATCGGAACCTGCATAAAGTTGAGTTCACATATAAATATCTATTCTTATAAAATGAGAGATCAACTTTCATTAAAGAAAGAAATCTATTTCTATACACATACATGAAGTCTTGAGCTATCATTTCACTTGAACTCTTACTCTTTAAAATAAAGGGAAAATATTTTATCATGCAATTACAAAAAAAGCTAGTGGGAGAGAACATTCTTGTTAATTAATCAAGGATAAAGACGGATAAACCCTCTTAATATAATAAAAATGACAAACATACTTTTTATTTTGAAATAAATGATCATAGATCTTTATCTATTTTTTTTAATTAAAATTTTACTTGACTGTTGTTGATTTTATTAAATAACTTATTTATTCTAATTATAAAATTAAATTGAACGTAAACTAATATTGATTATTTATTGACTGATAATCGATCAAAATTGATCGGTGCTAATTAATTATTATTGATCAATCATTGACTGATAATTAGAATACTGATAAAAGATTATGTATTTATCATTTTTGCTACATTGATAGATTTATTTGTCCATTCTTCATTAATCAAATTAGTATTATGAAATACAAATCCAACGGTCTATGTCGTGGCTTTCACTTTGTAGCATTCATTTAGATGCCATGTTTCTTTGTCAATCCCTTCACTAATCCGCCAATTACTAGCACGTCTTAAAAAAGATTAATTGAATTTGCATTGTCTATTGTCACTAGTCAATGTAATGCATTTTAGCCCATTATGTAAGAGTGACAAATGATTTTCACATTCATAACCCAAATCTTAATTTCTTGATGCCCCCTTCAATCTTCTCAACTAACTCAGTTGGTTTCATTTCATTTTCATGCTTCCAAAAAGCAATCATTCTGCTTTTTTATTTTATTATTGTATTTACTATTTTGAAGACAATATTGGTACTATTATAGAACTTTGCCAAGTGGAACTTGAGTTTGTAAAGTGGCTTCATGACTCTTTATTTATTACTAAAAAAAAGTTGTAGAATATTCTTGCTCTTACTTACTTTATTTTTGTTAAATTTTGATTATAATAATATCATTTGTCCAAAAAATAATAAATAAATAAACAAATTGGTCATAATATTACACTTTGTTGGGTCAAAGAATCAAGGCTTGGACATAAAGTTACTAATCCACCAAAACAATAATAATTATATTAATCATGTGTATATCATCATTGAAAAACAAAAAAAATTGTAAGCCTTTTCATCAATCCTTAGCAAGTCAAAAAATATGCCTATGAAAATATGTTTGATTGATTATAAAGTTGCTATTTATTGATACATGATAATGTAGGATATGGGATTCTCATTCTCCACTCAATTGTGCAAATATAATTTAAAGCTAACTTTTTTGGTTCAATTTTCACTACCAACCTTGTGAATTTTTTTTTTTTTAAAAAAATCATCCCATAATTTTGTAAGATAAAAAAACCCTAATGTGTTATGATTATCCATGGTACAAAACTTTTTTTTTTTTAACCTTTTACATAAATTCTATAATTAGACTTTGTGGTTTGTGCAAATTAATCTTATATTGATTCAATCTTATGTTTTTAAAGTCATTAAAAATTTAATGGCTAATAAACCAAAAGGTAAATTGACATGAAAAGGAGCAATGAGGAGTAAAAGTAACCACTAAATCTAATTTCTTCTAATGAAAAGTGCCTTTACAAGAATTTTACCTTTGAAGAAGGAATAATGTGATTTTACACAAAAAGGTCTAAAGTGAAGGGAAAAAAAAAGCATATCAAGAAATCCAAAGTTGATCATATAATATTGATTTTAGTGGGACAAGAAATCAACACTAATTAAAACTTTTGCATGGAATGCTCAATCAACTACTCAAACCAAGCTCAATAAAAAAAATTATATTAAAAAAAAACACCTCCTCAAAGTGAGAAATATTTTAATACATCTTTAATAAAAGAGGTAGTACAATTATTTATAATATTATAATGTGTATTTTTATTCATTATAACTATTAACTTATTTTTTAATAAATTTTACTTAATATATGTATAGTATGATTTTATTGAATTTTTGTATTAAAAATGATAATAATAATAATAATAAATACCAATTAATTATTATTTTTTAAATGGGTAATTTTAAAAAATTTAAAAATTAAAGTATGGGACAATGGTTATATTTCCTTTAAAGTATTTATCCCTCAAGGCAAGTAATTGTAGCAGCCAACAAAGACTTAAAGACTGCCATATAATTCCAACAAATATTCTAAACAAAGACTTTAGCATTAACTGAGTCGTGTGATTAGTATTAAATTATGTTAATTAGTAAAAGATTATACATAGTTTTAAAAATAATTTTTTTTTATACAATTGAACTATAAATGGACGATCTAATGATAAGAAAGAGTACATGCCTATTGAATGGTTTGAGAAAATTTAGGGAAAAAACTATAATTTTTTCCTCATCTTAATGCTCTACAAATTTAAAAAAGAAAATGAGATTTTTTTTTAGTGTTTTATAGTAATTAACTATCTAGTTTAACAAACAAAAACTTTCTTCTACTGTTTTATAGATATCAATTATGATTTCATGTGTTAAAAATTTTCTAAAAACAAAAAGATATTTTGTGAAATGACACCAATAAGGCAAGAGAGCATGGATTTGGTGATTAAAAAAATCATTTTGGAAGTTTGTTGTATGAAGTAATAATTCATAATCTTTCTTGAGTTAGAAGAAAATGATTCATTCTTCAAAAAGAGTTGGTTGCATTTTGTTTTAATACCTATTTTGCTTACAACCTTAACCTTCACGGCATTATTGGCACGTTGCAAATTAGTTATGGAGTAATTGTGTGATGATAATGCACTTGAGCGCTTATTTTAGATAAATTATGTACACTTTTCTTATTTTAATTGAGAATTTAAATTTTAACGAATTTCAAAATAATATATTTTATTTTTAAAAAAAATATTTATTTTTTGTGTGTAGATAATATAAGATAATTATTCCTCGTGTTTGAGGTTATTATTCTAAATTTGTAAAATTATTTAATTCGAGCATATATTAATGTGACAATAACAAATTAAACATAATTTGTCTTGGTTTTTCTTTAGGATAAATTCGAATGTTAAATGTAATTTGTGAAATAGAAATAATGGGAGCCGAAGCTAGGAAAGCCTAAGCCGAGCGAGAGGCGCCGAGCCACTTATGACTAAACGGCAGGTACAACAAACGCCTGTCAGAACTTGTCTTTCACTCCCCGTTCACAGTTATTAGCAAAGCATTTTCATTACAGAGCCAGCCCGTATCTGCTTCTGCACCTCCTTCACCTTTTCTCTCTCTCTCTCTATAGAATTTCTTGAACTTCTCGCTCTCCACAAAACGACGACGTTATCTTCTCAAAACGACACTTTCACTCAACTCTCCACCCAACCCCTTCCTTCTCTCTATAAATATTATAATTCCTTTTCCCTTCACCGTTACTTCATCTCTCTCTCTCTCTCTCTCTCGCGTTCTTCGACAAAAGTCGGTAAGCCATCTTCTCATATTTGTTAAACGCTGTCGTTTTACTCTGAACTGTTTCTCTCGTTGTCGATCATTCAATGATTTAGTGAAGACGATCATATTCGTTCTAGCGAATTTGAGATTCATAGCGTTGTCGTTTTATTATTATTATTTTTTTGGATGAATTTTTGAAAAACATAACAAAAACGAGTTGGAATCTCAGCTAGTGGTGAGTTCGTTTGCTTGGATGAATAGTAAACACAGAGAATATTATGCTGAAAAACGTCCACGTTTCACTGCAATACAGAAACTATAAAATGGAAACGTTATCATTTGATTACTGTGTCTCGGTTTTGATTCAAGTGTTCTCTAATAATCCGAGCTGAAAGTGGGTTGAAATTCGATTTTGTTTGACTTTTTTTTTTAGACTTGCTGCTTTGCTGAAAGCACCATCTGAGTCGAGAATGAGTCAGTGCCGAGTTCTATTATAATTATTTTTTTCTCTCTTTGATGCCGACTCTTTCCGTTCGTTGACTAGTTAATTACTTCACACGTCGTCGTTTTTTTTCCTTAATCCTTAAAACGTTGTCGAACAATGTTGGAATCGAAATTCAGTTCGGTGAAGTAATTGAGTCCTGTATAACTCGGTCTGTTTGCTTAGTGAACTCGTTTTTTTTTTTTTTTTTCTAAATCTCATTGTATTTGTGGCCGAGTGAAAACGAGTTAAATATAGACTCAAGGTTGAGTTTAACTTTAGAAATCTTTTGATTTACAGCTGGCGTCTAATCATATTTTTGTCGTGTTCTCAGCTGCAGATTAGCTTCTGTATTGCATTAGGCAATATTTTTGAATTGGATATAATGTAGGATTGTGTGCCAATTTATTTGATTATGCAGGTGCAAGAGATTTGGATCTGTAATTACCCATAGCTGTTGGATGGTAAGTGTATTGGTTTGGAAAGTAGAGGAACAAACACGATGAATAAACAACTTGTGGAAATTCAACCAAAGGAACTTAAATTCATTTGTAAGTCTATATTATATTTTATGCTTAATCATAAACTCTTGGTTATGAATATTGATATTGATTCCTATATCATAGTTGATTATACGCATAGATAATAGACTGAGATGTATGGGTGGTTTTATTTTGTTTTGTGTAGTTGAATTGAAAAAGCAAAGTTCATGCTCAGTTCGGCTTACCAATATCACCCACCATTATGTGGGATTTAAGGTGTGAATCATGTTTGCTTGTTTTTCAAGCTTTAGGTGTGTCATCATTATTTTTATTTGATGCAATAGAATGCCCAATGGTAACATGTTCAGGCATGTATATTGACAGGTTAAAACTACTTCCCCTAAGAAGTACTGTGTGCGACCGAATGTAGGCATTATTTTGCCAAAATCTACTTGTGACTTTACTGGTATGTCTCCTTAATTATTTAGGTTCTCTGTGTGTATGTGTTCACACAACTGAAAGCATTTAGTGATTGCTTTTGGGTGTTCCTGTGTATAGCATTCAAGGCTATCAGTGGCTGTTAAATCTGGAATGCATGTCTTCTAGTTTTACAAGTCATTATGTTTTTAAGAGGGTATATTATTTTCTGCATGGATTCTGTCCGTTCAAATTTCATATGATGGACATCAAACCTCTGGATAATTATTCAACTTAGCAATGAATGATTCTCTCAGATATTGTTGCTGTTGTTATAATTGCTTTAATCATTTAACATTTTATTCTGTTCTTCCAATGCTTCTGACCATATATTGTTCTATTATTGATGCTTATTATTGTCACTCTTCCCTTTGCCTTGGGTGTTAATGCAGTTACAATGCAAGCTCAAGCAGTATCTCCACCTGATATGATGTGCAAAGACAAGTTCTTAATCCAAAGCACAGTGGTACCTGTTGGGACAACCGATGAGGACATTACTGCAAGCATGGTAAGTTCCTGTAGTGGTAGTGGGCCTTGATTATTTTGTTATGGTTACTCATTGCTTTATATGGCAGTTTGCCAAAGATGATGGCAGGTTCATTCAAGAGAACAAGCTCAAAGTGGTCCTCATTAGCCCACCAAATTCGCCAGTATTATCACCAATTAATGGAGCATTGAAGCAGGGTCCAGCTTATGAAGCTTCAGTACTGAAAGATCCGGTTTTGAGTAAAGTTGAAATCCTCACCCCTGCACACATGGTTAGAGATTCCTTCCTTTTGAGAATATTGAATTGACCAACTCTGCCTCTCTCTTGCTCACCATTCATACTGAATAAATCTTTAAAATTAAGTTGCTTATCTTTTCAAATTCTTATTTTCTTCACAAATCTTTAGTATCATTCATGGGAAAGTACAGGTGAATCTGAAAGCACACTTGAACATTAATAGCCTCATTTTCATGTTTTTTTAACCGTTTTCCTTCTCGTTTAGTGCAATGAGCTTTGAGTCTGAAGTCCAAACTCTAAATCGAGTACCAACTTTTGTTCTTTTTCTATGGACTTCTGCATCCATTGGACGGGATTGTTACCAAATACATATATGCAATTCTGTTGACGTGGTTCTTTTCTTGCATGCCAGGTTTCTGAGAATGTGGAGGCATCGAAAATGGTGAATGGCGAGAAATTAAAGCCAGCGAAGGTTGAAGAGTTGAATCCGAGGAAGGATTTCTTCAATGTTGAGGAGTTAAAGCCAGCTGAGGATTCAGAGGTGAAGCTTAGGAAGGATGTTATCAACAGCCAGGAGTTAAAGCCAACTGTGAATGCAGATTTGAATCCTAGGAACGATGTTGTTAGCAGTGAGGAGTTAAAGCCAACTGTGAATGCAGATTTGAATTCTAGGAAGGATGGTGCTAGCAATGAGGAGTTAAAGTCAGCAAAAGATGCAGAGCTGAAGCCTAGGAACAACGTCATTAGCAGTGAGGAGTTAACATCTAGAAAGGATGATGAGTTGATGCCTAGGAAAGATGTCATTAGCAGTGAGGAGTTAACGTCAACTAAGGATGCTGAGATGAAGCCAAGTAAGGATGTTTCTAACAGTGAGGAGTTAAAGCCAGAAAAAAGCACTGTCTTGACTCTACTGAAGGAGGTTGTTAATGGTGAAGAGTTACAGCCAACAAAGGATACAGACTTTAAGTTAATGAAGGAAATCGAGTTTAAAGCAATGAAGGCTGCAGAGGGGCTGAAGTTAGTTAAAGATATTGAGGAGATGAAGTCAAAATTAAATGAACTTGAGTCAAAATTAAGTGAGGTTAGTTTCTTACAGAATGTTTTTCCAAATTAATGGCATATTCACTGTGTGATTTTGTTTCTGTTAAGTTGCATGGAGAGAACTAGTTGCTGTCTTGGTTACTGCAAATCTCTAGGTTATTGAAGCTATTTCATGCTCTTCCTATATTTTTATTCATTTGTTGGGAAAAGGTGGGCAGGATTGGGGGGTGCATGCTGGTTGTAGAAATGCCTCACACAGAGTATTCAATTTTCAAGTGTTATACTTATTTTTTTACAAAGACAGTAGAGTCAGCCTCATATAAGACAATTATTTGTTGCATTTTATTTAATCTCTTTTCTTATGATTGAAAACTCTAGTGGTCTTTTATTGTGCTTCACACATATCTGAAATGGCAACGTTGTGTTCTTAATTAGATTAAAAATTTCAATATGCATTTAGGACACAGCATTGCATTTTTAAAATCGTTTGGGGCTGTGGATCCATTTCCTTTGAGAACTCCATTCTAAGAAATAGATAGTTTCATCTCTCATAGAAAGATCACTTTCAGTTACAAACTATTTTTAAGAGGTTATTGCATCTTGATGAAGTAACCTTTGATGGTAAACAAGTTTTATGGACTTCCTTGCAGACTGAAGTTACAATTTCAAAGCTCGCAGAAGAAAGGAGATTAAGCTTTCAAGAGAGAAAAACCGTACGGGAAGAACTAGTAAGTTCTTGATGCATTTCTTCTCAGAGTACTGCTTGTTTTGTGTTCACTGTCATGAGCTTAGCCATAGCTCAGAAAATGGTACCATATATATATTTTTGCAGCAACATGATCAAAAGGTAGATGACTTATAGGATTTTTCTAGCTATTTGATAAATAATTATATCATGCTAAGCCATTAGAAATAGGGTATACTGCATACCTCACATTTAAATCGTCTCTCATGATAGCTTCCTGTATCTTGATAGGTTCCCACTCTACTGGATCGTAGTATAATTTCTTTATTTTTTCCTTTTCCATACTGGGCAAGATACGTTGTCTAAATATTTTATTGTAGCACCGTGTTTGAATTCATTTTACTCTGAATGCCGAGTAGGGAAGTCCTTTACATTTCTTATTCTGATACACTTCGTTACTATCTTTGCGCACTCATTCTGTTTTTCTTTCAGGAGATGTTGAGGAGTAAAAGAGTGGTAAAAAATGTTCAAGTCGGATTTCCACTCCTGTTTGTCTGTATGGTGGCACTCATCAATTTCGTGCTGGGACGCTGGCTGATGTCGTGAAATGGAACATTTTTAGCCAAAGAGTTTTGAAGATTCATTAACAAAGTTTGTTAATAGTTAGAAATATAGAGCATATGGATTCCCCTCGTCTCAATATGAAAGTGAAAATGGGAGGGGAATATAGCTATCTATAGGAGTGCCGGCTTCCGTTTGCTCACATCTATACTATGTGTTTATGTATATGCAGAATTTTTGAAGAAAAATCACATCCAGAGGACGTCTATGTCCGAAGTTGAAGGAATATGTTAGCTTGATAAACGGTTATGATATGATTTTAACTACTTTTATTAATGATAATTAAGCAATTATGGATTTCTTTTTAAGTTAATACAATTGAGATGCTTGATTCATTTTTGTATTTATTTTCTAATAGGGCTTCTCTGGTTGAGCTTCCGTTACTTCCGATAAAAGGTAAGTAAGTATTCAGCGTTTAAGACTTGAGAGACGTTCGAGAGTTATAGAATACATCGTTTACATTTTTTGTTTGCTTTAACAAGAAGAGGACAAAATCTAATTTCTTGACACCATCTTTTTAATTACATCTTTGTGAGCTGTTGGTGATTTAAAAAAGATTACTGGTTCCCACAAATCGTCTCCTCCTCTTACAAGCCATTCTAATTTGCAAACCCACCAATGGAACCACACTGAAAATTTCAGATTCAGTTGAATTTTTTTCTTTTTAAGAAAAAATTGATTTCAATTCCGGCTCGGTTACCATTCCGTTGGATTCAAAATCAGTACCCCGGTTTGGTTGATAATCTACGTGCTCCAAATTTTCGGGTCGATCTTCGCCTTGGTTTTGGGCCAATTACCTTCAATTTAGTAATACTATATATCCCAAATTATTACTCTTTAATTCTTTTTATCTCGTGACATTTTTACCGATGTATGAATATTATAATCTTTCAAAAAAATAAAATTAGACAGTAAATATTTATAATTTTAAAATAATTAACATTTTTTTTATCATTTAAGAAATAATGTCAGTCACTTAAAAATAATAATTAATATAAGATGCGCAGCACGGTAACATTGATCTTTTCAGCCCAGTGCACTTTGGGCCTTTACTTCGAATTTTTTCTCCGCTCGGTTTGTTTGCGGCTCTTTTTGTTTTTTTCCTTTCAGAACCGACTTCTAACCGGTTCGATTCCTCTGTTCTTAAATTAGATGAAACTTTTCCTAATATTATTAAGGAATTAAAAAATATAGATATTAACATCTTAATGGGTCCTCTGTTTTCATTAAAAACCAAAAAACAAAAAAAGACTAACTGAAAAAAGAAAACCGCCTTGTTCTTATTAGCTTCGAACCAAATATTATGGTATCAGAATCAAGCGTTTTCTTCATTCTCCTCCCATGGTACCATTTCCTCGCATAAACAATTTAATCAACGGTCTCTATTTAATAATATTCTTTTAATTTATTAAATCTCACACAAATGTTATCTTCTTCCTCTAATGGGATTCTCGAATCATCCCAAAAACCAAACCTCCGTAAAGCCTTCAAGCTCCTCAAATCCCACGTCTGTAAAGTTGCCAATTTCACCCTCCAATGGCGAGACCTCGAAGACCACCTTCGTTTTATTCACTCCCAAATCGAATTCAAACTTCAACAAAACCCTGCCTCCAAAACCAAAACCAAAACCAAAACCATCCCTCAAAAAGACACAAAGCCACCAAGCAATTACTCAGTTTTGACCCAAAACAAGAACAACCCAGAAACCAAAACTGAAAATAAAGATGAAACTGATACAAAAACAACTGAAGTAGTGGTAAAGAACGGGAAAGAACTGGTTTTCTACCTGAAACAACGTGTGAAAGATCATAAATTGGTACAGGATTACTTTTTTAAGGTTTTTAAGGCCGTTGATGAGCCGGAGAAGCTTGTTCTTGAAGCGGTTAAAGAGTTTTATTCGCACGCGGATATTGAAATAAGGAGTTGTGTGGTCCTGTTGGAGGAATTTGGGAGGGTCGTGAGAGGGGGAGGTGGTGACGTGATAGCTGAAGTGAGAGAGGAGGCAAAGAGATTTGCTATTGAGTGGAGACGGAAGATGAGAGTGGATAAGTCTATGGAGGCTTTTGCAGCTCTTGATTGATTTTGGCCTGGTGGGCGATTCTGAGTTTGCTTCTGATGAAATTTTGAAGCTTTTTTTATTTTGTTGTGGCGTGTAAGCAAGCGCCTGAGTTGTTTAGAGCTCTTGGTTTAGCTGATAAGGCTTCTGGTAAGATTTTCTGTTGCTTTTTTTTTTTACCTTTTATTTATTTATTTATTGTTCTTTCTTTTTATGTGCATTCTTGTAAATATTTCTTTGTGCGCGAAGGTGATGGGAAATGGGCAGATTGGTTTAGTTTCAGTGATCAGTTGCTAGGCAACTTTAGTATTTTTGTTTTTTTGTTATTTGTAGGAAAATTGGTATTTTTCAGATATCATCTTGGTTCGGTGAAAAGTTCACTTGTGGATGAGTTTGGTGACAAAATTCAGCTTTCACCTTAGAGAACTAAGCATTAGGACCTTTACATGAGCTAGGTTTTGTTAGGAGTTGGTTTATATCGCAGATTCTTTCTCTGCCTGTCCCTTCTTTACTTCTTTATCTAATCAAGAAGTAGCTCTATTTTAGAATAATACTTGGGATTCTATAGCCTTTTTAGAAGAAGAAACATGCTTGACGTCTGAAAGCCTGAATCCTGATGTTCTGGGATAGGTTGATTATGTTAACATGCTCCTCCACAAACTTGTTTGTAAAGATCAAAAGTGAATTGCTGGTTCAGTTATCGTTCCTTTAATTTGAGCTGATTGCGAGATATATTTTAGAATTTGGGGAGAAATTTATTGATTGTTATGAAACATTATATTGTGCTCTTTATTACTTTATATAGATTGTATTTATTTTATGACTTTCGTGTATCCTGGTGTCACAAATTCTGTCTTTTGTGTGTGTGTGTGCGCGCGCGTCCTAACCATTCTTCTATAGATTTGAAAGATTCAATGTACAAAAGTTTACGGTTTGAATACTACCTCTCTGCTATTGAGGAGAGGGAATTTGTGGGTGTGGAAAAAGACTTCTTTATACATGGGGAAGATGAAAACCTACAAAACCTTCTGGCCGTCCACCAAAACAAATAAAAAAATTGCATCAAGTTAATCCAATGCTTCTTGTAAGTTGTAACTTACATTTATGTAGATCGCATAAGTCCCAAGTTGTGAAGGGCTTGAACTTTGAAATGGTGCTAGATATGTAGAAGCAAGAGGAAGTTACTGGATAGTGTACAAATAATAGGTCAGATATTATGTGACTCGGTGCTGTCACTAACTTCATCTTACTTTCTGCTCATTATGGCTCGGATGTCTCTTAGGAGTTATTACTATAGTGAATGTCTCTTGTATATAGTAGTTGGGTGATTTGCTATAGTTATCAGGCTGTGCCATCACAATAGGGTTTCTTTTCTGGCTTCACTTACCTGTATTGACTTAGTTTCAGAACTGATGAGACAGAAGTTTAATTGTCTCTTGTATTGTCTTTTTTAATCCTTTGAAATAGTTTGATACTAGCCATAACTTTGCTTTATTGTCACATACAACATCCGAAAACTCATTACAGAGGATAGGCATTGAGGCCATTAGATTTATACATGCATTTGAATTGGTTAATCAATTCCCTCCAGTGCCCCTGCTTAAAGCCCATAAAAGTATGCAAAGAAGTCTCTAAGAACATTCGCGAAAAGGGAAATAACTCGCGTAAAGCATGGGCATGTTTATCTGGTGTTACTATCTACAACTTCTTTCCAGACTAAGATCAAATAGCCATCATATGTGTTCCCTATTATTCAAATCTTACAGGATGATGCCAAAAACAGCCAAATAGCTGCTCTAAAAGGAATTATCAGAATTATAGAATCTTACAAGCTTGGTTCTGAGTACTCATCCAGGTTTCTCAGAAGCCAGATTGAGCATCTGAAGGAAGAGAGAAATGCTAATGCAAAAACCACTGGCTCCAATGGTCAATCACAGCAGAATAACGGAAACAAGCGTATTGCTCCTGCTCCCAAGGCTCAGCAGAGTCGACAGAAGAGAAATAAGCATCTGCTGACAGCGGACTTCAATGCTTCTATGAATACCTCGCCAACAATTTGCTCAAAACAGCCATCTCATCATCAGCCAGCAAACTTTCTTGCTGGTCAAGGTGCACAATATTCAACCCCTTCTGCTGGAACTGATGCATCATCAAAAGCTGCCCCATATGCTTATGCTGGTAACATTTCCAACACTCAAATACAACCATCTCCTGTTCAGGCTGCCCGCCTATTAACAGGTGCGCAACATTTAACCCAACCTTTGGGGGACTACCATGCTGCCGGATCCACTTTTTTCTCCTCATATACGAGTTTGGCAACCAGACCCTATGAATTGTCAGGCTCTGCTCCAAACCATCTGCCCACGAGCACACTGCCTGGACCATATGAAAGGATTATCTCAACAGATGGGAGCTCTGGGCAGTTTGGACTTGCTGCAAGGAATACGCCTATGGCCAATTTTAATGCTATCACTAATCTATCTGGGCAGTTTGCATATGCTACAGGGCATACACCTGTGGCAAATGCTTCAAATGCTAGCACTAACTTATCTTATTACCTCAAGGAGCTATTGAGGACATCTGGGTACTATAACAGGCAAGCAACTTCCACCAGTATGGGCATTGCTCCCATTCCTAATACAAGCTTAAACACATCTGGGTATTCTCGTAGGCCTATGGCTTCCAGTGGTGTCTCCGGCATGTCATCAAAGTACCCGCCTTCAACCTATCATCCCTAGTTTTTGTTTCACTGGCCTAATTGTTCTATAAATTACTGTAGCTTGTTGATGTTACATGACTGATTGATTGAATTCTTTTAGCTTCCATAAAATAGGTGTAGAAATAAGGTAAATTTTCATCTCATAGAATCAAATTATTAAATTTGTTTTTGGTTGCTCTGATCAAGTACTTATCTGCTGAACTTATTTAAATAGCATGGATGAATGCTTTCCTTAATATTTTTTCAGTCGAAACTTACGAAGTGAAAGAACAAATAAAATAGATGGAGAATAACAAGAATAGTTGGTGGATGTGTAGAGGAAAATAAAATAACTGTAGATAATGTGACTTTTGAGATTTGCATTATATCAAAATTTACTAATAGGTTCATTCCGAGCTTGCACAGCCAAAAATATATACAGTAGATTTCATTCATCTCATGAAGCAAAATAAAAGAAACTGAAAGCTTCCGTATATTACACGGTCTGTTTCTTGTGAAACACAAAAACACCTATTAATTTTAATGTACCATAATTGCAAAAGCATACAACATTAAATTACAGAACTCTAAAATAACATGCAAATACAGAACATATTGACGTGAGTAAATGAGAAAGAAATGGCAATTGGCTACTTATATGATATACATACAGCAGCAATAATTTACAAAAATATGATACACCGCCCTGTGGCAACCACACAGAAAGCTAGCCAAAATTATTTCAAAGATTTTAAACAATGCATTTGCTCAACATCAATGCAAACTACTTACAAGTATTGTAATTGCCCGCCTTCCTTGTCTCACTGCCCTCCATGGACACTCCGTTCCGTTGGTGAGCCAGGAACGTAGGGAACAAAACCCCGACCACCAAACATTGGACGCATAAAGGCGTCATCAAATTTGCGCCAGTAGTAGTGAACTGTGTGTGTAGGGGTGGCCAGAAGAGCACGTATACTGCCAGGACGGTGAATAGGATGGCCAACAAGGTCAGCATAGGAGTCCTGTTGGTCTTCAAGAAGTGGCACTGTCACTGATTTTGGAGTATTGTCATCTGACACTATCAAGCTTGTATGCTTTGGATGGGGCAGAAGAAGCCTTATAAGAGGTTTAGTCAACAATCCAAACACCTGACCATAGCCAAAATGCAAGGTAACTACCATTACCAAGAAACTATAAGATATTATAAAATATAAAAGAGCATGCACACACACTAATCGCTAAAAAGTTGGTTTTGACATCCCTAGAGCAGTGAAGACTAAGTTTAGAGATCATGTTCTTGGTATCATATAAAGTACAGGTTTGAAAATTAATATCAGAAAACTATTTGTTATGTCCCAAATAAGCAACAAAATCAATTCTAAAAGCAATTTGCCCCAGCTCAAAATGACTTACCACTGTGCTGAAAAGAACAACAGTTATGGTGCTGGTGATCATGATTGCATTTTCTCGCAATTGAGTGTGCCCTGACCTTGTAAACTGCATCACCGCTAAGTTTAGTAAATAATATCATCTAGATAATTCAGTAAATAACTACAATTTGAAGTATCAGAAGTTTTCCAAGAAAAGAGTAGAGGTGTACTTGAGACTCAAACATCTTGATTTCATAGACAATAGAACTTTCCACAGTTTACCTGATTGTACGCAAGCGCCATGGATACAGCACCTCTCATGAGACCAGCCCACCATATGACAATCTGAAATTGGGAGTGTGTTTTAGAATTTGATAGATTTGTCAGGAAATTAGTTACACCATATAAAAAGAGAACCTACTTGCTGCTTAATGTTGATTTTATCTGTAGGAGATTTCTTAGATAAGTTGGATAAAAAGGATAGGGGGAAAACAAAAGCTGCTCTTCCAGCCATGACCAGACCCATCAGAATTGCACTCACAGCAACAGATGTTCCAGGGCTGCAAAAATGTATTTGAACACATGTAAACAGATAATAGATGGTTTCTATCAGAAGTCAACAATTTTTTATAATTTCCAAATTGAGGATGATGAAGTTCAAAGCTTTAACTCTTATCAGTATATAATCTACAACTTGTTTTCTGTGACTCACCTGTCACTTACGAATTTCCACTTCTCTATGTCCAGGGCATCCATACCAACATAAAGGAAGATAAATATCTCAGCAACAAATGATAAGGTTGCAAAAGTGTGCCTGTAACATTTTAGACATATAACCAACGAATAAGGCATTTGACCAATTTAATGTGTGTTTTAGCCAAACGCATAGAACCATTGTTTTGACAGCCTAAGATAATTTCATAAAATAGACATACTTGGTAGTGACTCTTGAACTCTCGGTCACGTTGTGCCAGGTATAATGGGACATCACAATCCCACAGAAAAATACTGTGAGAATGCCACTCAGGTAGAACAGCTACAGGACATAGAGTCGAACATCAATAAGTTCATGTATAAACAAATCAAAGAAGGGCCTTCAGGAAATTGCTAATGAAATTAAGGAATCTTACTTCAGCCAGCATATATGAAAGATACGCCATGAGAATCATTAGAGCAACCTCACGATCCGTTGAGTGCCTGGATCATGTCAAATATTGAGTAAATAGTCACTTATTTGTACTTCTGTTCTGAGATAGCATAACAACTCTTAAAAGGTTGGAGTAGTTGAATTTGGTATAACATAAAATTATCCAAATCATATATTATAATTTTTTTTTCTCATTAATGCTTAGTCTACAATATGTTACAGGCTGTTCCAGCATTGTAAGAGAGGGAAAAAATTTCTAATAGTTGGATTTAATGGTTGGAACAAAACCAACTGCAGCCAGTCGGTTCTAATTTTATTGGATGAGCAAATTGTTTCAGGTTCTAATTTGATGACACATAAACAAATTTCTCGTGCTAAATTCAAGAAATTTAGGAGGATTACAAAATGTTAAAAACTGCTCATTAAGGCAAAAACAAAAGCCTAAACAAGAAAAAAGATATACCTGCCAAAATATAGCTTTTTGATAATGTAAGCACTGAGCAACCCAGCCTGTAAGAAAAACAAGGTTACACATGGTAGAATATCAAATGATTCATATAAAAGTACTCAAACAAATAAGTCGGGGACTTACAATCACTCCGAGCATGGTGCTTGCAAAAAATAAATAAAAGAAGTTGCCAACAAACTGAAAAGCTGTTCTGGTATTGATATGAGTGAGGTCAAAGCTCTGAATGGCGTTGAAAAGGACCACAGATGCAGCATCATTTACAACACCCTCCCCAAATACCAGACTGTATAGTAAGGGTGTCTCATCCTGATTAAGCACCTGCACAATCGGACAATACGTCTAAACTTGTAAGGATGTTGTATCTTAGTTGTTTGAATTTTAAAATGCTCGTGCAACTTTGACAAGTGACTTACCTGTAATGTGCAAACGGAATCTGTCGCAGCAAATATTGCACCAATTGCTGAAAATAAAAGGTTAAGCCAATAAGACACCTTTCAGGATATAAACCAACCCTAGAAAGAAAGAGATAGATATAATACCTAAATAATCCCCTATATCCAGGGTACCAATATCCATTCTTTTAAAGAACTGAATAACACCTGTGTCAAGCAACAAAGTGACAATTACAATCAGCAGTAATTATAAGCTTTTGTTGTAATAATCCAAATCAAATGCAGTGTTAATGATATCAATAAAAATTTAAACATAATATAGATTTTAATCAAGCAATTCTCTCCTTACTCTTTTCCCTTAAGAACAAGCACGCACACAATCAGACTCAAATGCGTGTATATTATTCTAATTGAAGTTTGTTTTTACGCAATAAATTTAGATAAACCAGCATATTAATAGAATCCACTAATTATTCACTTTCTATCCTCAAAGAAGGTGCAACTAATGTATAATCCTATACATCCCCCTAGACAACCTAACGTACACAGTCAGAATCTGTTCAACTGCATGGATTGCTGAAATGAAACATTTTTATGTGTTCTTTAAGTCCCGTGAGTCCAAGAATCTAGTTATCTGGCTCGTGAAAAAATGCTTCCATAAATGAAATTCAAATAGATTTGTACCCATATTAACTAGAATGGAGAAAGGAATTTAATATTACCCAAACTTAAGCAATAAGGGTTTCTCAACAATTTGTCTACCAGTTTCCTGTCTAGACACCTAAATTCCAGAAAAATTTAACATAGATTTAAATTTTCAAATTCATCCAGCCGGCAATCAGGTGGAAATTCTAAAACACCATATGATCACCAGCTGACTGCACTCTACATGTCCAATGAACAATAAACAGTTGTGTTCATCAATTTTAATGTCTATCGCCTATGGAACAGTTATGTAAAGAGTCCAAGGTAACCCATCAAAATAAAAATAGTCATGAACTAATGCACAAATGTGGACGATATGCGATGTCTTTATAGACCTGAAGATGCAGGAATTCCATACCTACAGATATGATGCTACAGCATATTAATGTACCAATAGCACCAAACAACATGATAGTAATGAAGTTGCGAAAAAATTGCTTCTTTTTCACCTGAAACCTGGCACAAGAAAAAGGACATGAAAGTTATACATATAAACAAATCATTAGAAAAACCAAAAAAAAAAAAATATCTGCAATTAATTTACTTTCCCAATCAAAATACAACAACGGTTTTTTTTTATATAAGCAAAATACAACAACGATTAATGACACAATAAACTCACCCAGCATTAAATATAATTGGGGGCAAAAGATATATGAAGAACAGATCTTCACTGAAGACAAACAGATGTGAGCTTTTTCCCCCAGTTATCAGCAAAATAACAACACCAGTGCACACACCCTGCCACCAACCCACATCAATTAATGGACAAAATCAAATATACAAACAAAAAATAAATAAATCAAGAAAAAGGCTTGAATATCCTGAATATGGCCTCCAAAATCTCCACTTGTTTATTTTTAATGCTACCACTACTCTCAGTCAACACAGGTGTCTTTTCTTTTCAAGAAACTTAAAACTATGCTAAAATGTACATAAAACCCACCAGAAACTCATTTTAATTATCAAATCATATGCATTAACCAAACCATCAATCCTAGTATAAATTTTGGGTCTCCAAATCCTCCCCGCACTTAAATGATCAGATTCAACTAAATAGGTGACCCTTCTCTTTTCTTTTTTCACATTTTAAGAAACTTAAAACAACAGTAAAATGCAAACATATCTTGCAATCAACCCAAATTAAGCAATAAGTAGATCGAATATAACAAACAACCTTGCTATCTTTCACATAAAAATGAGTCTCAAAACTCCAGTAATTGAAGCTTAATGCAATCACTAGGCTCAATTAAAATAGGCATCTCTTCTCCTTAACATGCCACTAATCCACGTCAATTACAGATCTAAAATATATCAAGCAACCCATCAATCTTAATTCGTCTTTGGGTTGGGTCTTAAAAACCTCAAATATGCAAAGCTACTAAAAACAAATCATTATCCTCTATCAAAATAACAGTGAATTAAGAGAACTAACAATGAGAAGAGCAGTAATGGACTCGTTCATCCACCGATTCTCTTCAAGAAGATGGCCAATCACTATACAAGCACATAGAAGCGCCACAAACAAGTTCATGGAAACAATGGAGGAGTGATCAGATGTGGTCACCATTTGCAATCTCATCACAGCAGAGCTTATTAAACGATCCATTTTGCACCGGAAAGCTTCTATCAATATCAATTGATCGCCCAACCAAAAAGAACAATAACAATAATGTAATTTTATTTTATTTATTTCTTCTTTACAATTCGGAAACTTTTTCGATTTCCTCCAAATATCCGAACTTCAGAAATCTGCATTAAAACAAGAAGGAAAATAGAAAAAAGTTACCAAATTCAGATCAATAATTTCAACAATTATATTTTTCGTACGTGTTCTCAATTTGTTAGCTTAAACGACGCTTCCGCGCAGTAACTAAAAAACAAAACAACAATTTGGATCTTAATTTTCAAAAGCAAATCACGCTTTTGAAACACAGAATGGCTCAAAAAGGAAATCTAAAAGAGAATTTAAGGAATAAACATTCAGAGTTTATATAAGGTAGCTGAAAATTTTTTCATTTCACTCAATTCTTCTATTATAAGTTAACAAAAAAATTATAAATTAAAAAGTTTTTGATCGAAATAATTGCTCAATGACTGAAATTGAAAATAGATTATAGAAAGAAAGAAAGAAAAAAACACATGCAGAAAGTTCTGTTTGGTAGCCGAGAAAACATTTCCTTCAATTTTCTTTTCCTTTTCCCCGTGAGATAGAAAAGAAAAGTACGTACAGCACTTCTCATTTCAGTAGCGCAAACGATGAATCTACGGACAGAACGGTGAAAGCACAAAAAGAGAGCTGAAATTTTATATATATAATAAACAATTAAACAAATAAAAATGTATTTTCGCCTCTAGCTCTTTGATCGATAAAATATAAAGGGTCAAAATTTTATGACTTTTGTTTTGGTAAAAAATATTTTAACGCAAAATTGAAAATTCTGGAAAGTGAACGAGATCGTACGAACAAGGAGTGGCGTGGAGCAGGGTATGATAAGGTGAGGTGGAAGGGGAGGGAGATGATGAAAAGGATCAATCTTGGCCGTTGGTTTTTATGACTGGAGTTTGGTTGAATTTTTTTATTACATTACATTACAATTTATTACATCTCAAAATTACAATTGCGTTATAATACTATTATATTTTAACTGTTTTTATAATATTGTTACATTTGCTATTTTTTATAACACTAAAAATAATTGTCAACTAACTGTCTCCATAAATTAAAAAAATAAAAAAAATATATCTTAATTATTTTTATAATACTGTTACATCTCAAAATTATAATTGTTTAATCTCAAAATTACAACTGTTTTACATTATAATTAAATACTGTTATATTTCAAAATTACAACTGCTTAATCTTAGAATTACAATTGCTTTACATTAAAAATTTACAATATTGTTACATCTCAAAATTACAACTGTTTTATATTAAAAATAAATATTTTTACATTTCAAAATTACAATTATTTAATCTTAGAATTATAACTGCTTTATATTAAAAATAATTGTCAACTGACTACCTCTATAAATTGAAAGAATGAAAAATATTAAAAATATAACTATTAACTAATTGAAAAAAATACTCTAATCCCTTTGTATGATTTAAACCCTTAACTTTAAGTTAGGGAGTGCACAAATTATGTCATTAAAACAAATAAATAAATGCTAAATTTTTATATTTTTTAATCAGTGTTTTTATAAAACTAATATATAAATTACCAGCATCAAATGTGAGTAAAAACTTATATGATGTTTTAGTTATAAATATTAAAAATGAGAATGATATTATAAATAATTTAATATTTATTTTTAAAGATTAAATAAAAATTAATTAATTAAATTCAATTATTTTCAATTATATTCAACATTCAACTCAATTCAAAATTCAGTAAAAAAAAATGCCTTTAACTCATATGTCAATGTATTAGTTTTCCCTGGTTGTTAGCATTGATTTAATTATAATAACTAGTTGTTTATTTCCCTGCACAAACTTTTAAATGGCTTCAACATTAAGTGATTAAAAGTTCTAAGCACGCAAGAGTTGCAATCATGGGACCAAAAAGTTTCAAGTCAACTTATAAAAGATTCCTTCAAATTTCACCCTACCTTTTTAATCTTTTAATTTATTCCTACTTTATTTTTTTATACAATAATACTAACTTAAATTTAATTTTAAAAATATTTTATCAAACATTAATTAAATATTAAATATTTTATAATTTTTTATTTATTATATTATAATTATTTCACACATTATTTAATATGAAAATTTTAAAATTTAAATTTAAAAAGTAATACTAAACTAATAACTAATATTTTATATTTTATATTTCAACTTTAATGTGTCAAGTAATTATCAATTAATGAAGTATAATAAATTTTAATATTATCCTTTGTACAATTTTACTATGAAAAATATCACACTTTCTAAATAATATTTCAAATAATATGTTAAATAATTATTAAGTGATAAAATAATGTAAAAAATAATTTTAAAATTTATACTATTTTAATATTTAATAATTATTTAACACATAAATTTAAGATAAAAATATAGAATATCATTTAAAAAGTGTAGCATTAATTTTTTACTATTAAGTAATTATTTGATACATTATTTATTAAATATAAAAAAATTAAAATATTATTTGAAAAAGAAAGTGTATGATTTTTCAGATCTAAGAAGTGTGCATTATTCTTTTCTATATAAATTCCAAGTTTTGATATTTTCATCTTATATGACGTGGCGATATTATCATGTTGAACAGTGCTTAGAATTAGAAGTTAGAACTCTCAATGGAGAAATATCTGGATCCGGGTCAGTATGATAATGACAATAAACAACCACTTGTGATGTTGATGGGTCGTCGGGTTGTCGTCACGGATCCAACAATAAAATGAAGTTCTCTTTTCTTGAACACTTATTTAATTTCTTTTTTTTTAATACTTTTGCTTTCATATTGCAACTCTTTGAAAGCAACGGCCAAGACATTTTTGTTTTTTATTTTCTCAGAGTAATGTCATCACTTGAGGGCTTGTTCTTCTGTGCATAAAATCTGTGCACTTTTTATGACTTAAATAAGGAGTTTGAGTTTTAATTAATATTAGAGTAGTTGATTTTTATTTCTTTTTTGAGAGTCTTCTAATTTGGAAAAGATATATTTACTGTTGTTTCTGTTATTTTTGATAATTTTAATAGTGTGATTTGAGTAAAGTATATTTTAAAGATGTACATATTATTTTTTAAAATATTTTGATTATAATATGATTAATGTGATCTAAAAATTAATTAAATAATGATATACTTTTTAAATTATATTTTAAAATTTATAATCTTATTTTAAAATATTAAAATATTATTTAAAAAATATGGGATAAGGACACTTTTTTTTTATAAGTATAGGCTAATACTAACTTTTATCCCAATTATTTTAAAATTAGTAATTTTATCTTAATTCATTAATCAATTTCTATTAAATTTAATAGTAGAATAGTAAAATCAGAATTTTATAACGACAGGCCCCGCAACTGTTAGACTATGATGATAAAATTATCAACTTTTATATTTTTTGTGATATACACAATGATAGATAATTTTTTGACAAAAGAAAACATGAAGATGACCAAAAATGATAAAAATTTGTGCAGATGAGACGGCACTCGATGGTGGCCAAAAGGGTGAAAAGGGGGCGGTGGACACTACTGGCCGCAATCAAACGGGGGTCAATCTGTCCAATGATAGGAGCGGTGCAAGTCACCGCCTCCTAGTTTGACAGTGGCCGCCACCCCCTCTCTACCTTTTTGACCATTTGTTTGTCTTCTTTATTAAAAATGATTTTACTATTGTGTAAATTATAAAAAATAGAGTTTAATAATATAAAATTTAATAATTTTTACGACGTTTATGATAGTAAAAAATAGCAACCCACAATGAATTATTCGAGATGTTATTTGTTCATTTATAATTTATAAAATAAATTTCAAACCTATTATAACGTAATATGTATTATTTTTATTTTTATTTTTATTTATGTATCATATATCTTCTTACTTAAATTATTATTTGTAACAAACTTATTAAATAAGGATAAAAATATCATTGTACAGTTAAAGTGACTTTTTTTAATCTAAATTAATAAAAATTAATTAATGAATTAAGATAAAATTATTTATTTTAAAATAACTAAGAACAAATTGCGTATTAACCCAAATATGGAACAAAAATATCATTCTCTAAAAAAACAAATAGTATTATTATTTTTAATTGTGGGCACGTTTTGGTTGTATTCATACTTTCATATTCGTTATATAATTAATAATTTTTTTATTGAACATCGACTTCATTTATATAAAAAAAAGTGTTTCAACATCTTAAAGGAACTTCCCTTTCTGTTTCTTTTTTCAGGACACTATTTAATAAAAAGACACTTTTGTTTTATACACCCTTTTTTTTGGGTACTTCTATTATAATATTAGTTGAAAATTCTTTGAATAAATTTTCTGGGCGATTTTCTATTTTACTCCAATCATAGCCATGGGAGGAGCCTTCCCCTATTCAAGACCATTTGAATTTAGTCCTCTAGGCTTCAACTACCAACCACTTGAGACATTTAAAAAGAATATATATTCATAAGATTAAAAAATTTAGTCAAATTTCAGACCTATGGTATGTTTAGCAGTGTTTATGCTTATTGGCTTTTATTTCTATGGCACTCTTCTTTTTTTTTTTTTAAATTAAAAATGTTATTTTTTTTAAAATAAATTACAATTTAAAAAAGAAGAAGGTTAGAGTGATTTGAACTTATTACTTGAAAGCATAATTGTGAGAAACTAATAATTAGACTGTCTCAATTTTCTTCTTTTATTAAAAATAGTTATACATCTTTTTATTCTAAACTATATTTAATTTCCTGATTCTAAGAAATATTTGTATATATATTTAATGAAATGTACAACAATAAGAAATATACCCCAATTTATAAAAAAATATATATATATTCTCCAACCTAATATATATATATATATATATATATATTTTTGCACTTGAATGCTTATTCCAATGATAAACCCTATATACTTTTTTAATTTAAATTAGAGATTGAAGTTTTAATAAATACCAAGATAATGTAATTATTTCTTTTTTTTTAAGGGTTTTATAGTTTAACGGAATACACATAATAAATATAAAGTGATGTTTCTAATAATTATGATTGTATAATCTAATGTAAAGGTGATGTTCCTAATAATTTTGATTGTATAATTTAATATAAAATATTTAAAATGATATTCCTGTAAATTGTTGTTTCTAATAATTCTAATTGTAGAATGATATTCCTAATAATCCTGATTGTATAGTCTAATATAAAGGATGTAAAATGATATTTGTAATAATATTGATTATATAGTTTAATGTAAAGATTAGACGACCCCTACAAGAAATTAGTAAAGTCAAGTATGGTGTTGGAAAGCGTCGAAGCAACCAGAAATCAAGTAAGTAGAGTAGCAAACCAATTCTTTGTTAGCGCTCACCTAAACCAGCTTCTGATCTAATCAAGCAGTATAGGGAAAGGGCTATAAAAAAAAAAAAAAAAGTCAAAATCAAGTTTATTGAGCTTTGATTAATTCACTCTAGTGTATATTTTTCTTTTAATAATTTTTTTGAGTCTTCTTTTTAAAATCTTAAATCATCTTTATTTTTCTTAAGATCGAAAGCGGTAAATAACAAAATAATTAAATCATACCATCTTTATAATACATAAATGTCTATTTTTCTCTTGAAATTTTAAAAATTATTAGTAATAAGATATTGACTAAAATTAAAAAAGTTTTATCAATAAATTTTTCATTTATTCGTGATTTGAGCATAGGGAAAATCTATTATGTAATTCTTTCCATTACTTATCGTGTGAAAACAAAGGAATAATATAAAAGTAATAATTTTGATTGTATAGTCTAATATAATTTTAATAATAATCGTGTATAAAAAAATATCTAACTTTTTCACATAATAGTTAGACACGCAATTAACAATATAATAAAACTATTTACTCTTTCAAAATAATAAAACTATGGGTCCAAATGGGTTGGCAATATACGTGTTAAATTTGGGCATGACAACTTAAACATTGTTTCGTGCAAATTGAAAATTTTACTTAAGAACATCGACGATACATTCCTGTTGTGCCACGTTGCAAAAAAGTGATTTCAAATATTATTAATTAATTAATTAATTAATGTGTATAGCATTAAACCTTTTGGTCACGTTCTCGTGTCTAAAGTTAGGCTTTAATCATGCAAATGCAATGCGGTGAAGTGAGTTATCACGTTATTATGACTTTTCTTTTCATGAACATGTGATTGTTTAAAAAAAAAAATTATTAATTCTCGTTCAATCTAGAAATTTTTTGCTTTTTTGGTTCAACATTCAACGTATAATAAGGAGTTAATGGATGGTTGTGAATTGGAAAACTGTTAATTTCATAGAACCTTATTTTTAATTATATTATTTTTATACAATATTATATAACATTATCTAATTAATTTATATTTTTATACGATATATTATAAAAATAAAATTATATATATAATATGTTATTCACGTTCTCAACTCAACTATTAAAATTTTGCTATACATGTTTTTAATTTTAAAATTAATTAATTATAATAATAATAATAATAATAAAATAAAAAATATTACATAATTTATTGAGATCGTTCCATTTAAATTGTAGTAAACGAGGCAAGCACATCTTTGTTAAATTTTCCATGAATAAGGCACGTTGGTTAAACATTAATTGGCGAAGGGGCATCAAGGTTCCCACGTTATGTTTATGATAATATTATAAGATATAAGATTGATTTGATTTGATTCTCCATGACATATTAACTTATGTTTTTTTTTTAAAGAAATTCTATTATGCTAGAAATTCCATTATCCTCTAGCATCATTGATTACGATTACTATTTTTTTTTCATCATTGATTACGATACTTTTAAAAAAATAAATAAATAAATAAAAGGAAGACAACAATTGAATCCTCCGCAAGTAATTTTATATGACACGGGGGATTGAGTTAATTCACGTAACATAGGTGAACGCTCGTAAGCAAACTTAGTTAAGAGTATGAGTTAGCAGTTTGTGGAATAAAAAAGACTATAATATTGAAAAGAACTAAGATAATAGAAAATTTAATGAAGAATAAATTCTAATTCTGAGCTTGAATGTATCATTAACCACTATAGCATCATCAGATTCAAGCTCCATCTACTCATAACTAACAGTCTTATTCTGCACCAAACCTGGTGAATTGCCAATGCTTCAGCAATTGGAACAGACATTAATTTGATATGGAAGCTGACTAATCTCTGAGAAGACAAAAACACCATTATTGTCCTGACAAACAAAGTCAAGCTCTATCTTCAAAGTGTGATTATTGAAGGCTGTATCAGTATTCAACTTGAAAGTGCCAGATATGCGCATGCCAGGATGCAACTGATACCAAAGAAACACAATGTTTGTGTTGTTGATGCCACTGCTAGTCTCCCAAAAAATTCTGCAACCATGCAAATATGGTATCAGCCTCAATAATTGCTCGCCTGTGAATATGTTGGTACGAGAGTACCAAATGCTCCACAACAGAACCATCACTAGCTTTAGATCTGCATTTTGAAAAGTATGCATACATGAAATGAAAACTTCCAACACGGATGTCCGATGAGTGTATGTAAGTCTAGACTAAAATTTATAACCTTGCCGAACAAGGTGTGTTACAAAACCATAGAACATGGATTGTGGTTTTTCCATCCTTACCACATGAAGGACATATCCCCTTAATAGGTATGGTGGTAGAGAAGATTTGTCGTTGTGGGGAGCTACTCATATGCCGCCTTCTAAACAAAAAGTTTAATCTTAAGCAAAAAAGATAAATCTCTAAAGTCTCTTTTACCAAACTTGGACATCAGAAGGTTTAGAACAACTTAAACTACCTTGTAAGAAATTATCAATTCAGTAGCTTAATTTAACTGTGTAGTACTTATGGGTAAAGAGTTTATAAATTATGCATATTTTTATATTAGTATAATATTATTTATTTTGAACTTAATTTTTTATAATTTTACTCTTGAATTTTATCCAAAAAATCTTATATTAATGGAGATATAGTTCACTTCTTATATACTTATAATCTTCTTAATTTCTTTTCAATGTGGGACTTTATTTACTTCCTTAACAATCCTCTACTCGAATAAAGGACCACTAAACCTCCCTTAAAACGATATTTCATCCGTCTATCTTTCACATAAGAAGATCTTGTGCTCTTTTTGGGTACTCATCTTTTACTTATCTTTACTGCGTTGTGGGAGCACGCCTTACGTGATGCCCAAAGTATCCTCTATTTCAAGAGCCCGCTTTATCAGGTCAAATCCTTATCACTGCGTTCGCAGACACGTCTTACGTGAAGCCTGCATCACTGCGTTGAGAGAACACGCCTTACATGATGCCTGGGAGCACACCATCGCCTGTACATAGAGCTTAACTACGGATCCCATCACAAACCGTGGCTTACCAGACTCACCACCTTCTCGTTCGGCACCGAGAATTTCTTCCATATGGCTAGCTTCGGGGCATGACTCTGATACCATTTGTAAGGAGTCCATAAACCACACATATCTCCACATTGATATGATATTGTCCACTTTGGGGCTAAGCCCTTATATTTTTACTCTTGAATTTTACCCAATATGCATCATACCAATAAAGATATGATTTGCTCCTTATATACCCATAATCTTCCTAATTTCTTTCTAATGTGAGATTTTATTTACTTCCTTAATACTATATTTGTCATAATACCACAGTAAGAAATATTTCAATTAATTATTGGCCGGTATACTCAGAATACTCAAAATACATTATTTTTTTCTACTATGAAGCAAGCTGAAATGAGCTCATGATTCCAATTGCTCAACGCTGTCTTAGTGCTGGCAACTGTAGAAGACTCAGGCAATAAATGTAAATATGAAGGTTTGAAGGTGTAAGGTCTAGGCAACCATCAATCATGATAAACTAAAATGGATTGACCATCCTCTACTCTCTACCTTGAACCTAACATAATGATCTCCCTGCCCCATAGATGCTTTTTCATAAGAATGAGGCATTAGAAGAGTACTTAACCTGCAAAAAGAAAGAGTGAAAGAAGTAAAAGCTTTTAACAATCCTCTCCATCAAGCATTCTGGTTTTTGAGTGATACGCTACTCTTGTTTAGTAAGTATGTAGTAACCAGTATCCACGATTAGTAAGAATAAGTATTTATATATGTATAAATATACGTATTTTATTTGTATGTTAGTGATACTTGATTTATATATTGTTATTAGTAGTGTTTGTATAGGTTAAGGTCATACTATTAGCATTGGGTTTAATTGCAAGACTTTAAATTTATTTTAAGGACCAAATTATAATACTTTGAAAGTTTTGGGGGTAAATTCGTAAATATCAAAAATTAGCCACTTAGTATAAAAATACACTTTTAAAACCCTAATTCTTTCATTTTGGTTGAGTTACCTCTTTTAGAGAGAGAGAAGAAGGAGAAGAAAAAGAAGAAATTGAAATTTTGGATTTTAAGAGGTATATCACAATTATTTCTCAATTTATTGGTGTTAATTATGTTAATTTCTTTAAGTTTTGATTTCTAAAAATATGTATAATTGAGGATTTGATGTGTATTTCGTATGATATTTTGAGAATTGATGATGATCTATAAGATAGTTTGGTAAATCATGATGGATTGTAGAATGTCTGCTTGATAGTCTCTTGATCCAAGAATTTTATAAATTGTTGTGATTCGATTCTGATTTTAAATTTTGATTATATGAAATTAGACATGTTTAGGATCATCTGAGACTTTGAATCGGTTCACAATTCCAGAAATTTAATTTTTTGTGAATTTACCAAAATAACCCTGAAATTCTGGAAATTTCCTATGTGAACAGTATAATACAGTGAAAAATAACTTTTGTCCTACTGAATGATCTTTAAAAATTACGAATTTATGGAATATGATAAGTTTATATGTCTAATATGATATACTCGGAATTGAGAATTTAGATCAATGTGCTTGAAGTGTTATGATTTTCTAAAGTGTATCAGCTCATTGCAGTATTTGATTAACAAATTTTTAAAGCTATAGAATAAAATAGTTTTAAAATACTTTTAGCAGTGATTTGGAAGTGAAATATTTATCATGAACTGAGATATGTGTTAAGAGTAATTATGTGATATTTTTATAATTTTTGAGTTAGTATATGATTTTATATAATTAGGAGATTGAATACTGTTCAGTAAGTATCTTGATCTTGTCAGGTTAGTAGTTTGGATTCGATGGTATGTATGGAATAGATTGTGTAGGAATTTTGATATAATATTCATATATAAGAAGGATATATGAGTCAAAAATGATATATTCTGATTTCGGAGTAATTGGACATCATTTGATGTATTAGAAAATTTTGTTAAGTGTAAGTGGTCAGAATGACAGGTTTTGAGAAACCAAGTATTTAGACCAATTTGATGTGATAAATGCATTGTGTATAATTTTGTAAGCTATTTAAAGTATTTTGTGTGAATTGTGAGGCTTATGAAAGGATTAATCTGCATTGATAGGTTAAGGAGATTTAAGCCTTGTAGCTGAAAGTGTTAAGAGGTAAGTATACTAGACTTTTTACTAAAATCACAATAAACATAGTAATTGTTTTGTATGATTTTGCAAATGGGTTTAAGAATATGTTTATGTTATGTCAAAGTACATTTTGATATGAAATGTGAATATATGTTTATGAATGTGAGCATTGACATTGAGCATGGACATACATGTATTTTTGAAAGTGAGCTTTCAAAATAATATGCGTTTAATAAAGAAAGCTTTTGAAATGTAATATGTCCATGAGAAATATTTTGTGTTTTGAGAGTACTTGAACTCACTGTTAACTTAGTAGGCATTTTATGTGATTTGTGGAGCCTTTATGTGTGGCCTTCCTTCGGGATTGGTATATGTTATGTGTTCCGTATGTAAGGAGGATCCTATTGGTACCTAAAGGAAGAGTGAGTCATCACATTCGTGTGGTGGCGTATTGGTGCATGTGAGAGGACTCACCGATGATCAGGGTGAGGGTTTGGCTTTTACCTTCGGGCATGAGCATTATATATATGTAATTTAAAGGCCTCACTTGTACTATTCATCTCATACGGTATGTCACTTATGAGTGACATTTGGCTCATTATGTGATATGTGATATATAAGTCCTACTAAGTAGTAGTTGAGTGATGGTATTCCTATTATGTGTTTTGAAAGAATGTGTAAGCGCTTACATGATATGTGATTTTATAAGATTATGATTTTGATTGATCACAACATATCATACATATGCATTGTGTACATATATGTATTTGTATTTAATATATGAAAAACTAGTATGCTTACTGAGTTTTATACTCATTATAGTTAATGGTGATTTCAGGTAAATAAGGTACATGTGTGCTTAGCGAATTTGGCAAGGCTTCTGCTGTTCCTTAGGTTCCCTAAGTTGTTAGGTTGCTAAGTGTTTCATTTGGGGACACGTGGGATAAGATATTTGATTTGTCCATATTGAATAAATACTTATGTATTATTTTATTGTGTGTGGTTGGATTTAGTTTAAGTTTCACCAAGTGTAGTAATGGATTGATTTTAAGTAAGAATTTGCAATGAATATATTCTGGGCTTCCGGTAACAAAGTTGCTACTGGTGACGTAGTAGAGTGTTAATCTCTGAGAAAACTCTGCGTATCTCCGGTTTACTAATTGTCTCAGTCATAATTCAATTGCTATAATTCTGAAAGAAATTAAAATGAATGTTTAAGTATTATTGAATGAATGTAAGTGATGTCGTGTGTCAGATCTTGTGGGTCTAGGGTGTGACAAAGTATGGCTTTGCAAAATGGATGGATCTCAAAAGCGGAGGCCTTCTTCCATATTGTTTCAACATAAACTATCCTACCTACATTATTGTCTTTTTCTACTACTAGCATCACCACCCCACCAAAACCTCACACTAAGTTAATGAAGCTCACTAATAAAAGAGCGAGGTAATTTGAAAAGATGCATGGCATAAGTTGGCAACAAGACCTCTCTACCACCAGCCGAAAAAATCTTAAATTTATATCCCTTCAATTTGTTCTACACACGATCTTTAATATAGTAACGTAGACTTCTTATTTCTTCCACTCAAGCTTGGTAGCCTTAAATACTTCTCATGGCACTATACTTTTCACACTGCAAGACATTGAAAAATATACTTGATATCTCATAATGCATTGTACTCTTAAAAAAACTATATATTTTGTAAAATTAACATATTGTGTAACGATCTACTTTCACACAATATGATATTATTTCCTTTGGATCTGAATCTGTATGATTTTATTTTTCGGTCTCCCTAAAAAGCCTGATACTAATTAATAAGGGGTTCTACATATATAGCCCAAATTGTTTTTCTAACTACGGGATGTGGGATTCTGGCCATGCTATTTATGCCTTAAAAATCTTGAATTTTGGGTGTTACAATCAACCCTTCCTTAGGAGACAAAGGCCTCGTGTGTGCTAGGCTCTTGAGAGCACATAACTGACCTATATGAGCTAGACTCCAAGGGTGTATGGCACGTGTGTGCTATTTGTAACCCAAATTGTAGGCTTACTGGCCCATACCATAAGGTAGGTCTATCTGCATCATAGTTTGTGTTGACTTTATAGTCATACATATTGATATTTTGATGATAACAAATCCAAAGATGGTTGTAATATATTAATCTATTAGGCATTAAAATGTTTAAATATATAAGTGAGGTAAATTAAGTGCAAGTAAAACATTCATCAAAATTCAAGAACTTTAAGATTTCAACAAAACAGAAAAGTATATTGTAAATTATTCTGACACTGTACAAGATAAAAGATTTGCACAAAATTGATTATAAAATAAATATAATTGCGTCAGCTTTTCAAGAAATTTTATAAAAGTAAATTTAGAGTTATTTACAAAAAAGTTACAGCCAAATCATTCAAACATGCTAAAATTAGACCAAAGTGTAAAGTTTTAAATGTTTCAAAAAATGGACTAAAATAAAAAAGATCAAAATTTTAGCATAATCACTATAGTTATAATGTAGCAACAGTCAAGTTACTATAGCAATGATAATAACATTATAACAATACTGTAACAACGAATAATTTTTTGATTTGTTATAAATACCTCACTTATTTGAAGCTCATTACATTTTTGAAAATGTATCATATATCAAATTGAGACTCTTTGTTCTTACACTTTCATATTAGCTCATTTGGAAGTTTAAAATCTTTTGTATTTGTTCTAATTCCTGTATTGAGTTTACTTAAGTATTTGTGAAAAACACTTTAAAAATAGAGTATTACTCTTTTGTTGTAAGGGGTCAATTGGTACCTTAGAAACTATTTTGTTATAGAGGTTTCTTGATACATTGGAAGTCAAATGTATTGATTCTTAACCTTAGTTTAAGGCAAGCTATCCTCAATGCGAGTTACTTGAGGTGTAGATGTATACCGTGTGGAGTGTCGAACCACGTAAATATTCAAGTGCAATTATTTTTATCTCTCACTCTCTTTATTTTTCCATTTTAATTATCATCTTGTGCTTATTTATTATAATTTATTTATTGTTAAGTTTCTTTATATTTTAAATAATTGTATAAATTGTTCATATTAATACATTAATTTTTAATTACCTAATTCACCGCCCTCTTGGATTACCTATCTAGAATTTCAGTTTGTTATAGGGTCTCCATAAAAAGCTTTATACTGATTGAGAAGATTTTTACATATATAACCCAAATTTTTTTTCTAACTAGTTAATGTGGGATTCTGGTACTCGACCATCACCTCATCTATCTTAGCTCTATTATCTATAATCTTAAGAATCTTAGATCTCAAGTATTGTATATTAACTCGAAGCCTTCTTAAATTGTTGTAAAATCATCTTAACAATTTGGCAATTAAATATATTAGCCCTTTGAATATTAAACTATCATAAAAAAAAGATGAGAAATAGTAGGGCCTTGCTGCTCACATGTAAAGCCATGGAGCTTGCATTTTATTTCAGCCTTAGAAAGAAGCGTTAAAGACCCTCTACACAAAGAAGGAAAATGTATAACAATAATAGATTACTTTATCGTAGGCCTTAGTCGGTGTTGTTAGGGTCGTGCCAACGTGTCATCCCAATTTTGTTTAAATATTTGATATCTACATAGAGTATATTTTGTTATATCGCTAATTATTTCTTAATAATATGGTTTAATACTTGTTACGTTACAAACTCTGTATTATTTGAAGGAGCTTAGATACAGTCTAAAGGAGTTTAGACTGGTGCTAAGAGTTAGTAAATATTCCAAGAGTTAGAATATTGTTTGTAACAGGACAAAAATCTCAGAATATGCTTATGATAATATAGTTGCATGAGTTGCAATGGGTTGTTAGGATGTGTCATTATGCAAGCATGTTCTCAAATATATTGTTCCTGATCTATTTATACTGACGCAGGTTGGTAGATCCCATTAATTCATATAGATTAGGAATGTCTATATCTGTAGAGTATAGTTAGTCGTTCCTACTTGACCACGATCTTAGAGATAGTATAGGCATACGGGTATTCAGTTAAGATTGATTACTAAATAGAATCATGAGGACCCCAATAGACATCCTATATTGCTGTCAATGGAAGGTTCTCTCGAGTTAAGTAGTATACGTGGTCATCTGACCTAAGTACCACTGTGGGCTTGTGAGTGATCCATCATACTTTGATTCCACGCATGTCAGAGACCTTTCATGGTTTGACCGTTGGGTGTCACTGGGTATGATCTGATGCTCATGGAGTCCGGTGTGTGCAGATATGATATCCATCAGCTCTTATAGGGAGTGATATATCCAGATGCTCCAAAATTATATTTCAAAAAAGTCTTATTATCATAAACAGTTAACCCGAAAAAGAGTTTCCACAAGGTTAAACAATATGACAAATAGTTTGTTTATATTGTTCAGTAAGATACTATTTTGGAGATAGATTTATGGATGAGTATATGAAGATTTGACGGTGTTGATATATGTCTCCACGCATCCAAGATATATATGATGAAAGGACTATACGTATGCGTTATAACCTCAACTTGCATGGTTCAACACGCTGATTTGTAATATTCGTAAAATATGCGTGGGGCATTACTTACAGACTTATGGAATAGTTTCATTTAACGAATCAAGTGTAGACCTTAGGAGTCCCGCGATATGGAGTGTACTCGTTGTGCACTGGGGCAGAGTACTTGGTTAAATTGTTTAATTCAGTAATATCTAGCACTACCACGAGAATGCGTGTGTGTTCGTGTTTAAGCGTTAAATACAACAATTAGTCAATAATTATTATTCACTAATTGTATAATGATACGTGGTGCATTGTGGACCATCGGTTAAATTTACCAAAGTGTGAAATTTAGTGAGACCCACTAAAAGATATACTTGGTTACTATTTATGAGGAGCAAAATGGTCTTTTCACATTGTAATTATTTAATTATTAAATAATTTTAATATCTCATTTAAATATCTTATTATATAATATAATATTAATTAATAATATTATATTTTTTATTGCATGATAGTTGTCATGAATATTATAATATAATATATTAATTTTATTATTTTATTATTATTTTAGCTCATGGTAGCTAAATAATATTATTTTTATATATAATATTATTAATTTATGCAAAATTTGAGATATATATGTGTGTTTTAGGGAACAAGGGAAAAGGCAATTGTTGCATTTTTTTTTGTTTTATTTTTTATTTTGGAGAGAAAAAAAAGAAGGAAAGAAGAATTGGTTATTTTGGGTTAAGTGTTAATCATGTGTTGGATTAAAAGAGTTATTGTTTTAGTTCGACAAATTCATTAAGTTTGTAACAAGAGCTGTCTACGAGTGAAACTCCAAGCGAACTTCATATATACACATGTAAAACGTTATATGTTTTGGTGATTTTTCAACTTTATTTTTGATATATTAATTTAATTAATATATATTTATTATATGTTTTAAATATTCTACTGTCTCAAATATGTATTATATTTGATCCCATCACGTGTCACCATTCTCATAGGAACTTCATTCACCTATATCTAATAAGACAGTAAAGAAATATATTATTGTATTTTTTGATGCTAATTTTTAAAATGTCCAATCTTTTTCATAATAGCCTTCAAATAGCACCACTCTATTCTGTTATATGCCTTAGACAAATAAAGTTTTAACGTCTTGTAGCCAACATTTACCACCCTTTGCCTTTTTCGGGCATGAATGCACTGAAAGCTAATAACTACATTATCTGTGATCAATCTCCCAAGGATGAAAGCACTTTGTGCTTCAAAAATCAACTCCCCCAATACTGACTAGATTCGGTTAGCTAGTAGCTCAGCAATAATTTTATAAATAACATTACAAAGTCTCCACCAAAACTCACCAAGCCTCTCCAGATGATACAATTTAGAATTAGTGCTATTAGCGTCTCATTTATTACTTATATATCTCCATTGCCATTATGATAATGTAGGCACGTAGCTAACACATCTGGACTAATAACACCTCAAAATTTCTTATAAAAGAGAGCTAGGAAGCCATTCTTTCTTGGTGCTTTAGTAAGGTACATTTGCAACATAACTCTCTTGACTTCGTTTGAAGTATATGGTGCATTTAACTATAGCTGTCTAACCTCGGAGAGTCACGACTAAGTGAAATCTATAACTAAACAAATATATTCAAAAAGGGATTAGAAGATGAAAGACATCAATAAAACACCTAATAAATGGCTTAGCTACATGCTTAAGATCGTTTGTCCAAATATTATTTTCATTTCGTAGCCCTAAAATGCGATTCCTCCAATGTCTACCTATAGCTTTGTGATGAAAATATTTGGTATTACTATCACCATCCTTTAACCATGAGACGCCTAGCACGCTACCGCCAATATAGATCATATTTGTACATAAGAGAGTCAATATTCCATTCCACTTTCTTGGGTTCCCTCCGACTTGAAGCATTCGCATTCTAATTCAAGGTTGTGAGTAATTTTCTTTTTTTTTTTTAAAAAGAAAAATTTCTTGGAGTTTATTAGAGAAATGTGATAAGTTATTTTATTCCAATCCTATAAGCCCATTTATCGCTTTTTATTACTCTGTCCAACCACTCTTGAAGGAATCTCTTACTGCATTTTTCATTACACAAGGTAAATGACTCACCTGAAGAATTCATATACAGAGTCCACACTTATTTAAAAAAACACGAAAATTCTCATATCCAGAGTTCATACTTATTCAAAGAAACACGAAAATTCTCAATAAAAAATCTTAGACATTCCACACCTGTAAATTTTTTAGTGCAATTTAAAATTTCATTAAATTTTATAAATTTTAAGTGGTGTTAAATGTTTTGGTTGATAGAGTTTTCTGTTTGAATTTGTAGATATAATTTTTTTCTTTTTCACTTACTTTATTTTATATGACAATTAATAATCTTAATTAAAATAAAAATAAAAGAGAAAATTTAGTGTTTAGTGAGTAATATTTTTTTCAATTCCCATTAATTTAAAAATAAAAAATAAAAAATCCCCACAATTTGTCTTATCAAACACTCTTAATGTTTTTTCTTAGCACTTTTATCTTTTAACCAAAAAATACAAAAAATAATAAAAATTGATATGAGAATTTTAATTCCGGGTAAAGATCGGGATGAGAACCCCAGAATCACATTATCACGATGTGTGCTTTCTTTTTTGAATTCAATAATTATTAGTATTTATTTAGCTACATGACATTTATTAATATTTTTAATTAAAATTTTATTAAGACTAATTTGGATAGATTTTAATAACATGATAAAAAAAAATCGTGACTCTTTTATTAAGGTCTGAAATTTTCGTTGGTCCTATATTTTACCAACGAAGTTTAAACCATCATCTAACAAGAGGGAAAATAAATGAACTACTGCCAATTTTTTATATATATATATATTTTGGAAGAAGAACTAGTACCAAGTTGTTGAGTTCACCAAATATTATTTTTTAGAGAAAACACTTCTACTTTTAAAATTAAAAAAAGAGATTTGCAAATTTTGAGTTTAGTTAATGATAATGTTATATTTTTTAAATAATATTTTATATTTTAAATTTAATATGAAATATCTACTTCAATTATGAATAAAAAAATTTGACAAGAGAAATTTAACTAGGAGCATCAAATTATTACTTAACACATTATTTATATTAAAAAAATTTAATATATTATTTAAAAAATATAATATTATTCTTAATTTATTATTTTACATTTAAAATTGTTTTTTTAAAACTGGGTTGGGCTACAGCCCAATAAATAGTCCGTACTTGTCCGTCAAAAATTTTTATTGCGAGTTTCGCCGAGAAATCTGGTGGGGATAGCGGCACTCGAAACTGCAAACGATCCAAAACCCAAAATCATAACCTACTCCCGGTGAAATGATCTAAAACCCCAAAATCCACACCCAGTATTAGTCCACTAGGCCTGTCGAACATACAAAATTTCCCAAAATTGATTCAAATCCGGGGTTGGGGTCTTCTCTATTTGATTTATTTGGATGCAAATGCAATCACGCACAAAATGTTATTGTTAGCCCTCGAACTGATGTACAGAATACCCAATTTCAATTATCACAAAACCCTATTTTTCAAAGAGAGAAAAAAAAAACCCTAATCTAATTCCCCTTCAATTCTCATACGTGGTTCTTGAGTTTGTGCGTTGTAATTTAAAGTTAGAACTCTTGGGTTGAATCCACACGAGGAAGTTGAATCCAAAAATTATGGAGATGCCTGACGTCGCAGTCATAAATTGTTAAAATTTTCGTGCATGAAGAAGAAGCATGGTGACATTGCTCTGACTGTATGGTATTTGCCAATTGACCACTTGTTTCATCCGCTGGATTGAACAATGATGTATAGCTGCCCAAGAACAGCGACCCATTATCAAAGTTTTCGAGTCTAATCCAATCCATCTACGATTGATTCAACTTGAAAACAGGATAATCGTCCGAACCATTATGACATAGTAGCAGATTTCCATTGGATTCAATCAAGTAATCGTGTAAAATCTCATCTGCTTCATCGATGGGAGGATAGGGGAAAATTTTCCAGTGTTTGAGTGCAACGTCGAAAGCAGCTACAACAGTTTCATGAAAAGTAGAATAGAGGACTCCATCTACATATTCAATGTTGTGCTTCGGTCCATACTTCTTCTTAACATCATAAGGAAGCTTGTCCAAGTAAATTTTGGTCAGTTTAGTCCATCTTGAATCTCCAACTCTACACATGCGAATGGAGATCGTTCTGCGATGTACTGCTTTCACTACAAAAACTTCACAGTTTGAAGAAAGCGGAGACCCAGTGAACGTTGCTTGATCATCGAACATCATTTCCAAATTGGGCAGTTGAATGATTGGTTAGTTAAAGGGTTGTATAAGAAGAGTGCTAAATCTTCCCTGTAGAAAGCATTTCTTTTTTATTTGGCGAAGAGGATACAACCATGTGTTGAAAATTAACTTATATGTTAATTTGAGCCAATCTTTTTTATTTGGCGAAGAGGATACAACCATGTGTTGAAAATTAACTTATATGTTAATTTGAGCCAATCTCATATTAGTGGGAGATAGTATGGAAGTGTTTTAGTTAGGCATATATAAGGTAAAGTCTTCTTTGAGATTAAGTGTACCCTTTGAAATATTTCTCTTCTCCCTCTCTATTTGGAGGATTTCTTTATGAGAGCATCATAGTTCAAGAGTTTTACATTTAAATTCTTAAAAGTTGTAAGAATTTAATTTTTCCCTTTATTTTTGGGCATTTATAGTAATACCTTATTATTGTGGGTAATTACAGTATTGGCCATACTACTTGGGTATTTACAGTTTGACCTAATAGTTAAGAAATTTGTATTGTGACCCAAAAACTTTGTAACTTCTCTTGAAGATAGTGGATTTGTTCTAGCAGCGCTCGAGGACGTAGGTAACATTACCGAACCTCGTTAAACTTAGTGTTCGTTCCTTTTTTGCATATTGTTAGATGTTTGGTTGCCTCGTTGTGGTATAGCTAGCATTATTGATTGTCCGCATAACAATTGGTAATAGTGCTAATTGTTGTTTGAATGCTTTTTGGAGCAACAAGTGGTATCAGAGCCCCAGGTTTAGGACAATGAGTGGCTATTTTCTATTGAGCACTTACTACTATTCTGGGTTGGTGAATTTTTGAATTGCTAGTTGTTGGATATAATTATTTGGTGGAGCTTGGTTATTTGTGATATTGTGTATCAAGCTCATTTGTGCGAGGTGGCTATGGCATCATTATCATCTACATCGATGAGGATAGTGACAGTGTCTAGTGCAAAAATAGATGTAGAAAAATTTGATGGCCGGAATAATTTCGGCTTATGGCAGAGTGAGGTATTGGATGGATTGTGTCAGCAAGACTTGAATATAGATCTGGAAGAAACAAAATCAGAAGATATCAAGGAGACAGACTAGAACAAGCTTAATATAAAAGCTTGTGGGTTGATTCATTCTTGTCTGTATAGAGAGCAGAAGTATCCGTTCATCAGAGAAAAGTCTGCCAATGCATTATGGAAGGCCCTAGAGAACAAATATATGAAGAAAAGCAATGAGAACCGGTTGTATCTATTGAAAAGATTGTTTCGTCTTCAGTTGAGATAAGGTACGAGTATCAGTTCTCATATTGATGAATTTAATAAGTTAATTGCTGATTTATTAAATTTAGAGGAAACCTTCAAATATGAAATAAAGGCTATGCTGTTGATTGGTTCTCTTCTGAATGAATTAGATCATTTATGTATTACTCTCATTCATGGAAAGGATAAATTGTCATTTGAAGAAGTTTGTTCTTCTTTGACAAATTATGAAATCTGTAAAAAGGATCAGAGAGAACATAGAAATGAGTCAGTAGAAGCATTCACAGTGAGATGGCGTAGCCAGAGTAGAAAACCAGGAAAAGGGGAAAAATCTAAGTCGAGGGGTAGAGTAGGAAAAGATGAGTGTGCTTTTTGTCGAGAAAAAGGGCATTGGAAGAAAGATTGTCCAAAGTTGAAAAAGAAAGAAAACGATATGTCTATTTCTGATGCATGTGTTGTTGAGAGTGTAAGTGATGATAGTTTGTCAGATTTTTGTTTAAGTGGTCATTCATCCACGTCTCGTTTTGACGAATGGATTATGGATTCGGGTTGTACTTATCATATGTGTCCACATCGGGAATGGTTCTTTAATTTTGAAAAGCTTAATGGCGGAGTTGTGTATATGGGCAATAATGATAGTTGTCATACTGCTGGGATATGTTCAATCCGGTTGAAAAATGATGATGGATCAATTAGAGTTCTGACAGAAGTTCGGTATATACCGAAGTTGAGGAAGAATCTCATCTCTTTGGGAGCCTTGGAATCTAAAGGTTGTACTGTATCTATACGAGATGGAATTCTGAGGGTCACTTTAGGCGCTCTTGTGACATTGAAAGGCACTAGGAGGAATAACTTGTTTTATTACAATGGTAGTACAGTGATTGGATCAGCGGCTATGGTTTCTGATAATGATGCAGATTCAGAGATCACTAGATTATGACATATGTGGTTGGGGCATGCAAGTGAGAAAGCCTTATTCAGTTTAGTGAAAAGAGGCTTATTGAAAGGTGCGAAGACTGGCAAGCTAGAATTTTGTGAGCATTGTGTTCTGGGAAAGAAGAAGAGAGTGAAGTTTGGCACCGCTATTCATAATACCGAGGGTATTCTTGATTATGTTCACTCAGATGTATGTGGACCTTCTCAGACTACATCTATGGGAGGTTTGCGCTACTATGTTATTTTTGTTGATGACTTTTCCAGAAGAACTTGGGTGTACGTTTTGAAATCTAAAGATGATGTACTTAGTGCTTTCCTTAAATAGAAAAAGATGGTTGAGACACAAATAGGTAGAAAAATCAGGCATCTCAGAACAGACAATGATGGTGAGTATTGCAGTGATCAGTTCTTGAAATTGTGTCAAGATGAAGGTATTGTACGTCATTTTACTGTAAGAGGTACGCCGCAGCAGAATATGGTGGCAGAATGCATGAACCGGACATTGCTGGAGAAAGTTCGGTGTATGTTGTCCAATGCAAAATTGGGTAAAGAGTTTTGGGCTGAAGCTGTGATTTATGCGTGTCATCTCATTAATCATCTACCGTCAACTGCTATTGGTGATAGAACTCAATTGGAGGTTTGGTCTGGAAAACCTGTTTCTGATTATGATTCTTTACATGTATTTGGTTTCATTGCATATTATCATGTGAAAGAATCGAAGCTAGATTCTAGAGCCAAGAAAGAAATTTTCTTGGGATTTTCTTCAGGAGTGAAAGGATATCGTCTTTGGTGTCCGAGTTCAAGGAAGATTGTATCGAGAAGAGATGTAACATTTGATGAGTCTTCTATGTTGAAGAAATCAGAAAACCAGACAACAATGAATAGTACTCCACAACAGGTGGAGCGTACTCAGCAGCAGGTGGAGTTGGAAACAACTACATTGAACCCGGTTAGATCTGTAGAGACAAATAATGGTACTCCCATGACAGATGTGATTTTGGGAGATGATGGAGAAGGTTCTACTCATGAACCTCAACAGTAACAAGAAACTATTGCAATAAATAGGCCAAGACGTGAGATTCAGAGACCTGCTCGATTTGTTGATATGGTGGCCTATGCACTTTTAGTTGTAGATGATGATATTCCTTCCACTTATAGAGAGGCAGTCAGCTATTCTGAAGTTAATCAGTGGAAGACAGCTATGAAGGAAGAGATGTAGTCTCTTCAGAAGAATGAAACTTGGGAGCTAGCTCAACTACCAAAGGGTAAGAAGGCAATTGGGTGCAAATGGGTATATGCAAAGAAAGATAGATTTCCTAATAAGAAAGATGTTCGCTACAAGGCAAGGTTGGTGGCTAAAGGCTATGCACAGAGGGAAGGAATTGACTACAATGAGGTATTTTCTCCAGTTGTGAAACATTCTTCCATTAGAATTTTATTGGCCTTAGTAGCTGAGTTAAATATGGAACTAGTTCAACTCGATGTAAAAACTGTATTTTTACATGGTGACTTGAAAGAGGAAATCTATATGACTCAGTCAGAGGGATTCAAAGTTGCTGGTAAGAAACAATTGGTTTACAAATTGAAAAGATCGCTTTATTGTTTGAAACAATCACCGAGGCAGTGGTATAAGCGATTTGATCGGTTTATGATGGGTCAGAGGTACACAAGAAGCAAATTTGACCATTGTGTGTATCTTCAGAGGCTACATGATGGTACTTTTATTTATCTACTCTTGTATGTCGATGACATGTTGATAGCTTCAACAAATGTCGAAGAAATTGAAAATTTGAAGATTCAGTTGAACAAAGAGTTTGAGATGAAAGATTTGGGTGAAGCTAGAAAGATACTAGGCATGGAGATTAGCAGGGACAGAGAAGGAGGCAAAATTTGTTTGACTCAGAACCAATATCTGAAGAAGGTTTTACAGCGTTTTGGCATTTCAGAGGAATCAAAACCTGTAAGTACCCCACTTGCTGCTCATATGAAGATCAGTGCATCTTTATCTCCTAGTTCAGATGAGGAACGAGAGTATATGTTTCGAGTTCCATATGCTAATGCAGTTGGTAGCCTAATGTATGCTATGGTGTGTACGAGACCTGATATTTCACATACAATTGGATTAGTAAGCAGATACATGTATGATCCTGGTAAAGGATATTGGCAAGCTGTGAAATGGATTCTACGGTATTTATTAAAGACCGTAGATGTTGGTTTAGTATTTGAGAGAGATGATACATGTGATCAATGTCTTGTCGGTTATGTTGATTCTGATTATGCTGGTGACTTGAATAAACGTCGGTCAACAACTGGTTATGTGTTTACTCTTGCGAGAGCACCTGTGAGTTGGAAGTCTACTTTACAGTCTACAGTTGCTTTGTCTACTACAGAGGCAGAGTACATGGCAGTTACAGAGGTTGTGAAGAAAGCTATCTGGTTACAGGGTTTACTGGATGAGTTGGGAATTGGTCAGAGGAAAATTCATGTTTATTCTGACAGTCAAAGTGCTATTCATTTAGCGAAAAATTCAGTACATCATGTTCGAACGAAGCATATTGATGTTCGGTATCATTTTGTGCGGGAGATCATTAGTGAAGGAAGAATCTTACTTCAGAAGATTGGGACTGCTGAGAATCCCGCAGATATGTTGACTAAAGTGGTGACAGCGATCAAGTTCAATCATTGTTTGGACTTGATCAATATAATTCAAGTTTGATAGCGTCATTGGGCGCAAATTTGGAGGCGCTGCTTTTGGATAGAGAATTTTTTGAAAAAATGAAGCTTTGTGGAGGATTGGCATATTCGCCAAGGTGGAGATTTGTTGAAAATTGGTTTATATGCCAATTTGAGCCAATCCCACATTGGTGGGAGATGGCATGTAGGTGTTTTGGTTAGGCCTATATAAGGCAAAGCCCTTATTGAGATTAAGTGTACCTTTTGAAATATTTCTCTTCTCCCTCTCTATTTGTAGGATCTCTTTATGAGAACCTCATAATTATAGAGTTTTACATTTAAATCCTTGAAAGTTGTAAGAATTCAATTTTTCCCTTTATTTTTGGGCATTTATAGTAATACCCTATTATTGTAGGTAATTACAGTATTGGCCCTACTACTTGGGTATTTGCAGTTTGACCTAATAGTTAAGAAATTTATATTGTGACCCAAAAATTTTGTAACTTCTCTTGAAGATAGTGGATTTGTTCTAGCGGCGCTCGAGGACGTAGGTAATATTACTGAACCTCGTTAAACTTGGTGTTCGTTTATTTTTTGCATATTGTTGGATGTTTGGTTGCCTCGTTGTGGTATAGCTAGCATTATTGATTGTCCGCATAACAATTGATAATAGTACTAATTGTTGTTTGAACGCTTCTTGACGCAACACTATGTTTTGAAGCAAGAATCATTGCATTGATAAAAATTCCACTCTTTGTAATGCTGGTTTTAACGGTGTATTTTTGTTTGTGAGAAGGGTCGTAGAGGTAACATGAGTGCGAATCGATGGCAATATTCCATGGCAGTTTATCAGCAGTTTTGGTCGCTTGAATCGTGGCATCTCGCCAATTCTTGCATACTGCCCGGAGACGTATCTGATCGACGTAATAAAGACGATTCACGATTAAACATAAGATATCGTCAGGAAGATTGCACCAGGATGAGTACTGCCTCTGCCTTTCAATCTTCATCTTCTTCACTTTGACGCCAACACCAGCAGCCATTGCAAAACAACCACTGACAGAGAAAAGGAAATTTATGTAGATTAATTTTATCATTGTGGGAGTTAATATATATAAGACAAGGGAGACGAGTGCCTTCTTGTGATACTAGGATTTGTTTATCAGACAAGGATTTTGTTTCGGAAGTATATATTAAACAATCTTTTGTCTAACGCGAGAAGGATTACTAGTAAATTGTTAATTTTTTTTTAAATGACAATTTAATCCCTTAAAATTTTTAAATTTAGATATTTTAGAAAACTTAAAGATTCTATAAATAAGTCAAAAAAAAATCAAGACTAAATTGGTAATTATATCTTTTCATTTTATATTTGTTTTAACACTTCAAGTTTCACAATTATATATTTTTGATTTTGACTTTGTTATAACCAAAACTCAAAACTCATGCTGAAGTGAATAAACTAAAGTACGCTTGTCACCAAGAAGCCATATCAATGAGTACATATATATTATTTTTAAGGGTCTATATCTTATTATTATTATTATTATTATTGTTTTTTCATATTGGAATGTCGACTATGATTTCAGGAAAGCCTGATCTTTTTTTTTCTTAATGTGGAATGAGATAAGAATGGACAAAAAATTAGTAAATTAAATTAGTTTGGTTCGATTTAGATGTATTTTGGCCGTTTTGATTATTAATTTTGTATTTTAAAAAATTATAATCAATTTTTGATTTAAACTTTTGAACTAAGAGCCAAATTAAAATAGAATTAAAAAATAAAAAGAAATACATGTGATAACTTTTAACGAATTTGAATTTAAAAATTGAACCGAACTAAATCATTCAATGTCAAAAGTAAAGCTCAATTTAAACTCATCACATGGTAAAAGTCTAAACAAAAAATTGAACTGAACTGATTTGGCACCTCATTGATTCTGTTCCCGATTAAAATTTTTAAAAATTTATCAGTTTATTTCGATTTTCGATTCTGTCGAAAAACTGAATTGAATCGGTTATACCCACCCCTAAAGTGAAAGGTTAAAAAAATGTTTCATGATAAATTTTATAGTATCCATAATTTAAATTTCTATAATTGTTTGCATGATTTTAAAATACAAACATTATAAAGTTTTTCTTGCGATGTAGGAACACAGTTGATAAAATCCAATTCTTAATTTTGGAATTTAAAAAGGAAAAAGGACTATTGAATTCCTTTAATTTGGTGTGCCTTAAATACTCTTATAGTTTTAAAATTACTTTAAAGACCTTATTTTGTTAATATTGACCATTTCTTTTGACAAAATCTCTATTTGACTACAAAAGTTACAATTTTATCATTTTGTTATGGGTGTGCATTTAAGTGAATTATTTTATTTGTTAAAAATATCATTTTGCCCTTATTTGACAATGAAAATCCAAACATATCATTCCCATCACTTGTAAACTTCATTTAACTTCAACTGTAGTCTCTCTTTCTCACTTCTATCATTTTAAAAAAAAAAATCAAAATCAATAATCAACAAAAATACTTGACTCAACACCTTCCAATTTTACCTCACCATACAACAGTATTGCTCTAAACCCATCCCCGTGACGAACAAAAGCTGCAATCATAGAGTTCTAAGAAATAAAGTTCCTTTTAGGCATTTGACTAAATTTTTTGATTAAATCCTCAAAATCTCCACACTTAGAGTACATATTGATGAGCCTATTACTGACAAATTTATCAAAGGTGAAGTCCCTTTAATAATCAATGAGCGAATTTGGTTTCCTAGGCCTAAAGAAGTATCCACACCAATTATCCCAAGAACAACTGAAACTATATTTGAATCAATCTTAATTCCTGCCTTTACCATTTTCACAAAAAATTGTATTGCTTCTTCCTTAAAACCATTTTGTGCAAATCCTGCAATAATCAGTCATCGAATTTCATCAAACTCTTCGATAAAAAAATACGCCAAGCACCTTCCACACTTTCAGATTTAGAGTACATGTCTATTAGTGCACACTCTACTCACACATCTGATTGAATCCCTAACTTCGATAAAATTCCATGACTTTGAAGCCTTTTACTCAATGCCTGTAAGCCAGAATAGCTTGATTGCATCAACTATTTTACCAAGTTTTGAATAAAATTCCAGGAGAGAGTTCTAAATGATAGTGGAATTTATATATTATCGAGAATTTATGGTCAAAATATTCAAAGTTTTTAATTAAGGAAGTGTAAAAAGAAGTGCCCAAATGGCGATGGCCTTCTCTTGCATAAATAGATAAGCGATGTCTACATGATTGAGCACGAGTTTTGAAGTCTTTGAATTTGAGGATTGTATAATTTTAGTTTTGAATCGAGAAATGGGATTAGAGCAAGAACAAATATGAGTGTTCATTAACTTGTGAGAGACCCATTTGATTTTTTAATCTTGGGTACTTTTGTTGATTCTCTGTTTTAATTTTTTTTAAAATATGATTAAAGTGAGAGCAAGGCTACAGTTGAAGTTGAAGAAGATTTACAGGTGAGAGAAAGGTTTTTTTTGAGTTTTCATTGTCAAATAAAGACAAAATGGTATTTTCAAAAATTAGAATAATTCGTTTAAATGCACTCACATCAAAAGAATGGTAAAATAATAACTTTTCGTAGTCAAATAGAGATTATGTCAAAAGAAATGGTCAACACTAATAAACAAATATTTTTCAAGTATTTTTGAAACTAGGGGCATTTAAGGCACTTAGGCCAAACTCGAGGGTCAAGCAGTCATGTTACCATTTAAAAGGTTATAATGGTAATTGTCCCTTACTTTCTTCTTGCTCCCTTGTTTCGTTTCTCTTTTTTTTTTGGTCTTCACTATTTCATATTAATAAACAGAAATAGATACTCACATTTCTCTGTTTTGTATGTGATAATATTGATTAAAATACATCGGGATATGATTTGGAGAGCAAGCCAAATGTATAAGGTACACGAGGATCAAAGACAGACATGAAAGGAGGCAGAAAACGAAGAGGGGCGCACCACCGCAGCGACCAGGCGTGGGTACCGCGGTGCCCAATCCAGCACCTGAGTGCCGCTGTTCCAGGAGACGAGCGTGCGTGGTGAAAGCCCAGCGTCGTGGCGCTGAAGACGGGAATAGTATCCCGAAATAAGGAAACTTTTTTATTTAGTCCCCCACTTGTTTCAGGACTCCCTAATACGACTCCCACACGTATAGGGTAAACTTAGGACATCCCAAAGCCTATATAAAGGCTATCAATTGGCTTGTAAACACAATCTTTGTGATAGCTTGAGAAATCTTAGTGATTATCAACAATTTTTGTGGTTCTTTGGTAGAGAAAATCCCTAGAGTCAGAGAGAGAGTTTTTTTTATGATCATTCTTGTAAAAGGTATATTTTGTGAGTGTCTTATGATTCATAATAAGAGAAGAGTGTGATCTTGATCAGCCGTGGATGTAGGCAAGTTGCCGAACCACGTAATTCTTTGTGTGTTCTTCTTCTACCCCTTCTCTATTTATTCCTTAATTAACTTATTCTGCATATATTGCTTGGGTGATTTTGCTTATTTGTATGCTTCTACTTCAAAAAACTGGTATTAGAGCTTGGTTCTAAGCAGACATTACCATACCCAAGTATGAGGTAGAGAGATTTAACGGTACGAATGACTTCAATCTATGGAAGATGAAGGTTAAGATGTTGTTGGTGAGCCAAAGGCTTGGCTCAGTATTAGAGGAGACTGTAGCTCCATCTAGTGATGAAGAGAAGACGCCAGAGTCATCTAAAGTTGAAGCAGAAAAAAGAGACATTCAAGAAAGAGCTCATAGCACAATTGTTCTTTCATTGAGCGATGAAGTACTAAGGAAAGTAGTAGGTGAGACGACGACGATAGGTCTTTAGAAGAAGCTTGACTCTCTTTATATGAGAAAATCGTTGGCCAACATATTGAATATAAAGAATAAGCTGTATCAGCTGTCCATGTCAGAAGGGACGCCGATGAAAGATCATATAGACGCCTTCAATAAGATCATCCTCGATCTTGATTCTATCAACATCAAGATAGAAGATGAAGATAGAGCAATTATCCTGCTGAGTTCACTCCCCAAAAGCTATGAAAGTTTTGTTGATACGTTACTCTACGATAGAAAGTGTTTAACGATGAGTAATATGAAATCATCATTAAACTCAAAGTTATTAGGAAAGCAGATCGAGGGCAATGCAGAAAAGCTTATCTGTAAGAGGAAGGCTCTCATATAGAGATGGAAAGAAAAAGGCTCAAGGTTGAAGTCTAGGACTCCTAGAAAGTGCCATTGTTGTAAGAAAGATGTGCACTTCATAAAGGACTGTCCTGAGAAGAAAGCACAAGGCAAGAAGAAAGCGGATGCTGCATTTGCCTATGATGATAGCTATGACAACGCAGAGACACTCGTTGCTACTGATGGTAAGAACTCTGAACAATGAGTTCTTGATTCTGGTTGCACTTTTCACATGTGCCCGTACAAGTCTTGGTTTACAAATTTTCAGCCCATTAATGGTGGTAAGGTCTTAATGGGTAATGATGTTGCATGTCAGATGATGGAGATTGGTAGTGTTAAGCTTAGGCTGCATGATGGGCGAGTGAGAGAGTTGACAGATGTTAGGTATGTTTCTGATTTGAAGAGAAACTTGATTTCACTAGGGACTCTAGACCAAAATGGGTGTTCCATCAGGATCGACGGAGGGATTTTAAGAGTTTTAAAGGGTTCTATGGTGGTGATGAGAGGAGAGAAGCGCAAAGGTGTTTATGTGCTTAAGGGTGAAGTAGTGAGTGGTTCTGCACTATTCTTTGTAGATAATGAGAGTATGCAAACCAAGTTGTGGCATCTTAGACTGACACATCTAGGTGAGAGAAACCTAAAGGAGTTATTTAGTCAAAAGACGTTTAGTGAGGATAAGTTCCAGCCCTTAAAGTTTTGTGAGCATTGTGTGCTTAGGAAAGCACATAGAGTAAGGTTTAGTACCGACGAGCACAAGACTAAGAGGACTCTTGACTATATACACTCGGATCTTTGGGGACTAGCTCAGACAGCTACTCGTGGTGGTGCCATGTATTTTCTCAACTTGATTGATGACTATTCGAAAAAGCTGTGGGTCTATGTGTTAAAGAGTAAGGATCAAGTCTTTGAAGTATTCAAGACTTGGAAGGTTTTTGTTGAGAATTAGACTGGCAAAAGGGTAAGAGGCTAAGGACTGACAACGGCCTTAAATTTTGCAATAGAGAGTTAGATGGATTTTGTGCCAAGCATGGGATTGCAAGGCATAGAATAGTAAGATCAACACCATAACAGAATGGCGTAGCTAAGAGGATGAATAGGACCCTACTTGAAAGGGTTAGGTGCATGCTTACCAATGTAAAGATGTCTAAGACATTCTGGGGAGAAGCTGTAGTAACTGTAACTTACTTGATCAATAGAAGTCCCTCATCAGCAATTGACTTCAAGACGCCAGAAGAGAAATGGTCTGGCAATCCTCCAAAGTATGACCATCTCAGAATATTTGGTTACCCTGCCTTTGTACATGTTAAGGAGGGGAAGTTGGAACCTAGAGCTATCAAATGGGTATTCATAGGATATCCAGAAGGAGTGAAAGGATACAAGGTGTGGTGTAAAAACTTGACACCACTAAGGAGTATCAAAGTTGTGACGTGACGTTTGATGAGATGACGATGCTGAAAACCTCATAAGAAGATAAGAAAGAAGAACCTGTGCCCAAGGAAGACTCAACACCTGAGTCAATAAAAGTTGAAGTGGAGACTAAAAGTAGATCTGATATTCCCTCAGATCAACACTTCATCAAGGAGATCCTTGAAGATGAACTAAGAACACTGGCGAGTTCCTCTAAGTCCACCCAAATAAAGACTGGAACTCCTGAGATGGAACTTGAAGAGTACCAATTAGCCAGAGACAGGTTAAGGAGAATGATTAACCCACCAGTCAGGTATGCACAAGTAGACTTAGTTGCTCATGCTTTTAATTCTGCTTGCACTCTTGAGTATGATTAGCCTAGGACATATGGTAAGGCTATGAAGAGTGAAAACATAAAGAATGACAGCAGGCCATGGAAGAGGAAATTAGTTCTCTTAGGAAGAACAATACCTGAACAATAAGAGATTTGATGAGTTTATAATGGATTGTGGCTTTAATAGGAGCAAGTATGCCGGATGCGTGTACTACAAGAACATAAGTTGTGGGATGATGTATTTGCTTCTATACGTCGATGATATGTTGATCGTATGCAAGAATATAGAAGAAATACAGAAGCTCAAGAAGTAGTTAAATGACAAGTTTGAAATGAAGGATTTGAGAGCAGCAAAGAGAATTTTAAGTATGGATATTGTAAGGGAAAGAATAAATGTTATCTTCTTGTCCCAACAGCGATATATAGTCAAAATTCTAGAGAAGTTTGGTATGTCCAACGCAAAGGCTGTCTCTACCCCTTTGGCCATGCATTTCAGATTTTCAGCAGCACAGTCGCCGACATCCAATGAGGAGAAACTGCAGATGAGTAAAGTACCGTATACAAGCACTGTAGAAAGCATCATGTATGCAATGGTTTGCACAAGACTAGACATAGCACGGCTTGTGAGTGTGGTGAGTAGATATATGGCAAATCCGAGAAAAGATCACTGGCTTGCAGTAAAGTGGATTATAAGATATCTCAAGAGAACGTTAAATCACAGGTTGATGTATAAGAGAGATAGGGACAACAGTGAAAAGGTAAGAGGATACGTAGACTCAAATTATGCAGGTGATCTAGACAAGAGGAAATCATTGACGGGCTACGTATTCACAGTGTTTGGGTGTAGTGTGTGTTGGAGATTAGTTCTACAACATGTGGTTATACTCTTTACCACAGAGACGGAGTACATAGTTGTTGGTGAAGCTATCAAAAAGAAAAAATAACCACAAAATAGGCAATATTATGATATCGTAGAATAATGGCTTAATGGAAAATACGAGCAAAATGGTAACAAACAAAAACATTTTCATATTATAGGTATAGTTTTCATGGCCATTTTTATAGAGGAACAAAGTAGAAACATAAATGAGCATGGTAGAGTAAACTTGAGAAGAGGAATCAGAACTTGCCAGTTGAAGTGCAGAATAAAGAACATACCTGATCATCAAAGTACGTCTAAATGGAAAAGATTGTTGTCGGAGAATGTCCACATGAGAGCTCTGAGAGTATTGGTGCTTAAAAAAGATGAAGATGATGAGTAAATGGGAGAAGGCAACCTAAAAAAGGACTTTTTATAGTGTCTGGGTTAGAAAGATCATGACTGTTCAGATAGAATGAACAGTCATAATCATCAAGGCATTCTAAGAGACATTATTTTAAAAGACTAATATGTTGTTTCCTATTCACAGGCGCCATTAATGTACGCTTTTTTAATAACTCTTAATCAGAGCTATTCAATTCAAAAATCAACGGATCAGATTTTTCCAGTTGCCTAAACGTCACTTGGGTACTGAACAGGAGTGATGTTCTGCTTCTAGATGCCCATAGCCTCATGATGTCAAGTGAATCAATGGTTGAGATTAATTCCCATATCGTATGTGCTTTTTCACATACAGCAGGTATAACGTTTCAGGATTTTTGTCATCATGACTAATAAATACCTAAGATACGAGGAAAAATGTCAAGTACAACGAAAAAGAACTTTGCTGGGCATTATCCTGATCTTCTAAAAGATCGACCAACTATAACCTATGACCAGGGGTAACATCTTCAACACTAAACAGTAGTAATATGTTCAAGGATAAAATAACCCGCTTGGATCTTTTCTATTACAATGTGCATTGAGTAAGAAAATTCAAGAAAAATATAGTTTTCAATTTTGACTAATCAAAATTAGAAACTGGCGGACTCTTGTTTCCTTCTGAAATCTCTAATGGTCCAACTTCTAAAGGCTCAAAATACTGGGGGCCTCAAATGACAGGATAGGTCGTCTAAGTATCATCAAAGAAATAAGGACTAGAGGCACGAAACTTGTTGTGCCATTTAGACCAATTAACAAGGTTAAGATTGACTAGCTCAAATATTACCCAAGCTGTCCGATACTCAGCAACATACTCAGAGGGCCTGAGAGCCCTAATTCGGCAGTAAAATAATCTATAAGAAGACCGACATGACAAAATATACTGAACTATCTTTATATAGAGGCTCCCAAAGATCGCACAGGACCACACATTGAAAAGGTCGAGCAACACTCGACAACTTAAAAGGGAAATGTAAAAATAACCTAAATAAGGCAAGTTTTTAAAGGAGGCAATCAACATTATTTTAGAGAGGGAATTGTGTTATTTTGAGAAGATATCCTCTAAATCACGCCAAGAAATCAGAGGATTACTCAAAATAATTTCAAATTCGACATAGATAAGCACTAAAAACCTAGAATATTCGAAGAAGACTAATGTTATAGAAAGAGAAGAAAGCAACTCAAAATAGGTTCCATCTTCTAGCTACTACTTTTGTCTAAAAACTCTTACCCTTTCTCTAAACTTTTCCTACATTCTCAAATAGATACTTGACTTAAGCATTGAAGAGTATTCATCAAAACCACATTTGACGAGATTTTTGTTAAGGTTGATGCTTACGTGCCATCCATGAATATACATATACTTATTAGTTATATAAGTGTACATTCCTATTAAATTGCTAATGCATATTTAAATGGTACTATGCAATGCAACATTACAGACATTGTATGATCTAAAGGAGTTTAGATCTGATCTAAAGAAGTTTAGATAAGGGCCCATAGTTGGTCATGCTGAGAGATATAAATACTAAATGTTAGCATAACTAATTGTTAGCTGGTTATAATACTCAACGAAGATTCAAGAGTTGGAGCCTTGAATGTAATAGGACATAGACCCGAGAATATACTAGTAATTGCATAGCTATAAAAGTTGCAATCAGGTGCCAGGAAATATCAATTGCGAAAGTATATGCTCGAATATTATCCCTGATCTATTTCTACTGATGCGTCTGTTGGTGGATATCTTTATATATATCAGCATATGTTGTACTTATAGGGTATAGATGGTCGTTCTTAGTCGACTGTGAGCTTGAAGCTCGTATTGACATATGAGTATCCAGTTAGGACTGGATATGAGACAGACTCACGAGGGCCTCCGATAGACACCCTATGTAAGCTGTCAATGGAGGGTCCTTTCGAGTTGAGTAGTATACGTGGCCCTTTGAATTGAGTGCCATGGTGGGCTTGTAAGTGATCCACCATACTTTAGTTCCACGCATGTCACAGACCTTTCTTGGTGTGACCGCTGAGTATAGTTCGATGCTTATAGAGTCCGGTGTATACAGATATGAGATCTGTCAACTTGTATAAAGAGTTAGATATCTAGATCATTCGAGACTATATCTCAAAAATTCTTGTGGCCACAAGCATTAATCCCAGAAAAAGAATTTTCTGCCAAAGTGTAACAATATGGTAAAGGAGTTTGCACATATTGTTTAGTGAAATATAAGTCTTGGAATATGATATAAATGAGCACAAAGAGGATTTGATAGTGATAATCTATATCCCCGCACATTCAGAATATCATGACGGAAGGACTATACGTATATGTTGTGACCTCAGCTTGGATGGTCGACACACTGATTTGTATTTTCGTGACGTGAGCGTGAGGCAATGTTCACGAACTCATGGAATAGTTTCATTTGATGAATCGGACGTAGACCTAGGGAGTCTCGGGATATAGAGTGTACTAATTAAGCGCTGAGACAGCGTACCAGATTGAATTGTTCAATCCAGTAATATTTAGCACTACCATAAGAATGCGTGCGTGTCTGTATTTAATCATTAAATACAATAATTAGTCAATAATTATTATTTATTAATTGTATAATAACACATAGCGTATTGTGGACTCTCGATTGAGTTTACCCAAGTATGAGTATAGTGGAACCCACTAAGAGGTAGACTAAATAATTATTCATAAAGGGTAAAATGATAATTTTATATATTAATTATTTAATTATTAAATAATTAAAAATATCTCATTATTATATTATATAATACCTTTTAGTTGTCATTTATTATTTATTATTATATTATTATTTATTATAATAATATTATTTATTTAAAATAGTGGCTATATATAATATAATATTAATATTTTAATATATGTGAGATATAAATATTTGTGTGAAACCGTAGGGAGAGATGTGAATTGCTTCATTTTTTCATTTTGTTTCAGTTGTTTTGTTTTGAGACCAAAAGTGAAATGCGTTGGTTTCAAAGGTTGGCGGGCCAAAGATGTGAAAAAATGGAGATTTAATCTCTTATAAATTGGTTTCAAATATTGAAATTAGTTTATAAATTATCTTTACTATTAATTACTAGTTACAATAATTAAGAATTTATTTTATTGATAAAAAAGTTGATCAAAGAAAAAATAAATTCAAAAGGGTTTAAGAGTTAAGTCAAGTGCTAGATTTGGAGCTGTTGTTTTAACTTACTAAACCCACCGAGTTAGTGATTAGAACTGTCAACGAGTGGGTCTTCAAGCTCTTAAAATACATGTGTAAAACGTTACACGTTTAGGTAATTTCTTAATCTTTTAAATATATTAATATGATTAATATATTATTTATTGTGTTTATTGTTATGATTTAATTATTCCGCAACACTAAATATGTATGAGATACGCATTTTATTCAATAAACACTGTTGCATATGTATACACCCACATATACTAGATCCCTAATAATTTTAACAATAGTTTTTATTGTGTTTGCAAGCGTTACAATAACTAAAAACCCCATTAGGCTCGTGATTTTGGCCCAAATAGGTGAGGCCCAAAGTTTTGATTCTTCAATGCTATTTATTGACTGAAAAAAATAGTTTTCGGGCCAATGAATTTTAAATTTGTGTATCTATATGATTAATAGTTGAATATTATTACCTTTAAATTCCTGACTTGATTCAATAATTTAAGAATTTTTTTTAAAATAGCCCTTAATTTTATGCGTTAATCTTTTTTAGTGACACATCAAATTTTTAATTTTTTATAATAAAAAAAAATAATTTTAAACAATTTTACCCCAAGACCAAATCCGTTTGATTTTCTCCTCTTTCTTACATCAAAATTCTTTTCACTCATCCAAGTATGAAAACTTATAAAAAATGGTTAGATTTCATTAAAAAAATGGTGAAAAAATGACTAAAGAGAAAAAAATTGGCAAAAATGCCAATTTTAGATGCCATTGAATGAATGGGCCATACAGAAGTGTCGCACTTAGCATAGACGTGCACACCCGTCTGTGCATTAGCACACAACTTTGACAATTTGCAAAAGCCATGCGATTTTGGGCACGCCACATGGCACGCTCTAATTTTTAAAAAAGTTTTTAGTAAATTTATTTTGCTTTTAATTTAAATTAATTTTAATACTTATTAATTAATTTTAAAATAAAGTTTTTTTATTTGAAATTGGCGCACCACATGGTCACATTTTCGGTCTTTTCGATTAATTTTTCACTAATTAATCATTAACTCTATCCATTTTTCACAATTTGAAATATTATTTTATATATAAATAATATTTAAAAAATTACACTAATATCAAATTGAGTGTTTTATTTTTTTTTATCTGACATAAAGTGCTTTTATTTGAAATTGGTGTTTTATTAAAATATTATTTTTAAATTTTTTTATTGGAAATAAAGTATTTAAAAAATAAATAAAATTATTTTTAAATATTATTTGAAATTTCACAATTTAAAATTGGTGTAATTTTATTTAATTTAAAAGTAATTAAAAATAATTTGATTATATTTAAATAAAATAATATTTTAAAATTTAAAAAATGAAATGAATAGAAAAAATAGTTGGAAAGACCGAAAAAATAGCCATGTGACACTGCAAATTTCAAATAAAAATACTTTATTTCAAAATAAATTAATAAGTATTAAAAATAATTTAAATTAAAATCAAAATAAATTTAATAAAATTTTCTAATAAATTAAAAAATTAGGGCGTGTTAAGTGGCGTTGCAAAGAGCCATGCCTTAGCACTCGGTTTTGGCACATGACTAAAGTTGTGCACTAGTACACAAACATGCGTTTAGAACGCCACTTAGAGCACCTCTATGCTAAGCATGACACTTATGGGTGACTCATAGTTTGTGGTATTAAAAATTGATGTTTTTGTTGGTTTTCTTTTTCTTCGATCATTTTTTGTTTACATTTTTTAATAAAATTTATTAATTTTTTTACAAATTTATATATTTGAATGAGTGAGAAAAACTTTGATGATAAGAGAGAAAAAAAATGAAGAGATTTAAAATTGGGGGTGAAATTATTTAAAATTGACTTTTTTTAACTGTTAAAAATTTAATGTAATACTAAAAAAGAGTAACGCATAAAATTAAAAATTATTTCAAAAAAATTTCTCCTAATTTAAATTATTTTTAATATTATATTAAAATTTAATTCCAGCCTCCAGAGCAACCTCCGCGTCATCCCACGAACACAATCGTCATAATAATTAACAGTGACAGTTCTTTCTGTTCGTCTTGTTTTTACAGGGTTTTAACTTTTTTTCTTTTAGCATACAGAGGGCTTTTCACAAATTTCTTTAATTATAAGGCTTCTGTCACTTTCATCCCCTTCCTTTCAAAAGCTTGTTTAATACAGAGCGGAGAACAAGAAGGAGAAGGCGGAGATAGAAGACATGGGTACACAGAAAAAGGGTGCTACTAGGGTTTCAGAGGACCCGGATGATTTGGCTCGTCAGCCATTGCAAGCCATTCTTCTAGCTGATAGTTTCGCCACCAAGTTTCGACCCATCACTCTTGAACGGCCCAAGGTGTCGAAATTTCTTATGTGTAAAAGCTATTATTTATCTGGTTATCCAATTGTGTTATTACTGTTGCCGCTGCTGTGCTGCTACTGCAGTCACAAAGTTGGCATCTTGTTTTATTTCTTTTGTTTGAAATAATTTTGAAGTTTTTGTATGATGATTAGGTAATGTGAATTACTAGGTTTATCTTGGATTGGAGAAGTTTAAATATCACGTGGATTTGTTAGTTTTGATTGAAAAAGCTGTTTTTTTTAACATCTCTTTCTATTGCTCACCAAGCACATAAGGGAAGCATAAATTTGTGTTTGGATTGAATCTTTATAATTGGGCATAAGGAAGGAGTTCATATGCTCCATTTAGTTAAAAGCAACTTTCTGGATTAGTTTTAATTAGACTTTCTTTCTCTTATGTTCTAAAAAATACTGGTGTTTTATATTTTTGGTGAATTTATTATTAAATAGTAGTTAGGTAACGATGCCAGTTCATGCATTGACATTATTTGGGTTAATTTGGTTTTGAAGGTATTGTTGCCATTAGTAAATGTTCCCATGATAAATTACACATTAGCATGGCTGGAATCTGCGGGAGTTGCAGAGGTTTTTGTCTTCTGCTGTGCTCACTCAAGGCAAGTGATTGATTATTTGGAGAATTCAGAGTGGTATTCTCAACCAAAATTTTCAGTGAGGACAATAGAATCCCACAATTCTATTAGTGCCGGGGATGCTTTGCGGTTGATTTATGAGCGCAATGTGGTATGTTCATGTATTTGCGATCTTAATAGTTTTGGTGCTTTGCAGTTTTTGCAGCGTGTTAACATACTCTTCTGAGGCTCTTTATGCATACATGTTACTCTCTGTAACAATCTGTTTTTTCTTGTTTTGTCTCTCTAGATACATGGAGATTTTGTTCTCATTAGTGGAGATACTGTCAGCAACATGTCGCTTACACAGGCGCTGCAAGAACATAAGCAGAGAAGGAAGAAAGATCCTAATGCTGTAATGACTATGATTGTAAAACGGTCAAAGCCTTCTCTTATCACTCATCAATCTAGACTTGGTACTGATGAAATTTTTATGGCAATAGATCCTAATACAAAGCAGCTGGTATATTATGAGGATAAGGCAGACCATTCAAAAGGAACTATATGTCTTGATAAATCATTGCTAGTTGAAAATCCTTCCATTTCTCTTCACATTGACATTCAGGTTCATCCCTTGCCTTTTTCCTCCATTGATTCCTCAGGTTTACCTATTACATTGTCTGTGACAAGTTCATCATGTATTGACCTGGCATGTGTTAATGCGATTCTTCTCTGATAGGAAGTGGTGTTTTTTTAAGTAATAACTAAATGAACTATGAGCATAAGTTCTTACTGCCATCGGATTTTTGTTAGCAATACTTTGATGCAATAATTGTTCTTATGACTTACTAGTATTTACCTCGAAATTATTTTTTTATTCTGCAGGATTGCTATATTGACATTTGTTCTCCAGAAGTGCTCAGCCTTTTCACAGATAATTTTGACTATCAACATCTTCGTCGCCATTTTGTTAAGGGGTTGCTTCTTGATGATGTATATACTGGTTTCTATTTTTCTTTTCAGTAAGCTACATTAAAGTTATACTAAGTGAATACTTGCCTTTATACGAATGGATTATCTTGGCTATACAAAAGTAGATTTGGAAAACTAGGGAAAACCTTATTCAAATATGCACATACATAGATGTCATAGTGGCAGTGAACTGGGTGATTCATGAGTATCCGTTCAAATTGTAAAATAGCATCTTATTTCTGGTCCTCTTCTACATACTTTAGAAATTGGAATTTTCCAAACTTGAAAGTGGAAAGCCTTTATAAATATTTTATCTTGCTTAAACTCCGGTTTGTATTGGAGTTTCTTAGCATGAAGTACTTGAAGCAGCAAGACGGATGTGCATCCTTTTATTACTTTCTTAGCAAAAATAATTATATATTCCTATATAGGTAAATCTCTATGTTTGAGATGGTTAAAGGATGCATTGCATCTATTCATGAACTATAGGCATTTTGTGGACATAAATGTTCATTGTTCATTGCTATCCATTTAGCCTATTTGACGTATTTTAAGAGATATTCACATTTACATATGTTGGCATACAATTTTTTGGGGTTAATTAATGGCGTTAATGTCAAATTTGACATTTAAAATTGTTGTACTATTACTCATTTTCACTATAAATGTGTGGCCTTTTCACTTAAGATCTCCGTCAGATGAATGTACAGATGAATGTATTGCTGTTATTATTTGTCCATGTTCCATTTTCTCATTCCTTTCAGCTATATTTATACGCTATCAGATTATGGGCTACAAAATATTCACTCATGAAATCCACTCAAGTTATGCGGCTAGGATCGATAACTATCGTAGCTATGATATTGTAAGTAAGGACATAATTCAAAGGTGGACATATCCTTATGTGCCTGATGTAAAGTTCTGTGGAAATCGCGCGACTAAACTTGAGAGACAGGGAATGTATCGAGCATCAGGTAAGTTTTACGCTTAAATTAGTGCATGCTTTACATATTCGATTGCAGGAAACACTTTAGCACTCTTATTTCCCTTGTTCTGTATCCTTTTTCACTTTAATAATATGAGTTGCTATTTCTTTCGGCATACATTTTGTTTAATATCTGTTGGAATTTCTACTAACTGTGGTTGGTTAACTTCATTTACTTCAGAAATAGTACAACCACGTTCTGCACAAGTTGGTCCATTCACTGTTATTGGATACGGCACCAAAATTGGAAACAACACCAAAATTTCTGATTCCGTTATTGGGGAAGGTTGTACTATTGGATCAAATATTAAAATAGAAGGTTCCTACATATGGAATAATGTCACCATTGAAGATGGCTGTGAGCTAAGACATGTGATAGTATGTGATGGTGTGGTAATAAAGGCAGGAGCTGTCTTGAAACCTGGTGTAGTTCTATCTTTCAAGGTATTTGTCTTTTATTTTCCACTAGAGCTTAACCTGAAATGCGAAATACTGTCATTTTTTATATTGTTTATAGTTTCCTTCCAGATTTTTCTTTTATCATGCTGTCTAGATGTATAATTCACTTTAAGTACATATGTCAGTGTATGCGTTCCTTCACGTTCTTCTCTTATTCTTATTAGTGGAAATATGAGAATGCTGTTGATAGCAGTGAAATAATAGGGACCTATGTGATGCCTTTTTCTTGATGGGTGTTAGCACAGTGTGCTGATTAATTGCGGTGTCAATTCTTGGTATAGTGAAGAATGCTTGTATTGACTCATGAACTCTCCTCAACAGGCAGACAGGCCATGGTTTACCACTGCATTGATTGCTACATACTCATAGCTGTCTTACGCGGTGCCTCTCTACTCTTTAAAGGAGCTAGAGCTTTTTGAAACAAGCAATTTGGCCTATGCTTGGAATATTGTGAACTCGATTTTTCCGTTTCCATTAACGTGTTACGTTTATCCATTGAGAAGGCCTTTGCTTGGATTGATGTCTTATGCAGAGACATGATAGGCCTATGTCCTTTCTTCTCATTTCTTCTTCATATTATACTTGCCTCTCTTTGAAATTGGCCTGATTTCAAGTTAGAAGTTATTGTCTAATGAAATTGATTGACTTCATCTCCTACTTTTGTTTTAAAATCTCTCTTAAAATCTTTCCTTCCAGGTTGCAATTGGAGAGCATTTTGTTGTTCCTGCATACTCAAAAGTGTCCTTACTTCAACAGCCAACTGTGCAAGATAGTGATGAGGAACTTGAGTATGCTGACAATAGCAGTGGGACTGCAGAACTTTCATGTATGTTCATATGCTTCAACCTTTTCTACTTCCTTCTAAAGTGCTTTTTCTTTGGTATTGAAAAAGCATGGCCTTTATTGGATTATAAAATATCCTGGTAATCTTGGTTTATATGTCTTAGTCTATTTGAAGTTTAGTCCTATATACTTCTTTTATCAAATTGTTTAGATAATGAGACAACCAAGGTAGGGTAACCGCGGCGAAGAATACGGAAGTTAATTTAACATCGAGCATTTTATTGAAATAAAAAAATATGTTGTATTATCTTGCTTTTTTCACTACGTTTTTTTTTGGTTGAAAGCGACAATTTACTGTCTAATAATTAGTGTATTGTTAATCTTGTTCTGTACTTTGCTTGTGCTTGCCATTGTGTTTTCTTTAATGTTAACTGAACTCAATCTTATTTTCAAATTTTTGAAACTAAAATTTAGCCTGGCACTGGTTTGATATACAGCTATTCAAGGTACAGTGGATTTGAATGGGGAGGTGACATCTGAATCATCTGACATACATAAATCTGAGGTAGCTATTTCGTTTTCTTATTGTTCTGGACCTTTATTAACAAGTCTAATTGTGCTATGTTTGTTTGATGATTTATTTGTTGTTCCTAAGCTGTTGTTGTGACAAACATTCATTTTTAAATCATCTGCATCTTTCTAGCTGTTGTAAATGAACAATTGTTGTCAACACTACTATTCTTTTCAGTGATGGAGGAGACGTTGTATGTGAACAACATATGGGATTCAATATGTCGTAATAGAGATGATTATTTGTGCAAAATAAAAATATACGATTATGCCCTTACTGATTCCATGTGTCCTGTGCCTTGCATAGTGTTCCCTCATTTTAAGTTTCTCTCCCTTTATCTTCTCATTTCCGGGAATTGAAAGAAAACCCCAAAAGAATTCACCCATTACTGCTTATGATCTAATGTCATTTATTGTGTTTTTCTATACATGTATGCGTCCTCTTACCCAAAGTTTCATGGTCTGTCAGGTTGGTACTGGTGGGGTTGGTTTCATTTGGTCTATCTGTGAAGGAGGGCATGAGGAGGAATGGAGGCATTCAGTTGCCCCCATTCCTGCAGATAAATTGGCTGAAATGTCTCAAGCTATAGATGATGATGAGGAATTGGTAACTCAAGATGGCACTGCCCTCTCCCCTTCTGGAGAGTTGTTATCTGATGCTAACAGTAATGCTACTATGGATGATGATAATGAAGACTCTAAAGATGATTCCCTTTACTTTGAGAAAGAGGTGAATTATAGATTAACTAGAATGCATATCATAGATCTACAGTCAACAGGGTACTTCAATTGATTAGGCTGTTCTGATTTGCAGGTTGAAGCAACATTCTTAAGGGCGGTTGAGGAAAATGTGAAGGTCGACCACGTTATCTTGGAAGTGAACTCACTTCGGTATGTCAGATCTATCTATATTCCTTTGTTTAAGTTGGACGCGTATAATCTTTATGCATTGTGACACCGATACTTGTGAATGTGATCCTGTAGTTTGTTTCTTCCCAACTTTATTATATTGTTGGACCCATATACTCTTCACTTTATTTATGTATTGTGACACTGACATGTGTGAATGTCATCCATTAGTTTGTTTCTTCCCAACTTTATTATAGTTTAAGATGTAGTCCTCGTTTTATTTAAAGAGAATAACCATTTTGAAAGTGCAGTACCTCACTCTATGTTTTGCTCATCTTCATTTGGTTAACTTGCTTTGTTTATGTTCTAACAGATTCCATATTAATCTTTTCTTACTGTAGTGCCTATTTCAATGTGAATAAACAAATATCCAGAATTTACTTTGAGAGGGAAGGAAAGAAAAGGAAAATTGAAAAAGAACAGATGAAAAGAGAGGGAAGAAATAGGCAAAGGGTTGAATTTCTCTAATCAGTTGGAACGATTTGAAAAATTACAAGGCCTATTTTGATATGCCAAACCAAAATAAAGAGGAATGTATCCCACTGAAAGTTAAAGTCAGATTCAACTCAAGGAAACAATACCTCAAAAAATTATAAAATTTAGTAATAATTTTAAAATAAAGAGATGTTGACTCATAAGCCCCACACTCTACGCCCACGTTGAATGGGAGTGCATAAGTCCTGTTTCTTGATACCCGGACTGTGCTGATCTCCATTTATCGGATTTACTTTGGTTTTCTTTTACTGTCATAATGCCCATACATATATTTGGTGAAGAATAGTTGCTCCTTTGTTTTATAGCTAACATTATGCCCTCTTTCATGCATCAGGCTGTCCTACAATATGACATCTGCAGACTGTGCTGGAGCAATATTCTACTCGATAATGAAGTTGGCAATAAAAACTCCACATAATTCAGCTGGTAAGCATTTATTATGCTGACCATTCTTCACTTGGCTTATGTAAATTCATTAAGCGGTATCTTATATAATGATCTTATATACATAATGCTTTCTTCACTTAGAGAATACAGGATATGTGCGTGTTTGGTTACATTCTTCTTTAATTGTATTAATTCCCAGTTTTGATGTGAGGGGTCACTTTGTGTCTTAGCTGTTGGCTACCTTTTTCTTCTTCCCCAACCTTTTTGCTTGTTTACATCTAATTTTCCTCCAATCTATCTCTCAGGTGAACTGCTACAAACTGTTTCTAGTGTAATTACAACTTGGCAAAAGCTTTTGAAGTCTTATCTACCAGGATTAGATGAGGAGGTTTGTTCTATTGAACTTTTGATTGCAACTGTAATATTATTTCTTTAATCCTGAAAGACCCAATTTTCACTTGTAGTCCATGGCTACGGCTAAAAGCTGCTCCTCTTAAAATCATTTAGATGTCTGATTTTGTTTATGCATTTATCTCATTAGCTGTTTATGGGAAGCTTGTACTTTAGGATTTCTGTGCCTATTCACAATTTTATCATATATTAATTAGAAAGCCAAAGAAAATAATTTGTTCTTTTCTTTTTCTACTTTCACACCCCAGCGGCCTGGCCTGGCTCAGCCCACCCCCACAACCACCCCATGCACAAATTAAAGTAATTCTCCCTCCAAGATTTGTTTGAGGGGAATTGATTCATTGACCTCTTGCGTCCATTGTATTCTGGTGTTCAATTCTACCTGTGTACTATTCATCCAATATGGGCATCTTCTCCATGCTATTGTTCATGTTATGGACCTAGTACTTTGTGTACTATAAGTTCCCTTTTAGACAAGCATACGGATACTCTCAGCATTGTCTACTTATACTTTATAGGCATCCTAGATAATCTGTTCTTTGGCTTGTACATCATCAATGTCAATTTGTTCTTTTGTATTTGCTATTGTATTCTTGCAATGCTTCTGTTTTCTGGTTGTATAATGTACTCCATGGATTGGTGGTTCCTATGAATTTGTCGGATATGGTGAGACAGATAAGTTACTTATTTTTCCTTCCCAGTGTTCTTAATATGGTTCTTGCAGGCTACGATTCTCTATTAGGTTGAATTAATAACTTAAATAAGAGCATAATGGATTCTCACTGGAGTTATTGTGCTCCTGTATTGGATGGATATGTATTAATTGTAATTTTTCATGTTGAGATTTGCAGATTGAAATCATTTTGAAATTTGAAGAAATGTGTCTGGAGTCTGCCAAGGAATTCTCTCCATTATTTGCACGGGTATTTTGCTCTTTGATTTTGATAATCTGGCTGGATGGTGTTGAACTCATTGAATAAAATATTTAATCATTTGCTCAACTTTCTACTCCGAGATTAAGTTAATGCATGCACAGACACATTCACACAGGTTATATCATTTACTCACCATTCTACCTTAGTGGAATGACATTGATGTGATCACATGTATGGGTTGTATATATGAATGTTGGATATTTTTGTTTTATTTATTTTATTTCATATATTCTTCCTGGTTTACATTTTACTCCTCCTGATTTTATTACCATTATTTTTCCTTGCAGATTTTGCATCTTCTGTATGATAAAGTCATTTTACAAGAAGATGCTATTTTAAGGTGGGCTGACGAGAAGGAAGGGGCTGATGAATCAGACAAAATTTTTGTTAAGCAATCAGAAAAGTTCATTCAAGTAAGAATCTCTTTTCCTTCTATTTACATTTTTCTCTTCCCGTTCCCTTCAAAAGTACCACTTAGTATGCTCAGCCATGAAATGTTCGTTTTTTCTCTTTTGGGAAAAAAGAAAATGAAGTTCAATTCAGGAGGTATCTTGCATATGCATACATACAATTGCTGAAGCTTCGGCAAGTACAAATGTTCTGTTTAACCCATGCATGATTCGCTTTGTTGCAGTGGTTGAGGGAGGCATCTGAAGAAGAAGATGGAGAAGTGGAGTGAATTGATATGTAAGTCGAAGTTGATAGATAGATGCTCCAATACAGAATCACCGTCCTGAATATCAAAATGATGTTTTTCCTCCAGCGCGCTGGATTTTGTCCAATGTCTTTTCGGCCTTATGATATAATATCCATACAAAATTTACCATGTTGATCTGTACTTTGATTTATAACATGCTCATTCTTAGTGGATAGAAACTATGAAAATATGAAAGGCTGACAGAATTTTAGTCCTGAGAAAATTATGATAGAATACATGACAGTAAAAGGCGTACAAAAAATCAACTCCCTCACTGAATTGTCAATTGCTCTTCCATTCAATGGCAATATGTAATCCCTAAGCCAAAATTGTTATTTGAACTGGCTGCAATTGTAGCAATGTACATAGCCCTTTGAATAATTTTGCCTATCAATATTGTTCCTTGCATTCTCGTACTATTGTTGTATGATAGTTTCCTCATTCTTGACAGGATGTTCAAAAATAATATCGGACATGGGTTTATTAAGATAAATCGTTGCTTTTATTATGCACAAACTAAACGAATTTTCTTTTGTACATAAAAAATTATAATATGATAAATGTATAATTATTTATTGTTTAAAGAAAAAAGACAAAGGCATGGTGGGGGGAGTGCTATAATTAGTGATGTTCGTTAAATTGGATCTGACAAATTTAACTAATGATCTATTCAGTTCATTATTAAGTGAATCGGTGATTTTTTTTAACTCAATTCAGTTCATTTATATGTAAAATTTACTCCGATTAAAAATTATAAGTTCATATCTCATCCAATTAAATTTAAAATTATAATTAAAAATATTTATAATATTTAAAAGTGTCAATTGAGTTGGCCTGAAATAAATTAAGCCCATAGTGTAAAAAATTAATATAAAATTAGTTTAAAAGTAATTTTATACAAATTGCGTGTCTTAGTTTTTTTTAGTAAAACAAAATTAGATATTGACACTTTTTTTTAAAAAAAAATTATTTTATTTATAAATATTATGATATCAATTTCTTTAAATTGGATAAAATTTATCTATATAAATCAACAACCCAATCCATCAATGACTAAATTTTTTTGATCTAATTCAATCCATCAATCTCTTAAATATGATAAAAGCCAGATTGGTTTGATGCGGATCAGATGGATTGAATAGATTGAATTGGATTATAAACATTCCATTCCCATCCCATCCCATCACTCCATTTGGGGCGGACGCCGGATCCCACTCTCCGAATTCTTCATCATCGGAAATCTCATATAAGGCTTTAGTCCATTGTTATTATTTGAGCAAAAGCAGCAGGCAGATACATGAACAATTGCCAGAAAATGGACATAAACAAAACGAAGACCATCATATGACAACAATAATAGATACGTATTGGCAAAACAGTACATAAAATGCAGCATCAACAGGACAAGGAAATGTCTTCAAATTATCAGTCATTGTTACGACCACAAAAGCATGCACCGCAAAGGCTACTGCATAGAGTTGCAATCATTGGCACGAAGAAATTTTGAGTTATGATCTCCCTACCAATGCCGAGGATGCAACACAAGCTGAAGCAACTGTTCACAAAAGTGCCATAACAAGTAAATAATAGAAGCCTTCAACTAAAAAGCAAACATAGTTCCTTCATCATGGAATTTAATTTTCATAATAACAAGTTATATTACGAACTCGCTGAAGAATCTGAGAAGCACTTAATAATCGGTGGCTTCTCAACTCCAGACTTTGATTGTTACAGTAGGGCGAAATTTTTAAGCAAATTTAGAGGAGGTAATGGTGATTTTGTGGACGAATCATAATAGACATGATTAAATTAGGCCTGACCCACGTATCAGATTCTAAAAGGAAGAAAGAAAGAAAGAAAGAAAAAGAACTTACGTACCCTGTAACTAAGAGACAGAACCCAACTCTTTCACATTCATCGTCGCGATCGTAGTCGAACGACGACATCTCCCTTTTTATCTGCGACCACTCCTCCTTACACGGCGGTGGTATCGCTTTTTCTTTTTGTTTTGAGTGATCTTTCTAGCGTAGCAGTTGTATATATAGAGTGTTCATGTATAAGAACGCATGTGAGAAATAGCTCAACTGGAAATTCCTTGAAAACAGATTATTAGAATATAATATGTGAAAATATGTGAAAATGTGTTAAATATTTATTTAAGAAAATAAATTTTTTTTAATTTTTATTTTTGTAAGATAAAAATACTTTTTATCTTAATTTTTTTATTATAAGATAAATAGATTTGATTTTTTTTAAAAAAATAAATAATAACGAAACATATCTTGAATCCACACTTAACTTAATTGTTTTTCACTAAAACATTTCAAACTAAACCTCTTACACCACAATTAAAAAAAGAGTAAAATTCTAATTTTTCCTTCAAAAGAAAAAAATATTTATTATGAGAGAGTATTTTAAGTATGTTAATAAGTTTCTTACCCTAATGTTCTCGTCTTTAAAATAATAAATTAATTTAATTAATAATATTTATTAATTAAATTATTATCTTGTAAAAAGAAATTTAATATACTTAAATCACATAAAGTCCCATTCTTTGTGGTTAATATATAATATCTAATAATTGGGTATCATAAAACTTCTAAAATAAACGAATTAATAATTTTTAATAAAAAAATACTAAAATAAAATAAAATCTTTTGATAAATTTCAAAAATACTAATTCCTTCAGATACTATCCCTAACATTTTCTTATTCATAAGTTGTTAGATATATAATTAATGTTAGTATAATTATCGATGTCCTTGTCACCACCGATACCATATTCAACAAAGTATATTATAATTAAATATCGAATGGGTAGCTTAAACATCACATATTGTCTATAATAATCCATTTTATATGGTTGAGTAATTTTTGCATAATAGATTATTTGTGTTTTATATATTCTAATTCAAGTAACTTGCACATATTTTCATTTTTTTCCGCCCTGAAAACATATTCTATGTATGTTTACGAATAACTATTTAAATTTGACTAATGCACAATATATGAAAAAGGGTGTGCGTCTTTTAAAAATTGCCAAGAAGTCATTGAATTTACATTTGTTTATTTATAGGAAGAATGGAATCAACTAATCCCTTTTTGTCTTTTAATGGAACAAAGGGATTGAGAAAATGAAAAGGAAATAATTAGTAGAGGTCAAGTCTATTTTCAGGAATTCCCCGAGCAACATTCAAATTGTCTGCTGTGCCTGCAGGCTATTCTGCTGTTTTGGTCAGATTAATAGCCTAGAGCAATTCCTTTTAATTTTGGCACAACTTTTGTTGTATGGCGTCTTTATACAATAGGACCACGGTCTTCAAGTTGGTAGCTGTAGCGTGCTCATTTCCTTGAGTTTCCTTTGGACCCAATGGCACGTTAGATTGCATGTCACCATGGCGAGAAGACTTATCTTACCCCCGATGATCGTGTTTCTCTAATTTTCGCCATTTCTCTTTATCTTTGTCATTACTAGATCCTAGCTAAACTCTCTAATTGAGTCGCTAAAATGTTTGGGGTGATACTTGAAAACTATAACACGGTAGAATTAATGCTATTTTTTTTTTTTGAATGGAGGGATTACAATAATTTTCAATATTTTCGCACCACCTGGAGGGAGGGGGGGTCGAACCCAGGTGGGGATATGAGACCTTGGGAGGCTAAGCCAACTTGGCTGAGCCCCCATGCTCAGAATTAATGCTATTAGCTATAGCGATATGTGCTTTTATAGCAAGCTGTATGGACAATTTGTCCACATAGCTTGGGCCTAAATGTTAGATTTTAACCTATTCATCTTTCTGTGAGTTGGAGAATAAGATCTATTAAATTCTTAAAGAGCTTTTAAAGTTTAAAAAGTTGATGTTGCAAATTTTCTTAGACTAATTTAAGAGAAAAGTGGTAAAAATAGATAAAACGAATAAATTCAACGACTAATTATAAGAATTTGAGAGTTAAGCTTGCACAATAAATAATGGAGAAATATGTAGTAATATAATGTGCCTAAAGATAATAAAAAATATTAAAAAACCTATATGCGGTTGTCACGTCCGAGATAAATTAAGGTTTATATTACAAATCCTAAAATTGAAGGATAGAAGAATCACATTCTTAGGACTTTGTATTTGAGTTCTTAAAATTTATCTGTAGTATGTATGTGTTATAGGACAACACATAATAATGTTTATGAAATGTTATTGTATGAAGAATGCAAAAATAAAAAATAATGATAATGGTGTCGTCTGTCCTAAGGTAAACACATAGGGTTTTTTATTTGTTTTTAAAATTTTTGAGGGTAAGAAGAAGATAGTGTATACGATTACTAAAAGTTGTCTTTTTACATAAATATGATGTATATTTATAATACTAGGACTTTTACTAGGGTTAGTTGCTTATTTGACCCTTTTTCTTTTTAGAAACAAATTATTAATGTGTTTTTACACTCCCAAAAGGAAAAAATGAATTTAATAAATAAATGTAAAAAAAATACTTATTTTTTTAAAATAAAACTCTAGTGTATTTATTAGAAGTTGATTTTATTTTGAGTAAAAGAGTTAAATAGTATTTTATTGGGACTATATTTCTTCATTAACTCAGAAACATGGACTTACCCTTATTTTGAACTATATACTCTAAGTAAGCTTTAGTTTAAGAGTTTATATGCTATGAGCCTTACTTAGTGTAATCATATATTTACCAAATTACCCACAAATAGTATTACTAAAAGTTATTTAGACTTACATATCTTACTTTATTATTCATACCTAAATATGTCGGTAGGCTTAAATTTAAATGTTTTTAAATTTTTGTTCAACAAACAAAAATAAAATAAATATATATTAAATCAAATTGCAGTTAATGAATCCCTACTTTTCTGAAACATCATTAATATAATATCATTAATAGAGTCAGTAATATTACTTCGTAGGGCTCATAATATAAAATTAGAAGATTATCAGGATGTTACACATGGATTAGATAGTTCTATTATGGCTCGCTTGGACCTACTATTCTCATATGAAGAGTTATAACTAAACCTCATTTAAGGCGGGGAGATCTATCCTCAAGCAGGAGGGCCAAAACAACTAAATTCCATAGTGGGTAAGGGTGGATAAAAAAAAAATTGGTATTTAAAAAACTCAATCGAACCGGCCAGTTTGGTTCGGTTTTATTTTTGGAAAAATTGACTAGTCCAATTCGGTTCCGGTTCGGTTTCAGTTTTCCCAAAAATAAAACCGAACCAAAAAATTGAGTTTTATTTTATAAAATTTAATTAAATTACCATGTGGCACTAAATAATTAGGGGTTTAAAAATACAAACATATATTTATCCACACATAATTCACCCACTCGTTATTATAATAAAAAATTAAAAAAATCCTAATTGTAATTTTATTAAATAGGAGAATTTTATTTTATGGATATTGTTAGAAATTAGTATATTATTAATAAATAAAAAATTTAAATATATCTCAAATTAAGCAAATTATAATTATGTTAATATGAAATAGACCCCAAAACTAAGTTAAAAAATGATCTACTAAATTATTTAGATAAATAATTAAAAAAAGTCTACAATTTAAAATAAAAAATAAAAAAAACTCAAAAACTAACACAAAATTTTAAAGACTTATATAATATATAAGAGCAAATTTAGTAGTTTATGTAATGTATAATGAAATTATTTTTTAATTATATAATATATAACGTGTAATGTAACATGTAATATATATTAATTTAGTCACTTAATTTTTTAAAGACTTATATAATAAATAAGAGCAAATTTAGTAGCTTATGTAACGTATAATAATTTTTTTTATTATAAAATATATAACGTGTAATGTAACAAATGATATATAATATTTAGTCAACTTAATTTTTTAAAGACTTATATAATATCTAAGAATAAATTTAGTGGTTTATGTAATGTGTAATGAATTTTTTTTGATTATTTAATATAAAGCGTGTAATATATATTAATTTAGTCAACTTAATTTTTTAAATATTTATATAATTTATAAGAACAAATTTAGTGACTTATGTAATGTGTAATAAAAAAAATAAAAAAAATTAAAATGATCTACTAAATTATTTAAACAAATGAATTAAAATAGCCCACAATTTAAAATGAAAAAATTAAAATAATAACTAAAAAAATTGAAAAAACAAAATCAAAAAAACTGGTTCGGTCCAGTTCAATTTTTTCCCTTAAAAAAATCAGTTTCAGTTTTATTTATTCAAAAAATGAACTGGATCATGCTCACCCTTAATGACGGGAATTACTATCCTATTTAAAGTAAGAAAACCTACCTTTATGCAGGAGAATAAAACTACCCTCGTATAAGAGGGACAAAAAAATTACTCTCATACAAAAAAAGAACTACAATATCACCACAAATTCTTAACAACCTCCACTAAGTACAGAGACCAACCCTTACATACTTCAAACAAACACCAATACAAAGCTAAATAGAATACACATCACAATAAAAAATACAACAATACAACATAGGTTGCCACAAGTGATGAGGACACTGCGTTACATTAGTAAAAGCAGGCTATCCAATGGTGGTTGACAGTAGCAAACAGGGCACTGAAGATCACTAGAGAAGAGTGGAGGGTGGCGGTGTTCGACAAGGCCTTGTCAGAATAGTAAGTGCGCGATTGCCGACGAAACATCGGAGAAGGTCGCCATGCATAGTAGGGATCAATGAGCTTGTCAGATAATTGAAAAAGATAACATTTAAGGTGCATTTTTTTTTTTATGACTGTAAGGTAAATTCGATCTAATATAAGATTATTTATGATAATTAGACACATCAATTTCCTTTACTGTTGAAATAAGAGGCTTAAGACACAACACAAATGCACCAGCAGATGACTCACCAGCAGAAGGACAGAATGTAGAGGTGTGCAAAACTGCAGAATGCAGCAGCAGGAACAATGGCAGCCGCAGCAGGAGCAATGGCAGCAGCACCAGGAGCACCAGGACATGCAAAAGAAAATGTACCAATAAAGATACCTCAATGAGAAGGACATCAATGAGGTGTCATGTTCTTAGGGATGCCAACACATCACTCAAGACAATCAAAGGGCTGTCATTGAATCAGTACAATGATGAGTCATCAAATAAAAGCAAAAACGGTTACTGATATAGCTGTAACACTTAGTGTATATATATAAATGTAAAGAGTCGATCAATGTATAAAAAATATCACTGTTACATTGAAATATAAAGTGATTTCAGTGTTTTAACTTTTACTACTTTAAAAAAGTATACATTATATTTTTAACAACAGTAAATAATAGAGATTTTTAAAAAAAATATATAAAAACTAACTAAATAATTAAAAAAAATTTAAAAATTAAACTGATATTATATATATATATTGTTAAACTTATTATTAATAAGATCTAACCAGTTCACAACACTTAAGAGACAATGGTAAACTATTTTAAGGATAGAGATTGACCCAGTACGGTAAAATCGGACCTAACATATCTCTGCACGCATTGAATCTAGTATTCTTTTAAAAAAGAATGGAATCAACTAATCCTTTTTTGTCTTGTAATGCAGCAAAGGGATTGAAAAACTGAAAGGGAAATTGCACCAAATCATCTTTTGTCTCTTCATGCACCAAATCTCTATATTTCTTTTTATTGTTGTGATAATTAAACTGCAGAAAAGACGTGCATTATTTTATCACATGTCCATACGTGTAACAATGAGCATTTGGTATTTTAAAATAGTTATACAGATACGGTGTTTAAAAATGTATAAATGTAGAAGTTGCTAGTGACTTTTGATCATGTAACTGGGAATTGCCCACCTTTTAATCACATCGCACGTTATTTGATTGAGGCTTGCTCGCAGCTGGCCCTCAGTACATGCAATCAGTCCCGAATCTTTTAACATAAGAAGATAATCTCAAAATAACTTTACATATCAATTGGACTGTCTACGTAGTTTATCGAACGGTTGAAAAAGAAGAATACTGATCTAATGACTAAGAAGATTCGGAGGAAAATATCCGAATCTTCCATATTTTCACTCTAAATTTTTTCAAAATATGATTTTTAAAAAGTTTGCTACCCTCTTTTTTTTTTTTTTTTAATAGAATGATATCATTTCATTAATATCGTCAAGATATTGTATCAAGATCCTTTAATATACATATCAAAAAAATAATAGAAGAACATAAATACATTTTAAGATCATCTGATTCAAGTCTCTTACAAAAAAAAAAGCCGTCATATTTATAGTGCTACCCTTTTTTTTTTAACTTTACCTTTTAATTTCTTTTTTAACTCTAACTTAATTATTGGAGTGTTCTTGCGAGTGGATGAGAATGCTCTAATAAAGTGAAAGATGAAGAACAAAAACTTAGAAGTCATTGATTGTGAAAGTACCGATATAAAAAACTTCAAAGCTCAAATTAGCTTTTTGTAACATCTTATATTAAGTCAATATATTCATTTAAAGTCTTTGTCACTACCAATGTTCAATATATTTCATTTTGACGGCGATTGTAAGAGAGGGAGTATCTCAATGATATTTCCTCTTGTTTGATATAAAATCAAAACTCTTAAAATCTCTTTTTATGTCTCATTATGAACATTTAATTTCCCATCTAATGTGTTTTCTATCTGCCTCTTAAAGATGATGAAGGTCTTTAGAACATTTGACTTATTTAACAATGGGTATATCCATGTAAATTTGATTTTTTCATGAACAAATGCATATGGTATTTAAATCCTTGGTTGGGACAAGGTTGGTGCTGGTTGCCACATATCAGAGTGAATGATTTCAAAGGCATTTTTTAGTCTTGGTTTCAAAATTTCCAATACTTTGTTTGTGAGAGTTGCCCATTTGACAAGGTCTACAAAATTCTAGGAAGTCTTCTACATTAATTTTTAAAAGATAACAAAATTTTAATATTTTCTAAAGAGCTGATAATTTAGGGTGACCTACTCTTCTATTCTATAAAGTGAGTTGATTTTTAGCTTTAAGTTTTTTTTTTGAAATAAAATTTATTATCAGAGGAAGATATTACGAAGAGAAACGTATCTAGACACATTTGGCTTCAAGAGATTAAGGGCAATCTTGGCTAACTTATACGCCAAATTATTTAAAGACCTAAGAATATGCTTAATCACAACCTGATTTCTCCCGTTTCTGTTAATGACCCATCTTATTTTTGTTAATGATCTAATTCCTCCTTTGACAAGGCTTACAATATTGCTTGCATCCGATTCCACCACCAAATTTAAGTAACTAAGATTTGTCGGCATTTGGATTTCAAATCGAGTAGCTTCACTTTCTCCTCTTTCCACATCTGCCCAGGAAGAACTTGGAGCCACAACCATTGCTACTGGTTTTCCCTCATCACTTTCTATCACCACTCCCAAGCCAGCCTTGCCACTAATCGAACTGCAGCATCAACACTGATCCTGACCCATCCCCTTGGAATTGCCCTTTGACTATTTTGATCCCATCCTTTTGCACCCTTTGTAGGGTGCTTGGCCTTAATGGTCAAAGTAAGCATCAACATAAGCTTTAGCTCTGGCCACTTGATAACCCGCCCTCTCCTCCTGATCTTGCATTACAAAATTGTTACTGTCTTTTCAGATTGCCCATAACATCATTAGAAATATTGCAGATTCCTAGCTTGTTGAGATCGAGAAAACAACTTGTACAACACACCAAAGACCCTTCTTCCCCATCCCTTTAATCATTTGGCTACTAAAGACTATGAATGGTAAATAAAATGAAATTAACAGGTTCATCAACTGCAACCCAGGGGCTTTGCTATTTATTTATTTATCTATATTTTATTTTAATTGTTGGAGGAATCATCATTCTCCCCGCAAGATTAAGTTAAAGCAAAGAATTCTAATCAAGTTCAACTTCAAATTATAACTTCTTTACATAGCGGAATAATCTGTATACCAAGAAAAATAACAAGAATTCAAAGTAAAAAATAAAGAACACAACACAATCACTTATGTGGTTCGGTCAATTGTCTACGTCCACAGTGGATGGTTCTACCTAAGCGCACATAAGCACTTAGTATCTACCTAATTCTTCCTTTCTCTTAGAGTCTTTTTTAATGCTTAATCTCAACTAAAAGGTTTACAAGTGTTTATATAAGAGTCATTTCATGCATATTAACCCCATTCCTTATTGAAGTAAAAGTCCACTTGTTTTGGAAGTCCTAAACTTCCAAAAACTCAAAATTCGTATTAAAAATGGATTTTCCCTGCTCTGGCGTTGCGACGTTGAGCCTTACAATATGCTCACAAAAGCAAGCAAAACGAGGGATCTTACTATCTATATGATAGACCAAAGTGAAAAACGCAGAACTCTTAACGAAAGAATGGTTAACTAGCCCATTCATTCGAATGATAGGAACAGACGATCAACGTTGTACTCCTAACAGAGGATGGAGCTCCAAACTTGGGTAAGGGAATCGGATAGCAAGGAGATGCTGATGCCAACTTCGACTTTCACTCATAGGATTGAGGGCATTAACAACGATGAGACTAAGCCCTCCTAAAAAGAAAAAAGAATAGGTAGGATCCCATCGAAGGATCTAACAAGAGTGTCCACAGCTGGGGTTTTCCAAACTTGCATGTTCACGCGTATCCGATAGGGATCTTACAATAAGATGCTTCTTCTTACCTATATAATATTGCCATGAGCGTAATTCCCCATTGCGGGGAAATGCAAAGTTCTTTCCTGACATTAGACCGGCCTTTCATTTTGCGAGGGTGGTAGAGATCCTGCATTAAAAAGAAACCTCTTCGAAATTGAGACTGGGTTGAGTTAGCTAGACTCTTTGATAATACGAGTATCTTTCTCTAGACATAGACTGAATCTGGTTACGACCCAATATACACCTTCTTCTATAAGAACTCGGTTAAGGGCCAAATAGAAAGATATGGTAATGAGAGGAAGGGTCTTATGCCAAAGCAGATGGAATAACATAAATTCCACTAAGCGCAAACCAGTCTTACGTGGCTTCTAAAAAGTTCATTTTGTCGATCCCGAAATTGACTTAACTACTTTTGCTTTTGCCATAGGGGTGGAAGAAAGATGCCATGATTAGAATTGATTGGTCAATGCCATGAACCAATCAATACCATGGAAGAAGAACTCTTCCACTCTGATATCCATGCAATGAAAGTTTTATTCCACTGCTTTATTTGTGATCTTCTTGATTGACCGATCTAGGGAGTTCAGACTGAAGGTTCGGTTCAGTTGCTTGCGTGCACTGTTCTGAGCTGCTTTCATGCACTAGGGTTGCTGGCGGAGCTCCTTCTTGTTGTGCCCTACAAAGCATTGAAGTCACACATAGACTAGCCCTATAAGATACTTCCTGACACTTTCAACTCGTACTTAGGAGAGGGGAAGACTGATCAATTGAATGAAGACAGACTGGAATTGTACCTAGAGGAGAATCTTTACTTACAACTCTCAACTCTGATACCTTTACCTCAACTCCTATCAAGGTAGGGAAAGACATTGAGACTACTACCAATACCAAGTACTTCCGGTACTATATTGAGGGGTAGAGCACTCACTAAAATGTGGTAAACCGTACCTAGAGAGAAAGATCCCGAAACTGGGGAAGAGAGGCTTCATGGATCGGGTAATTCTATGGATATTCTGGTAGGGTTACTATGAAATCATTGCGATGGACAAAGGCAAGGAAGGAATTTGATTGATATGGATGCTTGCTTGAAGCTTTCTTCCGATATATGAAAAGGGGCACCAAGGGGAGGCAGGAATTAGACCAATAGGGCACTGCTCTTTCGGGAGTTGGGATGCCTTGCTACTTCTCCAAGGGAAATCTATTGTATTGCTGATTCCTATGCTGATATTGTGCTATTATAGAGATAGGTAAGCAACAAAGACAAGGTCTTTTTCAAGCTATGGCCATTCAATCAATGGTTTCGATTTACTGTTATAGCTATAGATAAGTGAAAGGCAAGGGATCAAGCTATAGACATCTTGCTTGAAGCTCTATTTTCGATAGAAGCATTCTAGCCTATTTTGATTTAGAGAAGAACGATTCATTTTTTTGAGAATCGTCATTCACGCACTCCCCACTAACACTAAAAAGAGCGATTGAGAATCTCTATAACCTAAACAAAAATGCAGTAGTGAGCGTATCCCAAAGCTCTCATCTCTCCCCCTATTTTTAGCCAACCCCATTTTTCACCTTGAATTGGTCAAAGCCAAAAATCTAATGAATAGAAGGAAAGGAGATCTGAAAGATATGCGGACGACTTGACTATAGTATAGGTTGGATGTTTCCGTGAGCAATAAACAGTAGATCTCCCATTATTTTGGGAAAGTTGGTGGTCGTGTGTGAATTCTTTCAAGGCAAGGGGTGCCCTGATTTGACATTGTTGTTTACTTTAATCTGGTCGAGGTGGTTTTCGTTTACCAGGGCATAGGTGGTCTAAGTTCCTATGACTGAGTCTTTCTGGCCCATGTGAACATATTTTCTTAATGTATTAAAGAAGGCCTCTCCAACTGGTGAAAAGTGAACTTGGCACCGCGGCGCTGGGCATGCAACATCCAGCGCTGCGGTACTGGGAACCTGGCATTGAGGCGCTGAAGTACTGATCTAGGCGCTGGCCCCTGTTTCTAGCTTTGTACTTTACCTAGCTTCCTTTGCGTCTCTGAGTCCTGTTTCACTTCCCTCTTTGTGTTCCACACATCCTAGATTTTTTCATATGTATCCCACATGTTCTAGAATTCTTGTGATTCTCCTTTTTGATATTCATCTCAATTCTTGTCCAAACAAGATTGTTGAATTACCAAATCTCCAACAAACTCTTTCTTGATTTAAAATCTTCTAAATAAGAAGGCTTCTGGATCCGATCCACACCAATACTCTATCATCTAGAGTTAAGTCCAGTTAAGTCTCCACTAAGACTTAACTTTCTCCGAGTTTGTGACTTTGCTCTCTGAAGGCATTCGTGCACCTTGCATAGGGTATGGATGCATTACACTCCTTTTCGAACCATATCACTTTGGTGAGTACGATTTGGATGTCGCCTAGTGATCTGTATTGCCCTAACACCCTGCGTTGGACCACTTATGGCAATCCCAGTAAGTACATAGAGCCCTTCATTGTGTTTCTCATCCTTAAACCTTATAGGTCATTTCTCTACCCTCAGTTTTTCTTTTTTTTCTCTAACCGAATACCCTTATTCATCGAGCTTGTCTAGGGAGATCAAGTTCCTCCTCAGCTTAGGAACATGCCTTACATAATATAAGTTCATAGTTTCTTCACCTTGCATCCTCAGCCTTATGTCACTAACTCTTATGATCTCACAAGTCATGTCATTCCCTATTAAAGCTTTACCTCTCTTGACTTTATAGTTGGTAAACATTGATTTGCCGAGACACATATGGACGCTGATCTTTTGATTTCAAAAAATCCTTTACAAAGCGCCCTTCCTTATTACAAAGAAAATACTTCTTGGATCTCTTATTTGATTGGTTGCTCTTCCTCTTTTGTGCAAGCAATACTACTCCACTCTCGGACTCAGATTTCTTTATCAATTCTTTTGAGTTCAATGATGCCTTGATGTCATTCATCATTAAGGACTCCTTACCATATAGCAGCGTATCCATAAAGCTCTCATAGCTTTTTGGCAACGAACTTAACAGTATTATGGCATTGTCTTCATCCTCAGTCTTGATACACAGTTGCTCAAGACTTATAATGACCTTGTTGAACTCGTCAGTGTGGGCTCTCAATAAAGATCCCTCGTGCATTGTTAACTGATGTAGTTTCTTTTTCATAAGAAGTCTATTTGTAAGAGCCTTCTTCATGTATAATGCCTCGAGTATATTCCATAGCCTCAAATCGGTTTCTTCATCACCAACTTCTCTTAATACTTCATCGCTCAACGCTAGGATTATGGTGTTATGAGCCTTTTTCTAAATCTCGTCCCAATCTTTTTTGTCCAGACTTTGAGGTTGTCATCTCTTCGTTTGTTGAGGAACTGACTTCCTCCAAAGTTGAGTCTAGCCATTCTTTCACTAGTAGAAACCTAACCTTCTTCCCATTGAAATTCTCTATTTCTTGCTTGATTGCAGCCATCGTTTAAATACTCCAAGTATGTATTACCAAACCTGGCTCTGATACTAGTTTATTGGAGAAATCACTCTTCTCCCTGTGAGATTAGGTTAAAGCAACCTCAAACTCTAACCTCTTTATCCAGCAGAATAACCTGTATAGCAATCAAAATAGCAAGAATTCAAAGCAGAAAATAAAGAACAATCACTTACGTGGTTTGGCCAATTGCCTACGTCCATGATGGATCCAAAGATCCTAACCTCTTTTTTTAATTTTCTAGAGGTTTTACAAGGAAAACCCAATAAAGAACTCTCAAAAGGACATAATTTTAGTGTACTCTCAGTCTACCATGAACAATGAACACCCAAACGACAGTTCCACCCTAGCGCATACAAGTACTTAGGGTATACCCAGTTCTTCCATTCTCTTAGAGTCTCTCTTAATGCTTGATCTCAACTAAAGGGTTTACAAGTATTTATATAGGGGTTATTTTGTGCTTACTAACCTAATTCTTTATTGGATTAAGAGTACACTTATTTTGGAAGTTCTAAACTTTTCAAAACCCAAAATTTGGATTAAAAATAGACTTTCTCCTACTCTGGCACCATGGCGCTGAGGTCATGGTGTTGTGGCACTAAGCCTTGATGTATCCAGCACTGGCAACCTGGCACCGCGGCACTAGGCATGCTGCGTCCAATGCTGGGGTGCTAGGAACCTGGTGCTGCAATGCTGGAGTACTAATCTAGGCAGGACGGCACTAGCATTTGTTTCTAGCTCAGCACTTTTCTTCGTTTCCTTCGTGTCTTTGAGTCCGGTTTCGCTTCCCCCTTCATGTCCCACACATCATAGACTTCCCTATACATGTCCCATACATTCTAAACTTCTTATGACTCTCCTTTTGGATATTCATCTCAATTCTTGTTCAAATAAGATTGTTGAATCACTAAATCTCCAACATTAATAAATATTTTTAATTTTTGTCAATTATTTTAAATTTAGTGTTTATTTTAAATATTGTATATTTTATATTGTGCCATTCAAATCTAGATCTCAAGTAGGTGCTTTACTAGTTTTAGTTCTTTTTAGAGTTATTTGATTTTATCTTAGAATATATATATGCTATATGGAAAAGTAAAATAAGTCTATATAGAGTTCGTTTTATAGTGGTAGTCAATTGTTTGTGCTATAGTTCCCCAAGATTTACCTAGTATAATCTTGAGCGAAAAAGCCGATTATTAGAATAGAGGATTAGAATGAGCCAAAAAATATGTACATGTATATGTATTAATAGGATTAAATGGGATGATTCAATTATGATAAAATAGATAATTTATTTATAAATACATCAATTTTTGTATCAGTTTATTCTATTAATGAAAATTTGCTCTTATAAAAAAAAAGTTGTAATGAGAAATACAATGAGAGCTATTGAACGTGAGGAAAAAATACTGAGAATATGCTGATTATAATTTTCCATAAAATGAAAATTTTTCTTATTATTTTTAGTAATTATGATTTTTTTTCTGATTTAGAATTTTTTTTACATAAATATCTATGTAACAAATTTATAAATAAGAAAACAGAGTTATGAAAACTCAATAATTTTCTCTCAAGTCATCATTTTAATTTCCTTAAAAATATTAGATTATAATTTTTCTTTCGGTCATCTCATTTTTATCATGTCTCCAATTCTATTCTCTAAAAGTATTAGAAGATGTTTTTTTTTTCTTTTTTTAATAAAGAGAGAGATTTGAACTCAAAATAATTAGGTGATTTAAACAAGTAAAAGTGCTAGAAGGGGTAAAGGGACCAAAAGAAAGAAAGAAAAAAGACAAAAAGGAATTTGCTGGCCTATATTTTATCAGATGTTCATATGTTTGATAAGGTCTATTAATTATTGAGAATTTGGTACATTAAAAATATGATTTTTTTTTATTGATAAAATGAAAGGCAACATTAGATGTGCTCATAGACAATGAGTTAGGCTTGTTCCAATCCGTCAATGTCATGAATTTTAGTTTCTTAAAAATGAATTTTGGACCTCAAGATTTACATATATAACTTGAAAAGATAAATTATATAATTTGACTTTGTCTCATTCTCGTCGCGTTTGTATAATTTCTTGGTCACTATCACTACGTGGCTATATGCATATAAGTCATTGTATAATATTTGAAGCCCTTGTCATCATCAAATATTATATGTCATTTTTTTAAGTAATGACTTGAATATTTAGCGCGCAACAAGACCATCAAAAAAGTACTTAATTTATTTTGGGTTAAATGAGTTAGAATTTTTAAAAGACCCGACAAAGTTGGGTTGATGCCACATTATTATGGTAGGTGGGAGAATAATTTAAAAAAGACATATTTTTTGAGATATACTTTTAGTAGTTGGTATTTTTGAAATATTTTTTAGGATATTCTTCTCTTTAAATGTGGACAATTGGATTAGACTTAATCTTAACCATCCATTTTAAATAACTTTAATTATAAATAGGTGGAGTTCTCATTTGAGAAATAAGTCTCCAATCCTTCAAATTGTAAAAATACTCATAACTTGTAATTCTATAACTTTATAATTCTCTCTTTAATAATAAAATACGAGAGTATTCTCTTAAACACTTGGTGTGCATTCTTCTTCGTCTCTTTCTTTGGTTAATTAGGTCTTGTAAGCTGTTTAGTGCTTGAAGAGTGTCTAAGGCCGCACGGATTCGAGAAATCAGCCCGTGACAAGTGGTATCAGAGCAGACCCAAATTCTCATTTGTATATGGGCCTCCAAAATTTTCCCAATGAAGATTGCCACATAGGATATAGGTCCCCTATACCGCTAGGGGATGGGTAATACAGGCCAAATGGGCCTTTAAAATTCTGTGTCTTGAGCCCCAATAGAGATTGCCACGTGGGTAGTGAGTCTCCTATCCTCAGGGGGATGGGCAATACAGGCCAGGTTGATCATTGAGTTTGAGCCACACCGTGACGAGGGCGTCACGTGATTGGGTAGGGGAGAATGTCACATCCCACATCAAATAAAAATTAGGTGAATCTTGAATATATAAAAATAGGTATGCAGCATTATCTAATCGGCTATTCTTTTAGATCAATAACAAAATACTCCCATACATAAACTATATAATAAAATGAAAATCAAATGTGTAACGTTAAACATTTACACATAATATATAAATCATGTATATGGTTGACCAGTAACTTTTGCATATAACTTTTGCATATTATATTATTTGTTTGAACTAAATCAAAGTGCAACTTGCAGATTATTTATTAAAAGGTTATTTTTTTTTCTTTTTGAATTAACAATTTAAATTTGACTAATTCAAAACCACACAATATCGTGACTTATCATGATGTTGCTTCCCGTGAGGTCATATGATATTAGTGCGTCCTTTTTATTTATGTTTATCTTTTATAATATTAGTGTTGATTAAACCACCAATCAACCTATCGCACTTTAAAACCCTTTTCACCTTTTAAAGATACAAGCTCATTTGAGGAAGCAGTTTAGTACGAGAAACAGATTAGAGGATCTCAATTAAGTGAACTCACATAGATTAAAGGCCTAGAAACCGGATTCATCCCTATCTAACAGGTAACTTGACCCAACTGCCAGCCATTTTCATAAATGGGTTAGATGTTTTTACGAAACGTTGTGTGCGAATCATATTATAATTTTTATTTAAATTTTAATTATTATTTCTAATTAAACTTTAGTAGAATAAAATAATTTAAATTCATCTTTAATTTCACAAAAAATACCTGAAAACATAATTAATATAAGAAATCATGCATGCATATTTGTCAAGTTTTGTTTGGAACGCGCCTTTATTTAAAAAGTTTTATTTTAAAAAATTATATTTTTAAAAATTCTATTTAAAAAATTTTATCACACGAGCCCTAAATGAATCTCACCACTACTTAATTTTTTTTTATAAATTATTTAAAGGGCCTTATTTTATTGGTGCATCATATTAGGGGCGGACCTTGGAGCTTGGGTTTGCCTGGAGAATGTTTTTTTTTATTTGAATTTAAATTTTAAATAAGAATTGATATTATGATAGACAATGTTTCAATATATTATTATCATTTTAAAAGGGCATGTAAGTTTATGACAATGTTATATAATAATCTAAAAGGCTTTCAAAAGATATATAAGCCTATTTTTTAAAAATAAATATTACATTTTAAATAATTACAACTGCAACTACTAATAATTATAACTATAACTATAATTGTCAATAACTATAACTGGTAACTATCTTAAAGAATTACAACTACAAGTGCTAGTTATGACTACAACTGATAATTGTCTTAAATATTTATAATAGCAATTGCTAATAATTAGCATTGATAATTGCCTTTCAACAACCTGATAATTGTTTCAAAGAATTACAATTATGATTGCTAATAATTAACACTAATAATTACCTTCCAACAACCTAATAACTGCCTTAAAGAATTACAACTGCGGTTGCTAATAACTAACATTGATAATTGCCTTCCAATAACTGGACAAATGAGATTGCAACCGCTAATAAATAACACTAATAATTGCCTTTCAACAATGGGAGGAATGGATTTGAACCCTTGACTTAAATTAAGAGGTGCACAGACTTTATCGTTAAAGCAAACATTTGAATGCAAAAGATATGTAAGACTTTTGCATAGCATTAAATGTGAAGATTATTAATTTTCTATAGCCATACATTGCATTGATGTATAAATATATATATATATATGTTCCTACCCCTATAAAACACCTATGGGCCCAAGAATAATTCGACACCCAAGGGCCTAGCCAGAGGACCTCCTAAGGGACAGCCTTTCTGAAAGCCTATTGCTTTTCGTGGGATAGCCCATTCTGCACACAGGCCAATAATGATAGCCATCGGACTAGGTCCTGGTAGGGCTAGATAGTACAGAACATGCTCGGATTTAAAGAACTTGATCAGTGACCTAAAGCACCTGCTCAACAGAACCGACCAAGATATGATCATGATCACCATTTACACACTAGCCAGATCGATTTGTCTCGACACCTGTAGATCTACGAAGGAACCAGGACTGGATAGATGTTAGAACGGTTTTCTGTCGAACAGGCTAATCAAGGATAGCCAAGTGAAGTCATTAGAGGACTAGCTTTTAGGAAGACATCGGATCACGACAGAGCCAAACAGGAAGAGACTACCAAAAGATCGACCCGAGCAGATCAAGTTTAACCTCGCACTTAACCAAATCCATCGGTGAAGATAGGTATAAGGAATATGACGAGAATATGCTTAACATATGTTAGAAAGATACATGACGTGTGTCAAAAGTACAGCAGAAGTAAAGTCAAAAGCATGACAGAAGAATATTTGGCGTGTGTGAGAAGAATAACATAAGCAGATTCAGAAGCATGTTAGAAAAAGATCCGCAGAAGGATATTTGGCGTATGACATAAGCACAGTAGAGGCAGAATACCCAAAATGTCATCTGAAGATCATATTATAAAAAGGAGAGAAAGACATAGAAGCAATGGATGATAACAAATGCCCATTTAAATACTCTAGAGGATGCTCAAATAGCAGAGAAATAAACACAGAAAATAGGAGGTTTTCTTTCCTTCCTCTTTGACATATTCTTACTAGATTCATATTACAGAGACCATTTCTGACTTAAGCATCAGATAATTTTTGCCGGAACCCACTACGGCGAGATCATTATAATAATTGTGTTAATGTTTTGCAGGTCCTACCATAGCTGACGACGAAAAAAAAATCCAAGCCCACGCAAGTAAGCCCAACTAGAACGAGGTACAAAGAATGATTCTTGCTAACAAACAAATTTAAAGCTCATGGTTCGAAGAAATATTTTTCGGGTCAACAATATATATGGTGTTGTATATAGTTTTTCCATTTTGTTTAAGATTTGTATTTATGTTTTTAAAAAAAAAACCATGCGAGGAATTTCAATTTCGGAAGTAGCACATTTTGTATAGTTGGAGAATATTTATACCTTAATTTTTCTATCCACTTATTGAGTTATAGTTCTTATGACAACCATATATTTTATTTTGGTTTATAGTAGCAAATTTTAGATCAAAGAGAATCTACTTCATTTAAAACGATTGTTTTTTTAGATAATATGCATGATAATATCTTTAAGAATTATATTTCACTCATTGAATTTCAAACTCACTTCTTTTTTGTTTTACATTTTCTGCCTCCTTAGGAGATCGAAAGAGTTGACCAACAGTGATGGTTTGATTTAAAGCTGTTTCCATATGAGGCCATCAAGAATTACCTTTGTTGTATTAACATTTGGTGCATTTCCGCAGTTTTCATGTGAAATCTTGGATGGATAATTGTTAGAATTTTTATAATATATATCTATATATTTATGATTTCAGATGTATAAAATAATTAAAATGGTTGATTGAGTTATTGCTTCAAGTATAGATGGTAAAAACACCTTAGATTCGAATTCGGATCTAGAAAAAATTCTAAAATTTTGGGGTTTTTTTAGACTCGAGTTTTAATTTTTTATTTTTCTTAAGATTCGGGCTGGGTCTGATTTTTTGTGGATCTGAAGAAATCTGACAGAACCCGAGTTTTTGCTCCCAAATTCTAAAAAATCTCTCTCTTTCAGTCTTTCTGTATTCTGTTCTGTTCTGTCTTCAGTGTTCTCTTCTTATCATCTGTTTCATGTACATTTTAATATCATCGACAATAGACAATCCTCTCATATAGTCATAATATCAACTTCTCTAATTGATATACTATAACGAAAATTGTTGTCATTTTTTTTCTGCAATAGAACAATCTATAAAAATCATACTATGCTCGGTTTCATCTTTTGATCAGCTCTAGAGAAGTTAAGGGTGTTTTTAGAATTCTGACAAAGAAGGCGAAGAATCATAAAAAATATTTGGCTTTTTTGATAAAAAATTAAAAAATAAAAATATGGGTAAGAAATAGGTTTTGGACACTTAGATCTAGCCCGAATTAAAACCTTACGTAGCCCACACCAAAAAAAGGCCGGGTGCAACCAAGATTTTAAGAATTTTTAAAAATTTAGATTTGAGTTTGAATTTTATTGAATTTAAGTTGAAGATAAATAAAATTCGAATTCGGATCTAAATTTTATTATTTTTAAATTTAAGTTTATAAATAGAATCGAGTTTTGCCATTCTTAAATTCAAGTTTATAAATAGATATAGAGATCTTGAACAATTGTAGAGTGTTTTGTTATTTTTGATGATTGCATGGAAAATAGGTTAAAATTTTAGTGTAATTCTTACTGTTTTGTGAGAATATAAGAATGTTTTTAGGATAATAGTTGAGATGTCCAAATTAAAGTTTATAGAAAATACGGGTAGATTGTTTCAAAAAAAAAATCTATGCTAAATAAATATATATTTTATCATAGACCTACTATCAAGTTGCTCTATAAAAATAAGAAAGAGGAGGGTTTTATATTCATTTGCCTACCAACTACTAATAAAAGTTCTGAAAACTTTAGACTTGTACACAACATATGTAAACAGTATGCGATGATAGTAAGGTATCAATAGTAACAAGGAGAGTTTTAATTTTCAGAAACCCAATTGGAATTAAGGTCATTTAATTACTTTTCTTGCTAAACAGATATTTCCTCTTTCTAAACAAATTACATAGCTCTCTACGAATTCCCTTAAAAGATTATCCGGAAAAAAAAGTATAAACTTGGACTGTGTTGGGAAACTTCTGTTTACTGAACATACAATTACTGCAATTAGTTTTTCATTCAATAAGCACATTATTAATCACAAAAGTCTATATATTTTTACGTATTTCTAATATTTTAGCAAGTGAAATTTTGTATGCAAAGGCATAACGTGCCATTATGTTGCTAGTCGTGAAGTCATGCATATGAATGTGTTCACAAATCCTTTAAAAAAGTTGAGGCTTTTGGAATAAATAATATCAATATGTAAGGTAAGATAAAGATGGGAATCATTACAATATTATCAAGACGTTATCATATTGATAGGGTTTGAAATGCAGAACTGTACGAGTTTGGCAGTTGGCACAAAATTAATTAATCTTTCAGACTCAATCATCACTGTTTAGTACTTTGATTTATACAAAGAACATTTTTGAGTGGACTGAAGAGATAAGGGATGACAGGATTTATTGTGTGAGATAATATTATTAGTGGAAGCTGATCAAATAAGTAAATAAGGCAGAAACAAGTAATTTAGAGAAAAAGGCAGAAGAAAGAATATAAGTAATTATGTAGTTTGACAATTTGTTTATGTTTACGGTAGATTAAGATCTCACTTCTTTTATTAATAAATTACAAAACACTCATAAAATATATTTTTTATAAGAATAATAAAGTTCACAAAGAACTAACTCTCATTTGAACACAATTGATCTCTCTTGTAATTTAGGGTTTTCTTTTGTGTGTAGTTATGTTGTAATGTATTTACAAGTTAATATAAAGCCTTTATATAGACTATGACGTCCTAAGAAAATCCTAAATTGAGTGGGAATAGGTTTGAAAAGTTCTAACACACTTAGGATAGCAAGGGAACTGTTTCCAACACCAGCGTCGCAGTGCACAGCTTCTAGGCCCCAACGCCGCGAGTCTCTGCCTTGAGCACTATGACGCTCCATCTTGGGCACCAGGGCGCTTAGACCTGGGCAATGTCTTTTGCATCTTCTCACATTCTTTCATGTCCTCACGTGCCTTACACACTTGACTTAATCCTAAAATCATTTCTCAATGATTTTTAATCAAAATTTTCATAAATCCTATTCTTGATTCAAAATCATCCACAAACCTTTCAAGATCTTTCATCTCTGTATCTTCAGTCACCCTTACATAGTAGTAACTCCAGTTAAGTCCTTGCATAGGAAAAATTTAACTGATGGTAGTGGCTTAGTCAATATGTTGGTAGAAATTTCAGAAAACTCAATCTTCGTTAAACTAATCTCGCCACTTTGAACAATCTCTCTAATAAAATAGAGCCACACATCAATGTACTTAGACCTCTTATAGAACACTTGATGCTTGCTTAGATGTATGACACTTTGGCTATCATAATATATACCTTTGCATTGGACATACTAAAGTTCTCTAAGATCTTGAGCATATATCGCTACTGTGATAAGAAGATAATGTCTTTTATTTACCTTACAATTTTTATACCTAAAATCCTCTTCGCTGCTTTAAAATCCTTTATCTTAAACTCACCACTTAACTGTTTCTTCAATTTCTATATCTCTTTTATATCTCTACATGCAATGAGTATATCATACACATACAGAAGTAGATACATAATCATCCTACTACTTAAGCTCTTAAAGTATACATAACCGTCATACTTGCTTTGATTGAACCCACAAGTCATTATAAAATCATCAAATCTCTTATACCATTGTCTAGAAGATTATTTTAACTTCTACAATGACTTCTTCAATAGGCAAGCATGCTCTTCCATGCTGGGTTCTAAAACTCTTGTGGCTGCAACATGTATATCTTCTCTTCAAGATCTCTATGTAGAAAAGTTATCTTTATGTCCATCTGCTCTAGATGTAAATTAAGGTTTGCACACATGGTTAATAAAATTCTAATGGATATCTGCTTGATGATTGGAGAGAAAATTTCATGAAAGTCTATGCCCTATCTCCGACTAAAATCTTGTGCTACAAGCCTAGCCTAAAATCTTGTAGGCTCCATCCCTATATCTCCTCCTTAACATTATACACCCACTTAGGCCCTACTAGTTTCTTTTGAGGTCTATCAATTAACACCCAAGTATTATTCTTCCTAAAAACAAAATCTCTTCTTCTATGACCTACTGTTACTTATCACAATTCTCACTCTTCATAACCTCACTATACATCTTAGGCTCATCATGCTCAAGAGTACAAGCATAATAGAAAGCATCAATAACTAAATCTGTTTGTGTATACCTGATTGGTAGGTTTATCATTCTCCTTAGCCTATGTCTGATTAACTGGTACTCTTTAAGTTTCATCTCAGAAGCCTTTAGTCTGACTTTGGGTGGACTTGGAGGAACTCACCAGTGTCTTTTACTCAACTTCAAAGGTTTCCTTGTTGAAGTGCTGATCCAGGGGCATATTAAATTTACACTTAGACTTAACTTCAACTGTTTCAAGTGCTGAAACTTTCTTGAATACAGGTTCTTTTTTTTTTTCATCTTCTTAGGGTTCTTTTAGCATTGTCATGTCATCAAATGTCACATCTTGACTTATGATACTTCTTGGTGGTGTCAACTCTTTACATCATACTTTGTATCTTTTCACACTTTTGGGATATCCTATGAATTTCCCATTCATAGTTTTAGGCTCTAATTTTCCTTGCTTCACATACATGAAAGTTGGGCAACCAAATATTTTTAGGTGATCATACTTGGAAGGGTCACTAGACTACTTATCTTTTAAAGTCTTAAAATTTATTGCAAAAGAAGGACATCTATTGATCAAATAGGTTGTTGTTATTACAGCCTTACCCAAAAATGCATTGGACATAATTATATTGGTCAACATGCATATAACCCTTTCAAGCAGGGTTTTATTCATCATCTCAGCTATATCATTCTGCTACCGTGTCGATCTTACAGTTCTATACCTTGCAATCACATGCTTGGCATAGAAGCTATCAAACTTCCCGTTGCAATACTCGAGGCTATTTTTTAGTTCTTAACATCTTAATCTTCTTGCCAGTTTGATTCTCAATAAAGGCATGTCTTGAACGTCTCAAACACTTGCTGCTTACTCTTTAACAATAATCCTACAGCTTCCTTGAATAATCATCAATGAATGTAGAAATATGTCTAACTCCACGATAAGTGACTATCTATGGTAGTCTCCAAAGATTCGAGTATATGTAGTCAAAAGCTCTTATGATTTTATACTATTCGATATTAAACTTTACTCTATGTGCTTTACCTAATACACAATGCTCACAAAAATCTAATGGTTAAAACTTATCTCACCAAACATCTTTTGACTATATAGCTCCTTTAGGTTCTTCTCACCTAGATGTGTTAACCTAAAATACCATAATTTGGTTTGCACATTCTCATCAACAATAGATAATGCTGCAAAATCACTTATCGCTTCTCTTTTCAGTGCATAAGCACCTTTGCGCTTTTCACATCTCATTATACCTATAGAACCTTTCAACACTCTCAAAATTGCTCCATCAATCTTGATGGAGTACCCATTGTAGTCTAATATTCCCAGTGAGAACAAGTTTCTCTTGAGGTTAGGAACATATCTAACTTCTAATAATTCTCTCACTCGCTCATCATGCAACCTAAGTCTAACACTATCAATTTCCATTAACATCTTTTCTCCACTAATGGGCTGAAAATTAATAAACAATTACTTATGTGGGTATATATGAAAAGTCCAACAAGAATCTAAAGCCCAATGATTAGAAATCTTACCATCAGTAACAACTAAAGTCTCTACACTATCATAGCTATTATTATACGCTAATGTAACATTTATATCTCTCTCGTCCTTTACTTTCTTCTCTTGATAGTCCTTTATGAAGTGCCTCTCTTTCTTGTAGCAATAGCACTTTATAGGAGCGCCCTTAGACTTTGATTTTGAGCCATTCTTATTTTTATCTCCATGTAAGGCTCTTCCTCTCGTAGATAAACCTTCTGCATTAGCCTCTATTTGCCTTCCCAATTGCTTTGAGTTTAATGATGATTTTACATTACTCGTGGTTAAACTCTCTCTGCTACAGAGCAACGAATCAACAAAGTGTTCATAGCTACAGGGAAGAGAACTTAGCAGGATGATCGCCTTATCTTCACCTTCTATCTTTACGTTGATAGCCTAAAGATCTATGATGATCTTGTTGAAATTGTCTATGTGGTCTTTCACCTGCATCCTTCCAGACATGGACAACTGATAAAGCTTATTCTTTATATGTAATATCAGTTGGCCAATGACTTTCTTATATAAAGAGAATCAAGCTTCTTCTAAAGACCAATCGCTGTCTTTTCTTCTATAATTCTCCTCAAAACTTCATCGCTTAATGACAGAACAATTATACTATAAACCTTTTCTACATGTCTTTTCTCTCTGGTTCAGCCTTTGATGACTCTGGTGTTCATAGCTATATGAAAGAGAACTTAGCAGGATGATTGCCTTATCTTCACCTTCTATCTTTACGTTGATAGCCTAAAGATCTATGATGATCTTATTGAAATTGTCTATGTGGTCTTTTACCTGCATACTTCCAGATATGGATAACTGATAAAGCTTATTCTTTATATGTAATCAGTTGGCCAACGAATTTCTTATATAAAGAGAATCAAGCTCTTCTAATGACCAATCGTTGTCTTTTCTCCTATAGTTTTTCTCAAAACTTCATCGCTTAATGACAGAACAATTATACTATAAACTTTTCTTGAATGTCTTTTCTCTCTGGTTCAGCCTTTGATGACTCTGGTGTTCATAGCTACAGGGAAGAGAACTTAGTAGGATGATCGCTTTATCTTCACATTCTATCTTTACGTTGATAGCCTAAAGATCTATGATGATCTTATTGAAATTGTCTATGTGGTCTTTTACTTGCATCCTTCCAGACATGGACAACTGATAAAACTTATTCTTTATATGTAATCAGTTGGTCAACGACTTTCTTATATAAAGAGAATCAAGCTTCTTCTAAAGACCAATCGCTGTCTTTTCTCCTATAATTTTTCTCAAAATTTCATCGCTTAATGACAGAACAATTATACTATAAGCCTTTCCTGAATGTCTTTTCTCTCTGGTTTAGCCTTTGATGACTCTGGTGTTTTTTATTCTTCACTAGATGGAGCTGCAGTCTTCTCTAGGGTCGAGCCTAACCGTTGGCTCACTAGTAGTGCTGTTAATTTGATCTTCCACAGATTGAAATTATTCGTCCCATTGAATTTATCTACTTCATACTTAGGTGTGGCTATAACTGCTTAGAATCAAGCTCTGATGCCAATTTGTTGAAGTGGAAGCTGAACAAACAAGTAAATAACGTAGTAATAAGCAATATGAAAGCAATCTAGAGAGAAACGTAAGAAAGAACACAAGTAATTACGTGGTTCGGCAACTTGCCTATATCTACGGATGATCAAGATCCCACTTCTCTTATTAATGAATCACAAGGTACTCACAATGTATGCCTTTTACAAGAATAATAAAACTCACAAAGAACTAACTCTCAATTGAACTCATAATTAACCTCTGTTACAATGCCTTATTGTATATAGTTGTGCTGTAATATGTTTACAAGTCAATATAAAACCTTTATATAGGCTATGAACGTTTTAGAAAAACCCTAACACACTTAGGACAACATGGGAACTGTTTCTTGCACCAGTACCGTGTGCTGGCCTTTTGGTGTCGTAACGCTCAACTCTTTGGTCCCAGTGCCACGACGTTAGGGCCTGGAGGCTGAGTGCCGCAGCATTTCAATCTCTGCCTTGAGTGCTACGGCGTTGCATCTTGAGCATTGTAGCACTCAAGCTTAAGCAGTGACATTTGTGTCTTCTCACTTTCTTTTGCATCCTCACGTCCCTTCAAATTTGGCTTGATCCCAAAATTATTTTTTGATAATTTTTAATCAAATTTCTCACAATTATAATGGTATAGTATCACGTATTCCCAATAAAAAGCTTTCAAGATTTCTTTTTCCCCAGTTGATTAAAGATCTTCCATTCCCGGGCCTGTTATTGCTAAAAGATTAGCTGAAATTTTTCTTTGTAATATTTCGGCCTATTCCAGCTGAAATTATTCTATTAACTGGCTGTATTTGCAGAACTCTTTTATTTCCCCCTTTTTTTATAACATTTTTCATTACATTTTGGCCTGCCGTAATAGTTATTAATCCTGATCATCACTAACATGTATGTATAGTTGTTTCCCTCTGCTGACAAATTATCATTTTGGATTAAGATTCTCTTTTGGTACGAGCTTTATCTTAACGAATACAAATGTATGATTGATAGGTGATAAAAAATAAAAGAATAAATCTTGACAATAAATGTCTAATATAATACACGTATAAAAAATTTCTTGAAAGCTGTTTTAATGATCTCAAATCAAATATATATAAACTTTTTTTATAGGCCAGAAGAAATGATCTTTGTAGCTGGTTTACTAGGACATTGGTAGTCAAGCAGTTATTATATATTTTAATACATGATCTTCAAACTCAAATGATGCTTGAAATTCATATTGGTAATTGTTTCTTGCTTCGAAATGATTTGCTAAAATCCCAAACACAGTTCACAAATTGTAAATATCCAAAGGATCAGCAGAAGCTTGTTGGTCCCCCGATGCCCCATCATATATGAAGAAGATAGGTTTTATTTACACTGTATGCACTCTATGTTTATTCAACATTAAGAGTACTGTACAATATATAGTGGCATAAGAATCAAAAGAGAAAGAAGTGAGATGCATGTTCCCTGGGATTGTGCTACGGATCCTATGGTAAGAAATAAAACATACCATTTTTTCTATATGAAAGAGAAAATTATTGAGATAAATGGGTAAATGAGATTCCTCTGGATAAGACCTTGCACTCAACAAATTCTGAGAGGAATTATTTCAACTGTCGTCTTTCAACATATTTCAAGGAAATATCCACTAATTATCAATGCAGCCGCAGCAATATCCGAACAAACCCAATCTGTAAATCAAAATGCAAAATTTCAGAATGCTATAAATAATAAAACCAAACACGAGTTTTTAGAAACTCGAATGCAATCTCAACAATATTCGGATATTATTGCCAATTTTGATACAACAAAAACGTTTTCTATAAATCAGAAAACAATTCAGTTTCGGCATATTTTCGAATATGAATATGGGAAGATTGTATCAAGAAATTGCTCTCTTTTTTTTTTTTTCGCAATTTTCTTATGTTGAAGATTGTATCTAGAAACACTTTTCAGAAACAATTCAATCAAATCCTCTTTAGTGGATTTAACATTGAAATAAACATGAGCAATCCATTAATAGGATCTCTGCAAGAATCTCAAGCTGGACTGTGAAATATCTGAGCTATGCGGGGCGGTTGCAATTAATAAAATCAGTCATAATGAGCATGCATGTCTACTGGAGTTCTATGTTCACCCTGCCTAAGTCGGTCACCAAAGAAATTGAAAGCAAATGCCGTAATTTCTTATGGCATGGAAGTAACCAGCAGGGAAAGAGAGGTTTAGTGGGCTGGAATGAGGTATGCAAAGATAAAATTGAGGGGGGTCTTGGCATTAAATCTATAAGCTTGTGGAATTCAGCGGCAGTTACTAAACACATCTGGGAGCTGGTTGCTGTGAAAGCCTCATTGTGGGCAAAATGGGTAATTGATAACAAACTGCGGAGACTAAGTTTTTGGGGCATCACAAAGCCAATGGATGGTAGCTGGACTTGGAGGAAGATGCTGGGATTGAGAAGTCAGATAAAACAATTGTTCTCCTATGAACTGGGCAACGGCAAGTCCTTTCAATTTTGGTGGGATCCATGGCTGGGTGGAGAATCAATAGTTAATAAATTCCCCAACATACAAATCTCCGATGCGGATATTCCTCGGGGTGCAAAGGTTAATGAACTATGGCAGCATGGTCATTGGAACCTTCCTGACCCTTTGGACGAGTACACTTCTCAGGTATGGGACTATCTCCGTAAAAATATTTCAATTTCGGAAAGAGAAGATAGAATTTCATTCACCGCAAGTCCCAATGCAAAGTTTTTCATTGCGAGTACTTGGAGATATTTTAAGAACAATGAGGCTAAGGTGGGATGGAGTAAACTGATATGGGGAACGCAACATATACCTAGACACAGCTTCGTTACTTGGTTAGCTTTGAAGAACAGATTATCTACCAGAGAGAGACTTAAAAAATGGGGGGTTATCCCATCAGATGATTGACCCCTTTGTGGTAATGACAAGGAAACAATCACACACTTATTCTTCCAATGCAACTTTTGTAGTGAAATTTGGCACAAAGTACTAAGGGCGTGTCAACTCAATCAGTGCCCGAACAGATGGCAACGAGTAATCTCCTTCATGTGCAGGAAATCTAAAGGCAAATCCACTCTCAGTAAGATTAGAAGAGTATCGTTCTGCGCTACAATCTACTTTATTTGGAGAGAACGGAATTTGAAGGTCTTCCAACAGAAAACTCCTTCTACAAGCGAAGTCTACCAAAAGATTAAGGATGTTATTTGGATTAGATGTATAAGTGCTGTAAATGGCCAAGGGATTGACCACATTGCAGTTGGTTGGTAAATGTAGTTAACTGTTTGGGATTGTATTGTTTTACTTTCTCTCTTTTATTGAATCTTTACTCTGTAATATCAACGGAATTTAGCATTTATATAAACTTTTACTTACAAAAAAAAAACATGAGCAATCGATCATATATGTAACTTGAAGAGATTGCAAATCCCAGAATGAATATGTAGAATCAATTAATTAACAAGAACAAACTTGCAAAGAATATGAAAGGCAGCTATAAACATGAAAGGAATTACAAATCCCAGGCTGATGCACCAGCACGGCGGCCATAATGGCAGATATTTGAGCATAATCTCTTCCAGATTCCGTCGTGTCATCTCTCTTTTCTGTCTCTGAAACTTTCGTTTAGTACTTGGAGATGCAGCAATTCCTGATGGTAAAATTCAACTAGCTAGACTATAGTTTTTTTATGTAGTATTTATTTATTTGACTAATACACAACCTGTAAACAGTTTGCAAGAGTAATATGGTAACAATAGAAATAAAAAAGATTTTCATTTAAAGTTATTTAGTTTGCTTATTAACCATAAATTTGGACTTGTCTCTCCGGGATTCTCTCCCTGGGGAGATTGCAGCCTTTCGTGCTCGCAGATTCATGAATGGTTACCAATTATCGATTTTCTTAACTTTTGTTCTTTTTTCTACCTGGCTTTTACGATAGGAAATTTAAAGGGAAAACGTCCTTTACGCCCTCCTGAGTTTGTGTATTAACAAACAAATTTGACAATAAAATTTTAATGCGTATAATACGCCAACACACACACAAATAAAAAAAAAATAAAGAAATCGAAAAGATTGCTTATTAGCCATAAATTAACTTGGAGTATTTGGTTAAGGTGCTCTTGGGTAAGCATTTCACTAATTATTTTTCTTTTTTTCTTTATTTTGGGCAAATCGGGCAAATTAAATAAGAGGAAAATTTTGAAATAAAGAAGAAAAAAAAAACACCTCACGTAATAAGGTTTTTCCCCTCAAAATATAAAGAGAATAATCTAAATGCCGTCTTAAAAGAGCATTGCAACAGAATAAATAAAAAAAATAGAGAAAAAAGAAATAACTAATGGTAGCTGTGGAAATGTTTCATTAATCTCTAAAATGGTTTTGACTTGTTGGATAAATAATATACTTATATATGATGGAAACGGGAATGATTATAATATCAAGTTCGTAAAGCACGCCGGTAAGTCATAACAGAATATTATTACTTACAATGCGAACGTAAAGACCGTTGCCAGGTAGCTATCATCATTTTTTTAAACACAGCTTCTGTGATATTAATAATGACCGATGAGCTTATCAATAATGGCAAAAAGTCCACCAAACAACACCGCAACAAATATGTGGTTTAAAAATATGAAGTTCTTAGAAGTTAGAACATGGTAAAAATTATTTTTTTATTTTTGATAACTCTTTGAATCTGTGAAAAATCACTACATTTTTGTAAAGAAAAATATTACAATATTCAAGTTAGTATTTAATCAAAAGAGGAAGTGTTGTATGTGAAGAGTGTCTAATAAAAAAGATATTAATAAATGCTTTTGTATGTAACTGAGTATAATTGAATGGAAATTAATTGTATATTCGTATGTATTTGAATACTGAATATAAAAAATTGAATGAAAATAGAATAGAATCGAATAAGTGTGTGTAATTGTTGCGGATATTAAGTCATATTCTTCAGTTTGATACCTTTATGGCATCAACTAAGTCACAACTTTGATACATTTTTTATTCTATGCGCAGCAAAAAATTATAACTGACACCATAAATAAGAACATATAAGATCAACACACCAATAAAGATAAAAATAATAAACCAATCAATAAGATAAAAGATATACGTGGTTCGGCTCAAAATTGCCTACGTCTACGAAGAATCCATGATCCAGCTTCTTATTATTGATATAGATCACTAAGTATCTTCTTACATCATCAATAATCCCACAAGACCCTTTTAGTATCTTTTATAGAGACCTCTAAGTATGTAACCTTGATCACCATGATTTTCTCAAGCCATCTTAGTATCTTTTCATAAGAGATTTTTATAAGTAATACAAGAATAACCTGAGCATGTAAGTCAAAAGGATCTATGATATTTTTTTTATTCATTTAAGAATCAAAAGAAAACACTCCCTAAAAGGTTACACCCTAGTGCGTGGTGCACTTAGTGCCTACCTAGCTCCCATATTCTCTCTTATGGTTACATATTGAAACTTCAAATGTTTATCTTTCTCTTATATTTAAAAGAGTTTATATAATGAATAAAACACTCTTAGAAACCCTAAACCTAATTAGAATAAGAGTCTTTACTTATAAGAGTCATAATCTCACTTAAAGAAGTCAATTAACTAAAACAAGAAACACCACTAAATTATCATATGAATAGTAAATGCATGTACATTACCCACGCGTGAACAGTAATTGATGAATAGTATCATCACCACGTGAACAGTGCTCACCATAAACAGTGTCGCCGCATAAACAGTACCCCCATTATTTTGGCTTTCCATTTTGCTCCTCCATTTTACACCTAATGCATATTTGACTTCATAATAACTTTTTTCTTAGTATTCATCTAAATTCTTACGTATACAAGATTGTTGAATCACCAATTTTCAACAGTATCTATAAATGTGATCAATCTGAACAGTGAATGAATTATGAGTAAGGTTCCATCTTTATTTGTAGTGTATATATAAATCCTAATTTATATTAGAATATGAAATAGTGAATACATTTAATTAAACCCAAGTCAATTAAGAATTCTAATCTGTTTGAAGCATAGAGAAAGATTTAAGCGAAATTTCTCCTCTTACGAAAAATCTTGTGTTCCTTGACTTATGCTTCCAAGAAAAGATGTTATGCTTCCAAATGGGAAGGCTTTTCTTAATTTTAGTACTTCCCTTTTTAGAAAAGTCTTTTGATATCGTGCTTTTAAGAGAAAATTGCCAAACGGCACACGATCATTTAGAAGAAGTATTTCGAATTTTATATAAGCATCCTATGGCATATAAATCTTCTTAGTCATCCTAACCTTAGAGTGGACATCCTCCTACATTTATTTTACGACACAACATGACTCAATTAGAAAAGTGTGCTAAATTAATGTGCATCTAACCATTGCATAATTGATTTTTATCGAGTAATAATCTAAAAACTCCTACTGTGATTTCAAGGGAGGGTTTGATACACACCTCTTCGAGGGAAGGCTTTTAATATATGGATGCTTCCAGTGAAAGAGGTCTGTACATTGCATAATGCTTCATGTAAGAAAAGATTGTGTTTCCTTTTAATGCGAAAGTTATGCATTTTTTAGAAAATTAATGTTTTATATTTTAATAATACTAAGTTTATAAGGTTATGATACAAATTAAAAGTTTGTAGTTTAATTAATGTGCTACTAATTATAAATAATTATTATGCGTTAAATAATTATTAAATGAATGACATATTAATTGATACATCAATTAAAAATACAAATTTATAGATTTAAGAAAGATTAGACATACATATATAGTTGTACATTTTCGCAATCCTCATATTATATGTCATAATTTGTATGTAAATAAAAAAAAAGATAGAAAAAAATTAAATGATTGTCTTGTTAAGACTGGACAAAATGGTAGAAGAAAACAAACAAATTTTGAAGTAAGTTTATTAGGATATTTATAATAGGGTAATCAAATCAAAGTTTTAATATCTTTTTGCTGCAAATGATTTGCTAAAACCCGACATACGAAAGTGCACAAATAGAAATAGTACATAACAACATAACATTCCATTACATAAAACAGGACAAAGGAAATATCAACTAAATTAACGTCCGAAAAATCATCCCGGAAACGATGTCGCTTCGGAGGAACCAACGCCCCATTATTAGACATTCCAAGCAAATAACATCCGTTAGTCAAGACAGCCGAAGCAACAGTTGAACAAAAGAACACTGTAAACAAAAATTGAAACACAATCTCAATAAGTGAATCCATAACATCTTAACCAGTTTCACCAAAGAAACAAATAATAAAAAAAAAGAACGTTTCCTCTTAAAATAATCTGTAAACATTTCATTTCAGCAGGTCTCGGTATAAATTTCAAAAAAAAAAAAAAAAACTTACAATGGATATATAATACACAAACAGGGAAGACAAAGAAGGGCCAAGAATTCTGGAGTAGGCAACTCTCTACGACGTCGTCGCGCCATCTGATCTCTTTCTTTCTCTGAAACTTTTACCTACTACTTGAAAATGCCACAATATCATTCTCAACGAAATTGATTCAACTGGAACGCAAAATTGTGTGTGTGTGTGTGTATATATATATAAAATGAGATGTACAATTCAAGAAAGCATATGTGAGAACGCTTCGTACGTGGAAAATTCGACGCGAATAAATAATTACTCTTATGGTCTTTTAGTTTACTTCAAAAGTTCTATATTTATGTAAGTTAACCAACTACAAATGAAAATTTTCATCACGGAACGCGTTTTATTGATAATCTAATTAAAGTAATGGCTAATAAGCAAATTTGTGCCACCGCCTCTGGACCGATGGTGGATAACATTGGTTCCTAATTTAGGGACTCAAATTTGAGTTTTTTTTTAAACTATATGTGGGTAGGGTATATTTATTTAATTTTTATTGGAGTAGATTTGACATTTTTAAGTCTAAATTCGTTGAGTAGATTTTTTTCGATTTTTTTATAAAGTAGATTTGATCTTATATAAGTATAAATTTGCTAACTGTGCTACAACAAATGCTATTACTGTAGGTTCTATAGATATCTAGATTAATTTCTAAATTTGTGGGTTGCACTACAACGAACACTATTGCTGTGGGAGACAATCCCAACTACTGATATTGTTTGTTTTGGGGCATACACTAATATTTTTCTCACAATTTTGTTTGAGACACCGAGTTTACACTAAATCATTCTCAGGCCTAAAACACGTTGTTATTAACTTGATTTATTACTTATTCCCTTTATATGGCTCATTGCTTTCACACTCCTAAGCGATATGGGATATTATGATCACCCCCACTAGGAGAACCAGCATCCTCGCTAGGAGTAATATCTACACACCTCCAATCGGGCTACAACCTTGATACTATTTGTGGGAGACGACCCCAAATACCGATATTGTCTACTTTAGGGTATACACCAAATCATTCCCTTAACGGTTTTGCTTGGGACACAGAGTTTACACTAGATCATTTCTAGGCCTAAAATGAGTCGTTGTTTACTTGGTGTTATTACCACGGTTTTGCTTGAGACACCAAGGTTATACTAGATCATTCCTAGGCCTAAAATGAGTCATTGTTTACTTGGTTTATTACCTCTCTCCTTATATAGCCTATTGCTTTCACAATCCTAACCGATGTGGGATATTACAATCACCCTCACTTGGAGAATCAGTATCCTCACAAGGAGTAATATCCACACATCTTCGGTCAGGCTACAACTCTGATACTATTTATGGGAGACAACTCAAAGCATAGATATTATCTATTTTGGGGTATACACCAGATTATTCCTGTCACGATTTTGCTTGGGACACTAGGTTTGCACCAAATTATTGCTAGACCCAAAACGCGTTGTTGTTAATTTAGTTTATTACCCCCCTTATATGGCTTATTGCATCAGTGTCCTCGTTGGGATCAACATCCACACAACTCTGGTCAGGTTACGGCTTTGATACCATTTGTGAGATAACCCTAAGCACTAGATTATTTACTTTGGAGTATGCACTAGATCATTCACAGGCTTAAAATGCTTTGTTGTTAACTTGGCTTATTACCTCTCCCTTTATTTGGCTCATTGCTTTCACACTCTTAAGCAATGTGGGATATTACAATTACTCTTACTTGGAGAACCAACATTCTCATTGAGAGTAATATCCATACACCTTTGGTCGAACTGCGGCTCTGATACCATTTGTGAGAGACGACCTCAAGCACCAATATAATTTATTTTTGGGTATTTATTAGATCATTCTCATGATTTTGCTTGGGACACCAGATTTTACACTAGATCATTCCCAAGCGTAAAATGCATCGTTGTTAACTTGACTCATTATATCTCCTTTTATATGAGTCATTGCTTTTATACTTTCGAGCGATGTGGGATATTATCATTATTGTAGGCCATGGTAGATATTTAGTTGTAAGTATAAGTGCAATTATTATAGATATTAATAAATATCTGGAATGATATCTAAGTTTGTGGGCTACGCCACAATAAGTATTATTGTTGTAGGTCTAGAGTATATACTTAATTATAAATATAAGTAAATTTATTATAATATTAAAATAAAAAAGTAAATTTGTGGGTTGAGTAGGTTTAGGTGAATGGCAAGTCAAGTCAATAATATATATATGTATATATATATATATATATATATATAGAAGACCATCGGTTAGAAATTATTAACTATAATGTAATGGTTTTTAAAGTAATAATGTCTAAAGTTATAAGGGTACAATTATAATTGTAATGTTAGAAACCCTATTATTGAAATGGTGGCGTTTTATTGTATTATAAATATGTGTTAAACTTTAGGTTTAACATATAGTTTTTGTTTTCCCTTTTGTGATCTGCCGTTGTTGTTTTTGTTCATTGTCTTTTTCACTTGTGTTCTGTGTAATCTTGTGCTGGTTTTTGAGGGTTTAGAGAGATTAGAAGCTTAGGCTTATAATAATACCTTCAATAGTGCAGATCGGAGTCTCATTGTTGAGCTCGAGTGGATGTAAGTCACATTTGTGACTGAACCACTATAAGTCGTTTGGTGTTTTTATTGATTGAGTATTTTTTGGCTGTTGAATCTTGTATCATCATATTTACAACAGTGATATCATAGCAAGGTTAGTATTTTATAGACTAGAGAAGGGGTCTGAGAAAAGTCTCAGTTAGTCATGAGTTTAATAAGATTTGAGGTAGAATGATTTGATGGTAAAAGAGACTTTTGTCTCTGGCAAAAGAATATGAAGGCCATTCTAGTGCAACTAAAGGTCTTTAAAGTGTTAGCTGACCCAAAGATCTTTCAAGAAACCATGAAACCTAATCAAGTTGTAGAGATGGACGAAACGGCTTACTGTTCGATAGTTTTACAACCTGCAGACAACGTCTTAAGGCAAGTTAATGAAGAGACCACTGCTTCTAGTCTATGGGGTAAGCTCGAGTCACTTTATATCTCTAAATCTTTAAATAGCAAAATATTGCTGAAAGAAAGATTGTTTATTTTTAAGATGGATGCTAATAAAGGCCTTGAAGAAAATTTAGACGACTTTAAACAAATTTGTATTGAATTATCAAACACTGATGAAATTATAAGTGATGAGAACTAGGCTTTAATCCTTTTAAACTCTCTGCCATCCGTGTTTAAAGAAGTAAAATCTGTTATAAAATATGGTAGGGAGTCTCTGACTTTAGAAGATTGTCCTTTTTCACTTAGAACCTGAGAACAAGAAATAAAGTTAGAAAAGAGAGATAATCATTCTGGGAAAAATTTATTCGTCAGAGGTAGAAGTGATAAAAGAGAATTCAAAGTAAAGAATAAGAGCAAATCTAGGTCTAAGTCAAGGTATGGACCAAGAAGGTGTTACTTTTGTGGTAAAGAGTATCATATTAGGAGAAATTGTTTTGAAAGAATTCAAAAACAGAAAGAAAAGACATTAGAAAATTTTGATGCTGCGGTAGCTAGTGAAGGATATGATAGTACTGAAGCCTTCACTGTTTCAACCCAAGAAAACCTAAATAAGTGGGTTTTAGATTTAAGGTGTACCTATCAAATGTGCCTTAGAAAAGATTGGTTTCAAACCTACTAAGAGTGTAATGGTGGAAAGGTCTTGATGAGAAATAACCAACCTTGTAAAGTTGAGGGCATAGGGTCTGTGTCTATCAAAATGTTTGATGAAAATGTAAGAACCTTAGATAATGTTAGGTTTGTACCTGAACTAAAAAGAAATCTAATCTCCTTAAGAGTTTTAGATGAACAAAAATATACATGTAAAGTTGAAAATGAGTTTCTTAAAATTGCTAGTGGCGCTCTAGTTGTTATGAAAGGATTTAAGAAAAATGGTCTGTATATATTACAAAGCCAAACTATAATTGATTTCTGGTTGCTCAGCTATAGGACAAGACTTAGATAAATCTAAATTATAGTATAAAAGACTAGGTCATATTAGTGATCAAGGTTTGTATGAATTAAGCAAACATGGCTTACTTGGAAATGATAGAATCAACAAAACAAAATTTTATGAACAATGTATCCTAGGTAAGCAATAGAGACTAAGTTTTAAAACTAGCAATTGTAGGTCTAAAGCAATTCTGGATTATGTCCATGTTGATTTATGGGGACCAATACACACTACTACACATGGAGGAAATAAATACTTTCCTTTAATTATAGATGACTTCTTTAGGAAGTTGTGGATTTACCTGTTAAAGAATAGAAGTGACACTTTTATAAAATTTAAGCATTGAAAATGTCTAGTTGAAAATCAAATAGGTAAGAAATTAAAGGCCTTAAGAATTGATAATGTGTTAGAATTCTGTAATGAGGTGTTTGATAATTAATGTAAAGAAAATAAAATTCTAAGGCATAGGACTGTTCGATACACATCACAGCAGAATGGTGTAGCCAAAAGAATGAATAGAACCCTGTTGAATAAAGTTAGATGTATGTTGATTAGTTTAGGGCTTTCTAAACATTTTTGGGGTGAAGCATTAAACACTGCATGTTATTTGATTAATAAATCACCATCAAGTCCTATTGCATTTAAAACTTCTGAAGAATTATGGACTGAAAAACCACAAAATTTTTCTTTACAGGTCTTCGGATGTGCTGCATATGCACATAAATCTGAAGATAAACTTGAGCCTAGGTCTAATAAATGTGTTTCCTTTGGTTATCCTGAAGGGGTAAAAGGGTATAGGTTGTGGTCAAAAGATAATCCAAGAGTAAAGATAATAACAAGTAAGGATGTAGTGTTTAATGAAGCCAACCTTCCTTGTTTAAGAAATACCACAAATAAAACATGTGATGGAAGGACACAACATCGGATTAAAATCTCAAGTGATAATACTGCTCATTTTGAGGTGGAAGCACCTGAAAGATAGAACAATATCCTTGAAAATTATCATGAAAATGCTCAAGATCAAGATGATGCAGACCAGAATTCAACTCAAAGTGGAACTGGAATTGATTCATCACTGCAAGATTACCAGTTAACAAAAGATAGAGCTAAAAGGCAGGTAATACCCTCAACTAGACTTGCACCATATGATTTGATTGCTTTGGCTTTAGTCAATGCTATTGAGATTGATGAAAATAAACCTACAAGTTATCATGAAGCCATTAAAGATAAATTTGAAAAACAATGGCAGGTTGCCATGAATGAGGAAATGAAATCATTAAATAAAAATAAAACTTAGGTTCTTGTTCCTAAATCTGAAAATTAAAAATTAGTTGATTGTAAATGGATTTATAAGATTAAAAAGGAAACTTGTGAAAGTGATCCTCTAAGGTTTAAAGTAAGACTTGTAGCAAGAGGGTTTACTTAGAGGGAAGATATAGACTACAATGAAATCTTTTCTCCTATAGTTAAGTATACTACTATCAGGATAGTCTTATCTCTAGTTATTCAATTTGATTGGGAATTAGAACAGCTAGATGTAAAAATAGCTTTTTTACATGGAGAATTAGATGAAACCATTTTTATAAGGCAACCTGAAGGTTTTGTTCAAAAGAATAAAATTGATTATATATGTATACTAAAACGATCTCTGTATGGCCTAAAACAGTCACCTAGACAATGGTATAAATGTTTTGATTCTTTTATCACTAACATCGATTTTAAAAGAAGTCATTACGATAGTTGTTTTTATTTTAAATAATTAGGTGATATAAAATAAGTATGTCTTTTATTGTATGTTAATGATATGCTTTTGACTGGACCTGATAAAACTGAGATAACAAATCTGAAACGTAAATTAAAGTATGAATTCGATATAAAAGATTTGGGTAAAGCAACAAGAATTCTTGGTATGAAAATAACGAGAGACAGAATTAAGAAGAATTTGTTTTTATCGTAGAAGACATATTTGAGGAAAATTATTGATAGATTTTCTAAGACAAATTCTAAATCTGTTAATGTCCCACTTGTTGCACATTTCAAATTATCGTCAAGTCAGTGTCCTGTTACTGAAATTGATAAGCTTGCTATGGCTAAAATTCCTTATTCCCAAGCTGTAGGATCAGTTATGTACTCAATGATATGTACTAGACCTAATGTTGCTCACGCAATTAGTACTTTGAGTAGGTTTATGTAAAATCCAGAAAAAGACCACTGGATAGGAATGAAGTGGTTTCTAAGGTATATAAAGGGCACAGTTGACTATAGATTATCATTTGTACATACTAACGGACCAATGGAGTTAGTAGGGTATGTATATTTTGATTTTGCAGGTAATAGGGACATGAGGAGATCGACTACAACATATTTTTTCACGTTATGTGGAAATTGTATTAGGTGGAAATCACAGTTACAATCTGTTGTGGCTATTTTCAGTACAGAGGAAAAATATATTGCCTCAATAGAAGCAATCAAAAAAGCCATTTGGCTTCAAAGTTTGATAAATGAAATTGGTTTATTAAAACAGTCTGTAAAAGTATATACTGATAGTTAAAGTTCTCAACATTTATGTAAAAATTCAGTATTTCATGAGAGAACTAAACATGTAAATGTTAAATTTCATTTTATTAGAGATATTGTTTCTAAAGGACAGGTTAAATTGGAGAAAATATCAATAGAGGAAAATCTAGCTGACATGGGAACTAAAGTTCTTTCAGTTGGAAAGTTCAACTTGTGCTTAAGTCTTCTCAACATAGACAAAAGCTGAAGAAGGATCCAGAAACTGGGCTATGATGCAAGAGATTTGGGTACTGCATTGCTTTATTACTTTGAGAACCAAGGTGGAACATGTAATGTAATGGTTCTTAAAGTAATAATGTGTAAAGTTACAAGGGTACAGTTGTAATTGTAATGTTAGAAACCTTATTATTGAAACAGTGGCATTTTATTATATTATAAATATGTGTTAAACTTTAGGTTTAACATATAGTTTTTGTTTTCCCCTTTGTACGCTTCCGTCTGAGAGAGAAAAAAGGGAGTAAGCTAGGGTTTCTGTTCATCGTCGTTTTTCACTTGTGTTATGTGTAATATTGTGTTGGTTTTTAAGGGTTTAGAGAAATTAGAAGCTTAGGCTTGTAATAATACATTTAATAATGCAGATCGGAGTCTCATTGTTGAGCTCGAGTGGATGTAAGTCACATTTGAAACTGAACCACTATAAATCGTTTGGTTTGTTGATTGAGTATTTTCTTTGGCTGTTGAATCTTGTATCATCGTATTTACAACATTAACATATAGCTAGTACTTATTGATCATTATCTTCATCTCATTTGAGTTTATTAACACAAGTAAATACAGTTTAGTGGTGTTCTATAACTATATATATAGACTTTTTAAAGGGAAATTGTTAATTATTTCTCTATAGTTTTACATCTTTACTATTTAAGAGAGTAATTAATTACATTTAAAGAAAAAAATTACTAACAGAAAAGAAGATATTAATACTTATTAAAAAATTATGAAAAAGTAGTAACAAAACGAAATTACATGGGATAAATAACAAATTTTCCTTTTTAAAATGTTTTTTTTTTCTTTTATTACATATAGATCGAACTCCTATCTATTTTTATGTAAACAAAGTTTGAACTTCGAACTTCAATAAAAACAACAATATGAATGCTATAAATTAAGAATAATTGAATAGAATTGAATTGCATATTCGTTTGTGTTTAAATACTAAATGTGTATGTAAATAATGAATTTAATGAATGTGAATACGGTAAATTGAATAAGAATAGAATCAAATAAATATATGTATCTGTAAGTGTGATCAATTGAATTGAAAGGTAAGGTTTCATGTTTACTTATAGAGTATATATAAAATTTTTTAATCCGTATCAAAATATGAATTAGTACATGCATTTTATGAAACCTGAGTAAATTATAAATTTTAATTCATTTCAAACAAAGAGAAAGATTCAAGTGGGAATTCCTTTGTTTATGAAATTTTTATATTTTCTTAATTTGTGCTTTTAAGGAAAGATGTTATGCTTCCAAATGGAGAAGGCTTTTTATGATTTTAGTGCTTTCTTTTTTGAGGAAGTCTTTTGCTATTGTGCTTCTAAAGGAGGATGCCCAAACACGACACACAACCCTTTAGAAGAATTATTTTAGAGTTTCTATAAGCATCCCATGGCATATAACTCTCCCTAATCATCCTAACCTTAAATTTGGGATCATCCTACACTCGTTTTATGACTCAATACGACTCAACTAAAAAAAGTGCGTTGAATTAATGCACATTTAACCATCATATAATCAACTTTTATCGATTAACAATCTAAAAACTACTAATGTGCTTTTAAAAGAGTATGGCCTTTTGGTACACATTCCTCATATGGAAGGCTTTTAAAATATAGATGCTTCCAGTGAAGCAGTTTTGTATATACATTATGTTTCCTGTAAGGAAAGACTTTGTTTCCTTTTTATGGAAGGTTTTCAATATGTTGCTTCCTTTTTATGAAAGGTACTGATAAGGGTAAATTTGTCATATATTTTCTCATGTTTTTATTATTGATATTTTATAATTTTATGAGAATAGATGGCTATTTATGTGCATTATTATTATTTATAGGGACTTGAATGAAATTTAAAGAAAGAATGCAAAAGGAGCAAAATGCAAAGTTTTCAAAATTTGAGTCCAGCGCCCCCGCGCCACAAGGATTATCGTCCCAGCTCTGGAATAGTGATCGAAATAAGAAAAACAACCTGCTTAAGTCGCGTCTAGTGCCCCAGCGCCGAATAGTCACCGTGCCAGCGACACTACAGCGCCCCAGCGTTATCATCCCACCGCGCCAGCGGTGAAGGCTTTTTCACGCGTCGCCCCAGCGACAACTGCATAGCGCGCCAGCGGTAGTGCGAGTCCTAGTCCGACGAGAATTGAGATTTTCAAGCTCATATCAATCTCTATAAAAAGTCACTCGTTTTTAGCCTTCAGGAATCAATCCAAGACAACTCAAGAGCACCAAGAATTCAGAGCACGAGTCTTGGAGAACAATGGAGCTTAATTGAAGTAACTTTAGAGAGAGATACAAGACGTTCTTCGGCATCAAGAGTTCTTAGGCAGCGCAATTAAGAGCAATTCGACGTCTACATCTGTTTGCAATTGATTGTATCATGATTTATAATTATTTTTACTGCTGTTCTCTTGTAGCCATGAGCTAAACTTGTTTTCTAGGGTTAATACTTGAACTCAATATGTGTGCTTAATTGCCATATCTTTCGAATATTTAATAAACTTAGTTCTTTGATATTTAAATTACTTGATCTTAATGCTTCAATATATCTGGCCAATATATGGTGAATGAGTTGGTAATATTATTGATAAACTCGGAAGATGAATCATAATATTTAGACCTAGGTAATTTGATGCATGATTGTAGAGTAACATTCAATGTTGCATATGCAAGTTTCAATCTAGGATAGAAATATACCTAATTGTCATGTATGATCAATAAGACCTAATCTTAATGAATCTTAATTTATTACAAGTACCATAGGAATATAGGTATTTGGTAAATTAAGGTATACTTGCATGACCTTGGAAGAAGCTTGTGAATACATTAGTGTCTTGATCAATAACAAAGACTAAGGGAGTTAAATATTAGAAGATTAATCATTAGAAAGCATATTGAGGGATAGTATTAATCCTAGGTTCTCTCTACGTTGCTATCTCCCTATTCTCTCTACATTGTGAATACATTAGTGTCTTGATCAATAACAAAGACTAAGGGAGTTAAATATTAGAAGATTAATCATTAGAAAGCATATTGAGGGATAGTATTAATCCTAGGTTCTCTCTACGTTGCTATCTCCCTATTCTCTTTGCATTGTGTTTTTACTTTTATATTTTCTACCTTCATTCCTAGGTTTTTATTTATCTGAATAATTATTAGGAAGATATAATTTTAGTAATTGGTTAAAAACAAAAAATTATCCCCGTGGGTTCGACATCCGACTTATTTAGTCTCTTTATTACTTGCATATGATAGTATATACTTGCACTTAATTTTATGATATAGAAATATCGCATCAAGTTTTTGGCGCCGTTGCCGGGGATAATTATCTACTTTTTCACCAATATTAATACCAATCTTTCTAGTTTTTACTTCAGAATTTTTTTTTATTTTTCTTAATTTAGTTTTACTTTCTTTCTTACGAGGTACATGCGAATATCGAAAAGTGAAGACTTGATTGCTTTTGATCCAGAGATTAAAAGAACTTTAAGAAGAATTAGAAGAGAGCAAAATCAAGTTAACACCATGGAAGATCAAGTACCAATTACACCCAACAATGAAGCAAGACCATTAAGGGAATATGTTGTTCCTTTAGTTAATGGAATCCATTCAAGCATTCAAAGACCAACTGTTCAAGCTAATAACTTCGAGATCAAGCTAAGCACAATTCAAATGCTCAAGGATTCGGTACAATTTGGTGGACTGCCCAATGATGATCCAAACATGCATATTATCAACTTCTTGGAGATATGTGACACATTTAAATACAATGGGGTGTCTGATGATGCAATCCGACTAAGATTATTTCCCTTTTCCTTGAGAGACAAAGCAAAAAGCTGGCTGCTATCACTTCCATCTGGATCTATAGCTACATGGGATGATCTTGCATAAACGTTCCTCGCCAAATTTTTTCCACCTGCTAAAACTGCTAAGATGAGGAACGACATCACATCATTCCTATAACTAGATGGAGAATCTCTTTATGAGGCATGGGAGAGATACAAAGATATGCAAGAAAATGTCCTCATCATGGAGTTCCGAAGTGGTTGCTTGTACAAACATTCTACAATGGATTAGCTGGTCAATTCAGAACGATAGTAGATGCTGCAGCTGGAGGAGCACTTATGAATAAATCCACCGATAAAGCTTATGATCTACTAGATGAGATGACGTCCAATGCCTATCAATGGCCCACTAAAAGGTCCACCACAAGAAAGATCGCTGGACTACACAAAGTAGACACTTTGACCACATTATCCGCCCAAGTCAATCTCTTGACCAAACAATTAAGCAACTTGGGAGTTAATGCCATCAAGAGTCAACCTATCACTTGCGATTTCTGTGGAGGAAATCATGCTAATGGACAATGCATGGAGACTGCTCAATATGTAGGGGACTTCGACCGCAATAATCCTAATTCAAATTTTTACAATCCTGGATGGAGAAATCACCCCAACTTTTCATGGAGCAACAATAATCAAGGACAACATTCCAAAGCTCCCCTTGGCTTTCAACTACAAGTACAGCAAAAGAAGAAACCAGACATTGAAGACATGCTCTTACAATACATGAAGAAAACAGATGCACTCCTTCAAAGTCAAACAGCTTCAGTTAGAGCCTTGGAAAATCAAGTACGATAGCTCGTAACAACAATAAACAATCGCCCTCTAGGAACTTTACCAAGTAACACTGAAGTCAATCCAAAAGGAAGTGTAGAACAGTGCCAAGCCATCTCCCTAAGAAGTGGTAAAGTCTTACATGACAATACTCCTCAACCACAGCTTTCAGAGATGATAGAGAAGGAAAAAGAAACAGTGGTCCAGCAAGATGACGTGCAACCATATAGACCACCTATACCATTTCCTCAGAGATTACAGCAGCTAAGAAGCCAAGAGAAGAGTGATGAGACACTAGAAAAGCATAGAATCTGGTATTCAAGTACAAGAACAAAAAAGTGAAAATGCAGCAGAAGATACCAGTAGTAACCCGCAGAAGCAACCCACGTAGTCATTTACTCCATCACCTCCATTTCCTCAGAGGCTGCAAAAGAAAAAGCTAGATAAGCAATTTTCTAAATTTCTTGATATTTTTAAAAAATTGCATATTAATCTTCATTTTGCAGATGTACTAGAGCAAATGCCGAGCTATGTGAGATTCATGAAGGACATCTTATTAAAGAAGAGAAAAATAGATGACTTCTAGACTGTGGCCTTGACGGAAGAGTGTAGCACTATCCTTCTAAAGAAGCTACCTCCAAAGCTCAAAGATCCTGAGAGTTTCACCATACCATGCTCAATTGAAAATTATGATTTTGGGAAAGCACTTTGTGATCTAGGAACTAGCATCAATCTTATGCCATTGTCCGTGTATAAAACGTTGGGACTGAAAGAAGCCAAACCAACAAATATCAAACTTCAGTTAGCAGATCGTTCTCTCACCTATCCTAAGGGATTAATGAAGATGTGTTGGTTAAGGTCGATAAATTCATCTTCCCTGCAGATTTCATTGTTTTGGATATGGAAGAAGACAAGGAGATCCCAATCATCCTTGGAAGACCCTTCCTAACTACTGGAAGGACAATCATTGATGTACAAAAAGGGGAGTTGACCATGAGAGTACAAGAGGATATAGTCACTTTTAAGGTTTTCAAGGAAATCAAATTACCAGCTAAAAATGAAGACTGTTTCTGCATAAATGTGGTGCATCCAAATATCAAGCAATTCAAGGATATAGAGACATTGGATCCTCACATCCGAAAAAGAGCATTAAAGCATAGAAAGATAAGAGAAAAGAAGAAAAAGCAGCATCACGACGAAGCGAGCAAAGGGAAAGAAAAGGAAGAACCATCTCCTCAGTCTAAGATTAAAGTCTTTCTGGAGAGACAGAAGGAGAATGCAGCAAAAGATACTGCCCGAGGTTTAATTGCAAAAATATGGAAGCCGAAAAAGAAGGAAGCCAGCAAGATCACTCACACAAATGCTTCCATCAGCATCTTCGACCCACCATAAAAGAATAGGAAGCCCCGTCAAGCCGATGACGTTAAATCAAGCGCTACTTGGGAGGTAACCCAAGGATTTCAGCGCTCCAGCGAAATCACATGGCGCCGCAGCGACAGAAAATCGAGACACCACCGCCCCCGCGGTACATTCATTACCGTGCCAACGCAAATTCCAGTAACTGTGCAGAAATCAGCCTTCAGCGCTGCAGCGACAGACTATTATCGCGTCAGTGCCAAAACATCGCCCCAGCGATAGAGAATCAGCGCGGCAGCGAAAATTGACCAGGGAAGTCTCTTACTTTCACTTCTTTATTTTTCGACATTGGGGACAATGTCTAAATTAAGTTTGGGGGTGGGAAACACTTTCTTGTGTTCATTTTATTGCATGATTTGAGTGGTCATCCTTGTAGGTTAAATTTTTTTTTTAGTTACTTAGTTTTGTTTTTAGTTAATTAGTTTTTGTTAGGATTTGATAAGATGATCATTAATCTATGATAAGAAAAAGAATACATGGCTGAATTTTTTTTTTTTACAAATCCCTAAGGAATGATAGATATTTGAGACAATTTTGATTATCTAAATTTAGGAACAAATTTAACCTTATTCATAATCACCAATTTTTTGAGCACTTTATAAGCATGAATAGTTATAATTATTACTTAGAGATACTTATGCTTTAGGGAGTACACCACAGTCTCGAAGATCCACACTCTAGAACTTGTCTTTAGTTACTACTTGAGGCGAAATTCTAAAAAATACATGAATAGGGAAATGACATTAGGCCATCTTTGGACCGATTGAGCCTTTCTAGCCTACATTTTATTATATATTTATCCCTATTATCCTATTTTGAGCCTAATTACCCATTCTTTGGTTTAACCACATTACAAGCCCAAGACTTAAAGTTTACTTATCTAGAAATTTACCCGTAACACCATAAACTTTGCATTTGCTTAGCAATACTCTTGAAAGAAAAAGGTTGTGGTGATATGAGAAAAATAATTTTGGGTGGTATTTATCAATCTAAGTTTGGGGGTATATAAAATTGGAGAAAAAAAAAAGAGAAAATAAAATACCCCCAACTTAAGAAAAAAAAGAAATTCTTTGAAAAATAAAGGTTGAAAAGAAAGATGGGAAACATAATAAGTTTGGAGGAAGAGATAATACAAGAAAAAGAAGATCAAGAGGTTTCTAAGTAAAATCTAAGTGTTCATGGTGTGAATTGAACTTCATATATTTATCCTTTTATCCCACCTTGACCTTAGCCTTACGTTACAAGCTAAATAAAGTCCTAAATAGATCCCTAGACATGTGATTTTCTACATTAATGGAGAGTGGTAATAAAGACAAGCTTATGGAAGTGTCATTATACAAATTAAATGCCGAGACATCATTTTTTCTGTACGAACTAAAATATAAAGTAAATCAAAGTATGGTTTAGCTTTTTCCTTGCTGCTTTTACACACACACACATGGTGATTGTTCATGAGGAAGAATGAGGGACTAAATAAAGATAATTTAGAATTGTTAATAGCTGTTTATCTACCTTATGGATTTGTACTATTACGTCAGCCTTTGAGACAATGATTTTGATCATCTTACTAGTATTAGTATATTTTGTTTTGTTAAATGAGTCAAGTATAACCCTTTGTTTCTCTCTTAGTTTTATTTTATTGCTTGAGGACAAGCAAGTATTTAAGTTTAGGGGAATTTGATAAGACCAAATTTGTCATATATTTTCTCATGTTTTTATTATTGATATTTTATAATTTTATGAGAATAAATGGCTATTTATGTGCATTATTGTTATTTATAGGGACTTGAATGAAATTTAAAGAAAGAATGCAAAAGGAGCAAAAATAGGGACTAAAATGCAAAGTTTTCAAAATTTGAGTCCAGCAACCCCGCGCCACAAGGATTATCGCCCTAGCTCTAGAATAGTGATCGAAATAAAAAAACGACCTGCTTAAGTCGTGTCTAGCGCCCCAGCGCCGAATAGTCACCGTGCTAGCGACACTACAGCGCCCTAGCGTTATCATCCCACCGCGCCAGCGGTGAAGGCTTTTTCACGCGTCGCCCCAGCGACAACTGCATAGCACGCCAGCGGTAGTGCGAGTCCTAGTCCGACGAGAATTAAGATTTTCAAGCTCATATCAATCCCTATAAAAAGCCACTCGTTCCCAGCCTTCAGGAATCAATCCAAGACGACCCAAGAGCACCAAGAATACAGAGCACGAGTCTTGGAGAACAATAGGAGCTTAATTGAAGCAACTTTAGAGAGAGATACAAGACGTTCTTCGGCATCAAGAGTTCTTAGGCAGCGCAATTAAGAGCAATTCGACGTCTACATCTATTTGCAATTAATTGTATCATGATTTATAATTATTTTTACTACTGTTCTCTTGTAGCCATGAGCTAAACTTGTTTTCTAGGGTTAATACTTGAACTCAATATGTATGCTTAATTGTCATATCTTTCGAATATTTAATAAACTTAGTTCTTTGATATTCAAATTACTTGATCTTAATGCTTCAATATATCTGGCCAATATATGGTGAATGAGTTGGTAATATTATTGATAAACTCGGAAGAGGAATCATAATATTTAGACCTAGGTAATTTGATGCATGGTTATAGAGTAACATTCAATGTTGCATATGCAAGTTTCAATCTAGGATAGGAATATATCTAATTGGCATGTATGATCAATAAGACCTAATCTTAATGAATCTTAATTTATTACAAGTACCATAGGAATATAGGTATTTGGTAAATTAAGGTATACTTGCATGACCTTGCAAGAGGCTTGTGAATACATTAGTGTCTTGATCAATAACAAAGACTAAGGGAGTTAAATATTAGAAGATTAATCATTAGAAAGCATATTGAGGGATAGTATTAATCCTAGGTTCTCTCTACGTTGCTATCTCCCTATTCTCTTTGTATTGTGTTTTTACTTTTATATTTTCTACCTTCATTCCTGGGTTTTTATTTATCTGAATAATTATTAGGAAGATATAATTTTAGTAATTGGTTTAAAAGAAAAAATTATCCCTGTGGGTTCGACATCCGACTTATTTAGTCTCTTTATTACTTGCATATGATAGTGTATACTTGCACTTAATTTTATGATATAGAAATATCGCATCAGGTACCTTCTTCAAATGGAAGTTTATTCTTGTATTCACATAATAATGTATTGAATTTAGATGGAAGGTCATTCTCATATTTATATAATAGTTTACTTCTAGTAATTCTTGTATCCATAGAACCGTCTTCTAAATTTGGATGAAAGGTCATTTTTTAAACCATAAAATGGTTTACTTCTAATGATTCCCGTATTTACAAAATCATCTTTTGATTTTTTTATAGAGGCCATTCTCATGTCCACAGAGTGGTTTACTTTTAACGATTCTCCACAGAATCGACTTTTTGAATTTAAGAAGTTCATTTATGTATCCATAGAATGGTTTACTTCCTATGATTCTTGTATCCGCAGAATCATTTTTGAAATTAGACGAAAGATCATTCTCGTATCTACATATTGTTTTACTTATAGTGATTCTTGTACTTACAGAATTGACATTTTGTACTTACGAAGTACAATCATTCACTATAAAAAAGGTACGTAATTCGATTGTTGTGATATTTAATTATTTCTTTGCTACATAATTTATAGTCATTTTACCATTATACTTGTTTGTACAAACTTACCTCTATACACATACCATTTTTCTTGAATAAACATTAATTTGTGTTGAAGCGGAAGCAATATAATGCAAAAACAAGCAATTAAGAATCTAGAGAGAGAAATGTAGAAAATATCCCAAGTTATTTATGTGGTTCGGCAACTTGCCTACGTTTACGGTGAATCAAAATCATACTCTTTTATTTCTTTACCTCATACTTAAGTGTGACCATGTCTGCTTAAAATCAAGCTTTGATACTAGTTAATTAAAGCGGAAGCAATCAAGCAAACAATATTCCAAGTAATATAATACAGAAACAAGCAATTAAGAATCTAGAGAGAGAAAGGTAGATGAACAACATATAGAATTTATGTAGTTCGGTAACTTACCTACGTCTACAAGGAATCAAGATCACACTCTTTTATTATTGAATCTCAAGACACTCACAAAATATGTCACTTATAAGAAAAACTCACAAAGAACTCACACTCTCTTGTAAACTAGGGGTTTGTCTCACTACGAATCAGAAAGTAAGCTATAATCACAAAAATTTATGTTTGATCACTAAGATGTGTTTATAAGTTAATTGAGGGCTTTTATTTAGGCTTTAGGATGACCTATATTAACCCTAAATATGTGGGAGTCATTTTAAAGAGACTTAGAATAAGTGGGAGTCGAAATTAATTTGGGAAAACGAATTTTTCGTACTGGGCGCCGCGGCGCTCAGGATCTCCCGGCGGCGCAATGCTTTCATATTTTCCCCTCCTTTTGCTTCCGTCCTCGTGCACCCAATGTATTTGGCTTGCTCTTTGAATCAAATCCCAATAATTTTTAATCAACTTTCTCACAAATCATTTATTTGATTCAAAATCATTCACAAAGTCTCTCGATCTCTCATCTCCGCATATTTGGTCATTCTCACAAAGTAGTGACTCCGATGAAGTCCTTGCGTAGGATGAAATTAATTGAGGGCAGTGACTTAGTCAACATATAAATAGGATTTTCAAACGATGCTACTTTGTTAGATTAACTTCACCATTTTAGACAATCTCTCGAATGTAATGATGCCGCATATCAATGTATTTAGACCTCTCATGAAACACTTGATGCTTGCTTAGGTGTATGACACTTTGGCTATCACAATACACACCGATGTTCACATCTTTAGTAGCCATTACATCTATGTGTATGCCTTTCAACCACACGGCCTCCTTAATAGCTTCTCCAACATCTATATACTTCACCTCTATGGTAGATAGTAAAACCACATATTGTAGAACAGATCTTCAATACATACTACACCCAACATACTGTGAACACATAACCCGCCAATGATCTTCTATTATCTAGATCACCTACATAGTCTGAGTCCACATATCCTCTTATAATTACATTGCGGTTCTTATCCCTTTTATACATCAACCCATGATTCAACGTCCCCTTAAGATATCTCAAAATCCACTTCACTATAAGCCAGTGTGCGTTTTTCAAATTCACCATGTATCTACTCACCACGCTCATAGCCTATTCTATGTTTAGTCTTGTGCAACCTATTGCATACATGATGCTCCCCACAACGCTTGCATACAGTACTTTACTTATCTACAGGTTTTCTTCTTCGGATGTTAGTGACTGTGCTACTAAAAGTTTGAAATGCATGGTTAAAAGAGTATAGACAGCCTTTGGATTGGATATACTAAACTCTTCTAAGATCTTGAGTATATATAGCTGTTGAGACAAGAAGATAACATTTCTTCTCTCACACACAATATCCATACCTAATAACCTCTTCGCTGCTCCCAAATCCTTCATATTAAACTCGCCACTAAACTGCTTCTTAAGTTTCTGTATCTCTTCTATGTTTTTATATGCGATCAACATACTATCGATGTATAAAAGTAAATACATCATTCCATAACTCAAGCTTTTAAAGTACACGCATCAGTCACACTTGCTCATACTAAAGCCATAAGTCATCATAAACTCATCAAATCTCCTATACCACTATCTAGGTGATTGCTTTAACCTATATACCGACTTCTTTAGTAGACAAACATGATCCTCTTTTTCGGGCTTTACAAACCCTTGCGATTGTGCCATGTAAATTATCTCTTCAAGCTCTACATGCAGAAAAACAGTCTTTACATCCACCTGCTTTAAATGTAAATCAAGGTTTGCATACATGGCTAGCAGAATTCTAATGGATGTGTGCTTGACGACTGAAGAGAATATTCATGAAAATCAATTCCCTCTCTCAGAGTAAAACCTTGTGCAACTAACCTAGCCTAGAATCTTGTAAGCTCTATCTCTGGTATCCCCCCTTCACCTTATACACCGATATGCACCCAACTAGTTTTATTAAGGTCTCTTCACCAACTTTCAGGTATTATTCTTTCTAAGAGAACTAATCTCTTCTTCCATGACCTTATGCCAATCTTTCTTGTTTTCACTCTTCATAGCCTCACCATATATTCTAGGATCATTAAATTCATGATTGTAAGCAGAATTAAAAGCGTGAGCAACTAAATCTGCTTATGTATACATGATTAGTTGGTTAATCGTGTTAGGGTTGTGCCTACGTGCCGTCCCAGTTTTATATGAATATTTGATATCTATACAGAGTATTTTTGTTATATCGCTAATTATTTATTAATTATATGATTTTATGCTTGTTACGCTACAGACTTTGTTTTATCTGAAAGAGTTCGGATACGGTCTGAAAGAGTTTAGATCGGTGCTAAGAGTTAGCAAATATTCCAAGAGTTGGAGTATTGTCTATAACGGGACAAAGACCTAAGAATATGCTAATAATGATATAGTTGCAAAAGTTGCAATAAATTGCTATAATATGTCATTATGCAAGCATGTTCTCAAATACATCGTTCCTGATTTATTTCTACTAATGCAGGTCTATTAGTAGATTCTATTAATTTATATAGATAAATGTATGTCTATATCTGTCGGGTACAGCTGGTTGTTCCTAGCTAACAAGTATCTTAGAGATTGCATAGGCATACAGGTATTCAGTTAGGACTGAGTACAGAACAGACTCATGAGGACCCCAATAGACATCCTATGTTGCCGTCAATGGAAGGTCCTCTCGAGTTGAGTAGTATACGTGGTCCTTTGACCTGAGCACTACGGTGGACTTGTGAGTGATCCATCATGCTTTGGTTCTACACATGTCAGAGACCTTTCATGGTCTGATCGTTAGGTGTCGCTGGGTATAGTTCGATGCTCATGGAGTTCAGTGCGTACAGATATAGGATCCATCAACTCTCATAGGGAGTGATATATCTACATGCTCTATGATAGTATCTCAGAAAAGGCTTATGGCCGTAAGCAGTTAACCCGGAAAGATGTTTCCATGGGTTAAACAATATGGCAAAAGTTTTGCTCATATTGTTCAATCGAGATACCATTATGGAGATAAGTTTATGGATGACCATATAGGGATTTGACGATGTGATGTCCCCGCACATCCAAGATAAATATGATGAAAAGACTATACGTATGCGTTATAACCTCAACTTGTATGGTTCAACGCGTCGATTTGTAATATTCATAATGTGTGCGTAGGGCATGGCTCACGGACTTATGGAATAGTTTCATTTGATGAATCGAGCGTAGACCTAGGGAGTCCCGCAATATGGAGTGTACTCATTGTGCACTGGGGCAGAGTACTAGATTAAAGTGTTTAATCCGGTAATATCCAATGTAACTACGAAAATGCTTGCGTGTCAGTATTTAAGTGTTAAATATTACAATTAGTCTATAATTGTTATTTACTAATTGTAAAGTGACACGTGATGCATTGTGGACTATCTGTTGAGTTTACTCAAGTGTGAAATTTGGTGAGACCCGCTAAAGGGTATACTTGATAACTATTCATGAGAAGTAAAATAACTATTTCACACTTTGATTATTTAAATATTAAATAATCAAATATCTCTAATATTATATATTATTTTAAATACTTATCATGCATTATATATATAATATTATTATTATAGTTTTATATTATTATTTTTTTGCCACCTATGGCTTGTTTTATTTATATTATATTGTAATAATATTTTTAATTGTTAAGAGAAATAAATGTGTGCACAAATGAAACGGAAATGTGCAAGCAAAAGTGAAAATGAATTGAAGCAAAGGGAAAAGAAAAGCAAAGAAAGAAAAAGGCATATTTTCCTTAGCATTTCAGTTTTGGCTCTCAAGAAAAACAGAAGCAAATGCTTCTATTTCATTTTCTTCATTTCCATTTCATGCTCTTTCTATTAAGAGAAGTAATTATTGCTTATATTTCGTTTCTCTATCACCGTGAGAAAGACAAGAGCAAGCTTTAAACTGGTTATTTGGATTAAGAGTTAATCTTACGTTGGGTATTAGAGCTACTGTTTTAGATTATCAAGCCTACCAAAGTTGATAACTAAAATTGATAACGAGGACACCTCCAGGATAAAATGTGTAAAACATTATACGTATTGGTAATTTCTCAGTTTTATCATTTATATATTAATTTGATTAATATATAATTAGTGTGTTAATTATATGTTTTTATATTCCACTTCGTTAAAATATGTATTAGATGCGTATTTTTGAATTAACACACTACCATATGCATACACCTGAACACACTAAATCCCCTACAAATTGTGGTATCAGAGTCGATTCTGTAAAAATTGGGTGTTGTTTAAGTGGACGGATTCAAAAAACCTAGTGTAAATGGCGCGTTTCAAGTGTTGAAATGAGTATGCCAAAGGGGTACACTGGGCGCTGCAGCGCTAGTAGTCGTCGCAACGGCGCTGAACTGTTCACTTAAACAGTAGCTAATGAACAGTAATTGTACTGTTCACAGCTACAGTGTGTTTTGAACAGTGCTTCAAAATTAATTTTGCATGTGTAGGGTTTATGAGATACAGTGATAAGAGTTATCGGTCTACATTATAAACCGCGATCAATTTTCTGTATTAAGAGTCACAATAGGAACCCTACTGGTAGGGATTAATTGTATTGATATAAAAATATTTTTTAATTGAGAATTACCTCCTGATGAGATGGGGATCTATTAAACTACAAAATCTCTCTTAATTAAATTAAATTATATAATATTATGATATAATATTATATTTTGATCCGTCTTATCAATACGGTGTTAGACGAGCCACGTCAGCCTTTTTCCAATATTGCTATAGCGTGAGGGACTTGATCAGTTGGGTTTAGACTATACCGGTTAAACATGAGATGAGACAAATATATGCGAACGCATTGCCCAATATTGCTACAGAGTGAAGGTAATATCAGTAGCATATATTTGATAATTGACAAGTTAATCTGGAATACACTTATCCAATATTGCTACAGCGTGACGATAAGGTGTATTCAGGATCAAGAAGTAAGGGTTGCATAAGATGCAATTGACAAATGTTGTCGACCTGTTGGGTTTACAAAGGCCAATATTGCTATAGCGTGAGGCTGGAGTAATTTTCAATGGGACCTACTGTTTACGCTCAAAATATAACGCGACTATCGCAGTATAGATTGAGGTGTCGATCCCACGAGGAAGCTCTTGGCAAAATAGGTTAGTGAAGTAAAATATTAAAGCAGTAGCAAAGGGTTAATTGATTTAAACGGATGAGATAGAATTGTCTATGAATTGAGGAAAATGTCTTATGATGATTTAAGCAAGGCTTTGAGAATCAAAATTATGCTTTATAAATCTACTCTATACTTTGATTCGATATTTATAACTCAACTGAAAGTTTCACATCCCAAACAATCAATCGGAAGGTATGTAATATATAGCACATTTGATAACACATGTATTTGATTTAGTTAAACTCTTTGCAAGCATTAACACACATCATGTTATTTATACAAGTTATCTAAGATCGATAATATATCATTTTGACAATATTGCAGTAAAAGATTAACTTGAATATCAAACATTTATTGCCCTTACATGTTATCCAAGATCGACAATATATCAAATTGACAATACTGCAGTAAAAGATTAACATATAAAACAATATAACCAGTAACAATTATAAATCAACATGAATCACATAAGAAAAGCATGACTGAACATATATGAGACATGAGAATTATAACCTCTGGATTATAGAAAATAAAATAGATAAGAGTTTAATCAAAACCAAACTTATAACATTTATAGCTCTTGACACCGAATCAAAGCATGGAAGTAGATTTACTACACATAAAAGTTCATCTCTTAGCCTTGCTAGAAACTCTAGCCTAAATTACAATACATGTTAATGAGAATAAAAGAAGAGAGAAATTCTCTATTAAAAATGTCCTAAGGGTCTCCTTATATAGGCAATGAATGGACATATGTCATGGATGACATCAATCTTCAATAGTTTTAAGCCAATAACTCGTGTATCCACTTGCAGCACGTTTTTGATAATGTAAATGATCAATTCAGCTTCTGCAGCCGAAATAAAAGTTGTAGAATTTTGACTCTTCTTTCCATAGGCACTGATTTCATGTAAATTGGATGAGTATCTAATGAGATATGAGCAAAATTCCAAAGATACATCAGAATTCGGCCAACAACCATTTTACCCACTTGCAATGCGATTTGGTCCATGATAACGGCTGATTTGGACTTTACCATAAACATACGAGTTGTTGATAGTAAAGTCAGCAATTCACAGCTTCAATAATTATACCAATTGAGTACGTATTTTGTGAGATACGGTCCAAATACGTGAATTGGATCAAGCTGGGTAAGAGTTGTAGTCCGATTCTGTTGTATCTCAATTTTTGGTCCATAACATGTTGGATTTGGCTTTTCCACTATTCTTCAAATTTGTGTAAGATTGAGTCATGTTGCACCAGGTTCAAGAATTTCTTCATTTCGATTTCTACATTGAGAGTTATGTCCAGTTTACCTAAACCTGTCCAAATAACATTCATTAATCACAATTTAAGGAGAACACTTTATTTCAAGCTAAAAATACAGAAAACACTAAAATTAGTGACATTAAATGGTGATTGAATCTCTTAACAACATGCATTTTCATGTGTTCATCACCTACTTTCCACTGTATAGTTTAAATGAGTTTAAACTATCGTATTCTCGTTTGAGAGATTATCGAAATTATATAAAGCAGTGAGAAGGTGTTTTAAATAAAACAAAATGTATAATTGTTATACCCATGATTTAAAACGTTATATTAACGATTTAATAAATTCTGCTAACATCTCCTATTTTTTTGTTTTTGCTAGATTTGATCTGATGGCCTCTACAAATCTATTGGTACATATACTCGATGTACATCAACTTAAAGGCGCCGAGAATTACTCAGATTGGCTCATGAATCTCAGAATTGTTCTGGATTCTGAGAGGTTAGGATATGTTATAGATCAGAGGCTACCCCAAAGTGTTTCTGATGATGCCTCCCCGAAGAAAATGAGACATATCAGAAATGGTTGGATGATAATTTAAGAGTTAAATATCTAATGCGATATTTCTATATCATAAATTAAGTGCAAGTATACACTATCGTATGCAAGTAATAAAGAGACTAAATAAGTCGGATGTCGAACCCACAGGGATAATTTTTTTCTTTTTAACCAATTACTAAAATTATATCTTCCTAATAATTATTCAGATAAATAAAAATTCAAGAATGAATGTAGAAAATATAAAAGTAAAAACACAATGCAATGAGATTTAAAGATAGCAACGTAGAGAAAATCTAGAATTAATATTATCCCTCAATATGTTTTTTTAATGATTAATCCTCTAATATTTAACTCACTTAGTCTTTATTATTGATCAAGACACTAATGTATTCACAAGCCTCTTCCAAGGTCATGCAAGTATACCTTAATTTACCAAATACCTATATTCCTATGGTACTTGTAATAAATTAAGATTCATTAAGATTAGGTCTTATTGATCATACATGCCAATTAGGTATATTCCTATCCTAAGTTGAAACTTGCATATGCAACATTGAATGTTACTCTACAATTATGCATCAAATTACCTAGGTCTAAATATTATGATTCCTCTTCCGAGTTTATCAATAATATTACCAACTCATTCACCATATATTGGCCAGATATATTGAAGCATTAAACACAAGTAATTTAAATAATAAATGACTAAGTGTATTAAATACTAAAAGATATGGCAATTAAGCACACATATTGAGTTCAAATATTAACCCTAGAAAATAAGTTAGCTCATGGCTACAAGAGAACAGCAGTAGAAATAATTATAAATCATGATACAATTATTAGCAAACCGATATAGACGTCGAATTGCTCTTAATTGCGCTGCCTGGGAACTCTTGATGCCGAAGAACGTCTTGTATCTCTCTCTAAAGTTGCTTCAATTAAGCTCCTATTGCTCTCCAAGACTCGTGCTCTGTATTCTTGGTGCTCCTGGGTCGTCTTGGATTCATTCTTGAAGGCTGGGAACGAGTGGCTTTATATAGGGATTGATATGAGCTTGAAAATCTCAATTCTCGTCGGACTAGGACTCGCACTACCGCTGGCGCGCGATACAGTTTTCGCTGGGGCGACGCGTGAAAAAGCTATTACCGCTGGAGCGGTGGGATCTTGGCGCTGGGGCGCTGCATGAAAACGGCTTCACCGCTGGCGCGGTATGTTGATAGCGCTGGGGCTCTGGAACGTCGCTGGCGCGATGACTCCTAGGCGCTGGAGCGCCAGACGCGACTTAAACAGGTCGTTTTTCTAATTTCGATCACTATTCCAACGCTGGGGCGATATTCTTATGGCGCGGGGGCGCTGGACTCAAATTTTGGAAACTTTCCATTTTAGTCACTGTTTTCGCTCCTTTTGCATTCTTTCTTTAAATTTCGTTCAAGTCCCTATAAATAACAATAATGCACATAAATAGCCATCTATTCTCATAAAATTATAAAATATTAATAATAAAAACATGAGAAAATATATAACAATTTCGCCCTTATCAATATCCTTGCCTTGATGTCTACAAAGTTGCAGCGGAAGCATGTCCGTATGGACAGTGCTAGTAGTATAATGCTGCACTTGAAGGAGCTCTTTGGCGATTGACCTCAGGTCGAGATGTATAGGGTCGCCAAGGCGCGCTTTCAGGTTAAACTCAGTAAGGGCAGTCCTGTTAGTCCCCATGTACTCAAGATGATTGGGTACATTGAGAAATTGGAGACTATGGACATTTCTCTGAATAATAATTTATGGAATAGTTTGATTCTCTAATTGCTGCCAGGGTCATTTGCTCAGTTTGTTATGAATTTCAATATACAAGCTTTGACCCCAACATATGCTGAGCTTTATAATTTGTTGAAGACAGCAGAGAAGGATATGCACAAAGGAGGCTCGGCCCTTTTGGTCCAGGGTGCCTCATCATCTACCCCAACGGCTTCTAGCAAGTCCAAAGGAAAGAAGATGATAGTGAAGAAACCACCCCACATGGCTCCTCAAAGGCGGCAAATATCCAAGCCTCATGAGAAGAAATCCAAAGGAAAGTGTTTCTTTTGCGGCGAGGATGGGCACTGGAAGCGTAACTGCCCGAGGTACCTTGCCACTCTGAAGACTCCCTCAGGTTTATGCTTGACTATTATTGATATTTCTTTAGTATTTGATACTTGTACTGGCTGGGTATTAGATACCGCATGCTCTTCTCACATCTGCAATGTGTTGCAAGGACTGAGGGAAGTTAGGATGCTCAAGCTAGGAGAAGTGATGCTCAGAGCAGGAAATGGAGAGTTCCTGCAGGTCCAAGCTGTTGGACATTTTAATTTGCTTCTCCCTTGTAATAGAACAATTATTTTGTATAATGGTTATTATGTACCTAATATTATCAGACAAATTGTACCCCTTCCTGTGCTTGACAGTGAAGGTTATCATATAAATATACGAAATCGTTCTTTGTATTTATATGATATGCATGATGTTTTGTTAGCTGAGTATCAGTTAGTGAATGGATATTATGTATTGGATTCAGTGAGAAATGTCGTGAATGTTCAAGCTACTTCTAGTAATAAAAGAGTAAGATCAGAAACTTTAAATGAAACCAAAATGTGGCATATGAGATTAGGCCATATAGGTGTGAGACGCCTATCCTGTCTGGTTAAGGATGGTTAGATACCTGATTTGACCATGCAGCCTTATCCAGTTTGTGAATCTTGTATTTAAGGTAATTTGACCACATCTTCATTTACAGGTGTTAGACACCGTGCCACTGATTTATTGAAACTTATATATAGTGATGTATGCGGTCCAATGAATCACACTGCGATGGGTAGATTTTGATACTTTGTAACCTTTATCGATGATTGGTCACGATATGATTACATGTTTCTATTGAAATACAAGTCAGAAACCTTTGAAAAGTTCAAAGAATTCTAACTTGAAGTAGAGAAACAAACCGGCATGTATATTAAGTGCCTCCAATCAGATCGAGGTTGTGAGTACATGGGCAGTGATGTTTTGGACTAGTTAAAGGAGAATGGGATTCTCGCTTAATATAGTCCTCCAAGTACTCCGCAACACAATGGTGTTTCGGAGAGGAGGAAACAGAATTTATTGGATATGGTCCGATCGATGATGAGCTTTATCGATCTTTCAGAATACCTGTAGGTTCATGCTTTCAACACTGCTACTCATATCTTGAATAAAGTTTGATCTAAGGCTGTTCTTACCACTCTACATGAGATGATGAAGGGTAGGAAACCAAGTCTTAAGTATCTTAAGATTTTTGGTTGTCCTGCTTGCATAAAAGTTATGCAACAGGATAAACTTGTACCCAGTGGGTACAAGTACAGGTTCATTGGGTATCCTAAGAATTCTATAGGATACCAATTCTATGATTCAGAGGAATGAAATGTGTTCGTTGCTCGGAATGCCACTTTCCTTGAGAAACAATTTCTTGAGGATTGTGAAGATTGTAAAAATATTGTACTTGATGAAGTCAATTAGGAACCTGATGAGCTACAGATGGATCATTAAGTTCAATAGAGCAATGTACCTTTAACACACCCTCCACGTAGGTCTGAAATAATATCCAAGATACCTTTTAGGTATGGTCAGATGCCTAAAGGTGCACTTGGGGTTTTCTTGATAGAAGAAAATGATCCTTTGACTTACAGGGAGGCGATGTTAGACATTAACTCGGGTAAATGGCAAGAAGCCATGGAATTCGAAATTGACTCTATGCATCAGAATCAAGTCTGGGACTTGGTTCCGCTTCCCGAAGAAATTTTTCCTATCTGTTGTAAATGGATTTACAAACGGAAGCGAGGGCCTGACAGAAAGGTAGAGACCTTTAAGGCCCGACTGGTGGCAAAAGGTTATTCTCAACGGTGTAGGATTGATTATGAGGAGACATTTGCACCAGTTGCGATGTTTAAGTCAATTAGGATTTTGTTGACACTTGCTGCATACTATGACTTTTAGATTTGGTAGATGGATGTAAAGACGGCGTTTCTGAATGGGTACCTTGAGAGGAGATATTCATGGAACAGCCTGAAAGTTTTACATCTAGCCAAACTTCTGGTTTGGTATGTAGGCTAAAGAAGTCCATTTATGGACTTAAGCAAGCCTCTCGAAGATGAAATCATCATTTTGATGAGGTAATCAGAAAGTCTGGTTTCATCAAAAATGAAGAAGAAGCTTATGTGTATAAAAGGGTCAGTAGGAGCATGATTGTCTTCCTAATTCTCTATGTGGATGACATACTAATCATTGGCAATGATACTGGTATGTTGTAATCCACGAAAAGCTATTTGAGTAAGGATTTCTCCATGAAAGACTTGGGAGAAGCTTCTTATATACTAGGTATAAAGCTCTATAGAGATAGAGCTAGGAAGCTAATTGGACTCTTTTAGTCATCGTACATTGATAGCGTCTTAGAAAGGTACAGTTTTACTAACTGTAAGACAGTTAATGTACCTATTAGACATGGTGTTCATCTTTCTAGAAGAATGTCTCCTCAGACAGAAGATGAAAGACTTAGAATGTCTAACATACCATATGCATCAGCTGTTGGTAGGCTTATGTATGTTATGATGTGCACGAGACCTGATATCAGTATGGCTGTAAGTGTTAGAAGTCGGTATCAATCTGATCCAGGTGGCAGCCATTGGATGGCGGTCAAACATGTCATGAAATACCTTAAGGGTACGAAGGATAAGTTTTTTATTTATAGAGATAATGATATTCAAGTGAGAGGATACACAGATTTAGACTTTTAGTCTGATCTAGATGATAGAAAGTCTACATCTGGGTATATGTTTACTCTTAATGGTGGCGCTGTGAGCTAGAAGAGTACCAAGCAAGGGTCCACAGCTGACTCTACCACAGAGGCAGAGTACATTGCAGCTTCTGAAGTTGCAAAGGAAGCTATTTAGATTCATAAGTTTGTTGCTGAGCTTGGAATAGTTCCAAATTCATCAGATCCTATCCCATTATTTTGCAACAACAATGGGGCTATAGCACAAGCAAAAAAGTCAAGAGCACACCAGAAGTCCAAGCATGTGGAGCAAAAATACCACATCATTAGAGAGATATTGGCCATGAGACATGTAGTTATTTGTAGAATAGATTATGTAAATAATATGGCGGACCCATTTACCAAAACCTTAACTTCAAAGGTGTTTGAGAAACACGTGGAGTTTATGGGTATTAGATACCACTGTGATTGGCACTAGGGTAAGTGAGAGATTGTTAGGGTTATGCCTACGTGCCATCCTAGTTTTGTATGAATATTTGATATCTATACAGAGTATTTTTGTTATCTCGCTAATTACATATTAATTATATGGTTTTATGCTTGTTACGCTACAGACGTTATTTTATCTGAAAGAGTTTGGATACGGTCTAAAAGAGTTTAGATCGGTGCTAAGAGTTAGCAAATATTCTAAGAGTTGGAGTATTGTCTATAACGGGACAAAGACCTCAGAATATGCTAATAATGATATAGTTGCAAGAGTTGCAATAAATTGCTATAATATGTCATTATGCAAGCATGTTCTCAAATACATCGTTCCTGATCTATTTCTACTAACGCAGATCTGTTAGTAGATTCTATTAATTTATATAGATAAGTGTATGTCTATATCTGTCGGGTACAGCTGGTTGTTTCTAGCTGACAAGTATTTTAGAGATTGTATAGGCATACAGGTATTCAGTTAGGACTGAGTACTGAACAGACTCATGAGGACCCCAATAAACATCCTATGTTGCTGTCAATAGAAGGTCCTCTCGAGTTAAGTAGTATATATGGTCCTTTAACCTGAGCACCACGGTGGGCTTGTAAGTGATCCACCATGTTTTGGTTCCACGCATGTTAGAAACCTTTCATGGTCTGACTGCTGGGTGTCGCTGGGTATAGTCCGATGCTCATAGAGTCTGGTGCGTGCAGATATTGGATCCATCAGCTCTCATAGGGAGTGATATATCTAGATGCTCCAAGATAGTATCTCAGAAAAGTCTTATGGCCGTAAGCAGTTAACCCGGAAAGGTGTTTCCATGGGTTAAACAATATGGCAAAAGTTTTGCTCATATTGTTCAATCGAGATACCATTATGGAGATAAGTTTATGGATGACCATATAGGGATTTGACGGTGTGAATCTATGTCCCCGCACATCCAAGATATATATGATGAAAAGACTATACGTATGCGTTATAACCTCAACTTATATGGTTCAACGTGTCAATTTGTAATATTCGTGACGTGTGCATAGGGCATGACTCACAGCCTTATGGAATAGTTTCATTTGACGAATCGGGCGTGGACCTACGGAGTCCCGCAATATGGAGTGTACTCGTTGTGCACTGGGGCAGAGTACTGGATTAAATTGTTTAATCCAGTAATATCAAACGTAACTACGAAAATGCTTGCGTGTCAGTATTTAAGTGTTAAATACTACAATTAGTCTATAATTTTTATTTACTAATTGTAAAGTGACATGTGATGCATTGTGGATCATCTGTTGAGTTTACCCAAGTGTGAAATTTGGTGAGACCCGCTAAGGGGTATACTTGATAACTATTCATGAGGGGTAAAATAGTTATTTCACACTTTGATTATTTAAATATTAAATAATCAAATATCTATAATTTCTCAGTTTTATTATTTATATATTAATTTAATTAATATATTATTAGTGTGTTAATTTTATGTTTTAATATTTCGCTGCATTAAGATATGTATTAGATACGTATTTTTGAATTAACACACTACCACATGCATACACCTGAACACAGTAAATCTCTTACAAATCATTCTCCTTAGCTTGTCTCTGGCTAGTTAGTACTCTTTAAGTTATATCTCAGGGGTCCTAGTGTTTCCTTGGGTGGAGTTGGAGGAACTCGCAAGTGTTCTTGGTTCTTTTTCAAGTCTCCTTATTGAAGTACTGATTTAGGGGCATATCAGATCTACTCTCAGGCTTCACTTCTACATTTATTAACTCGAGTGCTGAGTCTTCCTTAAACACAAGTTCTTCTTTCTTATCTTCTTAGGAAGCTTTCAACATTGTCATCTCATTGAACGTCATATCACGGTTTATGATATTCCTAAGTGGTCATACTTAGGAGGGTTGTCGGACCATTTCTCTTCTGGTGTCTTGAAGTTAATTGCTGAGGAGAGACTTCTATTAATCAAATAAGTTGCAGTCACTATAGCTTCTCCCAAAAATGCCTTAGACAACATTACATTAGCAAGCATACATCTAACCCATTCAAGTAGGGTTCTATTCATTCTCCTACCTACGCCATTTTGCTGTGGTGTTAATTCACTGTTCTATGCCTTCCAATCCTATGCTTGGCACAAAATCCATCAAATTCACTATTGAAAAACTTAAAGCTATTGTCAGTTCTTAGTTTTTTTTACCATTTTGCTTGTCTGATTCTTAACAAGAGTCTTCCAAGTCTTAAACGTATCAAACATTTTATCCTTGCTCTTTAACACATAGACCTACAGCTTCCTTGAATAGTCATCAATCAAACTTAAAAAAAACCTAGCACCACTACAAGTAGTTGTCTGAGTTGATCTCTAAAGATCCGAGTGCATGTAGTCAAGAGTTCTCTTAGTCTTGTGCTCACCGATACTAAACCTCAAACTATGTGCTTTTCCAAGCACACAATGTTCACAAAACTCCAATGGCTGGAACCTATCATCACAAAATGCCTTTTGACTAAATAACTCCTTCAAATTTCTCTCACCTAAGTGTGCTAGTCTAAGATGCTATAACTTGATTTGCATATTGTCACGCCCCAGACCCAAAAGATCTGACACACAACATCACTTACATTCATTCAATAATATTTCTAAGCACATTCATTTTAATTTCTTTCAGAATTATAGCAATTGAATTATGACTGGGACAATTAGTAAATCGGAGATACGCAGAGTTTTCTTAGAGATTAACACTCTACTACGTCACCAGTAACAACTTTGTTATCGAAAGCCCAGAATATATTCATTGCAAATTCTTACTTAAAATCAATCCATTACCACACTTGGTGAAACTTAAACTAAATCCAACCACACACAATAAAATAATACATAAGTATTTATTCAATAGGGACAAATCAAATATCTTATCCCACGTGTCCCCAAATGAAACACTTAGCAACCTAATAACTTAGGGAACCCAAGGAACAGCAGAAGCCTTGTCAAATCCGCTAAGCACACATGTACCTTATTTATCTGAAATCACCATAAACTATAATGAGTATAAAACTCAGTAAGCATACTTGTTTTTCATATATCAAATACAAATACATATATGTACACAATGCATATGTATGATATATTGTGATCAATCAAAATCATAATCTTGTCAAATCACATATCATGTAAGCGCTTACACATTCTTTCAAAATATATAATAAGAATACCATCACTCAACTACTACTTAGTAGGACTTACATATCACATATCACATAATGAGCCAAATGTCACTCGTAGGTGATATACCGTATGAGAGGAATAGTACAAGTGAGGTTTAAATTACACATATATAATGCTCAAGCCCGAAGGTAAGAGCTAAACTCTCACCCTGATCATTGGTGAGTCCTCTCACATGTACCAATACGCCACCACACGAATGTGATGACTCAATCTTCCTTTAGGTACCAATAGGATCCTCCCTACATACGGAACACATAACATATACCAATCCCGAAGGAAAGGCCACACATAAAGGCTCCACAAATCACATAAGATGCCTACTAAGTCAACAGTGAGTTCAAGCATCCTCAAAATACAAAATGTTTCTCATAGACATATTACACTTCAAAGCTTTCTTTGTTAAACACATTTCATTTTGAAAGCTCACTTTCAAAAACACATGTTTGTCCATGCTTAATGTCAATGCTCACATTCATAAACATATGTCTTTTACATTTCATATCAAATACACTTTGGCATAACATAAACATATTCTTAACCCCATTTACAAAATCATACAAAATAATTACTGTGTTTATTGTGATTTCAGTAAAAAGTCTAGTATACTTACCTCTTAACACTTACAGCTACAAGGCTTAAATCTCCTTAACCTATCAATAGAGATCAATCCTTTCATAAGCCTCAAAATTCACATAAAATACTTTAAATAGCTTACAAAATTATACACAATGCATTTATCACATCAAATTGGTCTAAATACTTGGTTTCTCAAAACCTGTCATTCTGACCACTTACACTTAACAAAATTTTCTAATACATCAAATGATGTCCAATTACTCCAAAATCAGAATATATCATTCTTGACTCATATATTCTTCCTATATATAAATATTATAACAAAAGTCCTACATAATTCATTCCATACACACCATCAAATCCAAACTACTAACCTGACAGGATCAAGATACTTATTGAACAATATTCAATCTCCTAATTTTATAAATTTATATGCTAACTCAAAAATTATAAAACTATCAAAGAAATACTCTTGACACATATTCTAATCTATGATAAATATTTTACTTCAAAATAACTGCCAAAAGTATTTTAAAACTATTTTATTTTATAGCTTTAAAAATTATTTAATCAAATACTATAATAAGCTGATACACTTTAGAAAATCATAACACTTCAACCACATTGATCTAAATTCTCAATTCTGCATATATCATATTAGACATATAAACTTATTATATTCCACAAATTCATAATTTTTAAAGATCATTCATAGGACAAAAATTGTTTGTCACTGTATTATACTGTTTACATAGGAAATTTCTAGAATTTTAGGGTCAGTTTGGTAAATTCACAAAAACTTCAATTTCTGGAATTTTAAATCGATTCAAAGTCTCAGATGATCCTAAACATGTCTAATTTAATATACTAAAAATTAAAAAGTAGAATCGAATCACAACAATTTATAAAATTTCTGGATCAAGAGACTATCAAGCAGAAATTTCACAATTCATCATGATTTATCAAGCTATCTTATAGATCATCATCAATTCTCACAATATTATACAAAATACACATCAAATCCTCAATTATACATATTTTCAGAAATCAAAACTTAAAGAAATTAACTTAATTAACACTAATAAATTGAGAAATAGTTGTGATATACCTCTTAAGATCCAAAATTTCAATTTCTTCTTCTTTTTCTTCTTCTTCTTCTCTTTCTCTCCACTCCTTTTCTCTCTTCTCTCTCTCTAAAAGAGGTAGCTTGACAAAAATGAGATAATTAGGGTTTTAAAAGTGTATTTTTATACTAAGTGGCTAATTTTTGATATTTATGAATTTACCCTCAAAACTTTTAAAGTATTATAATTTGGTCCCTAAAATAAATCTAACGTCTTGCAATTAAACCCAATGCTAATAGTATGACCTTAACCTATACAAACACTACTAATAACAATATATAAATTAAGTATCACCTACATACAAATAAAATACGTATATTTATATATATATAAATACTTATTCTTACCGGTTGTGGATACTGGTTACTATACATATTCTCATCATCTATAGAGAATAATACAAAACCATTTACAACTTCACCCTTAAGCATATAAACACCTTTGTACTTCTCTCATCTCACTACCACTATAGAACCTTTTAATACTCTCAAAACCCCTCTATCAATCCAAATGGAACACTTATTCTGCTTTAAAGTCCCTAGTTAGATCAAGTTTGTCTTGAGGTCAGGAACATATCTAACTTCTGTCAACTCTCTTACTCGCCCATCATGTATCCTAAGTCTAATACTATCAATTTTCATCTTCAAACAAGCAATGTCATTACCCATTAACACCTTACCACCACTAATGGGTTGAAAATTTATAAACCAAGACTTGTGCGGGCACATGTGAAATGTACAACCAGAATTAATAACCTATTGTTCAGTACTCTTACCATTAGTAGTGACTAGAGTCTCTACACTATCGTAGCTATCATCATAGGAAAGCATATAATTCATTTTCTTCTTATCTTGTGCTTTCTTCTCTGACTAGTCCGTTATGAAGTATCCATTTTTTCTTGCAGCAATAGTACTTCCTAGAAGTCCCAGACTTCGATCTTGAGCATTTTTTCCTTTCATCTCTATATGAGTACATTCCTCTTACAAATAAGCTTTCTGTATTTCCTTTGATCTGCTTTCCTAATAGCTTTGAGTTTAATAATTATTTCACACCGCTCATAGTTAAACTCTCTCTGCTGTAGAGAAATGTATCAAAAAAGCTCTCATAACTCTTGAGGAGTGAACTCACCAGGATAATTGCCCTATCTTCATCTTCTATCTTGATATTGATAGACTCAATATCAAGAATGATCTTGTTGAAGGCATCTATATGATCTTTCATCGGTGTCCCCTTTGACATGGATATATGATCCAACTTCTTCTTTATATGCAATCTATTAGCCAACGACATTCACATATAAAAGGAATCAAACTTCTTCCAAAGACTAATTGCCATGGTTTCACCTATTACCTCCCTTAGTACTTCATCGCTTAATGACAGAACGATTGTGCTTTGAGCTCTTTCTTGAATGTCCATTCTTTCTGCTTCAACCTTAGATGACTTTAGCATTTTTTCCTCTTCATTAGATGAAGTAACAATCTACTCTAATGATGAGCCTAATCATTGGCTTACCAACAACGCATTTACTTTTATCTTCTATATATTGAAGTCATTTGTACCGTTAAATTTCTTTACCTCATACTTAAGTGTGGCCATGTCTGCTCAAAATCAAGATCTGATACCAGTTTGTTGAAGCATAAACAATCAAACAAGCAATAACCCAAGTAATATAATGCAGAAACAAGCAATTAAGAATCTAAAAAGAGAAAGGCAGAAGAACAACACATAGAATTTACGTGGTTCGACAACTTGCCTATGTCCACGACAAATCAAGATCACATTTTTTTATTATTGAATCTCAAGGCATTCACAAAGTATGCTTCTTACAAGAAAGACTCATAAAGAACTCGCTCTCTCTTGTAGACTAGAAGTTTCTCTCATTAAAATTACAAAGTAAGCTATAATCACAAAGATTTGTGTTTAATTACTAAGATGTATTTACAAGTAAATTGGGGGCTTTTATATAGGCTTTAGGATGACCTAAATTAATCTTAAACGTGTCAGAGTCATTTTAGAGAGACCTAAACAAGTAGAAATTGAAACAAAATTTGAAAAGTAATTTCCCGCACTAGGGCATGCGACGCTAGTGGGCCGCGTTTGGTGCTGTGGTGCCTACGCTTAGGCTGTCGCTTTTGTGTTTTTGCCTCATTTCGCCTCTGTCTTCGATCTTTGTGCACTCAACGTATGTAACTTGCTCTTTAAATCATATCTCGATAATTTTTAATCAACATTATCATAATTTGAGTATCAAAATATTTTTTCTTCTAAGAGAATGAACGATTTTTTTTGTTAATTAAAAGATTAAGCAAAAACAAAAAAGTAATTAACATAGAGGTTCAAAAAACTTCATTCTATTTTCATTTTACAATTGTTTTAGTCTACTTATATTTTATATAAGAAAGAAAAAGCATCTCGTAGCATGCATGCATGACATTATATATTCATCTTCTTCCTATTATCACATTTTTTTTACGTGATGTTATTTTTGTTGAATCTTCACTAATAGTTAAACTTTTGTGATTAATAATTACCAATGAGTTCTTATTTAGTGTAGATGTATCATACATGCACTTTAAGTTGTTTATGAATTTTACAACAACTAAATAAGAATTGTATTAACTTTTAAAAAATAACAATAATAAATGACATTCTTAAAGCTAAACAGCTATATTCTTATTTATTAATTAATTGGTGTGCTATGGTAGCTAAGCATAAGTGTACGCTATCATATTAAGTAATATAGGATTTTAAGTCTAGATATAGATCCCACAGGGACTATGCGATCTAATTCTATAAATCAAATACTAAAATTATACCTACTTAACTTTTATTCAGAAAATTAAAATGTGAAATTTAATTAACTAATCTATCTCTATCAATAAAACTAAATAAAAGTAAAGAGTAGAATTCACAAATAAAGATAATTTAGGGTTTTGACTTGTCCCCTAATATTTCATTGGACTCATTAAGCTCTTAGTTAATCTCTTGATACCAATTGTTGGCTTAGACATTAATCTCATCATAAGCCTCTGTCGATGGTCAAATAACTATATTACACATTCTAACAATCACCTATATGTTTATGGTAATCAAATTAGAATGTAATTCATTAAAATCAACTCTAAATTATACCATACATGTCACCTAGGTATATGTCTATCATAGATGGAACTTATAGTTATTATCCTATGATCATGCATCAAACTATTCTAGGCTAAACACATGAATCCATCTGTCGAGTTCATCATAGTTCCTTAATCATTTAAAATATTGATCAGGTATAATGAAAGTATTAAACACAAGATAGAATGAACCAATTGAATGTATTAAGTTCATAAACTAAAAATTAACACAATCCAGATCCATACTAGGTTCACATAGTCTAACCCTAAATGAATAATTTAGGTCATTACAAAACCAAAAGTTTCAAACCAATTCATAAAGATCAACAAGAGCAAGAATATAATGATAAAGAAAGAGAAGAAAAACTAATCAAAGTGACTCCTTGACGTGCTTCTCCCTAAATCTTGACTTAAAGCTTGAATCTTGATCTTGGTTCTTCAATCTTTGGCTTTGATCTTTAATCTTGTGTTGTGAATTCTTTCTCTAAGTTTTTGTCTATCTTCTTCTCCTCTCCTCCAATTAGGGTTTTTGACCTTCTATTTATAAGTTTTTGTCTTCAAATTATTGTTCACGAGTTATTATAGCAAAATACTGTTTATGCTTTACTGTTCATTGGGTACTGTTTTCTGATACTGTTCACCACCATGAGCGCTGCAGCGCTCACTTGCTGATCTGGGCGCTGCAGCGCCTAGCCTTGGGCGTCGCGGCTCCCAGCCACCTACTACGCTATTTTCGTATTTTGAGCGCAACTTCTTCGTTTAACGTCCGATTCGCCTCCCGTTTGTTTCTATACATTACATTTTTCATCGTGCATCTATTTATGATCCAAAACTACAATTAAAAATCAAATATTTATAATTTGGAGTAAAAAATAAAAGTTAAGTATAAATCATACTAGTACTTTTACACCTTTATCATTAATTCATATAATATACAAAGCTTGAGACTTTTAGGAATATTGTTGTGGAGTCTTCATTTCTGTTTGTGCACTAGGATTCTTAATGAGTATTATTAAGTATTTTAAATTATATTTTAAAAAGTAATGTGTTAAGCAACAATTAGGTATAATAAATAATTTAAAATTTTATACTATCTTATCATCTAATCGTTGTTTGACACATAACTTTTTGAGATACAATACATGATACAATTTGAGATATTTAACATTACTCATTCTTAATTGTTAATTGTCCAATATGTAGTCTCCTTTTAATGCGAAAGGTTTGCATTTTATAGAAAATTAATTAATTTTTTTTATTTTTCAATAATACTAAGTTTATAAAATTATGATACAAATTAAAAGCTTATATTTTCGTTAATATGTCATTAATTAATAATAATTATTATGTATTATATAATCATGAAACAAATGACTTATTAATTGAGACATCATTTAAAATATAAATTTTATAGATTTAAGAAAGGTTAAACATATATGTATAGTTGTAGATTTTCGTAATGTTCATATTAGATGTCATAATTTGTATTTAAATTTAAAAATAAAAATATTAAAGAATTATCTAAGACTGGGCGAAATAGCCGAAGAAAAGAAACATAAATTTTGAAGTGGGTTTATTAGGATATTCATAATAGGGTAATCAAATCAAAGTTTTAATAGCTTTTTGCTGCAAATGATTCGCTAAAACCTGAAAACCAAGTTCTTAAATAGAAATAGAAATAGACATAACAACACAACATTCCATTACATAAAACAGGAAAAAGGAGAAATATCACTAAATTAACATCCGAAGAATCATTCCTGAAACGATGTCGCTACGGAGGAACCAACTCCCCATTATTAGACATTCCACGCAAATAACATCCATTAGTCATCTCTGCCGAAGTACCAGTTGAGCAAAAGAACACTGTAAACAGAAATTGAAATTAATACAATCTCAAAAGTAGTGGATCCATATATAATAACATCTCAACCAACAAACAAATTAGCGTACGTTCTCTCTTAAACATTTCATTTTGCAGGTCTCGGTATAAATTTCAAACGAAAAATTAATAAACTTACAATGGATACATAACACACAAACAAGTAAGACAAAGAAGTTCCGTTAAGAATCCTGGAGTAGACGACTCTTTATGACGTCGTCGTCGTGCCATCTCTCTTTCTGTCTCTGAAACTGTTGCCTAGTAGTTGAAAATGCAACAATATTATTGCTCAAAGAAAATGAAAATGCAACAATGAATTGACAATTTTATCGTTGATAATATATAATTTGACAGTTTTACCCCTAAATAAATAAGAGCAAAAAATAAAAGAGAGCATGAAGGGAATTAAACTCTTGACCTGAAAGATAAAATCACATATTTTCATCACTAAACCAAACTAAAGTTTACATAATATATTATGGAGACTAATGTATATATATACCCTATAAAGTAATTAAAAGAATTGTTAACTCTAAATTAAATAAATTTTGTTACTAAAAAATCATAAATAATAATACGTGTAAAATATTTTAATAAACAACAAATTTAATTGAATATATACACGTTTACAATAAAAGACTTAAAGAATAAATTTTAGGAACTTATTATAAAAATGAATATTTTACAATTTCTTAAAAATAATCTAAAATAAAAAAATACAAAAATATAATACATACTAAAAATAAAGTTATTTTCTAGTTCATACATGAATTTTTATTATTTAATATTAAATAATAAAATAAATTTTCATGAAGAATTCGAAATTCAAATTATAACTTATTAGAATTCACAAAAAAATGTAAACAGTAAATATTGAGAATTATATTTAACTCATAAAAAAATAATTTTTATAATGTTTTAAATATATTTTATTTTTTACAAATAATGCCAAATTCATCTATGCTCTCAAATGAGCTATTAATAAAGAAAAAAATTATATTATATTAGAAAAATATTTTTAAATGATAATTGATGACTACATATAAAAAATAAGTTTTGAATTTTGTCGGAAAACTATTTTTTATAATTAACATAATTATCAATACTTTTTATATTTCTTTTCAATTAATTTATGAATAATTAGAAAATGAGATGCTTATAATGAGTTTCCAAAAATCTCATTTTTGTAAGCTTATTTTAATTAAAAAATATTTAAAATATTTTACACTTATTATCATTTATGTTGGAATTTGTGCTTACGTGCCATCCCTTTTGTGTATAAATATTTGTTTTATATTTATACAGTTATGATTTCAATATATCACTAATTATTTTATATACAAATATGGTAAGATGCTTGTAATATTTTAGACATTGTATGATTTGAAAGAGTTCAGATTTGATCTAAAGGAGTTTAAATCATAACTAAGAGTTAGTAACGCTAAAATATATAAATGCTAAAAGTTAGCACTGATAAAAGTTATCAGGTTATAAGAGTTAGTAAAATCTAAAGAGTTAGAGCCTTGTCTGAAATGGGACAAAGACCTAAGAATATATTAGTAATGACATAGTTGCAATCAGTTGCAAATGGTGCTAAAAAATGTTGTTATGCAAATATATTTTTTAAACTTAATGTTCCTGATCTATCTTCACTAATGTGGGTCTGTTAGTGAAGACGTTTATAAATATAGATCAGTGTATGTCTATATCTGGATAGTCCAAATGGTTAGTCTTAGCAGACCATGAGTTTAGTGGAAACTCGTATAGAGATACAAGTATTCAGTAAGGACTGAATATTGAACAGACTCACAAAGATCTCCAATAGACATCCCATAAAGCTGTCAATGGAGGATCCTTCGAGTTGAGTAGTATTCGTGGTCCTTAGACCTGAGTGCTACGGTGGACTTGTGAGTGATCCATCATACTTTAGTTCCACACATGTCAGATACCTTTTATGATTTGACCGCTGGGTGTCGCTGGGTATGGACCGATGCTCATGGAGTCCGGTGTGTACATATATGGGATCCATAAACTCAATTGGGTGAGTAAAATATCCTGAAACTCTAATGTTGTATTTCAAAAAGTCTTATGGCCATAAGTAGACATATCCGAGAATTAATTTTATTCTCGGAAAAATAATATCGTAAAAGTGTTTACAAATATTATTTATTGAAATATAAATCTAGAGATAAGTTTATAGTTGAGCACATGGAGACTTGACGGTGTTGATCTATATCTTTGCTCTTCTATGATATTTATGATGGAAGGATTATATGAATATGTTATAACCTCAACTTATATGGTCTAATGCGCCGTTTTGTAATATCTGTAACATATGTGTGGGACATTGTTCACAGACGTGTGAAATAATTTCATATGACAAATCGGCCATGAACCTACAGAGTCTCACAATATGAAGTGTACTGGGGCAACGAATTGGATTGAACAATTAATCCAACAATTTCCAGCAAAATGAAAAATGTTTCAAGGTTTCTTTTATTATTCACTTGTCAAAAATTGAATGTGAAATACATTATTGGTTTATAAGAGTTGTTAACCAATAAGAAATTGACAAGTGACATCATCTTGCTCCATAAATAATTTACTATGTATTTACCTATTTATCTTGCTTAGTAAATACATATATGGTAAATGTAAATATTCAAAATAGTTTTGAAATATTAATATTTTATATATTAATCAAATTATTATTACTAATTGTAATAAGTGGCAAACACCATTTACTAATGGAGAATGCACTTGTTATTAATAATAAGGAATGTTGGCCACTTAAAAATTCTTAAATGATGCACTAAGAAAGTGGTGAAACCACTTAACATTGTTTAAATGTCATTTACTCTCTAGAAATTGATTCAAATGGTTGAATCAAATTGATGAGTAAAAAATATGATTGATTAATGTTTGAAATGGCAAACATGGATAAGTGGTGGTGAAGCACTAAGAGAAGTAATCATTCTTTGCACTTAATTAAGAATTGAAAGAGTTCAATTTGTGTAATTCAAGTGTGAAATTCGTTCTAGTAGAAAGGAGAGAGAATTGAGAGCATTTCCTAAGTGTTTTTCTCAAAGTGTTGAGAGAAAATGCAAAGGCTTACCAAGGTACAACATAAAGAGTTGTAAAGAACTAAAGAAAACACTTAATTCTTCTCATCTCTTTGTAGTAATCATTCAGAAGGTCAATCCCACCGAATTTAATTGTGAACTAGAATTGTGCAAGAGAACACTTCAAGGTGAGCTCAACAAATTGAAGTTTGGAGTTCTTGAAGAATTGTAAAGCTACCTTCATAACCGGGTAGGTTATTTATTTACAATTCATTTTATATCATGCATGAAAATATATATGAGATATATATGTGCTTGAATGATCATATATGTGATTACATACTTGAGTTTGTTATATATTGTATAACATGTATGAATACTTCCGTTGCATATTTAATTTTTGAAATTATATGCATCTATATACATCACACACCATATCATAACAATTTATAATTTTTTAATACCAAAATTTATTTAATTTAGAATTAACAAATCATATTGATTTATAGGGTATATAATTTAATGTTTATAAAATATTATGTAAACTTTAATTTGATCTAATAGTGAAAATGTGATTTTATCTTTGAGGTCAATGGTTCAATTCTCTTCAAGCTCTTTTTTTTCTCTAATTTATTTAAGAAAAAAACTGTCAATTTATTTAGGAACAAAATTGTCAATTTATATATTATTAAGGACAAAATTATTAATTTATCAAAAAAGTTAAAATTAATAAAATATTAATAATGGAACAATAAAGGAACAGTAAACAGTTACAATGGTTGAGGATTGGTACTTTTTAAAAATATAAGAGAGTAAATAGAGATTAACTAAAACTTAGAGGAAAAAGGGTCATTTTTCCCGGTTAGAAATTATTAACATAGCTGGTACTTATGGATCAGATAATCTTCTTCTCCTTTAAGTTTATTTATACAAGTAAATACAGATTAGTGGTGTTCTAAAACTATATATATACACATATATAATGACTTTTTAAAGGGAAATTATTATTTTTCCTTCCATAGTTTTACATCTTTACCATTTATGAGAGTAATTAATTAAATTGAAGGAAAATATTAATAGCAAAAAAGAAGATGTTAATACTTATTAAAACATTATGAACAAAAGTAGTAAAAACACAAATTACAAATCTTTTAAAACTCAAATAGATTGGTTGGCCCGTGGCATAGCTTAAGTGGTGATAATCACCAAATAAAATTTAAGAATAGAGAGTTAAATATTTTAGTACATGAAGTGGTTCATTCTTATTCAAAACTTTAATATACATATATATATATATATTAATAATTGGTAATTAATAAAATAAATAAATTTGGACTAAATACAGATCTTTTAAAACTCAAATAGATTAAGATCACAGCAGAATCTTAATTTGATAATTATTATATTGAGGGAGGTAACGCCTTGTTGTAGCTAGATTTAATATAAATGGATGTATGTATGTGTTATTGTATATATTGCCTAAATACATATCAAATATATATTTAAGTCTGACGAAAGCGTGAAACTTGCAATAAATAAAATATATTAATCGCATTAATATATTTATAGGATAGAGAAACTTCAACGTGTAACGTTATACACGTATTTATTTTAGCGTCCGCATGGAGACCAACTCGCAGACAGTTCTAATCACCAACATGGTGGGCTTGGTGAGCTAGAACAGCAACCCTCTACGTAACACTAGGTTTAACTCTTAAACCCCAAAATAGTCAATGTGTATTTTTATTATTTTCTCCAAAATAATAAGAAATGGAGAATTTAAAGCAATCCACCATTGCTTCAATTAAAAACATAAAAAAAATAAAACAATTTCATTTTTTCTTTTTTTTTTTCTTTCTTCTTCTTTCTTTCTTCTATTCTTCTCCTTTTCTCTTCGCTCTTCTCTCGGCCAAATTTGGCCAAAAACACACATTCACTTTTCTCATCTCCCTCGTATGTATATATATATATATAATAAAATAATAATATAATTTATATAATAATAATAAAATGTAAATAATGGGTGCCAAGTGTCAACTATTTGGCACCCAAAATATAATATTATTATATATAAAAATTATATAATAAAATATTATATAATAATATAATATAATAAAATAAAATAAAAATATATTATATAATAAAATAAGAGAGATATTTTGATTATTTAATCATTAAATAATCAAGGTGTGAAATAACTATTTTACCCCTCATAAATAGTTATCAAGTTTACCCATTAGTAGGTCCTACTAAATTTCACACTTAAATAAACTCAACCGAGGGTCCACAATATGCAACGTGGCATTATATAATTAGTAAATAATAATTATTAACTAATTGTTATATTTAACACTTAAATACAGACACGTACGCATTCCCGTGGTAATACTGAATATTGTTGGATTAAACAATTTAATTCAGCACACTTCCCCAATGTACAACGAATACACTCTGTATCGCCGAACTCCCTAGGTCTTACACCCGATTCGTCAAATGAAACTATTCCAAGAGTCCGTGAGCAATGCCCCACGCACACATCATGGATATTACAAATTAATGCGTTGAACTATACAAGTTAAGGTTACAACGCATACGTATAATCATTCCGTCATGATATCCTGGATGTGCGGAGATATAGATTATCATCGTCAAATCCCCTAGTGCTCACCCATGTCTTCACTCCAAATTTGTATCTCACTGAACAATATGCGCAAACTCATTTGTCATATTGTTCCATCTTGGCGGAACTCTTTTCCGGGATTAATACTTATGGCTACAAGACTTTTCGAGATACAGTCTCAAAATATCTGGATATCGAACTCCCTATACGAGCTGACGGATCCTATATCTGTACACACCGAACTCCATTAGCATCAGACTATACCCATCGACACCCAACGGTCACACCATGAAAGGTCTGTGATATCCGTGGAATCAAAGCATGGTGGATCATTCTCAAGCCCACCATGACACTCTGGTCAAAGGATCGCATATACTACTCAACTCGAGAAGACCCTCCGTTGATGGTTTATATAGGATGTCTATCGAAGGCCCTCTAAAGTCAGTCTCATATCCAGTCCTAACTGGATACCCATATGTCAATACGAGCTCCAAGCTCATGATTGGTTAAGAACGACCATTTATACCTTATAGGTACGACATATGCTGATCTATATATAAAGGTATCCACTGACAGACCCACATCGGCAGAAATAGATTAGGGATAATTATTTGAGAACATACTTGCGTAATTAGCATTTCCTAGATTACAACTTTTGTAACTATGCAGTTACCAGTATATTCCTAGGTTTATGTCCTATTACAGATAAAGCTCTAACTCTTAGATATGCTGACTATTATAATCAGCTAACACTTAGTTGTGCTAACATTAAGCAATTATATGTCTCAACATGACTAATTATGAGCCCTTATCTAAGCTCCTTTAGATCTAGTCTGAACTCCTTCAGATCGTACAATGTCTGTAACGTTACATGCATAATACCATATATATAGGTATTAGCCATTTAATGAGAACGTACATTTGTATAAATACATAAGTATATATACATTCATGGATGACACGTAAGCACCGACCCTCACACGCCTTTCTCTCTCTCGAGATTAGGTTGAAGCGAAGAACCCAAGATTCAACCTAGAACTTTAACCTCTTTGCGCAGCGGAATAACCTATTAATCAAGCAAAATACCAAGAATCTAAAGCAGAATATAAAAGAGTACAAAATAATCTTACATGGTTCGGCCAGTTGCCTACGTTCACGGTGGATCCAAGGATCCTAACCTCTCTTATTAACTCCCCAGAAATTTTACAAGGAAAACCCAATGGAGAACTCTCAAAAGGACCTAATGTTTAGTGAACACCCAAATGATGGTTCCACCCTAGCGCACACAAGCACTTAGTGTCTACCCAGTTCTTCTCCTCTCTTATAGTCCCTCTTAATATTTAATCTCAACTAAAGGGTTTACAAGTGTTTGTATAGGGTGTATTTTGTGCCTACTAACTCTATTCCTTGTTAGAGTAAGAATCCACTTATTTTGGAAGTCCTAAACTTTCAAAAACCCAAAATCTGGATAAAAAACGGACATCCTGACTCTTCTGGCACCATGGCGCTCATCCCTGGGCACTGTGGTGCTGGCTATTATCGCGCCCATCGCCGCAGCGCTGGACTTCTGTGCTGGGCACTGCGGCGCTCAGCCCTGGTGCCCCCTATATGCATTTTTGTCACTTCCTTTACTTCTTCGAGTCCCGTTTTACTTCTCTCTCCGTGTCCTATACGTCCTAGACTTCTCCATACGTGTTCACACATTTTAAACTTTTATAATTCTTTACTTTAGTATTCATCTCAATTCTTATTTAATTAAAATTGTTAAATTACTAATTTTTTTAACATATTATATATATGATATTTGGTCTCTAGTTAATGTAATTTTATAATTCGAAAGTCGTGTTAGCAAATACATTGCTAATAAGGAAATTTACAGGTAAATTAGGGTGAAAGTCAAGTCGATAAAAGACAAAAAGAGATCTGGTGCCATTTCCCCTTTAATTTCCTATTGTTTTTTGTTACCCTAAAAGACAAAAAGGGATTTGTTGTATCCTTTTTCTAAAAGTAATAAAAATTAATTTATTTTTTCATCTCTCTCTTTTAAAAAAGATTACAACATTATTTTATGGGACGCGCATGCATTGATCAAGTGTAATATATTGCATTTGGTATCTTTCATTTTTTTTGTTATTAAAATGATTGATTCTTGAGGGGGTAACTAGAAAAACAGAAAAAAAAAAACTTCAGATGTTCACATATTTGATGAAGACATCAACTTGTACCGATCGATCAAATGTCATGACATTTAAAAAAAATTAAGTTAAATACGATGACTTTAATTTCCTTAAAACTAAAAGATATGTTGAATACTGAACGCAAACAAAATGAACTGCAACATATGACAGTAATACATAGAAGAAGAAAAGAGCATGTAAATGAAATGATGATGATATATGGCAACTAATTTTAGGTAACGAATTAAAGAGAGTGATTGATTGCAGAGAAAACTGACTTGGGCAGAGAGAAAAATGAATTAATAAGATAAAGATCTTTAACTAGATCACATTAATTCATTCATCGCATCTTCTAATTAAAACATCATATTATTTTCATAAACATTTTACTTTTTTTTTTTAAACATATTATGCAGCAGCACAGCTTCAGTTTTCATTTCAGATTATGCAGCACCAGACTCTGGATTGTGCCTCAGATTATCCGTGAACGGTTTGATTCCAGAGTTCTATGAATTTAGGGTTGAACAAGCAGCAGGTGATGCAAATCAAACTGTTCAAAAAAACAGAGAAGAAGGAAAAAATAAAAAATAAAAAACATTGTTCTAAAATATATATAATTGAAGAGTTTACTTAATCACGTACGTGTCTTGAATTTTTGCCCTTAAAAATGATATTGACTTTTTTTTGTAAAAAAAGTTAGCAAGATAAGTTTTTAATAGTTCTTCTATCTCATAAAAAAAAAATTAAAAATAAAAATATAGGGACTGAAACTTAAGTCCTTAATTTTAATATTATATTAATTTATCATTCAACCTAAATATTTAAATTGATAGGTGAAGACCTTATTGTAGATATCAAGTCATGCTCTTTAGTTTGATACTCTTATGACATCAACTAAGCCACAATTTTGATACCATTTTTATTTTATGGGTAACGAAAAATCATAACTTATACCATAAGTAAGAACACATAAGATTAACACACCAATAAAGATAAAGAAAATAAACTAATCAACAAGATATAAAATATATATAGTTCGGCTTAAAATTGCCTACGTCTATGGAAGATTCATGATCTAACTTCTTATTATTGATATAGATCATTAAGTATCTTCTCACATTATCAATGATTCCACAAGATTCTTTAGTATTTTTCATAGACACCTCTAAGCATCTACCCTTAATTACCATGATTTTTTCAACACCTCTTAGTATCTCTTCATAAGAGATTTTTACAAAGAATATAAGAATAGTTCGAGTATTTAAGTCAAAAAAATCTATGGTGTTTCTTTTATTTACTTAAGAATCAAAAGAAAACACTTCCCAAAAGATTACACTCAGTACACCACGCACTTAGTGCCTACTTAACTCATCTATTCTCTCTTATGGTTATATTTTGAAACTTTATATTCATGTTTTTCTCTTGTGCTTAGAAGGGTAGATATAGTGAATAAAACACTCTTAAAAACTCTAAATTTAGAGTAGAATCTTAATCCCACTTAAAGAAGTCAATTGAACCATAACAAAATAATACTCTAAAATTATCACATAAATAATAATCACATAAACAATACCCACCGTAACCAATATTTGATAAATAATATTTCATTAACAAAATTCATTGTAGATAGACCAAATATTAATATTAAAGAAAAATATTTAACATAAACAATGAGGAGAAATATTTGTAATTACTTCATCATGCTAAATATAAACTTACAAGCCGAACACAAATTTGATAACTTCTTTGCATCCGCACTCTCTCTATTCCTGAGCTGACGGTGCCATCTGTTTTTCTCAGTCGTATTTAGTGCATAGACGTACAACAATTATTTATTAAAGATAGTAGAGAGCTACAGAAGATTCTATACTTTTTTTTTTTTTAGTAGTAAATATTTGTTTTAAGGAATTTGTTAATTTAATCCTTCAAATTTTGTTAAATTATTCAATTAATTTCTATATATATATATATATTTTATATACTTTAATTAATTCCCGCTGTAAAAAAAATAATGTCTAAATGAAACATTTTTTATGGTAGTGAGTTAAATTAATATGTCTAATTATGATAAATAACATTATATTTGATCAAATTTATCTTGTTGCAATCTTTTTGTACCTAAAAAGTGTACTTTAAATAATTTTTTTAATGGAAAAAATTAACTAACACTGACCGAGTAATTGAACTAAACCAAAAATTCTCTTATTTTAATCATAGAACATATTGCAACTAGCTCATTTTTTTTTAAAAAAAAATTGTCTCTATATATAGGTACTGCTTTTTACCATCTGCGTAAAATTTTTTAAAGTTTGGATCATACATATTTTGTAAATACACCAGTAACAACTAAGGTTTTAAATTAATCCTTAGGCGTAGTTTGATTGATCGTAAATTCGCAAAACGTTCTCGATCATTTGAATTTGAGTAAAAGTAAGAAATAAAGATTGTTGTTTCATATAAGTCATTTTTCAACTTCCTTCAAACTTAAAAAAAAAAAAACCTGAGAGTTGGAGAAACCCATCTAAGGTCATTTACTATTTACTTACCCAACCGTTAACTTGGACTATATGGAGAAACCCATCTAAGTATCTTTGGTTTTGCTATTTTTTTTTACGTCAAGTTTTATTACAAGCACATTTTCGACATTTAAATATGTATATAGGTATAGCTTGTTAGTTTAGGCCATAGTATAAAATGTAGCATTGTATAAATTGTCGAGAGTCACAAATTATACATATGTTCACATTAATATAATATTATCTATTTTGGACTTAAGCTTTCATAATTTTATTCTTGAACTCTATTCAAAAAGCCTCGTACTAATAGAGATATGATTAATTTTTTATAAACCCATTATCCTCTCATTTTTTAGCAAATGTGGGACTTTGTTTGCCTTAATAATCTTCTCCTCGAGCAAAGAATCACTCAGCCTCTCTTTAAACGATATTTCATCCGCTCTCTCAATAATTTGCTATTCATCTTCAGTGAGTTAACTGCTCACGTCTTACGTGAAGTACCAGAGTACTGCCTACTATTAAGAGTCTACTCTATCAGGTCAATTTCGCATCACTGCGTTAGCCGCACACGCCTTACCTGAAGCCCGAAGCACAATAGCGTTTGTCCATAGAGCACAGCATGGATCCATCGCAAACAATGAGAATACCAAGCTCACTACCTTCTCGTTCAGCATCGAGGGTTTTTACCACATGGAAACTCTGGGGTATGCCTCTAATACCACTATCAGGAGTCCAACAAATCACACATATCTCCACATTGGTATAATATTATTCATTTTAGACCTAAGTCTTTATAATTTTATTCTTGAACTCTTCTAAAAGATCTCATATCAATAAAGATGTGGTTCACTCCTTGTAACCCCACAATCCTCTCTATTTCTAACCAATGTGAAACTTTATAAACTATAAAAAAAATTTAACCGTTTCTCCGTTAAACTTTCGATCGATCTTGTGGACTTTGTTGAACAAAGCTGTAGCTTGTTAGTTTCCCATATGTTTGATACGGGAAACTTTCGATCGTTCTTTCCTTTGTTGAACAAAGCATCCTTATTTACCTGTAAAGAATACTTTTAACACTTAAGTCAATGAAATAGAAAGAATTTGGTAGATATATGTCCACACGATCTTTCTTATTAAAAGAGAAACTCAGTAGGTGATATTAGACTGATTGTGCCGACCAAATTTTGGCTCAACTTAGATATTCAATTGTACTATGCTACATCGGTTTGCATGATGAATTAGCAATATTACATTCAGGTAGTTTATATTTTATCTTCATATTTTAATTAATATGACAATAATAAATAAATGTCTTGTATTAAAAAAACTTAGCTTTATAAATTCAAAAAGAAATACTTAGCTTTATTATTTTGTTATTAATATAGTAATTATACTACATTCATCAGTAAGTAAAGTATCCTATCATAAGTAAAATATAAAATTTATATATAAATTTATAGATATAATACTACTCACAATGAAATCTTATGTCGAAATTAAAGTCAGTAATAGATTTCTTTGTTGCTTTTCTTTTTTATTGATGAAAGGCGAAACCAATAACATATAAATGAAACTAGATGAATTTCTCCCCTTCTCTCTTTTGGATGTCTATGCTATAGATGATTGCTTCTGTTTTTCTTTTTCGAAAAATAATTAGTTTAATTCTTAAAATTCTATTGAATTACTCAGTCGATTTTTTTTTTTAAATACTTCAAAATTACTCAGTCTCATATTACATCAAAATTATGCACTATAAAAATTTTAGAAATTTTTTTATAATAAAAACCGGTTAAAAAATTATAAAAATTAATTAAATAATTCCAAAAACAATTCAGAGACTAACTAACAATTTCCCTTCTATAATTTTTTTCTCAGAAATGATCTAAGCCATTAAATTACATCTGAGGGCTGTGGATATATGTCAAGACATGGTTACCTTCTTTCACTTATTTTATTGTTCGATTTTTAATGATGCAAAGAATTCATAAACAATTTTTTTTTTCAGTGATTTTAATTATATAAGTGGATCTTATTAATAGAAAAAACTCGATACGCACCTAATGCAATGGAGTATTCAAAAATTTATATTAATTAATATCAATATATTAAAACAAATCATAAATTTTTAAAGAATTATGCACTATTAAAGTTGTTGCTTTTGAATGTATTTTTCAATTTTTTTTCTAAGAATTTTTTAGAGAAAATATACCTCAAAATTAATATGAACACATTGAATGAATAGTATCTTGAAAGTTGCTTGAATTTAAGAGACTAAGAGCTTGATAGAATATATACTATAATAATAACTAATAAAATTGTAATTTAGACAAACCCAACTAAGTAATCTGACTTAAGGGTGGGCAAAAAAAAATTGAAAACTGAAAAAATCAGTCTGAACCAAATTGAACCGGCCAATTTGATTTGGTTTTGATTAAAAAATTACCGAATGGTTTTAATGACTTCAAAAATTAAAAAAGAAACCTGGTTCATTTCAATTAGTTAAATAAAAACTAAAAAATGTGCCATGTGGCAATAAATCATTGGATAAAAAAATCTTACGATAAACTCAACCGTACCAAATTATTAATATATGAATTGAAAAAAAAATTAGGCTCGATATATTTTTTGGACAAATAAATTAATATGAAATAGGCCCAAATAAGGTTTAAAATTGCCTAATATATTTTTTGAATAAATAAATAAAAATAGCCCACAATTTTTTTAAAAAAAGTTCCAAATTTTAAATAAACCCAACTGAGTTCGATTCAGTTTTTTTTTCTTCATACAAATTGATTTTTTCGATTTTAATTTTAAAAAATGTGAATATAACCGATTTAGTTTCGTTCAGTTCCAACAAAAAAAAAGATCGAACCGAACGGAACCGAATCGTTCCTATACCTAATCTGACTTGCTCACCAACCATAAGTTAAGATGGATTTTATAAGCGGATGTGTTGTTTGGTTAACATTATACTAATTTTTTTTTGTTTGATAAGCACGTTATTGATTGGAAATGTCTTTAATTTTAATATATCTCTAGATTAAAGAACGTTTGTCAAATGCTAGCAACCTTATAGAAACATTATACATTTCAATTATAGTCATTTTAAAATTTAAAAAAGTATAAAAATAATTTTATGTCACATTTTTAGATTGCGCAATTGTTTTAACTTTTTTTTTTTTAAGAAAAAAACTATAGCAGGTGTTAGCCTGTTAGGTCTGCTTGGTATTTTTTTTCTTGCTCATCTATCCTAAGTCCTAACTACTGCATATATTTGGTAGTTTTTAATATTAATGTCCATATGACAAAGACATGAAATATATCTTGTGAATCAACAAGACACTCGTGAAGAGATTTTTCTCACCATATAGAACCTTGGAGGCTTCAAACAATTTAATTTTATTTACCAATTCACTTCACTTATGATATATGATTAACTATTGTTTTTTAAATATAAGCAATCTTTCAAGGCTTTCGTCATTTTTGTTTATCGCCATCATCCATATATAATTCGATCGTCTTCCCTGAATCAATAAGGAAATACAAGAGAAGACCAATTGGCAATTATTAAATTGCCATAATATGTAAGAATGGGCCACCCACCCTTTTTCCAATTGGAGCACCTCGATGTTAATTAAGGTTGATTAAGACATCATTTAGCGTTTTAAAGTGAAGGGTATTTTTCTTCAGTTTTTGAATAAAAAATCTTGGTTGATACTTTATCTTATAGGACAAGATTTCTCCTTCCAATTTTTTCTGTTTAAAAAAAAAGACAATATTGACGGTGTCTTTATTTTTTAACATTAAAATCATGCAACCTTAGTCCATAATATATTTCTGATGATTAAAATCATTTTGAAGTGTAGGAAATTATTTAAAGATCGGTTGATGGTTCAAGATCTTCTACGATGTTGAACTCTAGGATTTGAGGTTAATTAATAATTTGGAAAGCAGTTCGAAGGGCAGGGCAGGGTTGGCAACGTGAATTGCATATCTCTTCTCTTGTTTAAGGGTGTCTTGCAATGTTGGACAACACAATCCATAACCAATTTTTAAGAATTTTTTGGCAACAATTTGCTAGTAGAAAGAGTTTCATAAGTGCTTCAAAAAAAAAAAAAAACACACACACACTTACAATCAAAGAGTAAACGCGTAGCATGAATGATATTAAATATAACTCACAAATAGATGTTTTCTTTTTAGTATAGACGTGTCTTGATTTTAAAATTACAATTATTTTAAAGTAAAAAAAATACTGGTGTTTAGTAAACATCTATGTAGTTGTAAAATAGAAGTGTTTTCTGAATATTTTTTCTGTTGTGTTTTTGAATTTAATTAAAAGTACTTGTATATCAATCAGACTCTGAATTTTGTGTTGATTTATGTATATTAGATTTCATTTGCATGAAAAGTGAAAACACTGCAATTACATACTTTGAATCTGAGTTATAAGTGGGTTAATTTATTCCGTCGTCAATCAATTATTGTTGTTCAATCACATATTACTCAATATTTTTTTATCGAGTATCTATAATATCATATTTGTTTTTGCAAATACTATTACATATGAATATCATCTTTTTTGAATAAATACAAACTTAAATGTTGGGGTATTTTTTTTCTTATAGAAGCACAGTACATTCTCGCAAGTTGAAGGAGCGAGCAAGGATAAGAAGATAATTTTGTAAAATTTAACTTTGAGACTTTCAGCATGAAACGTAAAAATATTGTAATTTACGGATGATTGGTCATGGAAATTCTCATATCGCAAAGCTCCCTAAAGGATTATTGCAATGGCTAATCTGTTTCAACAGCTAGCCATATTATCGCAAAGCTCCCTAAAGCTTGGGTAGAGTCTTTCTTCTACTATTTTTTTTTTAGTGACCATAGTGACTTGTATAACTATTATAAAAATATTACTCTATTGTGTATGTGATTGAGCTGGTAAAATAAATATAAATTTGAATTGGATTGAATTATTATATATTTAGTATTCATTCTTTTCCCTTTCTCTCTCATATCTTTATCTTTTGCCTCTAACAAATCATTTTTAATAAATAAATAACTTTAACTTATTGACTTGAAAGTCATCTAAATTTTTGAGTTAAAAATAATATTAAAACAAAGGCGCTTTTGGGATGAGTTCACTATATTATTACAAACATGATTAACAAAGCGCAGGAATACAAAGATGTTGAACATGGTCAATTACCCAAAACTACTTGAACAAAAACAAAAAACAGCTAGGTTGAATTCCTTTAAGAAGAACAGGACAATACTGCACAGCAACAGGTGAAAGAAATAAGACCAAACAATCAGTCGTCAACGATATCTCGCCATTCTGGAAAGGCGATTGTTACAACGCTCCAATATCCCAGGCCAAGCAAGTGGGCACAGTAAGCAGCAGAGGCAGCCAACACAGCTGTTGTCAAAAAAACAAAAATGCATGACAGTTTTTTTTTTAGTATTTATATTATGGTTTCTTCTTTTTAAATGCTGGTAGCTCGCACCGGCTACACAATTGCTGGCACACGGTGCCAGCAATTTTCCAGCAAGGTGGACAGCCAATTCTTGGCTGTCCACCATGCTAAACTCTCCCTATAAATGGGAGAGTTTAGCAATTCATTTTCCATTGCAATTTTGAGAGAGTTTCTAAAATTTTGAGAGAGTTTTTGAGTGATTTGAGAGAATTGGGTGTATTGGGGTTTTGGGTTGTAAGGCTAAAACACTACAATACTTGTATTCTCCATTTTTAATAGTAAGAGATTCTTCTGTCTTCGCCCGTGGACGTAGGCTAAAAGCCGAACCACGTAAACTTGTCTTTGTCTTATTTTTATTTTCATTATTTTTCTCAATTTCGCTTTAGCTGCGACCCTGCATCACCCCTCAATTTCCCAACAAGTGGTATCAGAGCTTCTGGTTGAAGGAGGTCACTATTCACGTATACAGTTACTATTCACGTATACAGTTACTATTCATACATACGGTTACTGTTTATACGTACGGGTACTATTCACGTGAAACAGTGGGAACCGATCCTAGCAGAAAGCTGTTCGTGGTGAAAAGCAATGGCGGCAAAATACGAAGTTGAGAAGTTCAATGGAGGTAATTTTACATTGTGGAAAATGAAAATAAAGGCAATTTTAAGGAAAAACAAATGCTTAGAAGCAATTGATGAAAGACCAGCTGGTATCACTGATGATATCAAGTGGAATGAGATTGACGGTAATGCAGTTGCTGATCTGCATCTCGCACTTGCTGATAACGTGCTATCCAGTGTAGCGGAAAAGAAGACAGCAAAAGAGATCTGGGATACTCTCATAAAATTGTATGAGGCCAAATCTTTGCACAACAAGATCTTCTTAAAAATGAGATTATATACTCTTCGAATGGCAGGATCCACTTCAGTGACAGAGCACATCAACACGTTAAATACTCTATTTTCCCAACTCACTTCCTTGGGGCATAAAATAGAGGCAGATGAACGTGCGGAGATTTTACTTCAAAGCCTACCAGATTCGTATGATCAACTCATCATCAACTTGACGAATAATATCCTAACGGAATTCTTAGTCTTCGATGATGTTACAGCTGCTGTATTGGGAGAAGAACGAAGACGGAAAAATAAAGAAGACAAACAAGAATGTTCGCAGCAAGCAGAAGCTTTGACAATGATGAGAGGTAGATCAACAGTATGTGGCCCCAGTGGGAGTCAAAATCATGGTAGACCAAAATCCAGAAGTAAAAAGAACGTCAAATGCTACCATTGTGGCAAGAAAGGCCATCTGAAGAAGGATTGTTGGAGATTGAAGAAAAGTGCAGAGGACAAACCTCAAGGGAATATTGCAAGCACCTCAGATGATGGTGAAATTTTATACAGCGAGGCAGCAACAGTTGTTGAAAGCAGAAAACGGTTCTCTGATGTATGGCTCATGGATTCTGGAGCTACATGGCACATGACCTCTAAAAGAGAATGGTTCCATCAATATAAACCTATCTCTGGAGGATCTGTATATATGGGGGACGATCATGCTTTAGAAATTGCTGGAGTAGGATCCATCAAGATGAAGATGTACGATGGTACTGTTCGTATTATCCAGGAGGTGCGACATGTGAAAGGCCTCAAGAAGAATCTTTTGTCATTGGGACAATTAGATAACACTGGGTGTAAGACCCAAATTGAAAATGGGATAATGAAAATTCTCAAAGGCGTGCTTGTAGTAATGAAGGCAGAAAAGGTTGCTGCAAATTTGTACATGCTTAATGGAGAAACACTGCAGGAAGGAGATGCATCTGTTGCATCAACTAGTTCAGCAGAAGAGTCAACGATAATGTGGCATCGCAAACTGGGCCATATGTCAGAACGAGGTTTGAAGATTCTCTCTGATCAAAATTTACTTCCTGGGCTCAAATCGGTTCATTTACCTTTCTGTGAGCACTGTGTCACAAGTAAGTAGCACAGATTAAAGTTCAGCACATCCAGTTCTAGAAGTAAAGAAATTCTAGAATTGATCCACTCTGATGTTTGGCAAGCACCGGTGATGTCCTTAGGAGGAGCGAGATATTTTGTGTCATTCATAGATGATTACTCCAGGAGATGTTGGGTGTATCCAATCAAGAAGAAGTCATATATGTTTGAAGCTTTCAAAATATTCAGAGCGCGTGTAGAACTTGAATCAGAAAAGAAGATCAAGTGTTTAAGGACAGATAATGGAGGAAAATATACTGGTGAGGATTTTATTGCATTCTGTCAACAAGAAGGCATCAAGCGGCAATTCAGCATAGCTTACACGCCTCAGCAGAATGGAGTAGCAGAGCGGATGAACAGAACCTTGTTGGAGAGAACAAGAGCTATGTTGAGAACTGCAGGTTTAGCCAAGACATTTTGGGCAGAAGCAGTCAAAACCGCCTGTTATGTGGTAAATCGGTCACCATCAACAGCAATCGAGTTGAAGACACCGATGGAGATGTGGACTGGAAAACCAGGTGATTATTCTCACCTTCATACATTTGGAAGTCCTGTGTACGTGATGTATAATCCCCAAGAAACAACGAAGCTGGATCCAAAATCCAGAAAATGCCTTTTCTTGGGATATGCTGATGGAGTCAAGGGGTATTGCCTGTGGGATCCCACTACCCACAAGGTCGTCATCAGCAGAGATGTGATATTTGCAGAAGATAAACTGCAAAGGAATGATAAAGATGATAGCACAGTGAAGGAAAATCCAGATACTACAATGGTACAAATGGAAAATAATCAAGTACAAGAAGATTCAGATTCTCCTGAAGCAGCACCAGGGCACGAAGAACAAGAACCAGCAGAGTCTGAGGCTACAGATGATCGTCGATCAACTCGTGAGAGACGACCACCAGCGTGGCACTCGGAGTATGTCATGGAGGCTCATGTTGCATACTGCCTTCTAACAGAGGATGGAGAGCCAACAACTTTCCAGGAGGCTTCTAAAAGTCAAGATGTTTCTCTATGGATGACAGCAATGCAAGAAGAGATTGAAGCTTTGCATAAGAACAAAACATGGGAGCTGGTTGCACTGCCACGTGGAAGAAAAGCCATTGGAAACAAATGGGTCTACAAGATCAAACGGGATGGCAATGACCAAGTAGAGCGGTATCGTGCGAGATTGGTGGTGAAAGGTTATGCTCAGAAAGAAGGTATTAACTTTAATGAGATATTTTCCTCTGTGGTTCGACTCACGACAGTCAGAATAGTCTTGGTAATGTGTGCTACATTTGACTTACATCTAGAACAGCTAGATGTGAAGACAGCTTTTCTTCATGGAGAACTTGAAGAAGAAATTTATATGCTCCAACCAGAAGGTTTTAAAGAAGAAGGAAAAGAGAACTTGGTTTGCAGGTTGAACAAATCTCTGTACGGTTTCAAATAGGCGCCGAGGTGTTGGTACAAGAGATTTGATTCCTATATCATCAGCCTTGGATACAACAGACTTAGTTCAGACCATTGTACATACTACAAAAGGTTTGAAGATGATAATGATTTCATTATTTTACTGTTGTACGTGGATGACATGTTGGTGGCAGGCCCAACAAAGATCGAGTCCAAGAATTAAAGGCACAGTTGGCTAGGGAATTTGATATGAAGGACTTGGGACCAGCAAACAAGATTCTAGGGATGCAAATTCACCGAGACAGAAATAACAGGAAGATTTGGCTTTCTCAGAAGAACTACTTAAAGAAAATCTTGTGGCGCTTCAACATGCAAGATTGTAAGCCAATTAGTACCCCACTCCCTGTTAATTTCAAGTTATCCTCTAAGATGTGTCCTAGCAAAGAAGCAGAGAGGAATGAGATGTCTCGAGTACCGTATGCATCAGCAGTGGGAAGTTTAATGTTCGCTATGATTTGTACCAGACCAGACATTGCACAAGCAGTGGGAGCAGTTAGTAGATACATGGCGAATCCTGGTAGAGAGCATTGGGGTTGTGTCAGGAGGATCCTTAGATACATTAAGGGTACCTCAGATGTTGCTTTATGTTACGGAGGATCAGATTTTATTGTTAAGGGCTATGTGGATTCAGATTTTATTGTTAAGGGCTATGTGGATTCAGATTTTGCAGGAGATCTTGATAAAAGAAAATCCACTACTGGCTATGTGTTTAAACTTGCAGAAGGAGCTGTAAGCTGGGTTTCGAAACTGCAAACTGTTGTGGCATTATCTACTACAGAAGCAGAATACATGGCAGCTACACAAGCTTGCAAGGAAGCAATTTGGATACAAAGATTACTGGAGGAGCTCGGGCACAAGCAAGAGAAAGTTGAATTGTTTTGTGACAGTCAGAGTGCCTTGCACATTGCAAGGAATCCAGCTTTTCATTCAAGAACGAAGCACATAGGTGTTCAATATCACTTTGTTCGTGAAGTGGTAGAAGATGGAAGTGTGGATATGAAAAAAATTCATACAGATGATAACCTTGCAGATGTGATGACCAAGCCCATCAATACCAACAAGTTTGTATGGTGTAGATCCTTGCATGGCCTAGCAGACACGTAGGCAACATGGCATTGGCGAAGAAGAAAGAATGGTGTGGAGAATTGATTGATTCTCAATCAAATCTCCAAGTGGGAGAAATGCTGGTAGCTGGCACACAATCTCCAAGTGGGAGAAATGCTGGTAGCTGGCACCGTGTGCCAGCTACACAATTGCTGGCACACGGTGCCAGCAATTTTCCAGCAAGGTGGACAGCCAATTCTTGGCTGTCCACCATGCTAAACTCTCCCTATAAATGGGAGAGTTTAGCAATTCATTTTCCATTGCAATTTAGAGAGAGTTTCTAAAATTTTGAAAGAGTTTTTGAGTGATTTGAGAGAATTGGGTGTATTGGGGTTTTGGGTTGTAAGGCTAAAACACTACAATACTTGTATTCTCCATTTCTAATAGTAAGAGATTCTTCTGTCTTCACCCGTGGACGTAGGCTAAAAGCCGAACCACGTAAACTTGTCTTTGTTTTATTTTTATTTTCATTATTTTTTTCAATTTCGCTTTAGCTGCGACCCTGCATCACCTCTCAATTTCCCAACATTAAATACGTGCATTAACATGATGAAAAAAAAAGAAAAAGAAAAAAGAGAAGTGCTTATAACTCGGTTTAAATTTAAAATAAACGAGACCGTTAATTGATCATGAAAATTGAATTAGATAGAATATAGGTAATCTAAAAATATATAAACTGACATAGAAAGTGCCCCAACACAACAAGCTTCGCAGTTGCACTCAGCATCGTCAGCCGGTGGCAGAGTCTGATTTCCTTCTCTCTCTGAATGCCCTTCTTGTGCCAGCAGCGGCATCTTTTGTTGTGTCTCTGAATTACTCATATTTTAGCTCTCAGAATAAGTTCACACCAGTAACGGTGAATGAAGTTCATATAGTATTTATACCTATACTAAATAATCAATTATCTTCCATACATATAGTAAAAGTTCAACTTGCTCTTTCTTTTATTTTTTTAAAAAAATAATAATTATTTTTATTATTATTATCATTATTAATTCTAATGTTCATGATTATATTATATGTCTTACCAACTACTGTAAACTATTAATTTAATGTTCTTATATTTTTTTAATAAAAAAAATTAAATTTGGAGAGAGCCAAGAGATTACCTGTATTAGTTAAGTTGCAAGAATGACATCAAATATTTTAGAGTAGCAATCAATTACTCCCTTCCAAATTATAAATTACTCAAAAAAAATTTATTGTTTCATATTACTAAAAAAATATCATTTATATTATTGAGCATTATAAATATTCAAAAGAGGGGCAACATATAATTTTCCAGTATTTTATCGGACGTTGGTTACGTTTGATTAAGTTTAAATATTGAGCATTTGGTGCATTAAGCTTGACACAGACACGTACACGTTGATCTATTAAAATATTGAGCACGGCGGCCATAATGGCAGATATTCGAGCATAATCTCTTCCAGATTCTGTCGTGTCATCTCACTTTTCTGTCACTGAAACTTTCGTTTAGTACTTGGAGGTGCAGCAAAGAATTCCTGATGGTAAAATTCAGCTAGCTAGACTATATATTTTTAATAATTACCAATGAGCTTATCAAGTTAATGATTGGAAAAAAGTCCACCAAACAACTCCACCAATATGTTGTTTAAGGGTAAAGATATTTAAAGTTGCAACATTGCAAAAATTACCTCTTTGATTTTGATAACTCCTTAAATTTTTAAAAAAATACTGTTTTTCTGCAAATAAAAACACTTGGATGAGAGTGTTTTAAAGACAAACATAAGCGTGATGAATACTTTCGATACAACTAAGTATAATTTAATAGAATTGAATTATAGATCCGTATGTGTTTGAATAGTGAATGTGTCTCTAAATAATGAATTGAATGGATGTGAATGTGAATGTGATGAATTGAATGAGATTAGGATTAAATGAATGTGAGTGTGTATCTATAGGCAACGTTTAAGTCAATATTTGACTAAAAGTGGGGATGCTCTATGTGGGAGTATTTCAAAAACAAGCACAAGAGTGGTGAATACTTTTGGATGCAATTAAGTATAATTTAATGGAATTGAATTATATATCCGCATGTGTTTGAATATTGAATGTATATTTGAATAATGAATTGAATGAATGTGAATGTGATGAATTTAATGAGATTATAATCGAATAAATGTGAGTGTGTATTGTTGGTGTGATTAATTGAATCGAAAATAAATTGTGAGCAATGTTCCATATTTATTTATAGTGTACAAATTCTAATCATTATCAAAAGATGAATTAGGATTTAAGTAGAATTTTTCTACTTGTGAGAAATTATTTTTTATATAGAACAATAATTAATTAATTAAAATTTAAATAAAATTAAAATTTTAATATATTTCTATCTCTCATGATACCCATGACTCGTCTGTAGAATACATGGGCTAATGGGTTTGGTACCCAAAAAATTAGATTCGAAATTTAGGTTAAGTCTTATCATAAGTTAGGCCATGTGCGAGCAATTTGAGCTTTGTAGATAATGAGACCAATAAATATTCTTCATAAGTGAAGAAATGTATCATTTTAAACAAAGTATTCACATATACCCCTTTGCTTTCTAACTAATGAGTGCATCATGTATTATGCTTCTCGTTTCTTCTTATGGTGTTACTATCTTCAGTTGACACCTCTTTTGAAAGTTAGAGATGTTTTCGGTTGCAAAAACAGATGCGTATAGGAGCATTTCTGAGCTTCCAATTTGCTTTGCATACTTTTCCCAATAATTAACATTGTGTAAAGCTAAACAGTTGTATTCTTATAGATAAAACACAAAGCTTGAGACTTTTAGCTTTTTGCTGCAAATAATTTGCTAAAACTTGAAATACCCAAGTTCACAAAGAGAAATAGTACATAATAACACAGCATTACATTACATAAAGTAGGAGGAAGGGAAATAGCAACTAAATTAACATCCGAAGCATCATCCCGGAAACGATGCCGCTTCGGAGGAGCCAACGCCCCATTATTAGACATTCCAAGCAAATAACATCGGTTAGTCAAGACAGCCGAAGCAACAGTTGAACAAAAGAGCACTGTAAACGAAAATTGAAATACAATCTCAATAATCATCTTAACTAATTTCACAAAATAATAATAATAATAATTATAAACAAACAATCGTTTCCTCTTAAAATATTCTGTAAATTAACATTTCATTTTAGCAGGTCTCGGTGTAAATTTCAAACAAAAAATTAATAAACTTACAGTGGATATATAAAACAACAAAGGGGAAGACAGGGTGCCAAGAATTCTGGAGTAATCAACTCTCCACGACGTTGTTGCGCCATCTTATCTCTTTCCGTCTATGAAACTTTTACCTGGTACTTGAAAATGCAAACAATATCTACGCGACTAAATAATTACTCTATCGTAGACGTAGACTTGCTCTTTTGTTTTGGTCTTTTAATTTACTTTAAAAGTTTAATATTTACGCAAGTTAACCAACTACAGAAGTTTTATATTTTATCTAATTAAAGTGATGGTTAATAAGCAAATTATTAACATAGCTGTCACTTATGGATCAGAATCTTCTACACAAGTAAATACAGTTTAATGGTGTTCTTGAACTATATATATAAATAAATGATCATGTGGCCTACCTATTTTCCTATATAATAAAAAATACTGCTACATATTATTATTTAATAAATACATAATTTTTTATAATTTTTACAAAATTTATAATTTTGACGCCAAGTTGAAGATCGACATTATATATTGTTATATAATTACAATTTAGTGGGTTATTTTTTATATATTAACCCCAAGTTGAAGTTGTTAGTAGTATATATATTTTTCTTCAACGTCAACATTGTTTGTTGCGCCAAGAAACGTTCAAACAACAATTAGCACTATTACTAATTATTATGCGGACAATCAATAATGCTAGTCATACTACAACGAGGCAACCAAACATCCAACAATATGCAAAAAAGGAAAGAACACCAAGTTTAACGAGGTTCGGTAATATTACCTACGTCCTCGGGCGCCGCTAGAACAAATCCACTATCTTCAAGAGAAGTTACAAAGTTTTTGGGCCACAATACAAAATCCCTAACTATTAGGTCAAACTGCAAATACCCAAGTAGTAGGGCTAATACTGTAATTACCCAAACAATAGGGTATTACTACAAATGCTCAAAAATAAAGGAAAATTTTGAATTCTTACAACTTTCAAGGGCTTAAATGTAAAACCCTTGAACTATGAGGTTCTCATAAAGAGATCCTACAAATAGAGGGGGAGAAGAGAAATATTCCAAAAGATACACTTAATCTCAATGAGGGCCTTGCCTTATATAGGCCTACCAAAACACCTCCATGCCATCTCCCACCAATGTGGGATTGGCTCAATTTGGCATATAAGTCAATTTTCAACAAATCTCCCCCTTGGCGAATATACCAATCCCCCACAAAGTTTCATTTTTTCAAAAAATTCTCTATCCAAAACAGCGCCTCCAATTTTGCGCCCAATGGCGCTATCAAACTCGAACTATATTGATCAAGTCCAAACAATGATTGAACTTGATCGCTGTCACCACTTTAGTCAACATATCTGCGGGATTCTCGGCAGTCCCAATCTTCTGAAGTAAGATTCTTCATTCACTAATGATCTCCCGCACAAAATGATACCGAACATCAATATGCTTCGTTCAAACATGATATACTGGATTTTTCGCTAAATGAATAGCACTTTGACTGTCAGAATAAACATGAATTTTCTTCTGACCAATTCCCAACTCATCTAGCAATCCCTGTAACCAAATAGCTTCCTTCACAGCCTCTGTAACTGCCATGTACTCTGCCTCTATAGTAGACAAAGCAACTGTAGACTGTAAAGTAGACTTCCAACTCACAGGTGCTCTTGCAATAGTAAACACATAACCGGTTGTTGACCGACGTTTATCCAAGTCACCAGCATAATCAGAATCAACATAACCGACAAGACATTGATCACATGTATCATCTCTCTCAAATACTAAACCAACATCTACGGTCTTCAGTAAATACCGTAAAATCCATTTCACAGCTTGCCAATGTCCTTTACTAGGATCATGCATGTATCTGCTCACTACTCCAACTGCATGTGAAATATCAGGTCTCGTACACACCATAGCATACATTAGGCTACCAACTGCATTATCATATGGAACTCGAGACATATACTCTCGTTCCTCATCTGAACTAGGAGATAAAGATGCACTGATCTTCATATGAGCAGTAAATGGGGTACTTATAGGTTTTGATTCCTCTGAAATGCCAAAACGTTGTAATACCTTCTTCAGATATTGCTTCTGAGTCAAATAAATTTTGCCTCTTTCTCTATCCCTGCTAATCTTCATGCCTAGTATCTTTCTAGCTTCACCCAAATCTTTCATCTCAAACTCTCTGTTCAATTGAATCTTCAATTTTTTAATTTCTTCGACATTCGTTGAAGCTATCAACATTTCATCGACATACAAGAGTAGATAAATGAAAGAACCATCATGTAGCCTCTGAAAATACACACAATGGTCAAATTTACTTCTTGTGTACCTCTGACCCATCATAAACCGATCAAATCGCTTATACCACTGCCTCGGTGATTGTTTCAAACCATAAAGCGATCTTTTCAGTTTGCAAACCAATTTTTCCTTACCAGCAACTTTGAATCCCTCTGGCTGAGTCATATAGATTTCCTCTTCCAAGTCACCATGTAAAAATGCAGTTTTTACATCGAGTTGAACTAGTTCTATATTTAACTGAGCTATTAAGGCCAATAAAATTCTAATGGAAGAATGTTTCACAACTGGAGAAAATACCTCATTGTAGTCAATTCCTTCCCTCTGTGCATAGCCTTTAGCCACCAACCTTGCCTTGTAGCGAACATCTTTCTTATCAGGAAATCCATCTTTCTTTGCATATACCCATTTGCACCCAATTGCCTTCTTACCCTTTGGTAGTTGAGCTAGCTCCCAAGTTTCATTCTTCTGAAGAGACTGCATCTCTTCCTTCATAGCTGTCTTCCACTGATCAACTTCAGAATAGCTGACTGCCTCTCTATAAGTAGAAGGAACATCATCATCTACAACTGGAAGTGCGTAGGCCACCATATCAACAAATTGAGCAGGTCTCCAAATCTCACGTCTTGGCCTATTTACTGCAATAGTTTCTTGTTGCTGTTGAGGTTCATGAGTAAAACCTTCTCCATCATCTCCCAAAATCACCTCTGTCCTGGGAGTACCATTATCTGTCTTTACAGATCTAACCGAGTTTAATGTAGTTGTTTCCAACTCCACCTGCTGCTGAGTACGCTCCACCTGTTGCGGAGTACTATTCACTATTGTCTGGTTTTCTGATTTCTTCAACATAGAAGACTCATCAAATGTTACATCTCTACTCGATACAATCTTCCTCGAACTCGGACACTAAAGACAATATCCTTTCACTCCTGAAGAAAATCCCAAGAAAATTACTTTCTTAGCTCTGGAATCTAGATTCGATTCTTTCATATGATAATATGCAATGGAACCAAATACATGTAAAGAATCATAATCAGAAACAGGTTTTCCAGACCAAACCTCCAATGGAGTTCTATCACCAATAGCAGCTGATGGTAGACGATTAACGAGATGACACGCATAAATCACAGCCTCAGCCCAAAACTCTTTACCCAATCTCGCATTAGACAACATACACCGAACTTTCTCCAGCAATGTCCGGGTCATGCGTTCTGCCACCCCATTCTGTTGCGGTGTACCTCTCACAGTAAAATGACGTATAATACCATCATCTTGACACAACTTCAAGAACTGATCACTGCAATACTCACCACCATTGTCTGTTCTGAGATGCCTGATTTTCCTGCCTGTTTGTGTCTCAATCATCTTTTTCCATTTAAGGAAAGCACTAAGTACATCATCTTTGGATTTCAAAACGTATACCCAAGTTCTTCTGGAAAAGTCATCAACAAAAATAACATAGTAGCGCAAACCTCTCATAGATGTAGTCTGAGAAGGTCCCCATACATCTGAGTGAACATAATCAAGAATACCCTCGGTATTATAAATAGCGGTGCCAAACTTCACTCTCTTCTGCTTTCTCAGAACACAATGCTCACAAAATTCTAGCTTGCAAGTCTTCGCACCTTTCAATAAGCCTCTTTTCACTAAACTGAATAAGGCTTTCTCACCTACATGCCCCAACCGCATATGCCATAATCTAGTGATCTCTGAATCTGCATCATTATCAGAAACCATAGCCGCTGATCCAATCACTGTACTACCATTGTAGTAATACAAATTGTTCCTCCTAGTGCCTTTCAATGTCACAAGAGCGCCTGAAGTGACCTTCAGAATTCCATCTCGTATAGATACAGTACAGCCTTTAGATTCCAAGGCTCCCAAAGAGATGAGATTCTTCCTCAACTTCGGTATATACCGAACTTCTGTCAGAACTCTAGTTGATCCATCATCATTTTTCAACCGGATTGAACCTATCCCAGCAGTATGACAACTATCATTATTGCCCATATACACAACTTCACCATTAAGCTCTTCAAACTTAAAAAACCATTCCCGATGTGGACACATATGATAAGTACAACCCAAATCCATAATCCATTCGTCAGAACGAGATGTGGATTACTAACCACTTAAACAAAAATCTGACAAACTATCGTCGCTTACGCTCTCAACAACACATGCATCAGAAATAGACATATCTTTTTCTTTCTTTTTCAACTTTGGACAATCTTTCTTCCAATGCCCTTTCTCCTGACAAAAGGCACACTCATCTTTTCCTACTCTACCCCTCGACTTAGATTTTCCCCTTTTTCCCGATTTTCTACTCTGACTACGCCCTCTCACTGTCAATGCTTCTACCGATTTTCTCTCTGATCCTTTCTACGAATTTTATAGTTTGTCAAAGAAGAAAAAACTTCTTCAAATGATAATTTATCCTTTCCATGAATGAGAGTAATACATAAATGATCTAATTCATCCGGAAGAGAACCAATCAATAGCATAGCCTTTATTTCATTTTTGAAGGTTTCCTCTAAATTTAATAAATCAGCAATTAACTTATTAAATTCATCAATATGAGAACTGATACTCGTACCTTGTCTCAACTGAAGACGAAACAATCTTTTCAATAGATACAACCTGTTCTCATTGCTTTTCTTCATATACTTGTTCTCCAGGGCCTTCCATAATACATTGGCAGACTTTTCTCTGATGAACGGATACTTCTGCTCTCTACATAGACAAGAACGAATCAACCCACAAGTTTTATATTAAGTCTGTCCCAGTCTGTCTCCTTGATATCTTCTGGTTTTGTTTCTTCCAGAACTATATCTAAGTCTTGCTGACACAATCCATCCAACACCTCACTTTGTCATAAGCCGAAATTATTCCGACCATCAAAATTTTCCACATCTATTTTTGCACTAGACACTGCCACTGTCCTCATCGATGTAGATGATGATGATGCCATAGCCACCTCGCACAAATGAGCTCGATACACAATATCACAAATAACCAAGCTCCACCAAATAATTATATCCAACAACTAGCAATTCAAGAATTCGCCAACTCAGAATAGTAGTAAGTGCTCAATAGAAGATAGCCACTCACTGTCCTAAACCTGGGGCTCTGATACCACTTGTTGCGCCAAGAAGCGTTCAAACAACAATTAGCACTATTACCAATTATTATACGGACAATCAATAATGCTAGTCATACCACAACGAGGCAACCAAACATCCAACAATATGCAAAAAAGGAAAGAACACCAAGTTTAACGAGGTTCGATAATGTTACCTACGTCCTCGGGCGCTGCTAGAACAAATCCACTATCTTCAAGAGAAGTTACAAAGTTTTTGGGCCACAATACAAAATCCCTAACTATTGGGTCAAACCGTAAATACCCAAGTAGTAGGGCTAATACTGTAATTACCCAAACAATAAGGTATTACTACAAATGCTCAAAAATAAAGGAAAATTTTGAATTCTTACAACTTTCAAGGGCTTAAATGTAAAACTCTTGAACTATGAGGTTCTCATAAAGAGATCCTACAAATAAAGGGGGAGAAGAGAAATATTTCAAAAGATACACTTAATCTCAATGAGGGTCTTGCCTTATATAGACCTATCAAAACACCTCCATACCATCTTCCACCAATGTGGAATTGGCTCAATTTGACATATAAGCTAATTTTCAACATTGTTCATGTCATCTCATATTAATTTTAAGGGTTTATAATTAGCGACTCAGTAGCTACCTCAAATATCTATTTTTTAAAGATGTGTGAACATTCAATAAGAATTTGATAATTCTTTAATTTTCAATAATAATCTAACAGGAAGCATTGAGTTGTCCATGTTAGTTAAGAATAGGGAGATGGAGGGGCTTATAAGGAGGAAGGGTCAGTCTACTTCATAGATTAGTGTAAGTTGAATATCTAGATCTTAAGTTTAAGTCTTAACCTTTCAACAATTGGTATTAAAGTAAATCCTAGTAATCAAAATATGGATGGACTCAAAAGTTTACTCAAACGAGTCAGTGCTACTCTCCCACTGACAAGGTTTCGTCTAAGAGTGGATTGTTCAGTTGTCCCTCGTACAAGTTCTAGACAAAATAGTCGACGTTGCTCTTCACCAACGAGGTTTAGCGAAATAGATTAGTCTACTATACCTGGATTCTAAGCCTCAAACCTCCCAACAAAAGCGGTCGTATTCAAATTTTCTTGAACATGATCAAACAAGAATCATTTAATCCTAGTAATCATCCAACCCTCGCGTGCCCTGAGTGAAAAATAAAACAAGATACAAAAAAAAAAAAAAAGAATTAGTCCATAAATATTGACGCCACGTTGTCATTAAATATATTTAACTTCAACGTCATGTTAATTTTGTAGGTTTATTTTCTATCATCAATTGGCTGTGAGAATTAAGAAATATAATCAGCAACTCAGCGGCCACCTCCTAGCGTCAAAACGAAAAGAGTAGTTGGGTTTACGTGAGTATTATGTGTTTTCTTAGTTTCTTTATACCTTGTTCAGTCTAATTTGGTCATATGTAAATTGTAATCCTTACCTATTATGAACGTCCGCATATTTTAAAACACGACTAATTAATCTCTTTCTTTTTTCACTGTCAACAATCTTGAACATACACTCGAAACTTATCAAATCAGTCGAGAATTTATCTTTGTTTATTTTTAAAATACGACTAAAACAAATTTTATATCCAACTATATACACATAGCATTGCTCCTTTTTCTTCCTTACGGTGTTCTGATCTTTATCTTTATTTCTTCAATTCCAGTGTCTAAAAGAAAATAGAGATGAGTTAAAGATAATTAAAAGGCAAAAAGAAAAAAGATGTGGATTGGGCTACCAAAGGACATTTTCGCTTTATTTCCTTTTTTAAAAAAATAATTTGGAGGGAGCCCAAAATTCAATACTTTGTATTCTCAAAATTGTAACAATGACTTGCAATATTTTATCAGATGTTCATATGTTTGATTAAGTATATATAATATTAAGATTTGGTACAATAAGGTTGACAAAGACATGTTGCTTTTGTTAAAAAATGACTTCTACTGGAAGAATCAAATAACCTGTCATTGTTCATGCATTTGATTATATAAGACATTAGCTTGTCCAATTGATTATTAATGTTTCATGAATTCAAATTTCTAAAAACTACAAGAAGACATCAATTAGGCACTGAATTTATGCAACGAGACAACGTCGAAATCTAAATTTCATTTAAGCCATCATCTTGAAAATGAAGTTTCGACATAAAGATATGTATAAACTATAAAGATGGATGTAATACTTTGTATTCAACAATTTTTCAATGAGTAATTCTTGCTTTCTAATTTAAGCTCTAGTTTTAATTCCTAAGATGGCAGAGGCTATTTCTATTGATTAATTCAAACTAATTACTTTGTCGAATTTTTTCTTTAAGATTATCACCAAGATCATTGTAGATAGATTGGTTGGTTTGATGCCTAGGTTAGGCTCCAATAATCAAATGGCATTTATTCGTGGAAAATAAATTTATGATTGTATATTTATGGTTTCTGAGAGCATCAATCTCCTGGATAGAAAAGTGTACGACAATAACATAGATATTAAGCTGGACATCTTTAAGGCTTTTGATACTATTAACTGGTAATTTCTACTTCAAGTGCTAACTAGCTATGGCTTCAATAGATCGGTTGAAATTCTATAATTCTCCATTCTGTTCGTCTTTTCATTATGATTAATGGTTCTCCGAAAGGTTTTTTCAGATGTGGTAAGGGTGTTCACCAAGGAGACCCTTTATCTCCCTTGTTCTTTTGTCTTGTAAAGGATGCTTTATCAAGGGGCATTCAGCATTTAGTTGATAACAAGCTTCTTTCTCTAATTTCAGCCCTTAAGAGATTGTACAATCCCATCCCATATATTTGTTATGCAAATGATGTCTTTCTTTTTTGCAGAGGTGATAGTATTTCTCTTCAATCCCTCATAGGATTTATTGAGCTGTATAGTATAGCCTCAGGTCAAGTTATTAACAAAGAGAAGAGCCAATTCTATAAATGAAAGCATGGAGCCCATTGTAGTTAGAACATTACAAACTATTTGAGGTTCTCTCAAGGTAATTTTTCTTTCATATACTTAGGGGTTCCTATTTTTTTCGTGGATGTCAACAAAGAAATTATTTACAAATTTTGGCGGATAAAGCAAATGCTAGGTTCAGCGGCTAAAAAGGGAAGATCATTTCTATGGCATGTAAAATTGAATTAGTTCGCATAGTATTCCAAACCACTCTCCTCCATAGCTTTAAGGTTTATCTTTGGCCAGCTTCTCCTTTGAAATGTTTGCATGGTTGGGCTCATAATTTTGTTATATCTAGTGATCATTGTTCTTATAAGATGGCCCCGATGTCTTGGAATCATCTTAGCAAACCAAAAAAAGTGGGTGGGGTAGGTCTTCACAGGTTGGATCTTTTAAACAGAGCTTGTCTTCTTAAATCACTTTGGAATATTCATCAAGAGAACATGATTTATTCAATCTTTCTGAAAAATCAATACAATTTTAATGATGCAAGCAAGAGCAATATTTGTTCTTTTGTTTGGAAAGGTTTTTAATTTGTTTTACACATTTTTCTTAATGGGACAAAATGGATCATTAGTGATAGATCTTCTATCAACTTTTGATTTGATAAATGGTTAGATGAACCCATCTTTTCATGAGAAAGTTAGAGAATTACAGGCTTGAAATGCAAGGTAAAAGATGTGATTGTGGAGGGTCGATGAAAGATATTACACTCCTTTTACTCGGTCTTTCCGCATTTAGAGGATTTGATTAAGGACATTATTCTTCCAGTTAAAAGTAAGCCAGGCAAATTAACTTGGATTTCTACCAGAGATGGGACTTTGACTCCTAAATATAGCTATTATTTTATGAGTAATCAAGTGGTTACTAAATCTCCCTTCTTGTCTCTTTGCATGGATTCTATCTACCCAAAATCTCAGTATTCATATGTCACATGTTACAGAACACTCTTCCCATGATGTTTTATGGTTTCAGGACGTCTATGTTGTGACAATATGTTTCTTTTGCCTTTCTACTTCTGAATCAATGGACCATCTTTTTGTCTCCTACCCCTTCGTCCATAAAATTTAGAGTTGATTTATACAACTTTTTAAACAAAATCTTCCTCTGATTTCAACCATCATGGAGTTTTAAAAAATGATCTTATCTAAGTCATTCAGTCCTCAACTACTAAATCTCTAGCGGTTTTCTACAACATATTTATTTTATTTGATTTGAAAATGTTAAAAATGTTGAAACTGTCGAAAGTTTGATAAGAAAGGTTTAAGTTGGGATGGTGTTTAAGTGGATTGCCTCCTTTATATTCATTACTTTACTACTTTTTTCCAGATTATATCTCTTTTAGAGAAGACAATGCTATCTCAGACCAATTGGGTGTTTCTTGTAATCTAAGATCGGTACCAAAACTTTTAGTCCTATTCTACAACCCTCCTCCTCATGGCTAGATGAAAATCAATATAGATGGTCTATCAAAAGGCAATCTAGGTAAATAAGCTACTGAGGGCATCAGAAATTAGCATGGATCTTTCTTAGGCAGTTTCTCTTGTCCTCTTCGAATGAAAACGGCCTATTTTGTAAAAATCATGAATGTAATCTTAGTTATAGAAATTTCCTATTAAAAAGGGTGGAACCATATTATAATGGAATGTGATATGTCTCTGGTTACCCAACTGCTTTCTAATCCTCAATCTTCACCTCCGTGGAATCTTTACAATTGATGGGATCGTTGTAGGGATTATCTATCTCTTTCACCATTCAGGTTTAATCACATTTTTCAAAGAAATAATGAAGTTGCTGATAAGCTAGCAAATATAGGACTTCAATTTAATGATTTTACTTGGTGGATGTGATTCCCACGGGCAATAATCTCTTTCCTTTCTAGACAATGAAATGGGTTACCTATTTATAGATTTCATTAATCATCTTGTCAAGTGTATGAAGTTCTAATCTTTCGATATTATCATTATTTTCTTCCTTGAGTTCTTTGCAGGGTCAAGCTTTTCACGTCCCCCGTGTTTGTATCATTTTCTCCATTTCATTTTTAATAAAAATTTCTCTTAATTAAAAAAACTATAAAGAAAAGTTGATTGTTTCTCCGTTCATTTTTTTATGGGAAAATGACATTTTAGTCTTTTATTTTATGGGTATATACCAACTTAGTCCCCCATCTTCCAATAATTACCACGTTAATCTCTGTCGTTAGAAGATTGCTGTTAAATGGTTCTCTTCAAAGGCAAAATAGTACTTTATTATTTTTAAAAGAAAGCTACCAAATGTCAATTTAAAAAGTAAAAACAAATGACATGTGTCATAAAATTATAAGTTCATGATGACACGTGTCATCATTTAATTGTTAGTATTTATAATAAATATATTTTTTTGAAAAAATAAATGTTTTTAAAAGTAAATTAATAAATATATATTTTAAATAAAAATAATTTATTACAAATGACACGTGTCTTCATGTAATTGGTTGATATTTGTAATAGTATATTTTTATAAGAAATAAATATATTTAAAAGTAAATTAATAAATATATTTTTGATAATATATTTTTAAGGAATAAATTTTTTTAAAAGGACACGTGTCATAATATGATTAGTTACAAATTACACATGTCAACATGTCATTAGTTGATATTTTTAATAATATATGTTTTCAAGAAATTAACATTTTTAAAAGTAAATTAACAATTATATTTCTAATAAAAGGACACGTGTCATAATACGATTAGTTACAAATGACAAATGTCATCATGTACTTGCATCGCCTCCACCTATGAATAGATTTGCAGTCACCCTGTCTGCAAGTGGGGGCGGTTGAATTTATGGTTGCTGATTCTTTGACAAAAGGCATGCCACTGTTGAGATTCAAGGATCATGTAAAGATATGACTTGATTCCGTTATGTAATTTTTGTTATATGAACAGTATTATTTATATGAAACTCCTATATGCTTGTGATGTTTTCTCATATTTTGTACACATTCATTTACTTTTGAGAAAAATCACTGCTGATTGGATCAAGAATAAACATAGGGTTTATTCATTAAGTTGTATTATTAAATGTGGACTAAGTTTTAAGAAATATTATGAATTGTAATATATAGGAGATAATACTCGTTTTTAGAGAATCTATCACTATGATTCATTTATTTATTTTTTAAGTATGAAAATTGATGAATTTTCATATTGCATTGGGCATATGGACCAAGTGGGATAATGTTAGTTTTTCGCGTTCTCATTAAGTGGTCTATAGCAACTGCCCATAACTTCTATATCTTGCGGTAACTGCCATTAAAACTATTAACTGTTGATGGAACAAGTCGATAGTTGGTTAATATATACGGTTTTGGTCCCTAAACTCTACACACTGGCAATCTCATTTTTTAGAATTAAACACCATCATAGACAATTTGTGGAGAGCTTAGAAGAACCAAAGGGACGTTTAAGCTTGCTGCTCATTACATATGGCATCAATGGTCGCAAGGTAGTAAAAATCTTGGTTAAATTTTCGTATTTGATTGTTTATGCACGAAGATCATGTTTAAGGTTGTTTACATATAAGACTCATCAGTGGATATATAGGTCATAGTTTTACTTCGAGTAAACGATCTCTCTCTGTGTTTTTTTCTTCTTCTTTTTTTAGGCAAATGTAAAATAAGTTGTGTAAATTATTTCTTTTTTTTTTTTTTTGAAGCAAGAATAACGCATTACTCAAACAACTCTAGGAGGGGGTAAATCCTCCAATGCAAGATCTGAAATCAAGCTAGGCACACTCATGCCTCACCGAATCTGAAACAGAAAATAAGGCCATCCTAGAAAGTTCAGGTGCAACTTTATTTGCACCTCTAGGGTTGTGTAAATGATTTCCATAACAACGAAGTAGGAAATAAAATATTTATTTCGATACATGATCTTCAAATTCAATTCACCGAAGCTTGAAATTCATTAATTAACATGACAAGTGCTTATTAAAATTAGAAAAGCACGGAAGTTCATAAAATAGTACATAACAGCATTACATAAAACAGAACAAAGGAAACATATAATCAACTAATGGTAAAAATCACATTCCGAGAATAACCCAGTAAACGATGTCCTCAAGATAGCCGAAGCAACAGTTGAACAAAAACAAGCTACATACACACCCACACACACACACACACACACACACACACACACATATATATATATAAGGATAGGAAAGCTTGTGAGGGAGCTTCGCGCGCGCACACACACACACACAAACATATATATATATATATAAGGATAGAAAAGCTTGTGAGGGAGCTTCACGGAAAATTTTATGCAAATAAATAATTAGCAAATTTATGGGTTGATAAGGTGAATGGTAATTCAAGCCAATGATAATATGTAGTAGACCATCGGTGATAAAAATAATTAACAAAACTTATAGTTATGGATTAAGATTCTTTTTTAATTTAAATTTTGTTACATAAATAAATAGAGAATAGTGATTGGTCATTAATAAAATTTAAATAAAAACACACAACAACAACAATAATGTAGAATTTGACTAATACAAGCTGTTTGATGGTTTATTTATAATATAAAAAATAACCCAAAAAATATTTAAGTGGAAGACAAAAAGGGATTTGGTGCCATTTACTTTTAATTGTTTTTATTCCATTTGGTACACAAAGACAAAAAGGGATTTGTTGTATTGTTTTCAAAAAAAAAAAATACATAGTAAATAAAAAAATTTAAAATCCAAAAGTCAATTATCTGAGGGTTGATGGATATATATGTCTAGACATGGTTACCTTCTTTCTTTTATTTTTATTATTCTATTTTTAGTTATGCAAGGAATTCATAAACAATATTTTTTTCAATGTTTTTTAATTATATAAGTGAATCTCATTAATAGAAAAAAAAAAAACTCGATATGTGCCTATGCAATGGAGGATTCAAAAAGTTTTATTAACTAAAATGAATATATTTATATAAAAAAAATCGTAATTTTTTAAAAGAATTATGCACTATTAAAATTGTTGCTTTTGAATGTAATTTTCAATTTTTTCTGAGAATATTTGGAGAAAACATTCCTTAAAATTAATAAAATTTGTAATTTAGACTAACCCAACCAAGTAATTTGACTTGCTCACCAACCATAAGTTAACATGGATTCTATAAGCGGATGTGCCGTTTGGTTAACATTTTTACTAATTATTTTTTTGTTTGATAAGCACGTTATTGATTAGAAATGTCTTTAATTTTAATACCTCTAGATTAAAGAACATTTATCAAACGCTAGCAACATCATGGAAACATTATTCTTTTCAATTATAGTCATTTTAAAATTTTAAAAAAGAATAAAAATAAATTTATTTCACACTTTTAGATTACGCAATTGTTTTACAATTTTTATTAAAAAAACTATAGCAGGTGTTAGCTCTTATTATGTCCAGTTGGTATTTTTTTCTTGCTCATCTATCCTAAGTCCTAACTACTGCATATATTTGGGAGTTTTTTTTTATATATAAACAATCTTTCAAGGCTTTCGTCATTGTCGTTATCGTCATCATCCTTAAATAATTCGTCTTCCCTGAATCAATAAGAAAGGACAAGAGATGACCAGTCGCAGTGTTTTTTTTTTTTTGCCTTTTGACAATGTCAATGTCAATGTCAATATATAATTCGCCCATTCAACTTGTGTGTAACTTACTGATAGTCTGATATTAAATATGACTCACAAATAGATGTTTTCTTTTTAGTAGAGACGTGTTCTGATTTTAAAATTACAATTATTTTGAAGTAAAACAAAAATACTGGTGTTTGGTAAACAGGTATGTAGTTGTAAAATAGAAGTGTTTACTGAAAATTTTAACTGATGTGTTTTTTAATTTAATTAACAGTACTTATATATCAACCAGACTCTAAATTTTGAGTTGATTTATGTATATTAGATTTGATTTGCATGAAAAGTAAAAAAAACTGTAATTTACGGATGATTGGTCGTGGGAATTCTTATGCATACTTGAAATATGATTTAGAGTCATGTATTATAAGTGGGTTAATTTATTTCATTCATAGATCGTTAATTAATTATTATTCAATCACATATTACTTAATGTTGTTCTACCGACCATCTATAACATCCTGTTATTTTTGCAATATTTTTACACATAAATACCACTTTTTTAAATAAATATTGATTTAAATATTGAAGTGTTTTTCTTGTAGAATGACGTCCATTCTCACAATTTGAAGGAATGAGGAAGGGTAAGACAAAATTTTTTGTGAAATTCTAACTTTGAGACTTTCATCATGAAAAGTAAAATTATTGCAATTTACTGATGATTGGTCATGGCAATTCTCATATTGCAAAGCTCACTAAACACTCAAGTCGTCAACGATATCATGCGATTCTGGAAACGTGCTTGTTAAAACGCTCCAATATATCAGGCCAAGCTAGTGGGCACAGTAAGCTGAAAGCAACTATAAGGATGAGCTACTAAGCTGCTGATGTGTAAACAAACTTCAGTATTTAATTAACCAAGCTTAACAACTTTTCCCGCCCATTCTTAAGTTGTTTTGCATATGGTTATTAGATCTTTCTAAAGTCTATTCATGTATATAAATAGCTTAGATTAACTTACTTTAATAGTGTGTACTGATTCTTGTTTTGTAACCAAACGATGAACCAATAAAACTTCAATTCATTTTCTCCTCTGCTTTTGTAATTTTTGTTTGGTTGTTAAGAAAATTTTCTTTTTTTTTAGTTGGTATCAGAGCACTCATGGCTAACATTGGTTCTATAAACTCTGATGAGATGAGATCTTCATCTCTTGAATCTTAGTTCAATAACCTAGCTATTGGATAGTCGAGTTCTTGCACTTTCTCAACACTTATAAAACTGATTCACAATAATTTTTTGATCTGGAAATCACATATCTTAGCTTCTGTAAGAAGAAACGATTTGAAAGATTTGCTGCTTGAAGCGAGAGTTTTTCCTGATCATTTCATTACTCAAACAATATCTAATACTGAGATCTTGATAGGCATTAATCCTGAATTTTAGGTATGGAAGAAGCAAGATGCCTTGCTTATGAGCAGCCTCTTCTTAGCTACGACAGAAGCGTGCTCAACTCAGTTATACACTGCAAGACTTCAGCAGAGATATGGAAACATTTGGAAAAAATATTTGGAAGTACGTCTATTGCTAGACTTACTCAGCTACGAGCACAACTGCAAACCTCGAGGAAAGGTTCTTTGACAGTTAATGAGTATTATCTAAAATTGAAAAATGTTGCCGATAATCTAGCTGGCAAGAAAGCCAGTGCCAGATCAGGACTTGATCATTTATCTTCTTCCAGGCTTAGGGCTTGAATATGATCATGTGGCTGTTCTTGTATCTGCTAAAGTTGATGAACTTTCTTTAGTAGAAATCTAAGCAATACTTCTTAGCGAAGAAAGTAGGATTAAGCTCTCAAATTCTGCCAATTGAGGATATGTTAGTGCTCATCTGGCTCAATCTTGTTTTAAACAAAAAGGCCGAGGAAATTTCAATGGAAAAGGAAGCTTTAACTTTAATAAAGGAATTGGTAGTGGAAACAATTAGTATGGATAAAATAATAACAAAGGAAAATGAAAACAAGGTATTTAAGCTGAAAGAAAAATCTATGATTGTTTACCAAATTTGTTTTAAAACAGGTCATGGAGCTTTAAAGTACTAGAACCGTTTCAATGAGGACTTTGAACCACCAGTCCAATGCAACAACAATCAGCAAGCTAAAGCATATGTTGCTAAACCAGCAACTGCTCAAGAAGCAAATGAAGATTAAGCCTAGAACCTAGACAAGGGTGTCACCAATTATGTCTCAAATAATGCTCGTAACTTATCTTTTAAATCTATATTTAATGGAAAAGAGCAAGTGTTAGTTGGAAATGGTCATGCATTGAACATTATGAATATAGGTACTTATCTATTGCAAACACTTGATAAATAACAACCTTTAGTACTCAAAAATATTTTACATATATCAAATATGACTAAAAACTTAATAAGCATTTTTGAGTTAACCCTCGAGAATGAATTAGAATTTATGTTTAAAGATGATGTTTGTGTTATTAAGGATATGAAGAGGAGACCTCTGCTTAGGTGGATTGCTAAAGGAGGCTTGTATTAACTTTAAAACACTACTTAAAGTCAAGATTCACTCTGCCAATATCAATGCTTTAAATACTTCTGTTCTTTCTCTATTTGCACAATGTAATATAAATAAAACATGTTGTGCAGTTGATTCTAATGTAAAGAGTTGGTCCTTTGATATTTCTATAGTTACAAATAAAGTCCCTTCAAATGTACAAGTTATACTTGCACTACTGATAGTTTGATAGTAGAAATGCTGCACAGCAGATTTGGTCACCCAAATCTTAATGTATTGAAAAAGATCACTTTCTCCTATAATATTCACATCAATTTCAACGAAAGCATTTCTTAAATTGTTGCAATGCTTGCCAATTAGGGAAGAATTATCTACATCATTTTCATTTAACAACAACAAAAACAAATAATGCTTTGGAGTTGATACATTCTGTTGTATGGGGACCTACCTCGGTCTTATCTGGTGATAGTTACAAATACTATGCTAATTTTTTTTTATGATTATACAAGGTTTGTATGGGTTTATCCACTCATATTGAAGTCACATGTTATAGATGTCTTCAAACACTTTCAAGTACATGTTGAAAAGTTGCTAGACAAGAAAATCAAAGGCTTCCAAACAGATTTTGGTAGGGAATTCAAAAAACTAACAAACCTTCTTAAATACCAAGGAATAAAACATAGATTACCATGTCCCTACACACATCATCAAAATGGATGGGTTAAGAGAAAGCATAGATACTTTGTAAAGACAAGATTGAGCCTTCTAGCTTAGAGCAAAATGCCTCTTAATTTCTAGTGATAAGCCTTTTCAATTGCAGCCTTTCTCATCAATAGAATCCCTCTATCTGTGTTAGGTTTTAAGTCACCTTTTGAAATATTATTTCATGACAAATCATACTGCTCCTTTACGAAGGTCTTTGGATGCCCTTGTTTTCTTTATCTAAGACCTTATCAAAAACATAAACATAACTTTCATAATGAAAAATGTGTGTTTATTGGCTATAGCTATCATGGGCTACAAATGTATGAACTCCAAAGTCAAAATCTTTGTTTTTATATATGTAAACTTTGATAGAGGTAGATTTCCCTTTTCATAATGATGACAAGTTTAAAATACCACGTACAAATACATCTGAAGATTCTAATTCAAATGACCCTCTCAAAACATTATACAGTACTATTCTTCTAAATCCTTTCACCAAATGGTCAACCGATACAAACTCCTCTGAAAGTCCTGAAAATGAGCTAACAAATGAAAATTGTCTTGGTCATAGTTCCAAAAATGATAGCACAGACATAAATCGAACTCTCTAATCTCAGCCTTAACAATTTAGAACAACTTGGACCAAATTCAGCCTTAAATACAAACTCTTCAAGATCAGACACAAACACAATGAGTTATACATAGACAAATAGAAAATGTTCATCCAATACTGACCAGGGTTTCAGAGAGGAATTTTCAAACCCAAGATATACACGGCCAAAGTCCAGGCAACACCGGAAGAGTTCATTCCTAAGACAGCTGATCAAGCCCTTCAAATACATTGTTGGAAAATTGGTGATTCAACAATCTTAGTTGGACAAGAATTGAGATGAATACCAAAGTGGAGAGTCACAAGAAGTCTAGAACATGTGGGACACGTATGGAGAAGTCTAGGACGTATGGGACACGAGGGAAGAAGTGAAACGGGACTCAAAGATGTGAAGGACTGCGACCTAGCGCCGCAGCACTGGACGCTAGAAGGGCCAGCGCCGCGGTGCTAGAACGCATGAAAAAGTCTGTTTTGGTTCGGGATTTCGACTTTTGGGAAGTTTTGGACTTTCAAAACAAGTGAACTCTTACTCCAACAAGGAATAAGGTTTGTAGGCATAAATACACTATATAAATACTTGTAAACCCTTTGTTTAAGATCAAGCATATAAGGTTTCAAGATGTAACTATAAGAGAGAATAGATGAGCTAGGTAGGCACTAAGTGCGTGGTGCACTAGGGTGTAATCTTTGAGGGTATTTTCTTCTTTAGGTTCTTTGAGTGAATAAAAGAGAAACACCATAGATCATTTTGGCTTAAATGCTTGAGTTATTCTTGTATTTTTTATAAAAATCTATTATGAAGAGATACTAAGAGGTCTTAGAGAGTCATGGTGATCAAGCGTATATGCTTAGAGGTCTCTATGGGAGATACTAAGAGGTCTTGTGGGATCATTGATGATGTAAGAAGATACTTAGTAATCTATTTCAATAATAAGAAGCTGGATCATGGATCGTCCGTGGACATAGGCAATTTGGGCCGAGCCACGTATATCTTGTGTCTTGTGATTGGTTTATTTTCTTTATCTTTATTAGTGTGTTAATCTTATGTGCTCTTACTTATGGTGTGAGTTATGATTTTCCGTTGCACATAGAGTAAAAGGGGTATCAAGGTTGTGGCTTAGTTGATGCTATAGGGGTGTCAAATTAAAGTGCATGGCTTGATATCCTCAACAAACTAGCATCAGAGCTTGAGTTGAAATCCAAACATAATTAAAGCATGGGTTAAAGTCCAGATTGTAGAGTATAGACAGCAATGTCAGATTGCAGAGCAACGATTGTCAGCTATGGGGACTCACAAATATAAGAGAAGAATAATAGGGAAGATGATTATCTGAAAGAGGAAAAGATGATTGCCTTACTGGAGAGTTTTATTTTTGAGTAAGGACCACTCTTAAAAAGGAGACTACCAAGAAGATAGCATCATCTAGGTCCTAGTTAGATGAATCATTCAGATTAGACACAAAATAAATATGAAAAAAGAAGAACAATTAAGATTGAAGGACAGATCCAAAAGGCATCTAAGGCACTCAAAGGGATAGTCCTAAAGAAAGACGAAGATACAAGGAAGGTGGATTTGCAAGTCTGTTGGATGACTAGGTAAAGACCTTGATTGCATGAGAGCTTCTGGAGGAATTAGTGTCTGATGAACGAACTATTTTTAGGATCTAGGGTAGTGTTTTCATATGAGTCGTGGAGAATCATTATTTGCCAATTAGAGAAATATGGCTTATGGTAAGTCATAGAGGATTGGTAGAATAAGATTAAGACTACATAGTAAAAAAGACAAGGGATGAACTAGGTATGAGATTTTATTCCTCATCTCATGAAGACGTAGTAGACTCGGGATTGCTAGATCAAAATAGGGAGATTCATGGAAGACATATGGAAGGAACACTAAATGGAAAAGCAAAAGGATCGAGGGAGTGATAAAGCACAGAGGGAGGCTATGTGCTTGTAGGAAAGTGCTTAGAATGGGATCAACATAGGGTTGATTTGAAACAGACCATAAAGCAGCTTTTGATATATCACTTTGTGGCAAGAGTCGAAAACGAATGTGTGGGAAGAGTAGCAATGGCGAGAATGGGTTTTCACCATTAAGGGTTATGGTCATAGTGTCTTCGGGACATGGAAGATCATAACATTGAACTACTCTAGACATCAGTATTCAGGAATCTTTGGAGACCGTAATCGCAAGAGCCTTAGTTAAGTCGAAGACTTGACTTATAGACCATGCTATTGAGCATTGGTCAAGGAAGGGTGACGGCGATTAGCTTCATGGAGAGAGATTTTGAATCAAGGAGGGGATTTGTTAGAAAATTGATGATTCCACAATCTTGGTTGGACAAAAATTGAGATGAATACCAAAGTGGAGAGTCACAAAAAGTCTAGAACGTGTGGGACACGTATGGAGAAGTCTAGGACGTGTGAGACACGAAGGGGGAAGTGAAATGGGACTCAAAGACGTGGCACTGGGTCCTCAGCACCGCAGTGCTGGACGAGAGAAGGGCCAGCGCCGAGGCCCCCAGGGATGAGCGTCACGGTGCCAGAATGCGTGGAAAAGTCTGTTTTGGTTCGGAATTTCGAGGTTTGAGAAGTTTTGGACTTCCAAAATAAGTGGACTCTTACTCCAACAAGGAATAGGGTTTGTAGGCACGAAATACACCCTATATAAACACTTGTAAACCCTTTGTTTAAAATCAAGCATCTAAGGTTTCAAGATGTAACCATAAGAGAGAATAGAGGAGTTAGGTAGGCACTAAGTGCGTGGTGCACTAGGGTGTAACCTTTGGGGGTGTTTTCTTCTTTAGGTTCTTTGAGTGAATAAAGAGAAACACCATAGATCCTTTTGGCTTAAATGCTCGGGCTATTCTTGTGTTTCTTGTAAAAATCTCTTATGAGGAGATAGTAAGAGGTCTTAGGGAGTCATGGTAATCAAGGGTAGATGCTTAGAGGTCTCTATGGGAGATACTAAGAGATCTTGTGGGATCATTGATGATGTAAGAAGATACTTAGTGATCTATTTCAATAATAAGAAGCTGGATCATGGATTCTCCGTGGACGTAGGCAATTTAAGCCGAACTACATATATCTTGTGTCTTGTGATTGGTTTGTTTTATTTATCTTTATTAGTGTGTTAATCTTATGTGCTCTTACTTATGGTGTTCCGCTGCGCATAGAGTAAAATGAGTATCAAAATTGTGGCTTAATTGATATCATAGGAATATCAAATTAAAGTGCATGACTTGATATCCTCAACATACATAAATGGAGAAAAAACATTATTATTATTATTATTTAAAAAAATAATATAAGAGTTGTGGGTGCGTTCAATCTGTAAAGCCTTTTGGGTACTATAGAAATCTAAGTTTCAGCTCACGCCGGACTTCAATGAGATGGTTTCAGCATACATAATATATGAAAATAAACACGAAATCCATTACAGATAATACAAGGACGCACGCGTAAATGCATGATTCATACATCTTCATTTAGTTTAGGCTCTTCAATAGCCTTTTGGGTGCCTACAAATTGAATGTGGCAGCTTCAGGACAACATACGCAAGCAATTAGCCTACCGTATTACAATAAGAATAATGAATGACCCTTCTATCTGAACTGGTCAAGTGAACGAAACGCAAGACTTTGATGACAGATGTCACAATCAAGCAAAGCCAAAGCAGAACAATCAGGATAGAAGAGAACATTATCAGCATATCCTGCAAATTACAGAGAAAAGTGACCTTATTCCAGATGCTGCTCAGAAGGTTGACCTGAATTTTCTGTTAACAAAGAGCAAAGGTGTATTAGAGGTGAAAGCAGGATTCACGCACTTTTCATTATAAATTGCTCAAACTAGCTTCTATTGTAAGTAGTACTCGACTCCTAGTACTTCCACTTCAGTGGATTTTAAGCCACCGCACCACAAAACCAAACAAAAACCTAACATAATTAGTCAACACAAGAATCAGTAACTCCCCTTACAGACTTACCACTATTTTCTACCTCTTCCTCTTCGCAGTTCTCCTCGGTTAATGCCTCAGACTCCTCTTTATCCTTCTCCTAAATTTCACAAATAACCGAAACTAGGCAACGAATAGTTGATTAATCGATTTAAAATGTACTTTTCAGAAACTTGAATCAGATTCTTTTTTAGAACTGTTAAGTAAATGAATAGGCACCATTTCTTCAAAGAGCTGTTTTGTGGTCCTATTAAGGTCACTCTTCCAATAACATGTATCATCCCCCAAGCTTTGCTTTACATTATGTAACTGGGGTGTGCTCAATTCTCCTGTAAGAAAAATAAATTACTCTTTTATTATTACAAATCCCTCTTGTACGCAACAATTATACGAGTATCTACACATAAGAAAAGCTCATACTCACAATACAAAATATATAATACAATACACACGCGTTTACAACATTTTTTCTCCGCTTGTGTCACTTCACTCATTTTTCAATTCTCTCACTATTTCTTACACATTATTATTTTTCTGTTAGGCCATGATTTCGAGACCTGGGCCCGAGGTTAGGACCCAGTCTAAAGAAGGGTCTAGTCCAAGCAAGAAGTGCAAACCCAAAATTCACAAGGCACAAGCTCGAATGTGGGTACATCTGTACGTCCAATACAACGAGCCTAAATAGAAAGTGTTGGAAATTTAAGATAATGAATTGAATGCAACAAAGGTACAACAATATAGATGAAGAACGAAGATAGAAAGTGGGTACATCTGTACGTCCAATACAACGAGCCTAAATAGAAAGTGTTGGAAATTTAAGATAATGAATTGAATGCAACAAAGGTACAACAATATAGATGAAGAACGAAGATACAACGATAAAACAACAGTACAGCAACAGAAACAAAGTAGAAACAGCAACAACTGGATAACTAAAAAACAGTAACAAAAAATAAATCAAAGCGTGCAAAGTATAACAAAAAAACAGTAACAAAAAATAAATCAAAGCGTGCAAAGTTGCACAATTCTAAAAATCAGATTCCACCCCTTAGGATATGAACCAGATGCAATACAGGGTATCAAACACAATCTGATTTTCAGGATACAATAGTTTTTCTATTGCAAAGGTGTACTTTAATAAGCGTAAAATGGATATATATATATATATATATTATTCTCTATTTTAGATTTAATTATTATTATTTTTTGAGTATTTACGATTTATTTATGCATACTTGTATTGAAATTGTAAGACAAGCACTTGAATAGATTAATGAAAAAAAAGCAACAAAAGAGTGAAAATTCAGAGATAGAAATATAGAAAAGGAATGAATGCAGCTGCATTCCAAAAGACCCATCATCATTCATCCAGCAAAATGAACATCCCAATATTAAAGCATAGAATGCTCTAGCGTTTCTTAGAATTATGGACGTTATGGCATTGATATAGAGGCTGCACAACGTGGATTCTAGAAACTTTTCAAGATCTCCAACATAGCAGCGTTAGAATGCCTCAGCATCGCAAGAATGAGAATGTTGTAACATCCATACATGATAGTTGAGAACGCCCTTGCGTTCTAAGGAGGAACGCCACGGTGTTATGGTTAGAACCTACATTATATAAAGTAACTCTTTTGGATTGTTGCAAAAGCTGGAATGCTCTACCTTCACTTCATCATTAAAGGAGTGCGTTCTAAGTCAAAAATACACCTTTTTTTTGCAAAAAAAAAAAAATACATTTCTACACTTAGAACTGATTTGAAGAAGGATCAACATCATTAAAAAAAGGCCAACACTTGCAAGAGAAACATTGGAACTATAACTTAGGAAGATCATTTGGACTTCGTCATTTATGTATTTATTGACCTAAACTTGGTTGTATCATGTTATCATTTGTATTTTATTATTTAAACTTTATTATGTTGAACTAAATATACTTGTCTAGTATTGTAGTCTTGAACTTAACTATGTATTTGTAAATATTTCAACTTTGAATTCATGAACTTGATTTTTATTCATTTTGTTGGTACTTAATGCTTACATTTAACATGGTCAACCTTATGCATAAACTTTGATTCATTGAGATAAACTTAAAAAATGCATCTCATTAAATAGCCTATCATAAAATAATGTATGATTGTAGAGTAGTATCTACAAGTTTTAATTAGGATATGAATATACTTAATTGGCATGAATGGTTAATACAGTTTAGACTTAATGAATTTTACTTAATCTCGATGTCATAGGAATGTAGGTATTAGATTAAGTGGGGCATAATCGCTTGACCATTGGACTTGTGATGAGCTTAGTGTTGTGACAATAACTAACCAAGGAATTGACATTGAAAACATATCCACAATAAACACGAGTTAAAAGATAGTTGCAAATCCTAGACATTAATTATCATTGATAGTGTTTAAATTTATGGTTTATGTACCTAGTTGTTAATTTAGTATTAGATTTATTTTCAATTGAATTAATTTGTCTGGATAAAAATAGAATAATCAATTTTAGTACATGAATAGAGTGAAGCAATAAGTCTTCATGGGTTCGACACTCTTTACTCTTTATTACTTACTAGTGATAACATGCACTTATGTTGGTTAGGCGTGCTTATCATTTCATATCAATGTATACAATAATCAAACAAGCAGCATACTCTTAAATGTAATAGACTAAAACAATAAAGAAAGTTAACCAAGTGTTTTAGATAACTTTTTTAAAAGAGAAAACCAAGATAAGAAAGCCAGTAATTAGCTCTATTAGAAAATCAGCCTAGGCCCTCTAATCTAATACCACTAAGGTATCAATCTTAGCTATAGCACTGACTCCATTTATTGAAATTTTTATGTGCCCTTATACCTTCACGGCTAGTATTTAGTACTCTAAAACCCTAAAGTGCTTTGCAGAAGACTTCCCTCATAAGTAACTATAATTATATAAAAGATTACACACAATAAAGATAAATAAACAATTACCACAAGACACAAAATATATGTTGTTCAATGATAAATGCCTGGTGGATCAAGGATCCAGCTTCTTTTATTTTCAGTTCACAAAGAACTCTAAGTCACATAGACCTAACATATGAGATTAATCAAGGAATACAATGAATAATCAAAGCTTTCGCTCAAATAAGCTATCATCACTCTCTTACGCACTTAGCACTCTAGTGATCTTATAGTTATTCTCTCGTGCAATCAGTACTCTAGTGCCTACCTAGCACTCCATTCTCTCTTATGTTTACAATTTTGATACTTAACTAATTCTGAGGGGTTATAAGGGTTTATATAATGCTTACAACATCTCTAGAAACTCTATTTCTAGTTAGAGTAAGAGTTCATGTTTGGGAGTTCAAAACATACTCAAAGAAGTCAAAATCTCTAAAAGAACAGAAACAATGTATTTTGGTGCTGCCGCAGCCTGGCTAAGGCTGGGCATAAAGTGATGATAATTTCAAAAAACAAATGGAAACTACAGCACGTTTGGGTGGAGGCTAGGCCACAGCGCCCAGCCTCTATCCAATGTGGGGTCACTGCTTGGTTTTCTTAGGGCCACAGCTTTAAAACCTCCAATTGCTTCATATACTCGTTACAAGCCCTTTCTCGCTTCCACACACATTCCAAGCCCCTATTTGCTTCTGGCTCTTTATTTGTTCTCTTTCTCGTATGTCCAATGTATACTCGATCTTGTGTCAACTCCTCATTGATTTGAAACTCAAAATCATACTCAAACACAATTTTTTATTACTAAATTTTAACAATTCCCTCATTAATTCAAAATCTCTTTAATAAGCTTTCCAAGATCTACCCCTTTCTTCAATCAATACTTAATTACTCTAGCATTGATTCTATTTAAGTCATCATATTAACCTAACTCTACAAAGACTCGTGACTTCAGTCTCCAAAGATTTCGAATGATCTCTTATTAGGCAACCTTTGTATTATAATCTCTAGTGTCACCTAAACACTATTATAATACCTTCATAGCTAGATCTTATCCTTGCCAATAGCTACATTACCATACATTCTTTTTTTATCCCTGCCACACTGGTGAGATAATCTATAATATTGTCCTTGGTCTGCATCCTCTCACTAACCCATGTTGAACCATACATAGCATTCTCTTCAAGCATATATTCATAACTATCCTTCTTACCATAAATCCTTTAAACATCACTTCTAGTATTTCTTTTTTTGCCTCGAATTAATATTCTACTTGATCTAGATCTCTTAGTGATACTAAGCTCTTCACGAGACCAAAAATAAATCTCATATCTAAGAAATCCCTCACCTTTCCACTATATAGTCTCAATATTATACTATTAATCTCCATGACTACAAAAGTCTTAACTCTACCTATTAGCTCTTTAATGAATATATAATTGATAAACAAAAACCTTTCAAGGCTCTTATGAAAACTGTACCTTAGAATTAGGTGTATGTTCCTACAAAAGCTATTAGTGTTTCTACAATTTTCTAGTCATCCTCATAGACTATTGCATCTTAACCTTTTTTTTTTCTTTTATCTTCACCTTTCTTTTTGGATAATCTCTTACCAAGTGTCTTTTTTTCTTGAGATTAAATCACTTCTTGGATCTGCCTTTCAATCTTGATTGCTCTCCTTCTTTCATCTCTATTCTTAACCTTTCCTCTTATAGTCAATACCGCATCACTACTAAACTTTGATCTTTTTGTCAATTCTTTTGCATTCAATCTGACTTAGATCTCGATGATACAAGCTTTTTTATCCCTAGTTATAGCTTAAGTCTCTTTAATGGCAGTCTATAACCCTAGATTTACTAGCAAAGCCATCACCTTCACCTCTTTTAATAACCATCCATTGAACTTTTTCATACTTGTGAGTCACTATGGTTGAAACAACCTATGCTCTTAATCTAGCTCTGCAACATATATTCTACAATCTGGCTATGTAACTTACGCTTTACAATCTGGTATAGATCTCAACCTTGACTCTAATACCATTTTTTAAGAAATCAGCCTAAGCTTTCCAATCTTATACCACTATGGCATCAGCCTTAACTATAGCACCGACATCACTTGTTGGAGTTTTTATGTGCCCTAATACCTTCATAGAAAGTAATTAGTACTCTAAATCTCTAAAGTACTTTGCAAAAGACTTCACTCATAAGTAACCATGAATATAAAAGATCACATATAATAGAGATAAATAAATAATCACCACAAGATATAAGATATACGTAGTTCTGTGACAAATGCCTATGTCCACAATTGATAAAAAAATATAGCTTCTTTTATTATCAGTTCACAAACTAGGTCACACAAACCTAACATAAGAGATTAATTAAAGAATACAATGAATAATTAAAGCTCTCCCTCAAAGGATCTATCATCACTCTTGTTCACACTCAAGTGATCTCATGGTTACACTCTTGTGCACTCAATACTTTAGTGACTACCTAGCTCTCTATTCTCTCTTATGTTTATATTCTTAGTGCTTAATTAATTTAAAGTGGTTGCAAGAGTTTATATAGTGATTAGGACATTCCTAGAAACCCTATTTCTAGTGGAATAAAGTTTATACTTATAGAAGTCCAAAACCTACTCAAAGAAGTCAAAACCTCTATAGAAAAAAAAAATGAAAATTGCAACACATTTTGGCGCCATATAGCCCAGCCTCTGCCCAAGGTATGGCCGCCGTGTGGTTTGCTTAGGGTTGCGGCCCTAAAAGCTTCAAGTGCTTCCTATGCTTATTCTATGCCCTTTCTCACTTTTTACACGTATTTCAAGCTCCTCCTTATTTTCGACTCTCTATTTTTATCCTTTTTTTGTACGTTTAATACGTACTCAACCTCAATTCAACTTCTCATTGGTCTTCAATTGAAAATCATGTTCAAATATAATTTTGAATCACCAAATTTTAATAAAGCCCTTTATTTATACTAAAGCAAATTTACACACACAAATTACTAATAGCTTATATATCAAATATTTGCATTCGATAAAGCCCAATCCAATAACAAAGTAGCAAAAAGGGAAAATCTAGCTAACACGCACACATGCACGAGGCCTCACATTAGTAGGAGGGAAGCCTCTATATGTGATATATAGGTGCGTACACCTGATTAACTAGTTTTCGGATCAAATTTTCAAAATAAGTTTGGATCAACATGCTCTCATGTGCATGGGGTTATTTGGACTCAGAATATTTCCACAATAAAGATATGGTTCTCTATATAAACTCTTTAAACCCATCACTTCTATCTTATGTGGGGCCAACCGGTCCTAGCCCAAATGAGAAGAAGAGCTCCACCAAGTAATGGGTTTAATTTGTTTAGGTCCAAGCCCATATAGGCAAAAAGTCATAAGTTAACCAACAATCAGCAAGGATTTTCTCACTTAATAAATTTTTCTCGACTTAAAGACCATTAACGAGAAATAATTAACTAACAATCAACAATCAACATAGGCTCACCTACCCAAAAAGTTCCTCCTGACCTGAGGACTATTAACAAGGCATACAGAGAAATCATCGAGTGCCATTAAGTTCATGACCTTCGAAAGATTTGGGATAGCTGTCCCATAAAAGTTAAGTCATTAATAAATCTTATTAAAGACTTGGCTTTGCACTCAACTCTTAGAATAGAGAGACAAAGTGCAATAAGGCTACATAATGGACTACCTTTAAAAGAATATAAAGGGAATGAGATGGGCATAAAAAGGCAGCTTTTTAAACAAGAGAAAAACCAAATCCTCTAAAAGTTTTCTTTAATAAAAAAGCTAGAAGAAATATCTAATTTAAACATTAAAGAGTTATCATTAAAAAAAAAACTCGGCACACTCTAATCACTCACATGAATTTGTTCACAAATCCTTAAAAATGTAAGGCTTTTGGAATAAATAATATACATATATAAGATAAGATAAAAATGGGGATCATTACAATATTATCAAGACATTATCAATTTGATAGTATTTGATGATGAGTGTGATTTCATTACATATTTAAGCCCTATTTTAACTTAGAAATTTTCTTGTTTTCAAGTAATTTCATGCTATTTATGAATTCAAGTGTTCATTTTGTAGGATAAATTATATAAAGGATAAATGTTAAAGGAATTAGAGTGGAAACATAAAAAAAAAAAAAACTAAAGCCAAAGAGTGAAAATTCAAAAGTGAAGTGCAAAAAAATGATGAACGCCTCAGCATTCTCCTCTTTAACACGCTAGCGTTCATAACAACGGATGAACTCCCCAGTGATCTAAATCACACCGCCCCAGTATTCATGCAAGAAGCCAACTTCGGGACTTAAACATTGTGAACACTAAAGCATGATATTCAGGGCAGACAACGGTACTATATTCCATCAGTATTGTTGCTGCATCAAGAATGCCCTACTATTGGAGGCAGTGAACATTGCAGCATTAGCACAATAAACATGAAGAATCCCCCAACATTCTAAAGAAAATGTTGTGACGTTATAGTTATCACCGGTACTATAAAAAGCTCACTTTTTAGAAGACACCAATAGCTTTTGATGGTTCAACTTGATTTACCCTTCAACATAGATCGTTTCAAAGCCAAAAATCATCATTTTTAATGTCGAACACAGTAAACAACACTTAGAATCACTTGGAGAGAAGAATCATCCAAGGACAACAAAATCTAAGAGTAGGTAACTATAAGAAAGATCATTCAACCAAGACTAAGAGCTGATTAGGATTCTAATCATCTGCACTTTATATGATTCAGGATTAGTTGTACTATGATTTTTATTGTTTGTAGTCATTTCTCTTCTATTATGTTGAACTAAACTTATTGTCTAGAATTATAGTTTTGAACTCAATATGTAGTTTTGAATATGTTGGGGCATTTAACTAATTTAGCTATCTATAAAATTTTCTAAATTTTTTAACCAAAGAATTCAAAATAGATAAAAATACCCTTTAACTATATCAACAGCACCCACTATAGTAAACAGTACCATTATAATGAATTTTTTATATTCAAAATTAATTTTTTATTTGTTCATTAAAATTATATTTATTTTTTATTATTTAATTTAACCATGTTAGTACAAAATTTAAATAAATAATATAATTATTTAATGTAGTTAAATTAAACTAAAAAAATAATATAAATTAAAAAATATATAATTTTCATAAACAAATAAAAAACTTAATTTGTAATTGTTAATTAAAACTATATTTATTTTATTTACTGATAATTAAATAAAAAAACTAAATTTAAACAAATATATTTAATTTTAAATGAATAATATAAATTATTTATGTCATACATTATAAGAATAAAATTATAAATAATAAAAATAAATTAAAATATTGAGGCGCGATAAAAACAATATTGCACTGACATTGGTGGCACAAAATAATATGCGCTCACATTGGTGACGCAATAAAAAAATATTGCGCCTACATTGAGGGTGTGATAAAAACATATCATAGCGCACATTGAGGGTGCAATAAAAAAATATCGCTTCCACATTAAGAGTATGATAATGGATACAATAAAAAGCTATCACACCCAATTAGGTGTGATTTAAAAATTATTACGCGCAATCAGGCATAATTAAAAACTATCACACCCAATTAGGAAAATAAAAAAGTAATAAAAGTAAATATAAATAGATAAAGAATTTGTGAGTTCCATCGTCTCTATGGTTACTTATTAAATGGTGAGGCACTTATTCCAAACTACATAGCAAAGAAAGGCTCTTCTTTCTCTATCCCTATTTCATAGGTATAACATTTGAATCAATAAAGAATATTTTCTTCTGTATCAATATGAATCAATATTATTCAATTCCAAGAATAGATTTAGTGATCTAGCTTGTGCTCGCTGTGAGTAGAGGAGATTTCCCCACTCTATCTCTTGATCCGAATTTATTATAATATTTTTATTTTACTTATTATTTATAGTAAATATTTTATTTTTTATTTGTTTACTGTTTATAATATTCTTTTTTATAATGTATAATATAATTAATTTATATTATTTATTAAAAATTATATTTATACTTGTGTTTATATTTGTTTATTAAAATTATATTTTTGTTAATTATTTAAGTTAATTATATTATTTATATAGTTTAATTTAACTACATTATTTATTTAAATTTTATTATAACATGATTAAATTAAATAATTAACAACTAATATAATTAAATAAAATAAATATGATTTTAATAACCAAATAAAAATAAAAATTAAAATTAAATAAATATAAATATAATTTTAAGTAGTTAATATAAATTAATTGTCATATAAAATAATAATTTTTTAATTTATTTTTAATTTAAAAATATTTTTATTCATTTATTTTTTTATTCTTATTATTTATTATTATTAAATATTTGATTTTTTATTTATAATTGAATAAATGAACTTTATTTATTTTTTATTTTTTATTTTTTATGTATAGTATAATCAATTTATATTATTTATTGGTAATTATATTTATATTTCTTTAAACTTAAGTTTATAGTTTTTTTTATTAAATTAATATTTTTATTAATATTTTTATATAATTTTAAATAAATGATATAAATTAATTATGTCATGCATAATAAATTAAAATTATAAATAAATTAGTTATAAAATAAAAAAATCAAAATAAAGTTTAAAAAAGGTTACTATAGCTTTTCTATTTGCTGTGGGAGATATTGTTAAAATAGTGAAATGGTATTTTTTTTTCATTAAGTTTTTGGTAAAAAAGTTAAAAGATTTTATAGATGACTAAATTAGTTAAGTGTCGTAAAATTATGATTATTTACAAAAAGTTTTCTAAATTGAATGAATGTAAGTGTGATCAATTGAATCATGAATGAATTGTGAGCAAGGTTCTATGGCTATTTATAGCATATAAATTTTAATCCATATCAAAAGATGAATTAGTGCATGCATCTAATTAGATTCGAGTTAATTACGAAAATTTGATTCAAACGGAGAGAAGGATTTAAGTGAAATTTTTCCACTTGTAAAAAATTCTTCTTCATGCAGAACAACAATTAATCAATTAAAATCTAAATATGATTTAAATTTTACTCTGTTCTCGCCTCCCATGAAGCCTATGACCCCGTTTATTGAATCCATGTGTTGACAGGTCTAGTTATTTGGAAAATTGTATCCAAAATTTTGGTTGAGTCCTCTCATAAATTGAGCCATGTATGAACTAGTTGGGCCTTGTAAATAATTGGTCCAACAGATCCTTTAATAAGTGAAAAAGTGTATCGTTTCAAGCGAAGTATCCAAGATATACTTCTTCACTTTTCGATTAGCAAGTGCTTCATGTATTATGCTTATCATTTCTTCTTATGGTGTTACTATCTCTAGTTGTAGTGCCTCTTTTAAATGTTGGAGATGTTTTCAACATAAAGGAAAGATGTGTATTATAGCATTTTTAAGCTTCTAAATTTGCTTGGTATATTATCATTATAGTTCTTTTTTTCATCAAATTGCTCTAAAAGTAATAATACTTACTTTTATTTGTAGTTTGATCCCTAAACAATATCATGTGAAAGAACGCTTCTATGTACAAAACAAAATAATCATGCAATTATGTGAGAAAATATTAAGTCATTTCTCGCATACATATGAAATAAGTAAAAGTTGGCTAAGTATTACTTTACTATTATAAATTTGTTGCTTCTGTTGGATTACTTCTTGTAATAAACTAACTGACTTGCGATAGAAAATTTTGACAAGTGTTACTTCTCAAAGTGTTAGTTGAAAATGATATTAATAAAGCAAGCCAGATAAGAGATACTTCCTGTATTTTCTTGACTTGTGCTTCCAAAGAAAGATGTTATGCTTTCGAATGGCAAAGGCTTTTTATGATTTTAATACTTCCCTTTTTTAGGAAAACCTTCTGATATCATGCTTCTAAGAGAGGATGGACTTTTTGCACACAAACCTTTTAAAAGAAGTATTTTAGAGTTTTAATAAGTATCTTATGGCACATGACTCTTCCTAATCTTCTTAATCTTAAAGTGAAGGCCTCTTAAAATCATTCTATGACATAACGCAACTCGATTAAAAAAATATACTCAGTTAATGTGCATCTGACCATTACATAGTCAAATTTTATCGAATAATAATCTAAAAACTCGTACTATGCTTCCAAGGGAGGATGGTTATTTGGTACATGCCCTTCTTAAGAAAGGATTTTTTTTATTGATGCTTCTAGTGAAAGAGGTTTGTTCGTTACATTATACTTCATTGAGGTTTCCTTTTATGGAAGGTTTTCCAATACGTTACTTCCTGTAAAAGGAGACTTTGATTCTTTTTATAGAAGGTTCCCTTCAAATGGGAGTTCATTCTCATATCCATAGATTATTATATTAATTTTGATGGAAGATTATTATCATATCCATAGAATGATTTACTTCTAACAATTCTTGTACTCACAAAATCATTTTTTAAATTTGGATGGAAGGTTATTCTCATATCCACAAATGGTATACTTTCAATGATTCTCGAATCCACATAATCATCTTTTGGTTTTAGATGGAAGAACATTCTTCTGTCTATGAAATGATTTGCTTCTAGCATTTCTTGTATACATATAATAGACTTTTTGAATTTAGGAAAGCTATTCTTATATCCACAGAATGATTTACTTCTCATGATCCTCATATCCGCAAGATCATTTTTAAAAATTAGACAGAAGGTTATTCTCCTATCCACAGACTGGTTTATTTTTAGCAATTCTTGTATTCCTAAAATCAAGTTTTTGAGTTTAGAAAGCCCATTCTTTTTTTATAAAAAAAAAAAGATACATAATTTGGTCGTTGCGATATTCAATTATTTCTTTGTCACATAATTTATAGTCACTATTACTATTTTATTTGTTTATACATACACTTCTTTACACACACGTATCATTTTTTCTTGAATAAACACTGATTTGAGTATCGATCAAAATGTTATTTTTTGCATGAGGATGAAATATTTTTCCATTAGTTAAAAAAATAAGCAAAAACAAAAGGTAATTCACGTGGAGATAATTAAATATAGAATGAAGTTTCAAATTCATTTTTCAAATGTTTAGTCTAGTTATGTTTTATATAAGAAAGAAAGAATATGACGTAGCATGCATACATGATGTTATTGTTGAACGAATTAGGCTTAAGACCAATTTTTTTTTGGGATTAACATTAATTCTAATACCCACTTGTTGCAAATGTGTATACTCACAAGTAAATATAAGGGAAAGAAATAAAAACAAGATCAATAACACAACTATTGTGTTGTTTGGCACCAACAGTCTATGTCTATGATGGAATAAGGGATATTAACTTCTCTTATTAGCTTTCTAGAGATTATAAAGAATACAGAATAAAGAACTCTCAAATGATCTATTTAGTGCTCTTTTTGTTTATACAAGAACAAGGACACCAACAATAGTTCTACCTTAATGCACACAAGCACATAGTGTCTACCTAACTCTTTATTCTCTCTTAGAGTGTTTCTTAATGTTTAATTAATTCTAAGGGATTACAAGAGTTTATATAGTAGTTTACAAAGGCCTAAGAAACTCTAAAACTAGTTGGAATAAGAGTTCTTGTGTATGGGAGTCCAAAACACACTCAAATAAGTCAATTCGAACAAAAAAACAATTTTTTCTGAACCGGCAACACTGGGGTATTCAGTATCCAATACTGGGGTGTTAATGCGACTATTCCAATATTGAGGCATTCCTTGATGAACACTGGGGGTTTTCTGGTAATGCGGAGGTGTTTAGACCTATGTATCCCTCCTTATGTTTTCAAGCACATCTTTACTTTTGACTCTTCGTTTGTTCTTTCCTTATGCAATCTACGCGTACTAGGTTTCATGTTGACTCTTCACTTGATATTCATCTCAATTCATACTCATACATAATTGTTAAACCACTAATTCTACCAATTATATATTCATTTTTTTCCTATTATCTTTTTTTTCGTGACGTTATTTTTGTTAAATCTTCACTAATAGTTAAACTTTTGTGATTAATAATTGTCTGGGTTCTTATTCAGTGTAGATGTATCATATATGCACATTAAGTCCTTTATGAATTTTACAACAACTAAATAAGATTATGTAAAGTTTAAAAAAAGTAATGTTGAAGCAAAAGCACACAAACAAGTAAAACAATTCACCCAAGTAATATAATAATGCAGAACAAGTTATTAAGAAATAAAGAGAAAAAGGGATAGAAGAAGAACCCACAAAGAATTACGTGGTTTGACAACTTGCCTACGTCCACGGTGGATCAAGATCACACTCTTCTCTTATTATAAATCACAAGGAAACCACAAAGTATGCCTATTATAAGAAAGATCACAAAGAAAACTCTCTCTTGCACTTTAGGGATTTTCTCTCACAAAAAACCACTAAGAACTAGCACTAAGATTGTTGTTGATCACCAAGATATGTTTACAAGCCAATTGATAGCCTTTATATAGGCTTTGGGACATCCTAAGTTTTCTCTATACGTGTAGAAGTCGTATTAGGGAGTTCTGAAGCAAGTGAGAGGCGAAATTAGAAAGTTTCCTAATTTTGGGATACTGTTCCCGTCTCCAGCGCCGCGGCGCTATGCCCTGTATCTTTGTGGCACTGGCGCGCTTCTGCTGAGTACTGTGGCACTGGCTTTCTGGAGCCGCGGTGCTCAGGTTCTATTCTGGGTGCCGCGGCGCCCAGGCGCCCTTTTTTATTTTTCGCCTCCTTTCGTGTCCATCTTCGATCTGTGTACACCCTATGCACTTGGCTTGATCCCCAAATCATATTCCGATGATTTTTAATCAATATTCTCACAAATTCCCTCCTTAATTCAAAATCATTCACAAAGTAACTCGATCTCTTATTTTCGCATCTTCGGTCACCCTCACAAAGTAATGACTCCGGTTAAGTCCTTACATAGGATGAACTTAACCGAGGGCAATGGCTTAGTCAACATATCAGCAGGGTTTTTAAATGACGCTATCTTTGTCAGACTAACTTTATCACTTTGGATAATCTCTCGAATGTAATGGAGCCTCACATCAATGTGTTTCAATCTCTAGTGGAACACTTGATGCTTGCTTAGGTGTATGGCACTCTGGCTGTCATAATATAAACCAGTGTTCACATCCTTACTAGCCAATATCTTCGCGCATATGTCTTTTAACCACACGGCCTCCTTTATAGCTTCACCAACAGCTATGTACTCTGCCTTTGTGGTAGAAAGTGCAACCACATGTTGTAGAACTAATCTCTAACATACACTACACCCAAACACTTTGAATACGTAGCCCGTTAACGATCTTCTCTTGTCTAGATCACCTGCATAATCTGAGTCTACATACACCCTTACCATTTCATTGTTTTCCTTGTCTCTTTTATACATCAACCTGTAATTTGACGTTCCCTTGAGATATCTCAAAATCCACTTTACTACAAGCCAGTGATCTTTACCCAGATTCGCCATGTATCTATTCACCACGCTCATAGCTTGTGCTATGTCTGGTCTTGTGCAAACCATTGCATACATGATGCTCTCCACAGCGCTTGCATACGGTACTTTGCTCATCTACAGTTTCTCTTCCTCGGATGTAGGCGACTGTGCTGCTGACAGTCTAAAATGTATGGCCAAAGAAGTAGAGACAGCCTTCGCGTTTAACATACCAAACTTCCCTAGAATTTTGACTATATATCACTGTTGGGATAAGAAGATAACATCTCTTCTTTCTCTCACAATGTCCATACCCAAAATTCTCTTCGCTGCTCCCAAATCCTTCATTTCAAACTCGCCACTTAACTGCTTCTTGAGCTTCTGTATTTCTTCCATATTCTTGCATGCGATCAACATATCATCGACATATAGAAGCAAATACATCATCCCACAACTTATATTCTTGAAGTACACGCATCCGTCATACTTGCTCATACTAAAGCCACAAGCCATCATAAACTCATCAAATCTCCTATACCACTGTCTAGGTGATTGCTTTAACCCATATAATAACTTCTTTAGCAAACAAGTATGATCTTCTTTACTGAGCTCCTCGAACCCTTGCGGCTGTGCCATGTATATTGTTTCTTCAAGCTCTCCATGTAGAAAAGCTGTCTTTACGTCCATCTGCTCTAGATGTAAATCAAGGTTTGCACACATGGCTAACAAAAAATCCTAATAGATGTGTGCTTGACAAATGGATTGAATATCTCATGAAAATCGACTCTCTCTCTCTGAGTAAAACCTTGTGCTACTAACCCAGCCTTGAATCTTGTCGACTCAATCCCCAGCATCCCCTCATTCACCTTATACACTCACTTGCACTCGACTAGTTTCTTTTGAGGTCTTTCCACCAAGTTCTAGGTATTGTTCTTCCTAAGAGAACTAATTTCTTCTTCCATGGTATGCTGCTATTCTTTCTTGTTTTCACTCTTCATAGCCTCACCATATGTCCTAGGCTCATCATACTCAGAAGTGTAAGCAGAATTAAAAGTATGAGCAACTAAGTCTGCTTGTGCATACCTGACTAGTGGGTTAATCGTTCTCTTTAGCCTGTCTCTAGCAAGCTAGTACTCTTCAAGTTCCAACTCAGGAGTTCTAGTCTTCTTTTGGGTGGATTTAGAGGAACTCGCCGGTGTTCTTGGTTCATCTTCAAGGATCTCCTCGTTGAAGTGTTGATCTAGGGGCATATCAGATCCATGTTCAGGCTCTACTTCAACTTCTATTAACTCGGGTGCTGAGTCTTCCTTGGGCACATATTTTTCCTTCTCATCTTTTTGGGAGGTTTTTAGCATAGTCATCTCATCGAACGTCACGTCACGGCTTATAATACTCCTCAGTGGTGTCAAGTCTTTACACCATACTTTGTATTCTTTTACTCCTTCGGGATATCCTATGAATACCCTTTTGATAACTCTAGGTTCCAACTTCCCTTCCTTAACATGTACAAAGGCAGGGCAACCAAATATTTTAAAATGGTCATACTTCGGAGGATTGCTAGACCATTTCTCTTCTGGCGTCTTAAAGTCAATTGTTGAGGAGGTACTTCTGTTAATCAAGTAAGCTGCAGTCAATACAGCTTCTCCCCAGAATGTCTTGGACATCTTCTCATTGGTAAACATGCATCTAACCCTTTTAAGTAGGGTCTTGTTCATCCTTTCAGCTACCCCATTCTGCTGCAATGTTGATCTTACTGTTCTATGCCTTGCAATCCCATGATTGGCACAAAACCCATCAGACTCTCTGTTGCAAAACTCGAGGCCGTTGTTAGTCCTAAGCCTCTTTACCCTTTTGCTAGTCTGATTTTCGACAAGAACTTTCAAAGTCTTGAATACTTCAAAGGCTTGATCCTTTACCCATAACTTCCTCGAATAGTCATCAATCAAGCTGAGAAAACACCTGGCACCACCACGAGTAACTGTCTAAGCCGGTCCCCAAAGATCCGAGTGTATGTAGTCAAGAGTCCCCTTAGTCTTGTGCTCGCCGGTACTGAACCTCACTCTATGTGCTTTCCCTAGCACACAATACTCACAAAACTCTAAAGCGTGGAACTTATCTTCTCCAAACGCCTTTTGGCTATATAACTCCTTTAGGTTTCTCTCGCCTAGATGTGCCAGTCTAAGATGCCACAACTTAGTTTGCATACTCTCATCATCTACAGAGAATAGTGCAGAATCACTCACGACTTCACCCTTAAGCACATAAACACCTTTGTGCTTCTCTCCTCTCATCACCACCACAGAACCTCTCTAAACTCTTAAAATCCCTCCATCGATCTTGATGGAACACCCATTTTGGTCTAAAGTCCCTAGTGAGATCAAGTTTCTCTTCAAGTCAGGAACATACCTAATATCTATCAACTCTCTCACTCGCCCATCATGCAGTCTAAGCTTAACACTACCAATTCCCATCATCTGACATGCAACATTATTACCCATTAAGAACTTACCACCACTAATGGGCTGAAAATTTGTAAACTAGGACTTGTGCGGGCACATGTGAAAAGTACAACCAGAATCAAGAACCCATTGGTCGGAGTTCTTACCATCAGTAGCGACGAGTATCTCTGCGCTGTCATAGCTATCATCATAGGCAAGCACAGCATCCGCTTTCTTCCTATCCTGTGCTTTCTTCTCAAGCCAGTCTTTTATGAAGTGCCCCTCTTTCTTGCAGCAATAGCACTTCCTAGGAGTCTTAGACTTCGACCTTGAGCCTTTTTTCTTCTCATCTCTATATGAGAGCCTTCCTCTTACAGATAAAATTTTTGCATTGCCATCGGTCTGCTTTCCTAATAACTTTGAGTTTAATGATGATTTCACATCACTCATCGTTAAACTCTCGCTGCCGTAGAGTAGCGTATCAACAAAACTCTTATAGCTCTTGGGGGGTGAACTCAGCAGGATAATTGCTCTATCTTCATCTTCTATCGTGATGTTGATAGACTCAAGATCAATGATGATCTTATTGAAGGTGTCTATATGATCTTTCATCGGCGTCCCCTTTGACATGGACAGCTAATACAGCTTCTTCTTGATATGTAGTCTGTTGGCCAATGATTTTCTCATATAAAGAGAGTCAAGCTTCTTCCAAAGATCTATTGCCGTCGTCTCACCTGCCACTTCCTTTAGTATTTCATCGCTCAATGATAGAACGATTGTGCTATGAGCTCTTTCTTGAATGTCCCTTCTTTCTGCTTCTGCTCTAGATGACTCTGGCATCTTCTCTTCATCACTAGATGGAGCTGCAGTATCCTTTAATACTGAACCAAGCCTTTGGCTTACCAACAACGCTTTAACCTTCATCTTCCACAGATTGAAGTCATTCGTACCGTTGAATTTCTCTACCTCATACTTGGGTGTGGCCATGTCTACTTATAACCAAAGTTTTGATACCAGTTTGTTGAAGCGGAAGCACACAAACAAGCAAAACAATTCACCCAAGTAATATAATAATGCAGAACAAGTTATTAAGAAATAAAGAGAAAAAGGGATAGAAGAAGAACCTACAAAGAATTATGTGATTTAACAACTTGCCTACGTCCACAGTGGATCAAGATCACACTCTTCTCTTATTATAAATCACAAGGCAACCACAAAGTATGCCTATTATAAAAAAGATCACAAAGAAAACTCTCTCTTACACTTTAGGGATTTTCTCTCACAAAGAACCACTAAGAACTATCACTAAGATTGTTGTTGATCACCAAGATATGTTTACAAGCCAATTGATAGCCTTTATATAGGCTTTGGGACGTCCTAAGTTTTCTCTATACGTGTAGAAGTCGTATTAGGGAGTTTTGAAGGAAGTGGGAGACGAAATTAGGAAGTTTCTTAATTTTGAGATACTGTTCCTGTCTCCAGCGCCGCAGCGCTATACACTTTATCGCTGCAGTGCTAGCGCCTGGTGCTCCTTTTTTCATTTTTTGCTTACTTTCACGTTCGTCTTCAATCCGTATGCACCCTACGCACTTGACTTAATTCCTAAATCATATTCCAATAATTTTTAATCAATATTCTTACAAATAACAATAATAAATAACATAACATTTTATAAAGCTAAACACCTATATTCTTATTTATTAATTCGTATAAAACACAAAGATGGAGACTTCTAAGAATATTGTTGTGGAGTCTTCGTTTCTGTTTGTGTATTAGGATTCTGAATTCTTAATTGTCAAATATGTAGCATCCTTTTAACGCGAAATGTTTGTATTTTATAAAAAATTAATGGGTTTTTTTTTTATATTTCACTAATACTAAATTTATAAAATTATTACACAAATTAAAAGTTTGTAGTTTAATTAAAATTTGTTTTTAAAAAAAAGTTTTGGGTGAGGAGAAAAATCTCTCCCATTAACAACTCAACCCCTTATTCTCATTTTGTTATTCGAACTCTAATGGTTACAGAAGTAGTCAATTGAGTCATATCTTGGGGCGTTTGTAGTTAAACTAATGTACCGTTAATTAATAATTATTATTATACATTAAATAATTATTAAATAAATGACATATGATCAACATATCAATTAAAATACAAAATTTATAAATTTAAGAAAGGATAAACATACGTATATGGTTGTAGATTTTCGTGATGTTCATATTATATGTCATAATTTGTATCTAAATTATAAAAAAAAGATACAAAAAATATTAATTAATTGTCTAATTAAGACTGGACAAAATGGTAGAAGTGGGGTTATTAGGATATTTATAATAGGGTGATCAAATCAAAGTTTTAATAGCTTTTTTGCTGCAAATGATTTGCTAAAAACCCGACATACAAAAGTTCACAAATAGAAATAGTACATAATAACACAACATCACATTACATAAAATCAGGACGAAGGGGAAATATCCACTAAATTAACATCTGAAGAATCATCCCGGAAACGATGTCGCTTCGGAGGAACCAACGCGCCATTAGACATTCCAAGCAAATAACATCCATTAGTCAAGACAGTCGAAGCAACAGCTGAGCAAAAGAACACTGTAAACAGAAATTGAACTACAATCTCATCAATAAGTGGATCCATACATAATAACATCTTAAGCAACAAACAAATAAACTTACAATGGATACATAGCACACAAACAGGGAAGACAAAGAAGTGACAAGAATTCTGGGGTAGACGAATCTCTACGACGTCGTCGCGCCATCTCTCTTTCTGTCTCTGAAACTTTTGCTTAGTACTTGAAAATTCAACAATATTATTCCTCAATGAAATTGATTCAATCGGAACGCAAAATTGTTTATATATTCAAAATGAGACGTACAATTCAAGAAAGCATATGTGAGAACGCTTCGTGGAAAATTCTACGCCAATTCTATGGTAGATGTAGACTTGCTTTTTTTTCATTTTTTTGGTCTTTTAATTTATTTCAAAAGTTTAATATTTACGTAAGTTTATCAACTGCAAAGTACAAATGAATAGCAAGTCAAGTCAATAACAATATATATAGAGACAGAGAGAGTAGACCGTCAGTTAGAAATGATTAACATAGCTGGTACTTAAGGATCAGAATCTTCTTCTCATTGAAGTTTATTTACACAAGTAAATACACTTTAGTGGATTTTAACCGTACACAAAAAGAGAACAAATACATAACACTTTAAAAAAAAAAAAATAAATACATATTAGTGATTGTTATATAAAATTACTGGAAATGACCATTTACACCACTCAGCTTTGAGGGCTAGCTGTTGCCAACAACATCAATAACAATTAACAACAAACAATCTTACCTTTCAATTGAGATATTATAAATGAGTAATGTTAAATATCTTAAATTATTTAAAAAATAATAATATATCAAATAAATATTAAATATAATAAATAATTTTATATTTTATTTTATTTTATTAGTAAATATTTATTTGATATATTATTTTTTTAATATAATTTAAAATATTTAATATTATTAATTTTAAATTCATACCAACAATGGGTTGCCCCGGCATAGCTAACTTGAGTGGTGACCTGAGTTAGAATAAAATTTAAAAGTAAAGAATTAAGTATTTTAGTATGTGAAATTATTTACTCTCACTCAAATTTTTTAATAAAATATATATATCAATAATTTGTTATTAATAAAATAAATAAATTTGGCCAATACACAGATAAATGATATGGTCTCTAAAGTAACTACATTGCTAATAAGGAAATTTACGGGTAGATTAGGGTGAAAGACAAAAAGAGATCTGGTGCCAATTCCCTTTAATTTCCTACACTAAAAGACAAAAAGGGATTTGTTGTATCGTTTTCTAAAAGGAAATAAATTATTTAATAAAATTTGGAGAAGTCAATGTATACTATTTTATTTTTTCACCTCCCTGTTTTCAAAAACATTACAACCATGACGTGCGTTAATATTTTGTGAGAAACTCAAGTATGACGTGCGTTAATATTTTATGAGAAGCTCAAGTTAGGGATAGTGTATTAAAAATATATATTTTTATTAAATAAATAAATTTGTAATTTTATATTTAAAAAGTGTTTATAATTTTATTATGTAAATATACATTTTATTTATTTATTTATGTAATAATAATTTTAATATATAAGAGAATTAAAGTTGTGAATAATAAACCAAAAAATAAGTTCGTAACAAAATTAAAATTTATAATCTTTAATTAAATATTATTAGTGTGGTTTATAAATATTAAGAATGTAGTAATTTTATTCGAATCATAATGTAATGATATTGTGATGGAGGTACTTTATATAATATGATTATATAAAACTGAACCAAATGTTGTTTGATTTTTTTATGTAAAATATTGTTGTTAATTAAAAATTTAAATAAAGTCAACTAATTATCATATGAATATTGAGTGATCATAAACTTTTGTTTGTATTACTATATCATTTGAAATCTTCATTACGATTTGTCTGAAAAATAGGATATTTGTATTTTAGTAGCATAATAAGATAATCAGTTAGGAATGTAATTTATAAATATAGAATCCATTCCCTTATATAGGAAGTTAAAAAGAAAGTTTCCTTAAGTGTTAATTTTAGAACTAAATAGTTAGAACGCTCAATTTGTAACGAGTTTACAAATTAATTGTTCACTGGTGAATAAATAGTATTTAAGGATAAAGAAGTAATTAGAGATTAAAATGATAATTAACTTAGATTTAATTATGAATCATTTATGAAGGATTGAAATGCAAATAGTAATTAAATTAATGGACTGCTATAAATTTTTTGAGTAAATTATATCTGTAATTTCAACAGTGTAATTATAAGTTTTTAGTGAAATAACACTAAATTTAATATATTAGATTAATTAATTGTCTAAAATTTATTGAAGTTTTAAATTGTAAGTCCATAGGTCTCCAATGCTACCTCTTTAATTATCATTATGATCAATTAAAGGATTGTGTTATTATACAAATTATTTATCTAAAAAATAGTTTCAAAATATGTATATTATATATTTGGATAAAATTAATTAATTAAGAATTAATTAATTTTAGAGATAATATCTTATTTGAATATAAATTAAATAGATAAAATCTTAAGGATAATTTTTGAAATTATTAAAAAAATTATTTTATTTTTAGTATTTTTTCTTTTATTTAAAGATTATTGGTATATTTATTTTGAAATTTTTGTAACACTCAATTATTAGGTGTTACACATTAACCATAGAGAGTTGGCCTCTTTGTACTTCATGTGTATTAAGTCTCTTTTTTAAATATAATATTTTAATTAACAAATATTATTAATTAAATTTATTTAATTAAAATAGTAAATAGTTTATTATTTTAAAGAGATTATAAAAAGAGAACAAAAAATTAAAAATGATATAATGGTTGAAGACATGCATGGAATATTTAATGATTCGAACAAAATGATAGAAGATTTACACAAGATTGCCACTCACCCTAATAAAGTGATTGAAAACTTGTATAAGATTTCAAATGTCCTTGACAAAGAAATTGAAGAAATACCAAAATTTTCAATGCACACATAACACAAAAAGAAAATACATATTTTTCAAAAGAAAAAATTTTAGAAGTTCACTCTTGCACTCGTTGTAATATAAGATGTTTGATTTGGAATCATTTGATAAAAAAAAACTAAGTGTAAATTGAAAGTATATTTTTTGTTATTTATTTTTAAAGTATCAAATCTATATATTTATAAGAATTTGAAAAAAAAAATTATCTTATAAAAATAAAATTAAAGAAATTTTATTTTTCTACTCTGCTACTAATAGCTCATGCATTGATAAGTGTCAATGCAATATATTGCATTTGTTATTTTCAATTTTTTATTATTAAAATAAATGATTCTTGTGGGGGTAATTAGAAAAAGGGCAAAAGAAATCATATGTTCACATATTTGATGAAGACATCAACTTCTACCAATTGATCAAATGTCATGATATTTTTTTAATTTTAATCTAAGTGTGATGACTTTAATTTCATTAAAATTAAACGAAATGTTGAATATTTAAGATAATGAATGCAATAACAGGTACAATAATACAAATGAACATACAAAGATACAGTAATATAAAACAAAAACAACAATTACAAAACAATAGTTGAAGCAGTGCAGAAACGAAACAGTAACAAAATGGTGTAGGAACAACAACAGCAACAGAGCAGGAACAATAAGGGAATGATGTAGAAACAGCAACAGCAACAGCAACAGAACTGAAACAATAATAGAAGTAAATCAAGGCGTGCAAAATTGCACTGTCTTATAAACTAGATTCTGCCCCTCAGGATATAATCCTGATCCAATACAAAGTATCAAAGACAATCTGATTTCCAGGATATAATGATTTTCCACTGTAAGGGTGTACTCTTAAGTGCAGCAGATTAAAACATCAAAGAATGCTAACAAATGTTTGGACAAATTTTAGAAGGAGCGTAAACAAGAAAAGAATGACTGTTAACAAAAATTTAAATTGGTTGTTATTATAAAATTAGTTGTAAACAATATAATTTGATTAAAATTCAAATATAATAATTGAAATATTAAAGCAATATTAATTTGTAAATTTAATTTGATAACAATCAAATTAAATTTGTAGAATCTATTGAAATTATTAACAGTTAAAATTTCAAATATTTGCCGTCTATAAATTTAACATGGCCGGTACTTATGGATCAGAATCTTTTTCTCATTTAAGTTTATATACATATGTAAATACACTTTAGTGGTGTTTTAGAGATACATATATGGTGACATTTTAAAAGGAAATAATTAATTATCCTTCTATGATATTGCTTTATTAATATTTAAGAGAGTAATATATCATAGTACTAATTAATGAAAAAATTGATTAAAAATTATTATAATATAATTTAAAAAACAAGTCAAATGCGTTAGATGCACGAGGAAGTAAGACAAACATGAAAGGAGACGAATAGAGAAGGCACGACAGCCCAAGTATGAGCGCTAAGAAGCCAGCATCGCGGCGCTAATGCAGAAAAATTGTTTCCCTTTTTGGATTGTCTCCTTAACGTATCTAGTCTCCCTAATACAACTTCCACACCTTTATGATTAACCTAGATCGTCTTAAAGCATATATAAAAGGTCTCAATTGACTTATAAACATATCTTTATGACATTTTTAGTGATCAAAGTGTTCTTTGTGATTCTTAGTGAGAGAAGCCCTAAGTTTACAAAAAAGACTTATTTTCTTTGTGAGTTCTTGAGTTCTTTCTTGTAAAGGACATACTGTGAGTGCCTTGTGATTTAATAATAAAAGAGTGAGATCTTGATCTGCCAGAGATGTAAGAAAGTTACCGAACCGCATAAATTTTGTGTGCGTTTTTTCTTATACTTTCTCTCTATGGTTTTTTAATTGGTTGGTTGCTACATTATATAATTTGAGTTTATTGCTTGTTTATTACTTCCGCTTCAATAAATTAGTATCAGAGCTTCTAGGTTTTAAGCAGACATTGCTACACTCAAATATGAGGTAGAGAAATTCAACGGGACGAATACTTTAATCTGTGGAAAATAAAGGTTAAAGCATTTTTTATAAGCTAATGGTTAGGCTCGGCATTAAAGAAAAATGCAGCTAAATCAAATGAAAAATAGAGTATGTTAGAGTCATTTAAAGCTAAAGCAAAAAAAAGAGACATTCAAGAAAAAGTTTATAGTACAATTGTTCTATCATTGAGCGATAAAGTACTAAAGAAAGTAGCAGATGAGACGACAACAATTAAACTTTAGAAGAAGCTTGACTCTCTTTATATGTGGAAGTCATTGGCCAAAAGATTTCATATAAAGAAGAATCTATATTAGCTGTCTATATCAAAGGGGACACCGATGAAAGATCATATTATTGATCTTGAATTTATCAACATCAAGATAGAAAATAAAAATAAAATGATCATCCTACTAAGTTTACTTCCCAAGAGTTTTGAGAACTTTATTAATACGTTACTCTACTGTAAAGAGAATTTAATGATGATCAATGTGAAAAGTTATTAAGAAAGTAGATTAAGGCAATGTGAAAAGTTTATCTGTAAGAGGAAGATCTTCATATAGAGATGGGAAGAAGAAGGGCTCTAGGTCGAAGTCCATGACTCTTAGGAAGTGCTATTATTGTTAGAAAGAATGACACTTTATAAAGAACTATCCATAGAAAAAAAGCACAAGACAAGAAGAAAGCGGATGTTGCGCTTGTCTATGATGATAGCTATGACAGAGAAAAAACTTTAATTGTTACTGATGGTAAGAATATTGAACAACGGGTTCTTAATTCTGGTTATACTTTTTACATGTGTCCATACAAGTCTTGGTTTATAAATTTCTAGCCCATTAATGGTGGTAATGTGTTAACGAATAATGATGTTGCTTGTCAAATGATGAGAATTGGTAGTATCAAGTTTAGATTGCATGATGGGTGAGTAAAAGAGTTGACATAAGATTTTAACTACATGTAGCGTACAATATAGAGTTATTAGCCAATAATAAAATAGATTTTAACTATACACAAAAGAAAACAAATGCTTATTAATGATTGGTTGTTGAAATGTATATAATGTTGGGATTGTTGGGCGAATTAGGGTTCTTGCATGTGGGTTGTGTTCATCATACAAACAATATACATATCTCATACATACATGTGCACAGCGGAAGATTAAATACAATGAACACAGAAAATAACATTTGATTAAACTGAAATTCGAGATTGAGAAAATATCACCAATGAAGCCTTTGGATTAATTTTCTTGAAGTCCACCATGAAATGAATCTTTGATCAATTCTAGCAATCAACAAGGGTGGGTTTGATTGTCTAGAATGGCAGCATCTTAATCCAGCATATGTGTTTAACTCTTAAACATTTTACAAAGTTAAACCATTTAACTTAATTAAATTTGTTTTTCCTTTTATTCAACTCTTGAATAAATAAAACAAATCTTGTTTTTAGTTATTACATTTAGTAACCATTAATTCAATTTGTTTTGTTGTTCTAACACTTAAAACACAAAACAAACAATTTCAATTTCTCAAATTGAATTGGCTCCCAAAATGCAAAACCTAAAATCTAAAACATTATTCAATTTTCAATTTCATTTCACTTTATATTCAAATGCATTAATTCCAAACTAATTTGAATTTCATTTGCATTTCATTTGGCTTAACCTAACCTTAGTTAACATTTAACCTTAGTTAGATTATTTTAACTTAACCTTTAAGTTAATAAATATTTAATTAATTTAACCATAGTTAACTAACTTAACTATGATTAGGTTAACCTTTACTTAACCTTTAAGTAAGGTTAACTTAATTAACTATATGATTAACTTTTAATCATAGTTAAATTAAATTATTTATTTAACAATTAAATAAATAAATATTTATTCTTATTATTTAACAATTAAATAATCATAAAGTGAAATTACTATTATATCCTTACTCGGTTACCAAGTTAACCTAAAGTGGGTCTCACCAATTTAACCACATACTTTAGTTAACGTAACCTTAGTAATTGCTAAATTATACTGTATTGAACAATTCAATACGGTACACTGCCCAAGTGCTCAAAGAGTACATTTCATATTGGGACTCTCTAGGTCTACACCCGATTTATTAAATGGAACTGTTCCATTAATCCGTAATCGATGCCCCACGCACACGTTACGAATATTACAAATCAGCGTGTCAGACCATACAAGTTGAGGTCATAACGTATACGTATAATCCTTCTATCATTTATATCCTAGATGTGCGGGGATATAGATCAGCACCGTCAAATCCCCATTTGCTCATCCATAAACTTATCTCCAGATTCGTATCTCGATAAACAATATACGCAAACACTTTTGCTATATTGTTTAACCCTATGGGAAACTCTTTTCCCAGGTTTATGCTTGTGGCCACAAGACTTTATGAAATACAACCTCGGAGCATCGGATATACAACTTACCTACGTAAGTTGACGGATCCCGTATCTACGCACACCGGACTCCATGAGCATCGGACCATACCCAGCGACACATAGCGGTCAGACCATGAAAGGTCTCTGACATATGTGGAACCAAAGCATGATGGATCACTCAAAAGACCACCGTGGCGCTCAGGTCAAAGGACCACGAATACTACTCAACTCGGGAGGACCTTCCTTTGACGGTGTCATAGGATATCTATTGGGGTCCTCATAAGTCTGTTCAGTATCCAGTCTTGACTGGATACCCGCATGCCTATACAAGCTCTAAGCTCATGGTCAGCTAAGAACAACCATCTGAACCAGTCAGATATAAACATACACTAATCTATATAAAGTGAATCACCGATAGACCCGCATTGGTGATTATAGATCAGGAACATTATCCTTGAGACATACTTACATAATGATATTTCTTAACTTCTATTGCAACTCTTTACAATTATATCATTACAAGTATACTCTCAGGTCTTTGTCCCATTATAGACAAGGTTCTAACTCTTTAGACCTCGCTGACTCTTATAACCTGCTAACTCTTAACAGTGCTAACTTTTAGCATTTATAACTCTCAGCTTTGCTAACTATTAGTTCTGATCTAAACTCCTTTAGACCAGATCTGAACTCTTTCAGATCAAACAATGTCTCTAATGTTACAAGCATTATACCATATTAATATGATATTAACAATCTTTATTCGAAATGTTTATTGTATAAATATTAACAATTAATATTCATACAATATTGGAATGGCACGTGAGCACCAGCTCCAACATATAATAGGTATATATATGGTAGGCGTAAAATAGGAAAGCACTAATGATGTTTCTTTTCTATAATGATGTTTCTTTTTAAAGCCGTCTCTTTTCCTATATATTATACTCTTTCTTTACAATGAGTTATATACAACAGAATCATATTTTCCTTTTTTACAGAGAGAAACCGTGGATTTATTGCTCAGGGGGAGTCTGGTTTGGTATGTAAGCTTCGTCACTCTTTGTATAATTTGAAACAGTGTCATCGTGCTTGGTTTGGCCGCTTCAGTATTGTTATCCAGGAGTTTGGTATGATCCGAAGTAAGTTAGATCACTCTGTTTTCTATAAATATACACCACAAGATCATTGCATATATCTAGTAGTTTACATTGCTGATATTGTCATTGCAGGAGATGATTAGAAAGGTAATAAGCAATTAAAGAATCACTTGTTTTGTCATTTTCAGACTAAAGATTTAGGGTTATTCAGATATTTTTTTAGTATAGAGGTTTCCCAATCTAAATCTGAAATTATTATCTCTCAAAAGAAATATGCACTGAATATTCTAAAGGAAACATGAATATTAGACTACAGACCTATGGATTGTCCCATGAATTTTAATGTTAAACTTCTCATTAACCAGAGAAAGTTGCTTTTAGACCATATGAGATATCAAAGACTGATTGGTAAACTTAATTATCTTACTATCACATGGCCTGATATCTCATTTTTAGTCAATTTCTACAGTCTCCATATGATAGTCATTGGGATGCAGTTATTCAAATTTTACGATATATCAATGGCACACCAAGCAAATGATTGTTGTATCAGAATAAGGGTCACACACAAGTTATGGGATACTAAGATGCAGATTAGGTAAGATCTCTATCAGATAGACGGTCTACTATTAGGTATTGTATTCTTGTTGGGGGTAATCTTGTATCATGAAAACATAATAAACAAGATGTTGTTGTCAGGTCAAGTGCAGAAGTATAATATCGTGCCATGGCATTAGTTACATGTGACCTTATATAGTTGAAACAATTAATTCAAGAATTAAAGTTTATAGACATTTCTCAGATGAAGTTATTGTGTAATAATTAATCTAAACTTCATATTTCATCCAACTCGGTGTTTCATGAAAGGACTAAGTATATAGAAATTAACTGTCACTTTATTCGAGAGAAGATATTATCTCACTATATCTCTGCTAATCATGTTAGTTCAAATAACTAGTTAGCGAATATTCTTACTAAATCTCTTAGGGGTTCTTGAATTGATTTCATTTGTAACAAGCTTAGCGTATATAACTTATATGCTCCAACTTGAGGGGGAGTGTTGAAATGTATATAATAGGTATATATATGGTAGGCGTAAAATAGGAAAGTATTAATGATGTTCTTTTTCTATATAAAATACTTTCTTTCTAGGACTATCTTTTTTCCTATATATTGTACTATTTCTTTACAATGAATTATATATAACAGAATCATATTCTCCTCTTTTATAGTTAATAATAAAATAAATAAATTTTGACTAATTGTGATAAGAGATCTTCTAAAACTCATATAGACTTAGACCATAAAATGAATCTTAATTTGATTATTTTATATTATTTTGGGGCCAAATCTAGTCAAACTCGCCACAGCCTCTCCAAACACTTAAGAATTTATTGAATGAAGGAAAAACAAGCTACTAGGTTTGCTTGTGTCAAGAGTTGAACTTGGATTAATTGTTGTGTGGAGAGAAAATTGTTCTAATTTATGAATCACTGGGAACTAATTAAGTAAGAAGCTGAGTTGTTTGGTCTTGCAATACATAGAAAATTCTAGGTCAAAGATAAGTGCCAACAGCCCTTCGATACTCAAATAAGATGACGGCTCAATAGTAAAAGTGTTTCCTAAAATTTTTACCCTATAGATAATTTGGAGAAGAAAGAGAGTCTTTTTTTTTCTCTAAATTATGAGTAAACTTGTCTTACTTAAATTCAAAGATGTAGATATGTCTTAAGTGTGAAAGGAACAGACTTGGCAATTTCCCCTTATAAGTTGACATGTGGCAATATATGAATGGAGAGTCCTATTTTTAGTAAGAGTATTTAGGAGAAATGACAAGGTTGGGAGCTTTTGGGTAATTGTGCTCCCTTCTCCCCCCACCCTCCTTCCTTTACTTGGAGTATAAAGGTTTTTTAGGCTTGGTCACTTTATGGGAGAATTGGCCTTAGAGGTATATAGGCTGCTAATCTTGGCTCGTGAGCTCTAGCTAGGGCAATGCTGACACTCTCACCTAACTCTAAACAGACCTAAGCTCTTTGTTAGCAAGGGGACAGAGCTCTGTGATGTGCTAACGTGGTAATGTAACAGTAGCCCTTCAGGATTTCATTCCTTAGGTCAATATCCTTTCGTCTAATTGTCTAACATTTAGGCCTTTTGAGTAACTTGTTGTGGGACCTGATGATGGCGTAGAGAGTGACTGGATCTTATTGATGTATACATCGATCATAGGACTCGATGGTTATGTAAAAAATAACCTAACCATGTTGACATATCCTTTAACTGTGGGGACTAAATAGTGACATGGATCTTAAGTTGGTCCCACCTGACATGCCTTGTAGGTCAGATGGTAAAGGTTAATAGGTTCGGGCTCATACCAAGACTGATGGCAAGGTCACAATCTAAGCTGAGTAGCATCATGAGAAGTTGGTCTGAGAGCCTAGATGGGCTATTGCAAGTAGCCTATGTGTCACCTCCATCTCCCCCTAACATATATACATGTGTGTGTGTGTGTGTGTGTGTGTGGTCTCTAAAGTAATTTTATAATGTCAAAAATGATTAGTAACGACCTGGTTAATAAGGAAATTTACAAGTTGATTAGGGTAAATAGTAAGTCAAGTAAATAAAAGACAAGAAAAGATCTGTTACATTTTCCATTAATTTCTATTGACCCAAAATTTGGTTATCTTGAAGCCAACGAGTTAAACTTATTTTTCTTTTAAAAAATGAGATTGAGATTAACAAAAATAAAGATAAGTAAACAAAAAGGCACAAAAAGACACATAATTTATAGTGGTCCAGCTTAATGTGAGCTTTTTTCTACTTTACTAAGCTTGATAAGCTCACTCATATGGTACTATTGAATAATAATTTTACAACAAAGATACATAGAGGCTTAATTTTTATAAGATCACCGCTATAACACCCTTTAAAAAAAAATAGACATGTTGCCCCCCTCTCCCCCTCCCTCTCTCATTCCCTCTCTTTCTAGCTTATAGAGAAAGTTGAGAATGAAAACAAATATCCCTATCCTTTATGATTTTACCCTTTATGTATAGCATAATATGAGTTGAGGAGTTTTAGAATTAGTATATAATAGGTTTTTTCAAATTAGAATTCATTTATTAGAATACTGCTAAATTAATTCTAGTAGTTTCCTTATTTTTTTATAACTTTTTTATAAAATCTTATTAAAATAAAGACAGCTCTTTTTTACCTATTCAGGACTCTTTTTGAGTTTTTTTTTGTAAATTGAGCCTTATGGTAAAATCGATAAGGAATAAAGGTCCCTCAATTTTTAGTATTGACTTATCAATACTAAAAACTTTATAATTATAGTCTCTAGATTGAAGGGTCTCTTCAAATGCCTTTAAAGTATTAGGATAGTTAAGTTCATATTTAATGACTTAATGAGATGCTCTTGTTGGGATTTGTGCTCATGTGCCATCCCAATTTTATATGAATATTGTATTTTCATACTTATATAATAAATAAATATTTTATTAAATTACCAATTAATTTTATTAGGTAAGATGTTTGTAACATTTCTAATTTTATATTGATCTAAGGAGTTTAAATCAAGTCTAAAGAGTTAGAACCTTATTTGAAATGGGACAAAGACTTGAGAATATACTTGAAATGACATAGTTACAAATAGTTGCAAGCGTTACTAAAAAATATAATTGTGTAAATATGTTCTCAAATTAAATGTTCCTGATCTATTTTCATCGATGTAGAGTTTATCGAATGGAACTGATTTATATAGATCAGTGTATGTTCATATTTGGATAGTTCAGATGGTTTATCTACAAACCATGAGCTTAGTGAAGCTCATATAGATATACATGTATTTAGTAAGGACTGGATACTGAACTAGACTCAATGAAGACTTCTAATAGATTTCTCATAAATCCGTCAGTGGAGAGTCTTCTCGAGTTGAGTAGTATTTGTGGTCCCTAGACCTGAGCACCACGGTGGGCTTATGAGTGATCCACCATACTTAGGTTCCACACATGTCAGAGACATTTCATGGTCTGACCACTGAGTGTTGCTAGGTATAGTCCAATGCTTATGGAGTCCGGTGTGTGTAGATATGAGATTTGTCAGCTCATATGAGTGAGTTAAATATCCAGATGCTCTAAGATTGTATTCTAGGAAGTCTTATGGCCATAAACATTTAAGACGGAAAATAGTTTCCTGTGGAGTAAATAATATTGCAAATGAATTTGCATATATTATTTATTGGAATACGAATCAAAAGAGATAAGTTTATGGTTGAGTAATAGGGGACTTGACGCTATTGATCTATGTCTCCACTCTTCTAGGATATTAATAGTTGAGGGATTGTACGAATATGGATTAACCTCAACTTATATGGTTTAACTCGTCATTTTGTATTATCCATAACGTATGTGTGTGGGGCATTAGTTATGGACTTACGAAAATATTTCGAAAGACAAAATAAGTGTGAACTTAAGGAGTCTTACTATATGAAGTGTACTCGTTGAGCACATGGGTAGCATCGGATCGAATGGTTCGATTTGAAAAGTTTTCAAAAAATATGAATTTATTTCAGGGTCTCTCGGGGAGTAGTTAAAGTGTAATTGTTAAACTTAAAATTATGTTAAGTGAGACTTGACACTTTTATCTACCTAGTATATGTCTCAAATTATGCCAATAATTTGTATGAATACCAAATTGGATATAAATAAATATAACTACTATTTAAATAAAAAAATTATTATTTTATTTAAATTAAATTAATTATTTACTCATTTACTTTAAAAAATTTTAAAGAATAATTAAAATTTAAATATTAAATTTAAAATTATTTTAAGTGAGATTTAACATTTTTATTTATTTAGAGTATATTTTAAATTGTACCAATAATTTGTATAGTATTAAATTGAGCATTAATAAATATAATTATTATTTTATTTAAATTATATTAATTAACTAAAAGGGGTGTTATTGATATTTTCCTAATAAACAATACTGATTCGGAAAAGCAAATGAAATGAATTGTTTATATTATTTGAATTCAACTAAATGAAATGCAGTATTAGGTACCATTGTTTTAAATATTTACAAAGGTTACTTGTTTATATTTTATTGGCTTAATAAAAAATATAAATATAAATATAATTTTTTTTCAAATTGAAAAGTATGAAATGATATATTTCTTTTATTTGGTTATTTTTTTAGGTTAATCTTGTATTTTCAAGTGTCGAATATATATGTATAATCAAATGCCACCAATTTATTTTTTAAATGCCAGCATTATTTTTTGTTAAAATTTAAAGCATGATGAGAATTTTGTTTTCCTCGTCATGCTTCACTTTAGTCAATATTTATTGGCTTACAATTCATTTATAAGGTGGCGGCAAATATTATATATACTAATGCTTATTTCATTTGAAAGGTATGAATTTAAAAAAGTAAAAGTAAGTAGAAAATAATATAGTCTAAGAAAAATAAATAAGAAATAAGAGTTGTTTTAAATATTTCGAAATAGAAAGTTATTATTTTAATTTAAAGAAGTCCATTATATTTTTAACTAAAATTGTTCAAAGCACACTTTAAGGATGAGTTCTCTAATCTCATTAGTGTAATGAGATTATTTTAATATGTATTATATTAATTTCACTGCATAATATGTTACATTTTAAATTATTTAAAATACACACATTCACCTATAGTATGGTACAAATGCATACAACACCTACAACTTTATGTTAGCACTGAAAATTGTAAGTTTGAGGGTTCGTCCTCAGATTTGGTATCTCTTAAAGTAATCTTTAAAGATATTTAAATGAATTGAATAATTAGTGGTTCTTTTTTTTTAGCGGCCCTTGACGGTTCTTTAGATGATGTAGGAATTTCCCTCATGGTGGTCTTGGAGTAAAACTCTTTAACCTTAATATTGTATGTCAAATGTAATCTCAAGTATTCATTCTCAACTTTGGATGTCCAATCCTTTCTCTATGGTTAAGTAATCTGCTCTTTTACGCATTCTTCCTAGGAGCACTCAGAAATATATCAACCTTCATATTGAGGTGCACACATGTTACATATTTTAGAGTCAAATCATGTGCAAACTTTACAGGCCTTTGGACGAGATAGAGATTGCCCCTTGTAGAGGCCTTCACGAATTTCATCCTAGGGGTAAATTCTTCCAATAATTTTGACTCTTGTGAAAAATTTTCAATTAATTAGTGGTCTTTGAAGCTAAGGACAATTTAAGTTCTCAAATAGTAATTTAGTGGTTGGCTCGACCAAATCATATATATGAAATAGTGTTGATACTAAGGACACTTTTGGGTGTTAAGGGACTGTATTTCAGCTCATGGATATCCTTATGCTTGACATTGGGTTTTACCGATAAGGGTTGGATCGAGGCTTGAAGTGTTGATGCCATAGGGTTAATAGGCCTTAATGTTTTCATATTTATATTCATCCAAAGGTTCTCAAGATATTGTTACTCGTTGTTAGAACTTTCACTTTGTTATAACGTAATGTAATTGAATCGAAGTTGCTTCATAAATATAAGTCAAGTATTAAAAAGCAATCATTAGATGCTAAACCCATTATTTATAAGGTAGTAAGAGTATGAGATCGTAGAATTAGGATATAACAGGACTTCTCTAATTAAAATTTTGTCAAAATATGGATAATATTTTTTTATTTGTTTAAAATTTTATAGTAAAATTTTATTGAAATAAAGATAATTCTCTTTTTACTCGATGAAAACTCTTTCTAAACCTTTTGTTGGATTGGGCCTTAAGCTAAAATGCGGGAAATAATTTTGAATTTTTTATTGTGTTTGTTATATTAAAAGACAAAAAGGAATTTGTTGTATCCTTTTTTTTTTAAAAGAAATTAATCAATTAATTAAATTTGGATGAAGAAAAAAAAAGTCAATGTTCCCTATTTTATTTTCCACCTCACTCTTTTAAAAAAGAAATTACACTATGGCGTTCAATAATATTTTACGAGACATTCATGCATTGATCAAGTATAATTGAAAATATATTGCATTGTTTTAATTAAAATATTGATTCTTACGGGGAAAACTAGAAAAAGGAGAAAAAAAAATTCAGATGTTCACATACTTGACGAAGACATCAACTCGTACAAATTGATCAAATGTCATGACTTTTTTTATATATATAATCTAAATGTGATGACTATAATTTCCTTAAAACTAAAAGAAAGACATTAATTAACCAGGAGTAGGAATATGAATTTCGTTTAAATCATTTCTTGACAATGATTTCTGAAAAATTAAGATACAATTTGAAATCATGGTTTATATCCTTACTATATATTTAAAATGTGTTTGGTATTAATAACATGCAAAAACGTGTTAGATCTATGTGAAAATAGAGAAGCTGATTTTGTGTTCTTTTAATTTTTAAAGTCTCGATTGTTCTCATATTTTTCAGTGGAAGGTTTCCTTTCTCTCTACATTTTTAGAATTTCGATTTTGAAATTGAGATTACTAATTTAGTCCTTGATAACGATCTCTCTCTCTCTCTCTCTCTCTTTTAATAAGGCACATGTAAAATATAGTTCAAATATAGATATTTAGTTCGATACATATGATCTTGAATTCAATTCACTGAAGCTTGAAATTCATTAAATTCATAATAAATTCATTAAAAATCACACTCCAAGAATCACCCAGCAACGATTTCGCTCCGGAGGAAGCAATAACGGTACCCCAGCCATTAGTTAGGACAGCCGCAGCAACAGTTGAACAAACTCAAACTGCATACAAAAAAAATAAAAAAAAATAAATAATTAAAATGCAATCTGATCCATACCTTGATGACATAAATATTATTTAACCAATGTAGCAAAAACATTTTAAATCCGAAAACAATTCATTTGTAAAAGAGAGTCTTAAGCATATGAAAATTAAAACTCAATAAACTTACATAGGATATATAAAAATAAAACAAACAAGAGCAAGCAATTCCGAGAATTCTACAGGACCTGGCTCCGCCATCTCTCTTGATCTCTCTATCAAACTTTAATTTGCTTAGTCGAATTAATTCAACTAATGGATGCATAGCTCCGAGTATAATACATATATATATAGCGATTTAGATTCAATTAAGTTTGTGAGGGAGCTTTGTGGAAATTCCTATGCAAATAAATAATTTTTTAGCGGTAGACTTTAGTCCCAATAAAAAATAACCAATAAAAAAAGTTTACTGAAAGACAAAAAAGGATTTGGTGCCAATTCCTTTTTTTTTAAATCCAATTGGTACACAAAGACAAAAAGGGTTTTTCTGTATTGTTTTAAATTAAATTTTTTGGAATTCAAAAAGTCAGTGTTACTTTTTTTCCCTTGAAAGTATATACCACTTTGTTTTTCACATCTCTATATTTTTTTTTCCTTAAATTATAATAACCATATATAATATTGTTAAAATTTGATGATATTTAAAATCAATAAATTTAATTTTAAGTTAAAAATTAAAAAAAAAGTTAACACGTAATTAAAAACGTAATAAACAAATAAAAGAGATGGGAAACAAAAAGTTAAATATAAAGAAAGGCGTGAAAGTACAAGTGAAGAAATTCTCAGATATGAACATTGTGACACAAGTTGTTCAGTGCCGCGGCATAAAAATCAAAAAGTCCAACACCGTAGTACTAGCATTAAAATGTCGCAATATTAGTTTAAAATTGCATTAGCATTGCGGCACCACTTTTTTTGAAAAAAATTTATTTATTTTAATTGTGTGTTTAAATTTATTTTAAACTTTTTAAATACATAAACTTTTATTTTAACTATTTAAAGTTTCTAGAATCCTATGCAAATAAATAATTTTTTTTGGTAAACTTTAGTACAAATAAAAAATTACCAAAAAAAAAAAGTTAAGTGAAAGACAAAAAAGGATTTGGTGCCATTTCCTTTTAATTTTTTTTTTTATTCCATTTGGTACACAAAGACAAAAAGGGATTTGTTGTTTTGTTTTAAATTAGAAAATTATATATGATCGTCATTTGTTTTGAGCATTAGTCATTTACTCACCTCATGTTTTATATTACCTAAAATTTTTTATTGTTATAAAAATTTTGTTAAATATTAATTTTTATTATCTTTTTATTAATTTATCCCTACATTTATGATATCATTCTTTTATTCTTTTACATAAATTATTATAAATCAAAAATAACTAAAATAATAATAAGATAGTGTGATTTTGATCCGTCGTGGATGTAGGCAAGTTGCCAAATCACGTAAATTCTGTGTGTTGTTTCTTCTACCTTTCTCTCTCTAGATTCTTAATTGCTTGTTTCTGCATTATATTGCTTAGGATATTTGCTTGTTTGATTGCTTCTACTTCAACAACAATATCACATTAAAGGTCATTTTCAGTATCTTAATGTTAGAAATTTGGTGATTCAACAATTTTAATTGGACAAAAATTGAGATGAATAATAAATAGAAGAGTTACAAAAAGTTTAGAATGTGTGGGACACGTATAGAGAAGTTTAGGACGTGTGGGACACGAAGAGAGAAGTGAAACAGGACTCTAAGACACGAAAGAAGTGCCAAGTCTGAGTGCCACAGCGCCAGAAGCGACAGAGAGTTCAGTTTTTATCTGGATTTTGAGTTTTAGGAAGTTTTGAACTTCCAAAATAAGTGGACTCTTACTCTAACAAAAAATAGGGTTAGTAGGTACGAAATAACTCTTATATAAATACTTGTAAACCCTTTAGTTGAGATTAAGCATTAAGAGAGACTCTAAGAGAAGGGAAGAACTAGGTAGACACTAAGTGCTTGTGTGTGCTAAGGTGGAACCATCGTTTGAGTATTTATTATTCATAGTAGAGTAATGGTACACTAAACATTAGGACTTTTTTAGGGTTCTTCAATTGGATTTTCCTTATAAAATCTCTAAGGAGTTAATAAGAGAGGTTGGAACCTTTAGATCCACCGTGGACGTAGGCAATTGACCGAACAATGTAAGATTATGTTATGCTCTTTTATATTCTACTTTGAATTCTTGTTATATTTCTTGATATACAAGTTGTTCCATTACGCATATAGGTCAGGGTTCGAAGTTGAACTTGAAATTCTTCGTTTTAACCTAATTTGAAGAGGGAGAATGGCGATCCCTCCCTTAACACTTAAATATGAATGTTTGCTTATTTTAAGATAAGAATTTGAATTATAAATTTTATATTTCAAAGAAAAAATAATCGGCATCTAAAACATAGGACTGCTTAATATTTTCTAACTTTTTCTTTATATAAAATATTTTGTAACATGTTTATAGGTATAAAAAAAATATATAATTGGTATCGGCCAATTAAAGCGTAGATTGATAATTGATGATTATTGAATTGCATTGATGACATTTGAATTGTATTAATAATTATCGAATTGCATTGAATTAAAGGTTAATAACAATTATTATCAAATTTAATTGAGATTTTATCTAATTGACTATAACCCTTAGGATTTAAGTTTATATAAGTTCTGCAAATTTGATTGTTAGTGGGAGAAAGATTTTTGGATTTAAGGATCTCTGGATCTTGGATTCATTCAACATCTATTTGAGAAATAAGAATTAAACTAAATACAAAAAAACATACGACCTTATTTATTATTGTACTATTATTCACTTTCTCATCATTTTATCTTACAAGTATTAACAAACTTGAGTATTGAAATGTTCTTTTCTTACAAGAAAATGGAAAATTGTTTAGTAATTATGGGGAGTACACATAAACAACAAGATAATTTTTCTTGAAATTCGTATTAGGAGCTTCAACGTTAAATCTTTTAAGTGTAAATTTAGATTTCAAGACATTCATTCACCGTGAAAATCATGATCTCTCTCTTACAAAATTATGGTTTACATTCACTGTGAAAATTATTTTTTTTTCATATATTTTTTTAACATATGTAAAATAAGTCATAATGAAAATGATCTCTCCCGTTTTCAATCAGAAAAAAAAAAATGCTCTCTCCCGTGAAATTGTGGTCATATAATTCAACACGAAATGATTTCTTTCACAAATGTGCAATAAGTCGTTTTTGGATTTTATTCATATGGAATGTAAAATAACAGAGACTTGTGAAGATCAGTAATTGTTGTTTCAGGTAACAAGAAGTTACTTTTTTTTGTTTGTGTTTTCCTTTTTTGTTTCTTTTTGTTTAATGATTTCACTGAACAAAGCATAGATACAAAAAGATGAACAATTGCCCAAAGCTGGACATAAACAACATAAGAAGAATGCTTTATCTCAATTTTTGAACGTTAAATTCTATAAAGACCAAATTGAGAATAATTCATCACAACAGTACATCAACAAGAGGATCCACAGAACCAGAGGATCGAAGATCAACTAATATTATGACTTGAAAGAAGGATCAGTTGGAAAAGAAATGATCAGAATGGTGGGGGCCCGAAAGGACCAGGTGGCCCTCCAAACATCGGCCCGCAGCAGCTCTCAAAAATGCAGCAGCAGCATAGCAGATAAAAACTACCCAAAACACAAAAATCCCCCGTCAGTATTTTGATTTTGATACACGGAATCAAATAATGAAAACCAATTTTTCTTTTTTTCAGTTTTCATATTTTGAATTGTTTCGAAGACACAATTTATTTATAAAAAAACACGATCATAATCACGCAACTTTGAAACCTAGCTAGCAATTAGATAGAAAGAATGGTGAAATGACTTTGTAACAAAAACAAACTTACCATGAAGAAAGAAGGCGGCATATACCACCGCAAAGAAAATCAAAGCAACCACAACCCGGCCCTCCCGGTCCCGGTGGTGGTCCCCAACCCGGCGGCCCTCCCCAACCCGGTGGCGGCATCTTCCTCTCTCTGTCTCTCTTTCTAAATCTCTCCTATTGGATGAGTTTCTTAGAAATGCAATGCAATAACCCTAATGAAATTAAAGTTGATGTGTAGTGTGTATATATACAGATGCAACAAAAGCATGTGAGAGTGCTTAATGGTTAAGGGTTCTAGACATATTGGACTGGTAAGTAGAGAAGGCAAATGAAGTTTGCTGAAAAGTGGACAACGTAAGACTAGTAGGTAGAGCAATTTATTTTTAACCTAATATTCAAACATCAAAATTTCCGTACAAAATATAGAAACGTGCATGGACTGGCTTTGTTGTCTCACCAATTAAGAAAACCTAAATAATCATTTAATGGCAACCAGGGAACGGTTGATCTAACAATATGAAAGAGTGTAAATAAGGCGAACCGTATTAAACTTAAAACATATTGATTATAATTTTTAATTTGTTTATGTATAAAAACACTTAATCGATAGTTGTGAACCCTGAATTTTATCTAATGCCTGATCACATGGCTTATTTCTTCAAGCAGAGTTGACAACCAGAAGTCAAGTTTAGTGTTGCAACTGAGGAGCTGAGCTAATAACAAGACCGCCAAGGCCAAAGTGGTCAAGATAGCAGCGCAGAGAGTACTCCCAGCAAACCACCACCATGACAATGCCAGAGCTCTCAAATTAATTCAAGGTTGTGAAGCAAACCTAGGGACCAAAGAACTCGGTAGACTAACAACATACCTATGTTTTTCTAAGAATACGAGAAAATGTAGACTATGCTCACGTTCCCTAAAAATGTGTAAAACAGAAAATGTAGCACTATGTTCACGTTCTCTGAAAATGTGGAAACAATTAACTCCAATACGCTAATACTCCAACTACTTTAGGGCACCATATATATGTAGCACTATGTTCTAGGTTCAGAACTGACCTACGAGCAAACCATAAATAAGAGAGGACAAATGATTCGCGCACAAGAGAGAGGGCATAAAAAAAAAAAGGAAGAAAAAGATCTTTCTTACTACATTTTACTTACTGAAAAATTATCATAGAAACACAAAAAAGAAATTAATTTAAGCATCGAAAAGTTATTATTGGATCTGTTGAGGGAGGAAACGCTCTTTTTTCTCTCGAGGTTATGTTGAAGTGAAGAACCTCAAGTTCAACTTAATTCCTAACTTCCTTGCGCAGCGAAATAACCTGTTAATCAAACAAAATAGCACAAATCCAAAGTAGAATATAAAAGAGCACAACACAATCTTATGTGGTTCGGCTAATTGTCTACGTCCACGGTGGATCCAAGGATCCTAACCTCTCTTATTATAACTCCCAAGAGATTTTATAAGAAAAATTCAATTAGAAGAACCCTAAAAAAAACTTAATGTTTAGTGAACCCTTATTCTACCACGAATAATAATCACCCAAACGACGGTTTCACCCTAGCGCACACAAGCACTTAGTGTCTACCTAGTTCTTCTCCCTCTCTTAAAGTCTCTCTTAATACTGGATCTCAACTAAAGGGTTTACAAGTGTTTATATAGAGTGTATTTCATGCCTACTAATCCTATTCCTTGTTGGAGTAAGAGTCCACTTGTTTTGGAAGTCCAAAACTTCCCAAAACTAGAAACTCTGAAAAAAAACAGACTTCTGACGCGTCTGGCGCCGCGGCGCTGGACAAAATCGCACCTAGTACTGCGGCGCTGGGGACCCAGTGTTGCGGCGCTGGGGACCCAGTGTTGCTGCGCTGGGGACCCAGTGTTGCAGCGTTGGGGACCCAGTGTTGCAGCGCTGGGGTGCAGTTCTAGGCACCGCAGCGCTCAACCCCGTGGCGCTTAGCCTTGGCAGCGCTTATCCGCATTTTCTTTGCTTTCTTCGCATCTTCGAGTCCCATTTCGCTTTCCTCTTTGTGTCCCACACATTCTAAACTTCTCCATACGTGTCCCACACATTCTAGACTTCTTGTGACTCTCTACTTTGGTATTCATTTTAATTCTTGTTCAACCAAGATTGTTGAATCACCAATTTTTCAACAGAATCAATCACCGACAACATATTCTAATATCAGGGTAAGGGACATCATTCCTAAAATAATGTTGGCTTTTAAGAAAGTGGAAAAACCCAGCTCAATTAATTAAGCACTATGCTCACGTTCTATGAAAATGTGGAAACAATTAACTTCAATACACTAATACTTCAACTACATTAGGGGACCATATATATGCAGCACTATATTTTAGGTTCAGAACTGACCTACGAGCAAACCATATAAAAGAGAGGACAAATGGTTTGTGCATAAGAGAGGGTATAAAAAAAGGAAAATTAAATCTTTCTTACTATTTTTTACTCTTTGAAAAATTGTAATGGTTTTACTATCTAGGTCAGTTTTAGATGTTTTAAATTTCTTATTGTAAGAAAGTTGATTAAAAATTAAGTGTAATATGATTTGGAGAACAACTCAAATGTGTTCGGTGCATAAGGATTGAAGACGGATGCAAAAAAAGACGAAAAAAGAAAGCGACGCCAAGGAGTGGGCGCCACGGTGCCCCAAATAGAGAGTGGGAACCGCGATGCCAGATGCCCAGCACCACAGCGTTGGGTGCAGGACATCTAGTGCCGCGGCGCCCGATTCGAGAAATAGTTTTTTGTTTTATTTTGGTATATTTCATGTCCTACTTACTTTAAGTCTCCTTAAAACGACTCATACATGTTTAGGATTAACATAGGTCATCCTAAAACTTATATAAAGGCCATTTATTGGCTTATAAACACATTTTTGTGATCATAGTAATATTTGTGATTCTTAATGAGAGAAACCCTTAGTTTACAAGAGAGAATGATTTTTTGTGAGTATCTTGTGATTCAATAATAAAAGAGTGTGATATTAATTCACCGTGGACGTAGGCAAGTTGTCGAACCACGTAAATTCGGTGTATTGTTCTTCTACTTTCTCTCTCTAGATTTCTTAATTGCTTGGTTTGCATTATATATACTTTGGGTTTATTGCTTGCTTGCTTCTACTTCAACAAATTGGTATAAGAGCTTGGTTTTAAGCAGACATAGCTACACCCAAGTATGAGGTAGAGAAATTCAACAGCATAAATGCCTTCAATTTATGAAAAATAAAAGTTAAGGCGTTGTTGGTGAGTCAATGGTTAGACTCAACATCAGAAGAGACTGCAACTCTATCTAGTGAAGAAGAAAGGACACCAGAGTCATCCAAGGCTGAAGTAAAAAGAATGGACATTCAAGAAAGAGCTTACAGTACAATTATTATGTCATTGAGCGATAAAGTACTGAGGGAATTAGCAGGTGAGAAGACGATGATTGGTCTTTGAAAGAAGCTTGACTCTCTTTACATGCGAAAGTCGTTGGCCAACAGATTTTATATAAAAAGAAGTTGTATTAGTTGTCCATGTCTGAGGGAACACCAACAAAAGATCATATAGATGCCTTCAATAAGATCATTATTGATCTTGAATCTATCAATATTAAGATAGAAGATAAAGATAAGGCAATCATTCTACTGAGTTCACTCCCAAAAGAGAATTTAATGATGAGCGATGTGAAATAATCATTAAAGTCAATGCTATTAAGAAAGAAAATTGAGGCCAATGCAGAAAGTTTATCTGTAAGAGAAAAGTACTTATGTAGAAATGGAAAGAAAGAGGGCTAGAGATCAAAGTCTAGGACTCCTAAAAAGTGTTAGTGCTGTAACAAAGAGAGACACTATATAAAGGATTATTCAAAGAAGAAAGCATAAGACAAGAAGAAAGCAGATGTTGTGCTTGCCTATGATGATAGCTACGACAACACAGAGACTCTAATCGTTAGTGATGGTATGAGTATTGAATAATGGGTTCTTGATTCTGATTGTACTTTTCACATGTGCCCACACAAGTCTTGGTTTATAAATTTTCAGCTTATTAATGGTGGTAAGGTATTAATGGGTAATAACTTCGCTTGTCATGTGATAGAAATTGGTAGTATTAAACTTAGGTTGCATAATGGGTAAGTGAGAGAGTTGACAGAAGTTAGGTATTTTTCTTACCTCAAGAAAAATTTGATCTTATTAGAGACTTTAGACCAGAATGGGTGTTCCATCAGGATCGACAGAGGGGTTCTAAGAGTATTAAAGGGTTCTATGGTGGTAATGAGATGAGAAAAACACAAAGGTGTTTATGTGCTAAAGGGAGAAGTTATAAGTGGTTCTGCATTATTCTCTATAGATGATGAAAGTATGCAAACTAAGTTGTGGTATCTTAGACTAGCACACTTAGGTGAGAGAAACCTGAAGAAGTTATTTAGTCAAAAAATGTTTGGTGAGGATAAGTTCTAGCCATTAGAGTTTTGTGAACACTGTGTGCTTGAGAAAATATATAGAGTGAGGTTTAGTACCGATGAGCACAAAACTATGGGGAGTCTTAACTATACATACTCGGATCTTTTGGGACCAACTTAGACAACTACTCGTGGAGGTGCTAGGTATATTTTTAGTTTGATTGATGACTATTCAATGAAGCTGTGGGTCTATGTGTTGAAAAGTAAGGATCAAGTGTTTGATACGCTCAAGACTTGGAAGACTTTAGTTGAGAATCAGACTGGCAAAAGGGTTAAGAGGCTCAGAATTGACAATAGCTTTAAGTTTTACAATAGAGAGTTTGATGGGCTTTGTGTCAAGCATAAGATTGTAAGGCATAGAACTATGAGACCAACACTACAACAAAATGGCGTAGCTGAGATAATGAATAGAACCCTACTTGAAAGGGTTAGATGCATGCTTACCAATACAAATGAGTCAAAGGCTTTCTGGGGAGAAGCTATGATGATTGTAGCTTACTTGATTAATGGAAGTCCCTCTTCAGTAATAGACTTCAAAACTCTAAAAGAGAAATGGTCTGGCAACCCTCATAAGTATGACCACCTAAGAAATTTTTGTTGCCCCACCTTTATTCATGTAGTGTAAATAGTTAACATCACCAAAAAGTATCATAAATCATAACGTGATATTCGATGAGACGATAATATTGAAAGCTTCCCAAGAAAATGAGAAAGAAGAACTTGTGTTTAAGAAAGACGTAATACCCAAGTCAATAGAAATTGAAGTGGAGTATAAATGTAAATCTGATATGCCCTCAGATCTTGATTTACATCTAGAACAGATGGATGTAAAGACAACTTTTTTTGCATATAGAGCTTGAAGAAACGATTTACATGACATAGCTGTATGGGTTTGAAGAGCGCAAAAAAGAAGATCATGCTTGTTTACTAAAGAAGTTGTTATATACGTTAAAGCAATTACCTAGACAGTGGTATAGGAGATTTGATGAGTTTTTTATGGCTTGTGGCTTTAGTATGAGCAAGTATGATGAATGCGTATACTTTAAGAGCTTGAGTAGTGGGATGATGTATTTGCTTCTATACGTTGAAATATATTGATCACATCTAAGAACATGGATGAAATATAGAAACTTAAGAAGCAGTTGAGTTGTGAGTTTAAGATGAAGAATTTAATAGCAGTGAAGAAAATATTAGGTATAGATATTGTAAAGGAAAGAAGAGATGTTATTTTCTTGTCTCAACAACGATATATACTCATGATCCTAAAAAAGTACTGTATGTTTAATTCAAAGGCTGTTTCTACTCCTTTGGTTATACATTTCAAATTGTCAGCAGCACAATCACCAACATCCGAAAAGGAGAAACTGCATATGAGTAAAGTACCATATACAAGCGTTGTGGAGAGCATCGTGTATGTAATAGTTTGTACAAAACTAGACTTAGCACAAACTGTGAGTGTGGTAAGTAGATACATGGCAAATCCAAGTAAGGATCACTGGCTTATAGTGAAATGGATTTTGAGATATCTCAAAGGGACGTCAGATTATGAATTTATGTATAAAAGGGATAAAAATAATAGTGTAATAGTAAGAGGATGCATTGACTCAAATTATGTCGGTGATTTAGACAAGAGAAGATCGTTGACGGGTTACGTAATCATAGTGTTTAGGTGTAGTGTATGTTAAAAATCAGTTCTACAATATATAGTTGCACTATATACCACAGAGTCGGAGTATATAGCTATTAAAGACGTTATTAAGAAGGCTGTGTGGTTAAAAGAGATATGTGTTGAGGTAATAGCTACTAAAGATGTGAATACTAGTGTGTATCGTGATAGCCAGTGTCATACACCTAAGCAAACATCAAGTGTTTCACGAAAAGTCTAAACACATTGATGTGCTACTCTATCACATTCAATAGATTGTTCAGAATGGTGAAGTTAATTTAATAAAGATAGCGTTGTCTGAAACTCTTGCTGATATATTGGCAAACCACTGCCTTCGGATAAGTTTATCCTATGCAAGGATTTAACCATAGTTACTAATCTGTGAGGGTGATCGAAGATGCAGATATAAAAGATCAAAAGACTTTATGGATGATTTTGAATCAATGAGGGAATTTGTGAGAAAGTTGATTAAAAATCAAGTATAATATGATTTGGAAAGCATGCTAAGTGCGTTTGGTGCACAAGGATTGAAGATGGATGGAAAAGAAGGACAAAAGAAGAAAGTGATGCCCAGGCGTGGGTGTCATAGTGCCCAGGAGTGGACACCACGGTGCCCAGACAGAGAGCAGGAACCGTAGTGCCAGGTGCCCAATGTCACAGCGCTGGGCACGGGACATCCTGCACCTAAGCGCCTAGTATGGAAAACAATTTTCCGTTTTATTTTGGTTTGTTTTGTATCCTACTTGCTTTAGGTCTCCCTAAAATGATTCCAACACATTTAGGGTTAACCTAGGTCATCCTAAAACCTATATAAAGGCCCTCTATTGGCTTATAAATATATATTTGTGATCATAGCATTTTTTATGATTCTTAGTGAAAGAAAGCCATAGTTTACAAGAAATAGTGAGTTATTTCTTGTAAAATGTATAATTTGTGAGTGTCTTGTGATTCAATAATAATATAGTGTGATCTTGATCCGCTGTAAAAGTAGGCAAGTTATCGAACCACGTAAATTTTGTATGTTGTTCTTCTACTTTTTCTCTCTAGATTTCTTAATTACTTGGATTGCACTATATATACTTTGGGTTTATTGCTTGCTTGATTGCTTCTGCTTCAACACTTATTAATACTAGTTGAAATTAGAGTCTCTTCAATGATACGATCAAGCTCCTAACTCACTAATAAAGCTATCACCTTAACCTTTTATAAATTAAAATAATTTTTCTCATTAAATTTCTTAACTTTATACTTGTAAGATGTCATTATTATTAACAAATACCAAATAGCTCTGATACCAGTTTTTGGCGCAAAAGCAACCACCACATAAGATATGAAGTATGCTAGAATTGAAAAGATCAAACAACCAAGAATAAAGAATGCAGAAATCAAACTTATCAAGGCATAATATGGTTCAGTCATGTGCTTACATCTATGGTGGATCAAGATCCGAGCCTCTTTTATTGGTCTTTGATTACAAGAAATAATCTAAAAATTACAAGGAACACACAGCACAAATTTAAAGCCGTCTATTACACAATTCTCTCGCGGCTATCTCTTTGGCTCACTCAAACCCTAAAATGAAAGTGGTTATTTACATTAAGTGCCCAGTGCCGCAAACACCCAGACTTAAAAAAAAATCCCCTATTCTACACCCTCCAACTTTAGTCCTAAACTCGTCCATCTAGCCCATTCTCGACTTCGTGTCATCTTTTTATTAGTCTCGATTCAAAACTATACTTATCCATTATTTTGAATCACCAATTCAATAATCCTCTCTTTGATTCAAATTTATTGTTGCTGAGGGGGACTTAGGGCTTATAAGGGTAAAGTCTAAGGTCTAGGTGTCTAACCTAAAATACTATCCTATTAGGTGGAGTAGCCATCCTACTTATAAATTTAAGTATCAACCCTTTATTAGTTAATGTAGGATACCAACTCACTCAACAACTCGAACGAACTTTTTCCCGATAGTGGCAACATTGACCCTTTTGTTCGACAGTGAGTCCATCCACATTCTTGCTACCAGGATCTGACTCCGATACCAATTATTGAAAGGGAATTAGGGCTAAGGCTTATAAGGGTAAAGCATAGGATCCAAGTGTCCAACTCAAAAGACTAACTTATTAAGTGAAGTGAACATCCTATTTATAAACCAAAATATCAATCTTTTGTTAAGTGAATGTGTGATGGATTTAGTGTATGTATAATTTTAAAATTTTATGACATGCAGTAAAAGTATCATATACAAATTACACCTAATCTAGTATAATCATATACATATATCACATATATGTTCAAGTATATCAATTATACTAATTTGTAAGTTAAGGAATACTTACCAAAATAAAGGAAGCTTTTAATTCTTCAAGAATTTCAATCTCTAATTGTAGAGCTCACCTTGAAGAGTAGTATTGAATAATTCTAGTTCACAACAATTCGGTAGGATTGTGAAGCTAGAATTGCAGTTCCAAAATATTTCAGCAACAAGTGTTTAACACTTAAACACTTTGATTCTAATAGTATTTGTTTCTAATGAGAGATGAGATGAATGGCTTATTTTTCTTTTCTTGTTTTATTACAACTTTTGAATAAAACACTTAGAGAATATTTTCACATTTTTCTCTTATCTCTTCCGTATCACCAAATGTGTGAATCAATGAGCGCTTCTTTTTCTTTTTGTTTTGTCCCCTTGAAAAATAAATACATGTGCTCCACCTACCTCAATTAATGGTTGGCCCCTTTTCTCAATAAATTATTTGACATAATGGCCAATATATGGGCCCTTATTAGGTAAATAAGTCATTACAATCGTATCCTTTAATTAATGGTAAAAAGATATTTTTACATTATGTATATTTAGTTCATTGCTATAAATGCATATACCCCATTAGACATAATATTATCTAATAATATTTAATTTAATTATTTAAAATAATTTTGAATAATTACTTTTACCTTATTAATTTTTACTAACAAGGTTAATTAGTTAATTCAATGTAAAAATAATACATGGACCAAATTGTGTCATTTGTCAACATCTTATTGGTTGACAATTCTTGTTAATTAATTAAGTTATACACTTAACACTTAAGTTTTAACGAGTGCACATCCTGAGGAACCCTGAAACAATATTTTTGGTTTGTTAAAATTTCTTGGACTGAATTGTTCAATCCAATATGTTGCCTTGTGCATAACGAGTACACTTCATATCGTGAGACTCTCTAGGTCCATGCACGATTTTTTATATAGAACTCCTCTATACATCCGTGAACGATACCTCACACATGTTACGGATATTATAAAGTGGCGCGTTAGGCCACCCAAATTGAGGTGATAGTATATTCGTATAATCATTTCGTCACTTATATCCTGGCAGAGCAGAGACATAGATTATCCTCAAATCTCTATATGATCGACCTTAAACTTATCTCTAGATTTGTTTTTCAATAAATAATATTCACAAATACTTTTACGATATGATTTATCCCTAAGGAAAAACTCTTTTCTTGCATTGGTAAAATTAGATTAGGAACATGGCATTTAAGAACATATTTGCATAATGACATTTTCTAGTATCATTTGTAACTCTTTACAACTATGTCATTACTAATATAGATTCTCAAGTCTTTGTCCCAATTCAAATAAGGTTATAACTCTTCTTAAAATTAGCTAACTTTTATAACTTACTAACTCTAAATACTGTTAACTCTTAACACTATTAATTTTTAGCGTTGCTAATTTTTAGCATCAATCTATCTCCTTTAGATCATATAATATCTGAAATGTAACAAGCATCTTACGATATATTAAAAATAAATAGCGATTTAAGGATATAATGATTGTATAAATACAAAATAAATATTCATACATAAAAGAAATGGCACGTAAGCACAAATTTCAATATTCTTTACTAGCAAATGTGGGATACCAACTCACTCAATAGTTGAAGATTTAAATGTATGTTTTTTAATAAAGGATTGATACTCGAATTTATAACTAGGATGGTTACTCCACCTAATAAGCTAGTCTTTTGAATTGGACACCTAGCCCCATCCCTCCAAAAGTGATTTTGAATCATAAAAGAGATTGTTGAATTAGTGATTCAAAACAATGAATAAGTATGGTTTTAATCGAGATCAATAAGAAGATAACACAGAGTTCAGAATAAGCTAAATTGATGGGTTTAGGACTAAAGTTAGAGGCTATAGAGTAAGGGATTTTCTAGGTTTAGGCATCATAGCACTGATCCTATAATCGCCAGTACTACAGCATTGGGCACTTAATATAAATAACCCCTTTCATTTTTTAGTGAGCCAAAGAAATAGTCGCTAAAGAATCATGAGGGAGCTGTGTAATAGACCTTTTAGGCTCTAAATTGCTATGGCGTATTCTTTGTCATCCTTGATTATTTCTGGTAATCAAAGATCAATAAAAGATGCTTAAATCTTGATCCACCATGGAAGTAAGCACATTGTTGAATCATAATACTTTGTGTCTTGGTGAGTTCAATTTTTGCATTCTCTATCCTTGATTATTTGATCTTTTCAATTTTTGCATATTTTATATCTTGTCTGGTGGTTTTTTCTACTCTAACAAACTAATATAAAAGCTATTTGGTTATTTATTAGTGATAATGGCATCTTACAAGTATGAAGTTGAGAAGTTTAATAGGCAAAATGATTTTAATTTATAGAAGTTTAAGGTGATGGATTTATTAATGAGTCAATGGCTTAATTCTTCCTTTGAGGAGACTCTAGTTTTAACTAGTGTTGATAGGAAGCCCGAGACATCTAGAACTGACCTAGATAGTAAAACCATTTAAAAGAGAGCTCATAGCACAATTGTTTTGTCATTAAGTAATGAAGTACTAAAATAGGTTGTTGGAGAGAAGATTGCAATTAGTCTTTGAAAGAAGCTTGATGATCTATATATGACAAAGTCCCTAGCTAATCGTTTATACATCAAGAAGAATTCATATCAGTTATCTATAGCTGAAAGTAATAAAAACCACATTAATACGTTCAACAAGATTATCATTGATCATGAAACGATTGACATCAAGATAGATGTTAAAGATAAGACAATTATCTTGTTGAGTTCTTTACCTCCGAGTTATGAGCACTTCGTGGATACACTCATGTATGACAGAGAATCTGTAATAATGTCTAATGTTAAAGTCTTGTTGAACTCAAAAGAATTGAAAAAAATATTAGAGCCTACTAATATTGCAGTTTTCTTAACTGTAAGGGGAAAGGCTGACAATAAAGATGATAAATAGAAGATGTATTCGGGATTAGAATCAAAGGGAGAATCAAAGAATTATTTCTTTTCCAAAAAAGAATGACACTTTATAAAGAATTGTCCAAAAAAGAGAGCCAAGTTAAAGGGCAAGAAATCAATGGAAGCTAATGTTGTAATAGCCTAATTAAGAAGACTATGAAATTACAGAAACATTGATAGCTTTGAATGGGAAAAATGTTAGGGAATGAATTCTTGATTCTGGCTGTACTTTTCACATGTGTCTTGATAAGTCTTTATTTACCAATTATTATCTTATTGATGATGGTAAAGTATTAATGGGCAGTGATATAGCTTATAAAGTCAAGAGGATTGATAGTATAAGATTGAGAATACATGATGAAAAAATAAAGGAGTTACTTGGTGTAAGACATGTTCTTAGTATTAAGAGGAACCTAGTATCTCTAGGTATGCTAAATTAAGCGGGATATTCATTCAAGGAAGAAAAAAGAATACTAAAAGTAATTAAGGGGTCTATGGAGATAATGAAGGTGAGAAGCACAACATATTATAAGTGCTTAATAGGAATGTTGTGTGTGACTCAACATGTGTTGTTAAGGGGATGTATGCTAAGTGGCACATTAGAGATTAACTCACCTAGATGATAGAGAGCGAAAGAGAATGTATAGTAAAAGAGCTATTGGCATGGATAATTTTAGCCATCGGAGTATTTTGATTGAGTCAAAAGTAATACGAGAGATCATAACAAAGCTACTTTGAGAGAGATACATTCTAATCTTTGGAGACCTAAGTTACGATCCTTAGGAGTTAAGTTTGTGTCAAGACTTAATGGGATCACCGCTAAGTATTTGAGCATGTGAAGTGGAGTGGATGAATCTTGGATAGTTTCTTTTTGAATCAAGGAATGGATTGTTGGATTGGTAATTCAAAATAATGGATAAGTATGGTTTTGAATCAGGACCAATAAAGAGACGATATGAAGTCAAGAATAAGCCAAATGGATGGTTGTAGGACTGAAGGTGGAGGCCACAGAATAGAGAATTTTTCTTAAGTTTGGGCGTCGGGGCGTCGGGTTGCTAGTTGTCGCAGCACTGGACACTTAATATAAATAACTCCTTTCATTTTAGGGTTTGAGTGAGCCAAAAAGACAACTATGAAAGAGTTGTAAAAAAGTTGTGTAATAGACCCTTTAGGCTCTAAATTGTTATTATGCATTCTTTGTAGTTCCTAAATTATTTCTTGTAATCAAAGATCAATAAAAAAAAAAAGACTCAGATCGTAATTCACTATAAATATAAATATATTATTGAACCACATAAATACTTTGAATCTTGGTGAGTCTAATTTCTGCATTCTCTATTCTTAATTGTTTGATCTTTTCAATTTTTGCATACTTCATATCTTGTGTGGTGATTGTTACCGCGCCAACACATAGAAATTTTTTTTCTAATTTAAGCAATGAAAGGTTATTGTTGAATTAATCAACAAAATATTCTAATATCAAGAAAGGAGTAGACATCATTCCCAGAATAATGTTGGCAGCCAACATCTTAACTTTGAGGCTGCGAATCTAAGTCAACAATAATAGTTGTTAGTGTCAATGAATTAAATGGTAAACTCTCTTGAATGAAATTAAAATAATAAAAAAGTTAGTGTTCAAATCTGGCTAACACTGAAATGTAGAAGCATATGATTTATATTTTATGTTTAAAAAAAAAACAACTTGATTATGTTTAGGAAACAAACATTCAATTCATGAGAAATATAGATCTTGTTTTGGTTTGCGTCTGGTTTGGAACTAAGAATATGAACGAAAACTGAAGAAAATTTTGAACAAATATTTTTACGATCGTAGACTTTTAAGAAAGTGAAAACCCCACCTTAAATAATTGTGGTTCAAAGTCATTGACTTTTGATTTCGGATTTTTAATTTTTTTTTCTTTCATTTTCCCAATAGTATGATGGCAAAATTTGGATCTAAATTCGAGTTTTGTTTAATTCAAATTTGAATTTTTTTTTTATCTCGAAACTTAGGTTTAGTTTAAATTTTTTTGGGTCAGGCTGACCGGATCAAGGTTAAGCATAATTTTTTTTAATTTTTTTTTAATTTTGATAAATTTTAAACTTTTAGGGTATTTATTTTATAAAATAATTGTTAGATTTATATTTATAGTTTGTATTGTATAATTTATATTTATAGTTTAATATATATATAATTTGTATAAGTGATACGTGTATATATAATATGCATTTATAACTTAAAATGTATTTTTTATTCTTGTTACAATTTTTTTAAATTTTTTAAGTTATATTTAAATTTTTAGGACATTTATTTTGTAAAATAATTATTAGATTCATATATATTAAAGATTATAAAATAATTTAAATTTTTTTAGAATTATAAAATGTTTAAAAAAATGTCCGATCTTAGCCGGGCTCGAGTTTGACTCAAATTTGAATTTCTCAAAAAATTGGAATTCAAATTCAAAAGAAAATCGAATTTTTTTTAGTTGGGTCGAATTTCAAGTTTTTCCAAATCAGAATCCAAATCGAATTATTTATTTATGTACTCGCTATGTGTTTGTTTATGGTAAAAGCTAGTGGATTGGCTCCAGCAAATTTCGTTGCTCAAACAGAAATAACCACTTAAAAACCACGCGGTGATTGTATTTTGTTTCTGAAGTTTCTCCAAAAAAATAAATGTACTCGTTTTACCTGAGGAAATTCTTATCAAAACTAGGAAAGATCATTTAGTTAAAGGTAGAAATGAAATTTTTTTTACCACTAGCAAAAATATTAATCTATAAGATGTGTTCTCCTTTTTTAACCCTTTTACTAGTTTTACTATAACTCGTATTCTTGAGCCAAATTTTAAAGGCAGCCCTAATAACCAATAACAAAAGTTAGAAGTACTATTGTGAATGTTAATCTTCTTCAACTGAGAATAATTATAATATATAAAACAACATCTTGTTGATCATCGGCATTTGTTCCAAGTTCAAGAAGGAACAAAAAAAGAGTAAAAAGAGAATGAAAAAGAAATTGAAAGATATGATTTGGAATACAAATATGTTGATTTATTAAACAAATATGATGATGTATGTTCATTTCTGCGGAACCAGTTTTGCTAATTATATTTATTCACACTCATGTTTATTGATTCTTTGTTTATTTCAATAATGGGTTTTCTAAATGGGACTTAAAAAAACCAGATTGGTATAGAATTTGGAATTTAATATTATATTTGGAAGTTCTTATTTTTTATTAAAACAACAGCTTTTCATACGTGAATATAGAATTAATATGAATGTGTATGGGAATGTTTATTTTTTATGAAAAAGTACTTTTATATCATTTTATACTTGTATTTATACATGAAAAAAAAATTACTTTTTCCTTAAAAATAAGCAATCTCAAACATAATAGAAAAAGGCTGCCGGGTTGATTTTTTTTTTTTTTTCTAATTTATGATTGGTACGAGTGACATGCTGAAACTTGATGACTGAAAAAAAAATTCATCAAATGCAAAAGGTGTGACGTGCATGTAAGAAATGTGATTTCAAGAGGTTTTAGTAATTTGTTTGAAGTTAATTAACTAACTGCCGAGTTTGTGGAATTTTAATTGTGATGGATTTGGATTCTCATAATTTACTTTCTTGTTGCAGATTGTTGATTTGCTGGTTTGGGGATGCAAATGCTTACAGTACTTAATGAAAAAAAACAGCTATCAATTCAAAAGATGCTGTCAAAAATTAATTATATTTGAACCCCATTCCCTCCATCAGATCTGATTAAGCTTTCGTTAAAATAACAATAAACAGCACTCGTCTAGTTTTTGATAAATCACAATCAGATATCATAAGAAATTGTCTCGATAACGATTAATCGGTTCTTGTTATTATTACATGAATAAAATAAGTATCTGAGCATATGGTGGCAACTGGCAATGGCAAGCAGCCGATCAAGGAGGTGGTGGCCCAAAACCAGGCGGTCCAGGTGGGCCCATTGGACCACCAAAGCAGTCTTGTAGCAACCAGCAGCAGCACAGAAAGTTCAAGCTGTCAAACAACAACAAAATCATGATAAGCATTTTTTTGCCACTTCCGAATTTTCGGGCACTTTTCTAGGTTTGTATATGTATTCATAAAATGTATATCTGAATCTGGTTCAACCAATAAAAAAAGAAGAAACTAAACAATCTTTTTATTTTTCAGTGATGAGACCTCCTAAAGCTCTAGACTTATAATGTACGTCACCATTGCAACAATGGCATTTGGTACTAAAAAGGAACAACACAAAAAGAATTAAATGAAACCCTCAACATCTATATTCTTATGTCTACTCACCATGACCCGATAATGTCACAAAAGCCACCGAAAAAGTCCGGCGGTCCAGGCGGTGCAGGTCCTGGCGGACCCCACCCAGGTGGCCCTCCTGGTCCCATGGCTTAGCACTTGATGGCTCTTGAAGCACTGGTATTTGCGCCAGCCAAGGAAAAGAGTTAACAATGAGACTCTCACAAGTAACAGTCTTTCTCTACATAAACTTATAAAGAGTGCAAGTTATGGGAGCAGTACAAATGCCAGAAGGTTTGTGGGGTTTATCGTTTGTTTATGCTTACGCTAGAAGCATCCATCTTTTAACTTGTAACATTTGTCATGTAGAGTTTCCTAACCCTCAAACCAATCTTAGCATCTAACACTTTCCAACTGCGAGTCTTTCGATATCTACCAGTCAAGACTGTTCTCTGTGTTCAAAATATTGCATAAGTTTTTAAAAGCCTCGTTATGTTTGGTCACTTTTCTCATTTCATTTGATGCATTTTAGGTCCATGCACGTTCACATGGAACTATTATTAGTGCTTACGAAATTCATTACTGGCAGCTCAATGTGAATTCAATTTGTGAAATAGTAAGCAAGCCTCTGCATTCCATTATGACGAGTGTCGTTACTATGATTTTGGCCTGGCAACGAGAACAACAGCTTTTACAAGTCACATACTGTACTCTACTGAAAGAACGTGTTACAATTCACGCATTTTCAAGTAAACACATAGTTCGCCCATTTTTATCAACTTGGTCCCTAACTGGCAACTCCTATTACAGTTATTAATATACCCTTTAGTTCTAGTTACATATGCCTGTATGCAGTGGTCAAAATCCAATATGATAAGTGTAATTTTGTTACTTAAGATTGAGAACCCATCTAGCACAAATGAACAAACTAAACTATTCCCTTAATTGGAAAGAGGATCAAATGTTATTGTTCTGATTCTCCATATTTTGTCACTATTTTTTTTTTTTTTTTAAATTATTGTCACTAGTTTAATTTTAAATATTACGTTACGAACGATATAGCGTTATTTGCTAATGAAACTCGTTGATTTTGATAATGTCACCAGAATTTTCTCCTTGGTACCACGAGTTAATACCTTGTTAACAACCCATCGAGAGTTTATCCTATTTTTCTCGAGTAATGAGCAATTTTACTCTAGGAAATATAAAAATTGGACTTTCCATTTTTTGGGGATAGCCAGGGGAACCTTAAAAAGCAAGGAAGTGATCTATTTCAAGTGAAAATAAGCAAAGAACACCAAAATGCAAAACAGACGAGCAAGTGTGGTTTCAATCTGCCAAAGGAGAAACAAAAAGAATACAGCACATTCATCTATAAAACTCATTTCCGATGATGATAAAAAGAAAGTGGATAACCAGACGTAATTAAACTCTATATATTTACGTGAAAATTACAGCCCATAAGCTAGCTTTTCACAGGGTAAACAAACTGGTTGCACCACCTCTATAGAACTATGGCTGAAATAACTGCCTTTTACCCTGGTATGTGTGTCAACTGTTAAATGACATTCTCTTTGTTAATTCATCGCTGTACAAATCTGCCAAAGTATAAGAATCCTTCAAGAAAGTGCTGCCAATCCAATAGTTTCCCCATCCTCAGGTTTAGTTTCTGGGGCATTGCCTGAGCCGCGAGGTCTTGCTGAAAACAGAGTGCAACAGGCTATATTAAGTAGAATGCATTAGAAGAGGAAGAGAATATATTGAAATCATCATAAAAACTAATGCATTGTATTAAAATGGGAAAGAGCCTAATTATATGTTCAAAGTGGATCTTATGCTAGACATAAGAATTAATTAACTGTGAAAGCAGATTATACACATTAGTGCAAATGCTTGGGCGGAAGTGTGAGTGGAAGAAGAGAAAGAATGGGAAAGAAAATGATGCGAAAAATTGCTTACTTGAAACATTTGTGATGATATTGACGCTTTTCTGAGCAGCAAGTGCTTTCAACTTGTTTCCGGTGCCTAATAAAAGCAAGCTCCTCATATGTTGCTTTTGTTCCTTAGGACTAGCTGTCTTTGTTAAAGCATCTTCAAAAGCAAGCAATTCTTGTGGGGTAATACTAGGTAGAGATAGTAGAACCTAAAAGAATCCAAGAAAAAATTCATAGCTTGCTGAGGGCTGTAATAAGAGCTTATTCCATGATCCCAATCTAAATATTATGCAAACTTATTAGAACATGGATTAAAACTAACCTGCCTAGGAGCAGGATCTCTATCACAGAGATACATGAATATCTCACGACAGAGACCAACCAGATCAGCACTAATAACAGCATTTGATTCGAGGGCCAAGCCTTGGATAATAGCAGAAAAAAGATCTTTAGAAACAAACTGCCAGAGTTCCACATTATTTGATGATATGGCTAGAAGAACCAGAGTAGAACAGAAAGAAGAAACTTTTGTCACGGATTCCCCGTCTGTCCATGTGAAAGCTGCTAAAGAAATCTGCAATGCTGGAAGGGCAACATCTTTGTGCTTCAATAGGAAACTGTAAATGGATTACAACTTTCAGCCAATGATGCATGATGATAACCATAGAGCTGTAAAAATACACTGATATATCGAGAGCAAAGGCTATTCTAATGAAAAACAGAATGCATTCTACATACCCAACCATAGAGCTTGATGTGAAAGCATCTGGATCTTTCAGTGATGAAATGTCCACGCGGCTGAAATGCCCTGACTGTTCTAAAGCAGGAAGCCCGGTATTTAATCCCAACGAGGCCATAGTAGAGAGAAGCGAGCATATCTCACGAGTCAGATCTCGAAGTAGTTTCTCCTCCATTACTTCCACTTTCAAGTCAGACCCAGCAACTATGCCATCAATATCTGGAACCCTTGCTCTACCTTCACGCATAAGACTGGACCATGAGCAGCTAAGAACTTGCTGACAGTGGACAAATAACGGGTGCAGGAGCTTTTTCAGCCAGACCTCCCACATATCTGGAGGACAAAATTTAACCAAATATATTAAAAATGAATGAACAAGCTGCCTTATATGCCTGAACTCCATCGACTGTATATTCTCCACCAGTGCCACAGCAACAGAATGAGAGTCCAAAGACTTGAAAAATGGATCTCCAAGGGTTGCTGCTAGTCCCAGCACATTATACCTTAAATTATAAAAGTTGTGTTAGCAATAAATGGGGGCAAAAAATACTTGAGGAGCTAGAAGAATAAGGAATGAATAGTAAATTTACAATAACTTGCTTCATTTTTTTATTTAACTCTCAAAACTAATCTCTGCTTCTTACCTAGCTAACTAATGAGGTGTCACTTACTCATAGCCAGTATGTCATGTACACCTATGATATAAATTTCTTTAAAGTTTACTTGTATTTATCCCAGCAGTTATCCCAGTACAGAGAGAGTGATTATCCAAGGAATTTTAAGCAAATAATAACTGATTGCTGTGTGTTTACATAGTTTTTATCTCTGGAAGCATATGAAGTATCAAAGATCACAGATATTTTATGAAGGGTTTTCTAGAGTTATATAAATGGCTTGGGTGGAATTAAAGATGATGTATCTTTTTAATTCAAAATACAGTTGATAGCACACCACAATATACATAGCAGTTTTCAAAACCGTACTTACCCACTGTCTCTGACACCTTTCAACCAATTTCGTATATCAGATTCATTAGGCTCTCCATATCCTTCCTTATTTTGGTCAAACTGGGATCCGTCCACAAAGCTTAAAGCACCCTTGGACAATTTAGGATTACCTTCCCCAAGAAGACTGAACCGCTCAACATCGCTCATGGCCATTGCCGCTTTTATCTCACCAGGCAATGTTTGAGATATGGATGGAGACCAAAGGGAATGAATAGCACGAAGTAGCTGCAGATGAAAACAATTACTTACTATACTGTTCTCATGAACATATATCACTTCAGACGGCTCCTTAATTGGCAATTTTATAGAGCAATAGATATGAGAGAACTCAAAATAATCAGGACTTGAGCAAAATACATACTTTTAAGAGAGGAGGCAGCATCCACGAAAGATGAGAAGCCATTGGATGCACAAGAGTAGAATTTTCTGTAGAACTGTTCTGCAAATTCACATTACTTTTTCTAGTTCCACTTCTCTTTAGTGCCTTCTCAAAGAATGTTACAGTGTGAAAAATTGACCACATAAATGATGTTTCAGAGCACAAACGGACAAGACCAAGTGGTTCAGACAAAAAATTATTTTGCCACTCTAGCTGTATCCACTGTTGGCTCAAAGGTTCAAGCAACCAGGCCAAAACTTCTTGTTGCTGTTGAATCCTGCACCAAGTTGAAAGTTTTACGAGTAAGCGAGAAAATTTATGCACACATAAATAAAAAGTCAGTGCGTGATAACCAAGAAATTACCCAGCGGCAGAAGCCATAACAAGAAATGCTTCACCTAGAAGATTGTGTTCACCACGAAGCAAGCAACCTTCTCTTTGCAAATATGCCATGGTGTCAGCTATACCCTATTTAGAGACAAAAAGATAACATAAGCCTGATATCACCCTGAAAATCCTCTCTTAATCAAAGGCACAATTATGATGACTATAAATTTTGATTGTATTATGCTTTATGGAGCACATTAATTCTAATTGTAATGGATATCATGATTATGTATCTATTGTAAAAGCTCCTTAGGAAGCTGCTGTATCAGTTTCATTATAAGATAGTAGTAAATACTAATGCGAATGGAAAATTTATCAATTAGTTGCTGATTACTCTTTGGATAGCATAACAAGTGGATTTATTTTAGCACTGAATCTAGTTGCAACAGAAAACCTTATTCCTGGTCACATATGTATGAATAAGTCTATTGGTTTTGCTTGGTCCCACCCAAACTTAGCCTATTACTATTTGGATATGCTAACAGCTAAGTAATCAGATTGACATTCATAATCATATACTATGTATCATTACTTTGCTATAAGAGAACAATAAGTCACCTTCATGTGAGGCAGAATGCTTTTATCTGCAGTTTTGGCTATTCTGATAAATGATGTACAAATCTGTAACCTTGCATGACGTGCACTACATGTTGAAGGATCCTGTCAAGAAACATTCAGTAGGTAATGAAATGAACATCTAGATCGTCCTTGTAAGCATTGACAATTAAAAATGAAGACAAACATTGGTGCTTGCAAAAAAAGAACCTTGACCACAAAAGGAAGTGTGGTTAGAAGTTCAAATAATTTGTTGATGACACCCCCAACAGCATCTGGGAAATATTTCAGAAAAGGACCCAATGCATTTAAATAGTGCCCAAGTGCTTCGACAAGGGGTGGCTCAGTCCATTTCAGAGAAAGAAGTTGCTGAAGTAAACCTTCAAATCAAAACAACCAAAATATTGTCAGCAAACCTATAATAGAAGTCTGGATTTTTAATCAGATATAAAGAAATAACAAAGATACCTTCAAATATTCTGCATAGTGCAAGGTGAACTTCAGAAGTGGTCCCACCAAATTCATTTGATCCATCGAAAACTGCACTGATGACATTCTCTAGAGCTGGTTGCATGCTTTCCATTACAGCTAAATCCTGCATTTTGGAAAACAAGTGTTTGAATGCAAACATTTGAAAGCATGAAGTCCACAGCTCAAAAATCTAATAGCTAGGCACCATGACTTGATTCCATAAAATTCTGTGATCCAAACCTGAGCCGGAGTTGGAGAAGTCAATAGACTTTTAATGATAGCAATAATTCTTTCAGAAACTTTCACACCAGCTATAAGGGGCTTGTTAGAAGCAACGAGTTTGATCAGCTCCAACTACAATAAATAATCAAGCATCAGTAAAAATTTCGGTGAAATATAAACTAAATCAACAAAATGTATGAATCACCAACTGAAAAGCAAGTCTCAAACATTTAGATTTTTCAAGGTAAAAACAGATACAGATAGCCATTAATTAGACTCAAGATTGATAAGCCTAATGGAATAAGCACTAAACTACAGCGGATGACTCTGAAGGTAGAAACTGAAAGTGAAATGACATGGAAAGGCTTGAATTGACATATTATCCATTGGTGTGCAAAATGTCAATAATCATTCATGTCACTTAATACTTCAAAAAATATGGCAACATAATAAACCACCATCCTACGATGTAGACAACATAATTCAGAGAGATATTATGTCTATGTATGAAAAAAATTCTGAGGGTACTTTGACATCTCACTTCACCAATTGAAGCTACTGACATAGAAGTTAACTAAACTGGTAACACAAGTCCACTACAGCATGCAAATCATGGAACAAGATCCAATGAAGCCAAAAATTTACATATACCTTTATTAGTATACAAACTTTAATTAAATAAAAAAAGGTGACAACAGCAGTAGACACGCAAACACAAAAAACTAGTAAATTCCAAAAGTGTCCACATCAACAGTATATCAATGTAAGAGGCAAAAAACAAAACCATCCAAGTTGGATCCATGTAAATATACCAGCCTAGATCGATACTGGCCAAAATCGCCCTTGCCTTCAAAATCATCACTCCACAACTCCAATGCCCCAAGAGAAAGGGCTGGTCCAGGAAGAACTTTTTCTCTCTTGATCATGCGCTGGAAAGATATGTCAAGAATCGCACTACAAATATCGTCATTCACAAAACCTAAAATCTTTCTCTTTTGACCATCAACCTGCCCAGAACCAGAGCCTGTAACAGCTGATCCATCTCCAGTTGACTGCACAACTTTTGTCTTTGACATTAAATCTCTCATAAGTGCCTACAAAAGCGACCAAGCATGAGAGATGTTCAAAGTTAGCTGAGATATCAAGTCTGTGTCATCAAAAACAATAATTTGTGAAAATCCTCACATACCAGCCAAAAGAACAACGATTGAAAATGAAGGGCTAGCTTAAAATGTTGAAAATACCCCAGCATCTGTGAAGACATCAGAAAGTTGAATTCCATAATTCAAATATTATATGTCAGAAAAAAGATTAATAATAAGAGTTGATATAAGATGAGCCAAAGAAGATATTGAACGGTCTATTCATAGACTGATAACAGAGATAGATTGTAAAGCCCCTTGTGATTGTGCATCTGAAGCCTTATTAAACTCATGAATTAAGATATAAAACTCGTCAAAACAAAGACAGAAAAGGGATTTTTCTTTCTTTAGTTTGTAATTCTGATAGACAAATAAGAACTAATATGATAAAGAAACCAGCGCCATACAGATTCCACTATGATGTTTAGGTTAAACACAAGCACATTTCATAGGCAAAGCCATGAAGGAAAAACCAATGTGAACTATAATTTTTCTTAACCCCCAGAGGGTTGATTCAGTGGTAAAGACACTTGGATAAAACCAAGAGGTCCGGGGTTTGTGGCGACCTACCTAGGATATTTATATCCTAAGAGTTTCCCGACTATAAGGGTTGAAGGGTCCAGCTATAGTCGCTAGTTTACAACTCAGTGAACATAGAAAGATCAAGGAGGTTCTGAGTATTTATATATTATTTTCTTTAACAGCATTAAAAGGTATAAAGCAAAGGTTGTTGTTAATGACAGTGGAAGATAAATGGAAACAGTATAAGATATCAAAGACACATTTTGAACTTAAGAAAATTATAGAGTTAAGGTATGGATATGCAGACCGAGAGATCAAACTAGGAAAAACATAATGCACACCTGAACCTTGTGAGTAGGGATGGGACGAGAGTAAATATACTTGTCGTGCAACTAAGTTATAATGGGTTAAGACATCAAATGCATTAGCCAGATATATGGAATTTCAATCATGAACCAAGCAGATGCAGACTTTGTTCTTCCATCAATCAAAGAATTTGGATGATAGCATGGAGAAAGTGTAAGGGATGAATATCTGAATGTTCCTAGTGGCTTTGTTTTAGTGAACAAAGTAAAACAGTAGTAAAAAGATAACTGTGGCGATGTGAACATTAAGAGTAATTTTAAGGAACTAAGAATGCAAGTCATAAAAATTGCTAAAGGATAAATTTCAGGTCAAAGCATTTAATCAGATGCCAAAAATTAAGTCATTCCAAAAGAGGACTAGACTCTAGGAATTACCTGCTGTAGGTACACAGAGAGTGTGGTGTCATCACCTGCAATACATTGCAAGTTTGAAGTACCCAAAGACACCATGCTCTCACATATATATTCAGCAAACTCAAACTCATTTTCATCTATAACTCCAGCATTGATCCCAGATCTGTACAAAAATTCTCCGGAGACTTTCATCAGGATCTGAAAGACCTCATGCATTGCAGAATCAAATTCAGTAGCAGAGGCATCAACATGTCTTTTTCTGCAATTCACATTGAGCATTCAAGGCAGTCAAAACAATTTGCCAGAGAAAAGGAAATAGCTTAACTGCATAAGAGAATTAATGCATACCTTGGTGAGACAAGTTTGAAAAACTCGCAAGCATGAAGACGAAAGTCAGGGGAAGAAAGTAAGAAACCACATCTGATATGAGAGAGAGAGGAAGGGTGAGAGAGAGAGGGGTAAACCAATCTAGACCAATGACTTGAATTCAGAATCTGTGAGAATTGCAAGAAAGGTAATCATACCCGTGAATGATACCATATTTTGCAAGATCGGGCAAGGGAGCCCACTCAGCATATGCATTTATAGCATTCAAAGTAGCTGTTACTGTGGCTGCATGCTGTTTTGCAACGTCCATTTGTTGCCGACCAACTTCACTTAATGCAGCTCCAAAGTGCCTTTCTAGTAACTGTATTAAGAGTTTGGAGTACTGTACATCAGAATAATGCTAAAACAAATAGCTTGCAGTGAAGGCAAAGAGTGAGCATACACTGTACAGTAAAGGCAAAATTTCAGGCAAAGATTGTGTAAGCCCTCGCAACAGTAGTCTACGCCGATCACCTGAATAATACATTCAAAATCATGGTTAAGAGATGGAAGTAACATAATAATCTAAAACAAAGTTATTTACAAAAATCTTTTTCTGAACAAGAACTATGAAATTATGGTCTGCTAGAAGAACCAAAGAAGAAGAAAGAGAACCTCACTAACTAAGGTCTATTAATTGTTAGGAGAAAAGTAGGAGCTAGAGAACCAGACGTGAAGATGAATAACACTTTTCATAGTTTTGTTATGATGGAAAATGGGACAGGAATGCTCTTTATATCCTCACTCTCAATTTACAATTCTCCCCAATTGGATCGAAAGGGGAATTGGAAAACAGTAGAAGTTATGAATAATGCAACAATCTGCAAATTTTCCTCATCCCTCCAGTTTTGCATCATTTCTACCAAATGGACATAAGGAAATACTGTATTACTTCTTCTACTTTCTTATATTTCCATCCCTTCTTCCAATCAGGCCTGAGCAACAAATACTTAACAACATTCCACACCCATACTTCATATTTGGGATGCAGATGTCCATAAACTCAACTTCTTTTATGGCTAAAAGTAGTGTTCCAAGATCTCAGGAGTTTCCAAAGTGTAAAACATCATTATAAGCACTTATACTAAAGAGTACATCCAAGGCATTTCATCACAAACCTTCAAGATCTTCATTGTGGACAGTAATATCTTCAGGTAGCCACCTTAGCATCATCGAAACCAACTCAGCCTAATATAAAGAGAGAAAAAAAATCAGTAGAAGCATAAGAAAGCAGGAATTGCTGTAAAGCAGGATACATTCACATACCTGAATGGGACCCTTGCTGGATAGGGAAGCTAGAGAAGGGAGCAGCTCTTGCCACAGATCTAGGCCTTCTCTTCTAACTATCTGTTAGAAAGAAAAAGAAATGATTACTGCAACTTGGAAACTGTCATCACTAAAAGATAACTTAAACAACAATCAAGAATGGTGTGATGAAAACCTCTGCAACAAGGGCGGCCGTCTGACTTTTCAAAGGCCATTCCTCACAAGGATCTGCAATCTCAGACATCAAATCAAGTGCGACATTTGCAAAGTCCCTACGCTCTGTAGGATTCAATTCATCCCACCTTAATCTGACCAAATGCTACAGAACAATACATGTGCTATAGTCAAGCCACTCAATTTATGCTCAAACTTAAAAACTCATAAGATAGATCAGTTAATTTGTCAAAACCTTATGAAACTATTTCGTACAAACACTTGTAATCCAAATCAAATATGCAGTAAACTAGTATCACATCCAGTATGCAGTAAACTATTCACATCAAGTAAATGGAACAACCACTTCAGATAGAAAGGCAGAAAAAGCTAAATAATGTTTTTGGATATCAGGAGGAGTGCCTTGAGATTAGGCAATTAGAGAAACAAGAAAATAAATAAATAAATTGTCCAATAGAGCATTCCTTGGCGCGGCTTGAGATTAGGCAAACCATATGAACACTAGTTTCTGTTATCTTTTTTTTCTTTCAGTAAGACGTACCGACACTAGTAGTCCAAAACAAATATGCAGTAACTAGTATTCACATCAGGTAAATGGTACAACCACTTCAGATAGGAAAGCACAAACAAGTTAAATTATGTTCTTGGATATCTGGTGGAGTGCCTTGAGATTAGGCAATTAGAGAACAAGAAAAAATAAATAAATTGTTCAAGAGAGCACTCCTCAGTGCAGCTCCTAATGACATTGACTTATTCCCTCTCCAAATTGTACAAACATAGAAGGGTCCCCTCCCTACAAAAGTCAATGATCGGGAAAATATCCACTAAGCTTTATAATGGTGCAGTTCGAAGGAGAGATTAAGAAAAAAATAGTTCTGATTTTACAAATGATTCTTGCCAACAAGTGTCAGACATAAAAAATGACTTCTTATACCAGAGAAGTCCCAAGAATATCAAGTTCATCAAATTGGATGTGTAAGATCCACAGCAAAGACAGGATAAGGGCATATCAACATGAAACCTGAAGCATTTTAAATGCATGTAACCGGATTTCAGAAGACCAATTCTTTTTGACCAGAAGGAATGATGTGCTCGCCAAAAACCGTATATCTCCTGCTTTCACCTGCAAGAAAACAAATAAGTATATTTGAAGAAAAAATAATAATAGTACTAACTATGGAACCTAATATAAATGAAAACGAATTCAACCAATAAGGAACATCAGTGATTATGTGCTCATTGTGCAAGCTCACTTAGAACTCCAAACCCTAAAATTGCATATAAGAGCAAGTGATACTCAAGAATCAACAAACCAATAAAAGCAAATTTTCAACAGCACAAATGCGTGGTATTGATTCAAAGAGTCCTATGACCAGCACCCTTTTTGTAAAAGTATAAACCTGAATAAATTACTAATCACTCTCATTAAAAAAGAAGTTTGTTACTTCTTAAGAGTCTGAAATCACAGTAACCAAACTTTCTTTTCTTTTCTTTTCAAACCCTACAATTCATCAAGAATTACTATTTTTGACAACCAACAAGCAAATATCAGCTACAAGCTGAATCACAAGTACCATTTTTCCAAAATCCTAAAAATCAATCAAATTCATAACAATTTACCACCTTCAAAACATTTCAAACAATCCTATACCATAAAAAATTCAAATTTTAACATCATATCAAAATTTCCCAAGCACCCTTTTACTAAATCGCTCAAACCCAATCTAATTTAAATTAGAAAGTTCACAAATTCGCCACCTTTTAGCATCCCAAATCATCGTGCCCACTCCAAAAAAAAACCATTTTTTGATCAGTACATACATATCAACTTAGAGAACCAGATTACAAATACACATATACTTATAAAAGAGAGCAAAAGGGAAAAGAAAGTACGGATTCAAGGTAAGATACAGCGGCTTTGCGAGCTTCAGGAGTTGAGTTCCAGTCAAGGGCAGCAGCAATGGCTCGCGCCACATTGTTTGCGGGGTTATTATTGTCCTCCATCTCTATTACCCACTTCTGTTTCTGGAATTTGATTCTTCTTTTGCTCAGAAGATGAAGAGAAAGAGTTTCTTGTGAAGCTTTTATTGGTGAGTTTATAAAAATGTTTAGTAGAGAGAGAGAGAGAGAGGAGCAGTTCTTCTTTGTAATGTTCTTTTTAAAGAGGTTTATCAATGTCTTTTGAGGAGGTTTTATTATAGCTATTTACGTATTTTTAATTTGTTTATTCATCTTTTTCATGTCTCTTTTTTTCTTTTGGCCAGTAGATTCGACATCAAAGGACAAAACTTTTGTCTTTTTTTTCTCTGGTCAAAGTAAATAGATATAGTACCCACATGCTGTAAAACAAACTTAATCAGGTTAGCCTGTTGAGTTAATAATAAAAAAATTTGGTATGGTAATATTTCCTTTGAGGCTTTGACAAACAAATAAAAAATAAAACATTTAAAATTTACAAGTTCTGTTAAAATTGAATAAAGAAAACATAAGTAAAGTCGGAGTTGCTTTTCATAAAAAGAAAGGTCTGGGAAGTTGAATATGATTTATTTTTTTTAATTTTACCATTTAATATTAAATTTCTCATTTCTTTCTCACAAAAATTTCAATATTATCTAGAACGAACAGAGATTAATTTTTATAATTTTTTGCTTTAACACTTTTTTTTTTATTTTTTTTTAAGTTGTCATTTTTTATAAATTGTTAGTAGGAGTAGGCAAAATCAAATCAGTTGAATTCAATTTTTGTGCAAAATCGAATCGGTCAATTTTTATAATATATAATTAAAAGTTAGACTGAAGAGATGCCGAATCAAACCGATCGGTTTGATTCGGCATTTCTTCAATTCAATTTTTAAAATGGATATTTTTTTTGTATGGATGAATTTAAATTAGGCTAATTTTTAGTATTAGATGATCGGTTCAGTTCAATTCAATTTTTGATATCGATTCTCTTTAAGCTTGTATATTTTTTTAATTTTTTTTAAATTTAATTTCATTTTGACTTTTAATTCAAAATTTTAAAATTAAAAATCGAATCAAATTTTTATTTTTCAAAAAAATAAAACAAAAATCAAACCGATCAAAACTCAGAATTGACCCGAGCTGTATACGATTTTGGTTCAGTTTGCAGAGTTTCTTTGCCCCCCTAGCTGCTAGTGATGATTTGTCTTCTGCAATAAGTTGCTATGCACATTGATTCGTTGATAATTTTTTATGGGCTTTGGTATGCATATTGACTCTGAGAAATATTCTATGGTTCACTCAAGACTCAAACACATGACCAAACCAATCATCACCTTTTCTTTTTTTTCATTTCTTTTTATATACCGTAGCATCCATATTGCCCTCGTAAAAACTGCCCGAGCAAAAATTGCATACACTGATCTTCTGTGTCAAACCCAACTGAAGGTTGCCTAGCGCAGTGTGTTGCGTAATTTTGATAATTTCGTTAATTTCCGATTGTAAAAATTAATAAAATTATAATTACAATTTTAATAAGACCACTCAATATTCAGGTGATTTCTTTTCTTCTAGGGGAGGCCTTATGTCTTGAATTGGCTAATGGAGGTAATAGTTTATCAATACAGCAATAGCATTAACCCAAATGTCAATAATTTGAAAAAGAAAAGAAATCAAAAAACAATAATAATACAGATAAATGACACAGAAATGCCATCAAAGTTAAAAGCAGGTGATTGTAATTAATATTTTCTCTAAAATGAACAATGAGAAGCTGTTATGATTTGGTAACTGAGTAGCATTATATCAATTAGTAGGAGGGTAAAGAACATGTAATCCCTCATCTATAAAGCAAAACAATCCCATTAATCATCAATCAATGTCGACATCCTGTTGGCATGATGGCACGTTTCATTGTCCGGGAAGCAATGGTTTCACCAACCTTGCAATTCTCGATGATATTATAAGCTTTGAACAATCTGTTGAAAGAGGAAAAACAAAATGTACATAATAATGCAGAGTTCTCGCCTTCCCAAGAAATAGAGCAGAAACTTCTGTATCTTTGAGACAAAAAAATTTGTAAAGGGTAACAAAAGAAGAAGAAGAAGAAAAAATATGATTTCACCCCTGAATATACTATGTAACCAAACAATTTCATTTTGTATGGAAGAAGAAACCAGGCTCAACTAATAACCTCACATCAAGTGGCAGCGAGACTCTCTTATGAAATTGTGTTGGCAAATGCAATCAGCTAGTTTCTTGATGTATGCACAGAAAGTTTAAACAATGCTTTTCTTTCCTTTACTCCGAGAATTGCTACTTTTATCACCAGTTGCATGCTTCTTCCGCCTTGGAGCGCCAACACTGGCAGAGTCAACCAAGGGACCTGACCATGTTTGGATTGGTTCTTTCGGGTAATTGAATGAGGTTGTGCTGAATGGAACATCCGGAGGTACGAAGCTAGGATCAATATGATGTGATGTACCCAAGGGAAAGCCAAGTGCTCCATCCTGATGCGGTGGAGGAAACTTCTCACTCTTGCTCTTTGCATTTGCATGAGTGATTAGACGCCTCCTCTGTTTCAGGAAAACAACCAACATAAGTAACATATGAAGAACTTAACAAGGAGACTGAGATTGGGATACAAGTTAACTTTAAGCTTCGACATAAGAACAAGTTACATATAAGAAGGAAGATCTTCTATTAATCTAAGCCAGAAGTTATTGAACGTGGCAAAGAACCTAGCCTAAGCTGCTTCATAAAATACATCTAAGTAAACTATCTTTGATCTTCCCATAAATCAATGATTGTTCCAATTATCATTCCTGTGAGCTCTATGTGAGTCATTCTGCATTAACAGCGTGAACTCCCAAACATAATCAAAATCACATAGCAAAGCTCTATGATTTTGAACAAGAAAAATTCTCCATTACCACAAACTACAAAGGATACAGATAAGATAAGAAAATTAAAACATTTCGTTTTTCAAAAAAATCAAATAAATAAATAAATAATAAATCACAAAGCAGGAAGAATCATGACAGGAAAACAGCAAGTATGGCAACACATGAAATTATTGTTTCTAGAAATATGGTGCCAACAGCATCTAAACGTATAAGGTAATGATGTTTCCTATAGAAGCAACCAATGGGACATACATCAATATTAGATTGAAGTTCAGCATTGGCCTCTGGAGCAGGCATTGCCCTAACAGCACGATCACGTGTTCGTGTCTTCTTTACACCATCACCCTGGGCTTTAGTAGCAGCTCTTAGTCTGCAAATCATATAAAAAAGACATGTTTTACAACTCACACTTGCAAGAGATACCAAATCCAGAGGGACTTTAGTATGATGCAAAAATCTCAAGTCAACACAGTTGCTACAATCTAATGAGTTCAAAAGTTCAACATTTCAACCTTCAAAAGGCTAATTCATTCTGAAATAATCCGATATCAAAGGTTAAGTAAAATGCACTTACCTCCTAGCTTCATCATCTCGTCGTTTAGCATCCATCTCCTTACTTGGACGATATTTAGGGAGACTAGAAGGTTCACAAGCATATGGTTCCGTGGTGAAGAACTACACAAGGATGACAAAGAAAATGGTAATAAATGGACGCCATGAACCATTAAGGTTATAGTTGGTGAATTCATTAAAAATATCTTAGTTGGTTAGTATTAGGTAAATATGATCTACTTAATAGGATCAAAACCTCTTTAGTACCATCCATTTCTCTTTTCCAACAGAAGATTGAGGCAGGCTAAGGCCGTATTTTGCTCACATTCAGCAACTAAAGCTGTTGCTCATCTCAAAGGTTGCACATTTTGCAGAAACAAGAATATGAATTTTTTTAATTACAGTAACTAATAAGATAATTGTCACACATCTTATAGTTATTTCATTCCAAGTTTGTGCTTGGCATTGTTAATTTAGTTAGAATATATCTAATTTTAGTTCAATCTCACATGAAACACAATATCTTAAAAGTTTCAGGCTAGATATTATCTTGTATAAACAGTTGGAGTTCGTTGCCAATTGAATGCACTCACTTTCAAGCATGACTTTGGAACACTAACACTCATCATAAATGAAGAATTGTTGGAGAAGACATTCAAGTAGATTAAGTGTATAAACTATCAGATTAAAAGCCACAGCATCCACATCAGAAGAACAAAAGTTAAAACCAAGAGGCAGAAAAACTAGGTAATAGGCAGTGAAAGAGAAAACAAATACTTACTTCACCATTTAAGGCAGCAGTGGCTGTCAGACGTTCTGCTGGGTCAATTGCTAGAAGTGTTTCAATGAGAGGCAATGATGATGGTGGAAAATCTTTGAATGTCTCTCGTATACATCTTTTGTAAGGCTCTCGGGGTTTAAACAAGGTTGCATTTGGCAGCTTTGATTTCTTCCAATATTCTTCTGAAGGTGAACCACATAGCTTGTATATCTTATGTAGTTGCTCCACCTAAGTAGCATGAAAGATAATTGTCAATTGCAGAACATGTAACAAATATTCCGTACAACAAACACTTGCACATTCAACACCAGTAAACCACAGATAATGACAAAATCTATTTATGAATCCCAGCAAATAATATTACATAACCATAGAGCACTAACTTGCCTACATCATTGCTTCAGTACAACAAATCTTCAAACTCTTCACAAGTAAATTGAACACAGAGAACATATGTTGACCAACAAAACACAAATAGATCAAAAATTGAAGCAAAGGCAGTAAGTTTAGTAGTTACCTCTGTACGACCAGGCATAATGGGCTTCCCAGCTAATAGCTCAGCTACAATGCAACCAGCACTCCATAGGTCCACACCTACACCATAATCAGTGGCCCCAAGAAGCAGCTCAGGAGCTCGATACCATAGAGTGACCACTCGACTAGTCATGGGATGTTTATGATTTGGATCAAAAAAAGATGCCAAACCAAAATCCGCTATTTTAAGCACTCCACCATCGTCAATAAGAAGATTAGACCCCTTAATGTCCCGATGAAGCACGCCGTTATTGTGACAGTGCTCAAGTCCAGATAGCAGTTGACGCATGTAACATTTAACCTTAAAGCATAAAAACTTTGCTGTTAAACAACACAGTGCTCATAGTAGCTAACCACAAAGGAAACATGCCGGTGTCTATGCTTTAATTTAGATTAGACACAATCTAGGGATTACCTGTGGTTCTGTAAACTTCACTTCAGGGCTTGCAGCAAGTCCAGCCAAATCATGCTCCATATACCGAAATACCAGGTACAAACTACATGACATCCTTGAAGTAACCAAACCTTCCAACTTTATAACATTTGGGTGATCCAATCTCCGCAATATGAGAATCTCTCTCGCCATAAATTTCACACTCTCAGGTTCCAAATTGTCAAACCGGACCTTCTTTAATGCAACGATTTTACCAGTTAACATATCTTTGGCTTTGTACACATTGCTATATGTTCCTTGCCCAATCTACCATCAATAAGGAGAAGATAAATATTTGAAGAAAAATATTAACTTCAGTAACACGAATAAATGAAAGACAGAATTGAAAGCCACATTGTGCCATCATTAAACCCCATCTCAAATGATGTAACCAGTCGCATTCTTCAATTAAAATGCAAATAGACCATCATAACATAATTAATTTTAAAAAAATAAATTTCACATCACTTGTGACGGGCATTGAAGATGGTCACTTCACAAATAATCCATCTCAATAAACATGGCTATTTACTTTTACAGTTCAAAACAATTGGCAATGACCATACTCCAGAAAGACCAATAACCAACCTTATCAATTTTCTCGAATGAATCTGCCCTCCGCGGAATCCACCCACTAAGTGCCTCTCCACAAACAGCTGTAAGCCATGGTGGCCACCCAGCTGCCACCTGCTCGCCACGCAAATGTTTAGGCGGATTACTCAACCTGGGATTCGGCTTTGACCTTCTCCTCTCACCCCTTGGTTTTTTCTCCCCATCGATCACTTTCTCCTCCTCCTCCTTGTGTGTGGTCACATCATTTTGAACCTCTACAACATCGCTATCATTCTTCTTGGCTGAAACATTTTCTACTTTACTATTACTAGATTCCACACTGAAGCTGTTGACCTCCCTAGATTCAGATACTATGCCTGACGATACCTCTCTCCCCAAAACACACCCCATCTCTGAATCTAATAAAAACCGTCATTTCTCAACATATTCCACGTGGGTCCCTCTGTAAATGAGCAAATAAATCACTACAAAATCAACCAAATACCAACTATAAAGTCCCGATGCTACATAAAATCCAAAAACTCAAAACACCCATCTTTTCCCACCCCATGATCTTCAAAACAAACACAAAAACACACATCTCATAATGATCAAAAACCAATGATACGCAGCAAATCATAAACCCTACTATATACTTACCTGGAGCTCCCCGCTCTTTCCCCCAAAGTCAAAATGATCTAAAACCGGAACAAAAGAGATGGACAATATTAATTTAACAAACAAAAAGAAGATACCAACTTTCTCCTACCTAGATAAAGTGATTGAAAAGTGATCAAAACCAAAAGTGAAAAATAAAAATAGTTAAAAGGACAAAGATTGATACTCTGATCAACAAATCTGGGAGTTAAAAGTGAAAGAGAACCTCAAAACCCTTCTGTTAAAGTAGTTATAAGTGTATGTGTTTTCTTTTTTTTATGTACTGTTTTTGTTTTCTGGGTTTGGTTTCTGTTGTTGTTATTGGCTGTCTGAGACAAGAAAAAGGAATAAAAACGGAAAGAGGTGATGAAAGAGAAGCAGAAGCAGATCGGTTGATGATGTTTTTTTATTATAGTAATGGAGAAGCTCTTTGTCCAAATATTATTTCACTGGTCAAACTCAAACCCCACAGCCAACAGCCAACAGGCACAGCTTCTCTTTTCTCTTTCCTTTAGCTTAGCTTAGCTGTGCCAAACCCCCTGGATTTTAATTCCTTAATTTACGGGCACCTTTTATTTTTATTTTTATTTTTCTGAGTAATAACATGCAATTGTTGTCATATATTCACTGATTTGGAAATTGTACTCTAAAAGATCTCACATTTATTGTTTTTCCAAAACTAGTATAAATTACAAAACCGATTTGGGTTGAAATTTTTTTTTCCAACTTAAAATTACAAATTATAATGGATTGAATTTGATTATTAAATTTTAACTAGGTCAACTCATAAATGAAACCAAAAATTAAAGTAATGAAAGATAAAATATTAAAGTTAAAAATTATATTAAATTAAAATTTAATTATATAAAATATTTTAATATCAAACATAAAATTTGAGAGAGATCAAATAATAAAAATATTTATTTTAAAAGATAAGAATTATAATAAAATATTGTTAAGTTAAAAAAAAAAATTGGGTTTGAGGAGCCATGGCCCCAAGGCCCCAAAGCTCCACTCAATTTAATAATATATATATATATATATATATATATACCAAAGTGCATTTTTAGTTATGAGATTATGATTTAAAAAAATAATAATTTATGTGCATTTTTAGTTATGAGATTATGATTTAAAAAAATAATAATTTATATTTTTAATGGTGTGGACTAATTAATTCATTTACTTATTTAATTATGTCATATATTTTGCTAGTGATTTATTTTAGAAACTATTAAAGAAAACATGGAATTATAACTATAATTATTTAAAATGGTGTTTTGGCATTTTGTTTTTCTTTAAATTAACTCCAACTCAATCATTCCAACCTAAAAATTATTGGGTTTTTCTTAAGTTAGATCTAGTTGGATGAAAATACTCAATAAATTAGATTGAGCGTTGGGTTATACTTAATCATTAACCTAACTATAATTGAGTTGAGTTAGATCGACCCATGCTAACTTAGCTTCTACTATTAACACTCCTATATTATCCTCGTTAATCCTCTTTTTTATAAATAAAATCTACTAAAGAATTTAAAATACATATATTCTAACATAAACATCTTTTAATTTTAAAAAACAATTAATCATATTTATTATCCATCATAAAAATAATTATACTTCATATTCATTGTCCGCTCCTGTTTGTTTAGAAAAGTTGACCTCAACGGGTTGCATTTCAAAAATAAATAATATTATGCATCTTAAATTTGTATTTCAAGTATTTTAAATGAAAATGTGTCAATAATTATCATGTATTTTAAGTAATGACGTATCAATAATTATTAGATATTTTAAGTTATATTTACGTAACAATGTATCGAATAATCATTAAGTGTAATAAATAATTTTAAAATTTATATCATACTGTATTTTAAAATAATGATGTATCAAATAATCATTAAGTGTAATAAATAATTTTAAAATTTAAATTATTTTACTATTTCTACTTAATGTGTTGCTTGATACATACAACTTTGAGTATATCTCACTTGAATTAGAAAACTCACCTACTTAAATTAAAAGACTTCAGAAAGACAAAAGATATAAATTTTGAGTATATCTTACTTGAATTAGAAAACTTTCACCTACTTAAATTAAAAGACTTCAGAAAGACAAAAGATATAAATTAAAGGCTCGAACTCTCAACCTGTAGTCGGAAAGGCGCACATATGTGAAGGTGCTTGCTAGCAAGACAATCACCTCTAGCGCTAAAAATAAAAATAAATTATTTAATATAGTTATTTGTTTGGAAGAACTAGAATCGAAATTAAGCCTACTACAATATAATTCATAAATTATGCCCATAAATGTAGCTTGAATTATATGTATACATTATTCATAATTTTGTACTTTTGTTTTAACTTTGTAACATGTAGTAGAGATAAGTTTTCATAAATATTCATCAAACGCTAATTAAATAAATAACTTCCCAAGTTCAAAATCAAGACCTAGGCATGATTATCAAAAATATTTGTGTCTCCTGTAAAGAATAAGAAAGAAATATATGTTTAGAAAATATAGTTTCCACTTATTTTCTAGAATAGTAAATCATCGATTGTGAGCAGTGAGCCGCGGGTGCATATGCCTCCACTGATCCTTGATATAGCTGTGTCTTGAGGGCATAACTTGATCAAACCTCTTTGCATAAACATTTCAGATATGTATGGGGATCAACTTTTACTAAGCATGACCATTATTGATTCCAAGCTTATACATAGACCATCCGTTTATTCTAGTTTCTGTCATTAAGCACTGATGGTTCCAATAGATTGCCATGATCTCTCAGGATTAGAACTATTCATATCATCAAGTGAAAAAAATAAATAAATAAGATGAAATTCTATAGGATCTATACTCGTGCTTATATATGAAGCTTATCAAGCTCTGAAGTTGAAATTGATCAGCCTTCTTGTATGGTATTTTTCTTTTCACTATTGGGTAATGTTGTCTCCCGGGTAGAACTCGTCATTTGTCTTGGCGGTGGAGCCGAACAGACTGGTACAACCGTTCTTATTCTCACAGCCGGTGCCAGAAATCTGGGATGCACTTGTCTAATGTGCAGGCTTTCAGCGCTAGGTCTGGTTGAGCATGAAGGTACTCCAGCTCTCATTCTTGGCAGAGCAGGCACCTGGCTGGTCAAATTTTGTGGCACAGACCTCGCTGAAGGTGCAGGGCTGGCAGTTCTAATCATCACAGGAGCTGCGGCGGATGGAGGTGGTCTAGGACATCTAACAGAACTTGCTCTTGGAGGGTACTGGGGTCTATGATATGAATGAGGCGAGTCAATAGCACATGAATTTTGTAACTGCAAGTTGTCAAGCCTAAAACCAGAACCCAGGTTCCTATGAGAAGTCCATTCAGATCGCTTGGACTGGTTCCCTCCCAATTGAAGGTTTTCAAATCTGTTTTCTAGCTCCATGCCAATTTTTCCATCCAAATCAACATTCTTCTGATTGTCATCCTCCCGAATTGGTTCTTTGATTCTTGATTCAGCATTGGTGTGAACTGGGACCGGAAGTTCAGGAACTATAGATGGAGAGCATTTCGATACTTCTGTTTTTTCCTCGTGTATCTCTTGAATAGTCACCGAGGACCTGCTCCTGACTGGATCAGGAACTGATTTCTCTGAGAAGTACAGAGATGAACTGGAAGTGGCAACTGAGAGCCTTGTTGCTACAGCTACAGGTATGGGTTCTGGCTTTCCTGCCGGAACATATAGACAGTTATTTGGGCGTAAAATAGATTGCATATATGGAAGAATCTGAGGAGCAAATGGAGGAGCTGGTGAAACTGGAAGGGGAAATAGGTGGTTTTGCAGCCGTAGTAATTGCTCTTGCTGACACATCTGGTGGAAGGCCATTTCAGGGGAAAAGCTAGGGTAAACCACGCTTTGACATTGTGCAGAAAATAAGCTAGAAGCTGGTGGGGTTAGGTCTTTGTACATTGGTATAGATCTCTCTTGTCCACGTTGGCAGTCACTTTGCATGTAGTGCTTTGACTTTGATTTTTTCAAAGATGATAGGAAATGAGCAATGACAACTTGTTCCTGCTCTTCATTGCATTTAGACTCCGATGAAGGAGACAAAGAAGTAGATACAGTTGAGACACATTGAGTCACTACACAAACAGGTAAAAAACTTATTAGTTTTTGTAACACTTAGTATGAAGCCTGTCATTATCATCTTAAAGCTATGAAAAAATAAGAGAAAGTGTTCAATAATGGTCCAGTGATTTTCAAGATATTACCGAGGCACGCTTGCTTGATGTATGCAAACTAAAGTACTTAAATATAAATCTAACAGAGAAAGATAACATAAATACATCTTTTCAAGGCAGACCAAGCAGCTATTGCCGCATTCTTCTGAGCCTGTTTCTTGGTCCTAGCTGGTTCCCCTGTAAAACTCAGTCCTGCAAGCTCAACTATGCATGAGAAAACAGGAACATGGCCTGGTCCAGATCGAACAGTGGTATATACTGGAAGATTTAAGCCAGCTTTGTGAGCAGTCTCCTGAAGCAAATTCTTGTAGACTCCAGTTTCATCCTATGCAGCAGAAATATACAAAACATATTATTTGGAATCCATGTTCTTGTGGCAAATTGCAAAAAGATTTAAAAGCACAATCTATTGGGGAATGGCATGATGGACACCTGTTAAACAGATTACATAGTATTCAGAGTCCACTACAAGGCAAAAAGTTTACACAGATTTTCTTATAATGTTTCCCAGTGCAATATCACGATTATAATTTGTGAACATTTCATTTTATCCTGAATAGGATTTACTAAGATTAAAAACACCAGCAAGGATCATCACAAGAAGGCCAAATAAGGCAGGAAAAAGATTATTCTGGAACCTTAAACTGAAATGGTGGATCACTAATACAACTTCTGTTTGCCAAAGAGGATCGAGAAAAGAATCAGTTCTGAACAGAAAATTAGCTCTAGAGTTCACAGGTTATAACATTCCTAGACAGAAAGAAGATTTTAAGCAGAGCTTCCTAATCCACTCTCAAATATATAGTGCATCTAGGAGTGCTCATTTTTAAGGAAAAAGTAATTTCTCATGCATCAATATAGGCATGAAATGGTATGAAAAGTACATTTCTCATAAAAAATAAACACTCCCAAACACACTCATATTCATGGTTCAGCAACCATCAAGTGTGACAAGTAGACGTCCCTTGAAGTCCTCTGATGTTCTCATTTCCCAAAAGTGATAGCATCCTCATTTTCATCTATCAAACAATCAACAGAGGATTCCACATAAAACCACAAACTTATGAATCAGTAAAGCGATTGTAAACTCAGGATAACATATGGCAGTTATGTGAGACAAATGGAATATATTAGGTCCACTCACCAGAACTCTGGCAGCTAATGCTCTGGAAGGGCCTCTGTTCGCAAGCGTGTTTAAAGCTACCTCAGCTGCAGCATGTTCTGCCTGTCTCAGGGTAGAACAAAAGGTAGGGCTTTCAAAAGTCTCCCCATTGAAGTTTACAGTCGCTTTGAATCGAGGGGCATGATCTGGTCCTTCTCGGATGCATGAATAAGATGGTAGGTTGAAGCAGCTCCTCTGAGCCAACTCCTGCAACTGGTTCTTGTACATACCTATATCCGCAACAATAACTGTATATTACCAATAAAAGCATTTAAATTTTACCCACTTTTCAGAGGAGAGAGAGCTAGAGAAAAGAAGAAAGGGTGGGAGAGAGATAGTCAATGTCCTTTATGTTTTTAATGCAAGGAAAATACAAGAAGGCACAATTTAAGTTTTCTTTCTAAAAACCACTACTCCAAAATATCATCCATAAAACTCCCAATGCATTCATTTGCTTATTTTGTGGGTCTATATCTTGTCACATTAATCTTGGATCAAATACCATGCTCTCCAAGATGAATGAGGTTATCCAGCAATAACTACCCCAAACTAAGTAGTCAATTTCCTCCAGTTTCAAACATGGCCTATCACAAAGAGAAAGAAAATCACAGGAAAAGGGACATTAGCAAAAAATTTCCTAATGTCCATTCTCAACATATGCATGTGCATTTTGAGAAATATAAGCAAAAGTCTCAATTTTCTTGAGTTTTATTCATATATATTTTTCATAAACCAAACTCAGCAACATACAAAGCCAACCAAGGATCATTCATGATGCCGTAAACCAAATATCAAATGAAGCTTCAAACTATCACCCCTAGCTTAGTGATCAAATGCTTTTAACAATTAAGCAACAGTTTTAGCTCCTGAACCTTTTTATTGAGTAGCTAAAGAATTGAGAAACACGGAAAACAGAGCTTTTTTTTATCAACGTCCATAAAAGATCAATGCTAGCTACAACTTATTTTCTGCATTTTCTCAGCAACCAAACAGGGCCAAAATTCAATGAAACCCACGACTAAAATCCAAAACCCACCTCGATCACATCATTCACAAATCCAATACACACACCAAAAAAAAAAAAACACCAACTTCTGTCCTAGCTATTGCGATAAGTTAACTAAAAAACTCTAACAGTAAATAAACAAAACAAACAAATTAAATTGGCCCGGAAACAAACACATGAGAAACGATCTGGGTGTAAACCCAGATAAGGGAAAAGAAACAGTAACTGACCTACTCAGTATATGGGTCCGTGATTATGCTAAGCCTGGAAATTTTCCCGAGAAAGCGACGGAAAAGTTGCGAGAAAGTGAGATAGTGAAGTGAAGGTAAATTAGTAGTAGTTAAGTGGGATTCATTTTTTCTCACGCCAAGTTGAATACGTGCTGACAGAATGCGAAATTTACGATGAAAAAGAAGAAAAAAAAGGCAGCTGTTTGGCGTATTTAGTACGTGCTGTTACCATACCAATTGTCTCTTTCACTCGTATAATATTGAAATCAGTTCGTAAAATGAATTTTTTATTATTAATTTAATGTTTTTTTAAAGTTTTTAATTTAATGTTTACACATTAAAGAAAAAAAATATTCGTCATTTTATCATTCATCCGCGTGATGGTGTCACTTTCAAGATCCAACTTGTTCATTATATATTTCAGAATTTTTTTTATATATTCTAAAATTTTTGTTCTATATTTTAATATTTTAATTATATATTTAAAGTTTTTAAAATATAATTTATATATAAGATTATATTGGCTTATAATTTTGAGTACAGCCCACTAAGACTCAAAATTGATCGAGCATGAGGCCTAACCACAAAGGTTAAAAATAGTCAAACATAGCATAAAATAATTAATCCAAATTTTAATCAATTAATTCAGAACATTGTCTATATTAAGATTGTTAAATCTCTTCGCATACCATAAAATTCAATTAGGTCTTTTTCACTTTACAATTAAGAAGTTTTCAATTTACAATTGAGGACCCTCTTTGAGAGAAATGCACAACCAACTCTTAAGACTCTTCCACTTAAATCGATGAGCATACTCATGTCTCTTAATATTGTTTAGAACATTTTCATCTAGAGAATACCATAGATGGGGGAGTTGTGCCACTATTGACCAAGTTAAACGCTTTACAAATTTTATACTATTAATTATTGAACATTGAAAATTGAGAGATCCTTATTAACCTTAAAATCCTAAGCCTAATTCACTAAGGTCCAAAAGTGGTCAAGCATGAGCCTAACATACTAAGGTCTAAAAATGGTCGAGCTTAGTACAAAACAATCAATTTAAGGCCAAGTCAGGGAATCTAAAGTAGTCACATTCATATTAAGGTCGACTAGAGCTCTTCACACACCATATGATCCAACTGGTACCTCATCACTTTATAGATAATAAGCCTTTAATCTACGATCGAGGACTTTTTTTTGTGAGAACAAGCACCACCAACTCCAAAGACGCCTTCCCTCAAATAGAGGAGTACACTTGCACCTCTGAGTATTTTTTAGAACTTCCCTTCCAAAGAACATCATAGTTGGAAAAGTTGTGCCACTTGTCCCATGACGCTAAAGAATCCAAGATGGGCAAATTTTATCACCCATAACCCTCCGAAGAATGTGAAGCACGAGATAACTGACCGAGATCTCCTATTTTCTAAACCACATTCACGACCCTCGAAAATTGATGAGCCTGCAATGTGAGTTAACCGCTCGATGAACATATATAATCAATAATCATATCTTGCTCACAGGAGACAAGAAAGAAAATTATACACACTCAAGCTACTAAAAAAACTATTCTTCTCACATTCACCATAATTTTTTAACTTAAGCATTAAAGAGTTTTTATTAAACATTATCACCATAGTAGTTTTTATGGATTCTGACTTTGCAATATATAGATTTTAACCATTATGAGATTTTGAGAAGAATAACAAATTCATCTATTCGTATCATTTCTATGTAGATATATATTTATCTCTTAATTGAAGACTTAAAGTTTGATTGAGAACTCAAAATTCACGGTCACCAAATTATATAACAAAAATTTATTATATAAAATAAAAAATTAGTGATATATAATAAAAAAAGAGGGAAAATTGTTGCATATATATAAATGTAAGAAAACTCTTATAACTCTATCTCTCTCTATATATAATTTATTTATCTTAAAATGTTACAAAAATTTTACTGTTGACCAAGTTTTAAGGGATTTTTTTTTACCGCAATCAAAATTTTTAAATTTCAGTAATCAAAGACATAATACTTTTTCTATTTTGCTCTTATTTGTATAATTTGCAAAAATATATATTTTTAGTTTATTATATAAAATTAATTTAATAAATAAATTTAACCAAAAATATATTTTTATGAAAAACAATCAAAATTAATTATTCACATAAATGTTTTTTAAAAAATAATTATAAAGTTTAAAAATTTTTTTTTTAAAAAAAAAAGTCACTGATGTGCACGTGTCAAAGGCAAAGCACTTACTTCCCCCTTTTTTAGTTATTAATTAATTAAAAAATTAAAAAATAATTTTTTCTTTTTTCTTTTTACTATTAAATTAATTAAAAACTAAAATTTCAATCAAATAAAATAAAATTAAGTGTTTAAAAAATAAAATTGAATAAAAAAACAAAATTTACTTAGTTTTAAAAAATTAATTAAATTAATTTTAAGAATAAAAATATAATTTAATTAGGGTTTAGGGTAAACATTTACGGTTTAGGATTTAGAATTTAGTATTCAAAGTTTAGGATTTAGGGTTTTAGGATTTAAAGTTCAGAGTTCAGGATTCAGGGTTTAGTGTTTAAGGTTTAATTTAAAAATAAAAAATTTAATATAATTAGGATTTTCGTTTAAAAAAAATAATATTTAATATAATTTTAAAAAATAAATATTATTATAACTAAAAAAACTAAGCTAATGCACCCGCATCTTAGTTTTTTATAAGTTATAAATTAATTAAAATAAATAATTAAAATAAATTAATTAAAAAAATAAAATTTACTTAAAAAATTAATTTTTCTTTTAATTTTAGTAATATTTATCTTTTTAAATTATTTTAAATATTATTATATATTTTGTAGCTTTAAAAGAAAGAAGCACACATTTATTTTTTAATTAATTTATAACAAGAAAAAAAAAGAAAAAAGCAAAAAATAATTTTTTAAATTGATAATTATTTTTATAAAATAATTATTTATGTAAATAATTATTTTAAATTAGTTTTCAAAAAAATAAATTTTTGATTAAATTTATTTATTAAATTAAAATATATATTTTTATAAATTATATAAATAAGAATAAAATAAAAAAGTATTATGTATTGTTTACTAAACTTTAAAAATTTTGACTACAATAAAAAAAAATTTCCCGAAAAATTTCTTCAACAGTAAAAATTTCCCAAAAAAGTTTGACCACAACTGAAAAGTTAAGAATTAAATTTTGTGAAAGCACTTTAGCAGCGAAACAAGACCTTGGATTACTACTAAATTGGATCAACCATGGGTATGGATCCATGTATTATTCGATTTTGGAATGGAGCCCATGTGTTCGCAGAACGAGATTTCCCATTGGATTCTCGTTCTATTATGAAGAGTGATTTTAAATGAACCCTAATAAATCTATATACACACACTTTCACATTGGACATCTCCAACGGTAAATGGTACTTTGTGAGGTCCAGAGAAGTGAATAGTAACTTAGAAAACTATTAAAGACACTTGGTAAATAGAATAATAATTTAGTACACTTTGAAAGGTAAATGGTGCTCTTTGGACTCAATAAAGTGAATAATAGCCTAGAATTCTTTGAAAGATAAATAGTACTTTGTGGATGCAATGTAATAAATAGTAACTTGGGACACATTAAAAGACAAATAATGTTTCGTAGGCTCCGACAAAGTGTATGGTAACTCAAGACACTCCAAAAGAAAATTAGTACTTTGTGGATCTCGTTAAAGTGACTAGTAACTCAGAATACTCTGAAAAGGAAATAGTGCTTCATGGGTTTAGTAAGATAAATAATAACCCAGACACTCTATAATGTTCCGTAGATTTTGGAAAGATAACTCTGTGTCTTGAGTCGAATATTTGTTATAGATTTGAGTCTAATATTTGTTATTGATTTGAAAGATTTATCTATTAAATAATATTATTTATTTATTTATATATATTTAAAATTTATCAAATTTTTATTTAATATAAAATATAATATTTTTTTTTATTTTAATCATGTAACACTCTTGTTATGGTTTAATTTAAATTTAAGAACGAATTTAATTTGTATTATCTATCTCTTTAAAATTTTTTCAAGATACAAAATTTTCAAAACTTATTGGTTTATAATACCCATCCCCACTATTTATGAAAGACTCACTAATCATTTAAAAATATCCATTAAAATAATTTTGAGAATCCAATAAAAATTTAAATATACTATAATAATATTTGTTATTGATTGAGCATTTGTATTAATATAAAAGATTAATCTATTAATTAATATTACTTACCTATCAATACATACAAAAAATTTACTAAATTTCTATTAGAAGGGAACGTGACATTATGAAAGAGGATTAGAAGAGCAAATCAGAAGTTCTAGAAGCAGAAGTCCGAATTCAAAGTGAGTTAGGAATATAATAAGAAGTTGAGTTGAAATTGAATTTACTGTAACTGTATTGGCCTTTAACTTTTACATGATAAGCTTAACTCAGCAAAATCCTACCATAGTCAATTAGGAGCAAATTATAAAGAAGAGGATAAAAGAAAATGTCTGAGAGAAATATTTTGCTTTATGTGCTTAAATCATCGTTTATAATCTTTTTCTTAGTGAATTTCTCTTATTAGTTTTTCGAGGACATAAGCTAATAAGCTGAACCACAAAATTCCTTTAGTTCTATTTATTTTTCAACAAGCATATATTTAAACGAAAACAAACCTATAGGCTATAGCAGAAAAAAAAGAAAGTTTACATCGCACTCAAGAAATAAAGAAAGCTATACTCAAGAATTGAAGAAAGCTGTTAAATAGCGACTAACAACAAAAGTTTACTAATATTATTTATTGCCAATATCATACAACTGGCAAGCCCAGATTCTTCAATTGTCATTTTAGTGCCATAATCCAAGGACTTGGAAGCCCCTGGAATAGCATAGGTCAAGCGTAACGACCTCGTCTCAGCTTCCCCAAGTTGTGAATAGCAGAAAGACCACAGCAGCTGTATTGGATCTTTGGCCAGAAAATTTCTCTGCACTCTGAGACCATCAGGAAACGAATTCCAATGAGGTCCTTATTGTCCTTTGGGTCTTCAGGAAGCGGTGGATATGCGGGCATCTTAATGGTGCATATATTTTCCATTGAAGCACAAGGTGAGTGCAGATCATCCACCTCGGTTTGCTCTTTTATTTTCTGCTGATCAGTCATACAACTTCCTCTTGGGGGGGACAGAATTGCAAGTTTTTGCCCATTATCCATGTACTGTACTAGGTCCTCTAGGAAGGACTCACAGTTCAATCACTCCACGCCACAGAAGCATCTTTTGGCCTGTTATGGGATCAACGACCAGTACTACTGGAACAACATCTAATTTATAAAATGTACAAATTTTCATGCCCTCAATCTCATCATCGTACACCTGCCAAAATATAAAATTTGAAGAAACCGTTTGAGAAACAATTTTATTTGCCCATAAATCCCGATTAAGCACGTGAGAACTAAACTCCCTTCTAGCCTGCAAATTCATCAATAGCCATTTATCCTGAGCAAAAGCAGCGTCTTTTGCGTCTTCAAAGGAGCCGTTGAACAACAGACGAAAAGGAGGACGATATAAAGAAGCATGATCTCCTGAAGCATCCAGGGAAGCAGCACCATTGTCGTTGTATTCCCCCGTCTTGCAGTTCACATCATCGTTAAAATTCCCCAATGCAATGAACCTGTTCCACAAAATACAACATCATCACCATTGTCTTCGCCATCATCGTTAAGTTTAATTTCGTCAATTGGGTAGTTTTCATAATCATCGTCGTCGATGGGTAGTTGTCGTCACTATCATCACAAATGGTGTTAGTAACATTCTCTTCATTATAATCTACTGCACATTCCTTGTCCGCTTCATCAAGATCCCAATTAGCCGCCAGACTGTCTCTGTGATTCCATCTCTAAAAAAACATACAAACATTGTTTAATCAGCCACTTAAATAGGATAGGATTAAATGTTTGAATTAATTCTGAAATCTATTAGGATTTTCTATTGTTTCAACTAAAGATTACCATTCTTATTTGGATAGGGTTTTCATAATAAATGTGTCGATGGGGTAGTCGTCACTATCATCACAAATGGAAATGGTGTTAGTAAGATTCTCTTCATTATAATCTGCTGCACATTCATTGCCCGCTTCATCAAGATCCCAATTAGCCGTCAGACTCTATTTCTGTGACTCCATCTCTAAAAAAACATACAAACATGGTTTAATCACCCACTCAAATAGTATAGGATTAAATGTTTGAATTAATTCAAAAATCTATTACGATTTTGTTTTGTTTCAACTAAAGATTACCATTCCTATTTGGATATTTCTATCCTATATTAGATTCCTTTTTATTTATATTATGCCAGGATATCAAACTTTTTATTACTAGAACTTTTCTACTGCTCAATTTGATTTAACTAATTTATATAGGTTGCTTTTTGATTAAAAATAAAAAAATTGTCAATTTCGTTAAGACATTCTCCGATGCAAAAGAAATCGATTATTAAATAATTTCAAATGTTGTTGTGGAAATAGACAAGAGCTTGAGTATTTCCAAATATATAAACGTGTTCAAAGCTTTTTTTATTTTTTATAAACAAATGAACTAAAAAAAGAGGGCTATGAATTGAAGTTCATAAGCAACGCAGTTCATGGAAATTTGATGCCTAGTGAAAAAAAATAAATTAAATCATTAATTTTTACATTAAAAGTATTTATTTAAAATAATTATATTCTGAATTTTATAAACTGTAAAATTATGAGTTAATTTTTTTTTAGTTTTTTATACACATTACAAATGAATATATAAACGCATTTTTTAATAAACAAAAAAAAATTAAGAATCCAAGATTAGCTTTTTTGTGAAGAATAAAAAGTAATTAAGGATAGAAAAAAAATGAAAAAAAAGAGTGTGATTGTATTGTATTTTGATATTTTTGAAAATGATTATATTTCCTAAACCGCATGGACACAATGGTGAAAATTGATAAAAATGAACTTTTATTCAAGAATTCGTGATCCTTAACTCTGGATGGTGATGCTGCTAAAAGAGGAAACAAATTAAATAATTTGTTAAAGAGGAAATAAATTATTTGATTTGTTAGAGAGGAAATAAATCAACTAATTTTTTCTTTAATTGATTTTAAGTTAAATATTCTCAATTACGTTTTAAGTGTATTTCCTTTTTATATGTAATTATCTAGTTTAATTTTTTCATTTTTCAATATAGGAATAACACTATAAATATAAAGATTAGTTTTTGTATTTTGAGGTACAACAATACACAAATCTTCTTTAAATTCATTCTTCTCAATTTTTTATGGTATCAAAGCCTCTTCTAGATTATTTTTTTCTTTGTTGCGTGAACAATGTCTCAAATAATATATGTAAATAGTGCCACAAACAGTGCCCTATAAATAATAGCCGATGTACAGTGTTATAAACAATCTCATAAGTATCAACCATAAACAGTAGTAACTGTGGTTTTTTTATCATGATCCAATTTTTTGTATTTGTGGGGCGTCTAAAAGGCCTTACCGAATGAAAAGAAAAAAAGGGTTATACAGTTCTTATGGGACTAATTGAATCTTATACTAGCGTGCGAGATTCAATTCTCATGATGAGTCATATCTTAAACACACATAAAGTTCATGCCTTGATACTCTAATAAGAGAGACAAACTGAAGTAGCCATTTGAAGAGAGATAGCCTGTCATGTTACAATGCAAGTTTCAAACACTTCAAAAATCAAGGAGCAAACATAAAAAAAAGGTTGTACTCATTGTGAAAAATACAACCACATAATTGATCGTTGCCACTTTCTCCATGGTTTTCTGTCTGGACACAAACTATATAGTAAGAAAGTAAAGTTTAGAGGAAAGAACTCTAATGTCAATGACTCGACGGTCGAAGAAGAATTTGAGAGACAAAATTTTACCAACACCACTTTCACTCCCGAAGAGTACAATCAACTCAAAGCTCTACTTCGAAAGGATAATGGTAACACTTTGCCTTTTATGAATACTATAGGTATTAGCTCACCTTTCTGTTATAAGATTAAATCTCTATCACATATTGAGTGGATTATTGATAGTGGGGCTACCAACCATATTTCTAATGTTCAACCAACATTGCATAGGATAACTCATTTTCATAATTCTATTTAGTTACCAAATGGAGGCCAAGCTAAAATTGAGTGTATTGAGTTAACAAAGTTGTCGGATAACATCACTCTAAATGAAGCTCTTTATGTGCCAAAATTTAGAGTTAATCTGTTATCAATTGATAAAATTATTCAGGCATTGGGTTGTAGTATAGCATTTTACCCTGATTTTTGTGTGGTGCAAGACATAGCTACAATGAAGATGATTGGCCTAGGGAAGCATTTTACTGATTTATACTGTTTCAAAGCCAACCAAACACTAACCATCACACTCCACATTTAATGCAAACCTCATATTTGGCATCAACGATTGGGTCATCACTCCATTACACCTTTTCAAGCACTCTCCAAAATCAACCGAGAAATCTCTTTTGATTCTACTCTATTTTGTGACGTTTTTCCTTTAACTAAATAAACTCGTTTAACTTTTTCTACTAGTTCCATATGTACTAGTACACCTTTTGAATTAATCCATTATGATATTTGGGAACTTCATAAAATTACTTCTCATTTGGGAACCCGTTATTTCTTATCCATTATTGATGATTATTCTCATTAGACATAGATACATTTGATGAGTTTTAAATTAGAAACCCAATCATTGATAAAGTCTTTTTTTTTTATAGATCTAAACTCAATTCTATTGTGGGATTAAAGCTTTATGTTCTGATAATAGAAAAGAAGAACAAGCTAAAACTTAATTCATGTCTACCCCTTGTACCTATCACTGTATCACAGTCTTCCATATCTTATAATATATCAAGGGTAGTCACTTTTATGTTCTTTATTTTTCAACTCACTTTGCTCTTGTGTTGCAAGCCTAAGCTGATGCTAATTGGACTAGTAATTGTAGAGTTTAACACACAGCGGAATACGTAGAGTAAGCAAGCAATGAAGTAGAATACACAAGTAGCCAAACAAGAACAACAAGCTAATCACAAAAGCTAAGTAATGACAATAGAGAAAATGTAGAAATATACCATACTAAGTAATAAAATACGTGATTCAGCAATATGTTTACGTCCATGGTGGATCAAGAAATCAAGTCTCTTTTATTTGATGCTTGATTACAGCAGAATTGATCTTGGAAGATCAAAGAATGATACAATTCAAGTTTGGAGCTCTAGGGTTTGTTGTATAGTATTTCTCAAGTGTATTTTCGAGTCTTAGACAACCCTAGGTATAATAACGTATTTATATTAAGTCATAATATGAAAATAGCACAAAATAGAGAAGGGGGGGTAGAGTATTGTGTACAAAAAAACTTGAGCCAGCACCGTGGCGCTGGCAGAAGGAATATATTGTGCGTCGAGTCCCCACATTTGGGGATTCTCCCCTTGTTTTCATTTGTCCTTTAGCATTGTTCCATTAGTATTTTCACCCCTCTGTGCATGCTTCCGGCTCTAACTTGATTATGACTTGTTCCTAAATTTGTCTTGAACATTACAATCACAATACATGTGATTTTGGGTCACAATATCTATAAAATCCGCTCCTTGATACAAAATCACTCTAAAAACTCCAAGAGAGCACCCAATGACCCATCTTATCCATATCATAACCTTAAATATAATTTGTGATTTTAGTTAAGTCCATACACAACTTGAACTTAACCATGAGCAATGGCTTAATCTACATATTAGTAGGATTCTCCGACCTTGAAATTTTACATAGACAAATAATGCCACTATGCATAATATCCCAAATGAAATTCATCGTAACATTAATGTGTTTCGATCTTTCATGAAACACTTGATATTTGCTTAGATGTATAGCACTTTGGCTATCACAATGCACAAAAGTATTAACTTCATCCATAGCCAAAATTTAAGCACAAATACCTTTCAACCATATAGCCTCCTTGATTGATTGTCCTAAGGCTATATACTCGGCTTCGGTAATTAACAGTGCTACTACATACTGCAATATTGATTTTCATCATACGCTACATCTAAACACTATAAAGATATACGTAGATAAGGATCTTCCATTGTCCAAGTCGCATGTATAATTTAAGTCTACATAACTTTTTATCATTTCATCACAAATGCTAACCATTTTAAATAGAAAACCATAATGTGACGTCCTCTTTAGATACCTAAGTATCTATTTCACAGCCATCTAATTCTTATTTTCAGGATTAGTCATGTATCTATTTATAACACTCACTGCTTGTGCTATATCCAGCCTTGTGCAAACTATAATATACAAGATAGAACCCACAGTACTTACAAATGGTACCTTAAGCTTTGTAGTTTTTCTTTTTTAGTTTGTGGTGATTGAGATGCCAATAGTTTGAATTGCATTGCCAATGAAGTTGACACAGCTTTGGCATCCTTTATTTTGAACCTGTCAAGAACCTTGAGTATATACCGCCGTTGAGTCAAGAAAATAATATCACTGCCCCTCACTATATTCACACCTAAAATTCTTTTAGCTGACCCATAATCTTTCATTTCAAACTCACCACCCAACTGATGTTTCAGCTTATGTATCTTTTCCATATCATTACATGCAATTAACATATTATCAACATATCGAAGAAGATGCATACGCTTACTGTTATTCAATGGTTTGAAGTACACACATCCATCATACTTGCTCATTGTGAAGTCACAATGCAGCATAAAATTATCAAATCTCACATACCATTGTCTCAGAGAATGCTTTAGCCCATATAAAGACTTCTTTTGCAAATAAGCACGATCTTTTTTGCCCAGTTCTTCAAAATCATTTAGTTGTACCATGTATATTTATTCTTCAAGTTGACCATAAACGAAAGCTATCTTTACATTCATTTATTTAGGATGTAAATTCAAATTTACACACATGGATAATAAAATACGAATAGATGAGTATTTTATAATAGGAGAAAATATTTCATGAAAATCAACCCCTTCTTTGTGTGTAAAGCCCTGTGCAATAAGTATTTCCTTAAAATTTATAGGCTCAACATCTGGAACCTACTTCTTAATCTTGTATGCTTTTTTGCATCCCATTAGCCTCTAGTTATTTGGTTTCACCACTAACTTTTAAGTCCAATTCTTCATAAGAGAAGGGATTTCTTCTTCCATGGCTTGATGCCATTTAACATAGTTTAAACTCTCAAAGGCTTCATCATATGATTTTGGTTCATCATATTCTATAGTGTAAGTAGTGTTAAATGTATGGGCTATCAAATCTGCATGTGCATACTTGTTCGGTGATCGAACAACTCTCCTTTGCTTATCTTTAGCCAGCTGATACTCTTCAAGTTCAACTTCAGGAGTGCTAATCTGTAGTGGTGATGTTTCAGAGGGATTTTAGGTTCTTATTCTTTATGTGATTCCTCATTGAAGTGCTGATTTGTGTGAGTGTCATGTCTCAAATCATGTACCACTTCATGATGTTCAATTTCAGATTCAAAAACTGAACTTGGCACATCTTCTGGCTTCTTCAAAACTAAATCCGAATTAGTTTCTAACAATGTAGATTCATTGAATGTCACATCCCTATTAATGATACTCTTGTGTGGCTTAAGATCAGTACATCATACCTTGTATCCTTTAACATCTTTTGGATATCTAATGAATATCCTATTCAAAGCTCTTGGTTCTAGTTATCCTTACTTGATGTGTACAAATGCATGGCATCTAAATACCCTCAAGTGATCATATTTTGGAGTGCTTTTAGACTGTTTATATTTTGAGCTTTCTCAAGTACAAAATGTTTACAAAACCTCATTGGTTGGATCTTATCTTTTCCAAATACACCATGATCATACAACTCCTATAGACCTCTCTCACCCAAGTGCCATAATCTCAAATGCCACAACTTGGTCTGCATATTCTCATTATCAACAAAGAAAGATGCAAAACTAATTACAGCCTCTCTACTCAACACATACAACCCGTATTTATGCTCATCTCTCATTACAACCATTGAATCCTTAATTACTTTCATTGTATTATTCTCACCCTTAAATGTGCAACCAGACTGATTAAGCATGCCTAAAGAAATTAAATTTCTGTTAAGCTCAGGTACATGCCTTACATCTAACAACTCCCTTATACTCCCATCATGTAATCTCAGCCTAATACTACCCTTTCCAATGACTTGACAAGCTATATTATTGCCCATTAATACTTTACAACAATTAATGGACTAATAGTTAGTGAATAAGGTTATATTTGAACACATATAAAAAGTGTATTCAAAGTCTAGAATCCACTCACCGATGTTCTATCCATTCGAAGCAACTAATATTTCTACAACTTCATAGACTATAACTGCATCCACTACGGGTCTCTTCCTTTGATACTTAGCTTTCCATTTTCGGATAATCCCTTCTGAAATGGCCTTCTTTCTTACAGAAGTAACACTTTTTTGGATTTGCCCCTTGATTTTGATCTGGATGAATTTCTCGCTTTAGTTTCCCAACTCTTAGCTCTTTCTCTCGTAACAAGTACAACTGTAAAATTTTGTTGTTGTTGTTTTGACTTCTTGACTAACTCCTTTGAATTTAGGGCTTCTCTAACATCCTTCATTATTAATGACTCCTTTATAGATAAGAGAGTATCAACAAAATGTTCATAGTTTTTAGGAAGTGAACTCAGCAACAAATTTGCCTTATCTTTTGTCACGCCTCAGACCCAAAAGGATTTAACACGTAACATAACTTATACTCATTCAATAATGTGCACTCATAATTAATATCGCATAAAATTTTAAACTTGAATTCAACATAGGAATCCTTAGCAAGTTGCTAGTAAGTTCAACACAAAAATCAACCCATGACCATACTTGGTGAAACATAAACGAAACACACTTATACCTAATAAAATAATACATAAGTATTTATTCAATAGGGACAAATCAAATATCTTAAACTATATGTCCACAAATAAAACACTTAGCAACCTAGCAATTTAGGAAACCTAAGGGACAACAGAAGCCTTGCCAAATTTGCTAAGCACATATGTACCTTATTTACCTGAAATCACAATAAACTATAATGAGTATAAAACTCAGTAAGCATACTAGTTTTTCATGTATCAAAATAAAAATACATATATATACACAATGTATGTGTATGATACGATGTGATAAATCAAAATTAAAATCTTATCAAATCACATGTCAAGTAAGCGCTTACACATTTTTTCAAAATATATAGTAGGAATACCATCATCCAACTACTACTTAGTAGGCATTCCATATCGCATATCATATAATGAGTCAAATGTCACCCGTCGATGACATATCGTATGAGAGGAATAGCACAAGTAAGATTTAAATTACACATATATAACACTCATGCTTGAAGGTAATAGCCAATCCTTCACCCTGATCATCGGTGAGTCCTCTCACATGCACCAATATGCCACTACACGAATGTGATGACTCACTTTTTCTTTAGGTATCAATAAGATCTTCTCTACATACGGAACACATAACATATACCAATCTCGAAGGAAAGGCCACACATAAAGGCTCCATAAATCACATAAGATGCCTACTAAGTAAATAGTGAGTTCAAGCATCCTCAAAACACAAAACATTTCTCATAGATATATTCCACTTCAAAAGCTTTCTTTGTTAAACACATTTCATATTGAAACGCTCACTTTCATAAACAAATGTATGTTATGTATGCCTATGCTCAATGTCAATGCTCACATTCATAAACATATGTCTTTCACATTTCATATCAAAATATACTTTGGTATAAAATAAACATATTTCTAAGCACATTTACAAAATCATACATAAACAATTACTATACTTATTATGATTTTAGTAAAAGTTTAGTATACTTACCTCTTAACACTTTCGAGTACAAAGCTTAATTCTTCTTAACCTATCAATGGATATTAATCATTTCATAAGCCTCACCATTTACACAAAATACTTTAAAATAGCTTACAAAATTACACATATTACACTTATCACATCAAATTGGTGTAATGACTTGATTTCTCAAAACCTGTCATTCTAACCACTTACACTTAACAAAATTTTCTTATACATCAAATGATGTCCAATTACTCCAAAATCGGAATATATCATTCTTGACTCATATATACTTCTTATATATGAATATTATTTCATAATTCCTACACAATCCATTTCATAAACACTATCAAATTCAAACTATTATCCTGACAGGATCAAGATATTTACTGAACAATATTAAATCTCCCAAGTTTATAAAATCATATACTAACTCAAAAATTATAAAAATATCACAGAATTACTCTTGACATATATCTAAATCCATGATAAATGTTTTACTTCAAAATCTCTGCCAAAAATATTTTAAAACTATTTTATTCCATAGCTCTGAAAATCTGTTGACCAAAATACTGCAGTGGGTGACACATTTTAGAAAATTATAACAATTTGATCACATTGATCTAAATTCTTAATTTTGAATATATCATAATAGACATGTAAAATAATCATATTCCAAAACTTTGTAATTTTTTGAAGATCATTTAGCAGACCAAAAATTGTTCGTCACTTTAACATACTGTTAACACAAGAAATTTCCAAAATTTCAAGGTCATATTTGTAAATTTACTAAAAATTCAATTTATGAAATTTTCAATTGATTTAAAGTCTCAAATAATTATAAACATATCTAGTTTTATATTATCTAAAACCAAAACCAGAATCGAAGTATAAAAATTTACAAAATTCTCAGATCAAGATACTATTAAGTAAAAATTCTGCAAAATTATCATGATTCATCAAGTTGTCTATATAATTATCATCAATTCTCAATATATCTTACAAAATCCACATCAAATACCCAAGTTTCCATATTTCTAGAAATTAAAATTTAAATAAATTAACTTAATTAACACCAATAAATTGAGAAAGAGTTATGATATACCTCTTAAAGCTTAAAATTCTAATTTCTTATTCTTCTTCTTCTTCTCTTTCTCTCCCTTCTCTTTCTCTCTTTTCTCTGTCTAAAAGGGGTGGCTCGACCAAAAATGAGTGAATTGGAGTTTAAAATGTATATTTTTATAGTAAGAGTTTAATTTTTAGTATTTACGAATTAACGTCTAAAATTTTCAAAGTATTACAATTTGGTCCCTAAAATAGATCTAAAGTCTTACAAATAAACCCAATACTAATAATAGAACCCTAATCCATTAAAAAAAAAAACACTGATAACAATACATAAATCAAGTATCACCTACGTATAAAAAAATATGAATATTACATTTACATAAATATTTATTGTTACAAGTTATAGACAAGCAGTTATTACATCTTTATTACTAATTTTGACATCAACTGTCTCCAAAACAATGACAGGCTTGTTGAAGGAATCAATGTGTTCATTGAGTAAATCACCCTTAACCAAAGACAACTGGAATAAATTTTTCTTTAGATATAACCGGTTTGCAAGAAACTTAGTCATATACAACTTATTAAGTCTTTTTTACAAACCTAATGCATATTTTTTTACCCACTTCCCTTAAAAATTCATCACCCAAACTTAAAATAATCTCACCCCGGACCTTTCTATTAATGGTTTTAGGATTCGTATCGGATTTAGATGTTGTAGGCTTATCACTTGTACTAGAGGGTTCCTCAGAGGCTGATTCTAATCCTTGACTCTCTAACAAAGTCAACATCTTAAGCTTCCATAAGTTAAAATCATTATGTCTTGTAAATTTCTCTACTTCATACTTATGTAGTGTCATGTTTAACCAAACAAACACACAACAAATACAAGCTCTGATACCAGTTTATAGAGTTCAAAACATAGTAAAATACATAGAGTATACAAACAATGAAGTAGAATACACAAGTAGCCAAGCAAGAACAATAAGCTAATCACAAGAGCTAAGTAATGACAGTAGAGAAAATGCAGAAATATACCATACCAAGACACAAAATACGTGGTTCGGCAATATGCTTATATCTACGATGGATAAAGGACCTAAGTCTCTTTTATTTGATGCTTGATTATAAGAGAATTGATCTTATAAGATTAAAGAATGATACAATTCAAGTTTGGAGCTCTAGGGTCTGTTGTATAGTGTTTCTCAAGTGTATTTTTGAGTCTTAGACAACCCTAAGTATAATGGGATATTTATATTAAGTTCTAATATGAAAATAGCACAAAATAGAAGAGGGTACCAAAAAACCCGAGCCAGCACCACGGCGCCTAGAACCAACGCCGCGGCGCTGGCAGAATGAATACATTTTATATGCCGCGGTGCCTACTAGGTGCCGAGGCGCCCACATCGGAGATTTTTTCCTTGTTTTTAACTTGTTCTCGAAATTGATTCTAACTCTGTGCATTCTTTCGGCTCCAACTTGATTCTAACTTATTCTCGAAATTGTCCCAAACATTACAATTACAATACATGTGATTTTAGATCCCAAATTCCACAGTGATCTTACAGATTGATGTTCAATTACTAGGTTTTATCTTTTCTTAGAAAGTTATCTTACTTTTGCAAAAAAAGAAAAGAATAAATAAAAAAATTAACCGTAAAATGAAAAGTTAAAAGTAAAATTTTGTGAAAACACTTTGGCAGTGTTGTATGAAAAATAACAGATAAGTGAAAATTAAAAATAAATTACATTGCACTTGCTTAAATGACCTAGTAGTAAAGGATTTGCAGTGCATTCTCCACTAAAGTGGAGGTCCCAAATTCAATCCTTTCTCCCCAAGTAAAAAAAAAAAAATAGTTATTAGAGGTAACCTAAAGTTATTATGATGATAAGTCAATGTTAATTTGTACAAGTAATATTACTCTAACTCTAAAGAAAAATATTTTTATGCATTGACAAATTGTATCTTATTCAATCAAAGGGTGAGTAATTAAGTAGTTGAATAAGCTTTTGAGCCGAAAAGATGGAACGGGCTGAATTACTTAAACTTATTAAGACTACTATGTGTGTGATAATTACAGTGACAATTTTATATACAACTTGCAAACTTAAGAATTATTAGTTCGAATTAAAGAAGTATGACATATTTATTATCAGTGTTGGGTTCAAGTGATCTGATTACAAACTGTGTTATGTTCGGTTAGGGGAAAATGACCCTTACCCCTTAAAATTTCAACTAATGTCCACTTAACCTCCTGAGGATTCAAAAAGTACAAAAACTCTCTTACCGTTATTATTATTCTGTTATTTTTAACTATTTTTTGATGAATTGATAATTTTATTCTTGATAATAGATGGTTTAACTTTTTAATTATTTTTGATAAATTGACAATTTTATCCTTGATAATTCATGGTTTGACAGTTTTTGCTCATAAATAAGTTCTTTTTAATTGTTTTTGATGAATTGACAATTTTGTCCTTAATAATACATAGTTTGACGTTACCTCCATAAGGTTTCAGTTAATGTCTACTTACCCCCTATGGTTTCAAAAAGTATCTAAACCCCCTTACCGTTATAATTATTTCGTTATTTTTAACTATTTTTGATGAATTGACAAGTTTATCCTTGATAATATATAGTTTGACTTTTTAACTATTTTTTATGAATCGACAATTTTATCATTGATAATACATGATTTATTATTTAATATTAAATAAGAAAATAAATTTTCATGAAGAATTCAAAATTTAAATTATAACTTATGAGAATTCACCCAAAAAACAAATTGTAAATAGTAAAAATTGAGAATTATATTCAACTCATAATAAAATTATTTTCATAAAATTTTAAATTAAAAGAAATTATTATAAATAATGCCAAATTCTTCTATGCTCTCAAATGAGCTGGTAATAAAGAAAAAAACTATGTTATATTAAAACAAAAGTTTTGAGTTTTGTTGGAGAACTATTTTTTATAATTAACATAATTATCATTACTTTTTTTTTGTTTTCAATTAATTTAAGAATAATTTAAAAATGAAAAAATATTTATAATGGGTTTCCAAAAAAAAAAAAATTCATTTTTGTAAGCTTATTTGAATTAAATGATATTTAACATGATTTACACTTGTTATTATTTATAATTTTTGAGTACCAAAATTTATTTAATATAGAATTAACAATTTATCTAACTATGTATTATCAAGGACAAAATTATCAATTCATCAAAAACAGTTAAAAATAACGGAATAATGATAACAATAAGGGGTTTTGGTACTTTTTGAAACTATTTTTTCTTTTGCTCTAATAAAACTATCAAACTATGTATTAGCAAAGATAAAATTATCCTGTTAAATCATGTATTATCAAGAATAAAATTACTTTTTGAAACCACTTTTTCTTTTACTCTAATAAAACTGTCAAATCATGTATTATTAAGAATAAAATTATCAATTCATAAAAAATAATTAAAAATAATAAAAATTGATAACAATAGGGGTTTTGATACTTTTTAAAATTATAGGAGTAAGTGAAAATTACTATATATTATTAAGGATAAAATTATCTATTTATTAAAAATCGTTAAAAATAATAGAATAATGATAACGATAGGAGTTTTGATACTTTTTGAAATTATAGAGAATAAATAGATATTAACTGAAGCCTTAAGAGGGTAAGGGCCATTTTCCTTAGGTGCGTTGTGTCATCCGCAAAATAAATGTGTCGTGTTTGTATCCAAGAATTTGACATGATTAGTTAAAGGGCAGTGTTTGGGTAAAACATAAAAAGAATAGTTAGATTAGTAAACATGACATGATGAATCCAATGTGCCAACGGCCAACTCAAAATATATATTTATATGCTGTTTTTGAAACATTTTAACTATTTTTTTATAAAAGAATAATAAAGTTATCGATGGGTAAGTAGCAGGTAGGTGAAAAATAATCACAAGTTTCCTATGATTTTACCTCTCATACAAAGGAAAAAAAATACAAATAAAAACTTCACTTAGATAATTTTTTTTTAATAACCTCCTTCTTACATTTTCATTTGTTTCGTGACTTCGAAGACATAATTTTATTTAAAATATTGGAGAAAATTAAATTTTAAGTTAATGTTTTCATAAGATTTTCAATAAAATTAGTGGTAATTTTGTTTGCGATGAACTTGGTTCAGATTGTTGATTCTCCAGAAGTTGAATTGAAGAAAATTGTTAAATAGCATCCAAGGTAGAAGCAGCACCTTAGTCATTAGATTCCCAACTGTCTTACAGTTTCACTTCATCGTTCATATCATCATTAAAATTCCTCAATGCAATTGAAGAACCTGTTCCATAAAATACAACATCATCACCATTGTCCTTATCATCATTGTTAAGTTCCTCGATTGGTTAGTTGTCATAATCGTCATCATCATCATAAGATGCATCCATGGGGTAGTTGTCGTCAAAATCATCATAAGATGCATGTAGTTGTCGTCAAAATCATCACAAATAGTGTTACTAACATTCTCTTCATTATAATGTGCTGTGCTGCACATTTCTTGCCTGCTTCATCAAGATCCCAATTAGCAATGGTTTTGCCATTCGCAAGGCTCTGTTTCTGTGACTCCATCTCTCAACAAAAACAATACAAACATTGTTTAAGCAGCCACTTAAATATGTTTGGATTAATTTCGAAATCTATTAAAATTTCATTTTGTTTCAGGATTACCATTCCTAATAGGATATGCCTATCCTATGTTAGATTCGTTTTTATTTATATTATGTCAGTAGGATTCAAACTTTTTAAATATTATTAGGACTCTTCTATTGATCAATTTGATCTAACTAATTTTATATAGGTCACTTTCTGATTAAAAATAAAAAATTGTCAATTTCGTTTATTGAATAATTTCAATGTTGTAGTGGAAATAGACAAGAACTTGGGCATTTTCAAATATATAAACATGTTCAAAAGCCAAAAAAAATGTATTATATAAATAAATGAACTAAAAAGAGGTCTATGAATTGAACATCATACGGAGCGCAAATATGATGCCTAGTGCAAAAATTATAATTATATATTCTTATAGTTCAAGGAAAAACAATCATTAATTTTGACATAAAAAATATTCATTTAAAATATATTATATTCTGATTTTTATAAAATGTAAAATTATGAGTTAGATTTTTTTTTAAATTTTTCATACACACTAAAAATGAAAATATAAACTTTTTTTAATAAAACAAAAAAATTAATTAACAATCCAAGAATAACTTTTTTTTTTTGTAAAGAATAAAAAGTTATTAAAGATAAAAAAAGGGGAGTGTGATTGTATTGTATTTTGATCTTTTTAAAAAAAATTTATATTTCCTAAACCACATGGACAGTGGTGCAAATTGATAAAAATGAACTTCTATTTAAGAATTCGTGATCCTGTAACTCTGGATGCCGAAGCCATCTTCGGCATCCAGATCTTTCATTGATGCATTCTAGAAAGCATATATTCAAGAAAGCGGCATCATATGCTTCAGCGCTTCGGCATCCAGATCTTTCATTGATGCATTCCAGAAAGCATATATTCAAGAAAGCGGCATCATATGCTTCAGCTACCATTGCAGAAGCTATGGCCATTTCTTAAGGAACTATTCTACAAAAGAATTAGGTTTGTCATTTGGAAGGTTCTCTTATTTTATCTTTTCTTAGAAGGTTCTCTTATTTTTGCGAAAGAAGAAAAGAGATGGAACGTTTTTGTATTACTCATACTCATTAAGCTTATTATGTGTGTGGTAATTAAAGTGACATTTTTATACACAACTCGCAAACTTGACATAAGAATTATTCGTGTTAGGTTTATGTGATCTGATTACAAAACTGTGTTATGTTCGGGTTAGGAGCTATTTAATGACACGATAATTTTACATGGGTCATCGTGTTAGTTGATCCGCTAACTTATATATGATTCGTTCAAGTAATAAGATCAAAATCAAAATATTTTCATAAGGACATCTACAAAATTTTTCTTTAAAACTTTTATTAAAATAAAAAATATCTAAACCCAAATGAAAAATAAGTTATACATGAGTAAAATTTGTATTTAATTTACATTAAGTTAAACGAATTAGATAAAGTCAGCAGATTATAAGAGTTTCTTCATATTTAAAATACGAATGAGATTTAGTTAATAAATTGGTTGGCAGGTTGCATTGTATCTGGGAAATATTTGACATGATTAGTTAAAGGGGCAGTGTTTTTGTAAAACATAAAAAGAATGGTTAGATTAGTAAACATGACATGATGAACACAATGTGCGAACGGCCAACTCAAATTATATATATATATATATAATTGATTTAGTAGATGACAGAGTTCATTAATTAGTGAGCTTTTGAACACGTGTTAGCATTTTATAATATATTGATATTGTTTCAACAATACCAAATAGTGCTAAATTGTGTTTTGAAGTTCATTGAATGATGAGTTTTGTCGCTTATTAGACCAATTCTCTCTTTCTCTCTCTCTCTCTATATATATATGCTGTTTTTGCAACATTTAACTATTTTTTAGAAGAAGAATAAAGTTGCTGATGGGTAAGTAACAAGTAGGTGAAAAATAATCACAAGTTTCCTATGATTTTGCCTATCATATAAACACAATTTCTTTATATTTTTAATTTGTATAATACACAAAAGAAATTAAAAAAAAATACAAATATAAACTCCTCTTTGAGATTGTTTTTTTAATAACCTCCTTCTCATATTTTCATTTCTTCCGTGACTCTAAAAACATAATTTTATTTAAAATATTGGAGAAAATTAAATTCAAAGTTCACGTATGTTTTAGAGAAAATTCATTAGATTTTCAATAAAACTATAGGCAATTTGGTTTGCAATAAACTTGGTTCAGATTGTTGATACTCCAGAAACTTGTTAAATAGCTACTAACAAGAATATCTACAAAAATTGGTCAGCAGTAGCAACGGTTTGGCCAACCGCGATCTCAAGGAAAGAAGATAGGAGGCTCTGCTTATTATTGTTAGCAGATAATGATATTGATGACTACATCTCTTAAAAAGAAATATAAACATTACTTAAATATGTTTGGATTAATTTTGAAATTTATTAAGATTTTGTTTTGTTACTATTCCTTTTTGGATATTCTTATGTCAGATTCGTTTCTATTTATATTATGCTACTAGATAACTTTTTCTAATATTATTAGGAATAGAATTTTCTTAAAATAGTTGATTAAAGATCAATTTGATTTAACTAATTTTATATAGGTTGGTCTCAGATAAAAAATAAAAAATTTTGAATTTCGTGAAGGCCCTTCTCCTATGCAAAAGAAATCGATTATTGAATAATTTCAATGTTGAAGTTAAAATAGACAAGAAGTTGGATATTATATATAATCGTGTTCAAAGCCAAAAAAAAACAGTATTATATAAACAAGTGGATTAAAAAAGAGGGCTATGAATTGAAGATCATAATACATGGAAATTTGATGTCTAGTACAAGAATTGTAATAATATATTCTTATAGTTCAAGAGAAAAAGAAATAATTAATTTTTACAACAAAAATATTCATTTAAAATATATTATATTCTGATTTTTATAAAATGTAAAATTATGAGTTAAAATTTTATATTTTAGTTTTTCATAAATACTACAAACGAATATATAAACACTTTGTTGTCCAACGACGTTGTATTTGGTGTGCACATTTATAACTTTTATTTATCATTGAATTCTGAAACTATCCTACCATTCAAACCATAATTTTATATACATGGATACTACAAGTGATTCCTCCTTATTGGCAGTAGCTAAATCACTTTTAAAGGCTACAAAAATACCACATTTTGATGGAAAGCACTTCAAGAGATGACAAAACTGGATGTTTAACACATTGAATGTTATAGGTCTGGCTAAATATCTTTCCCTCACTCCTCTAGAGACAATTGCAAAAAACTACAAGGAAGAGTTTTTAAAATGAAACAAGGCGAATAATATATATAGAACACAATCTTACATACATTATCTAATGAATTATATGATGTATACTCTACATACAAAGATGTATATGAGATTTGGGCACAACTTAAGAAAAATTATGTTATAGAAGATACTGGTGTTCAAAAGTAAGAAAAGTATATTATAGAAGATGCTGGTGTCCAAAAGTATGTAATAGAAAATTTCATAGACTTTAAAATATTTGAGAAAAAAGAGGTTACAACGCAAATACATGATTTTCACATTCTAACAATGACTTAAAAAAAATGAAGGAATAGTTCTCCCAGAGCCCTTTGTGGTTGGTTGCTTAATAGAAAAATTGTCTGAATCTTAGAAAGATTATAAGAAAAGAAATAAACACAAAAGGAAGAACATAACATTGGGAAATTCTATTATGCATATTAGAATAGAAGAAAAGAATCGCCAATAGGAGAACTTAGAAAAGGCCAAAGAATTAGTTTCTAAGGCTAATTTGGTTGAGGGTGAAAATCATGATAATAAACATCAAGAATCTACAAGAAACTTTTATCTTAAGAAAAATAAAGGTTTATTAAAAAAGAAAGGTAAGTGTTATGCTTGTGGAAAGAGTGATCGTTTTGCATATTGGTATAAGTATAAAAATAAGAAGGGAAACAACAAAACTCCTAAGGCCAATTAGGTTGAGGGAGATGATGTAATGGCTGCAATGGTTGTTTTCCAAGTGAACATAGTTGCAATTGACAACAAAGAGTGTGTAATTGACTTTGAAGCCATTAGACATATATGTGGTGACAAGAGTGCTTTTCAAGAGTATGTCTAAGTGAGAGATGGAGAAGAACAGTTGTATCTTAGTGATTTCCATTTTGTACCGATGGTGGGGAAAATGAAAGTTCTCCTTAAATTGACATATGAAAAGTCTCTTGTATTAAGTAATGTGCTCAATATTCCAAACATTAGGTATAATCTTGTTTCTCTATTTATACTAAGAAAGGAAAATATAAAAGTCTCATTTGAAATGGACAAAGTTGTAATGACTAAGGGTGAAACATTTGTTGGAAAAAAATATTCTTCAAATGAATTGTTCAAATTCAATGTACTTGATGTTTCAATCAATAAAGATGTTTCTTCAATTTGTATTGTTGACTTTAAATTTATGACATGATAGACCAGGTCACTTGAATTATCTTTATTTGAGAAAGATGAAAAGAGTTAGTTTACTTTCTAACACGAGTTTAGATGAAATGCATCAATATAATGTATGTGTGGAAGAAAATTCTACTAAGAAAAGTTGTAAACCAATGCACTTAGAGAAACCAAGTTGCTTGGTTTGATTTATAGTGACCTAGGTGATCTTAAGGATATCTTGACTAGAGAGGGAAGAATATTTTACATAATCTTTATAGATGATTTCTCAAAATATACTAAGATATATTTGTTAAGAAATAAAGATGAGTTATATAAAAAGTTGGAAATAAAAAGATTAAGAACTGATAGAGGAAGAGAGTGTATGTCTAACTTGTTTAGTTCTTATTGTGAAGACAATGAAATTATACATGAAGTTACAACATTACTCTCACCAAAATCTAATGAGGTGGCTAAAAGAAAAAGTAGAACATTGAAAGTCATAACGAATTGCATGTTAATTAATTTTGGGGCACCTATGAACTTGTGGGGAGAAGCAATGTTGACTGCTTGCCATATACAAAATAGAATTTCTTATAAAAAAAAATGAGAAGTACACCCTCTGAGTTATAAAAAGGTTATGCATATAAGATTTCATACCTCAAAGTGTGAGGGTGTCTTACAAAAGTTTTTATTTCTTATCCTAAAAGGAAAAGGATATGACATTAAACAATTGATTATATGTTTATAAGTTATGCCTAGAATAATACTGCATTTAGATTCTTGATATTATAGGATATCATAGGATTGTTTGATGTAAACAATATAATATAGTCTAAAAATATAGAATTTTTTGAATCTATTTTTCCTAAGAAAGTCAACATAGAGAAAAAATGTGATTCATTTAAAGGTTAATAATGACTCCGAAAATTCCCAACAATAAACTTAGAAAAAGTAAAAGAATAAAGAAAGCCATTAATTTTTGTAATAACTTTTATGTCTTTCTTATGGAAGAGGACCTTAAAACATATTGTGAGGCTATGAAATTTTATTATGCTCTTTTATAAAGGGAGATAATTAATGATGAAATCAACTTAATCATGAGTAATCATGTATGACAATTGATTGATTTACCTCTAAGTACCAAGATTATTGGTTATAAATGGATTTTTAAAAAGAAGATAAAAGTTAATGGTACAATTGAGAAGTATAAGGTAAGGTTGGTTGCCAAAATGTTTACTCAAAATAAAGACTTAGATTATTTTGATACTTATGCTCCTATAACTAGGAAGACATCCATTAGAATTTTGATTGTATTAGCTTTAATATACGATTTGTTTATACATGAAATGGATGTAAACATTGCCTTTTTAAATAGAGATTTAAAAGAGAAAATTTACATAGAACAAACTGAAATGTTGTGTTGGTGATGGTACATGGCAAAAAGTATGTAAATTAGTGAAGTCTTTGTATGGCTTGAAACAAGCACCAAAATAGTAGCATTAGAAGTTTGACAATGCTCTAATATCAAATAGTTTTATGATAAATAATTTTGATAAATGTGTATACTATAAAAATTTTGATACAAATAATTATGTCATCATATGTCTTTATGTAGATGACATACTCATATTCTGTCATAGTATGAAAGTAATAGATGAGACTAAGAGGTTTCTATCAACTATGTTTGATATTAAGGATTTAGGAGAAGTTGATGTCATTCTTGGGATAAAGATTATGAGAACTTTAAGTTGTCTCACTTTATCACCAGAGCACTATATGGATAACTTTCTAAAGGGGTTTGGGCATACAATATGCAAACTGGTGGCAACACCGTATGATAATAATGTTAAACTTTGAAAGAATATTGAGCATAATAACAATCAGAATCATTATATACAGATCATTGGTAGTCTTATGTACTTGATAAACAATATTAGGCCTGATATAGCATATGCTAGAGGGAGACTGAGTAGGTATACTCAGAATCTAGGAAAAGAACATCGGAGTGCCTTGGATAGAGTTGAAAATATTTGATAGGCACTTAAACTTATATACTTTCATATGGTATATCACAACATGTGATAGAGGGTTATTGTGATGCTAATTGGATATTTAAATCCAATGAGGTAAAGTTTACTAGTGGATATGTGTTCGCTTTGGGTGGAGGAGCTATATGTTGAAATTCACTAAATAAACTTGTATAGCATAATTTACCGTGGAATCAGAATTGATAGCCTTGGAAACAATTTGTTTTGAGGCTGAGTAATTAAAAACACTAATGTATGATCTTTCTATTAGTATTCACCATTCTACAATAACTTCTATAAATTGTGATTGCCTAGTAGCCATTACTAGAGTAAAGAGTAAGATTTATAATGGGAAAAGTAGACATATTAGTCAAAGATATGACATTATTAAGCTGCTACTAGAATATGGGGTGGTGAGCCTAGATTATGTGAGGTCAGAGATAAATTTGGCCAATCCTTTGACAAAGCCACTAAATAGGAGATTAGTGGAATAGACGTCGAGGGGGATGAGACTTCTGTTTAGAACATGAGACAAAAGTGATGGTAGCCCTACCTATGTGATTAGCGATTCTATTGAAGTAGGTTCATAAGGGTAAGAACAAGTCACCTATTGTCTTGTAGTACTACTGATTGTATTTTACGAGTCTCTCCCTATGACGGTAGTGCATCTGCAATAGATAAGGGTGTGTATTACTCTTAATGAACTCTATAGCCATTTATAGTTTGGTGGTATGTTAACCCGCAGGACACACTTGATGGAGTTTCACTTATATGAGTGTGAAATTGGGTGGGTTCTTATAATAGCTAGGTAGGCATCTTTAGCGCACTCATAAAACCAGGAAGGCATAAGATCATTAATAGTGCCAAACTGCAAACAAAAATAAGTTCTTAAATAATTTAACTTTATCATTTAATTCTTTATTTTACATCCAAAGGAATGAAGATTGATAAAAACTTGGTTTCACCTAGTTCCTATAAAATACGGTTACTTAAAAAGTGGTTGGTTCATAGTTTGGAAGAACACCAATTCATATAAGTTAAATTCTACTTTGATATGTAATTAATTTGATTCACATTAGTTTATTTGAAATATATGAGTGGATTGTTGGTATTTATGAGTGTATTTTAAATAAATAAAAATGCAAATTTAAGCATTAGAGTAGAGAGAAAGAGCCGATAAAAGGAATGGAATGAAGGAACCGTGACGCCAAGCTTTGGGCACTACGGTAATGGGGGTTACAGAGTCTCTGTTGAGTGCCACGACTTGAGAATAAGCTCCATCGTGCCCAGACCTAGAAAGATGACTTTTTGAAGAGTCATCTACTCATTTCAATGGGCATGGCCTTTTGAAGAGGTATTGTGTCTCTCTAGAAAGACACATTAACTCTATAAATGCTACAGTCACACTTCATTTAAAAAGGTAACTTATCTTCTTCATCTTTAATCACAATTTCTCTTCTTTCATCAACTACTTACAAAGTTCACTTGTTGTCCAAGGAAGTTTTTTTAGTGTGCACTTTTACAACTTCTATTTGTCATTAAATCCTATAACTATCCTACTATTCAAATCCTACTGCACCTTGATTGACATCATTGTGGGGTAGAAATAGTTTTAAGGACAATGCTAGTACGCATTGACATTAAAAGTTTACTTGTTGTATCCTTTTTTATACACATTCCCTATACAATATTTTATCCAACAAGTTTTTTTCTTTAGATTTACTCTAAAACCTATATAAAGGGTTATTCTGCATTCTACAAAATAGAATGAAATATATACTTTTTTTAATCTTTATCACATGATATTCGAGTCTTTATACTCTTACTATATATTAAAATATAGTGAATTATACAATTCTTGTAATTTTAAAATTTTGGGGCTAAATTATAATTCTTAAGAGTTAAGGATTTTAATTGTAATTATTAAAATTGGTTATTCTCCTACCGATTTGTTTTCTCTGTTACTGTTAATTATTTGCAACATATGCTTTATTATTATGGATAAGTTTGATATATCTTAACTTGTTCATATTATTCTAAATGAATATAACTATGTCTTATGAGCATAAGCTTTAGAAACGAAAAGACGGATAGGGTTATATTACTTATACTTATTAAGCTTACTATGTATGTGGTAATAAAAATGATAATTTTTATTCATAACTTGACATAAGAATTATGAGTTCAAATGAAAGAAATATGATATAATTATTTTTTTGAATCAATGATTTTTTTTAAGACAAACTCGACAATACGAGAAATTTATTAATTAAAGAAGAAATTAAAAGTTATAAAGAAGGAAGGACTAAAATATCTTACGCTTGACGAAAATATATAAAAGATACAAAAATGTCCAGTACAAAAATAATGGTAAAACCTCATCAAAAAAAAAAAAAACTAATGGAACCTATAATTAGGCATTCCATTTACATTCTTAAAGAATATAGAACTAATATCCAAAAAAGGCCGTAACCACAATGTGAAATCATCAAATTGTAACCTTAGATTCGTCATTTTATCTGCCACCGCATTGTTCTCTCTAAATATATAATTAAATCTAAATTACAAACAGTCCAAATGATCCTTACAACATTGTCATCTATTGTAAAATTTTTATAGAGGACATAATGTAGACTTAGAAAGAAGTGGAAGACTAAGATAGAGTCAAACTTCAAAATTATCTTATGCCATCCGTAAGTAATAACAATCTCCAAAGCTAAGATGACCCCAATTATTTCTGTATAGTCGGCTGTCTCAATTTCTAGGGGACAAGAGAAGTCTCCTAAAAAAGAACCCACCTCATTTCTGAAGACTCCTCCACAAATAGTCATACTTGGGTTACCATTTGAAAGTCCATCTATGTTGATTTTAATATACCATTAATGAGAAAAATTCCAAAAAAGAACAGTAACTTTGGAGTATGTCTCAAATTAGTTGCAATACTCAAATGGTCTAAGATATGAATATCATCACCAAAAGTAAATCTAAGGCAGAAAGTAGCGAATATGAACTAGACAATTCGCCTTAATGCCAAAGGAATTGAAACTCTAATTATCAAATCTAAGGCAATTCCAACTTCTCCAAATCAAATAGAACAAATAAGCAATCGATAAACTCCATAAATTTAAAAGTTGGGGACTAAATTGTTTTTCACTTTCTATAATTCCATAATAGTTGAAACTGAAGCATCTCTAAAAAGCATAGGAAGTATATCAAATGGAGGCCTCAACCACTAGGTAAAATTGTCAATCTGGAGTCTAATGGTTGCTAATTTATCGGCAATTATATTATTCTCCTTGAAGGAATGTTAAATCTGAATTGAATCTGATCAGTATAGTCCTTACAGCGTTGCCATTGGTTGTGAAGTTTCTAAGCAGGGCATAATGTAGGATTAGAAAGAAGATGAAATATCATGATAGAATTAAATTCTAAAATTATCTTATACCATCCACGAGTCATAGAAATTTCTAAAGCTAAAATAACTCCCATAATTTCTATAAAATAGGTTGTTTCAATCTCTAGAGGGCTAGAGAAACCTTCTAAAAACTAGCCTGTGTCATTCCTAAAAATTCCACCACAACAAGTCATACTTGGATTACCTTTTGAAAGTTTATCTATGTTAATCTTGACCCAACTTTGAGGAGGAAGATTCCAGAATATAACTGTAATTTTTGGTGCACGTCTAAAATTAGAAGCTATTCCCAACTTGTGTAAAATGGAGTTATCCTCCTCATAAGAGACAACCTGGACAGAATGAGACAAAGTAATGAATATGAGCAAGACAATTCGCCTTGAAGCTATTCAAATTGAAACTTCGATTAACAAATTTAAGTCAATTTCGACATTACCATATTTGATAGAATATGTAAGCAGCTGAAAATATCTAAATATTTAATAGTTGGGGGCTGAAATTTTTTGATAAAATTGCTTTCTATAATTTCATAACAGATGAAACCTGTGAAAGATGTTGACTGAATAGTTGCATAAACCAATTCCAATATTCCATAGCTAAAGGGAAAGAAACAAATAGATGATCAATCGATTCAGTATCTCTTGTGCACAAAAAAAAAAAAAAAAAGAAACTAGAACAATGCAAATATCATGTGATCATAATACTTCATTAGTAGGAAGAATATTCTGAAGAAGGCGCCACATGAAAACAGAAATCTTACGAGAAAAAAAGTCCCGCCAAATACATAACAAAGTTGAGTCAACTACATCACTACTTTTAATGAATTTATAACTCTATTTTAAAATTAGAATTTCATCTCTAACAGAGCCCGAACAACATTTAATTATATTGTATTGTTTATAATAGTAATTTAAATTATGAATACTTTAATAATATAAATTTTTACTAAGTAGTTGTGGTGAATATTTTAGTGGATTCAAATATCCTCACCTTTATGAAATTGATCTCAATCATAATTTTCACTTGGAGGCCTTCTCTTATGTGGTAACACCCATTTCTTTGAGACTAATTATGAAAGTTAGTAATTAACTAACAAAATTGGCAAGGCATTGTAGAATCCAGAAATTTTTATTAGAACAGATGATAATCACATAGTACATATTTATCTTTTTACATCTAATCACATGCCTCGGAAACAAATGACAAGGTAGATTTTCCAACATCAAACAAAAAATGCTGACTTGCTTGCTGAAACGCCCCTAGGATATTTGGTCCTGATGGATATGTAGGCAAGAATAGCAAACAGAAAAGTTGAGTACCAATGTGCCCTACGACAGCGCTAGGATCCAGAAAAAGATCAGCTCCTTGGAAATGAATTACCATTGATGGGAAAAAGGTCTCACTAGCATTGGCATTAGCAGCAGGTGGAAAATAAAAGCAAAGATCATATGGTACACGCAACACTTTTACAGGGAAAAAACCGTTCCTCGTCATATGGTACATCACGACAGATCTCAGAACTTTATATGCATCAGGAACAAGAAGAGTTGGTCCAATTCCTGAATCAATTGCAAATCCACCAGATCCAGCTCCTTCTTTCAGCTCAAACAATGCTGGATCTATTTTAATTAGTTTCCCATCAACACTTATACCCGTAACATTAACATAATATCTCGGTAGGTGCCTGCTGTTCAATCCTATTGTTTGAACTTTTTGTTTGTCATTTCCTTTTACCTCAGCATCAGGGCCAAATCGCAAGAAAGTAGTGTCACTTGTAAGATATGCGCGTAAGCAGTAAGAGAAACGTAGGTTGGTTTCAAGCTCTAGTTGTCTCAGGATTGATCTTTCCCCTCCTCCTAAACCAAACACTCCAGCAATTATGTTGTCACGCGACTGTCCTAGGGATCCAATAAATGTAACGTTCTGATTGTCATAGGCACAACCAAAAATTGTAGATTCGAATGTTACGTTTGTACCATTACCTCCAGGAAATGTGAAACTTTCAGATGAAAGCACACCCTTACTCACACCACCTTCTTTGTACTTCCAATTGTATGAACATACACTTTTGTTACACAATTTGGGACTACAAAGTGGGTGATCACAAGCCAAGCTACGATAAGTTTTGGATTTGGTGACAGGAAAGCTTCCTCCCTTTATCGGAAAGCAACTTGTGCAACCTTCACTCTGAAGCCATGTATCATCAGAACCGGTATCCACTACCAAATATGGTGAGAACTGATTTGAGCCAATGGAAATCTTTGTTAGGTACAAATTAGAATAAGGAAAAGACGAAATAGGTGGTTTTAATGTCTCAGGCTCATGGTTCAGTTTCTCTAGGGAGTATGCACGAGCTCTAGAGAGTTCAGCAATTATGTGATGTTTTTCTTCCGGAGTAAGGTCTTTGGGGAAAAGAACTGAATCTATGGAAGTTCTCGGAATGAGCTCAATTTTGAAGCCATTGATTGTGCTGGTCAAGCTGAGAAAGTAAAGGTAAAGTGCTAATGCAATTCCATAGATCTCAATATCTAAGATTTTCATAGTCATTTTAACTATCTTCTTGTGTGTGTGCAAGAGATATGGCTGTATGTGTTGTTTATATATAAGTAATAATTTTTTGCCATGGTGGTGAATTAATTTTTTTTAATGAATATTCTTAATTACATAAAATTCCAAAGGATTTTCAGATTCAATAGCATTAATTATACATTAAATATAACAGCAACCTCACCTACAAGAGCCATATCTGCCTGTTCTTCACAAAAAATTTTGTTTTTAAGCAACACTCCTTTAATGACTCCAATCAGCTGTTTCTGTTTTATTTTCGTTGAGAACTAAAATAGGAAATTTGGGATGTCATTATCTGTAGTTTATAAGCAGTGAATTTGTTATGAGTTGTTCTTTCCTTTTTTTTAATCCAGCCCAATACACTACGGTATCATACATTTGAGAAATATACAGAAACCACTTTTGTTTCTTCCTAATTCTGTTCTCTTCTTTATTTCCTCTCTGTCAACAAATTTAAGTTACTCAAATTTCCATATTGGTGTAGATTAAATTCTATACATGACTATCGGCTTGGTTAAGAATAAACCCTCTTCCAACATGTCAAATATAAATCAATCAGTGTTCAGTAAACTATTAGAAATATGGTATAAGGTCAGGAAGTAAAAGTATTAGAGATAGAGAATTTTGCCTTTTACTAATTCTTTGCATATTTGGATGAAAAACAAATGGAATGAATCAACCAGTATTAAGGAAACGTATTAGCGATATGGTCAAGGAAAGGATGAAAATGTACTAGAAACGAAATTTTATCTTAATAGTAATTCTCTCAAATTCCGAATAATAATAATAACAAAAATAAAAACAAACTGTTGACTTTTTAATTATACATGCTATGTTTTGATGATAACAAATTTTATGGTTAATTGTAATAGTCTATTATGCATTAAAAAATTTCAGTGCATAAGTGAGATAAATTAGGAGCAAGTGATGCACTCATGAAAACTCGAGAATATAAAAAATTTAAACAAAATAAAAGATATTTTGAAAATTATACTGGCACTGCATGAGACAACATATGTGCACAAACTTGATATTAATAGAAATATAATTGTGTGAGCTTTTCAAAAAATTTTACAAAAATAAATTTGGAGTTGTTTATTGAGAGTTATGGCCAAATCATCAAGCATGCGCCACCTAAGCATGTTTAGCTTTCGGTTTGAGGCAAAATGTCATCAGCTAAATTTGGGCCAAATTATAAAGTTTTAAAAGTTTCAAAAAATAGACCAAAACGCAAAAGATCAAAACTTTAATAAGATCACTACAACAATGACACTATTATAAAATGGTTAAAGTATTGTAGCAACTATTGTGTTATTGCAGCTAAAATACTGTGTAATCGTTAGAACATTGTGCAATAGTAAGAGATTCTAGTGCAATGGTCAAATAACTATACAACGATCAGATTATTGTAGCAATAGCTAAAAACTAGTTTTTAAATTCTTAAAAATAGCTCACTCATTTGAAGTTCAAATGAAATCAAGACTTCACATTTTAACATCTTTAAGTCTCGTTGTACTTACACCTTCATATTAATTCATTTGGGAGTTTAAAATTATTTATATTTATATTAATTCTTATATTGAGTTTGTTTAAGTGTATGTGAGAAACACTTTAAATGTAAGTAGTTACTCATTTATTGTAACTTATTTATTGTAAGGTTGAATTAATATCTTGGAAACCAATTTATTGTAAAGGTATCTTGACACTTTGAAAATCAAGTGTATCGATTCTTGGCTTGGTTTAAAGTAAAATTAGTAAAATTCTCAAGGCGAGTTGCTTGAGATGTGACGTAAACTGTGCGAAGTACTGAACCAAATAAATATTTAATGTTAAATTTCTCTATCCCTTACTCTCTTTAATTTTTCGTATCAATTATTTGTTTGTGCTTAATTATTATAATTACATTATTTTTGTTGAATTGTTTGGATTTTTATATATTTCATATATTGCATAAATTGTTCATTTTAGAGGCAAGTTAAATACTCAATTCACTCCTCTTGGATTGCCAAAGGGCCCAAAACCATAATTTCACTAACTTTGCCACGAAGGAATCAATCAAAAGAAAGTGTGTTTTGCTACAATAACGAAAATTCTCCTAAGAAAGCTGCAAAAACCAAAATGAATTTGCTATAGTAACTATCAATTCTTCTCTGATTGCCAGATTTTTTTCTCAGATCGAACACTAATTTTCAAGGGTTATGTGTGGTGCCTAATTTTTTTTCATGCTCGGAGGTCCAATTTGGTAATCGGTTGGCTTGATTTGTTCATCTATAAAATTGATGAAGTTTTCTTCTAACTTTACCTTTCTTTATAGGTTGTATTCATGACGTGATAGATCTTGTATTATTTAGAGATTATTCAGGTGTTGCTATTGATCTAGCCATTTTTATAGTATCTGGTAGCTACAGTATTCGGCAGCTACAATATCAATCTGTTATAGTGTTGTATACTACAGTACTTTTGTTGGAGATTTAGTGATTCAACAATTTTTGTTGGACAAAAATTGAGATAAATACCAAAGAGGAGAGTCACAAGAAGTCTAGAACTTGTAGGACACGTATGGAGAAGTCTAGGACGTGTGGGATACGAAGAGAGAAGTGAAACGAGACTCGAAGACGCAAAGAAAGTGAAGAAAACACATAGAGGGGGTACCAAGGCTGAGCGCCGTGGTGCCTAGCACAGAAACCCAGCGCCGCGGTGATGGGTGCGACATGCCCAGTGTCGCGGCACCAAGACCTCAGTGCCGCAGTGCTAGAAGCGACAAAGAGTTCATTTTTTATTTGAAATTCAAGTTTTAAAAATTTAGGACTTCCAAAACAAGTGGACTCTTACTCCAACAAAGAATAGGGTTAGTAGGCATGAAATAAACCCTATATAAATACTTATAAACCCTTTAGTTAAGATTAAGCATTAAACGAGACTCTAAAAGAAGGGAAGAACTGGGTAGACACTAAGTGCTTGTGTGTGCTAGGGTGGAACCATCGTTTGGGTGTTCATTGGTCATAGTAGAGCAAGAGCACACTAAACATTAGGTCTTTTTTAGGGTTTTTGAATTGGGTTTTCCTTGTAAAATCTCTAGGGAGTTAATGAGAGAGGTTAGGATTCTAGGATCCACTGTAGACATAGGCAATTGGCCGAACCACATAAAGATTATGTTGTACTATTTTATATTATGCTTTGAATTCTTACTATTTTGCTTGATAAACAGGTTATTCCGTTACGCATAGAGGTTAGGGTTAAAGATTGAGTTTGGAGTTCTTCACTTTAACCTAATCTCAAGAGGTAGAAGGGCGATCCCTCCCTCAACAACTTTTATTCAGTAACACTCCAATTTTGAAAAAGTGTGGTTCTCTCTGCTAGCTCTCTACTCCAATGGTGACTGTCATGGCCAAATTTTTTTTGGAGGAAATGTTAATTTTATTGCTCAGTATAAGAAGAAACAACCGAAAATAAATAATGAGAAGATCGTGGTTCTTGTAAAAAAGTTATTTGCTTCAATTTTATCTAATGCTCTATATATTGCCATGCTTTCCTCACAACTTCCACTACCTTTTATTAAAGGTGATCGAATGTTTATTAAAATTGATGAAGAAGAATATAAGAATCGCCTTAGTCGAAGTAAATCCAATCTCATAGGTCAATTTTTTTAAAAAAAGGGTTCACAACCTACTAAGGTAGATGACTAAAATCAGGTCTTCAAAAATTTTCGAATCCTACGCACAAATGAAATCTTTTCCCACTTCCAAAAGGATTTTATGTACTTCATTTTGAAGATATTGCTGATATGCAATGTGTTTGGGGTGGTGATACTTGCACGTTGAATTCGGGATCTTTTTGTCTCTACCAGTGGTAACCAGATTTTGCTCTATATACTACTGAAATCCATAGAAACTTTCAATTATGGATTCAAATCTATGGTCTAAGTTGAGAGTATTAGAACCCAAAAATTATAATAAGTATTGCAAGGGGTGTTGGTTTGCCGTTGCAACTAGATAGAGCTATAGAGAATGAATTTATGAAGTCTATGCTAGAGTTTTGGTTGAGGTTAATGTTTTTTGGACCTTTGCCATAATTCTTAACAAATGAGAGAGAAGGATTTGATTTTTAAGCAGAGATTTACTATAAAAATTTACTACCCAAATATTTTGGTTGTGGTAAACTTGGACATAACATCTCCAAATATCGACACTAAATTCCTTCTTATGGCCATACAATTGTTCAAGGTATGAAAAAAAATGGGTTCAACAAAAAAACAAAGAGAATAAAGATGAATTAATAGTCTTCTTGAAGGATACAAAACAAGTTGGGGCTTCTTCTCCTTTATTAAATCAATGTCTATACTTAACTACAATGTATAATCATACAACTAATGGAGATAGCTTGATTGATGTAGACACTATTGAGGTTGATTGACAAGACCTGACCCAAGCCCTTCTTGAGAATCGAGGCTGATCCTGTAATAACATGGGACTGACATACTCTTTCCTTATTTCATTTAATACAATGAGGCTACTTGCCTCAACAAAAGTGTACTTGTGTATTCTAATATACATAAAGATATACAAATACACAGACTAAGACACTTATGCAGCTATGCGTGTCATAGGCCAACCTTAAAATGTGAAGATTATATCACATTGTACGAATTCTTGTGACAACCTAGGAAAAATAAGAAACATGGTGAGCTTTCGACTTAGTGAATGAACATAATTAGAAATATATTATACTTTATATGTATTGTACAAGTATAAATCTGTAAAATATAATAATTATGAAACTGTATACTGAGTAGTCAATAAACTTGTACTGAAAATATGAGCTGTCATAAAATCGGTGCTAAAACTAAAATTATAACATACTACTGGAGATCTGAAAATATGAAAGTGTAAACTATCATAAAATTTATTCTGAAGATAAATATATATATAATGCAGCTCTGGGAACATATACCTTTTATACTATATACATACTGAAAACTACATCAAACCTGTACTTGGGAAAAATTTAGTTTAACTTGGCGAAGGAACTCACGCACAGGCAGAGCGGGGGATCTAAACTAATCTAACCCGGCAGAATACTGCATCACTCGGGCAGAGCAAACTAAACTGGTCTAATGCATATGCAGAGCAACTACACTAAAGGGGAAGGTATACATATGGTAGTTCAAAAACTACTACTATATAATATCATGGAAGCATAATTATCCTAAAATAATTATTTATGTACTGAATATAATTATAAGCTATACTATAATAGATTTTAAAAATATTTATGAATATACTAAATAGCATAAATATTCATCTGTCTAAAATAAATCATGACTAAATTTGATAACGTGTAATTTAATCATAAACGGCTATATTAAAAATATATCAAATATATATAGTTATCAACTCACAAAAGTGCGCTAATCTTGAGCTGGTTCTAGATCCCGGGGTCTACCAGCTATCAGTACTCCTCTTATAACATAGGGTATAAAAATATATCATTAGTACATATATGCATTATAAATATTGAAATATAAATATTCTAACATAGTAAAACTGTTACCCGCTGAATCACTGGGTATAAATCTAACTACCCAAACTCATTTCCTGTAAATTTCCCTTTTCTTTCATCTTTATTCTTCTTCCTCTCTTTTTTTTTCCTTGTCTCGATTTTTCTTTCTTTCTTTTTCTTCCCCTTTCTATTTTCTCTTTTCAATTATGTTTCACTTCTTCTTCTCGGCTCAAATAAGCAAAATGAAAACAGTTTTCTTTATATAGTAAATCAGCCGTCCATGAGGCCAAATTAGAAGCATACACCACTTGCTCCATACGTCCATCTTATAACAAGTCACTATTTTTTTTAAAAATTCATTTCTTTTATTTATTTATTATGCCACTAACCCCTCAAAAAATGAAACACATGTATTACACTGATAATGAAAACAAGACAGTTCAACTACAATAGAAACCTGAATTAAAAGAACGAATGAAAATCACAAGGGTGAGGACAGTGATGGTATTTCACAAAAAAATTTGGAAGAGACTCCTATATAGGACATGCATACTAGAAGTAAAGATGTGGAGAAGGATGATAACTTGCATAGTGCTCCAGAGGTTCCACAGATTATGGAAGATCAGAGTCTACTGAGACATGATGACTGTAAGGTTGGAGTAACTGTTTCGAAAGATAAAGATGATATGAGTATACTTGATAAGAATTTTTAAAAAGTGGTTAACATTTTAACTAAGCCGCCAACAGAAGATGGCTTTAAGATAGTAATGTCTTACAAAAAGATATTAGGGGCAAAGAAAAAGGGCATTGAAGTGATATACACCCCGCAGAATTTGAATTATATTCTGAAATGATAAAGATCCTCTATTGGAACATTCAGAGGTGGCTAATTCCCAATCTCATAATGAATTGGCCAACTTGTACATTTTATACAAACCTTTATTTATGGCTATTAATGAACCTATGACATCTTTTGATTCAATTCCTGACACTTATTGGTTATCCTTACATCTTTCTTTGGTTGGACATACGAGAAATACTCTCCCAAAGATGTGGGTTTTTAAAACTGATTTAGTTGCAGGAGTGGAAGTTATGCAACTAGTTCTCAGCATCTTATTGTTAGAATATCTATTATTTATAATGTTTGTTACTTATCCTTTGTTTATGTAGCTTCTCAGTATGTGCAAAGATGAGAGCTTTGGTTTAATTTATGTATGACTCTTTGTCAGTCTTTTTAGTTAGTGATTAGTGATTTTAATGCTATTCTGGGAGTTCATGAACAACACGAAGGGAGTTTTTCAAGCCCGTTTTTGTGCTCAAATTTTAGAGATTTTATTAATTGTTGTCAGTTTATGAAAATTCCTTCTTCATGTTTGTTTTTTACTTGGGTAAGGACAACAACGATCGATAGTCATATTGAAAGAAAATTGGATATGACTTTATTTAATCTGACTTGACAGGATATTTGAAATTATTCTTCATGTGTGATGCACCCTTGTATAGTCTCTGATCACTCTCCATTTGTAAAATATATAGCTGCACTTCAATAAAAATATATAAGAAAGATCTAGTGAATAAAACGTGATTTTATATGGGAAAATATTACATTTCCAGGAAATGAGCCCCATTACCATAATACTCATCTTGCACTTATTCTAGAAAAAGCTGCATCTCCAACAGATATTACACATTTACACCTAGCGAATGTTAATGGTGCAGTGATGCTCAAATGTTTGCATAATTTTATTTTGGAACTGGGATCATGTTATTGACGTATTGTCATTACCAGAAAAAGTAATGTGGAAATTATGATGCTATTATATTATCACCATTACTGTAAAAGCAAAAATAAACAAGGATGCTACAGCATTTAATTAACTTTTTGTTCAATTTCTCTTTTTCAGACCACCGTTTTTAAGTTAGAAAGACAATGAAAGAATTGTGCCAAGTTGAACAATGTGGACTCTAATGTACTCCTCAATATTGAATGGCTTAGTAAATCATTTAAAAATCTGCCTTTAATCGCAACCTACATTATTTTTAGCTTCTTCTGCCTTTTTCATTTTTTGGTTCAGGATCTCACATCAGCATCAAAGGGTAGAAGAGTATTCCCCCATATTTCAGTAAAATGTCGTTTCTTATATGATCTTTGTGTTAGACAAATTGGAGTCTCTATCTTTTCACTCTAAATAATAATTATAAAAGGTGACCTTTATATAAGAATTAAATCCCTAATTATATAAAAAAGATAATATATAAAAACTATAATTATAATACGGAAGCTGATATAATAAAAAATATCTTAAATTGAAAAATATTCTAAATTAACAATGACTCAATAAAAAATCTTAATTTGGTACTAAATTTAAGACTTTGAATAAAATATCTAAACCAAATGCAGAGTATTTGAGTAATTTTTTCTCGCCAATGGTTGCATTGGGGATTTTTATGCTTAAGTGAAGAAACTTGGTTTACAAGTTATCTATTCCTTTCTGAAGATATTAGATGTGGTTTTTCTGATAGTAAGTAAAAGTAATCCCAATTCAAGCATATGTATAAAAACTTTATATATTGTTGCACTATATATGACAATGAAAATTCTCTAACATTAAGCAAGAGCAAAAGGGTTAACAAAAGTGATAATTGTTAACACAGTTTTCAGAAACAGAGGACAGCCTAGATCCTTTAACATCAAAAGAGAACTGATTCACATGTTGAAATGCCCCAAGTAGGTTGGGTCCTGGGTCACTGATAGGCATTAATATGCATGATGCAGAAAAATTAGGTAGTTGTTCAAAAATGGATATATGACTCACTTGCAGGCTAGCCCCTTCAAAAAGAAATGTCATTGTTCGAAAGTTATTGTCGATGACCTTATCATAGCAAAGATCATAAGTCCCTTGTAATCCACGCAAAGGATTCCAATTATATTATTCTCGAAAAAACACAACTTGTAAAACCCACGTCTCGCTTAAGTTTGAAGTATTTTAAAATTTTAAACTTATGATAATTATCCTTATTTTTGAATGTCAAAGACAATGGGATGAAGTAGTTTGTGTTAGATAAGGAAATAAAATAAAATTTTAGAATTTTAAAGAACATAATTTTGGGAAGTACATTTTTCGTTTAATAAAAAAAGAGAGAGAAGAGATAATGTAACACAATTTCTTTATATTTTATTTGTTTTAATTTTTTATATTATTATTAAACATATCATGATATTATTATATGGAGCAGGATCCATAACATCTTTTTTTTTACACAACTTTTAACAATCATTAGATTATTTTTTATTCAATAACTTAGATTAAAATTGATGTGCAATTGTTATATTTTTTAATAGTTATTTAACTATTAATGAATCCTATTATAAATATAATAATATTATTTTATCTCTCATCATTTATTCCACTTTTTCATCTCATTCAATTTATTTTTTTCTCTTTCATATTAATATTCTACTCTTTTATTTGAGTATAAATATCATATTTATTTAACTAATAACAACTACTTTACTTTTTTAAGTATATATTTTGCTATCAATTGAATAGGAGTTTATAAATAATCTATAAAGGACTTTATGGTACATGTTCAAGTATTAAGAATTTCGTTTTTGAGTCGTTTTAACATTGAAGATTATTCTCAAAGATTAAGGAACAAGTATTTGGTCCATCCAAAGTCACACTACCACAACTAAGAGTACTCTTAGTTACTTCTAACTTGTAACATATACAAAATTACTTGAAAATCTTATTTGTTTTATTCATTACATTAATATCATTTGAGAAATTAATTTTTGCTTGAATTGATTGGAATTTTAATATCATTTCTCTTACTCTTAGTTGTGGTAATATGACCTTAGATGGACCAAATACTTGTTCCTTAATCCTTAAGAATAAGTGTATCACAACTAAAATGTATCAAACCGGAGGGCCATTAGATCTATTAATTTTAGTTAACCATTTGTTTTTTTTATTTTTGGTGACTCTAGTTTCATGCTAAGAGTTTGCTTGAAATTGTTTTTCCTCTTCTTTCTTATTTTTTCTCTCTTTAACCAATATAATTCATATATAAATGTAATAATGAATTTCTCCTATATTAAAATAAACTAACATATAAAAGCTTTGTGTGTGAAAATAAAAAGTGACAGTTCCATCACATATATTAATATCGGAGGAATAAAAAATACAAAATAAAAATCAAACATCGTTGGAACTTAAAATTTCTTTAACATTATAACGACTACTCAAAAATAAAATTCTTAATATTGGAACATGTAGCATAAACCCCTTTATAGATTACTTATAAACTTTCATTTAATAGATAGCAAAATATATACTTAAAAAAAGAAAAAAAGGATATTTTTGTCCCACGAGTTTCAAAAAACTCAATTTTATCCTAGTCCGTTAGTGAGATTCCATTAAATTTGATTGAAAATCTCTTTTGATAGTATATTAACAAATTTGTCCTTAGTTATTATGTTAATTGAAAATGGCGATGTGAGTATATTATACAATGTACACATGTTAGTCATTAATAGGCTATTAAAAATAAAAAAACACGTGACACGTTTTAATAGATTCAAAATTTAATATTTATTAAAAATTTATTTTATAATTAAAAAATAATTAAAATAAATAAACTGAACCACTAACAACAGCGACTGCCATTGGCCACCATCAGTTGCTGGATTTCGATAACAAAAATAGTCAAAATTTATATCATTGGATTCTATTTTTTATATCTATACAATGATAGAATAATTTTTATCAAAAGCAAATAAGAAGGTGGCCAAAAAATGGATCTAAAATAGGAAAATAGTGGCGGCCACTGCACTCCACAGTTAAACGGTGGGGCGGTGGTGTGCACCGCCCTCATCGTTGGACAGATCGGCGGCCAGTCTATCCAATGGTAGGGTGGTGCACGTCACTGTCTCACCATTTGACGATGAATGATGGTGGCTGCTGTCAACACCCCCCACCACCGATCGTGCGTTGAATGGTGGGGTGGTGCACGCCATCGCCCTACTGTTCGATGCGCGACCACCGAATCGTGGTGGTTTGTGGCAGCCACCACCATTCGTTGTCGAACGGTGGGGCGGTGCCTCCCACTATATTTGTTTTCCATTTTTGGCACATCTAGGGTACTATATTGACCAAAAAAATCTACCATTATGCAGATCACAAAATTTTGAGTCTAATGATGTCAATTTTGAGTTGAATCACAATTGGTCACCGACGACTGCTCTCTCTTTATTTATTTTATTTTATTTAATTATTAAAGTGACTAATCAATGGTTGACACGTGAGTATTTTATGTCAGCCCATTTTAAAATTGTGTAGAGTGACTATTTTACCCATCTAGTGTTAAAATTAACAGAATCTCACTAATGGAATAGGACAAAATTAAATTTTTTAAAACTCATGGGATAAAATTGAGAATTAGGTCAAACTCATAGGACAAAAATTTCTTTTGCTCTAAAAAAATAAGTAGTTGTTATTAGTTAAAGAAATATGATATTTATACTCAAATAAGAGAGGAAAGTATTAATATGAAAGAGAAAAATTGAATTAAATGAGATAAAAAAGTGAAATAAATGAGAAGAGAAAAAATAATATTATTATAGTTGTAGTAGGGTTCATTAGTAGTTAAATAACTATTAAAAAATATAATAATGACACATTAGTTTTAATGTTAGCCATTGAATGAAAAATGATCTAATAGTTAAAAATTTGTGTTAAAAATTATATAAAAAATATTTTAAATTATTATTATTGGACATAAATCATGCCCCTTATTATATATATTTTAGATTATTATTAGACATTGGAGCCATAGATTATTATATATTATTTTTATTATAAATTAGATATGTGGGGCTATAGTTGGTGGAATTAATTTTAAAATTTTAAAACATATATATTTATTATGGTGGAGGCATTCGGCGGAAAGAAAAAAAAGATATATTTATATTTTATATCTTTTTTTTTAAAACATATGGACCCATTTGTGGAAGACTTTAGAAGGTTGGAGAAGAAAAAAAGAAAGAAAATTTGGTGGCATTTGATTTTTTTATCTTTTCTTGTTGACTCTTTTGAGATGAGAGAAAGAAGAAAAAGAGAAAAAAAGGAGGAAGAGAAGAAAGGGAAGAGAAAATAAGAAGAAAATGGAAAATAGAGGCAGGAGAAAAAGATGTTAAATAGTTATTAATAGGTTTTTTTTTTTTAAAGTTATTTAATATATTTTTTTATTTTTATTTTTGGTTAGTGTGAGAAATATGAATGTGTGTATTTATATGTATGTATGTATGCATGTATGTATGTACGTGTGTGTATGTATATATGTATATTATATTTGATTGGCCACAAAAATTATGTGTATGTATGTATATTATATTGTATTAGAAAATAGAATATGTATGTATGTATGTTTATATGTATATGAGTCATGGAATAGATATGTATGTATGTATACTATATTTTTATTGGCCGTAGAATTGATGTGTATGTATATTATATTTTATTGATCATGGAATTGACATATATGTATGTATGTGTATTATATTGCATTGGTCATGGAATTAATATGTATGTATTTATGTAGTTACGTATGTATATTATATGTTATTGACAATGTAATATATGAGTATTTATATATAATTAATAATTAATTAAGGAAGAGTTTATGGAATTAGTGAGTATATTATATACATATGGTTAAAGAAAATAAGAATTAAGGTTGTGATTGGTGAATGAATACTATATAAATACATATGTTATGTTTTTAATATAATAGTTTCATAGTTTAATTTGACAAGTATTGTCTTTACTTTATTTCATAATTTCTTTTAGATAAATAAATATTGTGATTAACTAATTATGCTTTTAGGATATGTTTTAACATGTTCATGATTGTGTTAAGTATAAAGTACAAGGTAATAAATATTTAACTATTTTTTTAATAATTATTTTTAAATATGTTCTATTTATTTATATATATCTTATGAAAATGAGATGAATTGAAATATATAAATAAATGTGTAATTAGTTAAGAAAATATTATATTTGAGGTAGTAGTTTTCATATATCAGCAATGATTTTCAAGTACTTTAGAATTTAAAGAGTATGATATAAAAAATACTATAAATTTATGTGTTGTATAAAAAAAAAACGATTATGAAATCACTAGATTGTACCCTTCTCCTTTAGATAGAGATATGAGATTTAGATTTTTGGGACTCGTCTGTACACACACAAAGTCTTTAAGCCATGTGTATGGGCGCTTTACTCTTTGGAAGTTAGTTCGCTCTACTAATGCATAAGACGAGAATATTGGTTTGCTCTATGCATATGTAAGATAAGGATATTAGTTTACTTTGCACATGCATAAGACGAGGATATGAGATGAAATAGAAAAGAGTACGTCAAACGATCTGCCCGAGGAGTATTCTGGGTACGATGAGGTTTTTTCCTAATACTAGTTTAGTATAATTTTCAATATAAATATAATATGTGATATTTCAAAAACCTTTTATGTTTTACTATGCTCAGTTAAAAAAAGATATTGCGACATGTTCTAGATATTGATACTTCAGCACAAGTTTTATGATTACTAAATATACAATTTTACAATTATTTTATATTACAAATTTTATGACAACTTATGATATTCACATATGTCCACGTTTGTTTACCACATGAATTTTTTTTATGTTATTTATTAGGTGCAATTTTTATAAATGTGTAGTTTTATTAATAAAAGTATTATATATATATTTTAAGAATTTACTTCATTATAAAAGATATATATATATGTATGTAATTATTTTTCAGCCACTCATCATTAGATTCACCCTTTTTTTAAAAAAATTTCTCTCCAAGTATTGCAGAATTCATAGAGTCTCGTTGAGCCACGTGACGGTTGTGACATACATTCATATGTACTAGTATATTTATGAGACATCTCATATAAAAGTATATACTTTCATTCTCATTGCCTTAGTCTAGTGAGTTTTAGAGAACCAAGCATGTAACTAAAGGTTTAAGGTCGTAGATTTGCCTCGATGCCAAGGTAAGGTTAGGGTGGGTCATTTCAAATAATGGTGAGAAAATAGAGGAGATGTAGGTTTTAGAATAGTTACTAGAAAAAGAAAGAAGAAAGAAGTCCAAGAAAATAAAAACTCGAATCTTCTTTTTCCTTTTTCTCCAGGGCTCCTAGAGATCTTTCTCTCATTCTTCTGGACTCTTTATTTCTGTTTACTGATCTTGCCATGGAGGAAGTTGAAGCTTTGTGAAAATCTTTCTGCATTTATAATTCACATAACGAAGAAGTATTGGGGATGGATGAAGGTATTATCCATCAACAATGAGAGCATGCTGTTTTCGACCTCTTCATCAAAGTCTTTACCAGGTAGAATTTTCAACGAGATGCTTTCTCAATACAATGAGAACTTTGTGGAAACCAAAAGGGAATTTACCGTTTTAGATGGTCAAGAAACGACATCTTCCTTGCTGAGTTTCAGAGGGAAGAGGATTGAAAGGGGGTGCTTCAACTAGAGCCTTGGAATTTCAACAAATTTTTCTTTGCTCTAGAAATTGTTACTGATGAAGCTAGAGCTGAAGACCCTCTGTTCCGCTCTGTCCCAAATTGAATACAAGCTCACAAAGTCCCCTCAATCTATTGACGGACATCGATCGTTTGCTATGGATGGAGTTTAAATATCAGAAGTTACTAGAATTTTGCACATTATGTGATATTTTCACATTCTTACAAGGAGTGCATGGAGGATTATATGACAATTTTAAAGAAACTTAGAAACCACTATTACAGATAGTAGTATTAGGGCGATGGCTTATCAGCACCCTCAGAAGTTTATTCATTACGGTGATAAAATCACCGAAGATATCGAGGAGCCGTCTGAGGAAGTGGTCTGGAGAGATCAAAGGTGCCATCAACGACAAGGGATGTTGATGTGCAAAATTCGGAATCTCAACAACGAAATTCTGGTACTTTGGAGGAAGACTGTTTTTTGAATCTCGTGAGTTCCAGGGAGACCAATTTGAATTATCCTAACATTTCAGTGTTTGGAGGTGAGCGGAGAGAAAGATTTCAAATTTCAGATGAGCCTAAGAAGTTGTATTTGAATGGATCTTTTACATCCGATACGGAAAAGAAGTCTGCCTTGGTTAGGTTACCATCAGTGTTTAATTCCTTAACCCACTTTATAACTAAGACCTATTGTCCTATTAATCAGGGAATTGTCTTGGATGGCTAACAAATAGTAGGTATTCGGGACCTAGAAGTTGATGTCTAATAGTGGTTTACAAACACAACCCTTTGGTTCTTTAGTGTTACTTTCCACAAACAATATTACAGGATCTTCTTGAAGGAGTTCCTGTTGGTATAAATGATATGTATTGGTCTTGAGTAATTTATCAAAAGAAGAAGAGCTATTGCAAGTGAAATGCAGGAAGCAAGCAAAGTGAAAATAGAGCTAGCATCAGGTGGTTCAAATGAATAACAAGAGTGTACAGATGTCAATCGATGAAGCATAAAGAGAATGTGATCGTGATGAAGAAAGTGTTAAAAGGATGAAAAAGGATCGTCTGCTGATGTGGCAATGTCCAGCTATTAAGAATTCATATTTCTATAGTTCCCGCCAAAGTTAGTTAAGAAATTAGTTAGGAAAAGCTTGAGTTAAGGATCAGTTGCCACATGTAATCATTTACATTTCTTTAACTATAAAAGAAGATGTAAATACACATTATTGTAATCCGTTGAGTTGAAGAAATAATAAAAAGAAGCTGTTTGCATTTCCATAAACTTTTCTTTCATTTTTCTAAGTATTTTCTTAACTACCAAACACATTTTATTATATTTTACATGAAATCAAAGCCATAAAATGGCCAGCGCCAACATAACCAATTCAAATCTTACAACAATCAACACCAGTCTATCAGCTAATCATAACTATACATTTACATCTACAGTAAAACTCACAAGATCTAACTATGTGGTTTAGAAATCACAAGTAATCATTGCAATAAGAGGAAATAGGCTAGAGACTTTTGTTAATGGAAGTAAGAAAGCACCAAATCAATTTATGAAGATTGCAAATCAGAATCAAAATGAGAATGTGATTGAGAATCCAAATTTGAGTTATGGATTAGACAAGACCAGTTATTGTTGACTTGGTTATTTTCTATAATACATGAATCTATCTTGTGCTTGGTTATTAATAGTCAGAATTCTAGAGAGTTGTGGTTTAGAAGCAGTTTGGTTTTGAATCTAAGGCAAGATCTATTCAATTGAAGAGGAAATTATTAACAATAAGTAAAGGTTCTCTTTCGATGACAGATTACTTTATGAAAGTGAAGAGTTTAGTTAATGAACTAACAACAACAGGGTGTCCAGTTACAAATGAAGAATTTATTAAGTATTTCATTAATGGTATTGGGTCAGAATTTGATTCTTTTGTAGTACTCATTACAAGGAAACTTGGAAAGATAAATGTAAATGAGGCATATGGTATGCTTTTGACTCAAGAAAGCATAAACTTGCAGAATTCTAGGAAAAGTGAAAGCCAAAAAAATTATTTGGCTAACTTTGCTAAGAAAAATCCAAAAGAGTTTAATGGAATGGGAAGAAATTATGGCAATTTTAGTGGTGGTAGTAATATTAATGCTAAATACTCAAACAATGCTAGCTATGGCAACAATACTGAAAGAGAAGTTCAACAAGGGAAAGGGAGAAGTTATTTTTAGAATCAATATCAAAATCAATATCAAGTTTTCAGATTTGTCCATTTAATTTAGTAGAGGAAATTGTCCAAAGCTAATATGTCAGATTTGTGAAAAACAAGAGCATCTTACCTTCAAATGCTACTACAGATATTATAGAGACTATAGTCCCAAAGAGCAAGGTGTTTTTGGCAATTACAATTATCAGAACTTTAACAATCAAGGTTTATGAGGTTCAGTAGCATCTGGTGTTAATAGAACAACTTACATGGTAGAACAAATAGCTCAAGAAGGCATTATTGACCAGAATTGGTACCTAGATTCTAGTGCAACACACCATCTCACCAACAACATCTACAACCTTGCTAATAAAAGTGAGTTTATAGGTAATGATAAATTTACAATTGGCAATGGTGCAAGTTTACAAATCTTATTCATTGGTAGTACTTTGCTTAGTTCAAGTTCGGGAAATAGCTTAGTTCTCAAATACTTGTTATTTGTGCTCCAAATCACTAAAAACTTAATTAATGTCTCCAAATTAATTACTGACAATGATATTTTCATTGAATTCTATTCTTATGTATGTTTTATCAAGGAAAATAAGAAAGGGACATTACTGATAAAGGGTATTGCTGTGAAGGGTCTCTATAAATTGGTTCTATCTTCAAATTTAACTAATGTTGCAAGTTCTTTTGTAGTAAAGTCACTGTTAAATACTCATCCCATTTCCATGTTGTCTATGTTCTGCGAAAATGCATCTTGTTTGATAAATAAGGGTCAGTGCGGTGCAGCTGGTCCATTCTTAAAAATTTTTGATTCAAGAGTCTTAGGATTAGTTTCTTATAATTCATCAAAGTTAACTCCAAAAGCCAAAATAGTGTCTGAGTGTAATATGTGGCATAAAAGACTTGGTCATCCAAGTTATTTTGTGTTGAAAATTGTCTTTAACTCTTATAATCTCACCTTTCAAAGTAATAACAAAAATTTCAAAGTTGATTTTTGTGATTCTTCTCAAATGGGAAAGTTACACAGGTTTTCTTATGCTTGTGCTGGTATTAGAATAAAATGTCCACTTGAATTGATTCATGTAGATGTGTGGGGAACCTTTTCTATAGAAATAACAGAACGTTATAAATATTACCTAACTTTTGTAGATGATTATACTAGATATAACTACTTATATGCCATGAAAACAAAATCTGAGGCCTTTGACATTTTTAAAAACTATAAAGCTCTTGTTGAGAAACATATTGATAAATATATTAAATCCTTACAATCTGATGGGGGAAGGGGGAGAGTTCAAATCATTTACTCACTTTCTCAAGCAAGAAGGGATTTATTTTAAACATCTTTTTCCTCATACACATAGTTAGAATGGAGTTATTGAGAGAAAGTATAGGCATTTAGTTGAAACTGGATTGACTTTACTTGCACAAGCTGAAAAGCCACTCATTTATTGGTGGAAAGATTTCAATACTACTTCTTATCTTATAAATAGATTTCCTATAACAATTTTAAACAATCAATCACCTTTTGAAAGATTATATCAGCAAAAACCAGATTACACCTTTCTCAAAGTCTTTGAGTGTGCTCGTTTTCCATTTCTTAGACTATATCACTCAAACAAATTAAATTTTCATACTACTAAATATGTGTTCCTAGGCTACAGTACAAGTCATAAGGGATATAAGTGTTTACATCTATCTGCAAAAGTGTACATTATAGATATATCACATTCAATGAACTATGTTTTCCTTACAAAGAGTTATTTTCTTTTGCACGTGTGTCAAATTTTGTTAGTACAAAATTCATTTCAAATTATTCTCTTCCTTACATGTTTGTGTCAATTACAAAATACTTAAATTTTATTGAAACAATATCTAGATCAGCAGTGCAAGACTTTTCATGTCCAGACCAACATCATTCACCACAGAAATTTAACACAGCATCATAATATCAAGATCCTAACCTGACTGACATTCCTATACCTGTTGCATCATCAGAAGCCTTTATACCAACAACTTCAAAACATCCTATGAAAACTAGGTCTAAGTCTGGAATTTTAAAACCTAAGACTTATTATTGCCAACCTAAGAATGTAAGTCTTGAACCAAAGTCAGTTGATGAAGCTTTACAAGATGAAAAATGGAGATTGGTAATGGTTGAAGAGTCACAACACTTTTGAAGAATAAAACATAGTTTCTAATATCTACAATTGAAGCGTTAAAAATCAAGGACAATAAATGGGTGTTTAGAGTTAAATACAACCCAAATAGGACTTTGGCTTAGTACAAGACCAGACTTGTTGCAAAGGGGTTTCTACAGACACTTGATGGTGATTATTTTGACACATTCAATCCTGTTATCAAACCCTTAACAATGAGAGTAGTTCTTAGTATAGCTGCTAGGCATCATTGAAGTATAAGGCAGATAGATGTTAATAATGTCTTTCTCAATGGCAATCGAAGTGAAGTAGTTTACATGAAATAGCTTTCAGGATTTGTTGACTCCAATAACCCTTCATTTGTGTAAAAACTTATTAAAGCACTATATGGGTTAAAACAAGCTCCAAGAGCTTGATATAATAGATTAAAGACAATACTGGTATAATGGAGTTTTGTTAATTCAAAGGCTGATAGTTCCTTATTCATTAAGAATGGAGATGGAAAGCTAATCTTGTTGCTTGTGTATATTGATGATATCTTAATTACAAGGTATGACAGTATATTACTTAAGCAGTTTATTATGTATTTGAGTGATACTTTTGCTTTAAAGGACCTTGGTGAGCTTCATTATTTCCTTGGCATAAAAGTGAAGCCTACCAAAACTAGTCTACATTTATCTCAAACCAAGTATGTGTTGGATTTGCTAAAAAGGGCAGGAATAGAATACTGCAAAGGTTGTAACACTGTAATGATTCTCAATCAAAAACTACTTATTGAAGATGATATGGTGTTCTCTGATCCCACATTATACATAAACATAATAAGTGCTTTACAATGAATGACTTTAACAAAACCAGAATTATCCTTTTTTATTCAGAAGCATAGTCAGTATCATACCTCTTTCACAATGCATCATTGGCAAGCTTATAAGAGAGAGCTTCTATACCTTAAGCATACCGCTCATTTTGGCTTACAATCCATTCATTGTGGAGATATGCAACTCTTTGGATACTCTAATGTAGACCAGGGGAATGATCTTATGGATAGAATGTCAATTTGAGGGTATGTATGTATCTTGGCAGTAACTTGATTTCATGGTCTTCAAAGAAGAAAACTGTGGTTTCCAGGTCAAGTACAAAAACTGAGTACAGAGCTTTAGCTTCAGCTTGTACAAAAATCTTGTGTCTAAAATCTTTACTTACTGAGTTGTATATGCTGCCATAAGTTATTCCTATTCTTTGGTGTGATAATCAGAGTGCTAAAACACTAGCACAAAACCCTATGTTTCATTCAAGAGCTAAACATATAGAAATAGATATTCACTTTTTTCAAGAAAATAGTGCTAACCAGCAACTTGAAATCAGATATATGAGCATCTCTGACTAAGTTGCAAACATTCTGACCAAGCCTTTGGCATTTGATCGATTTGATTTTCACAAGTCCAAGCCTAAGGTCTTTCTACGACATTGAGCTTGAAGGGGGATGTTGGTATAATTGATATGTATTAATCTTAAATAATTTATCAAAAGAAGAGGATCTATTATAAGTTAAATGTAAGAAGCAAGCAAAGTGATAACAGAACTAGCATTAGGTGGTCCAAATGAATAACAAACGTGTATAGATGTCAATCGATGAAGCATAAAGAGAATGTGATAGTGATGAAAAAAGTTTTAAAAGGATAAAAAATAATCGTCCGTTGCTGTGGCAATGTGCAGCTGTCAAGAATTCATATTTCTACAATTCCCACTAAAGTTAGTTAAGAAATTACTTAGGAAAAGCTTGAGTTAAGGATTGGTTGCCACGTGTAATCATTTACATTTCTTGTAACTATAAAAGAAGATATAAATACATATTATTGTAATATGTTGAATAGAAGAAAATAATAAAAAGAAGCTATTTGCATTTCCAAAAACTTTTCTTTCATTTTTCTGAGTATTTTCTCAGTTGCCAAACACATTTTATTTTTCTTTACATAAGGCCAATGAGTTACATAAAAGGGAAATAGTATTTTCCCACTCGCATATAGTGGATGAGGATTTTAAAGGTGGTTTGATTAATAAGAGAAAGCTTGGCGGGGATAGTGTTGTGGAAGAGTCTCCCTCCAAAAAACTCTAAGTTTATGCTTCACTCTCCTTTATAGCCATGGTTGTAGAGTAACCCCGTTGAATATAATGAGTGTCTTATGCTGGAATGTACGGGGCTTGGGTAATCCTCATACATCGAGGGGGTATGTAAACTTTTTTATTAAGGTTCTCCTAGTTTCATTTTTATTTATAAAACCAAACTATATGGTGCAAAGGAAAAAAGAGGTAGGAAGAGTTTGGGATTTTAGCATTTCTTTCATGGCGATGTAAGTTTAAGAGAATTGCTAGTGTTGATGACAATAAGAAGTGGTTGGGTTCTTGTACCTTAGGAAGAATAATTTAATTATTTTCGGTGGTCATAGTTAAGGAGGAAAAGATAAGAATAATGGATAAAGGAGGCAGCAGCTAACAAAAAAAAAAAGACATGACTGTGGAATGGCAGAGGAGCGAATGTAGGATGGTGATGAAAAATTTTACTCAAGAAATGCCTAATACCATAAAGAGTTTTATAAAGGAGAGAGAATATGACTTAGCTTTCAGGTTAATCAAACTTGAATTTATAGAGTTAACAATGTTCTAAAATAAATAAAAAAGATTGAGAAATCAAATACAATAAAAAAAACTAACTAAAATAATCTAAAAAAAGATAATTATTGAATTTAAATAAATGGCTAAATCAAATCAATTTAAACTAAATAATTAAACGGAATCATAATTTCTGTTATTATAAGCCAACCATGAGAATTTGACTGCTTTTCTTATTAATTGACAAAATTTTAAGAAGGTTACTAGTAACTGCTATATGTACAAACGTAAGAAGACAAGAAGGAAAAAGAAAATTTTTAAGGCGAAAGAATTCAAGTTCTTTAGTGTTAAAGATATAGAGAATCAAGAAATCAATCCTTATTATATTTAATATTACCTTTTATAATTTAAATTAATGTGTTATATTTGATTTTCTTATTATCTGTTGTTTCCTAAATAAGGAAACAAAAGATAATAAGAAAATCATATAACAATTGTAATATACAGAATTATAGCAACAATGTAGTACTTAAAGTATTTCAATTTTTCTTTATTATTTCTATTATTTTTTTCTTTTCTTTTTGTCTTTACTAACATGATATTAGAGCCTTTCGATCCTTTCTAAAAGTTAGTTTTTGTTGTTTTCTTTATCTTTTCTAATATGGTGTTTCTCAATGCACTTGCACTTACAACGGTTAATTTTTTATTTCTCTATCAACGTGTTTGCATCACAGTAGTTGACAACGCAATTGCACTCGTAACAGTTGATTTTTAGTTTCTCTATCAATGCGTTTGCACTCGGAGTGGTTGATAATACACTTGCACCCACAATAGTTGTTTTCAAGTTTCTCTCAACATGATTGCACTTGCCAGTAGTTGACTTTCTCACCGCATTTGTCATTCGGACAATATTGTCACTCGTCGACCACATTATCATTTTTTGAGAATATTGTCACTCACCCGATAATATTATCTTTCTTCCACAATAGTCGTCTCTTGCTAATATTAGTTGCCCTTCTCTAACAATGATTGCCTTTCTCCAACAAAGGTTGTCATTCGCCGACAATGATTATATCTCAAATTGCATCATTACAATAAAGAATATTCCTTTTCAAACTCAAGTGTCTACCATCTTGAGTTTGAGAGAGAACGTTAAAAATATAATAAAATTTAGACAATTAATCCCTACCATATATATTTTATAATTAATATATTTTATTCTATTTGCTTATATGTATTTATGTTTTCGTATTTATGTTAACTTAAAGGCTCATTCTATAATATTTGTAATATACAAAAATATAGTAAAAATATAGTATTTATAATTTTCTTGTGTCTCTTTATTTTTTCTAACATTTAGACTACTTGTTTTGCATCTAATATTAAAAAAAAACAAGCTATTAAGGCAGTTAATAAGGTAACTTTATGCTGTTGAAGAAACTAACTTTTTGTGAAATTTCTTTTGTTCGGACCACTGTTTATAAGGCAACTAGTTATTGGGAGAATTATGCCAATTTGTATCATAAGGATACCAAGTATATGCACTCCTTGAAAACAGTTGACATAAACTGAGAGCTGATATGCTCGAATTAGCTCAAAACCTGTTGACTTAAAACTTTCACGTGAAAATGATGTCAAATTTATGTGTCTCTCCTAACAACTTTTTTTTTTTTCTGTTTGGAGATACCCAAATCTGGTTTATATATGAGTTATCATTGATCATTTGAAGCTTATTTATGAACTTTATTTTCTCTCTGCAAATGCGTTAACAAGAACCAGGAGCTACAGGGGTCATGAAATGGCTACGCATTAAAACAATTTTTAGAAATAGATGACAACCTTGATGCTTTGACATCAAATAAGAAATGGTGATTTATCTGTTGGAATGCCCCGAGCAAGTTGTGACCCGGAATCCTACCGAAAATTATTATCATGCAAAAACCATGAGCAAATTGTTCAAAGATGGATGTAGAATTCAGTTAAAGGTTGACTCCATCAAAATGAAATGTCAATGTTGGAAAGTTATTGCAAAATGTCCTTGCTATAGCAAAGATCATATGTGCCTTGCAATCTTTGCAAAGGGTTCCAATTAAATTGTTCTCGAAAATATAAAACCATCTTATCTCTCACTCTTTGACATACAATCTAAGTAAGCATAGTATGCGGAGATCCTAAATCTATGGCAATCCCACCCCTGAGAAAGGCTAGCTGTATACCAAGTCATTTCCCTACAACACTAATATCCATCAGGTTTACTTGGTATCCCGGAATATTTGGCATCATGGGAATTGTACGTACTCTATACTCTTTATTGGACATCTCTAATTTGTGCATCATTATCAAAATGCAAGGTTGTCTAGGTTGTAATTAGTACAGTATGTGATGGCAGGCAATAGGAGAAACGACCATTACTATAAGAATCTAATTACTTCAAGATTGACCCTCTACCATTGTGTAAATCAAATATTCCACCTATAACACTATGAGGTCCTTTGTTTAATCCAAATCTAAATTTCTGTTATCTAACTCGTAACCAAACTCTACATTGTCGAAGCTTTGTAAAGTTCTAGTGTCAGTTAAAAAGCAAGAGTATCAGTTGCAAACCATCCAGAGCTAGCAAACCCATTTCTGCTAAGATACCCATTGAAATAGATACATTGACCATGTTTGCATGTTTTGAGAACACAAAGAGGGTGTTCATAGGGTAAGAAATGAAATGATGAGGATTGATGATATTGAAAGTATTGGAGATTTGGTGATTCAACAATCTTGTTTCGATAAGAATTGAGATGAATATCAAAGAGGGGAGTCACCAAAAGTCTAGAACATGTGTGACATACATGAAGAAGTCTAGGGCATGTGGAACATGAAGGGACAATTGAAATAGGACTCAAAGAAGCGATGAAAAAGTGCAGAGTTGGTGACAAGGTTGAGCACCCGGCACTGGGCGTGGTTAATAAGCGTAAATTATATCTATTATTTTCACTTCCTTAACTTAATTAATTGCTCATTTTAATAAGAATATTAAGCTTTTTATATGTTTAATTATTATTTTGCAGGTTTGGAGTCAATAGAGTAATTGGGGTTGAAAATCTAAAAAAAAAACAAGACAAAAAATAAATGCTACAGTGTATCGCTACATTGCCCTGGAACAGTTGCACGTGAACAGTATTGCGTGAACAGTCGCGCTACAGTGCTGTCGCGGCAGCGGTGAACAGTGCAATTTTCCTAATCCTAAAAGAAATACAACTCCAAGACTCTAATTAATTCTTATATAAAGGCTACTCGTTTCAAACTTAAAAGAGACACAACTTAGGGCTCTTTGAGCTACAACATATTGAATGAGAGCAATTTTTAGAGAGAGAAGCAAGGGCAATTTAAGGAAGTAAGAGATTATTGGCGAATCTTTGGCGTATCAACCAACTGCGAATTGACGCTATATTGGTTTGTTTTTGGTTGTATCATGTTTATTTTATTTTTCAGCCATAATTCTCTTGTTATCATGAGTTAAATTTATTTTTTAGGGTTATTACTTGAACTCAATATGTGAGCTTAATTGTTGGATCTTTTTAATATTTATTTGAACTCAATTCTTTATTATTCAAATTATTTGTTCTTAATGCTTCATTATATCTGATCAATATTGTGATTACTTTAGTAATACTTTGATAAACTCGAAAGAGGCATCATTGTATTTAGACCTAGATAATTTGATGCATGATTGTAGAGTAACATTCAATGTTGCATATGCAAGTTTTGAATTAGGATAAGAATATACCTAATTGGCATGAATGGTCAATAAGACTTATTCTTAATGAATCTTTATTTATTACAAATACCATAGGAATATAAGTATTTGGTAAATTAGGATATACTTGCATGACCTTGGAAGAGGCTTGTAAATACATTAGTGTCTTGACCAATAATAAGAATTAAGGGATATAAATATTAAAAGGATTAATCTTTAGAAATCATATTGAAGGATAGTAATTAACCATAGGCTTTCTCTATATTGCTATTTTCTTATTTTATTTAAGTTGTATCATTTATTTTCTGGACTTTTATTTTATCAAATTTATTGCAAAATTAAGATTCGATTTTTCTGAATAATTATAAGAAAGATATAATTTTAGTACTTGGTAGAAAATAAAAATTATCCTTGTGGGTTCGACATCCGACTTTATAAGTCCCTTTATTATTTGTTATGATAGCGTATACTTGCGCTTAATTATAAGATATAGAAATATCACATCAGTGGTATGCTTAGTGTCGCGGCATCAAAGCAGACAGAGTTTTAGATTTATGAGTTTTGAAAAGTTTTGGACTTCCAAAACAAATGAACTCTTACTCTAATAAGGATTATGATTAGTAAGCACGAAATAACCCCTATAAAAAATTCTTTAGGTTAAAATCAAGCATTAAGAGAGACTCTAAGAGAGAGAAGAATTGGATAGACACTAAGTGCTTATGTGTACTAAGGTGGAACCATCATTTGGGTATTCATTGTTCGTGGTAGAGTAATGGTACACTAAATATTTGATCATTTTGAGGGTTCTTCATTGAATTTTTCTTGTAAAATCTCTAAAGAGTTAATAAGAGAGTCTAGGATCATTGGATCCACCATGGACGTAGGCAATTGGCTGAACCACATAAATAATTGTGTTGTGCTCTTTATTATCCGCTTTGAATTTTTGTTATTTTTCTCGATTTACATGTTATTTTGTTGCGCACAGAGGTTAGGGTTCTTCGTTTTAACCTAATCTTACAGGGAGAATGATGATTCCTCCAATAAACTAGTATCAGAGCTAAGATTTAATAATACACATTAGGGATAATAGTGATTTCTTAAACAAAAATTTTCCTCCTCTTACTTCAATACAAGGTGAGCAGCTTGTAAATTGAACCCATGTGTTATCAACAGTAGTATCAATCATTAAATTGGATAAAAAATCATTGTGAGCCTATAGACATCTAAATATAAAAGTAACTCAAAACATGAAAAATAGAAGGTCGGAGGGCATTAGGACTCAGTTCTTTCAACCTCTTTGTTGAATTTTTGGTGACTTTATGTGTTTTAAAACTGAGATATCAAAAAGAACGAGCATTATAAATTTTTGCAAGTTTCTTATGTCTTTCTTCTAGTGTAAGATATTTAGAAAAGAGAGGTTATTCAATGGAGTCTATCCGGATAAGGCTGACACTGAAACCATGGCTTCCTAAGGGTGGTACAGCTATGAGCAATCAAGTTAGCAAGGTCATTACTGCATATAGATAATGCACTCAGACAGTATTCTCTGAGCCAATTTCTTTCTTGATGTATGTATATAGGTATGCTATTTGATAGAGCTAGCTTAGTAATTTATATCACATTTCAGAGTTCATGGTTGCTACTTCTTTTATTATGTAACTAATTTGCATTAATGTAATCTTATGCTTTATATTATGTGCTTTAATTTCTATATTTTCTGAAACCAATCTTCACGTGTTCTTCAATGTTTAATAATGAAAGTAAAGGTGCAATTATTGCATATATTTACTAGTGTTTCATTTATGTAAGGAAAAAAAAACTTATATGATATTGTTTCTTATCTTCACATATCTGAAATAAGTTAATGAACCAATCCATCTCAACCCCAGCCAAAACAAAAAATAATTTATGTATCATGGATAACATTTTAAGTGTATATTGAAAACTGTTATGCTTATGTTCAATTTTAAAAGCACTCAAGTGTTTGGTAAATACTAAATACTCACTTTTGCTTGGCAGCTAATGTTACCAACCATCCACATATTCACACTAACAGCCAATGACTCAATTAGACACTAACTGCTCGAAAAAAAGTCATACCACCTTAATTCCAAACGAATCCTAAATCAATCAAAACCCTATTTATCAATGTATATTGGAGAAATCACCATTCTCTCCGTGAGATTAGGTTAAAACGAAGAACCGTAACCAAGTTCAACCTTGAACCCTCACTTCTTTACACAACAAAATAACTTGTATATAAAGCAAAAATAGCAAGAATTAAAAGCAGAAAAGAAATAGCACAAAACAATCACTCACGTAATTCGACTAATTGCTTACATTTATAGTGGATCCAAGGATGCTAGTCTTTCTTATTAACTCCTTAGAGATTTTACAAGGAAAACTCAACGAAGAATCCTCAAAATAACTTAATGTTTAGTGTACTTTACTCTACCACGAGCAATAAACACCCAAACGACGGTTCCACCCTAGTGCACAGAGCAATTAGTGTCTACTCAGTTTTTTTCTCTTTTGGAGTCTCTCTTAATACTTGATTTTAACGTAAAATATTTACAAGTGTTTATATAGGAGTTATTTCGTGCATACTAACCCTAATCCTTATTGGAGTAAAAGTTCACTTGTTTTGAAAGTTTTCAAAACTTTCCAAAACTCAAAACTCCGTAGCAGAAAAGGACTTTTTCCGCTCAAGCGCAGTGGCACTGATGTCCTGGCTCCATGGTGCTGAGCATGATGCGCCTAGTTTTGCAGCCCTGGCATACTGAGTATGCTACAGCGCTCAGCCCTGTCACTAGCTCCGTACTTTTTCTTTCCTTCTTTCGCTTCTTCGAGTTCCATTTTACTTCTTCTTTCATGTCCACATACCCTAGACTTCCTTATGCTACGACGCTGAAAACCTGGTGCTGCGACACTAGGTTTTTTATCCTAGCGCCAAAGCGTTCAGCCTTGCATCAGCTTCTACATCTTTTCTTTGTTTCTCTCATGTCTTTGAGTCTCATTTCGCTTCCCCCTTCATGTCCCACACGTCCTAAACTTTTTCATACATATCTCATATGTTCTAGATTTCTTATGACTCTTATCTTTGATATTTATCTTAATTCTAGTCCAAACAAGATTGTTGAATCACCGAATCTCTAATAAACCCTTCCTTGATTCAAAATCTTTCAAATAAGAAGGCTTCTGGATCTGATACACACTGATGCACTATCATCTAGAGTTGAGTCTAGTTAAGTCTCCACTAAAACTTAACTTTTCCCGGGCTAGTGACTTTGGTCTTCAAAGGCATTCGTGCACATTGCATAGGATATAGATGCGTTGTACTCATTTCTGACCCTCATCACCTCCGTGATCACGGTTTAAATGTCACCTAGTGGTTTGCATTCCCCTAACACCCTGCGTTGGGCTACTCATAGCCATCCCAGTAAGCACATAGATCATTTCTTTACCCTCAATTTCTCTTTTTCCACTCTAACCGAATACCCTTCCTCATCGACCTTGCCTAGGGATATCAAGTTCCTCCTAAAATTAGGAACATGCCTTACACCATGTAAGTCCCTACTTTCTCTACCTTATATCCTCAGCCTTATGTCACCAACTCCATGATCTCACAAGTCATGTCATTCCCCATTAGAGCTTTACCTCTCCTGGCTTTCTATTTGGTAAACATCGATCTATCGAGACACATATAGATGCTATACCCTAAATCTAGTATCTATTTGCCAGTGTACTTTTCCTTTGAGGCTACCAACGTGTCTATAACTTTGGTGTCTTTTCTAAGAGTACCAATTACAGTACACCCTTCTTAGCATTTTGATCTCAGACAATCCTTCACAAAGTGTCATTCCTTATTACAAAAGAAACACTTCTTAGATCTACTCTTTGGTTGATTGATTTTCTTCCCTTATGCAAGCAATGTTGCTCCACTATTGGACTCAAATCTCTTTGTCAATTCTTTTGAGTTCAATGATGCCTTGACGTCATTCATCGTTAAGGACTCCTAACCATACAATAACATATCCACAAAACTCTCACAGCTCTTCGGCAACGAATTTAACAGGATTATGGCATTATCTTCATCCTCAAGCTTGATGCCCAAATGCTCAAGACTTATGATGATCTTGTTAAACTCATCAATGTGAGATTTTAATGAAGATCTCTCGTGCATATTTAACTGGTGTAGTTTCTTTTTCACAAAAAATCTATTTATAAGAGACTTCTTCATGTATAATGCCTCGAGTCTCTTTCATAGTCTTAAAGTGATTTTTTCATCACCAACTTCCTTTAAGGTTGTCGTCTCTTTTTGCTAGTTGAGGAACTGGCTTCCTCCAAGACTAAGTCTAGCTAGTCTCTCACTAGTAGAGCCCTAACCTTCTTCCTCTAAAGGCTGAAGGCATTCATCCCATTGAACTTCTCTATTTTTTACTTAATTACAGCCATAGTTATTTTTTACTTAATTACAGCCATAGTTTAAATACCTTAGGTGTGTATTATTGAACTTTAGCTCTGATACCAGTTTGTTGGAGGAATTACCCTTCTCCCCGTGAGATTAGATTAAAGCGAAGAACCCTAACCTCTTTGTACAGCGAAATAACCTGTATATCAAGCAAAAATAGCAAGAATTCAAAGTAGAAAATAAAGAGTACAACATAATCGCTTATGTGATTCGACCAATTGCCTACGTCATTGGTAGATCCAAGGATCTTAGCCTCTCTTATTAACTCTTTAGAGATTTTACAAGAAAAATTCAATAAAAAACCCTTAAACTGACCTAATGTTTAGTGTACCATTGCTCAACCATGAGCAATGAACACTTAAACGACAGTTCCACTCTAGTGCATATAAGCACTTAGTGTCTACCTAGTTCTTCCCTCTCTTATAGTCTCTTTTAATGCTTGATTTTAACCTAAAGGGTTTACAAATGCTTATATAGAGGTTATTTCGTGCCTACTATCCACTTGTTTTAGAAGATTAAATCTTTCCAAAACTCAGAAATCCATAGTAGACAATGACTTTTTCTTGCTCTAGCGCTGCGACGCTTAGGTCTTGGCGCAGCAGCGCTGAGCATGTCGTGCCCAGCGCCGCGGCGCTCAACCCTACACCAGATTTTGTGCCTTTTCTTCACTTCTCTCGCGTCTTCAAATCCCGTTTCGCTTCTGCCTTCATATCTCACATGCTCTAGACTTCTCCATACGTGTCCCACACACTCCAAATTTTTTGTGACTCTCGTATTTAATATTTATCTCAATTCTTATCCAAACTAGATTGTTGAATTATCAAATCTCCAATAATTTTAAAAGCTGCGAAGAGATTATGAAATCATTTACCGCCTCTTGTATACATAGAATTATTGATTACTCACGGTGTGAAAGTGGATTGCCAATATGCAGAACTTTTCATTAATGATCAATTCAAATTGCTGACAAAGTTCATTGGCTAAATCATCCAACTGTGAGAGTTTGACTAGCTTTTGATATCAATTAAGAGAAGTCTGTTTACTTCTAAAAATAACTAACAAATTTGTTTCGTGTCCAGAGACTTAAGATCTTTATAGGATTGGAAGATCTTACATTTCTCAGCTAAATGCTCAGATTTTTGTCTTTATAGAGAGCTGCGGCTCAGCAAGTTTGCATACATCGGATGTTGATGGTGCTGTCTATGTCAGATGATGTATAAATGTTTGCACACTCTATTTTTCGCATTAGTGTGTTTTATTATTAATAAGAGAAAGGGCTAGACATTTAGATGCTTTTGGATTATTATTTATACCGTTTTCATTACCATCACAGTAAAAAAAAAAAGAATGCTACAGCAGTTAAGAAAGTAAATTTATGCTGCAAAGTAAGAAAGTAACTTCTTGTTCAATTTCTTTGGTTTAGACCACTGTTTACAACTCACCTAATCGTTAAATAAGTGTGCCAAGTTATAATGTTGGATCCTGAGAATATGAATTAAATATAATGGATTTCAATTGCTGTGCTTTTTTTCGAGAAATTTTTTATTTGCATTAAAATGATTTGTAATTCATGTCTAACAGCATGTCTTAAGCATTATTGATGTTAGATATCCTAATTCTGTTCTTTTTTCTTTTGGAAAAAAGAAAAAGAAAAAAAGCATTTCGAAAAGAAAGCATAGTTAAAAAGCTCACTTCTACACTATAATGCAAATTCTTTAACATGAAGCAACAACAACAGATTCATGAAACTGTAAATTATTCTAACAGTTTTCAGAAACAAAAGATAGGTTTATTTGTTGGAATGCCCCATGATAGGACCCAATCCGAGCCCTCCTCGAGAATTGAGATAGACCCTGCGATGACATAGGACTAACATACACTTCACTCATTACATCTACTACAACGAAGATACGTGTTTTAACAAAAAAGTACACGTGTAGATAAATATATAAAATATAATAACTTATGCAGCTATACATATCGTGGACCAACCTCAAAATATGAAGACTGTATCACATCGTACGAATTCTCATGTTAACATGAGAAAAATATGGAGAAAATAAGAAAAATTGTAAACTTGTGGTTCAGTGAGTGGACATAATCTTAAAATATTATATACTTTATATGTATTGCAAATAGTAGCTTTTGATAATAACTTAATAATAAATAATACTACATGTAATGTATACGTATAAATCTATAATATAAAATTATCATCAAACTGGTTGCTGAGAAATCAATAATACTGTACTGAAAATATAGTTGTATAAAACTCTGTGTAAAAACTAAAAATCATAACAAAATACTAGAAATGTGAAAAATTCGGAAGTGTAAGTTATCATGAAATCTATGTTAAAACTGAATAAACATAATATAATACTAAGAATATCATATATGTACTACATATATATAAAAAACTACGCTAAACTTTGTATTCGGAGAAAAGCTAGTTTAACCCAGTGGAGTAACTCACGCACAGGTAAAGCGAAGGATCTGAATTGGTCTAACTCGACAATATACTGCATCACTCGAGTAGAGCAAATTAAACTAGTCTAATGCATGCGTAGAATAACTACACTAAAGGGGAGGCTACGCATCTGATGGTTCAAAAACTAATACTATATAATATCATAAAAGCATAATTATTTTGACATAATAATTTTTATACTGAACATAATCAAACGCTATATTATAATAAATTTTAAAAATATTTATGAATATACTAAATAGCATAAATATTTATCTATTTAAAATAAATCATGAATAAATATGATAACATGTAATTAAATCATAAATTTTTGTATTTAAAAAATATAAAATATATATTTTTTTCACTCATAAAAATGTGCTAATCTTGAACTAAATCGAAAATCTAAGGTCTACCAGCTATCGGTACTCCTCCTATATCATAGGATGTAAAAATATATTGTTAATATTGATATATATCATAAAAACTAAAACAACAATATTTCAATTTCATAAAGAGATTACCCACTGAGTCACTAGATATAATTCTAATTCCCCAAACTCATTTTCTGTAAACTTTTCTTTTCTTTTTTTGTTCTTTTCTTTTCCTTCTCTCTCGATTTTTCTTTCTTTCTTTCTTCTCCCTTGTTTTCTCTATTCTGTTTCATTGCAAGGAAATGAAGAACTTGCTAATAATGCCATTGTTTATGCCACTAATCTCAATAATGTTTTCTTATCATTATTTAATTATTTTCATTTGCTAATCATCTCCAAAGAACATTATTTCAATGCCAAGTGTCTTATATTAAAAGAAGCAAAGGTACGTGTATTATAAACCCAACCCCCGTAATTTATAAGAATTTTGTCCTTAAAATTCACATAGTTGTCTTAAGTTCTCATATAACCCTTACACTCTCATATATCTTTTTCCACTGCATGATTACTCCATAAAAATTTTAACTAGAGGAATAGTCTTATTACATAGTACTTATTAGCGATAATCAAGTATCTAAATAGGCACCTCATCATAAGTCAAGTCCATCCTCAATTGAACTGGCTAAATATTTAAAGTATGAGAAATGTCATGTATATACTTTTGTATCATAGAACCGAGAAACACATCATAAATGCGTGATAATGCAGGTAGTAATGTTAGGCAATAAGCAACCATACCAACCCTCTAAATGATCTCATAATAGGCCAATATATCACGGATTTAATTTCCCTTTTTTTTTCAAAACGAAGTACACATTTCCATGGATAAATTCATAAAGAGATTCTATCACCCACTGCAAACTCAAGTTTTTTGCGACATTTATCTATATAACTCTTTTATATATCTTGAATTGCCTTGAGTTTATCTCTATTAATACTGATCTTCTCACTAGTGACCTAGATAATCTCTAAACCCAAGAGTTTTCTCTCTCCAACTCATCTTAACAAACTAGAGTTTTATATTTTATTCTATATAAAACTTCATATGGCGCATTTGGTTACTAGACTGAAAACTATTATTATAAGCAAATTCTATTAATGGTAAATGATCATCACAATTATCTCTATACTCCAGCATACAGGCTCTAAGCATATTCTTTAATATTTGTATAATTCTTGCTGCCCATCTGTTTGAGGATGAAAAACTATACTAAAATTTAACTTTGATCCCAAGCCCTTTTGTAAGTTAATCCAAAACCTGGAATCGAATAAAAAATCTCTATCTAATACACTGGATACTGAAGCCCCATGCAATCGAATAATATCTCTTACATAAAAATAAGCCAACATATCTAATGTGTTTGAAATATTATAAAGCAGGATATGTTAATATTTTATGAGTCTATTAATAGTCACCAAAATACTATCATGACCATTCCGAGTAGGTGGAAGCCCAATAATAAAATATACGGTGTTATGTTCTTACTTTCACTCAAGAATTAGAAGTGACTGAGATAATCCTATTGGCCTTCGATGTTATGCTTTAACTTACTGACAAATCTAGCAATGAAATACAAACTCTGCAATCTCTCTTTTTATACCTTGCTATCAATAATGTTCTCTTAGAATATAATACATCTTTGTGCTATTATGATGCATAACATAAACTTAATTGTGAGCTTCTTTTAAAATTTACTTCTATAATTATGAGTGATTCGATGCAAAAAACCTATTACTTATAACCAATGTTCCATCAACTCTCAACGACAAATTAATTCATGTGTCATCTCTTACTTCTCTATTAAATCTAACTATGTTAAGATCCTAATCCTACATCTCTCGAATATGAACAATCAATATATGCTTTAGCTAAAAAATGTGCTAGATGGAAGTGTAAGAATAGAAGTTGAAGTCAATATCTTCTTGAGTTCTTGAAAACTATCTTTACATTCATTTCTTCATTAAAATTTTACATTCTTCCTAGTCAGCTTTATTAATGGTGTTGCAATTTTATAGAAGACTTTAACAAACCTTCAGTAATAATCTGTTGGACTGAGGAAACTTGTAACTTCAAACACACTGACTGATCACTTCCAATTTACCATGGTTTCAATTTTTTTCGAGGATTTATATAAATTTCATCAGCTAAGATCACATGACTTAATAATGTAATTCTATCTAGCCAAAATTGACATTTACTAAATTTAAGGTATAAATATTTATTCCTTATAGTTTGTAACACTACCATCAAATGCTCTATATGCTCTTATGTACTCTGTGAAGAAATAAGGATGTCATCAATAAATACTATAGTAAATTGATTCAGAAAAGGATAAAATACTTTGTTCATAAAATTCATGAATATAGCTAGAGTATTAGTTAACCCAAATGGTATTACTAAGGACTCATAATGCCCATATTGAGTTCTAAAGGCAATCTTGAACATATTAACATCTTTGATCTTCAACTAATAATACTTTGACCTTAGATCAATCTTTGAGAAAATGTTTGCACCTTGTAATTGATTAAATAAATAATGCCCATATCGAATTCTAAAGGCAATCTTGAACATATTAACATCTTTGATCTTCAACTAATAATACTTTGACCTTAAATCAATCTTTGAGAAAATGTTTGCACTCTGTAATTGATTAAATAAATAATCACTATGAGGAAATGGGTACTTGTTGCATATAGCGACTTTATTCAACTCTCGATAATCAATACATAGTCTCAAGGTTCTATCTTTCTTTTTAACAAACAATACCGATGTTCTCTATGGCGATACACTAGGTCTGATGAAACCCTTATCTACCAATTCTTGTAACTAATTCTTTAATTCTTCTAACTCTAAAAGAGTCATTCTATATGGTGATTTGGAGATAGGAGCTATGCTAGGAACCAAATCAATACTAAAATCAATATCTCTATACAGTGGTAAACTTAGAATGTCTTTAGAAAATACATTTAGAAAATCTTTGACCACCAGAATATCTTCTAATTTAACTCTACTAATTCTGGTATCAATGACATGTGCCAAATAAGCTGAACATCATTTTTTGAGCAATCGTCTAGTAGTTATAACAGATATAATACAAGATGAAAGAACTAGTCGCTCTCTACAAAAAGTAATATCATGCTCTCTATGTCTTCTGAATATAATCTTTTTTTGGAAACAATCTACAATAATATGGTGATCAGCTAACTAATCCATCTCAATTATCATATCAAAATCATGTATAGTAAAAGGAATTAAATCTGCTACCATCTCACTACTACCCAATTATAACACATCCATAAAAGACACTCTTAACCAAGAATGATATTGGTATAGCTACTACTCTGAAGCATCTAAACTCCCTATATTGCTTCCAACAAATAGAGATATAGAACTCTGGACAAAACTTTATCTCTACCTTTTTGTTGGCATAGGTAACTAACTACACCATTAAATATCCGAATATCCAATAAAGGTTATCTCTCCTCTAGGTGCTCTCCTACTACTGGATCCATCAGCTGACAAATTTTAGCCTTATTTTTGTTTGGATGACTGAGATTTATGTGTCTTTACCAAGCTTCTCTCAACCTTTATTACAGCCCTTACTAACTCACTGAAATCACTGTGCCCTATAATTGTGATTGCTATCCTGATATTGCCTTTAAAGCCTTGTTTAAATCTCTTACATTTATCTCCCTTATTCTACATTGTATATAGGGTGAATATTAATAACTCTATAAATCGATTCTCGTACTCCTCCATTGTAATTGATCTCTATTCTAGCTCAAAAAACTTACTAGCCTAAATGTCTTGGTAAATCATATGAGGAAATTTAACATTAAAATCTTTACAAAAATCAACCCAACCTATCACTCTTTCATATCTATATGAAAATAATGTCCACCAATGATATGTTCACCCTTAAGTAAAAATGTGACAAATGAAACCCTTTCATTATTAATGCATATCATAATATCAAATATTCACTCCACTCTAGCTAGATATAACTCTGCATCAGTTGATTTATAGTGCCTGAAAAATTCTCTGTCCCAAACTACGAACACGCTCTATTATGTTCTCTCTTTTGGGTTACTCATATTCTTGTCTTTTCACTACACTGTAACTATCTAAGCAAGTCCATCTATAGATTGCTCTAAAGTGGGTCTACTAAGCTCTCTATGTGCAAGTTATATCTCATGTTGTTGCACTGGCAAAGGCTACATCTGCTCAAAAATAAGGTTAGGCTATGTTTGAGGTCTAGTTTCAAGGGGATTGACTTAACTACCTACTCTAAGAGAGATCCCAGTTCAATCATAGGATTCGTGCAAGGTTGGCAACATGGACACATGATAAAAATTTATAAAATGCTTTAAAATGTCTCTAACATGCATGCATCATGTCATGGTCTGCAGAATCTAAAACCGCACTCTAATATCAAATTGAAAGGACCCGAACCCTCCTCGAGAATCGAGTCAAATCCTGTTATGATAGGGGACCAACATACACTTCACTCATTACATCTGCTCCAACGAGGCTACGTGCCTCAACAAAAATGTACACATGTACATAAATATACAAAATATAATAACTTATGCAGTTTGTGGCTCAGTGACAACCTAGGAAAAATATGGAGAAAATATAAAAAATGGTGAGCTTGTGGCTTAGTGAGTGGACATAATCTGTAAATGTTATATACTTTATATGTATTGTAAATAATAACTTCTAATAATAACTTAATAATAAATAATACTACACGTAATGCATACGTTTAAATCTATAATATAAAATTATCATCAAACTGGTTGCTAAATAATCAAGAATACTGTACTGAAAACATAACTGCATAAAACTCTGTGCAAAAGCTAAAAATCATAATAATACTAGAAATCTGAAAATCTGGAAGTGTAAGTTATCATTAAATATGTACTAAAACTAAATAAAGATAATATAATACTGAGAATATCATACATATATATATATATATGTATACCAAAAACTACACTAAACTTGTACCCAGGAAAAAGCTGGTTTAACCTAACGAAATAACTCACGCACACGCAGAGAAGGGAATTTGAGCTAGTTTAACCCGACAGAATGTTGCATCGCTCAGGCAGAGCAAACTAAACTGGTCTAACGCATGCACAAAACAACTACACTAAATGAGAGAGTACGCATCTGATGGTTCAAAAACTACTATATGTAATATCATAAAAACATAATTATTCTTAAATAAATATTTTTATACTGAACATAATCACATGCTATACTATAATAAATTCTAAACATATTTATGAATATACTAAATAGCATAAATATTTATCTATCTAAAATAAATCATAAATAAATATAATAATATGTAATTAAACCATAAATTATTATATTAAAAAATATAAAATATATATAATTATTTACTCACAAAAATGTGTTAATCCTGAACTAAATTGGGAATCTGAGGTCTACCAACTATTAGTACTCCTCTTTATCATAGGGTGTAAAAATACATTGTTGATACCAATATGTATAATAAAAACTAAAACAATAATATTTTAATTTCATAAAAAAGTTACCCACTGAGTTACTGGATATAAATTTAACTCTCCAAACTCAATCCTATAAAAAAAATTATTGTATTTTCATCCTTTTTTTTTCCTTTCTTTTCCTTCTCTCGATTTTTCTTTCTTTCTTTCTTCTTCCTTAATTCTTCTCTTTTGTTTCGTTGCAAAGAAATGAAGAATTTGCTTCATTATATAGTTCAAGTAGCCGCCCATCTGACCAATCCAATAATGCCACCGTTTATGCCACTAATCTTAGTAACATTTTCTTATCATTATTTAATTCTTTTCATTTGCTAATCATCTCCCAAGCATATTATTTCAATGCCAAGTGTCTTATATTAAAAGAAGTAAAGGTATGTGTATTATACCTCAAGTACGTTTATTGTCATGACCCAACCCAAATTTGGTATGATATTATCCGCTTTGACTCTAAGCCCGCACAGTTTTTTTTTTTACGTTTCACGCAAGTGTCATTCACTTAAAATGCATCTTGTCAATTAAAGTGTGGGTCACCCCTTATGAACCCAGTATCTCTCTCGTGCCTTGGTGAAGTGGGGTTTGACTAGAGTTTTACATACACCTCCCCTTAGGGACTCAGCATCTTCACTGAGATTTGCCCTACCACCACCCAAGTGGACACTGGGAGTGGCTCCAATACCATCTGTTATGATCCAACCAAGACCTGACAAGATATTATCCACTTTGGACTTAAGCCCGCATGGTTTTGTTTCTAAGCTTCACATAAGTGTCCTTCACCCAAAACACATCTTGCTAATTAAGTGTTGGGTCACCCCTTATAAATTCAGTATCTCTTCCGTGCCTTTGCGATATAAGATTTGTCTAAGGTACTATATACACCCCCCCCCCCTCTTAGGGACTCAGCGTCGTCGCTGAGGTTTGCCTCATCACCGCCCAAGAGGACACTTGGAGTGGCTCTGATACCATCTGTCATGACCTAACTCAGATCTGATAAGATATTGTCCATTTTGAGCTTAAGACCGCACGGTTTTATTTTTGGAATTTACATAAGTATCCTTTACCCAAAATACATCTTGCCAATTAAGATATGGGTTACCCCTTATAAACCAAACATCTTTCTATACCTTAACAATGTAAAATTTGCTTAAGGTGTTACATTTACATCTGTATCCCAGCCAGGCATTATTATCATGCAGAAATCAGAAGTAAATTCAATAGAATGCTTGCCCCATCAATATTAAATGTCAACGTTGGAAAGGCATTCCTAATGAGCTTACCATAGCGGAGATCATATGCCCCACTTAATCCTCACAAACAATTCCAGTTATATCTTTCTCGAAAATACATAACCATCTCTTCTCTCACTCTTCCATATAAATCTGGGCTAAGCAAAGTCTGTAAAGCTCCTGAGTCAATGCAAATCCCACCCCTAAGTAAGGCCGGGCTTATTCGAAGTAGTTTCCCAGCTACACTGATATCCACCAGGTTCACTTGATATGTATGTATATTTGGCATCATCTGAACTGTTTGTATTCTTCATTGGGAATATCCCATTATTCATGCATCATCACCAAAGTGCAAAGCTGTTTAGTCTTCATATGGTGCAATATATGATGGCAGACAGTAGACAAAAAGGCCATTAGTCTAAGAGTCTAGTTGCATCAAGATTAACTTCATGCCTTTTCTTAGATCCAACATTACAGCCATAACATTGTTTGGTCCTCATTTTGAACCAAAATTTATATGTTTGTTATCCACCCCACAACTAAATACTACATTGAGTTGTTGCATAGTTCTAGTGTCAGTAAAAAATGCAAGTGTATCAGTTGCAACCCATCCATCAACAATAGTAGAGCTACTACTGCCACCATTCTTATTCCAATAGATACAAGATCTATTCTGGGATATTCTGGGAACACAAAGAGAGTCTTCACTAGGTAATAACAAAATGATGATGAGTTACCAAATTCAAAGTTTCCTCCTCTTACTTTAAAACATTGTGTACAGCCCGCACATTGAACCCGTGTATCATCGGCACCAATATCAATCATCAAGTAGGGAGAAAATTGATATGAGCCAATTAACACCTATGCTACATAGAAATTACTCAAAACACAAAAAAACATAAGGTAGGAGCGCATCAGAACTCAGCTCTTTCAACTGTTTTGTTGAGTTTTTTGTGACCGCTGATTTCATGGAATTGAAGTTGAAGAGTGTGAGAAATGTAAAGAGAATATATTTCACTATAAATATAAACTGTACAATGGAGCCTTTATATAGGCTGTAACCTTATTACAAAATAGAAAAATAACATACATAAGGAAATAATATTTTACATTAATAACATGTATATATGGTAGGAGAGTATAAATGAATTATTTCAAAATCATTCCAGAATTATTCCTTAATACCCCCCCCCCAAACTCAAGATGGCGCAGTAGAAGCAAGTTTGAGTTTAGAAACTTGAGCATGAAAATGGCGCGGAAGTAGAGATTTGGGAAAGATATCAGCAGGTTACTCCTCAGATGAGATGGAGTGGAGTATGATAGTGCCTTGAGAAACGTGTTGCCGAACAAAGTGACAATCTGTTTCAATATGTTTAGTCCACTCATGAAATACATCATTGTGGGCAATTTGAATAGCACTTTGATTGTCACAATAAAGAGGTGTAGCTCTAATTTGAGAAATACCCATATCTTCAAGAAGCCAGTGGAGCCAAATAATTTCTTGGGTAGTATCTGCAAGAGCACAATATTCAGCGTCAGTACTCAAGCGAGCAATGGCTGTCTGTTTCTTACTTTTCTATGAAAGAAGAGAATCACCCAAGAAAAGATAAAATCCAGTAGTTGATCGTCGATCCAATCCGCATTAGCATAAGCTCGTAACACAAAAAAAGAGTAAGCCAAAAAATAGAGACCGTAAAAAAGTGTACCTTTGAGATAACGTAGGATATGAAGAACTGCTGCATAATGAGAGGAACAAAGGGCGGCCATAAACTGACTGACAACATGAACAGCATGAGTAATGTCTGGGTGGGTAACTGTAAGGCAAACCAAACTACCAAGCAATTGACGATATAGGGTAGCATCATTAAGAATAGTACCATCAAAGGATAGGAGTTTGGCATTAGGCTCTAAAGGAGTGGAGACAGTCTTACTGTCTATCAACCCAGCTTTAGCAAGTAGATCAGATGCATATTTAGCCTGAGAAAGATAATACCCAGTAGAGTCAAATAGTACTTTAAGGCCAAGAAAATAACTAAGGTTGCCAAGATCTTTCATCTCAAAGTGTTGCTGAAGAAAGTTCTTAAGAGTGGAAATACCAAGAAGATCATCACCTGTGATAATCATATCATCAACATAGATAAGAAGGAGAACACAACCTTGTGCTATCTTGCGGACAAAAAGAGCTAAGTCATAGGGATTAGATTGAAAACTATGTTGAAGAATAGTCTCACTAAACTTTACAAATCATGCACGAGGAGCTTGTTTAAGACCATACAAAGCACGATAAAGTTTACAGACTTTGCCTGAAGGATGTAGATAACCGGGAGAAGGCTTCATATACACTTCTTCAGTGAGATCACCATTGAGGAAAGCATTTTTGACATTCATCTGAAATAATGTCCAACCACGAACTGCAGCAACAGCTAATAAACTTCAAACAGAAGTAAGTCTAGCAACTAGGGCAAAAGTTTCTTTATAATCTATTCCATGTTCTTGGGTAAATCCTTTAGCAACAAGGCGAGCTTTATAATGCTCAATAGATCCATTATATTTGGTCTTGATCTTGTACACCCATTTGCATTCAATGGCAGTTTTATTAGATAAAAGAGTAACAAAATCCCAAGTATGCAACTTCTCAAAGGCCTACAATTCTTTTGTCATTGCTTGCTGCCAAACAGGATTAAAACTAGCCTCGAAATATGATTGAGGCTCATATAAAGAAAAGGTAGTAGAGAAACAATGATAATCACCGAGTTTAACAGAAAGTTCTCTTACCCGAGATGAACGACAAATAAAGGGAGTAGAGGAGGCCTCAGGAATATTGAGAGCAGATCTTTCAGACAAGGTAAGAAGCTTAGAAGCAAGCGTCATTTCAGCAGATTCACCTGTATGAAACTCAGAAGAAATATCTGTAGGTAAAGTATCGGGAAAAAGATCAACAGAATTATCTATAAAAAATTGTAACATAAGAGGAGACACAGATTTAAAGTTAGATACAGATAAAAACATCGTAAACTCAAGAAAGACTACATTACGAGAAACACGAAGACAGTTAGATATAGGATCTCAGCACCTATAACCTTTATGTTCTATCCTGTACCTAAGAAGCAACATAATCGAGTACGTGGCTCGAGTTTAGTGTGCTCATGTTTTTGAAGTAGGACAAAATAAACACAATCAAATACTTTGAGGAGTTTGTAATTTGGTGGAGTTCCATAAAGACGCTCATAAGGTGACTTGTTCTCTATAACAGAAGAAGGAATACGATTAATGGTAAAGACAGCGGTTAAAGCAACTTCTCTCCAAAAATGTTCAGGACAAGAGGAAGAGATAAGAAGAGTACGAGTAGTATCTAAACTGTGTCTGTGTTTACGTTCAGCTCTCCCATTTTGCTGAGATGTACTAACACAAGACCTTTGACATATAGTACTGTGTTACTGTAATAGATTTAGAAAATCAGAATCTCTATACTCCATAGCATTATCAGTGCGGAAAACCTTAATAGGACATAAGAACTGAGTTTTAACCATCTGAGCAAAATTTCGGTAAATTTTAGTAAATTCAGATCGTTGTTTCATAAGGAACAACCAAGTATACCGAGAATAATCATCAACGAAGATCATAAAATATTTGGATCCTCCTATTGTGGGATTTGGAGAAGGACCTCATATATCAGAATGTACAAGATCAAATGGAGTTTAAGAGACAGCAGTACTATTATTAAAAGGTAAGGCTGGTTGTTTAGCTAAAGGACATGTAAGATAATCATCTTTATTATCGGAAACAATACCTAAATGACCACTAGATACTAGAGATCGGATGCGCTTGACTGACCCATAACCCAAACAAGAGTACCAAAGATGTAATGAAGGCACTGAAGAGGTAGATGCTGCAGACGAAGGATATAGAAATAATAGATCTAAAGAAATAAGTTTATATAGACGTCCAACTTTGCAGCCTATTCCAAGCGTCCGACCGGTCTTTGGATCCTGCACACAACAACCAGAAGCAGTAAACAAGACATTAAGACCAAGTTCGCATAATTAACCAACAAACAAAAGGTTTAATGTAAGGTTAGGAATAAAAAAGTGTCAGATACAGAGAGATTATGACAAGACACTTGACCAACATAGTTAACTTTCATGAGAGAACCATTAGCAGTTTGAATAGATGGTAAATAGGAATTAAGAGTTTTAGAGGAGAAAATTGTAAGATCAGAAGTTATGTGATTACAACATGCAGAGTTAAAGTACTAAGAAGATTTACCTGAAAGATCAGAAAAAGGTAGAAATTAAGGGTTTACCAGAATTAGAAAGGAGTAGACGAAGTAAAGATTCAAGGTTATTAGAGGGAACAATTCATGCTATCCTATGCAAAAGTAACAGTAAGTCTTGTAAAAGCAGCACTTTGAGATAGTCCAGATATGTGGCATGGCCTAGATAGAGCAGAACTAACAGAATAATACTAAAAAGTACCACACTTATCCATAAGTTCCAAAACCTTCATTCCTTTTTTCTTTTTTTTTAAAAAATTAATGACAATTTAGTCCCTAAACTTACATTAATTAAAAGTTGACCCTCAAACTTTTAATAATAACAAATTGACCCCTTAAATTTGAATATTTACAAATTGACCCTATAAAATAATATAATTTCAAAACTGCCCTTGAACTTTTTAAAAATTATTATAATTGCAAAATAGCCCTGAAACTATTGAAAATTTCAAAAATGCCTCAAAGGCATGAAAATTACGATCTGACCTTGAAATATTGAAAAGTTTACAAACAGATCCCTAACAGAAAACAGTGAACTTCAGGTGGCGCGTCCGGCTTACTCTGATCTCCAATTGATGTAAACTCGGCGTTGTTTGAATGGCCGGTGAATGGGGATTCTTTCGGTCTAGGCGGTGTCGGTCACGTCGTCGTAAAATGGCTAGGATCTAAAGTGAAAGTGACCGGCGGCGGTGGCGTTCAGGCGGCGCGTCTGACGGTTTCAGACCTCGGATGTGAGCGTCATCGACGGCGTTGAAACGGCCGTTGACTGAGGATTATTTTGGTGTGGGTGGTGTTGGTCATGTCGCCATAGAACGGCCAGGATCTGAAGTGACAGTGGCCTGCAGCAGTGCTATTCTGGAGGCGCGTCCGACGGTTTTCGGCCTCGGATTGGCGTGTTGTCGACGGTGTTGAAACAGTCGAAGGATTCTGAATAATCTGAGATGGGCGGTGGCTAAGACGGCAAGATTTCAACATTTTCTAGTGACTTTTCGAAAAACTCTGGTGGATTCCATCAGGTTTTGAAATTTTTTTGACAAATCTCTAATTAAACAAAATGACAGTAAAAAAATCAAAACTCTGATATCATGTGATAAATGTAAAAAGAATATATTTCATTGTAAATATAAATTATACAATGGAGCTTTTATATAGGCTGTAACCTTATTATAAAATAAAAAAATAACATACATAAAGAAATAATATTTTACATTAATAACATATATATATGGTAGAAGAATATAAATGAATTATTCCAAAATCATTTTAGAATTATTCTAAAATTATTCTTTAGAGCACGAGCTTTAATAATTTCACCAAGTTACCAAGTTACCTTTCTTGTAGTGTAAGATTTTTAGGAACGAGAGGCGATTCAATGGAGTCTATTCAGATGAGGCTGATGCTGAAACCATGAATTCCAGAAACCAAGCATCATATAGTTGCTGAAGAAATGTTTCATGATGAAAAGTAAGTTTGCAATCAACCTACATTTATTGGACTAGTTTTCATTTACAAAAAGCAATAACACTATTCGTCAACATGGCTTATTCACCTGTACCATCTATATCATTCTTGAAAATGGTAAAGACCAAGTGAAATTGAATTGACAACCAGCACTGTTTTGGCCTTTTGACCAATCAAAAATGCTGATAAAACTCGATGGCTAAACTCACCAACCACAGATTGATCAGCATTCAAAGTAATCAACAAAATTTGAATGAAGGGAACAACCATATCAATTAAATATAGAAGAAAAGAATCTGGGAGAGAATTTATGAACAACTGGAAAAGTACTCCATCAATTTATTGAAGTAGCTTAATAGGAAAGCTTATTCTACTACTGATTCCATTACAAGCCACTAAGGCAACATGCCTATGGCACCAGAAAGCAATGAACAAAACAGAAAACAAACACAGATAGAGTAATAAATGGTCATTACCCCAGGAAACACTTAATAGACTCACAAGCTGTCTCAATAAATATAACTCGATGCATGATTTTTTCACTTCCACGCTGTTGTGCCCTTGTACTTTCCTGCAGCCTCCCTACTATCAACAGTCTATTCATACTCTTCTCTTTTAGGCCCTGTTGTGATTGGCACAGTCAGTCGGGAATATGGAGTACTAGTGGCGACTGAAGTAGGCTTGGTAGCTTCCTTCAAGTACTCCATATCATTTGTTGGTTTGGAAAGCGAGATATCTGGTGGTGCAGCCCATCCTGCACGGCTTGGCCTAGCCCATCCACCAGTGGTGATCATAGTTGGTTCCATCCTGTTATGATTGTTGTGAGAGTGGTCATCATAATCCCCATTCCGGATACTATTATCACTTGGCTTGTTCCATCCGTTGCTGCTCTTATTGCTGGGATCACCATAACCAGTACTGCTATGCCCATGATGGCACGAGGAATTAGGAGTCCGGTGCCAGTACGAAGGACTCAGAAAACCAAACCTCTTTGGTTGAATAACTTCAGTTTTCACCTTCGTAAGGAACATTTCAACCTTACGCGGGCGGTCATGAACTGGACTTGAAGACTTGTGCGATTTATCCTCAACATGTCCATGATCTTTCAGCGGCTCAACCTTCGTATGATAGCTATGTTGATGTGCATTGACAAAAGGTGAATGAACATGCTCCTGCACAGTGGTTTCAGTTTTCACAACATAGGATTCTGTACCATAGTTTGGTTTGTAAGAAACAATTGGATGTTTCTTCCCCTCGGCATCCACAATGACTAGCTTGCAGACATTATCAGAAGCATAGCTTGTTTTGCTCCAATTATCTGTCTTGGGAGCTAAACCATTGTGTGTAGAGTCGCCTCTATACGCGTAGCCATAATCACCCATTGCTTAGCCTAGTGTAGTAGAGCTGAAATTTTTCTGCCCTATGTAATGAACTCTAGGACTTCTTTCTTGCCTTTCAGAAATGCTAAACTTCTCCTTATATAGAGCTATTAGGTCCCATTTTGCTTCAATGAAATGAAAGAAGATTCAAAGGCATTGCAATTCTAGTCATATCCTGCCTTTGGTTGCATTAATTTTGAGATTCCCTTTCATATTATGGAAAAAATTAACAGAATGAAACACATTCTGGTTCAGCCATCGATTTAGACTTTCACAGCCCTCCATCCAAGAATTTTTTGTGTCATTTTTAGGATTGTAAACTCCCATTCTATATTCTGAATTGAACATAATCTTTTACAGATTACCAACAGGTAATCAGAGCTTTTGTAGAAGAATAAAAACATCGTCATGACAGAATTTCAGCAGTACCTGTGAGGCTACATCAACAAGTTAGCTATTCTCCCCTCACGTCATTGTATGTAGTCGTGATCACTTGACTACAAATTCATCTAGCCCAGATTCATATGAGATTATATTCCACCTTTTGGCCATACGTACATTTCTCTCCAAGTCAACCATTAAATAAAAGTCTGAAGAATCATATTCTTCATGGACAGTGACCTCCATTACCCAAATCTGAATTCCCTCTATCCTATTTGGCACATAATAAAATCATGTTCCTCATTTCGTTGAATTTGTCAAACCTTCTTATTATACTCATTTCGTTGACTTTGTTAAATCTTCTAAATACGAACAAAGAGTGCTTCTGAATTCCCTCTATACAGTTTTTCACGTAATGAAATCGTGTTCACAGAATTTGTCAATATTTCTAATTTCTAAATGTGAAGAGTGCTTATAGCAAAAAATTCTTCTAAATACATGTAACCCTGTCACAGTATTTTTTAGATTCATAATCCAAAATGCTGCTACACCTTGAAAAACCAATAGGGTATTTAAATTCATCTTGTCACACCCCAATCTGAAATAAGTCAAAAGAGTAATGCACATTTAACAAAGCTACTATGAAAACTTAAAATTGATACTTGATAAATAATTAAGAAATTAACCTTAGTCATAATAATTCTCAAAGTGAAAAAATAACGGAAATAAGCTACTTAAAAATAAAATGACACTTTAACAAAACATCTACGAACTCAACATCCTAACGACTCATAAGAAACTAAGGGATCGCAAAAAACCTTATTAAATTCACTACGCGTATAAATCTTCAATCATCTGGTGATCACAACAAACTATAATAAGTATAAAACTTGGTAAGTAATAATTTTTCATATGTCAAAATAAATACTTATATATAATGCAAGTGCATGACGTATCATGATCAAATAAATAATTTCAAAATCCTAAAACATTTATCATACTATAACTTTTAAAAACTTTTCAACAAACACTAGATTTAGGAATCTCCTCACTCAACTATCATTAAGTAGGGTTTTCAGATATTGCAAAATAAGCCAATGTCACACGTCAATGACAAATTGTATGAAAGGTGGTACAAATGAGGCTAATAATTTCACACATATAAAATACTTAGACCCGAATGTAAGAGCTGGACCCTCACTCTAATCATTGGTAAATCCTCTCGATGCACAAGTACATCAACATATGAATGTGAAGACTAAAAAATCTTGATGGTACCTATAAGATGCCTCTCGATATATAATAACAAAAATAACACAGGTCACATTTTCAATCCCAAAGGAAATGCCACATATAACAGAAAACTCTAGAACAAATAAAGGGTGCTTATTAAGCAAAACTTATGTTTAGCTCTCCTAGAAAACAAACTTATATCATAGGCAAATTTTCTCTTCAAAACAAACTTGTTATTCAAATAAGATTTTATGTATGTTCATGCTTAAAACATATACAAAATATCATATGCACAAACAATAATATGTTTATTGTGATCCTAGTAAAAGTCTAGTATATTTACCTCTTACCAATCACAACAAAATCTCAAGCTCCTTAACATAGTATTGAAAATAAATTCACTGATGAATATCATTACAAAACCAAAAGCTTAAATAACTTTTTATGCCCTATGCATGATACTTAACTACAAGAAATCTTATTATTTACGACCAATTATTTTGCGCCAACGAAGATTGGTTGTTAAACGGTACAATTTGCGACTGCATTAACTTGTGACTGCAATTGACAAATTTTTGGTTGTCTCATGAAATATAGTAACACGAATTATATGATGGGAGAGAAACTATTATGGCAACTTTTTTACCTATAACCTAGCATTTAATGTTATTTTTTTAGCTCCCTTTCTTAAGAATACATTTGTTTGGGTTTGTAAGAAATTAAAACGATTTTCAATTCAGGTCTATTACAATTGAGTAGCTAGTTAAAACTTTAGATTTTTCTTTTGATTCTAATCCATTGCTTACTTATGTTTCATTTTAAAGGTTTAGTTCAAATATCTGGTGGATGGTATACTTAAAATATTGGTTTCCTTGGAGAAAATTCAAAGCAGAGATAAGGTTTGTCATAATTAATTTTAAATCCTTTTCTCTTTTTGTGTTTGTGTTTTATTTAGTATGATATATTTTATTTTTAGTTTTGATGATTGTCGATCAATCAATATTATGCTTGCTTACTCTTATTTTTATGCTTAATATACAAAAATATTAGAATTTGGACAATTACTCTTTATTTTTATTATTTTTATGTAAATAGCTTAATAAAACTTTTTCTTTCCCTTCTTATTCTTATAATTTAGTTATGAATTAATTGAATGAAAAGAATTTAAATGCTTCAAATATTGAATAATAGAGTAATAAGTAAAGGTAATGTTATGTTATAATTGTTAAAATGTGTTCAACAAAATTTATTTTATGTATTAATATACAAACCAATTAATTGTTACATAGTAGTGTAAAACTAAATTTTACCTTTTATCTTGAACAACATTACTAGAAAGCTACAGATGGATAAAAGTTAGATATGACTTTCAAACCATTTGCGTAAGCAATATGTGGATGAAGTTAAGGAATTTTTTAAATTGCCTATAAATCATGTGAATAGAAATGGGGAAACTTAGTGTCCATGTCGAAATTGTCAAAATATAGAGTTTAAATCATTAGATAATGTCGAAAGACATTTATATAGATATGGTATATCATACAGTTACCAAAGATGGGTATTCCATGGTGAAAAATTTAACTTTTTTAATTATATTCCAACTCTAAAAATTGATATGCTGCCTTGATCTTTCTTTGTCTCGAACCTCATACCCCTACAGTAAGGGGTGGCTTTTGTAAATGGTGGCTCAAATGATACTTCTCATATTGAAGAGTTAGAAGATGATGATTTGCTATAAATATTAAGTGATATAAGGGAGCTGTGCAAATAGATAGTGATTAAGAGAAGGTAAGTGGGAATGGTGATGCTGATGTTTATATGAAAGATGTAGACAGATTTGTTAAATTATTAGTTAAAGCTCAAAAGAAATTATATCTTAGTTGCAAGACATTTTCATCTTTAATATTCTTAGTGAAACTAATGCACGTTAAGGTATTGAATAATTGGACTAATAACTCTTTTTATATGTTGTTGCAATTATTAAAGAAAGCTTTTCCAGAAAGCGCTAATATTCCAGCATCTTATTATGATGCTAAAAAGAAGTGGCGTGATTTGGGATTGGGGTATGAAACAATCGATGCATGTAAGTATGATTGTGCTTTATTTTGGAAATAACAAATGATTGTCCAGAATGTGGTGAGCCAAGATATAAATATGATGATGGAAAAGATAAAAAGATTCCTCATAATATCTTACGTTATTTCCCTCTGAAACTAAGGTTAAGGAGATCTTTTTTTTTTTTGTCAAAGCACACTGTTATTGATATGTAGTGGCATAAAGAGAAATGTGTTGACACATTTAGGGTATTGAGACATCCGGCTGATGCTGAAGGATGGAAAGACTTTGATAATAAATATCCAAGGTTTACTCAAGAACCTAGGAATATTAAGCTAGAAATTGCCACTGATGGATTTAATCCATTTGGAAATATGAATAACTCATATAGTATGTGGCCAGTAATGTTTTTTCCTTATAATCTCCCTCATTAGAAATGTATGAAATAACCTTTTCTCATGATGTCATTACTTATTCTAGGACTTAAAGCACTTGAAAATGATATTGATGTATATTTGTATCCTTTAATTGAAGAGTTGAAAGAGTTATGGAATATAGATGTCAAAACTTATAATGTCTCAATAGGATAATATTTTCACATGTATGCAGTCGTGTTGTAAACTATAAATGATTTTCCTACGTATAGAGACTTATCTAGTTGGAGAACTAAAGGATATAAGGTCATCGTTGTTTTTTACCTATTGAACATAGATGGCGAAGAAGTAAACTACATGAAAGTAATATGGAATATGATCCACCACCTAGAATGTTTATAGGAGAGGACATTTTGCACCAATTGCAGCGGGTTCAATGTACTCAATTTGGCAAGAATGAAAACAACTTGAATAGGAAACTAAATAGGAAATGCTCTCCTAATAAGCATAATTGAACAAAAAGAATTTTTTTTTTTTTAGCTACCTTATTGGTCAAGTTTGAAAATAAGACATAAACTTGATGTTATGCACATAAAGAAAAATATATGTGACAATGTTTTGGGCACAATATTAAATATAAAGGGAAATACTAAATACACTGATAAGGCTAGCCTAAATTTAGAAGATGTGAAGATTATGAAGGAATTACATTTACAACTTAGTGAAAATAGATATATTAAACCTCAATCATGTTATACTTTAACTACTTATGAAAGAAAAAAATTCTGTAAGTTTCTAAAATCATTGAAATTTTTTTATGGTTTTGCGACGAATATTAGTGGATGTGTTAACACAAATGATGAGAAAATATTAGGGTTAAAAATCCATGATTGTTATATTTTGTTGCAGAGACTTCTTCCAGTTGAAATTTGGGCTTTTTCTTACAAGGTTGTATATAATGCGTTGATGCATGGAGCTGTGTAAATGTTTTGAAGATTTATGTGCAAGGACATTGCATGTTAGAGATTTAGAAACACTAGAATAGAGTATTGTCTTAATTCTTTGTAAGCTTGAGAGGATCTTTCAGCCACCATTTTTTGATGCCATAGTTCATTGAGCTATTCATTAGCCTCATGAAGCCAAACTTGTTGGTCCATTAGATTACAGTTGGATGTACCCTATTGAAAGGTACTAAAAATAATTTACTATAATTACTTATACAAGTATATGTTCTTATATATATATATATATATATAGTAATTGATCAATACCTTTTATTCTAATTATTATAGAAGTTTGGGCACAATGAAGCGGTTTGTTAAAAATAAAGATCACCCTAAAGGTTCAATTGTTAAGGCTTATATTGTAAATGAATCTAACATTTTGTTCGTTGTATTTTCATAACATTGAAACAAAGTTTAATCAATGAGATTGTACTAATGATGGGTTTTATGGAGGGCAAAATATAAGTAGGTTATTGGTTTTTTCTCAAAAGGCCACCCATTTGGGGGGGAAAATTGCATAGATTTATCTCAAGAAGAGCTTGAAACTGGACAATGGTAGGTCTTGAATAATTGTGAAGAGTTGCAACCATTCTTGAAGTAAGTTTGTGGATAAGTTATATATTTGTTTGATCTTTACTCTTACTTATTATTACTTATACTTGAGAACATATGCAGTGAACATATGAACTAACTACAAATGGAAAGCGAAGCTAATTTATTACAAATGCAACAAAAGCACTTTCCTAAGTGGTGTAAAGAATGTGTAAGTATGTAGTTTTATGTTATGTAATCCTAAGTTAAGGAAATAATGAGTTTTCTTTCAGGTTAATATTTAAATATGTAATTTTTTTTCCTTAACTCAGATGATATCTTTGCATCATCAAAAGTCACTTACAATTACTAATGAACTTGTGGACCCGATGTCTATGTTAAGTCATACACCAGTTATGATGTTAATGGAGTTCGGTTTCACACATACAACCATGATAATCAATTGACTACCCAAAATAATAGAATTATTTTCAATGGGGAGAATGACAATGAGCAAGTTAAATTTTATGGGATTTTGATTGATGTTCTTGAGTTGCAATATATATTTCAACATTAAGTTATCTTGTTTAAGTGTAAATAGTTTGACACAAATAGAAATATATGAAAGATTCAAAAAGATCATAATTTACATGCATAAATGTGGCCAATACGTGGTATAAGAATTATCCTTTTATCCTTATAACTCAAGAAGAACAAGTTTTTTATGTAAATGATCTCAAATTTGGTTCTAATTAGAAAGAGGCAAAAAAATCAAAGCATAGGCGTATATGGGATGTTCTTAAGGTTAAAGGGTTTCAGATGGAAGAAGATGCAGAATAAGACATTAATAATGCTATAATTGTTCATCCTATTGACAAAGAAGACATTGAGATAGAATAATTCCACAGACAAGAGGTAGAGTCAACTATTTTAGACACAAATTTTGTGTATTCCTAAGGAATAATGTCAAAACATGTTACATCTGAATTTATAGATGATGACACAGAAGAAGATGAAACATTAAATGAGTATAATGATGATAAATCAAATTTAAGTACTGATGATGACACTGATATAGATTATTAGCTATCTTTTCATAAGTTTCGGTAAGCATTTCAGTTGAATAAATTAAATACTTCAAGTATCCAATTGGTTTTATCATTTGTCTTAAAATTCATTATATTGTTGTATTGTGTATACAGATTGCATGGCTCCTGGGTGGTCTCATACTATCAACAATTATGTTCCTCCATCTTCCCACTTGATTACAGAAGGTAGAATTATTTCCAAATGAGAGATAATTATGTTAATATAAACTTATTTCTTGTTCAATTATATCATAAAAACTAATTATGCTATTTTTTATAATACATGTGGTTCTATAGCTATAAGAAAGGGTCGTGACCCATCTCGAGGAGTTGGGTTAGGTCATCTCTTACAATCTGGAGATAGGTTGTGTATATTATTCACAGAAGAAGTAGGGAAGCCTACATATGCTTATGCTAATATGTTTGCTAATGAGATTGGTGTTGCAGTGTGATTGTTTGCTCCTATATAATATAAGAGTTGGAATATGATTCCTGAAACAGAAAAAAAAAACCTATATTTGATAGATTACTAGTAAGTGAAATTTATTACATTCTTATTTTTTTCTCATAAATTATTATAAAAATAATTTGATATGTTTAAGTTATCTTGATTTTCATTATATATATATATATATATATATATTAAAGAGTGTTTGAATGTAATATTAGCATTAACACTCATGATAAATACTAACTTAGTTTTGTACTATTCTTTTCAAACAAAATTTGAAGTTGACTTCTTAGTGCCATATATATTTAAATATGTGAATTGTTCTATGGCACAAAGATATTCATATCATAGATATTATTTTCATAAGCATTTCAAAAAGTTTACAATAACAACTCAAGCACGTAAGCATCCATATAAAAAGATATCTGAAGAAGACTGTGAATGGTTATGCACACTTTTTGAGAGTGAAAGGTACAAGGTAAATTTTAATTTTAATCTTATCAATATGTATGCATAATATTCTATTATTTGATTATTTTTCCTTTATTTATTGAAGGAAAAAGCCAAAAAGAATGTTGCCAACCGAAAAAAACTCAAGTACAATCATCGGGCAGGATCATTATCTTTTCTTGGCCATCAAGAAAAAAAGGTATGTTTAAGATTACATTTACTTTATAATTATTAATGTTTAGCAATTATTTTTTAATCCATATTCAAATTTTTAATTTATACTAGTGTATTAGAGGTATTAATTTAGAATGATATTATTAAAACGGATATAAGAATTAGTATAACACACTTATATTTTAGCCATAAAGTAGAATGCATGAAAGCTAAGTTATTTTACCAAGATATCCCATTTCCTAGCCTTTACAATGATTGAATAACAATAATAATAATATTTATAAATTTTAACTAGAGTATATATATTTTTTTATTCAAAACTTGTACATATGCTTTAGATATAATTAAGCATAATGCTGAATACAATACACATAATTTTGGTCCACTGACATTTCAATATACTATTATTACCATTGACATGTTATCTTATAATATTTTACTTCTCAAAAGAATTTGGAGGTTTAATGTCTAAGTGTGGATTTGAAAGAAAAGAGAAGAAGATAGTTAAGTGTTGATTAGAATTTTGCTTCAAGGGTATACTTTATATTCACTACTACAAAATTGGTCTTCACTGATGCTAACTTAGTGTCAATGAAGGGTTTCACTGACACTGTTTTATAGTGTTAGTGTTGCTCAAGCCAGAAAATTACTGACACCATTTATTGTGTCAATGAATCTCTGATACCATGGTATTAATGAATCCCTAATACCATAGTATCAGTGAATCTCTAACTACATGGTATCAGTGAATCTCTGACACCATAATATCAGAGATTTACTAATACTATGGTGTCAGCAATTTACTGATACTACAATATTATAGATTCTATAACACCATAGTATTAGAGAATCACTGACACTATAGTATCAAAAAATTATTGATACCATTGTGTCAATAATATTTACTGTTTATTTATGGTAATTTAATTAATTAGCATTTCAATAATTTAAAATTATAATTATTGAACTAGAATATTTAATATATCTTTAAACTTGAATGTACTTCATATTTATATATATTTCAAATTGTTAAGTATTATGAAACATTATCTTACAACTATAATGGAAATATCCCAAAAGTGCATTCAACTTAGTTTTATAAATATTACAAACATTCAAAACTTAGTCCAAAAGATCCTAGTGTTTGAAGGTTAGTTAAACACAGTCACCACGTAAATTTGCACAAAACAACAATCCATCAAATTAGTTGAAGCAATCCACCCATAACTTAGCAACCATTGAGCAAAATAATCTACGATCACCTCTGTCAAAGTAGACAGAAATACATAAGTAAATATATAAAAAGCTTGAACAATATACTTGACTTATAAGAAATTGCAATGACAGTACAAGAATAAAATCACATTCAAACTAGGTTAGAGAACAAAAGCAAGATATGGTTAGTTGTTGCATTAGATAGCATAAAAGCTTAGATAAGATAGAAATGCTAAAAAGTGCTTATATATAACAAAGAAAGGCAAAGTATTTATGTAATATATTTATCAGGAAATACATAAAACAGCCCTATATTAGTCCAGAAATAGCCTCATTTTAATCCCATAACAACCCTAAAATAACCTTAAAACAACAATAAAAAAAAAACACCCAAAAGGCAGCCCAAAAAATAGCTTCTATTTCAGCCTCCATTTCAACCCCAAGACAGTCCCAAAACAACCATAAGATAGCCTTTAAAATAGGCCAATATGAGTCCCTAAAATAGCCACTATTTTAGTACTCAAAATAGCCTCAAAACACCACTAACAACAGCCCTATTTTAGCCTCAAAACACCAACAACGTCCTCAAAATTTTATGATATCAAAATAATTTTTAAGTGTAAATGGTGAACGGAGAACTTTACCTATTTTTTATGATTTGTGATTAAGCCTGAAACATATATTGCCCAGTCATCACGTATCACTGTAATGTCATATTGAGTGTAATCATCAATTCCCTTAAAGTTTAAATATGAAAAAAAAATTTGTTAATAGTGTATAAACTAATATTAGAAATTTTAATCAACGTTATATTAGATACATACATTATTCTTCAGTACATTAACATCCCCAATTATTCCTTTCATATACTTTATGACAAAGTATCCACACTCAAATGAATTAGGTTGCAAATGGCACTACGAACAATTGAAACTATTTGTTATTTCAATCGAAATTATAAGTGAAATATAAATCATAAGTTAACATGTAATTGTAAAAATAGGTATTAAAAAAGCACATAATAAGTAAGAAATATTTACATTTACCTTGACATTGATCCATTGACGAATAACTTTTTTAGATATTTTTTGTGTAAAATAAATTTTAACCCCCCTAAAAGAAATAAATAGCAAGTCATATTAAATTTAAAATAAATTGAAAATACATAACTTAAAACAAAAGTAATGAATCGTAACTGATTGACAATATCTTCTAAATCTTCACAAGGTTTATTCCCCAATGGGTCAAGGTAAAACGTAGCTGATATCAATAAATCAATGGCAACTAATGCCCAATGGTTGCTACAAGCAATAAAAAATGTGTAAATTTAAGAACTTATAACTAGGTGGAAAGTATTATAATTACATCAATTGAAAGAATTTCATACCTAAGATTATATGCGATAAGTGTAACTTGCCCTGGTTGTGACAATGCCAAATTCTCAGTAATCTACCGAGACCAATCAATACGTGTTCTGATATTGGATAGATAACCTAATGCAAACACTTTTGTAGTAATGCAAAAGTACACTAGAAAGTCATGTCCTTCATTCTCCATGAAATGGTAAAGGTACCTAACAATGCCAAATTCTCAAAATAAGTTAAGTTCCGAAATCATCTATGGCTAATTTAACCTTGATAACCTAAGTGAACAAATATTTAATGCAAAAAAGGTCTACAATTATATTAACTGATATATAGATATAAACACAAGAGAGAGATGCCATGCATAAAATTTCTAGTCATAATATGACCAAACAGTATAGTAAATGCAATTCCAACAAATGTTGTTGCAACAGTTGATGAGTACTTCTTCAAAATTGTATCTACAAGCATCAGGCAAAACTTAAACAATGATGTAACTTTATTAAATGTCAACGAAATAATAATGTGACAATAGAACTAATGGTACATCAGGTAAGGAATGCTTCCCTAGGTAATAGTTAATAACAATCTTGGCAAGCCATAAGTAATTTTTTAACATTTTTTGTAGAATAAAAGATCAGTTCGAATATTTTCACAAAATAGACAAAAACAACATAGCTAAAAAAAAAACCATGAATGACACTTACAACATTTTAGCAGTTTACAACCTTCAATTTTCTAATTTCTGACCCTACGACACTTTTTTAGAAATTTATTAAGCATAGCAGTACAACTGACAAAAGGAACCATTTGTGAAGTAATTTATTATAACCACGAATAATTCATAGTAAGATATTTCTTAGAAAGCACATCAATTAACATAAATAAACAGAATTAATATCTAATAAAATAGTCTTAAGAAACAAATTGAATAACAATTAAAGTCAGGATTGACTAAACTTTTCACAACTAGTATTTTAGCAAACTTCAATACCAAATATCTATTAAAGGAACTTACATTCATTCTGCTTCTTCCTGAGGAAGCAAAGGCTACCCAATATCTCCAGTTTCCTACAGTAAAAAGAAAAATAACTTACTTCACTTTACTAGTACTTACACCATGGTAAGAACAACTAGCACACAACTGAGGAACAAAATCTTAAATTGTGAAAGACAGAATTGCAATATGTAAAGATGAAATAACATCATTACATCAACACTTTGCTTCGTTACTGCATTGCCAGCATAAACTTACAAGACAGAACATAATCATATCCCAAAGAGAATTTAAGAAATGCAAGGTTGAATAAATGAAAACCTTGTAGTTATAAACTCTAGTATTTCTAGAATATGCGTTATAAAATCTAACTTAAACTTCAGTGCAAAATCCCAATAGCAAAACAAAAAATAATAATAATAACAGAACAATAAAGGAAAAACACAACAAGAAATTCTCAATTACTGTCTAACCAATTAATTTAGCTTCAAATAAAATTGAACTCAATGTTTGGTTTTGTCAAACCAAAGAGAATTTTTTTAAAAAGAAAAGAAAAGAAAAAACTTGACATTTTGAAATGCAATTTTTTAATACTTTTTCCTCGGTTTCTCAAAAACCAAACAAGACAATTTGAAATTAAGAAGAAAAGTACTAACCTTCTCAAAATGCAGGTTACTCATATGCAAGTAAAGCACCCTAAAGCTCAAATTGTTGGACCTCCTTTGCTGAAACGTCTCCATTTTGACTCATTAAAACAAATATCAACAAATATTCAAAGAATTTTATATTTTAAAAAGGAATGTGTAATGTAAAAATCCATATCGAAAATCTTGAAACCAATTACACTAACACATGAAGGATGTAAAAAGATCATGCATTGTACAATTATAATTTTTCAAAAATCGTAAAATTAAAATCTCTATTTCTAGATCTTGAATTAAAGAGAGAGAAAAGCAGCGGAGGCAGAGAGTGTAGTTAGCTTAACAACAAATGAGAATAGCTCAAATTTTAATCCTAGAAACCCTAAATCAATTTGCTACATAAAATCCCTAAATCGAACCCTAAATTGAGAAATAAAAATTGCAAATTGGAAAAACTTCAAAGCTTACCTTCAAGTAGAGCCAGAAACAAGACGCATTCATTGTGCATTAGAAGCGGACGCAGGAGCTTCCATATCTAAAAGAGATGTTGTAGTGCTTGCGCTTATCTTGTAAACCGCATTCAAAAATATAACTAGAGTGTGAAGGCAATCTGCAGGAAGACTACTGGAACGAGACGAGTAAGATACCTTTGTCATGTGCCACACAGGTTCAAGAGTAACTTCAGAGAAGGTACTAAAGTATCGCTGCAGCCTTTTAATACTTGTTATTTTTTATATTGCAAATGAAAATATTTGGTTCATTGTCTTAAAAAAGAAGTTAAGAGAAGAACTCTTCAAAAAATAGATAAAAGATAAGAAGAAGAACCGTACTTTTTCTAAGACAGTTTGAAGAATGACTAAAGTCTCTAGGTTATTAAGATGCCTAAAACGATAATGTTGGAGGCTTTGTTCTTTTTTCTAATTTTTAACTCCAAAACAATGTCATTTTAGAGTTTTTTTATTTTTAAATAAAAATTATTATTTCACTAACACTATAGTATCAGTAATTCACTAACATTTCATTTGTTAATATCATGATATCAGTAATTCACTAACATTTCATTTTACTGACACCATTTAGAAAAGTGTTAGTAACATAATATCAGTGAAGCCTATTTTTGTAGTAGTAATTTCTCTGCTACAATTGCTTTAGTTATTTTTCTTGATTATGTAGAATTCATATCTAGTTTAATATGTTAATTTTGTGGGAAATTTGCAATAAAAAAAAGTTTATGACAAAGAGATTATGTAGAATAGAAATGAGAAAAAGATTATGTAGAGTGGAAATTAAGTGGTAAGTTTATAATGAGTAGTGTATTTGTCATGAGTAAATTTATATTTTGAGTAATTATTTTATAAATATGATTCTTTCACATGAATTATACATCATAAAAGTTATTTAAATTTTGGTTTCTATCAACAACTCCTTAATTATGACTTTTACGTATATATTTATTTAGTAGCAAGTGAGATCCTAGAAAAAATAGATATTTCAACAACAATATAAATGCTTCTCTGAATAAACTGTATTTATACACTGTATTATCATACCAAACATTTCTCTATTCAAAATTAAACATAATAAGAATTTCAAGGAATTTTGTTTCAACGAAAATTTCTGAGAATTTGTTCCTCTATGAATTTCTAAATTAGAGACTACAATGTTGGAAAACAAAAATTTTAGAAGTAAACCTAAATTAAGAAAATAGTTTTACCTATCAAAAGATTTTCAAAAATTTTAAAATTTTATAAACTGGCTTTTATATATTCTTAATTATTTCAGTTTTAATTTTGCTGTTTTTAGATGCTTTTAAAATATTTTATAAATTAAATTACGAACTATGTTCACATCCAAAATTTGTTTGACAGATTCTATTAAGTAGAAACATATATATATTTTTAAAAGTTTTTCTAAACTAAATATCTTGAATAAATTACATGTTGAACCTTTATGTGTCTACAATATTGTGGTATAAAGTTTCTATGAATCTAACTTTTTGTGAGTCTAATGGCCCTCTTTACTTACATTCTCACTGCTGAACTACCCTGTAGAACTCATGGTTTTAACATCAGCCTCATCCGAATAGACTCCATTGAATCACCTCTCTTTCCTAAAAATCTTAAACTACTGGAAAGGAATGAGAGACTTAGTGAATTTACCAAAGCTCGTGCTCTTCAACGTCTCAGTTCCATGACATCCGCAGTCATAAAAAAAATCAACAAAATAGTTGAAAGAGCTGAGTCTTAATGTGCTCTGACCTCTTGTTTTTCGTGTTTTGAGTAATTCTATGTAGCACTTGTGTTTATTGGCTCATGTCAATTTTCTCCCTACTTGATGATCGGTACTGGTGCTAATGATACATGGGTTTAATGTGCGGGCTGTACACAATGTTTTGAAGTAAGAAAAGGAAACTTTGAATATGGTAACTCATCATCATTTCGTTTATTACCTAGTGAGCACTATCTTTTTGTTCCCATAATGTCCTATAATGGATCATGTATCTATTGAAATAGGGAGTTGGCAGCAGTAGCTCTTCTAGTTCTTATTGTAATGTTGCAACTGAGACACTTGCATTTTTTATTGACACTAGAACTATACAACAATTCAAAGTAGTACTTGGTTGTGGGATGGATAACAAACATCTAGATTTTGGTTCCAATAGAGGACAAAACAATGTTATAGCTGTAATGCCCGGCCTTACTTAAGGGTGGAATTTGCATTGGCTCAGGAGCTCCACAGAGTTTGCTAAGTCCAGATTTATGTGGAAGAGTGAGAGAAGAGATAGTTATGTATTTTCAAGAAAGATATAACTGGAATCTTATGTGAGCATTAAGTGGGGCAAATGATCTTTACTATGATAAGCTCATTAGGAATGACTTTCCAACGTTGACATTTCATTTTGACAAGGCCAACATTTTACTAAATCACACATCCATTTTTTCAACAATTCACTCCTGATTTCTGCATGATAATAATGCTTGGCTGGGATCCAAGTGTAAACATACTTGAGGCATTCCAACAAGCAAAACGTAAGTTCTTGTTTGATGTCAAAGCATCTAGACTGTCTTTTGTTTTGGAAAACTATTTGAATAATTGACAGTTACATGAATATGTTGTTGTTGCTTCATGTCAGGGAATTTGCATTATATTGTAGAAATGAGCTTTTAACCATACTTTCTTTTGGAAAAGCCTTTTTCATTTTCAAAAAAAGAACAGAATTAGGTAAGGTTGGAAAAAATCATACCGTACTAATAAAACTTAACCACACTGAATTGAATCAGCCAATTCAGTTTTTTTCATCAAGGGCAAAGTCGAGCCCTTGCCTCACTAGCAAGTTTATAACCTTGACTTTTCATAGGTTGAAGTCATTCTGGTCATTAAACTTCTCAACTTCATACTTGTGGGTAGCCATAACCAAAGTTCTTATACCACTTGTTAGGATTCTTTACACACAAGTAATTAAGAATGTGGAAATATAAAGATCAAAGAAGAAAAGAAAACAAGAATCAAAGCACATAACACAAGAAATACATGGTTCAATAATTTTCTATATCTACGGTGGATCAAGATCTGCCTCTCTTATTGAATCAATGATTACAAATGATCTCTCTTGGGAATACAATGAATACTTCTCTCATTTAATGACACCTCTCAAGCTAAAATAAATGTCTTTTTATAGTTATTAACATCTTATGTAAACTCTAATCCGAGTTATATAAAGATAGGAAGTATAGACAAAGATAGGGAGTATATACTAATTAAAACAAGAGTTTCTGAAATAGGTTATCCCATTGGAGTCGTAGAGCGAATTTTCTGCCCACTTAGGCAGTAAGTTGGAATCGTGACACCGCTTCAGGCACCATAGTGTTGTGGTGCCATTTTTTTGTGCCACTAATGCAAGTTTCTAACTTGCTCGCGGCCCAGCCTCTAGATACTGTCTCGACTTACATTCTGGTGCTAACATTCCTTCTTATTGGCTTTGTCTCAAAACCATTTTCTACATGATTTTTTAATGACCATTCTTCACAAAGACAAGCCTTACTAACATCCTATATGTGAGTTATATTCTTACCACGATGAAACCAACCAATACAAGTGAATAAGCTACCATGGCAGAAGGTGGCATCTATGATTCTAGGAGTTTCTGATGACAAAGCAATAGAGCCTTAATGGCATAACTTTGAGATATTCTTTTGTTTTGTTTTCTGATCATAGAAGGATGACATCTAATTTACATAATGCTGCAATTACAATATTTTTTTATTGTATTGCTTTATCTATTTGTGGTGCTTGATAAGCGTAAAATGGATATATACTATCTTTCTATTTTAGCTTTGATTATTGCTATTTTTTAAGTAATTCGATCTATTTATGCAAATTTGTGTTGAAATTATAGCACGTGAATGGACCAAAGGGAGAGAAAAATAGCAAAAATAAGGCCAAAAGCATAAATTTAGAGATGGAAGTGTAGAAAAATAATAAACGTGGCTACGTTGTAGAAGAAAACAAGCTGGCATTCATCCATGTAAGATGAACGTTGCGACTTTGAGCACTGAACGCCTTAGCAATTTTGGAAATTTGGACATTGTAGCATTGGCATAAAGGAAGAGCAGTATAGAAGGAAGAAGTTTTCAAGATCCCTAATGCCCCAACTTTATAAGGCAATGCAGTTGCACTACTTTGTCAATGCCTCAGCGCCAGTTATACAATGTAGCAACACTAGAATGCCTTAGTGTTACTAGACTACAATGTTGTAATATTCATACATGACAGCTTGCAACGCCTTTACATTATAAAGAAAAATGCTACTGCATTACTGTTATTTTCTACATTATATAACCATTATCAGCTTAATGGATTTCCATTCCCAGAAAGTAGCTAATTTCACCCAAATCAGACATCGCAAATTTATTTTTTATCTTCTATTTGAATTGCTTCATAGAGTTAGAATCTCCTCTCTTAACCAAAAGATCATCTTCATACAAAGACACGACCAGCTACACCTTATCTTCATATTTCATGACATATAAATTGGCTTTACTTTCCCATCTTAGAAATCGTTGCTTCAACAAGAAAGCATCAATTCGACTACACTAAGCTCTTAAGGCCTGTTTTAATTTATAAAGAGCTTTGTGAAGTTTATAAAACTTTCCTTCGCTAATAAATGTCTTCATCAAGCAAACTATTTATTAAAAAAAAAACTGATTTCATATCTAAGTGATAAACTTTCCATCTCAACCTAGTTGTAAAAGCCATCAAGAGTCTTATAATATCATGTCTTGTTACAAGAGCAAAAGTATTTGTGTAGTCAATACTTAAGTGTTAAAAGTAACCTTTCACAACTAACCTAGCCTTAAGTTTGTTCACAAAATCAGGTTTAATTTAGTTCTGTAAACCCATTTAACACCTATAATTCTCTGATTACTTAGCTTATCAACTAGTTATCAAGTTTCTTTTTTTTTTAATCATACTTATCTTCTCCTTCATTGCAACTCTTCATCCATCTACACTTGTAACTTCTACGTAATTTACACGTTCCAAAGTAACAAGGTTGCATCTTTCATAGATTTCTTCAAATGTTGTTTTACCTCTAACCAAAAACTCAATTCTTTATCTAAATCTTCTTCTACATCAGTTGCATCTTATTGTAAATCATCCCTAATTTGATCTTTGTTAGTGCTAAAACTTTACTTTCTTCCCAATTCCACTTTGTAAACTCATCAAACTTGACATTTTTACTCATAATAATCTTCTCAGTTTTCAAACTGAAAATTCTATCCTCTTTTGTCACATTGTTGTACCCCAGAAAAATTCCAATCTCAAATTTCTGATCAAATATGTCCCTCTTCTTTTTTAGAACATGTGAGTAACATATACAACCAAATGTTTTGAGATGCTCCAATGAAGGCTTCACTCCAAACCACACTTCATAAGGAGTTTTACCATTCAAGGCTTTTATAGGTAACAAATTTAACAAGTATACAGAGGTATTGACAACTTCAACCCAAAACCTCTTAATAATATTCTTTTCAAACATACAACACTTGACCATCTCTATTACTGATCTGTTTTTTCTTTCACTATCTTCATTTTGTTAAGGAGTGTAAGGTACAATCTATTGATGCTTTATCCCTTCCTTCACACAAAAAAATAATAATAAATTCTTTTGAACCATACTTAGTACTATTATTAGTTCAGAGCATTTTAATTGAACAACCTACTTACTTTTTCCACCATTGCTTTAAATTTCTAAAATTTAGCAATAAGTTCAAATTTTTGCATCATAAATACACTTAACAGAACCTTGAATAATCATCAGTGAATAATAAAAAGTATTTACTGTCATTCAAAGATAATACACTTATTGGACCACAAACATCAAAGTGTATCCGTTGCAGTTTTTCTAAAGCTCTTTAAATACCATTTGAAAATTGTAACTTAATTTGCTTTCCTTATTAGCAAACATCACTTACATCATCAACATCTCCAATAACAAGCAGATTCTCAAATAACCCTTTTACATATATTTTCTTTAATTTAGAATAGGCTAAATGTCCAAGTTTTTTATGCTATAAAGCAGACTCATCTACTAAACTGGGATAAGCAGATATTTCAGTTTGCTTCTAACTCAATGGAAAAACTCTATCTTTCATTTTAATAATCATGAGCTCACATTCAAAAGGAAAAATAATGGTGCATTTTTCATCTTTAAAATTCAAGGCATAATGCTTATCCATCAATTGGCCTACACTAATTTTGACTACTTTTTAGCACAAATAAGACATCAGATATTATTTTTATACCTGATTGAATGTCGACTGCTACAATTCCTTTTTCTTTAACATTAACCCATGCACCATTGCCAACCATTCTTAAAATGTGAGTTTTATCAAGCTCCTTGAAGTTTTTTGCATCAATAATCGTGTGGTTAGAACAACCATTATCTACAAACCGAGCTTTTTTGCCATTATTTGTAGCATAGCTAATGACCACAAATAAATTTTCCTTTGGCTTTTCTTGGCTTCAACTATTTGTGTTTGTTGAATTTGTTTATTTCCTTTGTTCTGGTAAACTTCTGCAATATGTCCTACCTAGTTATAAGCTCTACATTGAACTCTAGGCCTATACCAGCAAAAATTCTCTATGTGACTCCTCTTTTTATAGTAAGGATAAGATAGGTACTTATGTTTTCTTCCTTTACGTCTTTTTTCTCCATTCCCTTCTTATCACCAAATTGCTTATTCCCTCCAACATTGCTACTTGTTTGTTTATCTTTTTGAGTTGCCTGAAAGCTTGTTTAGATGGATCTTCAAATCTTATAGCCCATTTTTACTTAATGGCTTGTAAAGCATTTACAAGTTCTATCAAATTAATCTAAGAGAGATCTTTCAAATCTTCCAAAGAAAAGATCTTAGCATCAAACCTTTCTGGAATACTCACCAATACCTTTTGGACTATCCTTTTATTTGTCAATTCTTCTCTAAGCAGCCTGATCTGATTCACTATTTTCATGAGCTTGTTAGTATAATCTTTGATAGTTTTTTTTTTTTTCATCTTTAAAACTTTAAATGCCTTCTACAAGTTAAGTATCTTTATTTGATTTATTGTGTCACTTCCTTGAAATTCTTCCTTCAGCTTATCTCATGACGATTTTGTTGTCTCACAAATCATGATTCTTAAGAAGATTGCATCTAAAACTAAGGAATATATTTCAAACAATACCTTATTGTTCTTTGCACACTTCTCACTATGCTATTTCATCTAAGCAATAGTGGAATTTTATTGTAAAAAAGGTGGATCACCTCCTATTTCCACTGTCTCATACAAATCAAATGCTCACAGGTATGCTTTCATCTTTATTGCTCAAATAAATGAACGGTGGGGGTTAAGAAGCTACTTGAAGCCATTGATTAGGTTACAGGTGTTTAAAGTATTTTAATGAAGGGCAGCCTTGTTGCTTTTTCAAACAAACACACAAACATAGCCCTTAAAGATCAATAGGGCTTTAAAACCATGTTGGAATCTAAGCTTTGTTGTAGCTCAGATTCTAACATGAATAAATGTTTCATGATGAAAAGCAATTTTGCAAGTAACCTATATTCATTGGTCTAGTTTTTATTTACAAAAAGCAATAACACTATTTTTCATCATTGCTTTCATCTATACCATTTATATCATTCTTGAAAATGGTAAAGAGTAACATAGTGAAACTGAATTGACAACCAACACTATTTTGGCCTTTATACCAATCAATAATGCTAACAAAATTCAATGGCTAAACTCACTAAACCATGGATTGATCAACATTTAAATCAATAAAAAAAAATGGAATAGGGTAACAACCACATCAATTAAATATAGAAGAAAATAATCTAAGAGATAATTTATGAACAATTGAAAAAGCACTCCATCAAGTTATTGAAGTAGCTTCAATAAGAAAACTAATTCTACTATTGATACAGGCCATCAAGGAAACTTACCTATGGCACAAAAACACAATGAACAAAATATAAAATAGACACATATAAAGTAATAAAAGGTCATTACCCCAAGAAAATATTGGGGCAAGGGATGGTTATGGGCTTAATTGTTAAAATTTTATGGATTATTTTGTAAGAGGTGGAAAAAATTTAGAAAAATTATAAAATTAAGGCTAGGTTAGAGAGAGATGAAAGATATTTTGCAAAAAGATGCATATAAAGACATTTACTTAGCTTCACTATGATACACTTGCTCCTATTTATATTTGATGCAACTGACACTCTTATTGGCTTACAGCCACATATTTCCACCACCATACATGGACCACAATTTGTTCTAATTCTTTTTTTCAAGTGCAGTAGTCTTGAGGAACTGCCGCTCAAGGCAATTATTATCAACTAGCCAAACTTTTGGACAACTATAAATTATGCTAGATATTTAAACATTATTACAGATATTTCAAGATTTCTTAATTTTTTTATTTTAGATTTTTATTTATAGCCCTTCAAGAAATTAGATATTTAGATTATAAATTAATTTATTTTTAACACCCACTCTTAATTTGTGATATTTATTTAATCTTTAAGGGTCTTAAACTTTTCAGTTGGTAATGCTTTTGAAAAAATGTCTACAGGCTGTTTTATGGTCTTGTAGAATTTTATCTCGATCGCTTTCTTCTCTAATGGTTCTCTGATAAAGTGGTGTTAAAGCTCAATATGCTTTGATATGCTATGAAATATTGGATTCTTTATCATAGTAACTAATATGTTATCACAGTAGATAATTATAAGAAATTCTTGCATTTGTTAGAGATCTTCTAGTATCTTTCTTAACTAGACTGCTTCACATGAAGCTATTGTAGCTAATATGTATTCTAATTTTACTTAAGGTAATGTCATTGTGCTCTGCTTGCTTGATGCCTAAGCTATGACATTTGATCCAAGACATAACATGTAGCTAAAAGTACTCTTCTTGTTATCAATTGATCCTACCCAATCACTATCTGTATGGCCAATTAGGTTGAAGTCTTCTTGTTGACTATAATTAGTGCTATAGTCTTTAGTTCCTTTGACATATCTAAGAATATTTTTTGTAGCTGTGTAATAAAGCTTGCTTGGTTCACTCATAAATTTAGATACTATGCTTACTATATTAACAATATTAAGCCTTGTATTGGTGAGATAGATCAAACATCTAACAAGGCTATGATAAGTTTATGCATCCACTTTCTAAGCTTGATCATCCTTTAAGAGTTTTTTTGTTTGTAGCCATTGGAGTTTTAACTGGTTACAATCACTCATTATGAATTTTTTCAGTGTGTCTTCAACATATTTTTCTTGGCAAATAAAGATGACTTCTGCAGATTATGAGACTTGTATGCCATGAAAATACATCATAAGGCTAAGATCAGACATCTCAAATTCTCCCAACATAGCTTTCTTATACTCCTTTGAAAATATTGGATTTGTATTAGTGCAGATCAAGTCATCCACATATAAGTATGCAATTAAAAAAAAAATCATATTGATTACTTTATTGATGTAAAGCAATGGCTCATTTAGACTCCTCTCAAAGCCATACTGGTAGAAATACTCATCAATTTTAATGTTCCAAGCTCACAGTGCCTGATTAAGACCATGCAGTACTTTTTTAAGCTGATAACTTTATCTTTTTTTTCTTTCCAAATATAGCCTTAAGGCTGCTCCGTGTACACTTATTCCTTTAGCTCTCTATTGAGAAATTCTGGCTTTATACTTAGTTGATAAATTTTAATCTTTAATTGTGTTGTAAGAGTAAGAACTATCCTTATTGTTTCCATGAAAGCTAATAGTGTAAATGTCTCGTTGTAGTCAACATCAAGCTATTGAGAATATCATTTTACAACTAATCGAGTTTTGTGCTTTTGAACAAAGTCGTCTTTATTGTACTTGGTCTTGTAAATCCATTTGAGACTAATTACTTCCTTTTTGAAGTCAATCAATAAGCTCTCAGGTGTAATTTTTCTTAATGACTTTTATTTCTTCATTCATTGCCTTGGCCCATTTTTCTTCTTTAACAGCATCTTCAAATGTTTGTGGTTTAATTGTAATTAATTCCCTGTTACAAGTATTATAAATTTCTCTAAGAGAATACCCTTTTTCTTAGTAATGGTGATTTTGTGCATGTTGAACTTGTTTCTAATAAAGCTGTTATTGTGGCTGGCTTTTCCGCCCTTGGTGTTGTTGCTTCCTCTTCAAGCATGCTTCAGAACCATAAATTTCCCAATTCTAGGTCTTCATCTCATAGAATACAACATCTTTAAAAATTAATAACTCGTTTTGTTTTTTGGATTTATCAGCCTGTATCCTTTGGAATCTTCACTGCACCCAGTGAATAAATATTTCTCTCTTTTTTTATCAAATATTTCTCTATATTTTTATAAAGTGTAAGTATAAGCAATAGACCCAAAGATTTTGAAAGAGCTCACCTCAGGTTTCCTCTTATTTAATGCTTTGAATAGAGTTCTGTTCACAACTGCTTTAATAGGAAATATGTTAAGATTTTAGACTACTGTATAAACTGCTTCAGTCTAAAACTTGTTAGGAGGCCTCTTTGCTTTTAGTATACAGCTAGCCATCTCAACAATTATTTTGTTCTTCTATTCTACAACACCATTATGCTGAGGGGTGTAGTGCACAGTCAATTCTCTCTTAATTCCTTACAGTTAGCAATATCTTGTAAACTCTTTAAAAGTGAATTCTCTACCATGGTCTGTTCTGAACACCTTTAGTTTTTCTCCACTCTGCTTTTCTACTAGTTGTTAGGATTCGTGCTCACGTGTCATCCCATTGTTGTATGAATATTTTATTTTATAATATTTATCCAGTTCAATATTTGTTAAATCGCTAATTACTATTATTAAATGGTTCAATGCTTCTGACGCTACAGACATTATATGATCTGAAACGGTTCAGATTTTGTCTAAAGAAGTTTAGATCAATGCTAAGAGTTAACATCACTGAAGACTATAAATGCTAAAAGGTTATGATGTTATATTAATCAATGAAGTCTAAGTGTTAGAATCTTGTCTGTGACAGTACAAAGACTTAAGAATACATTAGTAATAACATAGTTGCAAGAGTTACAATAGGGGCTAAGAAATGTTATTATGCAAGTCTATTATTAAATTATATGTTTTTGGTCTTAATTCACTAATGCAGGTCTAACGATCGAATCCTTTTTACATAGACCAGTGTATACTATACCTAGATGGTCTAAATAGTTGTTCTTAGCTGACCATGGTCTTACTGGAAGTTCGTATAGTATACAGATATTTTCAGTAAGGACTGAATACTAAACAGACTCAACGAGAACCCCAATAGATATCCCATGAAGTTGTCAATGGAAGGTCCTCTCGAGTTGAGTAGTATACATGGTCCTTTAACCTGAGTACCACGGTGGGCTTGTAAGTGATCCATCATACTTTGGTTCTACGCATATCACAGACCTTTCACGGTGTGACCGCTAGGTGTTGGTTGGTATGGTCCGATACTTATAGAGTCTGATGTATACAGATATGGAATCTGTCAGCTCACATGGATGAGTTATATATATCCAGATGCTTAAAGACTATATCTTAAAAAGTCTTATAGCCATAAGCAATAAACCTAGGAAAAGAGTTTCCTACAGTGTTAAACAATATTCTAAAAGTATTTGCTTATATTGTTTATTGAGATACGTGTCTGGAGATAAATTCATGGATGAGCACATAGGGATTTGATAGTAGTGATCTATATCCCTGCTCTTTCAGGATATGATTGGCAGAAGGATTATACATATATGTTATGACCTCAACTTGTATGGTTTACTGCACTGATTTGTAATATCCGTGATGTATGTGTGGGGCATCAATCTCGGACTCACAGAATAGTTCTATTTGACAATCGGGAGTGGACCTAGAGAGTCCCACAATATAAAGTGTACTCATTGTGCATGGGACAGCCTATCAGATTAAATAGTTTGATCTAAAAAATTCCAGCAGACCGAACATTTACTTCAGTTTCCCTCAGTCGTGCACGTGTCAAGATTTAAGAGTTAAGTACATCAATTAGTTAACAATTAGTTGTTGACCAATGGCATGTTGACACATGGCACATGTGGGCCAATTATTATTTGATTTAAAAATTACCAAAATAACTTTATTTGTTGGACAAATAATATCATTATTTTATTCATTGAATAAAATAATAATATATGATATTATTATTTAAATTATCAAACAATTAATTTTTTATTCAAATTGGCATGTGTTTCTACCATGATTTAATATAATTAAATCATTTGTTTAATATTAATTAAATGATAAGATAAGTATAAATGGGTGGTATTTGTTAATGATAGGCCTTAAGATATTTTTTAATGATGAGAAAGTATTTTCTTATTTGGCGTAAATTAAGGTCAAGTTCATTTAAATGATTTTTTATTTTGTTTTATTTTCATTTGGTTTATTGGAGATAATAATAAACAAAAACTAATGGCAAACATAACAAATGCCATTAGGTGAGAAAATGAAAGATAATAATAAACAAAACACTAATGGTAAACATAATGAATGCCATTAGGTGAGAAAATGAAAGAGCAATTAGTTGCTTAATTAATGATCAAAAATTCATGCAAGGGATTAAAACAAGAGAGAGAATTTTAAAAGGCTAAGTGTTAGAAATTCTCTCAAGTGTTGAGAGCAAAAACACTTCTTCTATTTTTGGTCACATATACTATAAGGTAGAAACAAGGAATCAAGAGTTGAATCCTTTTCTAGAAAAGCTGCTATTCTAGCTTCCTCAAGCCCATTGTGTTAAGGAACTAGAATTGTGAATGGGTTGCTTCAAGGCGGGTACTCTGACTCGACAATATACCAAAGGCTTGATAAGGTATTATTTCCCAATCTTGAACTATTTTACATTTATGAAATAATATGTTAAGTTTATTTATGTTTGTCATTGAGTAATTTGTATTCCGTTTATCCGCTGCGCATGTACGTATATGATACGTATGCTATATTTAAATGATAGACACAAACTCACATGCATGCACCCTAGGTTTAAAATCACTCACATTAATACCTTGAATTTTTTTTAAATATTAAATGCTTTTGATTTTTTATTCAAAAATAAACCCATATGTACCTGCTATAGTCATCAAAAAAGAGTATAAATATCTTTTTTTTACTAAGTGATGGAGTAAGATTTGGTCCATAAATATCAGTATGAACCAACTCAAATGGTGTTCTAGCTCTTCAAGAAGTCTTGGTAAATGGAAGCCTATGAGGTTTTCCATAAATACATCCTTCATATATTTTTTTTCTTCATTTTTGATAGAGAGAAGACCAATCACCATATTCTTCTTCTTTAAAAATATTAAGGATCTATAATTTAAATGTCAATACCTTTATTGCCTCAAAAATGAATAAATGATATTTTCAACTTTCAAGCCATGATTTTCCTTTAGTAGCAAAATAAATGGATGCGGAGTTGACCTGATAGAGTAGACTCTCAAAATAGTGGTGTAGCACTCTGGTGTTTCACGTAAGGTGTACAACCTTAACGCAATGAAGATGAGTAATGTTGGAAGCGAGGTATTTCTGTGTAAAAGATAGAAGGATGTAATATCATTTGAGAGGAGACACTGTGGTCCTTTGTTCGAGAAGAGAATATTTGTTAAAAATTAGTGGTTCAAAATCAATGATGAATTTTGATTTTTAGTTAGAGACCAAGAAAGAGTTAACAAAAAGTCTAATATGTAAAGGTCGTGCTAGAAATGAGCAAAATAAAAAATTGGAAGCAAGGAATTATTCAGGCGATGAGTGTTATTCCCGTAACGGGTACTATTATGCGGGTACTATTCTGCAGCAACTTATGGGGATTTCCTCTTTTAGCTCAATTAATTTTTTTTAAGTGGGATTTGAACTCTTACAAGTACAGACTCTTATTCCAACTAGAATTAGGGGTTTCTTAGAGCATCTAAAACCTATATAAAGGCTTTACATTGGTTCTAAACAATATATCACAACAATTACAATATAAATATAAGAGAGAAAACCTCTACTCTACAAGAGAGATCAATTGTAAGGCCTATATGAGTGCAATTAACAGTGTTCTTTATAAAGCTTGAGTTCTTTTATAAAAGGATTACTTTGTGATTACCTTATAATTCATTAATAAGAGAAGTTAGATCTTGATCCACCATAGATGTAGGTAAGTTATCAAACCACAAAAATTCTTATGTGCTTTTTCCTACTTTCTTTCTTTTGTTTATTCTTGATTGTTTATTGCTGCATTATATTACTTGGGTTTATTGCTTCCACTTCAAAACATTGGTATCAAAGCTTAGGTTTTAGCAGTCATGGCCACTCCTAAGTATGAAGTAGAGAAATTTTACAGGTTGAATAATTTCAATCTATGAAAGATAAAGGTGATAGTGTTACTAGTGAGCTAATGGTTAGACTCGATGCTAGAAGAAACTGTAACTCCATCTAGTGGAGAAGAAAAGACACTAGAGTCATCTAAGGCTGAAGCAGAAAGAAATGAAATTTAGGAAAGGGCCCACAGCATACTCGTTCTATTATTAACCAATAAAGTATTGAGGGAAGTAGTAGATGAGAAGACGATGATTGGTCTTTGGAAGAAGCTTAACTCTATTTATAATGTAAAACTCATTGGCCAACAGATTGCATATAAAGAAAATTTTGTATCAGTTGTTTATGTCTAAGGGGACGCCGATAAATAACCACATAGATACCTTCATTAATATCATCATTGATCTTAAAGCTATCAATATAGAGGTAGAGGATGAAGATAAGATGATTATCTTGCTGAGTTCACTTTCCAAAGACTATGAGCACTTTGTTGATATGCTTCTTTATAATAGAGAGAGTTTAGCAATTAGTAATGAGAAATTATCATTAAACTCAAAGCAATTGGGAAGACAGATACAGGCTAATGCATAAGGTTTATCTATAAGACGGATAACCTCACATAGATATAGAAAGAAGAAATATTCAAGATCAAAGTCTATGGGCGCTCATAGGAAGTGCTATTGTTGCAAGAAAGATGGGCACTTCATAAGGGACTGTCTAGAGAAGAAAGTCAAAGATAAGAGGGCAAATGCTGCGCTTGCTTATGATGATTACTTCGATAATACAAAGTCTCTAGTTGCTACTGAAGGTAAAAACTCTAAACAATGGGTTCTTAATTCTAGTTATACTTTTCACATGTGCCTAAATAAGTCTTGGTTTGTCAATTTCTTAGTGGTGGTAAGGTATTAATGGGTAATGATGTAGCATGTAATAGATAGTATTAGACTTAAGTTACATGATGGGCGAGTGAGAGAGTTGTTAGAAGTTATGTATGCTACTTGACCTCACTAGGTGTGCTAGACCGAAATGGGTGTTCCATCAAGATTAACGGAGGGGTTTTGAGAGTGCTGAAGGTTTTCATGGTTGTGATGAGAGGTGAGAAGTACAAAGGAGTATATGTACTGAAGAGAGAGGCAGTGAATGGTTCGGCATCATTCTCTATGGCTGATGAGAATATGCGAACCAAGTTGTGCCATTTTAGATTATCACACCTAGATGAAAGGAACCTGAATGAGTTATTTTGTCAAAAGGCATATGGTGATGATAAGTTCCAATCACTTGCGTTTTATGAGCATTATGTGCTAGGGAAAACATATAGAGTGAGGTTTAATACTGGAGAGCACAGAACTAAAAGGACTCTTGACTACATACACTCAGATATTTGGGGACCAGCGTAGACAGTGACCTATGATGGGGCTAGATATTTTCTTGCTTTTATAGATTACTATTTAAAAAAGTTGTGGGTTTATATATTAAAGAATAAAGAACAAGTATTTGATACGTCCAAAACTTGAAAAGCCCTTATTGAGAATCAAGCTGAAAAAAAGGTTAAGAGACTAATGACTGATAATGGCTTAACGTTTTGCAATATAGTTTGATGAGTTTTGTGCTAAGCATGGGATTGTAAGGTATAGAAATGTGAGATCAACACTGCAGCAAAATGGTCTAGCTAAGAGGATTAATATGACCCTACTTGAAAGGGTTACATGTATACTTATTAATGCAAAGATGTCCAGCTTATTTAATCAATAGAAGTTCCTCTTTGGTGATAGACTTAAAGGCCCAAGAAGAGAAATAGTCTAGCAGCCCTCCCAATATGACCACCTCAAAATATTTAGCTTCTCAGCTTTTGTGCATGTAAAGCAAGGGAAATTGGAACCTAGAGCAATGAATGAGATATTGATAAGGGCATATTCATCCGATTTTTTTTGTGTTTTTATTTTAATATTTTATTATTTTATTAGAATAAATGGTTATTTATATGCATTATTATTTATTTATATTGACTTGAATTAAAGTGCAAAAATTTTAAAATATATAGTTGTCGCCCCAGCGCCATGTAGATTTTCTCTCCAATGCTAGAACAGCAATCAAAATAAGAAAATAAGAAAAACAACTTATAGAAGTCGTGTATTTTCGTCCTAGCACTAGCTAGCCACCGCGCCAGTGACAACTCAGGGCCCAAATGCTATGTCCTCACCGCTCTAGTGATACGGCCTTCTCAATATAGTGCCCCAGCGACAGTGCGATTCTTGGCCCAAAAAGAATTGGAGATTTGAAGGTCATATCAATCCCTATAAAAGGCCATTCGTCCTCAGTCTTTAGAGATCATCCAAGAACATCTAAGAATATACAACACAAGTCTTATAGAGCAATTGGAGCAAAATTGAAGCATCCATTGAGAGAAATTCAAGGCGTTCTTCGGCATCAAGAGTTTCTAGGCAACGCAATCAAGAGCAATTCGATGTCTATATCGGTTTGCTATTGATTTATCATATCTTTTATATTATTTTTGCCGCTGTTCTCTTATAGCCATTAATTAAATTTTTTTTCTAGGGTTAATACAAGAACTCAATATGTGCTCTTAATTGCCATATCTTTCTAATATTTAATAAACTTAGTTATTTGTTATTCAAATTACTTGTTCATAATACTTCAATATATCTTGCTAGTATATGGTGAATGAATTAGTAATATTTTGATAAATTCGGAAGAGAAATCATTATATTTAGACCTAGGTAATTTTATGCATAATTGTAGAGTAACATTCAATGTTGTATATGCAAGTTTCAAATTAGAATAGGAATATACCTAATTGACATATATGATCAATAAGACATATTCTTAATGAATCTTAATTTATTACAAGTACCATAGGAATATATGTGTTTGATAAATTAAGGTATACTTGCATAACCTTGGAAGAGGCTTGTGAATACAATAATACCGTATCAATAACAAAGACTAAGTGAATTAAATATTAGAGGATTAATCATTGAAAAGTATATTGAGAGATGGTATTAACTCTAGGTTTTCTCTATATTGCTATTTTCCATAACTCTTTACATTGTGTTCTTGCTTATATATTTTTCAAATTCATTCTTAGATTTTATTTTTCTAAATAATTACTAGAAAAACATAATTTTAGTACTTAGTTAAAAAGTAGAAATTATCCTTGTGGGTTAGACATCCGACTTTTTTGTCCTTTTATTACTTGCATGTGATAGTGTATACTTGCACTCAAATTTAAGATATAGAATTATCGCATTTGATATTCATAGGGTATCCTAAATGTGTGAAAGGATGCATAGTGTGCTACAAAACATTAAAGCCACCAAGGAGTATCATAAGTTGTGATGTGACGTTCGATGAGAAGACAATGCTGAAAGCTCCTCAAGAAGATTAGAAAAAGGAACTTGTGTCTAAGGAATATTCAGCACCTGAATCAATTAAAGTTGAAGTGGAGCCTAAATGTACATCTGATATGCCCCTAGATCAGTACTTTAATAAGAAATTTCTTAATGTTGAGCCAAAAACACCGATGAATTCCTCCAAGTTCCCCCAAAGTAAGACTCCTAAGATAGAACTTGAAGAGTAGCACTTAACCAAAGATAGGCTAAGGAGAATGATAAACTTGCCAATCAGGTATACACAAGCAGATTTAGTTGCCTATGATTTTAATTCTGCTTATACTCTTGAGTTTGATGAGCCTAAAATGTATAAAGTGTGAGAATAGAGATAGATGATAGCAGGCCATAGAAGAAGTTATTAGTTCTTTTAAAAAGAATAATACTCTAGTATTAGTAGATATACCTAAAAAGAAACTAGTTGGGTACATGTGGGTGTATAAAGTTAAGAAGGGGATATCGAGAGTAGCGCCTACAAGGTTTAAGGTTAGGCTTGTTGCATGGGATTTTACTCAGAAAGTGGGGATAGACTTTTATGAGATTTTCTCTTTAGTCGTCAAGCATACATCCATTAGGATTCTCTTAGCCATGTGTGTATATCTTGATTTAAATCTAAAGCAGATGGATGTAAAGACAGCTTTTCTACATAGAGAACTTAAAGAGAAGATTTACATGTCATAGCCACAAGGGTTTGTAGAACTCACGAAAGAGAAGCATGTTTTTTTACTAAAAAAAGTCATTATATAAGTTAAAGCAATTGCCTAAATTGTGACATAGGAGATTCGATGAGTCTATAATGACTTATGGGTTTAGTAGAAGTAAGTATACTTTAAGAGTTTGAATAGTGGGATAATGATATACTTACTTCTGTATATGGATATGGAAGAGATACATAAATTAAAGAAGCAGTTGAATGGCGAGTTTGAAATGAAGGAATTAAGAGCAGCAAAGAGGATATTGGGCATAGACATTGTAAGAAAAAAAAGAGACATTATCTTCTTGTCATAGTAGTGATATATACTAATGATCTTAAAGAAGTTTATTATGTCCAAATATGAAGGATGTATCCACTTCTTTGGCCATGCATTTTGAACTTTCGGTGACACAGTCGCCAATATCCGAAGAGGAGAAATTACAGATGAGTAATATACCATATGCGAGCGTTGTAGAGAGCATCATGTATGCGATGGTTTGCATAAAACCGAACATACATAAGTTGTAAATGATAAATATATATATGGAAAATCCGAGTAAAGTTCACTAGATTGCAATGAAGTAGATTTTGAGATATCTTAAGGAAACTTTGGCTCTTAGTTTCATATATAAAAGGGCTAAGAACGAGAGTGAAATAGTAAGAAGATACGTCGATTCAGATTATACGGGTGATCTAAACAAGAAAAAATCATTGAATAGGTACGTACTTATAGTATTTGGGTGTCGTATGTGCTAAAGATTAATTCTACAGTGTGTGATGACACTAGCTGCCACAGAGGCAGACTATATAGCTGTTAATGAAGCTATTAAGGAGGTAGTGTGGTTAAAAAGGATATACATAAAGGTAATTGCTACTAAAGACATCAACACTGGTATGTATTGTGATAGCCAGAATACCATACACCTAAGCAAGCATCAAGTGTTCCACTAGAGGTCTAAACACATTAATGTACCACTCTATTTCCTTCGAGAGATTGTTTAAAGTGAAAAAATTAGTCTAACAAAGATTACATCATCTAAAAATCCTGCTGATATGTTAACTAAGCCACTGCCTTCGATTAAGTTCGTCCTATGTAAAGACTTTACCGAAGTCACTACTATATGAAAGTGACCAAAAATATTGGAGATTAAAGATCTTGGAAGCTTCGAAGATAATTTTGAATCTATGAAGGGTATGTTAGAAATCGGTGATTTAAATGAATAGTCAGTTAGAAATCTAGTACATAAAGGTCGTGCTAGGAAGGAGCAAAATGAAAAGCTGAAAGTAAGGAATTTTTCACGCGGCAAGCACTGTTCACAAGATAGGTACTGTTTACGTGGCACTATTTACACAGGTACAATTTCGCAGTAACTTATGAGTATTTCTTGTTTTAGCTCAATTAATTTCTTTAAGTGGGATTTAGACTCCTACTCAAAGACTTAATCAGAGTCACTATAATGTGAGGGTAACAGAGATGCCGAGATTAAAGATCTTGGAAGCTTCGAAGATGATTTTGAACCAAGGAAGGGTTTGTTGGAAATCAATGATTCAAAATCAAAGATGAATTTTGATTTTGAGTTGAAATCCAATAAAGAGTCAGTAAGAAGTTTAGTACGTAAAATTCGTGCTAAGAAGAAGCAACGAAAAATCGAAAGCAAAGAATTGTTCATGCGAAAGTACTGTTCACACAGTATGTAGTATTCATAGGTGCTGTTCACGTGGCACTGTTCACACGGGTACTATTCCGCAGTAACTTATGGGTGTTTCCTACTTTAGCTCAATTGATTTCTTTAAGTGGGATTTGGACTTCTATAAGTAAAGACTCTTATTCCAAATAGTTTTTGGGTTTTCCTAGAGCATCCAAAGCCTGCTCTATATTAGTTTGTAAACAACATATCACAAAAGCTACAACACAAACATAAGAGAGAAAACCCCCTAGTATACAAGAGAGATCAATTGAAAAGCATTTGTGAGTGCAATTAAGAGTTTTCTTTATGAAGCTTGAGTTATTTCTTGTAAAAGGTAAACTTTGTGATTGCCCTGTGATTTATTAATAAGAGAGGTGAAATCTTGATCTATAGTTGATGTAGACAAGTTGTCAAACCACATAAATTTTTATGTGCTTTCTCTTACTTTCTTTCTCTTATTTATTCTTGATTGCTTTTTGTTGTATTATATTATTTAGGTTTATTGCTTCTGCTTTAACATAAGATATATGGTCAAAATGAGGCAACTCAAACTCAACTTGCCCAAAGTGCTCTTACGGACAGTCTTTTTGGATTCCAGTATAATCAACAGTGTATGCATACTAAATAAACTAGATAAGTTACATCAGGTAAACAACCTCTCTCATTCACCGTAGACAAAAGATTTGAGAAATATATGGAAATGTATGTTCAACCCAATTGGGCTGATGTTCTTAAAAATGCTGTTAAAAATAATATTTTAACCATATTTTTGGATAGTAAACAAAAATTAATAAATGAAATCTCATAATTTCAAGCAGTCTTTGCTGTTACTTTTGATTATTGGACATGTGCCAATGATTTGGGGTTTATTTGTGCTACACTACATTATATTGATCGTGAATTGGAACATCTATACACACATGTTATTTTTAATTCTTTGATGAATATTTTTAGAGAATTTGATATTGTTGACAAACTTATTAGTATTACTTTTGATAAGCAAGTACAAATAATGTTGTTATAGATTTGTTTTAAAATCAATTAACACCCGCACATGGGTCAAGTTTTTTTCACTTGAGGTGTATTTGTTTAGATATTCTTAATTTAATTGTTCAAAATGGTTTGAATATAATTAATTCTCAAATTAAAAAAAAATAGATATGTAATAAAATACATTGTTTCATCATTTGCTAGACGACAAGAATTTAAAGGTATGTTAAATAATTTTGGAATGGATAGTAGAAGGTTCAGACTTGATGTGAAAACTCATTGGAATGCCATATATATGATAGTGACATCTTGTGTAGGTTTTAGTGATATTATTACATATTATTTTAATGATAAAATGAAAAAACCTATACTAAGTAATGATGATTGGGAAATTGTATTTTACTATATGCAAAAAATTTGGAAGTATTTAATACTTCTATATTAGCATGTGTGTATCAGGCTTCATCTTTTATTGCTTTGACTCATATGTAAACATTAGTATTTTTAAAAAATATAAAAATAATCTTATGTTTATTGATATTTGCACTATTATAAAGATTAAATTCTAAAAATATTAGAGGTAACTTCCTAAGATATTTATTTGTGTAACCATAATTGATCTTAGGATTAATTAATTTGGTATAAAAGATTTAATTTTAGGGATCTCGGATAATTTAAACTCTGGACTTTGTTATGATTTTGACGAAATTTATGATTTCATCATACAATTATTTATTTTTTATAAAAATAAATTTGGATCAACTGTAACTACAAAACAAACACATGATCAACCTATTTATAATTAGACTGCTTTGAGTATTTTTTTGAAATGTAAAAGAAATGTAGGTTCTAGTTCTGGTATTTTTGTTGCTTATAAGTTGAAAAAATATAAGGATACTAACTACTCTTCTATGTTGAGTACACAACAACAAAGAGATTTTGATTTATTGTTACAGTGGAAATCAAATGCAAAGGTTTACCTTGTATTATTCATCATGACTCGAGATCTACTAACACCTCTAGTGTCCACAGCAACATTAGAATCTGCTTTTAGTACAGAGGGAGGATATTAGACAAGAAGCAATCAAGATTAGAATCAGACACTTTAGAGACTTTACTGTACATAAAAGATTAGAAAGATGCAGATGATCAAAAAAATTTAAATTTTTCAACTTTGAGATTTTATCATTAGAATTTAGAAATAAAAATTTGTATTGTTACCATAATGATATAACAAGGGTTGAATTTATAAATTATAGATAATTCAATCATTGCCAACCCAATTTGGGATGTATTGTAACTATAGTGATGTAAATTTCACCATTTATTTTTTATATTTGTATCCAATAATTTCAAATTTGGAATAATATTAATAACTTTTTATTTTTAATAGAAATGAATATTCAAATTTTCAATGAGAATTTATGAATTATGATTATAATTTATAAACACATTTCAAATTTTCAATCTAATATATAAATTATAATCTTAATTTTTATTACAATTATAAATTTTAATTCTTATTACAATTAAAATAATTGCAATGAAAATTTTTAAATATTTGTAACAATTTTAAATTTTTTGTAAACAAAAATAATTACATATATTAAAAAATTATATATTTAAACCTTTAAAATTTAAAGGGCTCGTGCTTGGCACAAGCCATCATGGGCCCATACCAGCATAACACGCTCGGTCGCATATCGCGGCCCAGCACAGCACGACTTTATGGGTCGTGCCGTTTGGGCAAGATAATGTGGCGTTTCGTGCCCTAGCAGGGAATGCTACATAGGGGGCACGTCCCATTTGCCATCTCTAGCCACAATCTTCATCAAATTTCCCCGTATTAAATTTTTTTAATAAGCTAACCTACACTTAATAATTTTTAGGTCAATTTAGGAACATAAAGCACATGTAAATTAAATTTAGATTGACCATCTCAAAGTTTCTCCAGAGAAATTTCTTTTTTATCAAGGCTAACAACGCAGTCAAAATTTTCTGTCATATGACTACTATAACAACTATCCAAATATCAAATATCTTTTTATTCTTCTTGAGAATTCATACAAGTAAGGAAAACTTTATCTTCAAATTCATTTTATTTTAAAAAACTTGCTTCATTCCTTTTTTGATACCAATAATATTTATCCATGCAATTTAATTTTATTACCCTTTTTGCATTTATACTCATTCTAACTTCATGTGCCTCCAAAGAACTCATTAGTTCATATTGAGAAAATTTTGAAAACTCTTTTGCTTCTTATATGGTAGCAACAATATGCTCAAATTTAGAAGGAAGACTTCTTAATATAATATTTTTTGAACAATTCTCTTTCCGTCAATATTATCTCCATAACTTCTAATTTGATTAATTATTTCACATACTTTTAAGAAAAATGCTTGAACTGATTCATTATCTTTTATGAATAAATTATCAAATTCTCTCCACAAAGATTGAAGTTTAATAGAGATTACCTGTTCTGATCCTTGAAATTTTCCTTCAAAATTCTCTCTGCATCACTTGAAATTTTAGTGCCCAAAATTCTTTAAAAAAGAGTTTTTCTTGCCCCTTGTTGGATAAAGAGTAAGGCTCTAGCATCCTTTTTTTTATTTTCTCTGTACTCCTTCTATTTTGTTAAACTCATGAGGACAAAGCATCTGCAAACTTTGGCTTATTATAACCTTCTTGTATCAATTCCCAAAATTCTTAAAAAATGAAAAGAGTTTTTATTTTAATACTCTAATATTCATAATTTTCTACATCAAATATAAGAATAAAATTTTGGTTGCTGTTAAAGTTATTGGTGGTCCAGTTTAAGGTCATGAAAATGCTAGCTCTAATACAAAAAATTTGTTAGAACAAAGAAAGGTTGTAGACTAGTTGCTAAAAATTTATGGACTATTTTATAAGAGATGAAAAGTATTTAGAAAAATTATAAAATAAAAGGTAAGTTAGAGGGAGATGAAAGATATTTTACAAGGTGCATATAAAGCAATCTTACTTCTATTATTTTTATTGACTTCACAATGATACACTTACATCTATTTATATTTGATATAACTTACACTCTTATTGACTAATAGCCATATATTTTCAACTATACATGCACCACAATTTAAGTAATTATTATAAACTGTCCAACTTTTAGACAACAATAAATTATTAAGCAATTATTATCAACTATCCAACTTTTATAAAACAATAAATTATGTAAAATATTTATACATTATTATAGAGACATCATACTTCAAAAAAATTTAATTTTTTATATTAAATTTTTATTTGTAACCCTTTTAAAAATTAGATATTTAGATTATAAAATAATGTATTTTTAACAGAAACACTTAATAGACTCGCAAGCTATAGCTCAATAAATATAAGTCAATGCATGATTTGTTTCACTTCCACGCTGTTGTGCCCTTGTACTTTCTTGCAGCCTCCCTACTGTCAATGGTCGCTGTGTACGTCTCTTCGGGCTCAAATGATGGACGGAAGTTTGCATACCGCCTTGCAGCCTCCCTGCTGTCAATAGTCTGACCATACTCTTCTCTTTTACGCCCTGTTGTGATTGGCACGGTCAATAGGGAATGTGGAGTAGTGGTGACTGAAGGAGGCTTTGCAGCTTCCTTCAAGTACTCCATAGCTGTACCAATATCACTTGTTGGTTTGGAAAGCGAGACATCTGGTGGTGCAGCCCATCCTGCACGGCTTGGCCTAGCCCATCCACCAGTAGTGATCATAGTTGGTTCCATCCTGTTATGATTGTTGTGAGAGTGGTCATCATAATCCCCATTCCGGATAGTATTACCACTCGGCTTGTTCCATCCGTTGCTGCTCTTATTGTTGGGATCACCATAACCAGTACTGTCATGCCCATGATGGCCTGTGGAATTAGGAGTCCGGCGCCAATATGAAGGACTCAGAAGACCAGACCACTTTGGTTGACTAACTTCAGTTTTCACCTTCGTAAGGAACTCTTCAACCTTATGCGGGCGGCCATGAACTGGACTTGAAGACTTGTGCCATTTATCCTCAACATGTCCATAATCTTTCAGCGGCTCAACCTTCGGATGAGAGCTACGTTGGTGTCCGTTGACAAAAGGTGAATGAACATGCTCCTGCACAATTGTTTCAGTTTTCTCAACATAGGATTCTGTACCATAGCTGGGGTTGTAAGAAACAATTGGATGTTTCTTCCCCTCAGCATCCACAATGACTGGCTTGCAGACATGATCAGAAGCATAGCTTGTTTTGCTGCAATTATCTGTCTTGGGAGCTAAACCATTGTGTGTAGAGTAGCCTTTATACGCGTAGCCATAACCACCCATTGCTTAGCCTAGTGCCGAAGAGCTGAAGTCTTTTTGCCCTATGTAATAAACTCCAGGACTTCTTTCTTAGCTTCCAGAAGTGTTTAAAGTTCTCCCTATATAGTGCCATTAGGTCCCAATTTGCTTAAATGAAATGAAATAAGATTCAAAGGCGTTGCAATTCTATTCATATCCTGCCTTTGATTGCATGAATTTTTAAATTCCCTTTCATATTGTGGAAAAAAATAACAGATTGAATCACATTCTGGTTCAGCCATCGATTGCGACTTTCACTGCCGTCCCATCCAAGAACTTTTGTTTCTTTTTTAGGATTGTAAACTCGCATTCCATATTCTGAATTTAACATAATGTTTTACAGATTAGCAACAGGTAATTAGATCTTTTGTAGAAGAATAAAAACAACGTCATGACAGAATTTCTGCAGTACCTTTGAGGCCACATCAACCACAAGCTAGCTATTCTCCACTCACGTCATTGTATGTAGACGTGATCACTTGGCTACAAATTCTTCTAAGCCGAGATACATATGAGATTATATTCCACCTTTTTGCCCTACGTTCATTTCTCTCCGAATCAGCCATTAAAAAAAACATTCTCAAGAATCATATTCTTCGTGGACAGTGACCTCCATCAGCCAACTCTGAATTCCCTCTACCCTATTTTGCACATAATAAATATTAAAAATTTGGTGATTTAACAATTTTGTTTAGACAAAAATTGAGATGAATATCAAGAGTAGAGTCACAATATGTCTAGAATGCGTAGGGCATATATAGGGAAGTCTAGGACATAGAATAAGAAGGAAAAAGCAAAACGGGACGTGAAGACGCGAAAGAAGCGAGAAAAAGTACAGAGCTAGAATAGGAGCCAACGCCACAGCACCCAAAATAGAACTCAAGTGTCGTGGGACAAGGTTCCCAGTGCCGCAACGCTGGATGAGTAATGGCTCAGCATCGCGGTGCCAGGACCTCAGTGTTATGGCGCCAGAACGAGGGATATTCCTTTTTTAATCCAAATTTTGTGTTTTGAGAAATTTAGGACTTGCAAAATAAGTGAACTCTTACTCCAATAAAGAATAGGGTTAGTAGGTATGAAATAACCTCAATATAAACACTTATAAATCCTTTAATTGAGATCAAGCATTAAGACAGATTCTAAGAGAATGAAAAAATTGGGTAAACACTAAGTGCTTGTGTGCGATAGGGTGAAACCATTGTTTGAGTATTCATTATTCGTGGTTGAGCAAGAGTATACTAAACATTAAGTCCTTTTTAGGATTCTTCATTGAATTTTCTTTGTAAAATCTCTAGAGAGTTAATAAGAAAGGTTAAGATCCTTGGATCCACCGTAGATGTAGGTAATTGGCTGAACCACGTAAGTGAACCACGTAGGTAATTGGCTTTGAATTCCTACTATTTTGCTTGATATACAAGTTATTCCGCTGCGCATAGAGGTTAGGGTTCAAGGTTGAACTTGGAATTTTTTACTTTAACCTAATCTCACGAGGAATGGCAATTCCTCCCTCAACAATAAAATTATGTTCCTCATTTCGTTGACTTTGTCAAGTCTTCTTATTATACTCATTTCGTTGACTTTGTTAAATTTTCTAAATAAGAACAAAGTAAAAGTGCTTATTAATTCCCTCTATACAGTTTTGCACATACATGTTCATTGAATTTATTACTTTAATATTTCTAAATGTAAAGAGTTCTTTGTTGGCAATGTTGGAATATTGATGAATACTTCACAACTATAGATCACACACATAATATATAGTAAATCAAAGCGTGTAAGAGTATACTGTACTTAAGGATAAATTTTTATCCCTTTAGGACATTATCCTTGTGCAATCAGGTTATATAGCAGTCTAACCCCCGCATTCAATGGTTTTGGTTTTGTATGGGCGCACTTCTGTAAAACAAAACCCTAAAACAACTCTTTCAACATATTCACTTTTATGCACTATTATACATTATCATGAATTCATAATGCATTCTTGCGCACCCATGCACCATTGTGCTCTCTTATTCACCTGTACACTACTTTTATGCATAATATATTCATATTTCCTACACACCATCCTTCTGGTATCAATACATATTTATAAGTAGTAAGTACCCTAGACACAACCTTTCGCATGCACCTCTTGGTTTATGATCGTTAGATTAAATTCAAATTTGATCAATGGTTCTAAATGAACCGTAGCTATTTTCAAACCAAAAGATGTCACCAATGGTTGTATTATTTTATATTTAATATTTCTCCAAGGTTGTAAGAGAAGAAAGAATGTCTTTAAGATTTCTTGAGGATCATTAAGGAAACTTGAAGGAATAAAACCTTGGAGACATCCCTAATTTTAGTTTTATCCATTTTTCTTTATATTTTCTGTTATGTTGAAATTTGTAGTTATGAATATTGTTTAAACATATTTGTATTTATTAATTTCTTGATAATTCTAGTGATGGTTGTATTTGTGTGTGACTAAACTTGAATTCTAAGGCTTGATGTAGTTTTATTTATATTATGTTTGGATGATTTAGTATAGTTTCATTTAATTCATTTATGTTTCTCTATGCTTAATGCTTCCAATTAATTGAGAAATAAATTGATTGTTGTTGATTTATGGATTGATGCTTGGGAGAGATTGATCTATTTATCGGATTTTGAAAACATAGCCTTAGATTGTTATTAAGTTGGGAGGCTAAGGAGAGGTGATGAGATTACATGTTGCAAACACCAAGTGTTTAAGAAAATATGTGAGAACACTTGGGGCATGACATTATGTCTAGAATCTTATTTGACGCTCAAGAGAGGTAATTAGATTAATCCTTGAGTAATCAATTTAAAAGTTGTATAATGCATGTATAGGTAGACAAGTTGAATAAGGATATTAACTTGAATATATATGCATAGTATCTCATTTAACGCTTAGGAGAGGTAATGAGATTAGTCTTAATCCCTTGATTAATAAATTGAATGAAATTACTAAATAGAAAGTACATAAGAAGAATAGAATGAAATCAATACTCTAATATCCCATTTTTTTAGAATTCACCATTTCGCAATATTATCATTTTGTTGCATTGTTAATCCCTTAATTTAGGTTAGTTTCATTTTCCTTAGTTATTGCAATTAAATCAATTTGCTTATATAATTAGGGTTATCAACATTATAGTACTTAGCATCAATTTAGGACACAATCATCATAGAACGATACTCACTCGTCATTTTATTACTTGCTCACGACATGTGCACTTGCGGTTACAATTTGCATGTGTATAATTTTGCGACCAATAGGCATACAATTAAAAAATTCATGTTGATTTGCTTTCTTGATGTAGAGCGATGGCTCACTTAGACTCCTCTCAAATCAATACTGGTAGAAATACTAATCAATTTTATTGTTCCAAGCTCACGGTGCCTGCTTAAGACCATACAGTATTTTTTTAAACCAATAAACTTTATCTCTTTTGTCTTTCTGAATGTAGCCTTATGGTTGCTTTACATATACTTATTCCTTCAGGTCTCTATTGAGAAATTTTGACTTTATACTCAATTAATAGACTTTAATCTTTACTTATGATGTAATAGTAAGAATTATCATGATTGTTTCCATGTGAGCTACTAGTGTAAATGTCTCATTGTAGTCGACATCGAGCCATTGAGAATATCCTTTTACAACTAATTAAGCTTTGTGCTTTTGAACAGAGCCATCTTTATTGTACTTGGTCTTGAAATCTATTTAAGACCAATTACTTCCTTTCCTTGAGGTCGATCAACAAGCTCTCAAGCGTTATTTTTCTTAATGACTTTTATTTCTTCATTCATTGCCTAACCCATTTTTCTTCTTTAATAGCATCTTCAAATTTTTGTGGTTCAATTGCAATTAATGGCATGTCACAAGCATCATAAATTTCTCTAAAAGAATGCCCATTTCTTAATGATTGTGATCTTGAGCTCGTTGGACTTATCTCTGATGAGGCTATTGTTATAGCTGGCTCTTCTATCCTTGGTGTTGTTGCTTCCTCTTCAAGCATGCTTCAAAACCATTAGTTTCCCAGTTCTAGGTCTTTATCTCATAGAATACAACATCTTTAAAAATTACTAGCTCGTTTTTTTTTTTATTTATCAGCCTGTATCCTGTGGAATGTTTATTGTACCTAGCGAATAAATATTTCTCTTCTTTTTTATCAAACTTTTCTCTATATTTTTTATAAAGTGTAAGCATAAGCAATAAACTCAAAGGTTTTGAATGGAGTTTTGTTTACAAATGCTTTAATATGAGATCTGTTAAGGTTGTAGACTACTATATAAACTACTTCAATCTAAAACTTGTTAGGAATCCTCTTTACTTTTATCATACTTCTAGTCATCTCAATAATTATTTTGTTCTTCCATCTGCAACACCATTATGCTGAAGGGTGTAGCGCACAGTCAATTCTCTCTTGATTCCTTACTATTGGCAATATCTTGTAAACTCCTTAGAAGTAAATTCTCTGTCGTGGTCTATTTTGAACCCCTTTATTTTTTCTTCACTTTGTTTTTCAGCTATTGCCTTGAATTTTTGAAAAATATTAAATGCATCTGATTTTTAATTCAAAAAATAAACCCATATGTACCTATTACAGTCATCAACAAAGAGTAGAAAATTATTTTTTATTAAGTGATGGAGTAAGAGTTGGTCCACAAATATTAGCATGAACCAACTCAAGTGGTGTTCTGGCTCTTAAGGAAGTCTTGGTAAATGGACGCCTATAAAGTTTTTTATAAATATTTTTTTAGGACTTCTTTTTTTTTTCTTCATTTTTGATAGAGGGAAGACCAGTCACCATATTCTTCTCCTTCAATAATTTTAGGGATCTATAATTTAAATGTCAATACCTTTAATACCTCAAAAGTGGCTAAATGATATTTTCAGTTTTCAAGCCATGATTTTCTTTTAGTAGCAAAATAAAGGGAAGACTTTATTTGGTGAGATTTTTATTTTTTTCCACCAATTGTTTATTTCTTTTATCAATTATATTCTTTGTTTAATTATAATGCCATAAATATACACGGCCTATGAAAGTTAAGCATAGGTGGTCTTTCTCAATAACACAGCACCAATTCTTTTTAAAGTTTTTAATAAAATATTTCAAAAAAGAAGTTTTTAAAAATATTACAAATTGAAAAGGTTGCCTAACGCAGCAACCTTTGCGTGCAGGAGTCTTAAAAAAATTAAATAATTTTGTTTTTTTAAAGACCATTGATTAAAGATCAAACAGCCAAATAGGGTATGCTATAAAAGGCACTCCCCCCTTCCCCTGAACACACAACTCTCTCCCAATTTTCTCTACACTCTCTCACTCATACACAATCTCCCAATTCTCTTTATACTCTCTCAATCTACTCTTAACTCAACTCAAATCTCTACCAAATCTTTTTTGTTATTTATTTATTTTTTATTTTCATTTCTCCAATCACATATATACATTTTTATTATCCATACAATGGAAAATTTCATCTTAATGTTTCAAATGAATTTGAAGATATTCTTTTCTCATTTACATAAATTTCTACTAGTCAATCTGTTTTCACAACTAAAAAGTTGGAAGTATAAGAAAAGAAAAATGAGAATGAAGATCAGAAGTTTGGAATTATACACATTGGAGAATCATACAAATGCTTCTAGAAACATTCAAGAAAAAATAATTTGCAAGTTTTGTGGTAGTGCTTTAGATGCCAAATCAAGTCATGGTACTAGAAATTTGGGTTGACATGCCAAGGCATGTCATAAGATGTTAAGAAAGCAAACAAACTCTCACATTAGTAAGAAACAGGGAAAATTATAGGTATATAACGAGTGAACTATATCTCCATGGGCATGAGGCCTTTTGGGTAGAGCCCGACAGGAAAACTATAAAGGATTAATCCCAAAGTGAACAATATCATACCAATATGGAGATATGAGTGGTTCAATGGGCTCCTAACTGTGGTATCAGAGCCATGCCCCAAAGTTAGCCATGTAGAAGAAATCCTCGATATCGAACGAGAAGGTGGTGAGCCTAGTAAGCCCCATCTTGCTTGCAATGAGATTCATGCTTAAGCTCTATAACAGGCAGTGGTGTGCTCCTGGGCTTCACGTAACTCGTTTCCTCTCAACACAGTGATGAATAGTTAACCTGATAGAAAGACTCTCAAGGCAGTAGTGCAGCACTCTGGTGTTTCACGAAAGGTATGCGACCTCAACACAATGAAGATGAGTAATATTGGGAACAAGATTTTTCTATGTGGAAGATAGATGGATGGAATATCATTTGAGATTAGGTTTAGTAGTCCTTTATTCAATATGAGGATATTTGTTGAAAATTGGTGATTCCAATCAAGGATGAGTTTTGATTCTGAGTTGGAGACCAATGAATAATCAACAAGAAGTCTGGTGCCTAAAGGTTGTGCTAGGAATGAGAAAAACGAAAAAGAGTAAGCAAGGAACTGTTCATCTGGTGATTGTTATTCCCGCGGTGGGTATTGTTCTGTAGCAACTTATAGGTATTTCTTGTTTAGCTCAATTGATTTCTTTAAGTGAAATTTGGACTTCTATAAATAAAGACTCTTATTCTAACTAAGTTTAGGGTTTCCCTAAAGCATCCAAACCTATATAAAGGCTCTATATTGATTTATAAATAACAAATCATAACAACTACAATACAAACACAAGAGTAAAAACCCTTAATCTACAATAAAGATCAATTGTAATGCCTTTGTGAGTACAATTGAAAGTGTTCTTTGTGATGCTTGAGTTATTTCTTGTAAAAAGATTACTTTGTGATTGCCTTGTGATTTATTAATAAGGAAAGTAAAATCTTGATCTGTCATAGATGTAGGCAAGTTGTCGAACTACATAAATTTTTATGTACTTTCTCCTATTTTCTTTCTCTTGTTTATTCTTGATTACTTGTTGTTAAATTATATTACCTAGATTTAGGGCTTCTGCTTCAACAAACCAATATCAGAACTTAGTTCTTAGTAGTCATAGCCACTCCTAAGTATGAAGTAGAAAAATTTAATAGGTCAAATGATTTCAACCAATGGAAGATAAAAGTAATAGCATTACTAGTGACTCAATGGTTAGGCTCAGCACTAGAAGAGACTGTAACTCTATTTAGTGGGGAAGAAAAGACACCAGAGTTATCTAAGGCTGAAGTGAAAAGAAAGAACATTCAAGAAATGGCTTACAGCATAATTGTTCTATCATTAAGCGATAAAGTATTAAGGGAAGTAGTAAATAAGAAGACAATAATTAGTCTTTTGAAGAAACTTAACTCTATTTATAATACAAATGTCATTGGCCAATAGATTGCATATAAAGAAAAAGTTGTATCAGCTGTCCATATTTAAGGGCACGCTAATAAAAGACCACATAGATACCTTCAATAAGATCATCATTGATCTTAATGCTATTAATATAAAGATAGATGACGAAGACAAGACGATCATCTTATTGAGTTCAATTCCCAAAAGGTATGAGCAATTTGTTGATACGATTCTCTATGACATAAAGAGTTTAACAATGAGTTATATAAAATCATTATTAAACTCAAAACAATTGAGAAGACAGATAAAGGCTAATGCAAAATGCTTATCTGTAAGAGGGAAAGCCTTACAAAGAGATAGAAAAAAAAGGGTACGAAATTAAAGTCCGTGAGTGCTCCTATAAAGTGTTATTGTTGCAAGAAAGATGAGCACTTCAAAAAGGACTGTCTAAAGAAGAAAGACAAAGACAAGAAGGTAGATGTTGCGCTTGCTTATGATGATAGCTACGACAATACAGAGACTCTAGTTGCTACTGAAGGTAAGAACTCTGAGCAATGGGTTCTTAATTTTGGTTGTACTTTTTACATATGCCCCCATAAGTCTTAATTTTTCAATTTTTAACCCATTAGTGGTGGTAAGGTATTAATAGGTAATGACGTAGTGTGTTAGATAATGGAAAATGAGAGTATTAGACTTAAGTTGCATGATGGGTGAGTGAGAGATTTGTTAGAAGTTAGGTATATTCCTAACCTAAAGAGGAACTTGATCTCACTAGATTTGCTAGACCGGAATGAGTGTTCCATCAAGATTGACAGAGCAGTTTTGAGAGTGTTGAAGGTTTACATGGTTGTGATGAGAGGTGAGAAGCATAAAGGTGTACATGTACTAAAAAGAGAGGCAATGTGTGGTTCTGCATCATTTTATATGGCTAATGAGTATATACAAACTAAGTTATGGCATTTTAGATTAGTATGAATAAATGAGAGGAAGCTAAAGGAATTATTTTTTCAAAAGGCATTTGGTGAGGATAAGTTTCAACTACTTAAGTTTTGTGAGCAGTATGTGCTATAGAAAGCACATAGAGTGAAATTTTGTACCAAAGAGCATAGAACTAAAAAGATTCTTGACTACATATACTCAAATCTTTAAGGACTAGCGTAGACAGTAACCTATGGTGGGGTCAGATATTTTTTCACTTTTATTGATGACTATTCAAGAAAGTTATGGGTTTATATGTTAAAGAATAAGAAGCAAGTATTTGATATATTCAAAACTTGAAATGCCCTTGTTAAGAATCAAACTGGCAAAAGGTTAAAAGACTAAAAATTGACAATGGTCTCGCGTTTTGCTATAAAGAAATGGGTTTTGTACTAAACATGGGATTACAAAATATAGAACTATGAGATCAACATCGTAGAATATGGTTTGGCTAAGAGGATAACTAGGACACCACTTGAAAGGGTTAGATGTATATGCAAAGATGTCCAATGCATTTTAGGATGAAGCTGTGACGATACCAGTTTATTTGATCAATAGAAATTCCTCCTAGGCGATAGACTTTAAGACCCCATAATAGAAATGGTCTGACAGCCCTCCTAAGTATGACCACCTCGGAATATTTGGCTTCCTAGCTTTCGTGTATATGAAGCAAGAGAAATTAAAACCCAGAGCTATGAATGGGATATTCATAGGGTATCCCGAATGTGTGAAAGGATACAATGTGTAGTGCAAAGAGTTGAAGTCGTCAAGGAGTATCATAAGTCGTGATGTGATGTTTGATGAGATGATAATGCTGAAAGCTCCCCAAGAAGATAAGAAAAAAAGAACCTATGTCAAAAGAAGATTCAGCATCCGAATCAATTGAAGTTGAAGTAGAGCCTAAGTGTAAATCTAATTTCCCTTTGTAGTACATATGCCTCTAATACAAGGCATTTAGCCTTTTGTTTTTTTTTTTTTCCCCATCTTAAGGGTAACAATAGCACGTGGCTCCTATTGCATGTTGACAAGTAAGCCATTTAATTTCCTTTGAGCAAGCAAAATATGCCAAGTAAATGGCCGCTTCATGGTGCACCTCTTCGGCTATTGATGTGATATTTCTATATCTTAAAATTAAGTACAAGTATATACTATCGTATGCAAGTAATAAAGGGACAAAAGGGTCAGATGTCAAACCTACAGGAATAATCTTTATGCTTTAACCAAGTACTAAAATTATGTCTTTCTAATAATTATTCAGAAAAATAAAAATTTAAGAATAAATGTAGAAAATATAAAAATAATGACACAATATAAAGAGATTTAGAATATAGCAATATAGAGAAAACCTAGGCTTAATACTATCCCTTAATATGATTTATAATAATTAATCCTCTAATACTTAACTCTCTTAGTCTTTGTTATTGATCAAGACACTTATGTATTCACAAGCTTCTTCTAAGGTCATGCAAGTATACCTTAATTTACCAAATACATATATTCCTATGGTACTTGTGTTAAATTAAAATTCATTAAGAGTAAATCTTATTGATCATATATGCCAATTAGGTATATTCCTATTCTAATTTAAAACTTGCATATGCAACATTGAATGCTACTCTACAATCATGTATCAAATTACTTAGGTCTAAATATAATGATTCCTCTTCCAAGTTTATCAAAATATTACAAATTCATTCACCATATACTGGCCAGATATATTGAAGCATTAAGAACAATCAATTTGAATAACAAAAAACTAAGTTTATTAAATATTAAAAAGATATAGCAATTAAGGGCACATATTGAGTTCAAGTATTAACCCTAGAAAGAAAATTTAGTTCATGGCTACAAGAGAACAGCGTCAAAAATAATAAGAAAACATGATACAATCAATAGCAAACCTATATAGACGTTGAATTTGTTTTGATTTGGCTACCAAAGAAACTTTTGATGCCAAAGAACGCCTTGAATCTCTCTATGGCTACTTCAATTAAGCTTCACTTGCTCTCTAAGACTTGTGTTGTATGTTCTTGATGTTTCTTGTCTGTCTTGGATGATCTTTAAAGGGTACAAGTGGCTTTTTATAGGAATTAATATGAGCTTGAAAATCTCAATTTTTGTTGGATTAGGACTTGCACTACCGCTGGGGCACCATATTATGACTTGAACGGGTCTTTTTTCTAATTTTCTTATTTTTATCACTGTTCCAGTATTAGAGCGACAGATCCATATTTTGAAAAGTTTGCATTTTAGTCCATGTTTTTGCTCCTTTTGCATTATTTCTTTAAATTTCGTTCAAGTTCCTATAAATAATAATAATACACATCAATAGCCATTTATTCTCATAAAATAATAAAATATCAAAATAAAAATATGAGAAAATATATGACAAATATGCCCTTATCAGCTATACATGCGGCTCATTATGATTAGTTTCATGGGTAGAAAGTTTGCTATAAATTGAAGCAAATGCTCATTTTTTATTTCAAGTTGCGGAGAAACAAATCAATTAAGGAAAGAATTGAAAAAAAAAAGAAGGTGAATAAATAAAAATCGAGAGAGAAAAAAAAAGAATAAAAGGATAATTACAAGAAATAAGTTTAGGTAGTTAGATTTATAACCAAAGATTCAGCATGTAACAGTTTTACAATATTATAATATTTATGTTTCAGTATTTATAATACATATCGGTACTAATGATATATTTTTACACCCTATGATATAGGAAGAGTACCAATAACTGATAAACCTCAGGATCCAGAACTAGCTCAGGATTAGCGCACTTTTGTGAGTAGATAACTATATATATTTTCTATGCTTTTAATGCAGCAGTTTATGTTTTATGTTTAATTACATGTTATCATATTTATTCATAATTTATTTTAGGCAGATAAATATTTATGCTGTTAGTATATTCAAAAAAGTTTTTAAAATTTATTATAGTATAGTTTATGATTACTTTCAGTATACAAATATTTATTTCAAACTAATTATGTTTTCAAGATATTATATAGTAGTAGTTTAAGAGCCACCGTATGTGTACCATCTCCTTTAGTGTAGTTTGATCTACGTATACGTTAGACCAGTTTATTTGCTCTACTCGAGCGATATAGCATTTCGCTGGGTGAGACCAACTCAGATCCCCTGCTCTGCCTGTGCGTGATTTACTCCACCAAGTTAGACCATCTTTTCCCCAAGTACAAGTTTGATGTAGTTTTCAGTTTATATATAGTACATGTTTTCAGAGCTACTTTATATATATTCAGCTTCCTACTAGATTTTGTGATAGTTTATATTTCTAGTACAAGTTTATTTATTTCTCAATACACAGTTTTGTAATTATTTTATATTACATACTTCTACGTACATTATTTATAGTATTATTTATTATTAAATTATTAGTAGAAGCTATTATTTATAATACGTATAAAGTATATAATATTTTTAAATTACGTTCACTCTCTGAGCTACAAGCTCATCTTTTTTTCTATTTTTTTATTTTTTTTTAAGGTTGTCACAGGAACGTCGTGTAGTGGGATTTGTACTTCACATTTAGAGGTCTGGCCATTACATGTATAGCTGCATAATTATCACATTCTGTATCATTTATATATCTTTATGTATATTTGTGTACACGTGTACACTTTTGTTAGGGCATGTAGCCTTGTTTTACCAGATGAAATGAGTATAAGCATGTTAGTCCCATGTTATCGTAGGATCCACCTCGACTTCTTAGAAGGGCTCAGGTTTGATCCTGTCAGCCCTAGATCAGCATTTTAATAAGAAAATCCTTAACGTTGAGTCAAGAACACCGACAAGTTCCTCCAAGTCCACCCAAAGTAAGATTAGGACTCTTGAGATAGAACTTGATGAGCACTAGCTAGCTATAGATAGGCTAAAAAGAATTATAAATCCACCAATCAAGTATGTACAAGCAGATTTAGTTGCTTATACTTTTAATTCTACTTACACTCTTAAGTTTGTTGAGTTTAATATGTACAATGAGGCTATAAAGTGTGAGAATAGAGATAGATGACAGCAGGTCATAGAAGAAGAGATTATTTCTCTTAGAAAGAATAATACCCGAGTATTTATAGATAGACCTCAAAAGAAACTACTTGGGTGAAAATGGATGTGTAAGGTTAAGGAGGGGGTATCAAGGGTAGAGCCTACAAGATTAAAGGTTAGGCTTGTTGTATAAGGTTTTACTCAGATAAAGGGGATAGGTCTTTTCACGAGATTTTTTCTCCAACCATCGAGCACACATCCATTAGAATTTTGTTAGCTGTATGTGTAAATCTTGATTTACATCTAAAGCAGATAGATGTAAAGACAGCTTTTTTGTATTAAGAGCTTAAAGAGAATATGTACATGTCACAGTCACAAGGGTTTATAAAGCCCAAGAAAGATAAGCATGATTGTTTGTTAAAGAATTCATTGTATAAATTAAAGCAATCACCTAGACAGTGGTATAAGAGATTCGACGAGTCTATAATGACTTGTGAGTTTAGTAGAAGTAAGTATGACGGATGCTTATACTTTAAGAGTTTGAATAGTTGGATGATTATGTATTTACTTTGTATGTTGATGACATGTTGATCACATGTAGAGATATGAAAGAGATACAGAATTGAAGAAGTAGTTAAATGAAAAGTTTGAGATGAAGGATTTGCGAGTAGTAATGAGGATATTGGGCATGGACATTGTGAGAAAAAGAATAAACATTATCTTTTTGACACAGTAGTGGTATATACTTAAAATCCTAAAGAATTTTGGTATGTCCAAATGCGAAGGTTGTCTCTACTTCTTTGGTCATGCATTTCAAACTTTCAAAGTACCATATGTGAGCATTGTAAGGAGCATTATGTATGCGATGGTTTGCATGAGACTGAACATACACAGGCTGTGAATGGTAAATAGATACATGGTGAATTCAAGTAAGGATCACTAGATTGCAGTGATGTAAATTTTGAGATATCTCAAAAGAATATTGGATGATGGTTTGATATAGAAAAAGGCTGAGAACAAGAGTGAAATGGTAAGAGAATACATCGACTCAAATTTTACATGTGATTTAGACAAGAGAAGATCAGCTAACTAGGTACGTATTCACAGTGTTTGAGTGTAGTGTGTGTTGGAGATCAGCTCTACAATATGTGATGGCACTATCTACCACAAATGTGGAGTATATAATTGTTGGTAAAGCTATTAAGGAAGCAATGTGGTTAAAAGGGATATGCACACAGGTAATGGCTATTGAAGACGTCAACACCGATGTGTATTATTATAGCCAGAGTGTTATATACCTAAACAAGCATCAAGTGTTCCACCAGAGGTCTAAATACATTGATGTACGAGTTCATTTCATTTGAGAGATTGTTCAAAGTTGTAAGACTAGTCTAGCAAAGATTGCATCTTCTGAAACCCCGTTAATATATTGACTAAGTCACTGTCCTTGGTTAAGTTTGTCCTATGAAATGACTTAACTGAAGTCACTACTATAAAGGGTGACCAAAGATATGGAGATGAAGATATTAGAAGCTTCGAGGATGATTTTGAATCAATGAGGGATTTTTTGGAAATTAGTAATTCAAAATCAAGGATGAGTTTTGATTTTGAGTTGGAGACCAATGAAAAGTCTACAAGAAGTCTAGTACATAAAGGGTGTGCTAGGAATGAGCAAAACAAAAAGCCAAAAGCAAGAAATTATTCACACGTTGAGTACTGTTCACGTGGCGGGTACTGTTCATAGGTTCTATTCACGCAGCACTTTTCGCACGAGTACTGTTCCGTAGTAACTCATATGTATTTCCTGTTTTAACTCAATTGATTTCTTTAAGTAGAATTTGGACTCTTACAAGTAAAGACCCTTATTCTAACTATGTTTATGGTTTCTCTAGAGCATCCAAAGCCTATATAAAGGCTTTATATTGGTTTGTAAACAACAGATCACAATAATTACAACACAAATACAAAAAAGAAAACCTCTAGTCTACAAGAGATATCAATTGTAAGGCTTTTATAAGTGCAATTGAGAGTTTTCTTTGTGAAGCTTGAGTTATTTTCTATAAAAGGCATATTTTGTTATTACCTTATGATTCATTAATAAGAGAAGTAAGATCTTGATCTGCCATGGACGTAGACAAGTTTCTAAACCACGTAAATTTTTATGTGCTTTTTCTCTATTATTTATTCTTGATTGTTTGTTTTTGTATTATATTATTTGGGTTTATTGCTTTCGCTTCAACATAATATATGTGGTCGAAATAAGGCAATTAAAATTCAACTTGCCCAAAGTACTCCTAGAGACAGTCTTTTTGGATTCCAGTATAATCAGTAGTGCATGCATACTGATTGGGTAGATACGCTACATTAGGTAAACAACTTCTCTCATTTGTCATAGACAAAAGGTTTAAGAAATATATGAAAATGTACGTTCAATCCAACTGAGCTCATGTTCTTAAAAATACTGTTAAAAATGATATTTAACCATATTTTTTGATACTAAACAAAAAAATAATAAATGAAATCACACAATTTCATGGAGCCTTTGTTGTTACTTTTAATTGTTGGACAGTACCAATGATTTAGGGTTTATTTATGCTACATTGCATTATATTGATTATGAATGGTTATTGCAAAAAAGAAGTATTGTTTTTCATGAATTGGAACATCTATACACACATATTATTTTTAATTCTTTTTTGAATATTTTTAGAAAATTTAATATTGTTCACAAACTTTTTAGTATTGCTTTTGATAATGCAAGTGCAAATAAGGCTTTTATAGATTTGTTATCAAATCAATTAACACTTGCATGTGGGTCAAGGTTTTCTAATTTGAGGTGTATTTTTTTATATTCTTAATTTAATTGTTCAAGATGGTTTAACTATAATTAATTCTTAAACTGAAAAAAAAAATAAAGATGTACTAAAGTATATTGTTTCATCATCTACTAGACGACAAGAATTTAAAGGTATGTTAAATAATTTTGGAATGGTTAGTAGAAAGTTCAGACTTGATGTGAAAACTCTTTGGAATGCCACATATATAATAGCAAAATCTTACGTAGGTTTTAGTATTTTTATTACATATTATTTTAATGATAAAATAAAAGTAGCTATACTAAGTAATGATGATTGTGAAACTGCATTTTACTATATGCAAAAAATTTGGAAGTATTTAATAATGTCATATTAGCATGTGGGTCAGCATTCATCTTCTATTGCTTTGACTCATATATATAACATTAGTAATTTTTTAAATATAGAAATAATCCTATGTTTACTGATATTTACACTATTATAGAGATTAAATTCTAAAAATATTAGAGGAAACTTTCTAAGATATTTATTTATGTAGTCATAATGGATCCTAGAATTAATTGATCTGGTATAAAAGTTTTAATTTTTGGTATCTCAGATAATTTAAACCGTGGACTTCGTTATGATTTTGACAAAATTTATGATTGCATCACACAATAATTTAAACACATGATCAACCTGTTTATAATCAGACTGCTTTAAGTATTTTGTTGAAAGGTAAAAGAAAGGTAGGTTCTAGTTATAGTATTTATGTTGCTTATAACTTGAAAAAATTTTGGATACAAACTACTCTTCTATGTTGGGTACACAACGATAAAGAAATTTTGATATTTTGTCACGATGGAAATCAAACAAAAGGGTTTTTCTTGTATTATCGATCATGGCTCGAGATCTACTAACACCTCTGGTGTCCACAGTAGCATCGGAATCTGTTTTTAGTACATGGGGCAGAATACTGGACAAGAAGTGATCAAGATATACAATAGATACTTTGAAGGCTTTAGTATATGTAAAAGATTAAGAAGATGCAGATAACCGAAGACAATTTGGCATGCAGAGATGATCAAAGATTTTCAAAAGTTTCAACTTTGAGATTTGATCATTAGAATTTATAAATAGAAATTCATATTATTACTATAATTATATAACAAGGGTTGCATTTACAAATGATAGATAGTTCGATAGGTGCCAACCTAGTTGGAATGTATTGTAACTATAGTGATGTAATTTGACCTTCTTGTTTTGTATTTATATCTAATAATTTCAAATTTAGAATAACATCAATAATTTTTTATTTTTAATAGAAACGCAAATTCAAATTTTCAATAAAGAATTTATGAATTATGATTATAATTTATGAATATATTTCAAATTTTCAATCTAATATATGAATTATAATCTTAATTTTTATTACAATTATAAATTTTAATTCTTATTACAATTTAAATTTTCAAATATTTGTAACAATTTAAATTTTTTTCAAGCAAAAATAATTATACATATTAAAGAATTATATATTTAAAACTTTAAAATTTAAAGGGCTCGTGCCTGGCAGGGGCTATCATGGGCCCATGCAAGTATAGCAGGCTCATACGCATATTATGGCCTAACACAGTACAACTTTATGGGTCGTGCCGTTTGCGAACAATAATGTGTCATTTTGTGCCCTAACAGTGTACGATACATGGGGGACACGGCTCATTTGCCATCTTTAGCCACAATCTTCATCAAATTTCACCATATTAAATTTTTTAGTAATCTAACCTATACTTAATAATTTTTAGGTTAATTTACGAACATAAAGCACATCTGAAATAAATTTAGATTGACCATGTTTTGCCGGTACAAAAATAGTTCCCTTACCTTGGACACTTTGTAGTTTCCACCTCCAAGTTTCACCAAAGAAATTTCTTTTTCATCAAGGCTAATAAAGTAGTCACGATTTTCTATCATATGATTACTACAACCACTATTCAAATACCAAATATCTTTTGGTTCTTGTTGAGAATTCATACAATAAAGGAAATTTTGATCTTCAAATTCATTTTCTTTTAAAAACTTTGCATCATTCCTTTTCCTATACTAACAATCTTTATCCATGCAATTTAATTTATTACACCTTCTGCATTTATATCAATATTTTTCACTTGTATGGCCAAATTGTTTTGCAAACATTGCACGCGAGGTTGGAAGAACATATCTTTGCTCATTCTTTCCTTTCCATTCTTCGAGATATTTAAAATTTCCTTGAAAAGCCCCTTCTTTCTTATTTTTTTTTTCTAATTTTTCTCTCCTTCTTTCTTTGAAATTTTGCTTTTATTAGAATGCTTGTTCAGTTGACTACTCTATAAACTCGCTCATTCTTACTTCATGTTCTAGTTCTTATTAAGAAAATTTTGATAAATCTTTTGCTTTTTCTATGGCAGCAACAATTTGCGCATATTTAGAAGGAAGACTTCTTAATATTCTTTGAACAATTCTCTTTTCGTCAATATTATCTCCATAACTTCTAATTTGATTAATTATTCCACACACTTTTGAAAAAAATGCTTGAATGGATTCATTATCTTTCATGAATAAATTATCAAATTCTCTCCACAAGGATTGAAGTTTAATAGAGATTACCTGTTCTGATCCTTGAAATTTTCCTTCAAAATTCTCTCTGCATCACTCAAAATTTTAACTGCCAAAATTCTTGAAAAAATAGTTTTTCTTGCCCCTTGTTGGATAAAGAGTAAAGCTCTAGCATCTCTTTTTTTTTATTTTCTCTGTACTCCTTCTATTTTGTTAAACTCATGAGGACAAAGCATCTGCAAACTCTGGCTCATTATAACCTTTTTTGTATCAATTTCCAAAATTCTTGAAAAATAAAAAGAGTTTTTATTTTGATACTCTAATATTTACAATTTTCTACATCAAATATAAGAATAAAATTTTGGTTGCCGTTAAAGTTATTGGTGATCGGGTTTGAGGTCATAAAAATGCTAGGTCTAATACAAAATATTTGTTAAAATAGAGAAAGGTTGTAGACTAGTTGCTAAAAATTTATGAACTATTTTATAAAAAATGAAAAGTATTTAAAAAAATTATAAAATAAAAGATAAGTTAGAGGGAGATGAAAGATATTTTAGAGGAAGGTGCATATAAAGCAATTGTACTTCTATTATTTTTATTGACTTCACAATGATACACTTACATTTATTTATACTTGATATAACTGACACTCTTATTGGCTTATAGCCATATATTTTCAACTATACATGGATCACAATTTAAGCAATTATTATCAACCGTCCAACTTTTAGACAACAATAAATTATGCTAGATATTTATACATTATTATAGAGACATCATACTTCAAAAAATTTTAATTTTTTATATTAAATTTTTATTTGTAACCCTTTTAAAAATTAGATATTTAAATTATAAAATAAATTATTTTTGACAGAAACACTTGATAGACTCGCAAGCTATAGCTCAATAAATATAAGTCAATGCATGATTTGTTTCACTTCCACGCTGTTGTGCCCTTGTACTTTCTTGCAGCCTCCCTACTGTCAATGGTCGCTGTGTACGTCTCTTCGGGCTCAAATGATGGACGGAAGTTTGCATACCGCCTTGCAGCCTCCCTGCTGTCAATAGTCTGACCATACTCCTCTTTTAGGCCCTGTTGTGATTGGCACGGTCAATAGGGAATGTGGAGTAGTGGTGACTGAAGTAGGCTTTGCAGCTTCCTTCAAGTACTCCATAGCTGTACTAATATCATTTGTTGGTTTGGAAAGGGAGACATCTGGTGGTGCAGCCCATCCTGCACGGCTTGGCCTAGCCCATCCACCAGCGGTGATAATACTTGGTTCCATCCTGTTATGATTGTTGTGAGAGTGATCATCATAATCCCCATTCCGGATAGTATTACCACTCGGCATGTTCCATCCGTTGCTGCTCTTATTGTTGGGATCACCATAACCAGTACTGTCATGCCCATGATGGCCTGTGGAATTAGGAGTCCGGCGCCAATATGAAGGACTCAGAAGACCAGACCACTTTGGTTGACTAACTTCAGTTTTCACCTTCGTAAGGAACTCTTCAACCTTATGCGGGCGGCCATGAACTGGACTTGAAGACTTGTGCCATTTATCCTCAACATGTCCATAATCTTTCAGCGGCTCAACCTTCGGATGAGAGCTACGTTGGTGTCCGTTGACAAAAGGTGAATGAACATGCTCCTGCACAATTGTTTCAGTTTTCTCAACATAGGATTCTGTACCATAGCTGGGGTTGTAAGAAACAATTGGATGTTTCTTCCCCTCAGCATCCACAATGACTGGCTTGCAGACATGATCAGAAGCATAGCTTGTTTTGCTGCAATTATCTGTCTTGGGAGCTAAACCATTGTGTGTAGAGTAGCCTTTATACGCGTAGCCATAACCACCCATTGCTTAGCCTAGTGCCGAAGAGCTGAAGTCTTTTTGCCCTATGTAATAAACTCCAGGACTTCTTTCTTAGCTTCCAGAAGTGTTTAAAGTTCTCCCTATATAGTGCCATTAGGTCCCAATTTGCTTAAATGAAATGAAATAAGATTCAAAGGCGTTGCAATTCTATTCATATCCTGCCTTTGATTGCATGAATTTTTAAATTCCCTTTCATATTGTGGAAAAAAATAACAGATTGAATCACATTCTGGTTCAGCCATCGATTGCGACTTTCACTGCCGTCCCATCCAAGAACTTTTGTTTCTTTTTTAGGATTGTAAACTCGCATTCCATATTCTGAATTTAACATAATGTTTTACAGATTAGCAACAGGTAATTAGATCTTTTGTAGAAGAATAAAAACAACGTCATGACAGAATTTCTGCAGTACCTTTGAGGCCACATCAACCACAAGCTAGCTATTCTCCACTCACGTCATTGTATGTAGACGTGATCACTTGGCTACAAATTCTTCTAAGCCGAGATACATATGAGATTATATTCCACCTTTTTGCCCTACGTTCATTTCTCTCCGAATCAACCATTAAAAAAAAAAAATTCTGAAGAATCATATTCTTCTTGGACAGTGACCTCCATTACCCAACTCTGAATTCCCTCTACCCTATTTTGCACATAATAAAATTATGTTCCTCATTTCTTTGAATTTGCCAAATCTTCTTATTATACTCATTTCGTTGACTTTGTTAAATTTTCTAAATAGGAACAAAGTAAGAGTGCTTATTAATTCCCTCTATACAGTTTTGCACATAACGAAATCGTGTTCACTTAATTTATTACTTAATATTTTTAATTTGTTACTTAATATTTTTAAAATGTGAAGAGTGTTTTGTTGGAAATGTTGGAATATTGACAAATGCTTCACAATCATAGATTACACATATAACAGATAGTAAGTTAAAGCATGGAAAAGTACATTGTATTTAAGAATATATTTTCGCCCTTTAGGATATTGTTCTGGTGCAATCATGTTATATAACAGTCTAATCCCGCATTCAATAGTTTTGATTCTATATAGGTGCACTTTTATAAAATAGAACACTAGAACAACTCTTTCCACATATATTCACTCTTATGCACTATTATACATTATCATGAATTCACTATGCATTCTTGCGCACTCATGCCCATTGTGCTCTCTTGTGCACCCATGCACCGTTGTGATTTCTTGTTCACCCATGCACCACTTTTATGTATAATATATTCACATTTCTTACACAACATTCTTTTGGTTTCAACGCGTATTTATAAGTAGTAAGTATCTTTTCATTTAAGACACAACTCTCTACATGCACCTTTTTGTTTATAACCGTTAGATCAAATTCAAATTTGATCAATAGTTCTAAATGAACCATCACTATTTTCAAACTAAGAGATGTCACCAATAGTTGTATTATTTCATATTTAATATAAAAAGATGCAATCTCATGAATAGTTGCATATATAAATGAAAGGTCATAACTTTCCACTTTTGTGTGTTTTGAAATTCTTATAAAACATCCAACATGCTTATAGCAAAAAACTCTTCTAAATACATGTAATCCTGTCACAGTATTTTTTAACTTTATAACTCAAAATGCTTTTGCACCTTAAAAAATTCATAGGGTATTTAAATTAAGGGATATTATTTTGAATACCCTTAAGGTATTACTTAATTTTAATAATACTTACTAGTTTAGGAAATGGACAGTAATGTCCAACCATTAGAAAATATTTCGTTAGAATTAACATAATTATATGAAATGATTAAATTACTCTTTTAGATATAAAAATAAAGAAATGACCATTCTACCCTTACATGGCAGACGAGCACCATTTTTCCATAAAAAATTTAAATTTTAATAATAAATCAATAATATTTTTTCTTTTATTTTTTAATTTTTAAATTAATAATATAATTATTACATAAAAACTAAAATAAAAAAAGTAAAGAAAAAAATAAAAACAAAATGGCCTCTGCAACAGTGGCTACTTTTGATTTTTTTATTTTTTTATTATTTTATTATTTTATTTATGTTTTATTTTTATTATTCTAAAAAAAGTTTGAGTGTTTAAAGTTTTTAAATTAATTGTTTAGAAATAATGATAACATTGTTTGGATATAAGAATAAGGATGTTTAGATACAGGAATAAAAGTATTTGGACACAGGAATAAGTGTGTTTGGACACGTGATAAAAATTATTTGGATAAAACAGCATTGAATTAATGATATTATCCTTTTTTTCGTTAATTTTAATAAAAATTCCCTAACAGTTGGACATTACTATCTATTTTCTAAATTAGTAGGTATTACTGAAATTAAGCGATATCTTAAGGGAATTTAAGATAATATCCCTTAAATTAATCATGTCATAACCCCAATTTAAAATAGATCAAAATAACGATGCACACTTAACAAAGCTTACTATGCAAAACTTAAAATCAATATTTAATAAATAATCAAGAAATTAGCCTTAGTCATAATAGTTCAAATTCTAACAATTTGTAGGAAATCGAAGGATGGCAGAAGCCTTATTAAATCTACTACGCACATAAATTTTCAATCATCTAGCGATTACAACAAATTATAATAAGTACGAACTCAAGAAATAATAGTTTTTCATATAGAAAAATAAATACATACATATAATGCATATACATGATGTACCATGATCAAAAAAATAAATTCAAATTCCCAAAACAAACATCATACTATATGTTTCAACATTTTTTTCAAATTTATACCAGGAGTCCTCTCACTCAATCATCACTTAGTAATACTTTCGAATATCATAGATAAGCCTATATCACCCATCAATGACAAACTGTATGAAAGGTAAATGCAAGTGAAGTTAATAATTACACATAAAGAGAACACTCATGCCAGAAGGAAAGAGTCATACCCTTACCCTGATCATTGGTGAATCCTCCACATGCACAAATACGTCCAAACATGATTGTGAAGATTCATTAATCTCAATGGTACCTATAAGATTTCTCTCAATATACAGTAACAAAAATAACACAGATTGCATACACCAATCACGAAAGAAATGTCACATATAATAGAAAGACTCCTAAACAAACAGGGGTGCTTATTAAGCAAAAATTAAGTCTAGCTATCCTAGAAAACAAACTTACATCGTGGGTAAATTTTCTCTTCAAAACAAACTTTCTTATTCAAATAAGGTTTTAAGCATGTACATACTTGAAACATATGCAAAACATCTTATGCATAAATGATAATATGTTTATTGTATTCCAATAAAAGTCTAGTAATTTACCTCTTATTGATTACAACAAAAACTCAAGTTTCTTAACCTAATATTGAAAATAAATTCTCTCGTAAATATCATCACAAAACTAAAAGCTTAAATAACTTTTTATATCCTATGCATGATACTTGTCTTATCAAATTAACCTATCAAGTTAGATTCTCTAACTTATCGAGTATAACCCTTTAACTTTATTCAAATTTTTTCTGGGCCTAAATAAGGTACCATGTTTATGAATTCAAAATATCATAATTCTAAAACACTATTAGAACTTATATAAAATAAAGATGCTTAATCTTTACAACTATATTTTATCTAAATTTCAAAGCTAAGAACAAAAACTTGTTAGAATCGGTCTTTCATTGAATAGCTCTTCATCTCTGATTTTTAATAAATAAAGTACTTATCTTAATATCTTAAAATATAAAATATAGACATATAAAAAGGTTCACCAAAAAAAATATTTGGGTTCTGTTATTTGTGTCTTAACAGAACCCAAATATTTATATATGAATTTCTTTCTAGAACCTTTATAATTTGGTATTTAGAATTCTTTACTAATACTTATATACTCTGAAATTCATAATAATTAGAAAACAAAATTCTGACCACAAAATTTAATTATGTCATATTAGACACATAAAGGAATCTCTATACCAATTTTCATAATTTTTCGAAGTGTTTTGGTCTGTCAAAACAATCTTAGTTGCTTCGTTACAATGCAGAGGCTAACAATTTTTAAAAACCTAGGGTTAGATTCAAAAATTTACTAAAAATTTAGATCATAATCTTTTTTATTGATACAAAATTTTATACGACCATTTAAATGTATATTTGTGTAATATAAAGATATTAGCACAATTAATGATAGAAAATGCAAAACAATTCTCAAAATCTAATATTATCATAAACAAAACCTACAAAGCTTCATAGTTTATTTTATTATACTATGTAATTACAATTCCTTTAATCATCGACTCCCCAAATTCATGCTGAATAACCCTAGAACAATGAAGTTAGAATGTAATTTTTTATTATTCTTAATACTTTCTCATACAATTACTCTAAAATTGATGGATGATATCAAGAATAATTTAAAGAATTGAATAGTCCAAATTTACCTCAAGAACTTTAACTCCTTAGTTCTCTTCTTAGAGAATTAGAGAAAAGCGTGTATAGTAAAAATAAAACTTATAACCTAATTTATTTATAACTTAAGGTTTTTTATCTTAATTCTTATCATATTTAGAGAATTTTAATCTTAATTATTTTAACATAACACTTGAGTTTTCCTTTCCTAATTATGTAACTCATAATTCTAGTCTAAATAAATTTCTTAAATACTCCTTTTTTTTCTTTGTTCATTACAAATCAAGACTTTCGCACAAGAGTTGTAAGATTTGGCAGCTCACACTAATCCAATAGGTTCCCACGATACAAGTTTCTTTAAAGCGTCCGAAAGCACTTCTCGGAAAAATACCTATCAAAATTGTTGATTGATAAAGTACTTTTCCGATCCAAAAGGAACTTTGAGAAAGATGCACTCCCTCACTTACTTCTATAAAAGATACTTCAAGTCCTTTATTTATTTCGAAAATTTATTTTATATATCTCACCGAACATACAAAGTAGATGCGTAAAACTGATTTTAATATTTTAAAGCATTTTTATATTACCAAAAGTACTTCCAACACACCCTAAAAGAAAATATAGGCCAGTTTCGTGTTTCCGTGTAGGAAGGGATATGAATACATAAAATAGATAGGCATCATTGCCTGGAACACGCAGTTGTGTATATTCTGCACTTGAGATTTTCAACTTCACATGAAAATGCTGAAGTGTCACAAACAGATAAAGCAATGAAATAAAAAAGATGCTAATTGCAGCATTATGTAAATTAGGTGTCATCCTTCTAATGATCAGAAAACAAAAGAATTTGAATATCCCAGAGTTATGACATTAGGGCTCTGTCGCTATGTCATCAAAAACTCCCGGAATCATGGATGCCACTTCCTGCCATGCTGGCTTATCCACGTGTATTGATTAATGTCATCGTGGCAAGAATATAACTTAGTTAAAACTTTTTTTTAATATTAATATCGAGCGTTATTTTACTAACATTGTATCCCAATCAAGCTATTGTACTAATGTTGTATCCCAATCAAGGTCTTGCATTAAAATCGGATTCCTGTGACAGACCTTCAACTAAAATTCCCTGTTTCATACGTTGGGCCTTTCTCTAATAACTTAAGCTTACCAAATCTAATTTGCTGCCTTCCTCTGTTAGGATAGAGACAGACTCTTCAAACAGCTAAAGTTTAAGCAAGAATTATGCTTATAATATCAACTCCATTGAAATGATATAAAATGTGCAGAAGACTGAAAAAAAAATTGCCTTAAAGGTTGATATTGCTACATATCAGACTTAAATGAAACATAAGAATGACTATAATTTACAGGAACTTCATGGCTTTCTAATACTTTAATGATATAGTAAACAATTAGTGTTCCAATAAGGAATGATTGTATGAAATTACAGGAACACCACGGTTTTCCTATTTTTAAATGATTGTATACATAATTAAGGTTCCCTTAAATAATGCTTTTTAACATTGATAACTGGAAGAATATACCTGTTACATCAATCTAGCTTAAAGGTTGGAACAACTTCACCATGAATAGCACGATAAACTGATCTATCAACAACATTCCTATAAGGATCCTCCTCTCGTTTCTTTAACAAGTAGGCAATATTGCGTTCGACTTCAGACTTTATGTGCAAGTACAATTGGTTTGCATTTTCTTTGTCCCTCAGATACACTTCTCTTCCCTTTGTTGGGATGGGCTTCCCAAACAGAAAATAAAAGCGGCCAGGAACCTTAGGCAGAAGTCCTGGAACAAAAAGTGGTTGGTTGGCAACCTCCCCACTAACTCCGTCCCTACAACCAGAGAGAAATTTTCATCAGTAGAAATAATCTTATGCTCACTATTGAATTTTGCAGCTTATGTTTGTTACTGCCTTGTTTTGAACTTCTTCTGTGGCCTTATTTGGATTAACAAAGAATTATTTGTAATCACTGGAAGGAAAAAGAAAGGATTTTATTTTAAAATAAAAAAATTTATTTATAAACAACAACATATATATTAGCTAAGTTGGACAAATATTCCTATACAATCTAGGGAAAAGGTAAATATTATTAAAGGAAGGTAATCACCTTATGTTTAAAGCATCACGAGTTGACTCCCTGATATAGTCATTGACCACAGGGATATTCATTAGATCGTTGTAATCAAGAACCAACTGCCACAAAGATTGGAGGCAAGTAAAATGTTAGTTTCAAACACCATGTCAAAACATATTGTCCTATCATTCAGGAAAGAAAGAAGAGAACGGAAGCAGTGGATCATGTACTGAGAAAATTCAAGGTTTCATATATACATATCCTACTTGAGAAGTTCTTAAAACTGATTTTACATTGAATAACACATATACATGAAATATAAACTGTCATGCATTTTAAGTTAAGAAGTTAAATTCAAAGAGTCAAGCATTTTAATTACTTACCTAACTGATATTTGGTTTGATTATCAATCCTTTTCTTTCGATTGATGGAAAATATTTCTATATCTTGGCCTTTTCTTGGATTTCTCTTTCAGATTATTCTTTAACTCAGGAACCATTTCCAAAGTAGAGGAATTATTATGGGTTAATTATAAAATGTGCAGAATCCCAAATTCAATTGTGCAACTAACGACCTTAAGCAATATAGAGTCCAACAAAACTAAATGAGTATATCCCAATTTCTATCTTATTGTCACACAATTGATTACATTACTATTCAGAAATGCAATTCTTGCATTTATGTATGTCTATATATCTATATAATATATATATATACACATATATATATGAATAAGCAGTACAAATGTAGATAGTATAAAATCAAGAATCAAAGACAAGATACTAATCAAGACCATTTTCCAGTGACAGAGGAAGGCTCCTCAGTCAAAATTTAAAAATTTGTTAGCAATAAAAAGCAAAGGCTTACTTGTGCTATATCATCTTCTCCTACAGCCCCAAAGGGTACAATTGTGGCCCCAAACCGTGCCGCCATTCTCACAAATTCTTGATGATCAGGCCAAAACAGTTTATATTCTTCACCCTGCCATAAGCAGATTTGGGTCAGGTAATCAGTTAACAAGAACTTCTAATAGGAAGCACAGAGATGAACTTAGTATGACGATTTGACAATTTAGCAACAAATGATTTGAAAAATAAACACAAAAAAAAAATGAGAGCAAATAACCTTATTCTTAAATTTATCTCTTTTAAATGTCCTCTCATAAGTGAAAAATATAAATGTTGCTTCGACAATGGAGCTCACCCCATGTTAGCAGGATAACTTCTAACATTTTAATCATTTTAAGTTTCAGTCTGAAAATGTTATAAGAGTTGAAAATCCCAAAAAAATAAAAGAACTAATGAATAACTCTGATCTTCCTCATGAGCATGCTATCAGATGTATAAACCTTACAATTTAATCCTATGAACTTGACTGTTTTCAAGATTTCATGGTTAATTTAAAAATAATTGAAGAAAACAAGCCGCCTTGCTGGAAACCATGCAAAGTAAACATTTAGCAGGCAATAATGAATGTTGGATGTGTAGATATAGGTCTCTGCGACAATGGGGAAAACATTTAAGTGAATATAAAACTTTCACCATATGGGTGTTCGTAAATGTTTTCGATGTCCACATAAAAGCAAGCAGATAGTGGAAAATGTGACATAATTTCCAAATCCGTGGGCTTTTGTCAACCAAAGAAATTTCATTCAAAGGAAATCGTGGAACTTGACACACCTTGTAATGGAGAGCCTCTCGTGCACCACCAGGGTAAAGAAGAACAAATGATTTTGTTGACAATAATTTGAAAAGGTTTCTTGCTGTGACAGGTACAGCACCCATTACTTTCATCCAATCAGTCGTAGAAAATATAGTAGATGAACTTTCAAGCCTTCCTAAAAATAATTCTGGATGAGCTACACCATGAACCATTATATTCTTCTCTCTCAAGAATTCTTCAACAAGTGAATGAAGTTCAAACCCCATTAGCATGTGGTAACCAACTAACAAGACCGGACCTTCATTTGGAACCCCAGCAAGGCCTTTCACTATTCTTCCATCGTCCAAAGTTGATAACATTACTGAACCAGTAGCAAAACGTAACAAGCTGCAATTTTTGTGATAATGATATTAGCTTCAGCCGTAGTGCATAAAAATGTACAAAAAGTTAGATGTTAATTTACGAAACATAAAAAGGAAGTTGCAACTCAAACAGGCTGGTATGCAATCAAAGCCCCAATCATGAGTAGGAAATGTAAGGTACCACCTAACTAGATTTCAGATCAAAGTCCTCAATGGTCAACCATAATCCACAAAAATATTAAAGAGCGTGTTTTTTATATTAGCTGCAGGAATATCCTCAATTTTGATTGATTACCTTTAACATGTAAGAACATTTAAAGCCAAACAAGTTAATTTAGTGTCAAAAGAACTTTGCTGGGTTGCATTAATTTTAATGTTAACTCATTCGCAGAGGAGGGGGAAGATAGATGAATGTGTCAACCATATATGCTAAAACTTTTTATGGTCCACTTTTGTTCTACAATACAACTTTCTCGCTGTTAAGGTGAAACATTGACAGATGTAAAGTATTTCAAAATGATCTATAGGATTTTGTTTAAAAGGAAAGGTGAGCAAAGAAGCTAGCATTTCTTTAGAAAAAAGGATCTGCAAGTTCTCAGAAGAGATCTGTAAAAAATGATCTGAAAAGAGATACAATGTAAACTAAATTTCTAACTATCTTTCAGAGCAAGTAGCCAGCATATGAATAATTTATTCACAAAAATGTAAGGACCCGCTACTACACAATATCATATTGTTCACTTTGGGCCTAAGCCCACATGAATTTTTTTTTGGATCTTCCCAAAAGGCTTCATACTATTTGACTAAAGACTCTACATATATAGTTTAGAAACTTTATCTAACCGGCAATGTGGGATTCTAACACCTGACCCTCAACTCATTCGTCTTGGCCCTACTATCTATGGCCTCAGAAAATTTTGAATCTCGGGTATTACAATCTACCCCCTTAGGGATACACGGTCTCATGTGCACTAGGTTGTTGGGACCACATGGCTAACCCATGTGGGCTAGACCTCAAGAGTCATACAACACATGTGCGTTATCTGTTGCAGGGTCGCTAGCCCACACTACGAGGCAAGTTCAGCTTTAATACCATTTGTAACAATCCATTCTCACACAGTGTGATATTATTCGCTTTGGGCCTAAGCCTAGGCCCGGGCCCGTATGGCTTTGCTCTTAAGTCTCCTCAAAATATTTTATATTATTTGAGAAAGGGATCTACATATATAGCCTAAAAACTTTATCTAACTAGGCAATGTAGAATTCTACCGCCTGACCCTCACCTCATCCATTTTGTCCCTTTTATATATGGCCTCAGCAAATTTTAGATCTCGGGTGTTACACTTAATATATGAATCATGTTGAACAAGTGTAAAATGTATCATGGATAGAAAAATAAAATAAATCAATAAATGTACATGAGAAATTGCTTTGTTGAATTACCCAACTACGTGATCAAATGCATATTTGAATTCTGCCCTACTAGGAGGCAGAAAATCTGCCACAGAATCTAACTTCCTTGAGCGACGGTATTTCCAAGTACCTTTAATTATAGTAAGCAAACTAACACCATCTTCCTGTACCAACATATAAAGCAGTCAGCTATAGTTGTATCCCCGCAACAATATTATTAAAGGAAAAAAATTTGATTGCACAGATGACAAATTTACAATGTACAAAAGTGACTAAAGATAAAGGCTACAACGGTGATTGATGTAAAATTTTGTAGCCTGTGTGCATCACATCAATGTGAAAGGTGAAGGAACATTAAAAGCCAAGACTATATGAGCATGAAGATTGCGCTTTGGCTGTGTGCACTCTCACCATAAAGGAGATTGCACTATGTTTAAAACATAGATTTCTGCATTGAACTTGGTCGTTATGGCATGAACAAAATGATGAAGATATGTCCAAAATTATTTTTTTTAACATTCTTATATCCATTAGATAATTCAATGCCTCGAATCTAAATCAAGTCATATTTTTGAAAAGTTCATTAAAATATGAAACATTGCATCAACTAACATCAGAGATTGTTCCAGAACTGCTGTTTATTTAAAAGGGTCTAAGAACTGAAAAGAAGATTAAAAAAAACACATACAACCAAAAAAAGAATAAAAAAGAAACTGCAAAACCCTTTAGTGTAGTACCATTTGTTCACAGCCAATATGCACTTTTAGATAGCTAACTAAGAATAATCATCACTTGATGATGCATCTGCTCAATTAAGTAAATAATTCACCAACATAATTATGAGTAATAACAAATGATGCTACATTTTTTGTGACCAAGAACTCCACTGCCAGTAGAAAAAATCTCGATGAAAGCTTAGCATTACTAAGTTTAATACTATACATACATATTTGAATTTTGTCTAACATACCAGTAGGAGGGCATGGCCATTGTCCTCGAAGTTACGAACTATGCAATTCTGCAAAGAACCCTTGAGACGTTTTCCCTCATCCTCACTGGGAAGCATGTTATCCTTGCCACTGGAATAGAAATAGACAGTCGACCTTAAAACCCATCAAGATTCTTCTTTCTTATTTCAGCTTCATAAGCAACAGGAGCACAGATAGGTAATTTAGGCACAAGAAAGGTAAGTTTCATACATAATACAACACATGATTTCAACTCATATACTTAAAAACATCATTGCAATTCATAACATACATGAATACTGAAGAAGTTTCGCCAGTATTTCTATTCATTCCACAAAACCTTGGAGTAAGATTATTTTTGTTATTAAAAGCAAATTCACTATGGTTTATGGAAAATTTAAAAAAAAAAATGCATCTGTACAAATGTGCAGAGGTATGGATGAATGTGAAGTCCTAAATGGCCTCCTCTGAGGCAGTGGAAGAGAGTATAAATGACACACACAGCCAAAGTATCTAGGAACTTGTCTTATGAGTACGTTTAAAATTTGAACCATGGTAGAGGAATATCCTAATTAATACTCTGCTCAAAATGTTCTCATGAACAGTTAAAAAAACTCTTGCATGTTGGTGGATCAATTTATTACTGATTTTTGTACTTCTTAAGTCAAATAAGGGTGAAAGTAGAGCATCAATATTTATGCATGCTGAACTGTATGAATGAACTAATAGTTCTTGAGAAAATAAGAACCTGGCCAGCACTAATACTTCAGCTTTAACAGCATGGAGACGGGAATTAGCATAAGCAGAAGCCGATTTAAGCAACTTCAACTTCCAAAGAAGAGTATCCTTAGGAATAATATCAGCCATACCCTGACCATAAAAATAGGTAGGAAAATATATGTGATCTAGCACTCAATAAACATGTCTCTGTTTGGAATCAGAAACCATTACAGAAACTCAGGTGATAAAGAGACAATAGTGGAAAAAGTGAGTATAAAACTAATTAATTATTTAGAAAATTTTGACCAAAATAGTTAATATTGTAAACTACTAGCAGAAAAGCAACCACTTCTTACAGAAAGACGAGGCAGCAAAGCAGTGAGATTGCCAGACAATTGTTCAAATTTTATTCTTAGAGGAAGCCTGATCCCAACATTAACCATTGCCATCTTCATTGGATCTCCTGATGTCATTTAAAAGAAAAATAATTAAGTAAAAGATAGCAACAATAGAGCATTTTTTTGTTCCTTAGGAGAAAGAAGTTGCACAGAAATGACAACTAACAAGTACGGCAATATCAGAAACCTAAAAACAAAAGTTATTCGAGCCTAGTAAGACTTTGGACCAGCAGAAAATTACCCATGACAAAGCTAAGAAGGTAGGGGACTGTGATGTGTAATTCATCAGGCATAGCCTCCAAGATAGGGAACAAGGGTTGTAGCTGTGACCTGCCAAACGATGTAGCTAAATTTAAAGGATAAGAATATCAGTCTACATTATAGCATCAAGCTCATGTATGATGAAAATAGTAAAACTGGAAATCTGAAAACTAACCGGGATTGGCTAGTATTAGGACTAGGTCAACGGTCGGATTACGAGCAGCAACTGCAAGTGCCAGGCACCCTCCAAAGGAATCCCCCACCAAATAGATGGGCTTATGTGGAGATGAGGCATGCTCAAGCCTTACAGTTTCCTCTACTAATTTTACCAGTCCTTCATATAATAAATTACCACACGATAGTGAAAAGTATGTTTTAAGTTCACAACAATCCACACGATGCAGCATAAACTTTGAAAATTAAATACCTTCAAATGGTGTGCGATCATGAATAGGAATGTGAAGGCACCGAACTTCAAATGCTCTGCATAAACAAAAATTCTGAATCAGATATTATGGCTTTTATCGTATAATAATTAGAAAAAAAATAAATATGACTTTCGAGCATTATGATATGACCATGACTATGACAGCAAAATTGTGAGGTGGAAAATTATAGGCTTGTATTGGCAATAGAGATGTAATTTCCTCAGTGATGACTGTGAATCATGCAAACATGTTAACTCACATTCCTATAACTACCTAGAAACATGTGTCAAAAGGAAATAGGAATATGAATCCAAAGGAAAAGTAACTAGACATTTCTGAATGGAGTTGCAAAGCAGAGACAGAAGGCATATGATGGAGGTGTCTACTATGAGGGGAAAAAAAAGAGGAAATTACTATTTGTTTTCAGCAACAGGAGAACAAAAGTTACTCTATTTTCCGGGCTCTGTCAAGAAAATATTAAATGGATGGAAATAAATTTATTGATAAGCTTCTCTCCACAAATCCTAGAAACAATGAAAATAAATTTAGTTTATATCATTTAGATGGATATTTAGAGACTAATTCTGATAAGAAACTTATTCCAACCGTAACTGAAGATAATTTGTTTGATTTAAAATAGAATAGGATCATCTAACCCTCACTTCACCTTATTTACAAATTACAATGATGAAGATCTCATGTCTAAATGTTAGAACAATATTCCAGCATATGAACGCTTACTTGCCAAGAGCTTTGTGGTGCAAAATGAGGCCTAACCCAAGTCCATCAATCCCTGAATACATCAGCATATATAAGATAAGAATCATTATTTAGCCTGTCATACTTTTAAAATCTCAAGACTAATCAGCAATATTTCTAAAATTCCAACTAAAAGGAACAAAACCACTTTTCAGAAGCAAGAAATCTTTACATGGAGAAAGACTTGAACTGATGTCAGCTTATCAACCTTGAGACAGAAACAATTACCAGGCAAAAAGAGAAGAGTTGGAGAACCCTTCAAAGGGCAGCCACAGTCAACCGGGCAAAACCACCGGGGTGGCCCTCCATCAGGCTTAACAATATCTTTAGCTGCATCAAGATAATCCTTGACACTCTTAGTCCCGTATCCATCATCCCACAGCACTTCTAACTCTTTTGAAATAACATCTTTAACCAACTTCTTCTCCTCAACTCTAGGCTTCAATCTCCCATTTCCATCATCGATCAAGGTTCGACTTTTCACCTTCTCCTTAATTACAGAAGCCCCATTCACTGCAACTAAATCAGAAGACAACACTGTTGAATCACCACCGCCTGAACTCTGAGCTCTTACTCTAAAAGAAGGTTTGTACTCTGAATTTATCACAAAACTAGGCGAAACCCGGAAAGTAATAACTGATGCCATGGTTTGTAATACCACTGGCAAAAAAAAATTAAATTTATATTTTCAAAATTCACCAATTGAACCAAAGAACCATGCTCAAGCACTAGAAACTTGAAAAAAGCTATAACTGAACCAAACTCAGCTGAAGAGTCCCCAAAATCACTCTAACTGAAACAATCACACCCTTTATGCTTCTATAAAGACATAAACAAAAATCCTTCAAAAATGAAATTTGAAGCAAACCCAGAAAGGCATAACCACAAACAAGTATACGATTAGGAAAACTGAAGCAAACCCAGAAAGCAAAGTGGGGTTTCGTATCTCCAAGGCATGCACTTAATAGGATACTCAAATGAAGCAGTAAATAGTAACAAAATAGATGAGAGGCGAGAAAAATTAGAAGATAACTGTAAATGTGAAAAAGAAAAAGAAGGTAACAATCTGACAATAATGAGAAGTATACAAATCATTTTACTTTTCTGAACATTATGACATTTTCTTTTTCTTGGATTTTAGTCTAAGTTTTATGTGATAACAAAAACTTGCTGCTTTCGCTTTGCAGATTTAACGGCAGCATTTTATGGAAATGCGACAATCATTGTTAGTGTCATTTTCCTATCATAACTACACTATTGAGACTCGCTAGATCAGAATTATTGCAATACAGCCTGCATATTTAGGCGCAAATGAAACAAAGTCTTCTCCTTAATTGGTCAAAGTATTTTGACATGAAATATGAACTGAAATGTATACAAGTTCAAGCGCGAAGAGTGCTTAAGCCGCAATAACAGCATGCATGGCAGCTGGCACTAGTGACAAATCTTTAGTCAAACTAACGTCAACCTGTTCTCAAACTTCGATTTTTTTTTAATTTTTCAGAGCAAAATTTATTTGAGTAATTGTAGTAGCATTTGAAAAAAAAAAATTACTTTGCCACAAATGATGTATATACTTTCACGTGGCACCATGTGTCACTCTAGTTATAACCACGAATTAATGAACGTATGGATGGAATGGATTTTACAAAAATAAAATGAAGTGTAACAATAAATAGTATTAGATTAACATAGTTTAGATATAAATTTTATATTTAATTATTAAATTTTTAATTTTTATCAGTATAACAATTATATAACACTAATTAATAATAAACATATCAAATATTACATCATATAAAATTTATATCAAATATTATATCATACAAAATTTGTATCTTAATTATGTGAGTATAATATTATTAATTGCATTATAAAGTCTCAATTGAATAGATTGAACAAATTCAAATTGACGTAATATGAAATTTATTAGTCCAATTAACAATCAATTAAAAGAGTAACATTAGACGTATAAATTATTTATATAAATTTATTCACATAAATTAATATAATATAATATTATTTGATGAATGTAATGTAATTACTACCATATATTCTATTATTGGTTAATAATATTATTTTTTATTCCCGTTCATCCAATTATTCAAGAATATATGCATATAAAATAATATGATATAATGTAATCTTTGGATCGGGAACGTTGATGGAGAAGTATTGGAAACTCCAAATATCTTTTTCAACATTTTTTTTTAAATTGGGATTACAAAAACATGAATAGAGAAAAGTAGTAAAGTAGAATTTGCATTGATTTGCTTTGCCCTACCTAACTAACACCACCTTCTTTTAAAAAAAAATCGAATGGGATTAATGTATACCTTTTTAATGAAATTTTAATATCTTAAAGATTATTTTGGACAAAGATATCATTAATTGATTTGTTATGAAAAAGGATGTCAAACATGTGAAATTTGATGGTATATATATCTCAAATTTGAATTTTAAATTTTACAATCATGCTATATATCTCAAATTTAAATTTTAAATTTTAAATATAAATGAAGTATCAAGTAATTATTTAATAGTTAATTTTTATAATTATTCATTACATTATTTTTTTCATCCGATAGTTGTTTAACATTTCATTTAAAATTTAAAATATAAAATATAATTTAAAAAATATAGCATTACTAATTAATCTAACTATTTTAATTTTCTCGTGGTCACGAAGATTGATTGAAACACACCCATCTCTAATAAATTCTCCATTTTACCTAAATTTTGAAAATAATTCATCGAACATTTAAATTAACTTTTCAAATTTTCTTTTGAGCTCCCCAACAAATATTTCAATTAGACTATAAATGTCCCCAAAAAAATATTATTACTCTTACAAATATTATGATCTAAGTCTTGTATTTGCCAAAATATTGAATTAAAATTGTCGTAAATTATATTATTTTATTACACATGTGATAATCTTAAATGAAAATTCTCTCTTTATGGATATCAATTAATTTAATCAGTAAAAAATTTTAGAGAGATAATTTTAATTTAATTAGTATAAAAATTTGAGGAAAATCTTCTTTATATTTAATGGAACATTTAAAGGAAAAAAAATTACTAGACATGATGCACACTGCCCCCAATACGTGTATTTCACACTATTTTTTTAGGAAGGAGTAGGACAAATCTAAAATTGTTTGCAGTAAAATAAAATAGGAGCCATAAGAAACTGAACAAAGTTATTTCTGGAAAATTTTGGCCATAATGATTCATGCATGATCAGAACGGGCACCAACGGTTGTTTGTTTTTGTTTTTTTTTTTGTTAACGTAATGGACCTCACACTGACTATGTTTTCCTAGAGAGTTGAGACTGGAGACATAATGCCTTGCCTTCATCAAACTTTTTGAATAAAATTTATTTATTTTGTTGTCAGTTAGTGATCCATCAACTTCAAAGCTAAAAGGGAGAGAACTGTCTTCGGAATTCGGAAGACAAACGATCACTCAAGTTACGACTTGGGAGTGGCGCCAAGCCAAGGAACACGTAACTCAATTTATGAATTCGCATGATCTAGCACCCACTTACTTTAGCATCAAAGTCCGTATACCTTTTGGTTTAGATTAAGAGTTCGAATTAGATAGAGATTAAAATAATTCCTTCAACTATTTGAGAGGTCAATTTAATCCCTCTCTAATTGTTTAGAAAAATTATTTAATTAATTAAATTAAAAAAAAATACTGTAATTCATTAATATTTAAAATATAATACTTACATAAAACTAAAAAAATTAAAACACCCAACATTGCACGTGCCTTTTAAGAGGCCACATGCTATTATTCATCTGTCCATTCAAGAACATACAATTCACTAAAATGCACCTTTTAGAAATAATTTCTAAAATGTAAATTTTTTTAAAAAGAGAAAATTGAACTTAAAATCTCTATTTTAATTAAAAAAAATATAATACAAGTCCTTTATTACTGAACCATTTAAAAATTTGCCTAAAACTTTATTTATTATGTCTAAAGCACGTCATTTTACTATAACCCCCCTTCATTATAGTCCCGCCACTTCTGTTTTTTTTTTCTTTCCCATTATATGTTTCTACTATGACACATAAATTGAGAAACATAAAATACTTGAAACAGGTAATAAGAAAACTTAGAATGGGTGCAACTCACACGACGCAAGTGACAGGTGCTTGCCCTACGTGTTCAGATTCTCCTAGACTTTTCTAGTTCATGAAAGTCATGGATTTAGAGACTGATTCGCTTTTCAATTATCTCAAACTAGGCACCCAATGACGGAGACATTTGATTTGCCACAAACAAGAAGCAATACAAGAAGAGCATATAACTTTTTATCCTTTGTGCCAAACGGATTCCCATTAGTGATCTTTGAAAAGAGTGTTTCATGCAGATATTACATGAGACCACAAGGGGAGAAATATATTTATATAATAAAATGACTAAACCAACACCCAATGAGAGTTGAATTATTTGCCATAAAAAAATTTCTAAAAAAAATTAAGAAAAAAAAAACTATTAAGGAAAGAATATTCATAAAAGCTTCTATGGACAGGTATCTTGCCCCATTATACAAATCTACAAGTTTTTAACATCATCCCTCTAATTTGGCAGCCAGCAAAAAAGAGTACTTCCTGATACGTCGCAACACCTATTCCATTTCCCTCGTGCAAACTCAAGGTATAACAACTTACCAATCTACCAATACGCAGGCAAAAACTCACTAGCATTGCAGGCAGACAGATCAAAAAAAATTTATAAGAGAACCTGTCTAAATGGGAAAGTGCTAAACAGGATCTTCATAGCAGGTTCCGAGAATGCCCCAAGATTCAGCAATCAATTGGTTTTCCAAATTTACAAGGGGCCAACAGATACTTCTGATCATGAAAGGCAACCCAGATGAATCAATATATTACCCAGTATTTTACACAACCACAAAATCACCATCATATGCAAAATCCAGCCTGCCACAATACACAATAACAGGTATAAAATACAGAAACCAAATACCAAAGAGCTATATATATATATATATATATCATGGGGTCAACAAAAAGAAGAAAAAAAGAAGGATACAACTCAACTTCTTATCATTTTTCTGTATAACTTCTTAAAATAAATTGTGCTATCTTATGTTATATAAGCTACAATGAAGTTCCAAAATACCCTCTACAAACATAAACTGTAAAGAAAATCCTAGCTGCCACCACCCTCCAACTTATTTCTCCCAAGGAAATTTGCCATTGCTATCGCCATGAACACTATAAGAAGATTATTTGTTTGGTTTTCAAGCTAATTAACACCAATAATCTAGAGTTCTGTGTAACATCAAATCATGATATAACTTTAATGATAATCTAGGTTAGTGTTTTGAAGCCCAAATCATGATAAATAAAATATTCATTGGTGTTGTAGCTCAAATCAAGAATTAATGATTGAAAAAAATCATATTTGGAATCTGAAAATGGATTTATCTCAAAGTCAAGTAATACTCAGACTGGATATCAAGTGAATACTCAACTAGAAAGGAAGTCAAGTAACTACTAGATCAACTTGACTGCTTGACGTCGGTATTACTCAACATCCAAGTCCAGTAAATGGCAGGATATGCATATCACAAGTACGGAAGTCAAGTAATTTACTCAACTAAATAGCAGTAGTCATTGTCAAGTAATTTACTTGACTACTTAACATCAAGTTGGAGTAAATTCGCCAAATGAACATTTTTCTTTACTTCATAAAAAAGATAAATTTGGTGAAGATACCATTTTGTTTTGATAAAGAAACAATGCAGCTTCTTAGAAATGTAGCAAACACTTTTAGATTCGTCAGGGAAATGGTGAGATGTGGTGAACAATTTCACTACATTGATCTTTGATGGAAAATAAATATAAATTTGTACATTTCTCACACCAACTGGCAAAGTCGTGTAAAATTTTCAATGTTGACATATGTCCATTTTATAACATTTTGGAGAATAAGAAAGAAAGAAAGAGACTTCGTATATACAAGAAATATTCCTGTCTTTCTCTTTGTATCAGATGAAACTGACAGTCTGTTTTTCCAAGTATTCTCACTTCTATAAAATATCTCAACTGAAAAAAGCGATAAAGCAGCATACCTCCATCCTGAAGTCGTACAGAGTTACTTGGCCTGGACCACTCTGTAATTAAGAACCAAGTCCTCAGGTTTCTTCCATACATAAGCACGGACAGTAGCCAAGCTCATATCTGGGGATAAGACCTGGAAATACAGAAACAGATTGCTCAATTTAAATAAAAGTCAAAGTTTAGAATGAAGATTGATCAAGTCATGTACATAGGCACGTTTCAAACATTTATTGCAATTTAAATAATTAATATACTAGGCAACAAATGATAATTCTACTAGAAAGAGGTGGCAAGAAAACCGGTCCCACGCATTCTCAAACTCAAGCCTGATCTTCATGTACATTGAATTTTCTCTCACCTGAAAAAGATTTTTAGAAAAGAAGATACATACAAACCAACCTAGCAATGGACACCAGATTCAACTGAGTATGCAGATAACAAATGATGGAAAAGTCAACTTATTATCATGTCTGCTTAGTTCTAAACAAAAGGGCATTTAAACAACTAGCATGTTTACATTGGAAGAAGTCTACTTTGTTCATCTTTTCCCCTCTTTTCTTTTTTTGTTTTGGACGCCAAAATCTCTACAATAATGTTTTAACACTAAAAATCCAGGACTAACACTGATAAAAAGCTCAAAACTACTTGACATATCAACATCCAAGCTATAGTTCACTTGCCTGATTATTACACAAGATCTCTATAGAAGGCCTTAACTTTTGCCATGGCTTCAGTCCAGACCGGAGAGATCCATCTCCAACTGCAGCTTGCTGCAATGGGCCTCCAGCCAATCCAGGAGCAAATGTTGCATCAGAATTCACACCATCAGCTGGTTTGTCCAAAACCATTTTCTCTACGACATAATTAACTACCTATATAAACATAGCAGTCAAGCCAAATTATCAGCTCTTGAAAGAGTTCAATGTAGTACAAGGCAATATACAGATAAAACAACAAAAACAATGCATAGCATATTCCATACTTGTTCAATCGAAAACTATTTCCAGAGTAAAAAGGCATGTGAACTAAAAGAAAGTTCATTCCATGCATTAAGCCATTCACAGGCCAGAAAACTATCAAAACTTTGAAACTCTTTACAAAGGTGCAGGAGTTGCGGGGACTGGACACCATGAGGAAAGTGAAAATGCCACAGGTAAGGGTGATAAATATATTAATATTCCAATCCAAAAATTGCACTGAATTTAAGCTCCAAATACAGTTTTAGAATGTCAATACCTAAAACCATATAGTAAACTATTTTTAACTTAAAGCACAATCAGAAGCTTTACTACATCCTAGGAAACATCAACGGTTGGATATAATCTGGTTTGGTTTTCAAAATTGTTATCCTGTATCATTTTCTATATGTGATCCTCTAGAAATATCACAGGTTGTCATATATTACTAGGGCAAAAAGAAAGAATGTTGAAGGTGAAACACAATAGTGCACCCATGACAATTGCCATATTTTATGCATAAGAAGTAACTTAATTCCGTTTATTAGATGTTTGAAACAATGATCAGTAGCATTTCTGCCCAGATAATTAATGAAGAAATGGCACACATTGATGAAACTAGAGCAAATGCAGTCATCATTTTTTTTTAAAAAAAAGATGAAAGTGCAGTCAGTTTATCTTACCAGGGAAATGATAAGTTTTCGTATTGTCAATAACCATTGTGTATGAACTATATTACCTTGTGTATTCTCAATATTCTAGGTGCACTGAGTTTCCCCTGTGTTAGGATCTGGATGGCTGAACCTTCACATGGATGAAGGTAAAAGCTGCACCTGTAAAAATTAAATAAAAATATTTACCAGAGGTAAAAAAATCCCTGCTTATAATAGCTTAAAAAGGAAAATACGAATTTACAGCACACTAGCTTTCTAAAGAAAACAACAATTTTTCTACTTAAGCATACCTAAGATCATGCAGAAAACATCCAAAAAAGTAAGTGGAATAGAAAAAATAAGTTAAAAGTCACAACATAATGCCTCGCAACAGCAAATTTTGGGCTGCTACTACCATAACAGTTAAGATTCTTTCTAGCAGAAAAGCCAAAAGATTTAAGCACCAATGGGAGAACAAGGATACATAATACTTTTGTCAAATGAAACCATGTTTGATCTTCCACAAAAACAACCACATAAATTTCACATATGCACTTTATCACAAATTTCAAGTATAATTAGAAGTAGAAAATACAAAAGTTCAAAAAAATTACTTGGTATTTTCTCTGGGAGGTAGGCGATTATTCAGCACACAGTCGAGACACCACCAAGGAAAGTCCTTGTCATCTTCAGTTCCTTCTAAGTCAGTAATTTTCTTTCTCCATGGGCTTCCTTGAGAACCTTCAGTAATTATGGATGGTGGCGAAATTGTTGAAAATGCAAATGGAGGATACACCATAGAGTCATTTTCAGCATTACCGTCTACCTCAATTCTTGAATGGGTAAGACTTCTAGCACTGATATCCTTTGCCGACAAAACATCCCCATTGACAGAAGCTTGTGATCCAAGTCTCTGCTTTCTTTTGGCCAGCCAATGAACCAATAAACCTTTAAGTGTTTCACGAGCTAGATTAACCTGTGGACAAAAAATAAATGCAACACATAACTCGTAAAACTTTCTAAACAAATCCCAATCTTTTAGGGACTTCAAAATTTTTTCAATAGTAGAGGATAATCCAAATGATAGCAGAGTTCAGGAATCTAGATACAGAGTAATCAAACTAATACAAGAAAAAGAAAACAAGACTTGTTAATTTATTGATATCTGTGAATTACTTGCCGCCATGAACGACAAGAAATACTTTTACCTTATCATCTTCAGGTTTTCCAACAATTTGAAGGTCTGCAGAATACATCTCAGCGGAGAAGCATTGTGGTGTGTCCAAATGAATAGACAAGCTTCCAAGCCTTGTATCCACTGAGAACCATGCAGGTATGCTTACCTGGGGCAGTAGGAAATCATCAGTAAGGCACACCAAAATTGTTACACTAATAACACTGCAATAGATCAGTACAATAAATTAGTTGGCGTACCATCTCAAATAATTGTTCCTTTTTCTCCTCAAATGAAACCTGAAAGATTGAAATCACAAGTAATTATCAGTAACTATACCAAAGCACCAAGAACCATAAAGTTCTACTGAGATACAAGGATTAAAATTTCTCTCAACCTTTCCATAGTCCTCAACCACAACACCTCGAGTAATCTCCCATAGCTTGACCGAACCAGCAGTGTCCTATCAAAAAAGCATTTTAATTGTAAAAATCCCAACTGCCAAAGCTATAGACTTCTGCATCAAAACTAGTGGATGAAAGGAAAATATAATATTCACCTTAGTCAAAACATGCCTTCTATTATTTAAAATTTTATGCTGCACAATTGCAGGAATTCCAGGAATGGAAAAGTTTGGTTCTTTATAAACAGGAACCTATGAAGATGTGAACAAAATAGTTATTAGTTGATTACTAAAATGCACGCATCAGACTAAATGGAAAGAAGAAGAGAGAGAGATGCATCGTTTATTGGTACATAAAAGGACATTAAGAAGAGATTATCCATATAAGCAAAAAAGGAATAGTGGCAAAAAGTTGAGTGCAAATCAATCATCCAAGGATCAACCCGAAAAGTTCAAGTGAAAGGATGCCTACAGCTGGAAAACCATGATTTCTTGTTCAAAAACAAGAGCACAATACAGCAACTATTGCAAAATAGATGGATAAAACTTTTACTCACTGGGGTAGATCCTTCCAAGGAAACCCTTGCCCTTGAAAAGGATAAATTTCCAGCTAAGAATGAACCACCTCTTTCAAAGACCTTTTGAGGATTACGTCCTTCAGCAGGCCATCTACGAACTGAAGAATCTGTTGTTGCAACCCATATATTATCATCATCCACTGCCAATTGTAGAATCGGGTGTTCCCCTGTGCAGAGCAAGAGACTCTCTCTGGTCGACAAGTCTGTTAAGTATAACTGAGGGCATATACAGAATTGAGTGTCAAAGTTGAAAAGGAGACAAATGAGACTAGATTTGCTGCAAAGGAAAGGTACTCACAGAAAGGTCTCTCCCGCCACTATAAACATGACTAAATGTTGGGGTGCTAGCAAGCGCCCAAACAGAATCTGTATGCACAGCATAGGAGTGCACACATCGTTGTTGACCAAGATCCCATAACCTATGGAGAAGAATCCATAAGTGCTCATAGCCCATCCATAAGTGCTTATAACTTTTAGATCAATAAAAATAGACTGAACTGTCTACCTGATCATAGAGTCGGAGGATCCAGACAAGCAAAACCTGCAGAAATAAATAAACAAATAATTATATAAAGCAAATTCTTAGATGGAATCCATCTAACAGCAACCCCAAATCGTCTTATCTTGTAGGCCCCCCACCTCCACATCCCTACCTTTTAAAAGACAAAAAAGAGTTTCTGAAATTCTTTCCTCACTATTCCTTTTAATGGTATATCGTTAGTTTTTTTAAATAAAACCTACTTATAAGGAAGGCTTAATTTAGATTAAGTTGTCTGTAGTTCTCTGCACAACCCCACCACTTTACCAAAAGAATTTAAGGCAAATCTGGCAATAAGCCTTGCCCATTAGATATATGTTTCTCATGCAACAACATGCTCTGAAATACATCATCAGCTCTGTTTACTCTTTTCTTGATGAGAAACAGAAGAAATACAACATCATTTCTCTGAAGCATATTAAAGACCATTCTATCCACGTTTCCTCCACTTAGCAATTACTTGAGAAACACTTAATAGCATCAGACAAGTTACAGCGGAATACTGCAGACTCCATTCAACCAACCTGCCGGTAGAATCTAGAAGCAGAGCTCGAATGTTATCTGTATGGCCTCTAAGCTTCATAGTCTTTGAACCAGTCCTAGGATCCCAAACGCGTACAACCTAGAGAAGCATGATAAGAGACATAAATAATCTCCCTAAGAACCCTCTCAAACCATCATCAAAAATTATAAGAGTTCAACAATGAAAGAAGGATAAATATGCCATCTTTCTTTAATTTTATTGAAAGCAGAAAAATGATAAAGAATGCAAAAATGATCATTCTATTGGATTATACCTTCTCAGTTCCACCAGAGACAAGAAGGGTTCCACTATCATTCATGGCCAATGCATAGACAGACTCTTTATGGCCTTTGGCAGTAATTGGTACGTAGCCTTGAGACTGACTCGTATATGCAGAAATACTGTTGTTTGAGCTAATAGTACGCAGATTTGTAACTGGTAGGGAATTCCCAGAGCCATTGATACCATTTGAACAATCATCTTCCATAGCATCACTAGATTTTGAGACTGGAGTAAGGGCAGCCTCTACATCCCATATGAACACCTCCGCACCAAGACCACCAGATGCAACAATATTGCTCTAAAATACATGACACTAATAGAGGATCAGAAAATGAAAATGATAGTATAAATATTATATGTCAAAGTACACTTTCTTCTATCAAATTGATATAAAACTTAAATAGAAGGACATCACTGACAGAAACCTTTCATCCATGCAATTAATAAGATCCACGAAAATTTTGACACAGAAATTACATTTTTCTCTGCCGCGGCAAGACAAGTAACATAGTCAGAGTGCTGACGGAGGGTCCGAGTACAAGTTCCATCAGACAAGCAATTCCAAGTCTGATGTATCTCAACCAGAAATAAATTAATCAGTCAACAATAAATGGCTGAATATAATAAATAGATAGCAAACCAGCAAGCATTATCAAATTAACAAACCTTGAGGGTGGTGTCTGAAGAGCAGGACACAAGAGTATTATCATTTACAAGGACAGCATCGTTTACCTGCAGAACCATAGAGATTGCCCTTATATTCAGAGGAAGCTAGACATTTACACATTGAAATCTACAATTGGATCTGATAAATGAATCACAATAGAATATAGGTCTAATTTCTGTTTTCCTATGAAGACATAGAAACTCTCTACTTCCACATTAATGGCAGTTAACAAAAATACCAATCTTCATGTCTAATACTTCTTTTTCTTTCAAGTGTGAGCGAGTGTTCATAACAGGGGGACTCTCTGTTTTTAATATTATAAGAAACAGTGGTTGATTAACAAAGATTTAACATGAATTCACTCCTATCTTACATCAATCTAATTATATGCAAAATTGCCATGATTAAGTATCAACTATAGCCCTCAGGGCAGTCATACTAAATGAAGATATAAACCACATGAAAAAAAAAAAGAAGAAGGTACCCAATCAACATGTGACTCAAATGTAGCAGAACAGCTTGTGCTGTCATCACCCAGTGACCATCTCTTTAATGTGCCATCACGACTTCCAGTGAACAGGTAATCAGATCCATCAGATACAGATGACTTCAACACATCCAAACAATTAATGCCAGCACAATGCTGCAAGATGAAGATTTCAAACAGAGCAACATGAAGATTATACCTCTGCTAACATTGATGAAGTCATTAATACCATCCAAACAACTACTTAGGATTTTGAGTAAACCAAAGATTCCTACTACTACACATGCATGCCATTATTAAAAGCAATTAGTACCTTACTGCAATAATTTAATAAAGTTTCATTTGCCATAGTAATGCACTAAAATTCCTGTTACTTTTCAAACATGAAAAGAATAAAATAAACAAGTTTCAAGAGAATATATGAATCCATTCACAATCTTACCAATCAATTATAATGCAAAACTTGACAAGAGAAGCAATTAGACTAACCCTAAAAAAGCAAGAAATTCAAATGCATTCACCTTGGTGTCATCAGCATCATTCAACACATATGTCAACCTCTTCTCTTTACGGGGACGAGTAGAATTGGCGTTGTTACCCGCACTACCCACGCGGTGCATTGCAAAAACCCCTAAAACAAATATCAAGAAACAAAATATCAATAAAAAAGCTAAAAGAAATACAATCACCAACCAATTTTTTAAAGTTTCTTCCTTAATAAAGCAAATGTTTATTTGTCCTTTATCCCTTCATAAAAGTAATAGCATTTACATTACAGAGACCATACACTCGCACTGCAGAAATATCACTATTGAAATTTTCATTTTCATTTGACAAAGAAAAAGATAAGCGAAAATAGATTAAGAAACCAAAAAGAAAAAAGAGAAGTCATATAATTAGACCAAACTACTCGAAATGTTCACGAACTAGTAACAATACTTACAAATGAGTGACAAAAGATAAAAGTAAAACAAGACCACTAGTAACAATCTGCCATCGCTCATGCAAAAAACACGACAATCACCCATCACTATCGTAATCCATTCGATACATGCAAATCTGAACCCTAAAATTAAGCGAGAAATAAAATGATAAATTCGAGGCGAAATGAAATCAGCTCGTATTAAATTAAAAGTTGAATAAGAGCGAGCTTAATGCTTATTTATTCAATGATCGCAAAAACAATTAGAAATTAAAATCCTATTTAACAGTTCCAAGAAACAAGATTGAAAAAAAGTAATAAATAAACAAACAAACTTACCAGTAGTTGAAGACTATCAATCGAATTGAGAAATTGTGTAAGTAAACCCTAGAATTGTGTGATGTTAATGCGTGGCTGTGTTTGTATTGAAGAGAAATGATATGAATAAAGAGAGAGCTTGGGGAATTTTAATTAAATGAAAATAAAATAAAATTCTACACAGACTGAAAAAACTGAATGAGACGAGAGAAAGTGGAAAGTCAAAAGCCTCTTATTATAGTTACTACTATTAATATTAGGGGAAAAATAATTTAATAAAAAAATGACGGCCTTGTGATCTATCTGTTATTTTAGCGCACGAGAAACGACGTCGCCTCCCTGTTGTTTCTTTAAATTCTAGTGAAAAAAAATTTCTCTTCTCAAATTTTTATTTGGCTTTTACAGTTTTTTCTCTTTTTTTTTTAATATTACAACAATCTACTTATATTTACAATTAAAAATATATTAAATATACAATAATAATATCCATTGTATCTTTATAATTTTTTAATAAATATTATAACAATATACTGATATTTATAATTAAAAATCTATTAAAACATAAAATAATAATTTTTATTGTGGCTTTTACAATTTTTTTTTTTAATACTGAAACAATCTATTAATATTTACAATTAAAAATCTATGAAAATATATAATAATTATATTTATTATGATACAATCTACATATCTAAATTCAAAAAAAAATCAAATCTACTATATTAAAACTCAAAAAAATCTACCCTTGCTTATAACATTGCCCTCAAATTGAAAGTCAAAATTATTCGCTACTTAAACAAAAAAAATCATCAAATTGAAAGTCAAAATTCACATCACTTGGTCAAGGGACAGTGGACCTTTTTATAATGTTTTCTTTAACAATTTTTATAATATTTATTAATAGTGTTGATAAAGAGTGAGTAAAAATAAATAAATAAATAAAATAAAATCGATTTGGATTGAATCAGTTGATTTGATTAGATTTTGATTAAGAAAAAAATCAATCGATTTTAATGAATTAAAAATTTGAAAAAATTTATTTAATTTTGATTTTAATTTGATTTTATTATAAATTAAAATTGAATTGAAAAAATTAGTTAATTAAATAAAAAAAATTAAAAATATATCACATAGCAATATATATCAGTGGAGGAAAAAAGATATTACATAAACTTGACTACATTGTATTATTAATATAAAAATAAAAAAAAAATAGATTTAATATATTTTTTGAACAAATAAATCAATTTAAAAGAGGTCTTAAAATTAGATTTAAAATGTCCTAATATATTTTTTGGACAAATAAATTTTAACAAAAACCGAATTTTAAACGGCCCAAACTAGCCCATAACCAGAAAAACAAACTGATTTCTGTCCAATTCGATTTTTTCATATAATTTGATTTTGTTAGTTTTACTTAAAAAAATTAAATATTCATAATTCAATTCAATTCCAGCTAAAATTGGACCAAACCTAATCCTTGCCCATTTATAATATTAATCATACTTTCGTACATCTCAGTGATTTATTAACTGTGATTTATATAAGAATAAAACGACAGTTTCTTTTAATAAAATAGTTCGCTTTTGTAAAATTTTGCACAAAAAAAATTTACAATAAAGTGGCTTCTATAGATCTTGTCATGAATCATCTTGATTCCATCTAAATTGAGCACATAATTTATTACCTAATTAATAAAATTGTAAAAATAATATTGCTTGCAATATCTATATATATTAACACACAATACATAAAAATAAATAAATAAAATTATACAAATTACAAATTTTTATGATACAAAAATTTGAGACAGTCTAACGATTAGCTTTTGGCACCCAAATCTCTAAATTTTCTATTCAAATCATCCCACCTCTTCTCCTAAATGTAATAGAAATTAAGGGGAAAAAAAGAGATTTTATGATAATAATGTTTTATTAGATGATATGTAAGGGGTAAGCAAATTCCATTTCGATTCGGCTCAGTGTTAAATTAAATTGAACTTAAATGAAATTAATTGATTTAAGCATAAAAAATTAAATTAAACCAATTCGATTGAGTTTATTATTACTTTTATTTTTATTTTTTTTAATTTATTTCTTAATTTGAACCGAATAAAAAATAAATTAGAATCAAATCAACCAATTTAAATAAATAAAATAAACTATAATCGAACTCCAAACCAAATCTAATTGAACCAGTTAAATTTTGATAAGTTCAATTCTATTCAATTAGATTTTTTGTTTACCCTCCCCTTAAATAATCTAGCATGTAAGCATTACAGCATTACTTTTTTATTTTTATGGAATATTGGTGATTAAATGTAAAATTCCGTGAGCCAGTTATTAATGTAAAATATGAATATTTTGAACATGGATTTAATAAATACAACACTTCTTGTTCACGCACCTCAATAGTTCCTAAAACAATCACAGTAAACATAAAAAGACAAAAATTAATTAAAAAAAAAGAAGAAAAAAAAGGATAAATACTTTTTAATTAAATATTGACTTGATTGTTAATTTTTTTTAAGAGAATAATACTTTATCACAAATTTAATGAGTAATTAAGAGTAAAGAGGTAATTTTTGTAAGTTTTCAAATTTTGAGAACTTCACATATGATTTGATTTTATTTTCATCTTTGAAGTGAATTTTGAATAATAGATAATTACTCATTTAATGAATTGTAAAAATGGTAATATTATAGTAATTTGCTATGAAATATTTGAGACAATTAAGATTGTTTGCATAAAATAGAGAAGAAAAAAAAGGTATAAACAAACTAAATGACAAATTTTGGTTTTGATGAAATGGTTAAATGCTTGTTTGTTTGAGATTTTGTACTAACTAAAAACTCTTTTCAGATTTTTTAATGATATTTGATTAAAATATGTAAAAAAAATTAGAGATTAAAAAAGTTATTTTGTTTTTATTTTTAGAAGTTAAAATTTTTTACTTTTGAAAGTATAATTTTTTAAAGTTTTTTACATTTGTGTAATGGCACTTATACTCAAATAATATTTTTATTTCTATAATATATCCTAAAAAAATAAATCATATTCAACTAACTATTTTCAATGTTATCTTAAGTCATCATATCTTTAAAGCCATAATATTTTTATAAGAATTTACAAAAAAAACTTGTTAATTATTTTATTTTTAATTTTTTGTACCAAATATAATATTTTATATTGATTCATTAATTACTTTGTATTATTTTTACTTGATTATTGTATTTTAAAAAATTAAATTTAAAAAAATACAAGATAAATTTACACTTATATATAAAAAATATTGAATTATTTAAATTTTGAATATAAATTTTATTAAGTGTTATTTTTGATAATTTAATAACAGACAAACACTTTTAATAATATATAATCAAACGATCTAATATTTTAAAAAAAAAATTTAAATTGATAATCAAACAATCAATAGTTCTTAAAAGTTTTGTTTCTAAAATGTCTATTTTGAAAAGTTATATTTTCAAAAACTCTATTTAAAAAATTTAATCAAACAAAGCTTAAATTTAATTTTAAAAATCAACTTTTTTTTTCTCTTAAACAGAAAATTAACATTTTGTTATATGAAGGGGAGTTAAAAATACACTATGGGAGTAATATAAATAGCATTAAATAATTTTAAATTATAAAGTTGCAATTACATTTTTATTTATAGTAATAAATAATAAATAAATAACGATCCAATCTGATAGGGTGAGTGACACTACCCCCGTTGTAAAATTGAAGAATTTGGAAAGTAGTGACAATGTGGAATGGCATCATACGGCAAAAGTTGTCTAAAAGAAAATTGAGGGCTTGAATCACAATTTCCTTGTGTTATTTTATAATTCCCAAAATATTTTGTCAAATGTCAACGAACTTATATACTAATGCATTTAGATTTTGTCAATGAAAAAAAAAATTGATTTACATAATGAGTTTTTAATGCAGTTATACACGTAATCCTTTTTTTTTTTTCCTTAAAGGAGCTATGAATAATGTTAATTGGATTAAATCCATTAGAAAGCAATTAGAGATATTTATAATCATAAATATACTAAAATTAGTTCTGAATAGGATTTTAATGGTGCGACTCAAAAATCTTGACACATAAAAGGGGCAGGTAAAAAAATCAAATTGGTTGAACTAAATTAAATCAGTCTGTTTTTTGTCAATTCAGTTCAATATAAGAGTTGATTCTTAGTTGATTTCATTTATTTATAACCAATTAATTATCTCAGTTCAAAATTAAAAAATACACTTAAAATAAATTTAAATTAAAAAATTAAAAATTAAATCGAATTGATTTATTCAATTTATGATGCATGAATTAATCAATTTCATAAGTGTCGATTCGGTTTTAGACCGAATCAAAACCAAATTTACCATCCGAATGGATCTCGGTTTAGATTCATAATAATTCATTTAGATTTTGTCAATGAAATTTTTTTTTAATGATTTACATAATGAATTTTTAATGTAATTATACATGTAATTCTTAAAAAAAAAAACAGCTATTAATAATGTTAATTGGATTAAATCCATAAGAAAGCAATTAGAAATATTTATAATCATAAATATATTAAAACTAGTTCCAAATTTTAATTGTGCAACTTAGAAATCTCGACGCATAAAAGGGTGGGTAAAAAAAATCAAATCAGTTAAACTAAATTAAATCAGTCTATTTTTAATCAATTAAGTTCGATTTAAGAGTTAAGTTTTAGTCGATTTTATTTATTTATAACCAATCAATTATCTTGATTCAAAATTAAAAAATACATTTAAAATGAACTAAAATTTTAAAAAAAATTATGATTATAAATATCTTTAATTTTTTTAACTCATTTTCTCACAGCTCAAAAATTTTGTCCCACAAATAGCTTATTGTATAACTCTTAAAAGTTTCAGTCTTCCTCCATTGTTAAAGAGGGAAATACTCCATATTTTACCAACAACAAAGTTTGAACTATTTTTGTTATGGGAAGTGAACGACCATCGAAATATTACATATAAACTAAAAAGAAAAAAATGCAATAAACTTATCTAATTAATTTGTAGTTTGATAGGAAATGGCTTTTTTTTTAGTCAATGTAATATTTGTGTTGAAGCAGAAGCACACAAACGAGTTAAACAATTCACCTAAGTAATATAATAATTCAGAATAAGTTATTAAAAAATAAAAGAAAGAAAGGGTAGAAAAAGAACACACAAAGAATTACGTGGTTCGGTAACTTGCCTACGTCCACGGTGGATTAAGATCACACTCTTCTCTTATTATGAATCACAAGGCAACCACAAAGTATGCCTATTACAAGAAAGATCTCAAAGAATACTCTCTCTTACTCTCTAGGGATTTTCTCTCACAAAGAACCACTAAGAATAATCACTAAGATTATTGTTGATCACCAAGATCTCTCTAAGATCACAAAGATCTCACTAACTTGATCACAAATGTTGTCAAGATCACTAAGTTGTGTTTACAAGCTAATTGATAGCCTTTATATAGGCCTTGGGACGTCCTAGGTATTCTTTATACGTGTGAGAGTCGTATTAGGGAGTCATAGAGCAAGTGGGAGACGAAATTAGAAAGTTTCCTAATTTCGGGACACTGTTCCCGCGTTCAGCGCCACGGCGCTGGTTCGCATCGCTGCGGCGCTGGTTCGATATTTGCTGAGCGATGCGGCGCTGGATCCCAGCGCCGCGGCGCTCAGGTACTGGAATTGGCGTCACGGTGCTCATCCTGGTCGCCGCGACGCTGGCGCCTGATGCGCGCCCTTCTTCGGTTTTCGCCTTCTTTCGCGTCCGTCTTCGATCCGTGCACACCCTACGCACTTGGCTTGATTCCCAAATCATATTCCAATGATTTTTAATCAATATTCTTACAAATCCCCTCCTTAATTCAAAATCATCCACAAAGTAACTCAATCTCTCATTTCCGCATCTTCGGTCACCCTTACAAAGTAGTGACTTCGGTTAAGTCCTTGCATAGGACGAACTTAACCGAGGGCAGTGGCTTAGTCAACATATCAGTAGGGTTTTTAGATGACGCTATCTTTGTCAGACTAACTTTACCACTTTGGACAATCTCACGAATGTAATGGAGCCTCACATCAATGTGTTTCGACCTCTCATGGAACACTTGATGCTTGCTTAGGTGTATGGCACTCTGGCTGTCACAGTATACACCGGTGTTTTCTTCTTTGTGAGCCAATATCTCCGCGCATATGCCTTTTAACCATACGGCCTCCTTTATAGCTTCACCAACAGCTATATACTCTGCCTCTATGGTAGAAAGTGCAACCACATGTTGTAGAACTGATTTCCAACACACACTACACCCAAACACTGTGAATACGTAGCCTGTCAACGATCTTCTTTTGTCAAGATCACCTGCATAATCTGAGTCTACGTACCCTCTTACCATTTCATTACTGTCCTCGTCCCTCTTATACACCAACCCGTGATTCGACGTTCCCTTGAGATATCTCAGAATCTACTTTACTGCAAGCCAGTGATCTTTACCCGGATTCACCATATATCTACTCACCACACTCACAGCCTGTGCTATATCTGGTCTTGTGCAAACCATTGCATACATGATGCTCCCCACAGCGCTTGCATACGGTACTTTGCTCATCTGCAGTTTCTCATCCTCGGATGTCGGCGACTGTGCTGCTGACAGTCTGAAATGCATGACCAAAGGAGTAGAGACAGTCTTCGCGTTTGACATACCGAACTTCTCCAGAATTTTGACTATATATCGCTGTTGAAACAAGAAGATAACATCTCTTCTTTCCCTCACAATGTCCATACCCAAAATTATTTTTGCTGCTCCTAAATCCTTCATTTCAAACTCGCCACTTAACTGCTTCTTGAGCTTCTGTATTTCTTCCATATTTTTGCATGCAATCAACATATCATCGACGTATAGAAGCAAATACATCATCCCACAACTCATGTTTTTGAAGTACACGCATTCATCATACTTGCTTATACTAAAGCCACAAGCCATCATAAACTCATCAAATCTCCTATACCACTGTCTAGGTGATTGCTTTAACCCGTATAATGACTTCTTTAACAAACAAGCATGATCTTCTTTACCGGGCTCCTCGAACCCTTGCGGCTGTGCCATGTATATTGTTTCTTCAAGCTCTCCATGTAGAAAAGCTGTCTTTACATCCATTTGCTCTAGATGTAAATCAAGGTTTGCACACATGGCTAACAAAATCCTAATAGATGTGTGCTTGACAACTGGAGAGAATATCTCATGAAAATCAACTCCCTCTCTCTGAGTAAAACCTTGTGCTACTAACCTATCCTTAAATCTCGTAGGCTCAATCCCCGGTATCCCCTCCTTCACCTTATACACCCACTTGCACCCGACTAGTTTCTTTTGAGGTCTCTCCACCAACTTCCAGGTATTGTTCTTCCTAAGAGAACTAATCTCTTCTTCTATGGCCTGCTGTCATTCTTTCTTGTTTTCACTCTTCATAGCCTCACCATATGTCTTAGGCTCATCATACTCAAGAGTGTAAGCAGAATTAAAAGCATGAGCAACTAAGTCTGCTTGTGCATACCTGACTGGTAGGTTAATCGTTCTCCTTAGCCTATCTCTAGCAAACTGGTACTCTTCAAGTTCCAACTCAGGAGTTCTAGTCTTCTTTTGGGTGGACTTGGAGGAATACGCCGGTGTTTTTGGTTCATCTTCAAGGATTTCCTTGTTGAAGTGTTGATCTGGGGGCATATTAGATCCGTTTTCAGGCGCTACTTCAACTTCTATTGACTCGGGTGCTGAGTTTTCCTTGGTCACAGGTTCTTCTTTCTCATCTACTTAGGAGGTTTTCAACATCGTCATCTCATCGAACGTCACATCACGACTTATGATACTCCTTGGTGGTGTTAAGTCTTTACACCACACCTTGTATCCTTTTACTCCTTCGGGATATCCTATGAATACCCCTTTGATAGCTCTAGGTTCCAACTTCCTCTCCTCAACATGTACAAAGGCAGGGCAACCAAATATTCTAAGATGGTCATACTTCAGAGGATTGCCAGACCATTTCTTTTCTGGCGTCATGAAGTCAATTGCTGAGGAGGGACTTCTGTTTATCAAGTAAGCAGCAGTCACTACAGCTTCTCCCCAGAAAGTCTTGGACATCTTCGCATTGATAAGCATGCTTTTAACCATTTCAAGTAGGGTCCTGTTCATCCTCTCAGCTACCCCATTCTGCTGTGGTGTTGATCTTACTGTTCTGTGCCTTGCAATCCCATGCTTGGCACAAAACCTATCAAACTCTCTGTTGCAAAACTCGAGGCCGTTGTCAGTTCTTAACCTCTTCACTCTTTTGCCAGTTTGATTCTCAACAAAAGCCTTCCAAGTCTTGAACACATCAAATACTTGATCCTTGCTCTTCAACACATAGACCCACAGCTTTCTCGAATAGTCATCAATCAAGCTGAGAAAATATCTAGCACCACCACGAGTAGCTGTCTGAGCTGGTCCCCAAAGATCTGAGTGTATGTAGTCAAGAGTCCCCTTAGTCTTATGCTCACCGGTACTGAACCTCACTCTATGTGCTTTCCCTAGCACACAATGCTCACAAAACTCCAAGGGCTGGAACTTATCCTCACCAAACACCTTTTGACTATATAACTCCTTTAGGTTTCTCTCGCCCAAGTGTGCCAGTCTAAGATGCCATAACTTGGTTTGCATACTCTCATCATCTACAGAGAATAGTGCAGAACCACTCACGACTTCACCCTTAAGTACATAAACACATTTGTGCTTCTCTCCTCTCATCACTACCATGGAACCTTTCAAAACTCTTAAAATCCCTTTGTCGATCCTGATGGAACACCCATTCTGGTCTAAAGTCCCTAGTGAGATCAAGTTTCTCTTCAAGTCAGGAACATACCTAACATCTGTCAACTCTCTCACTCGCCCATCATGCAGCCTAAGCTTAACACTACCAATTCCCATCATCTGACATGCAACGTCATTACCCATTAAGACCTTACCACCACTAATAGGCTGGAAATTTGTAAACCAAGACTTGTGCGGGCATATGTGAAAAGTACAACCAGAATCTAAAACCCATTGTTCAGATTTTATACCATCAGTAGCGACGAGTGTCTCTGCGCTGTCATAGCTATCATCATAGGCAAGCGCAGCATCGGCTTTCTTCTTGTCCTGTGCTTTCTTCTCAGGACAGTCCTTTATGAAGTGCCCCTCTTTCTTGTAGCAATAACACTTCCTAGGAGTCCTAGACTTTAACCTTGAGCCTTTTTTCTTCCCATCTCTATACGAGGGCCTTCCTCTTACAGATAAACTTTCTGCATTGCCCTCAGCCTGCTTTCCTAATAACTTTGAGTTTAATGATGATTTCACATCACTCATCATTAAACTCTCTCTGCCGTAGAGTAGCGTATCAACAAAACTCTCATAGCTCTTGGGGAGTAAACTCAGCAGAATAATTGCTCTATCTTCATCTTCTATCTGGATGTTGATAGACTCAAGATCAAGGATGATCTTATTGAAGGTGTCTATATAATCTTTCATCGGCGTCCCCTCTGACATGGATAGCTGATACAGCTTCTTCTTTATATGTAGTCTGTTGGCCAACGATTTCCTCATATAAAGAGAGTCAAGCTTCTTCCAAAGATCTATTGCCGTCGTCTCACCTGCAACTTCCCTTAGTACTTCATCGTTCAATGATAGAACGATTGTGCTATGAGCTCTTTCTTGAATGTCCCTTCTTTCTGCTTCTACTCTAGATGACTCTGGCGTCTTCTCTTCATCACTAGATGGAGCTGCAGTCTCCTCTAATGCCGAACCAAGTATTTGGCTCACCAATAACGCCTTAACCTTCATCTTCCACAGATTGAAGTCATTCGTACCGTTGAATTTCTCTATCTCATACTTGGGTGTGGCCATGTTTGCTTAGAACCAAAGCTCTGATACGAATTTGTTGAAGCGGAAGCACACAAACGAGCTAAACAATTCACCCAAGTAATATAATATTGCAGAACAAGTTATTAAGAAATAAAAGAGAGAAATGGTAGAAGAAGAACACACAAAGAATTACGTGGTTCGACAACTTGCCTACGTCCACGGCGGATCAAGATCACACTCTTCTCTTATTATAAATCACAAGGCAACCACAAAGTATGCCTATTACAAGAAATATCACAAAGAATACTCTCTCTTGCTCTCTAGGGATTTTCTCTCACAAAGAACCACTAAGAATAATCACTAAGATTATTGTTGATCACCGAGATCTCTCTAAGATCACAAAGATCTCACTAACTTGATCACAAAGGTTGTCAAGATCACTAAGTTGTGTTTACAAGCCAATTGATAGCTTTTATATAGGTCTTGGGACGTCCTAGGTATTCCCTATACGTGTGGGAGTCGTATTAGGGAGTCCTAGAGCAAGTGGGAGACGAAATTAGGAAGTTTTCTAATTTCGGGACACTGTTCCCGCGTTCAGCGCCACGGCGTTGGTTCGCGTCGCCACGGCGCTGGCCCGATATTTGCTGAGCACTACGGCGCTGGATCCCAGCGCCGCGGCGCTCAGGTACTGGAAGTGGCGCCGCGGCGCTCATCCTGGTCGCCACGGCGCTGGTGCCTGATGCGCGCTCTTCTTCGATTTTCACCTCCTTTCGCGTCCGTCTTCGATCCGTGCGCACCCTACGCACTTGACTTGATCCCCAAATCATATTTCAATGATTTTTAATCAATATTCTTACAACTTGTATATAGTTAAAGCAGACTTTTACTGTAAAAGCCCGCCCTATATAACATTGTATTAATTTAAATTAACATTTTTTATTGAGACAAAAAACCATTTTCAAAAGTACAAATGCTGCATTAGAGTTTTTTTTTTTTAAATTACTAAATCCATTTAAAGAAGAGCGTCAAAAATATAATAATAGAGATTTTCTAGCCAAATGATCAGAGAATTACAAGGACTAACCATCTATCCAACCTTTTTCAATAAAGAGAAAAATTTTACCCTAACAACGGAAGATCCTTCTAATATTAAAAAATACAACCTTAATAATGAGAAGTAAAAACGAAAACACTCTCGTATAAGAGGGAGATTTACACACTATTATAATAGATATTATAATATTAATTAATAATAGAGTATAAAATCTATCAACAAATGCTAAGAAGTAGCTATCATCAAATAATCTTCACCAAGATGGAAAATATTTAGCATTATCAAAAAGGTATCCCTTTAATGGGCCCGACAACTAAGCCTTATGACTTGTTGACAGTATGTTACGGGTGACGTTTGCTGCTGGAATGTGGCTAAGTCCACGAGATTTTGGTAAGACAAGTTGAGCTTGAAACGTGCGCTGCTGCCAGCGAAGCTTTAGAGAAAGACAACATTGTATGTTAGACACCGATGAGCTCGTTGGAGTGGGGGTCGACAGGGAGAAGACTGAAGGCAGCATGGCTCGTTGGGGAAGAGGGATAGGCGTGATGAGCAGTGGGCCTTCGCTATAGCCGACCTGGCCCCAGTAAAGTACACAACTCCTTAACGACTCCCAACAAAATGATTGGCTTGACAAAACTAAAGAAATGTAAGAACTAAAACAAATGAGGCAACGACCCAAAAAAAAAACAGGAAATCCTAAATTTAAGTTAAAGAAGATCATCTCTAAAAAGCACATATGATGTTGGAAAGGGAAGGTGGTCCATCGGAGAAGAGATTAGTGGCCTCTTCTCTTGTGGCAATTAGAGATGCAAAAGGCTGGTTATGTTGGATTCGAAAAGAAATTGAGAGAAAGCTCGCATTATAGTTTAAGAAAGAGAAATATTGTATTTTTTAAATCATATTTTAAATTTTAGATCTTAAATTGAGATGTCGAATAATTATTGGAGTGATGAAATAATGTAAATTTTAAAATTACCTATTACACTATTTATTATCCAATACTTATTTAATATATCATTTAGAATAAAAATATTTAAAATACTATTTAAAATGTATAACATTATTTTTTTAAAAATTATTATTTTGTGGTTAATTAATTAATTATGTATTATTTACATATATTTGTATTAGTTCACTATCCCATATTATTTAATAAAGTAGCATTGTGAAATTTTATGAAGAGAGATATCTCCTATTGTTTTTAAAATCACAAGATTTTGTCATCTACAACAATGTAGTTTACAACATTTATAAGGGAGAGATAGTTGACTCCTATAATATGATTTTTTTTTAAATAGTTATAATGTGGATCATTTGATTTAATAAGCACAATTAAATAAACACCAAACATAAGAGAAAGAATTGATCCGACAATATCATTTTTTTTTTCTAAAATAATATTCAATTATAATGCAAAGAACAAGATTAAATAAATCTTAATTACATCATATTTTAACAAACACAATTAGATAAACACGAAACTCAATCATAATTTTGTTATTTTTTTTAAAGACAATTAATAATCATAAACTCAAGCATAATTTAAAAAAATGACAAAGAGATGCAAAAGAAGGAATTCAAAAGACTGGATTACCAATTGTTGAATATTATTAACTTCAAAATATAAGCATTTACCTAAATGACTTAATGACAAAGGGCTTGCAGTGTATTTTTTTAATAAAGTTAGGGATGACAATAGGGTGGGGCGAGGGCAAGACTAGGGAAATTTTTTTTATACCCATCTCATTTTTTATTTTAAGCCTCGTCCCCACCTCATTATCCATAAAAATTTAACGAGGTGGGAATAGAAAATTCTCATGCGAGGAATGACGTACTCATCCCTGCCTTATTTTTCATTTCTATTATTATTAAATATTAATTTATATTAACATATTTTAATAATATAAAATTAATCTATTATGATAAAAAATAATCAAACTAACAACCAAAAATAATATGACGATATCCTTAATAATGGGAATAATATATAAAATTTTAAGTAAATAATAAATAAAACAAAATATAAAAAATTTAAATAATATTTTAGTACTTAGTATCATTGATCTTCTTATTAATTATTTTATTTTCTCTCATTAAAAGTCATTCGATTAAGACTTTATTCTTAAAATAAATAAACTACTTTTAGCTTCTTATTAATTTATTTAAAATAATGTAATAAATAATTTAACACAATAAATTTACAATAAATTAGACTGGAGTTTACCTCATCAATATCTTCAATAAATGTGTGACATCTAGTTTTTGTAAAAGAATTTGAATATAAACTTGATAATAAAAATAAACCATGTAGGAACTAATTGGTTAAAATCAAATAAATTTAAAATTTAAAATTTTACAAATAATACATAATTATATTTCATACATTTAATTTCATCCCATAACCAATATTGATTATATATCAAAACTTTTAATGTTTTTAAATGTAATATATTACAATGAAGACTTACAAATTTATCAATTGTAGATTCAGATGCTACCCAAACTAATTTTATTGTAGTTCTGAATTTTTTATTTGGGACGAGATAACAAGTTTGATGAGAGGATAAAGAAAACAACTGAGCAAATTTGATGAGAGTCTAAGAGAATAAAATTAATGACAGGTAACAGTTCAACTAAAAAATAAAAACTTTTAATACTATATTTTAGATTTGTTGTTAAATATTTTAATTTTTATCAGTAAAGTTATATTATTAAAACATTTTATAGTAACCTAAATAAATATAAATTATATACTAAAATTACATTTAATATATTCATATAAAATAAGTGATTGGGCAAAGATAAAATAAAAATGTTTAATTTCATTTCCGTCCTATTAATAATTTAAAAAATAATTTTTTTTCATACCCCACATTATTTTTACAAAATTTACTTTGTCCTCATCTCATTTGGAGCGGGCCTCATGAAGTCCCTAGACATTTTACCAACCAAAATAAAGTAGAGGTTTCAAATTCTATTCCCCCTTTTTTAAGTAAAAAAAAATACAACTATCACAAAATACATATGATAGAACTTTCCTTTTGAAAATGTGGGTGGCCCAATAATTTCCGAGAAAAAAAAAATGGCCCAATAATATCCAAACAATGAGTGGTGAAGAAAGTTCACAACAAATCCAACTTAGATTAACATGTTGAAAAGATCTTTACGATAAGTAATTTTATCGTCCATTTTTATGAAAAGAGGCACAAGCACAACAAAAAAAAAGTCAATGGCTTATTAAGAAAACGAGAGAGATTTCTAATGTCATCGTGATTGTGTCGTGCACTTACGTAGAAAATATTCATCATACTACGCCAAAAATTCAATTGTGAAATTATAGATTCATTCCAAATGATAACGTTGATTTAATTTTATTGACAATATTCGATAGTATTAACTATTGATTAAGATGCATGAATTTAGAAAATTGGGATATTTTTCCATTCTTGCTTGTCACACCTTTACACTCCAAATATTTATAAAAATTAGACAAGATCGTATTAAAAAATTTCAGCTATAAATTATATTTATATATAAATTTTTATAACTTTTTTTTATGTTCGTATTATATTTTTGGTATTGGAGAAAATAAATTAAGAACAAGTTTATTACAAATTATATGATTAAGCAACAGGAGCAGGTTCGATAAAAATTTTATATTATTTCTTCTATTTTTTTGTAAAGAAAAATTTAAAAAAAAATACAACTTTCAATTTTCATAAATTTGCAGGTAGGAATATGAATAAAAGAAAAAGGAGATTAAATATAAAGAATATAATTTTATTAATCTCATTTTAAATTTTATGGTCATTTTTTTATGTTAAAAATATTTAGCATAATTACCTGACAGTTAAAAGAGATGAAAAATGTCATTTGACAAACGTTTGTTTTGTAATTTTGAAATGTTCGAAGTTTGTCATATAATTGTATCAAATATTGAAGTTTAAAGTTTAGATATTTGACTAAATTAAATGAAAGCTCATAACACTTGATCCCACCTTTAGAGATTGGAGAGGAGCTTTTGATATCTTCACTTTTCACCTCCGGTTATGTTTTGTCATAACTTTCTCAAATGATTAAAAACAAAAACTTAAAAATTTGAAGAGAAAGTACAATAAAAGAAAGATGGTGAATTGCTTTAAGAAGGTTCCAACTTCCAACAAATGGTTAGTTAGTTATCAACTTTGTACCTTTTTTAAGCAAATCCATGCCACAGCCAATTTGTAAATTTTTAAATCCAACGGCTCAAAAAGGCTGTCTCTGCCCTCTACCCGCCATTGTTGTTATAATTTACCGTCGACGGCAAGTCATTAGTTACCCTGTAACACCGTTAAAGCGGGGACACCAATCCTCTGATTACAAGCCTATGCTAAACTAACCAAATATCCAATATATATTTGCCACATCAATACCTCAGCGATGTGATTTATCTTCTTACCCTTCCACCTTCTCCTCCTCCAAATTTCAAGTAGTATTATATTTTTTCGACAATACAATAGATTTGTGATTTGAACCTCACTCTGAAAAATCGTTTGATTAAGGTATTAATTAAAAAAAAAGAATATATTTAAAAAAGAAACCATGGAATTTATCTATAGTAATTAGCACAACCCAGTTAGTAGTTACCTACCAAACAAAAATATTTTCTTACCATCAACGAAACCTCAGAAGTGTTGCTCAATGTAGAGGATCCTATACCATTAAAAGCACTTATTTTTAACTTTTACAAATTCACTTTTGGCCCTCCGCTCCTCACGCTCCTCTGTCTGACAAAAGACCAACTTTACAGTGTAACTATAGATCTGGACCAACCATTATGCAAGAATCTAATTCTATTTTATTTACCTTATTTTAATTACTATATGTCTATTACGTGTGTGACATTAAAACAGTACAAAACAAAAGCATTTTTCAGTTTTTTTACCTCCTAATAATCAGAGTCCAAAGAGTGTTCAATTATTGAAAGTGATTCATAATCATTTATACCCGATTACGCACATTGTTTTTCTTCTTGGGGTTCCAAATTTTATAGGGTCTTTGAAATTCTTCACTGAGCTTTTGACTTCCTGTTGTTCTGTAGCGTTGGTTGGTTTACAGATTCTTGGGTGTTTACTGATCTGGGGTTTTTGACTTTTTGGAATGTTTTAGTGTTGTTGGTTATGTTTTTGGGTTCTTTTGAATGAGTTGCATTTTGCTTCATTTTTACTTCATCTTTGTGTTAACAGCAAATGGTGGTGGTTCTTGTTTTGAGGCAATGAATTTATAAGTTAGTAGTTTCTACATGTATCTAGTTTTGTTGCACAAAAGCAAATTTAGCTAAGCTTCAATATTCTATTTTGCTGTTGTGTTCTTTTTGTGCCAACATTGCATTTCTCTCAAAAGGGTCAGTTTTGCAGTTACGTTCGTTAGCTTCTAAATGTTCATTTCAACCGAAAAAGAGCAGATTTCTATAATGGCTCTCGACAATGCAAAAGAGCCATTGAATTTGAAATCATCTCCAATGGAATCCAGTCTTGATTCCCTTGATGGGTTGCCGCCAGCTTCTGATTTGAATGATTCAACTTCTCTTCCTTCCATTTACACCGATGTCAGTGTTGTTCCTGAGCACCGAAAGAACGAGCTTGAGCAATCAATAATCAATCTTGAAGGTAAATCTTTCAAGTATTTTTCCATAGCATATTGGGGTCTATAGCTCATTTGTCTTTCTCTGAGCAATTGCAGAATGTGGGTTCTTTTATAAAGTTATAGCAAAATCTGTTTATTGTCTTACTGTGACAATTGGGTGTCATTTGACACATTGTGTTGATTTGATTGTGTAGGAGAAATTCTGCAATTGAGGTCGAAGAAGAGGGCATTAGACAAGAAGCAAAGAGAAGCATTGAATAAGATATTAGACATCAAAGGTAGTACATTGTTGTTGATATTAGACATCAAAGCATTGAACAAGAAAGGAATTTACATTTTTCTTTGCCACAATTGAAAGATAGATTTTGATTTGCAGGCTCAATCAGAGTCTTTTGTCGAGTCAGATCGTTTCTGTTGACAGACAGAAGAATAATTCATGCACCTATATTGACTGAATCGGAGAAGATTGTAGTTAGATCAGCAGGAAGCAAGAAAGAATTCAGATTTGATAAGGTGTTTAATCAAGCAGCTAGTCAAGGTTAGCATCTGATTTCATGCGTTTCTTCGTTTCTGGGTTTAATCAGATATGTTTTTTTGCTTCCAGTTGTCTAAAGAGGCTTTGTTGTGCTTAAAAACTCTGTAGAATATGTTTTTATTGAAGTTGAACCAATTCTTAGATCTGCGCTTGATGGGCACAATGTGTGTTTTTTGGCTTATGGTCAAACTGGCACTGGCAAGACATTCACAATGGTTGGTGATTAAATTTTGTAATTCTCAAGTTCAAATTGTTAAAATTTCCAAAAATTTGTCGTTCATGAGTGGTTGGGCACAATGATGTTTCAGGATGGCACAAGTGATCGGCCTGGAATTGTTCCTCGAGCTCTTGAAGAGCTTTTCCGTCAAGCCTCTTTGGACAATTCATCTGTGATAAGTTTCTCAATGAGCATGTTAGAGGTTTACATGGGTAATGTGAGAGATCTGTTGGCTACAAAACCAATATGTAGACCATATGAAGCCGTGGCTAGATGGTAATTATATTTCTCACAATGCGCCATATCATTCCAAAACTTTGAATTAAAAAGAAGGCCATTCACTTCATTTGCTTATTGTGGTTCTGCTAATTCTACTACAGCAATCTCAACATTCAAACAGATGCAAAGGGTTTGATAGAAATCGAGGGCCTGACGGAGGTGCAAATCCCAGATGTTACAAAGGCCCGGTGGTGGTATAACAAGGGGAGACGGGTTAGATCAACTTCATGGACTTGTGTGAACGAAGCATCCAGCAGGTCACACTGGTGGGTTTCTGGTTAAGTTTGATATTTAGAATTTTGTTGATGAATTTATTTGTGATAATAAACATTATCTGTTTAGTTTCATATATCTAGCTTAACAAGGATCAGCATTTTCCGACATGGAGATGGTTTGGAAGCTAAAAGAGAAGTAAGCAAAATTTGGATGGTTGATCTTGGAGGAAGCGAGCGAGTACTGAAAACAGGAGCCACCGGACAAACACTTGATGAGGGAAGGGCCATAAATCTCTCTCTTTCTGCACTGGCAGATGTTATTGCAGCTCTAAGAAGGAAGAGAGGTCATGTGCCATACAGGCATGTTCTTAGTTGGTTTTATTTTAAGCTTAAATTATCCCCGCCTTTTTGTTCATAAACTGGGAGTTGGTCCATAGCTCTGTCAGGCTGATGCTTCTTTCTTCCGTTTACACTTAGTTTAGCTAAGTTCCAACTTTAATTTCTTTGGTTGCAGAAATAGCAAGCTGACTCAGATCCTCAAAGATTCCCTAGGTAACACCTCATTGTTCTACTTTAGTTCCCTTTTTCTCTTGACTGCGGTTTTCTACTTTTGTTATGAAGTTTTGTCATGCTGTAGACATTATAAAAAGTGAGAAAATTGTTGAACTTTTATTTGGTTGAATCAAGTTTAGTTATAATGTAAAATGACTATTGTTAATTTCTAAATTTCATTCATGGGATGACTTCTAGTATGGACTTGCACTCTTTAAAATGAAACCTTTTCAATATTTACGATGGGAAATGCTAATAGTTATTAATCAATTGCCTTAGGTGATGGATCAAAAGTTTTGATGCTTGTTCATGTAAGCCCATACGAGGAAGATGTTGCAGAAACAATTTGTTCTTTGAGCTTTGCCAGACGAGCAAGGGGAATAGAGTCCAACAGAGAGCTATCAGAGGTGCCAATCTTTTGAAGTTCTACATTCTTTGCATCTAATGCATTAAATGTTTGCAAACGCTTTTTGATATCTATCATCTATGCAGGACTTGAAGAAACAAAGAGAGAAAAGAATAGCAGAACTTGAAGAAGACGTGAGAGAAGCCGAAGTTGAGTGTCAGAAAATTAAGAATCAAATAAAGGAGGTTGAGTTCCTATTAAGTGAAAAGAAAAAGCTTTTCTCAACCACTTCTCAGACGCTTGAAGAAGAAGGAAAGAACCCTGCAACTCTCAAAGAAAATCTAAAAGAAGCAGTTGGAACACCTAAAGCATCTGAAAAAGTAACCAGAAGAAGTACTAGCAACACCATCCCTCGATTCATGACTTCAACTGCAGCTAGTTGTCAAAGGCAAAATACCACAGAAAAGGAGATCGGTGCAAGGGCCAAAAGCTTGAGAGCATCTAGAAGTACAATACAATTCTCAGGTTCTCAATCCCTTAGCTTCTCTGATCCTCGTTTAAGAGCAATACTACGGTGTTCAAATAAAAAACCACGATACCACAAGGCAAATGCTCTCCTCACAGAGAGTCCCAAATGCAGTGGCTTGGATTCAAAGACAACTTCCATGCCACGAAACAAGATAGTCACTTCGTCAGATCCAAACTTGCGAGTTACACTCTCTCATCACAGAAGAAGGATGTCGGATTTCATCTAACATATACAGAACTTTGCTTGGCAATAACTTGTTGCATTTCCTTTTCTTTTCTAGTAGGGCATTATTTGTTCATGGATTGATTATATAGGGGTGAATTGTGTCATAACACAACCTGATGCTGCTGGTTTTCTTAAGCTTGTTCGGATTTGTGAATTACAGTTTGTTTGCACGATCAAATGAGGTGTTTTAGTTCTGATTTGCGTGTTAACTATTCATTAACATGATTGCTGTAAGTAGTAATCAAAATGATGCTTGTAATCACATGTCAAAGCCTGATGAGATTCATAACGAGTACCAAAAAGCACTTGTGCATAGAAGCAATAAAAATTATAGGACCCAAAATCTCGTCTGGCAAAGTAAATGTATACTCCCATGAACATTGCAAAACTAAAAATGTTAGGACGTGTAGTCAGTATTTTCTCACAATCACAAAACTTTAACTAAAAATGCCACAATTATTAACATCAAATCAAAATCCTTAGCTATAATATCCAATCAAAACTAAGACCAGTTTCATCAACATTCCTAACTAGTTGGAAAATGTTGATGTATTGGAAATGCCACATAATGTTAACATCATCAAAGATCAAAGATTTGGAGGACCACCTTACCCTTGACCTGTTCTTGATAAACTCTTCTGTAATTGCATCCATGGATCTTTTGATTACAGCCTTAGGTACTTCCTAATTTGTCCTTTTCATAGTGAACAAGGCATTTAACTTCATAATTTCCTCAACCTTAAATAAATTAATTAAAAAAAAAAAGAAATTGGATCTTGGAATGCCAACATAAACAAAAATTCCTAAATAAAAAAAATCAGAAAAGAAAAATATAGTTCAAAAAGTCACAAAATCAGAAAAAGAATCATTTACTCATGATTTAAATTTCAAATTTCAAAATTTATTATTCAAAACAAACATTTAGCTCTTCAGAAAAACAAAATTTGGCATAAGCCATCAATCTATTATAGCTCTGTTATAAAGGCCTGCCATGTACCTTAATCTCCAATATGCAATTTGAGTCTGAATCCCCCTTTCTTAAAACTTAGGTTATCATTTGTTTTTAGATTTTAATAAAATTGAGTTACCATATGTCATCATATTTTAATAAATGAATGGAAAATCACACTGTCTCAGACATCAGTATCCACCTAATTGTTAGCAATTGTCCTCCATTAATTCACCTTCTCTTCGTCTTAATTCTGACCACCTTATTTTTCATTTTTTTCACATCTTTTTGTTAAAAAATAATACTAAATAAATCATTTATAAAATACATATCTCCAGCTATTGTTATTCAAGCAAGAATTTGCTTAAAATACTTTAAATTTTCTAGCATATTCTATCTTAATAGCTCTTTATGGATGAATCACAGGCAAAAATGATTAGGCTAAGCTTGATAAAGACAGCCTTGGTATTTATAATAGATTTTACCATTTCCTTCCCTCAAGAAAAATAAATAATAATTTTTTTTATATTTGAAAATAATTCTATTATCATCTAATCTTCAAAATAGATGTGAATAATTAATTTTTCATTATCTATTTTTTTTAATAAAAAAGTTAATTGTTATTAGGTTATCTTATAAGATTTGTGCATCCAACTTTACAAATGTTCATATATGTATCTTCATAAGAATTATAAATTTCAAATATACATATACATGTAAACTGATAATTTGATAATTTTTATACATGTGGGTTACTTAATAGTTGTTGAAAATTATGATTAAGATTCTCCCACTTAACCCACAGATAAATTTATAAAAGATAAACTTTAAACTTGATTATGGCCATAGAAAATTACAATTACTCAAATTAAATGTTAATAAGACCTTGTTAACTTAAATTGAAATTCTCAACACATGAATCATGATAGTTATGTTTAATTTTCAACAAAAGTTTCCTTTCATATATTACAAATATACGATTTTTTTTGCTCGAGTATTTTAGTGTTTTATGAATAAACTTCTTATAAGTCATTTAGAGTCCAAACCAATAATTTTAATAGACTAAAATTAACAATTTTCAATTAAGGTAATATTTTATATGTGAATTATTGATTGATATCATATAATTATCATACTAATGAGAATTAAACAATTAATAATTATCAAATATGTGATAGTTAATAATTAACGACACATAAGATAAAATACAAAGTTTGTATAGCAAAAACTGTATATCAATTGGGTGTATAATAAAATATTTACTTTAAACATATTCTAATTTAGAGATAATAGAGTGCTCATAAACTTGGTTTTACAATAATTGATAACAATAAAAAGGCAACGAACATGAAGATTGAAATTCAATATCATGTTCATTATCCTATCTTCTTGATGAGATTATATGCTTATTCATAAATTATCTTTATTATTGTTGACTTGAAAAAATAGTTTTTTATATCAATGAGTCTTAAATTTATTTGTGAGTAAGAATGAAACTTAGGCCACGTCATGATGGGAGTAAATTGCATAGGCTAGGATTTCCTCTTTACTGCGAGTTATCAAAAACCTGCAAAAATATAGACATAAGCTTGATGACAGTCTCACTGGGGTGGGTTTCAGCGAAGACACTTTGATGCTTAAACTAGAAAATAGCTTTTCTATTTTAACAGGAGGTTGGTAAGAAATAGAATGAAAAGAGAAAATGTGTCACGCCCCAGACCCAAAAGATCTGACACACGACATCACTTACATTCATTCAATAATACTTAAACATTCATTTTAATTTCTTTCAGAATTATAGCCATTGAATTATGACTGAGACAATTAGTAAACCGGAGATATGCAGAGTTTTCTCAGAGATTAACACTCTACTACGTCACCAGTAGCAACTTTGTTACCGGAAGCCCAGAATATATTCATTGCAAATTCTTACTTAAAATCAATCCATTACTACACTTGGTGAAACTTAAATTAAATCCAACCACACACAATAAAATAATACATAGGTATTTATTCACTAGGGACAAATCAAATATCTTATCCCACGTGTCCTCAAATGAAACACTTAGCAACCTAACAACTTAGGGAACCCAAGGAACAACAGAAGCCTTGCCAAATCCGCTAAGCACACATGTACCTTATTTACCTGAAATCACCATAAACTATAATGACAAAACAAACGTTTGTCAAATGACATTTTTCAACTCTTTTAACTGTCAGGTAATTATGCTAAATATTTTTAACATAAAAAAATGACCATAAAATTTAAAATGAGATTAATAAAATTATATTCTTTATATTTAATCTCCTTTTTCTTTTATTCATAATCCTACCTACAAATTTATGAAAATTGAAAGTTGTATTTTTTTTTTAATTTTTCTTTACCAAAAAATAGAAGAAATAATACAAAATTTTTATCGAACCTGCTCCTGATGCTTAATCATATAATTTGTAATAAACTTGTTCTTAATTTATTTTCTCTAATACCAAAAATATAATACGAACATAAAAGAAGTTATAGAAAATTATATATAGATATAATTTATAGCTGAAATTTTTTAATACGATCTTGTCTAATTTTTATAAATATTTGGAGTGTAAAGGTGTGACAAGCAAGAATGGGAAAATATCCCAATTTTGTTTAATCAGTAGGCCACGTCATGATGGGAGTAAATTGCATAGGCTAGGATTTCCTCTTTACTGCGAGTTATCAAAAACCTGCAAAAATATAGACATAAGCTTGATAACAGTCTCACTGGGGTGGGTTTCAGCGAAGACACTTTGATGCTTAAACCAGAAAATAGCTTTTCTATTTTAACAGGAGGTTGGTAAGAAACAGAATGAAAAGAGAAAATGTGTCTCGAGGAAAAGGAAAGGAACCTATTTCTTTATGGGTACTTTGTTTTTTTTCTCTCATTCTAGGCATCATCCCCTTCAATATCTTCATTTTTCCTTCTTATAGTGCTGGTCTTTTGAGGACCTTTTTAGATTTTTTGTCCCTGTTGTGCTTCTGATTCGCACTGAATATTCTTTTGCCGTGTGTTTGACACACACCAAATATTCTTCTGCTGTGCGTTTAACACACACAAAATATCTTTCTTCTGTGCGTCTGACACACGCCAAATATCTTTCTACAGATCTCCTAACTCCGTTTTCGCTGCATGTCAGGTACCCTTCTGATGTGTTAAGCATATTCCTTAGGTTTATCTTCGTTAGTGATTTTGGTTAAGTATGAGGCTAGATTCAAGTGGCTCGGGTCAAATTTCTAGCGGCATCTCCCTTATCGGCTCAATTGTGATCTGAGATCTTCTTAAGAGCGGGCATTCTACTAATTTTACTGACCATACCTGATCGGCCCATCCGGAAGACAGTCATCCTAGTTTTTTCGCTGACTGCACTGGCATTGAGACGAACCGATCTGATTAGTACGTAGATAGCAACCGTGGTTGAATTCGGGTCAGCCTAGCCGAACAAGTGTTTCAAATTATTAATAAGGTTTTTTTGAGTCTGAGCTGGTGATGTCCAACTTTATCGGGACCAAGACTGTTGGCAATTACCCTGGGCCTGTCTTCTGACTGAACTCGTTCCTTAAGTAATAGTGGGTCTCGAGGAGAGCTATTCTTGAAGGAAACATATGACTGGGCCATCGGGGGCTGGCTTTTGTTGGGCTTGAAAGCCTTAGGCTCAAAGGAGGATTTTCTATAGGGAACAATTATGTTAATTAGATACATATTTGAGCAATATACAAGGCTTAATAAGATGCATAACTTCAAGGTGTCATCAAATTTATTGACAAATTGTCATGAATGATAGCCATCAATTTACATTCATATTATCTTCATGACCCTTTTTGCAAGTAAAAATACAATGTTTAAACTAATACCTCAACAAGTACTGAACTTCATTAACACAAAGGTTTATATTTATATAAATAGCTAGATACAATGATTGCATTTTATGTAAACCTCTTCATAGATGAGGTTGCCACAACATGTTTGTAGGGAATTCCATTGAGCTACCACTAAAAACACTCATAAGTCTCATTTGCCAAGTGCGTAAGGAAGCTTCTTTGTCCATACTCTAATATCTTAGCGTATGCTCTTATCCCACAGAATATCCTTAACTGCTTTGCATCATTCATACTTTTATCTAACATGCCCCTTTTATGTATGAAGGTAGATTACCCTCACAATTTTTACCTTACTCGAACTTTTCTTAATTTTGCACATCATTTATCTTTGAAAATGTTAAAGTTGGGACAAATAGGCATATCTTACACTCGTCCACCCATTTGTTAAAGGATTCATCTATGTTGTTGGTTATGTGATCTGACTTCACATAATGATCAAACCCATTCATTGACTAGTACTTTGATAGAATTTTCAACAACCAATCATGGCCTTATAGAGCTGAATCCTTCAACAAGTTCATGTTCTTATACCGACACAGGTTGCAAAGAGTTACAAATGGTGCTAAAAAATATCATTATGTAGTATGTTCTCAAAAACATAATTTCTGATTAGTTACCGATACAGGTTGATTGGTATTCCTTTCGGATCAGTGTATGTCTATATCTGAATTGTCCAGATGGTTAGTCTTAGCAGACCATGGACTTAGCGAAAGTTCGTATTGGCATACACGTATTCAATGAGGATTAGGTACTGAACAGACTCACGATGATCTCCAATAGACATCCCATAAAGTCGTCAATTGATGGTCTTCTTGAGTTGAGTAGTATTCATAGAATTTTGACTTGAGCACTACGGTAAGCTTGTGAGTGATCTACCATGCTTTAATTCTATGCATGTCAGAGACCTTTTATGGTCTAACTGCTGAGTATCGTTAGGTATGATCCGGTGCTCATGTAGTACAGTGTTTATAGATATGAGATTCGTAAACTCATATGGGTGAGTTATATATCTTGATGCTCTAAGAATTATATTTTAAAAATTCTTTTAGCCAAAAGTAGATACCCTGAAAAAAGTTTTTCATAGGGTTAAAAAATATGGCAAATGTGTTTGTCAATATTGTTTTATGAAAATACAAATATGGAGATAAATTTACGGTTAAGCACATAGAGATTTGACGATAATGATATGTGTTTCTGCTTTTCTAAGATATAGGTGACGGAAGCATTATACAGATATGATTGACCTCAACGTGTATAATTTTATTGGGTGTTGTGTGTGTGTTCGCCATGCTACGGGTGATTGTGTGCATAATTCATCAATTTAACAATAGCATATCACATATGAAATACACCAGAATTAATATAAATTAAAATAATCTCATTATACTGATAAGATTAGGGGACTCACCCTCGAAGCGTGTTTTGAACAATTCTAGTTAGGGACATGGTGGACTTCCTCAAGCTAGAATAGTAGCTTTCTATTTCAAAATATTTGAAACAACTATTGTTTCTTATTTCTTTCTCTCGGGTTGTATTGCTAATGCCTTTTAATATTACAATCTAAGGCAATTTCTTCAGCTTTTCACTAGGTCATTATCATTTATTTATAGGCAACTATTGCCTAACTTTCATCCAATGAAAAATGGCTTGATTGCCACTTGGCCAAGCATGACAAGGAAACTAAATGGCTTAGTCATATTAGATGTTTTTGTTGGCCAAATTAGGAAGCAATTGGTGGCTTAATTCACACCACCTATAGTTTATTGAATCAAATTCAATTTAATGTTCACGCCACCTTCTATTCATTGAATCAAATTCAATGTAATGTTCACACCTCTTGTTCTTTGAATCAAATTTAATTTAATGTAATAACAACAATTGTCTTTAAGACCAATCAAAAGGAAACACATCTCATTTGTCTTTAGTTTCATCCAATGAATATATAACAAATGTAAGTTAATAGATAAAATGAATCATATTCATTGGATTATTGTAATGGTCGAAAATAATCTGCTATGAAACAACAATTGTTTCAAAGCTATATTTACCAATGCTCAATTTTGCACCTATACAAATTATTGGCACAATTTAAAGTATACACTAGGTAAATACAAGTTTTACTTGACACAATTTTAGGTTTAACACTTAAACCTTAACTATTTTTCGAGAAGCACTGAAATAAATTCATGGCTGACTGAAATATATTATGAAACAATAATTGTTTCATAACTTTATCCACGAATGCCCAATTAAATACATATACAAATTATTAGCACAATTTGAGGAATACACTAGGTAGATAAAAGAGTCAAGTCTCACTTCGTACAATTTTAGGTTTAACACTTAAACCTTAACTATTCCCCGAGAGGCCGTGAAATAAATTCATAGATTTCAAAAACTTCCTGGATTGGACAATTTAAACCGGTGTGCTATCCACGTGCTCAACGAGTATACTTCATATAGTGAGGCTTCCTATATTTACACCCATTTTGTGTCACAAAATATTTTCCTAAGTCCATAATAGATGCCCTACATACACACGTTATGGATAATACAAAAATGGCGAGTTGAACTATACAAGTTGAGGTTAATCCATATTCATACAATCCCTCTGCCATAAAGATCCAAAAAGAGTAGAGACATAAATCAACACCGTCAAGTCCCCTATTGCTTAACCATAAATTTATATCCTCGATTCGTATTCCACTAAACAATATCCTTAAACTTCTTTACGATATTATTTATACCACATAAAACTCTTTCCCAGGTTAAATGCTTATAGCCATAAGACTTCATAGAATACAACCATAGAGCATCTGGATATTTAACTCACCCATATGGGTTGATAGATCCCATATTTACATACACCAGATTTTATAAGCAACGGATCATACCCAACGACACCCAGCGGTCAAACCATGAAAGGTCTCTGACTTGTGTAACCTAAGTATGGTGGATCACTCACAAACCCATTATGGTGCTCAGGCAAGGGACCATGAATATTACTCAACTCAAGAAGATCCTCCACTGATGGATTTATGGGATATTTGTTGGAGGTCTTCATTAAGTCTATTTAGTATCTAGTCCTTATTGAATACCTGTATATCTATACGAGCTTCCACTAAGCTCATGATTTGTTAAGATTAACCATCTGGACTATCCAGATATAGACATACAATGATCTATATAAATCAATTCCACTCGACAGTCCCAGCATCAGTGAAAATAGATTAGGAAAAAATATTTTGATAATATACTTATATAATGACATTTCTTGGCAACGCTTATAATTTTTTGCAACTATGTCATTACAAGCATATTCCTAAGTCTCTGTACCACTTCAGATAAGGTTCTAACTCATTAGACATGATTTGAACTCCTTCAAATAAATACAATGTCTTAAATATTACAAACATTTTACCTTATAAGAAATAATTAGTGATTAATAAAATATTTATTTATTACAAAAGTATACAATTACAATATTTATACAAAATTGGGATGGAACATAAGCACAAATCCTAGCAGGTTCAACGCTCCGTTCTGTAATATTCATAACATGTGTGTGAGGCATTATTCACGGACTTGCAGAAGTGTTCTGTAAGACAAATGAAGGTCAACATAGGGAGTCTAATAATATAAAGTGTACTCGTTGAGTATTGGGGTAGCGAGACGGATCGAATGGTTTGATCCGAGGATGATTTCGTAATGCATGATACATTTCAGGACCTCTCTGAAAAGTGAGAAACATATTTTGCAAATTTTACAAAGAGGTCCCTATTGCATAACAAAAGGAATCTTGACATATGGATACTTGTTTGACAAGTGGCATATAAGGGCTTTGTATGATTGAGATATGACAGCATGCACGAGTGACAAGTGTCAACCATGCAAAGAGTGAGGTGGCTAAAGGTTTTCAAATGTTACATTTAGCCCTCTCACATTTGCTAACTATATAAACAAGTTTTAAACTTGTTTCAATTAGGTCCCCATTTTTAATTCAACAAAACAACCTTATTTTGAGAGAATTTTGAAATTAAATCCTATTGAAAATTGATCAAACATGCTGCCAATCTAGAGTTTCAATTCCACCATTTTGTTAAAGTTTAGAATTGTTCAAGAGTTGACTTCAATGTGATCTTTAAATAAAGAAATGTCTAACAGCTTTAAAGGTATGATTTTTTGGACTTGTTAGTGTAACAAGACTTTACTTTCAGTATGCTTGTTGCATAGAAAATTAGTTTCTACTTTCGTCGTGTAATTATGTATGATTGTCATGTATTAGATAAAATGAGCAATGAACACAATCACATGCATGAACCATAAATACACGTTTATAATTTTGCACTCCAAAGGATGTGTTGATCTAATGAGGTATTGTGTTTTTCCATGGAGGCACAAATGCCTCTATAAATAGGGAAGCATACCTCACTCTTTATATATATGAAAAATCTATTCTCCTCTTCTTACATTCTCTCAATCTATCAACTTTCATCAAAGTTATCTTGTAGTCATATAGAATCTGTAATTGGAGTGCATTATTACAAATTCAATAATCATTGAATCTTGAAACTATACTACCACATAACCTATTTGCACATTGATCATCATTTTGTAGGAGTAGAAATAGTTTAAGGACAGTGCATAGCACGCCTTGATTATACAAACTCTTAATATCCTTAATTATAGTTCACACAAAACCAATACCAACAATATTAAGATTTTTCTATTTGGATATTAGTAGTGAAACATCAATTCTCGCAGTAGCCAAATCACTCTTTAAAGCTACAAAAATTCCATCATTTGATGGCAAATATTTTAAGCAATAGCAAGATCGGGTGTATGACACTCTGGACGTAATGGACATCGCAGATTTTCTCATAAAACCTCATCCGGATGCAAATGTTAAAAATTACAATAAGAAGATCTCCAAATGGAATAAGGCAAATAAGATATGCCATAACACAATCTTACACATATTGTATGGTGAATTATATGATGTATATTCTTCCTACAAAGATGCGCATGAAATTTGAGCACAACTTAAAAAAAAATATCTTATAGAGGATGCTGGTGCCCAAAAGTATATTATTACAAATTTTTTAAATTTTAATATGTCTCAGGATAAAAAGTTTACTTCTCAAATTTATGACTTTTATTTGTTAATTAATGATTTGAAAAATAAGGACATTGTTCTCCCTAAGAATTTTGTGGCTATTTGCTTAGTTGAAAAATCACCAAATTCTTAGAATGATTACAAGAAAGCAACAAGCACAAAAGGAAATATTTAAAGTTGGAGGATTTTATTGTTCATATTAGAATTGAAGAAAAGAATCACCAATAGAAGAACAATGAGAAGGCCAATAAACTTATTTTTAGGGCTAATTTGGTAGAAAATAAAAATCGTGATAATGAGAAGAATGGTAGGACCACAAACAACATTCACCTTAAGAATTCAAAGCCCTCATTTAAGAAAAAGAAAGGTAAATATTATGTTTGTGGCAATAGTGGTCACTTAACTTACCAATGCAAATACAAAAAAAAGACAATAAGAGAAACAATAAAACTCTCAAAGCCAACTTGGTTGAGGGAGAAGATGTCATTACTGTAGTAATTATTTGCCCAGGTGAACATGGTTGTAAATAGTAATAAAGAAAATGAGTCATAGACTTTGGAGCCACAAGGCACATTTATGGTGACAATAATACTTTTCACGACTATGTTCAGACAAGAAATAGGGAGAACATGTATATTTTGGAGATTCTCATCCCGCACATGTGATGAAAAAGGGAAAGATTCTTCTCAAGTTAACTTTTAGAAGATCTTTTATACTGAATAATGTATTACATGTTTCAAACATTAGATACAATTTAGTTTCTGTATTTATACTTGGTAAGGCTAATGTAAATGTATCATTTGAAGGAGATAAAGTTGTATTGACCAAGAATTGAACATTCATTGGAAATGAGTATTCTTCTAACGATTTGTTCAAGCTCAATGTACTTGAAACCTTAGATAATAAAAGTTCTACTTCTACTTACATTGTTGAGTCCTATGATTTATGGCATGATAGATTAGGTCACTTGAATTATTTATACATAAATATGATATATGTGTGAAAGAAAAGTCCACAGAGAAAAGTTGTAAACCAATTACTTTTAGAGAAAATAAGTTACTTAGTTTAATTCATTTTGATCTAGGTGAATTAAATGATGTCATGACTAGAGGAGAAAAAATGTATTACATTATATTTATATATGATTTCTCAAAAGATATAGCTTTTTCTTAAGATAGACTTAGCTATATCTTTTGAGAAATAAAGATGAGTCATATGATAAGTTCTTAATCTATAAACAAGAAGTTAAGAATTAACTTGGAAAGAAAATCAAGAGATTAAGAACAGATAGAGGTGGAGAATATATGTCAAATATGTTTAGTTCCTATTGTGAGAATCATGAAATTATACATGAAGTGACGTCTCCATATTCTCCTGAATCTAATAAGGTGGCTGAAAGGAAAAATAGAGCCTTAAAGGATATGATGAACTGTATGTTATTAAATTCTAGGGTATTTATAAACTTATGGGGGGAACCAATATTAATTACGTGCCATATACAAAACTATGTTCCATATAAGAAAATTGGAATAACACCCTATAAGTTATGGAAAGGTCATTCACCTAACCTTTTATATATCAAAGTCAAAGGGTGTCTTACTAAGTCCTTAATTTAGAATCCTAAAAGCAAAAGGATGGGACTTAAGACGATTGATTGTATGTTCATAAGATTATTAGGGTTGGTGCTTACGTGCCATCCCTGAATGTATATATACTTGTGTATTTACACAAGTGTACATTCCTATTAAATCGCTAATACCCATTTATAAATATTATACAATGTAACGTTACAGATAATGTAGATCTGAAAGAGTTTGAATTAGATCTAAAAGAGTTTAGATAAGGGCTCATAGTTAGCTACGCTGAGAGATATAAATGTTAAATGTTAACATAGCTAAGTGTTAGCTGGTTATAATACTCAGCGGATCCAAGAGTTTGAGCCTTATCTGTAATGGGACATAGACCTAAAAATATATTAGTAACTGCATAGTTGCAAGAGTTGCAATCGGGTGTCAGGAAATACTAGTTGCGCAAGTATGTTCTCGAATAATTGTCCCTGATCTATTTCAGCTGATGTGGGTATGTCGGTGAATACCTTTATATATATTAGCATATGTCGTACCTATAGGGTATAGATGGTCATTCATAGCCGACCGTGAGCTTGGAGCTCGTATTGACATATGGGTATCCAGTTAGGACTGGATATAGGACAGACTCACGAGGGCCTTCAATAGACACCCAATGTAAGCTATCAACGGAAGGTCATCTCGAGTTGAATAGTATACGTTGTCATTTGACCTAAGTGTCACGGTGGGCTTGTAAGTGATCTACCATACTTTGATTCCACGCATGTCACAGACTTTTTATGGTATGACTGCTGGGTGTCGTTGGGTATGGTCCAATACTTATGGAGTTCGGCGTGTACATATATGGGATTCGTCAACTTACATGTGGAGTTAGATATCCAGATGCTTCGAGACTTTATCTCAGAAAGTTTTGTGGCCACAAGTAATCATTTCAGGAAAAAGTTTTGCCAGGGGGGAACAATATGGTAAAAGAGTTTGCACATATTGTTAAGTGAGGTACAAGTCTGAAGATAGGACATGGATGGGCATAATGGGATTTGACAGTGATAATCTATATCTCTAGCACATTCAGGATATCATGACGAAAGAACTTTACGTATGTGTTGTAACCTTAACTTGCATGGTTCAATGCGCTAATTTGTATATCTGTGACGTGTGCGTGGGGCACTACTTATGGACTCATAGAATAGTTTTATTTGACGAATCGAACGTAGGACTTAGGGAGTCTCGCGATATGGAGTGTACTTGTTGTGTACTGAGGCAGCGTGCTAGATTAAATTATTTAATCCAGCAATATTCAGTACTATCACGGGAATACGTGTGTGTCTGTATTTAAGTATTAAATACAACAATTAGTCAATTATTATTTACTAATTGTATAATGACACGTAGCGTATTGTGGACCCTCAGTTGAGTTTACCCAAGTGTGAGATTTGGTGGAACCCATTAGGGGGTAGACTTGAAACTATTTATAAGGGGCAAAATGGTCATTTCACACTATGATTATTTAATTATTAAATAATTATTCTCTCTCTTGTTATATTATAATATATTTTATTATATAATATTATATATATTATTATTATATTTTGGTGCCAAATAGTTGGTACCCATTATATTATTATGCTATTTATATTATATAATATATAATATTATTTTATATATATATATATATATATATATATAAAGAGAGAGAGAGAAGAGAAGTTGTGATTTTGGTGTGTGTGGGTGTCCATTTGGTTGAGAAAGAGAAGGAAGAAATGAAGGAAAAGGAAGAAGAAGAAGAAAAAGAAAAAGAAAATAAGAAAAAGACAAAAAAATAAGAAAAATAAAATTATTTCATTTTTCTTTATACTTCCAATTGAAACAATGGTAGATTGCTTCAAACTCTGCATTTTTTATCCTTTTGAAGAAAATGATGAAAAACACACACCTGGTCATTTTGGGGATTAAGAGTTAATCCCGTGCTGGATATGGGGCTGCTGTTCTAGCTCACTAAGTCCACCGTGTTGGTGACTAGAACTGCTTGCTAGTTGGTCTCCATGCGGACTCTAGGATATACGTGTATAACGTTACATATTTTGGTGAGTTCTCTATCCTATAAATATATTAATGTAATTAATATATTTTATTTATTGTGTTTATTGCAAGTTTCATGCTTCCGTTAGACTTAAATATGTATTTGATACGTATTTAGGCAATAGAGACAATTGTACATGCATACACCCACGTGTCTTAGATCTCCGCGTAACAAGGATATGCCCAAAATAGTGCTTCATATAGATTTTTGGTATTAGAGGATACCAATAATATGTTTGATGCAACAATATCATAGAATCAGAAAATGCAAAGTTCTTTGAAACTATTTTCCTAAGAAAGTTAAATAAAAAAATTGTTGACTCATAAAGATGTAAAGGATAATCTCTCTGAGGGCTCCAACAATGAACTTAGAAGAAGTAAGAGAATAAGAAAAGTCACTTATTTTTGTGATGACTTCTATGTCTTTCTCATGGAAGAAGACTCCAAGACATATAATGAGGCAATGTCCTCATTTGATGCTCTTTTATGGAGAGAGGCCATTAATGATGAAATCAAATCTATCATGAGTAATCATGTATGGGAAGTAGTTGATTTGCCTCCTGGTTTTAAGCCCATTGGTTGTAAATGGATTTTCAAAAAGAAGATAAGGGCTGATGGAACAATTAAAAAAATATAAGACAAGATTAGCTGCCAAAGAGTTTACTCATAAGAAAGACTTAAATTACTTTAACACTTATACTTCTGTAACTAAGATTACATCCATTAGAATCTTAGTTGCCTTAACTGTAATTTATGATTGATATATATATATATATATATATATATATATCAAATGGATGTTAAGATTTCATTTCTAAATGGTGATTTAGAAGAAGAGATTTATATGGAACAACTGAAAAAGTTGTATTAGTGTTGGTTCAGAGTATAAAGTATGTAAGCTAGTGAAGTCATTATATGGTTTGAAACATGCATCAAAATAGTAGCTTGAGAAGTTTGACAATACTCTAATATCAAATAGTTTTATGATTAATAATTCTGATAAATGTGTGTATTATAAAACTTTTGATGCTAAGAATTATGTCATCATATGTCTTTATATGGATGCCAAACTAATATACAGTCCTAATATGGAAGTAATCAATGAGACTAAGAAATTTTTATCAATTAAGTTTGATATAAAACATATGAGAGAGCCTGATCTTATTCTTGAAATTAAGATAATGAGATCCCTTAATGGTCTATTTTTATCTCAAGAACAATTTGTTGAGAAATTTTTGAAGAAGTTTGGATACTTGGAATGTAAATCGAAGGCAACACCTTATGATGCTAGTAATAAACTTTTCAAGAATAAAGAATAAAGTGAAAAGCAAGTTCGTTATGCTCAAATTATTGGTAGTCTCATGTATTTAATAAATAGTACTAGGCCAGATATAACATATGCTATAGGGAGACTGAGTAGATACACTCATAACCTTTTAGATATACTCATAATCATATTAGAGAGCATTGGATTGCCTTGCATAGAGTTGTTAAATATTTAAAAGGCATTAAAGATTATATACTTATACATGGTAGATCACAATCAGTGATAGAAGGTTATAGTGATGCTAATTGAATCTCAAAATCCAATGAAGTGAAGTTTACTAGTGGATATGTGTTCACCTTAGATGAATGTGCTATATGTTGGAAATCCACTAAGCATACTTGTATAACACTATTTATCATGGAGTCTGAGTTAATAGCTTTAGAAAAAGACCTGTTCCAAAGCTGAGTGGTTGATGCATTTATATATGATATTCCCTTTAATTCTCACTCTCCTAACTTTATTACAATCAATTGTGATTGTATAGCTGCCATAATTAGAGCAAAGAGTAAAATATATAATGGGAAGAGTAGACATATTCATCTAAGATATGGAATTATTAAGCAGATACTAGAATCTGGGGTGATGAGCCTAGATTATATGAGGACAGAGTTGAATTTGACCGATCCTTTGACTAAACCACTAAATAGGAGATTAGTGGTCCAGGCGTTAAAGGGGATGTGACTTCTGCTTAGAGCAATAGATAAGAGTGATGGTAACCCTACCTATGTAATTGAGGATCCTATAAAGTAGGTTCAGAAGGGTAAAAACAAGTCACTTGTTGTCTAGTTATACTATTGATTATATTTTTGTGAGTCTTTCCCTATGGCGAGGTAGTACATCTGTAGTGGTAAAATGTTGAGTTAGTCTTTTAATGAACTTATAAATTTTTATAGATGAGCGGTGTTTTTACTTACAGAACACACTTGATGGAGTGTCACATGTATGAGTGTGGAACTAGACCGATTCTTATAAGAGCTAGGTGGACATCTTTAGAGTATTCATAATGTCAGGAAGGCACATGGCGGGTAAAGTGCCAAACCACAGGACAAAAACAAGATTGAGAATTTAACTTGATTATTTAATCATCTATTTACAATAAATAAACATAGGTTCATAGAAACTGGGTTTCATTTATTTCTTGTAAAATACGGTTATTTGATCAGTGGTTGGTTCATAACTTGGAAGAGCACCAATTCATATAAGTTAAATTTTACTTTGATGTAATGACATGATTTATTTGAAATATGTGGGGGATTGTTGTATATAATAAGAGTATTTTAAAACAAACTATGTATGTTGAAGACATGATGGTAAGGGAGGATATCAAAGTGAAAAGAAGGGGAAAGAAGAAGAAAATAATGCCCAGGCTTAGGCGTTGCAGCCCCCCAGAACAGAAAGCTGGGCACTACAGTGCCCAAACAAGGTTGCCACTTTTCTTTTTCTTGAGCTTAATGCCACTAAATTTGAGGGCCATGATGCTAAATTTAAAGGTGTGACTTATTGAAAAAGTCATTTAACTTTCTAATAAGTTGTATTTTTTTTTAAAGACACCAATTTAAACCAAACGTTATGACTTTTTGGAAATGTATATAATTCTTCCTAAGATTATAACCATTTGGAAAGATGTATCCACTCCAAATGATGTATTGATATAAAGAGGCATCGTACCGTTCCAGGGAAGCACAAATGCCTCTATAAATATAAAAGCACACCCCACTCTTGATATATATGAAAAATTTATTCTACACATCTCACATTCTCTCTATTTATCAACTTTTATAAAAGTCATCTTGTAGTCCTACAGAATTTGTAATTTGAGTGTACCATTACAAATTCAATAGTTATTGAATCATATAATTATACTACCACATAATCCATTTGCCCATAGATAATCATTTTGTGGGGTAGAAATAGTTTAAGGATAATGTCTAGCACGCCTTGACTATACAAACACTTAATATCCTTAAATATAGTTCACACAAAACCAATACCAATAAAAGCTTCTTGTACAACAAGAGCTTTCCTTACAACAAGAGATTCCCATGCAAAAAGATAATCATTCTGGTAGAGTGGGAAGAAGAATCAATTTAAGGAAATTAGTTCTGGTAGAAGAGGGTCTATTTGAGGAAGTCAATATCAGTATAATAGGAAGGAGGATTTATTAAAGGAATTCAATTCCATTTAAGAAAGTCATTTCCATTTTGAGAAGTCAATTTTCGGTATAATGGAAAAGAGAATCCACTTGAGGGAATTCGTTCTAGTAGAGTGGAAAAGAGGATCCATTCGTTGAAGTCAAGAGGATCCATTCTTGGAACACAGTTCAAATATAAGCAAAAATTATCGAAAGATGAAACATGTGACTTTATAAAATTAGTAAATTCTTCCATATGTACGAGTAGACTGCAAAAGAGATACAACTCTTCATTTGCATACTAAATTCATTTGAACTTAGTTAAAACTTACTCTCAAGTTACAAATGAGCATACAAATGTAATGATTTAATCTGAGCCTTCTTTCTTGAAAAAAACGCTGCCCATCTAAAGTCAATAATTTTGTTAATTATTTAGGTATGTTTTTTTTTTAAATAGAATATCAATATCTCGTCTATGCCTAAGCATGCTTTCTCAATAACAAAAACATAAAATAGATACCTTGCTAGATATGACGATATAACTAATAATCTAAATTCACTTTCTTGAACATAGTCAATATTGATTTAGATATAACAATTTGACCAATAAATCTATCATTCTTTCAAAAAATAATAACATTTGGACATAACTTTCGTAAAAAATCTCTGTAAGAATGCATCTTGAAATCTTTACATATATGAACACACATAATTCTTGGAACTATAATTTGGTAAAAAGAATATAATATAAATACATAAAAAATTAATAACCTTACTTATTCTTACATTATTATTTACTTTTTTATACACACATTTTTTTATCTTATAATTATTAATTTGAGTATTAAAATGCTATTTTTTTGCAGAGGACGGATGATCTTTTTATAATTGTAAAAAGTTCACGAGGATAACAAATTAAACAAAGTAATTTCTTATTGAGTTCATACGGGAGAATAAGCAGAAAAAAATGATTCATTCAAATATAATTATTTAATTCTATTTAGAATTTAATTAAAAATACTGCTAAGTGTAATTACCCGGTTGCTATGGAGTTATATCATTACCACTGCCAGTGAAACGGGGACGATTAGTAGAAAAGCGGGGTGGATTTATAGTTGCTCGTGTCTTAAAAATTGGAAGGCTGTAAAGTTAAAAGCCACATATTGGGCTTTATAAACTATTCTCTTAGGCCCATGAAAGCCCACCAAGTCTCTCCTCTCAACTTCACACGTGCCGAATTGGCTCCCGACAGATTTCCCTCGCCCTCACTCTCTCTCTCGCGCGCGCAAGATCCAACACTTCATTTCGATTTCTCATTGTCACAAACACAGATCCGAGGCAGCCTAGAATATGGCGTTGATGGCCGTTCTAGAATCCGACCTTCGAGCTCTTTCCTCCGAAGCTCGGCGTCGCTATCCCGCCGTCAAGGACGGAGCCGAGCACGCGATCTTAAAGGTCTCAATTTTACTTAATTTTCTTTTTAAAGTTTAATTTTACTATTTTTAAATGAATACGAAGCAAATTCCATTTGTTCTTTTAGGTTTATATCAAATTTCAGTTGTTAGATATTGCATTTGGTTTCTTAGAATCTGGCGAATTACATTGATTCAGTCACTTTACTTTATTTAATTGCCTTTTTTTTCCTTAATTTTTTTTTGTTTAATCTGTCTAATTGCTAAAAAAGCGGTGATTGAACTGAATGGTTTTGAACTTGGCTTGATTCAGTAACGTGACTTGATTGAGGTGCTTTTATTTTAATTTTCAAAAATGAATGAAATATTTGCATTGTCGTGATCAATGCTGTACAAGTTTTGAAGTTGGTGAATAATGTGAATGTGATGAGGATTTATAATGATGCAGCTTCGATCACTGTCAAGTCCGAGTGAACTTGCACAAAACGAAGACATACTACGGATATTTTTGATGGCTTGTGAAGTTAGAACTGTGAAGCTTAGTGTTATTGGACTATCGTGTATACAAAAGCTTATATCTCATGATGCAGTTGCTCTGTCAGCTCTCAATAAGATATTTTCAATGTTAAAAAATGTAAGTGATTTCTTGATTTGGCGCATTGACGTGCATGTTGGTATGTTACCTTTTTGCTATGAAGCCATAATATTGATACGTTCATGCAATTCTTATTCCTAAACATGCACATGAAATCTTGCATGCATTATCCTTCTTGCAGCATTCTGAAATGACAGATGAGAGTGTTCAATTGAAGACCTTGCAGACTATATTGATAATATTTCAGTCACGTTTACTTCCTGAAAATGAGGTGGGTGTTCAATACATAAGTTTGTCAACCTATCATGCAATTAATTATTAGCTTTATTTCCTTTTACTGCGATTCCCAGGATACTTCATTCATTTTCAAGAATACTAGATACATATGTTACTAGTGTTTCACCATAAGATTTGGTTAGGCTTTAAAAACTTGGTAGATATATCTGAGGGGAAAAAAGAAATTGTTTGGGTACTTATTGATGATACCTTTTGGTGAGCAATGTGATTCTGAACATTTTTTTGATGAACTCACTATGGATATGAGATTTTAGATAATATTATCCCCCCTGATTTTGCTTAGCATCCCCTTATTATCTAAAAGGTGAACCATAGACATCAAGCTTCATTAATTTAATCTTAACTATGTTGTTGACGTCTTGATGCAAGTGGCTAACATGCTTAGCTAGCATTTGAAAATTCCCATTTTCTCCCTGCACTTGATGATATGCAATGAGAGTTTACTTTGCGATTACATGTCTGCTCTGGATATTTAAAAAACATGGTTCCATTCCTTGCGCTGTCTTGCAATTGAGTTGTTGTTCTAAGTTCCATTAACCTTTTTATGGCTTGTTTGTTAATTTCAGGACGACATGGCTCAAGTGCTTGGTATATGTCTTCAGCTTCTTGAGAACAACAAATCTTCTGACAGTGTAAGGAAGTAAGTTAGTTCAGTGGCCTACAGCTTCAAATAACTGCCTGCTTCTTTTGATGTTTTATATCTTTGGCAGCTTATGTAACCCTTTTCTAATTGTTTTCATTTAAATTTTTTCTAGTACTGCTGCAGCTACCTTCAGACAAGCAGTTGCCCTGATTTTTGATCATGTGGTTCATGCTGAGTCCCTTCCTGTAGGGAAATTTGGTTCTGGAGGTCACATCACTAGAACAAGTTCTGTTACTGGTGATGTTAATCGCAGTATCAATCATTCAGAGTATGTTTTCCAACTTATCTATTCTGCAACTTTTCTTGTCCTGTGTGTATCTTGTCAATATTTTTGTATTATGACATGTGCATGCTTCTATATGCATAATATTTTGCATGTTTATATGTATTTAACCTTTGTGTATATCTGTGCTGTTAGTAGTAGGTGATGATTATGTTTGGATTTGTAGGTCTCGTAGATTTGTACTCTTCCACTTATTTCTGACTTCAGCATGAACAGGTCATTGGAGCATGAGTTTGCTTCTGGAGGTTCGTCATTAATGAGAGAGACACTAACTGAAGCTGGAAAGATTGGGCTTCATTTGCTTGAAGACCTGACAGCTCTTGCTGCAGGTGGATCTGTATGTGTTAGATTGAAACTATCAAATGACATTACTAACCAAATGTTATTCCGAGTTTTAATAGTTTATGGAACTGTTCGAGGTTTATTGTTTTCCCCTTTAATTAAGGCCTTTATCAGTATAATGGTTTATATAAAAGCATTTCGTATTAACAAATAATATGCTGCTTTTACCGTCAGGCTTCTTGGTTGCGAGTCAATTCTCTACAGCGGACTTTTGTGCTTGATATACTTGAGTAAGAAATCTCCTTGTACATAAAAGTTTCTGTGGTCTGCTGTTGCCAGATACCCTGAACACCTACTAAGCCAAACGAAAAAGAAAATCATTGATCTGTGTACAATATTTGTGGTTCTTCTATATCTTCTTTTTTATAATAGAAAGGGCTTGTATAAACTCATTGGTTTGTCTACACTTGTAGTTTTAAACAAATATTAGCTATAGAATGAGTGCGAAGCGTAAGACTATCCTTTTCTGTTATTACTGTCATGTCAAGAGAAATGAAAGTTTTCAGGATGAATTTGTTCTTTGTAAGAAGAATCCTGCAACTAAATTCAATTGTGGGGTTCTTATGTATATTTTACAAAATCATTGATACTTGCATTTGGCAGGTTCATTCTATCCAATTATGTGACTCTTTTCAGAAGATTAGTCTCCTATGAGCAGGTGATTATAAGAAGTTGTGAGTAAGAACATTAAATTTTCTTTTGAATAAGCATGCCATTAAAACTTTTATAGTTGCAAAGGTTCTTTGAAAATTCAACAGGTTTTGCATCACCAAATTTGTTCCCTTTTAATGACCTCACTACGTACCAATGCTGAGGTAAGTTCTCATTGTAACTTGCCATTTAAAAAACCTTCTTTAACTATTTTGATGAGAATATTTTGAAGTGGTCTACTGGCTATATTGTGTTTAATTTTATTCAGATTGAAGGAGAGATTGGGGAGCCTTATTTTTGTCGCTTGGTTTTGCGATCAGTTGCTCACATAATTAGGCTTTACAGTTCATCGCTAATTACTGAATGTGAGGTATGCTTAACTGTCATTGTACTTTTACCCTTCAAATGACTTGAAAAAAATCCTAGAAACGGCAAATGCATGACCTTAATTTCCTTAGTTTTTAGTATTTTTGTAGAATGCTTAATTGCTTAGTTTTATTGATGACCTCTTGCTCAAATTGTCCGGCTTTGATTGCATGTGTGAGTATGTTTTCTGTTTTTCATAGCTTTTAAAGCCAAAACAAGGTAGAAATGCAAATTTATATTGAATTTATCCTTTTATAAATTGTATTTTGAACACAAGTTAACTAAAATTGCTTGAATACCATGTTGTTTGCTCGTTGACATGCGACATTTCAATTATTTTCTTGATTGAGGAGAATTTTATGATTTGTTCATCAACCTGGGCTGTTTGAAGAAGTGTGGTATCTACTGGATATATCTTCACTAACTCACATGGTTGTGGTGGTGTCAGTGGCAGTCTGCAGTGGGATTGTCACTGGCACATAAAGAAAATATTTATTCGGTTGTGCCTGGCATCTATGTCATTTGGATGGCTAAATCAGTTGACTTGTTTTCTACAAAGACAAGGCCGGACTCTAAGTTAGGGAAAGATGGTGGTTTTGGCGACGGAAAGACATAATCTCATGAAATTTTACTTGGTCTTCTTTTCTTTGTATATGGGTAGTGATCCTGATAGCTTGGGTGTGATCCCCCTCCCTTTTTCCTATTGTGCGACATGATGGGGTGTTAAGATTGTTCTTTACTGCCGAGAGTATACTGGGCCATACTTTATCAAAGTGCAGAAAGTATGAACCTTGTGAGTACTTTTCCTGTATGTATGGTGCAGACAAAAAAAATTAAAATAAAACATGCAAAAGGACATAATTACAACAAGAAACAATGAGGAAAAATCTATCAAGTTATCATTTTCCCTAGTGTGTCCTCTTAACATCAATCTTCTTTGGAACAATATTTTTGCCTCCAAATTGCTATAACTCAGTAATCAAAATGCATTTGCAGCTCCTATGTATAAATTGCGGTATTTGTTTTTGTTTACCGACAAGTTCTCATTAATTTCTTAATTTTAAACTTCATTTGGAGCCACATTTGATTTTCAATAATGAGTTGGTCTTAAGGTTTCAAATCAAGTCATAATTTTTTGCCTTCTTTTTCCCCTCCAATCTTTTCCTGTTGCAGCTGTATTATGTTAGTTTACAACTACTAATTCAACAACAGTTATTTTCATATGCAGGTATTTCTTAGTATGTTAGTGAAGGTTGCTTTTCTTGATCTGCCTTTGTGGCATCGCATTCTAGTTCTTGAGATCTTAAGGGTAATAATCTCAACAACCTAGGCAGTGCTACTGTAATTATTCTTTATAATTGTATATATACATATAACAATTGACTACTTAGTAGTTTCTAACTTTTATCTAAAAATTATGGTGGTGGAATGTGACAGGGTTTTTGTGTGGAGGCACAGACGTTGCGGATTCTTTTCCAAAATTTCGATATGTGAGCTACCAGCTCTGGATGAACTTTTTTTTTTCTTGCCAAATGTTGCGCATGCTGTCAGAAACATAACTGAAAGAGAAACAATGTTCAAACATAAGCCTTCTGAAAATTTGCTAATTATGAACACTAAGTCTAGCCAGCACAAGAACTTATGAGCATATTGGCCTCTCAGTTGGCACCATTCTGCTTTAAATATATATTTTATCAGGTTAGTGTGGGATGAAAGAGAACTGTAGTCCTTAATAGCACTCCACTGGCTTGTAAAATGGTGCAATGTTGCTCGAGAAATAACCAAACTGATGTGGCATGACTAGCAACATGAGAGTTGTATTTGGGGAGTACTCTGGGTTTGCTCGATCTTGTTGCTCTGCCAGGTGCCACTGTGATCTTGCCTTAGACCTCCTTTTGAATGAACTTCTAAATTGAACTTCAAGAATGTCTTTACAAGCTGCAAAAAGCCTCTGGTTTAACCTTGTGGAAGAGAAATCACCTTCTATTATTTTTGTTTTGTAATCCTAACAAGGTTCTCATTAGAGGCTTTAGAAGCAATTTAGCATAATGAAATCTGTAAATGACTTATTAAGTGTTGTACATCAAATAGGAAAACCAGAAAGCTTTGGAAAGAAGCATCTGACAATAATTGGTTGATATTGACTTAATTGTGTATTAATTTTTCATGGAGGCCATAAATGTCATAGTAGTATCACCTAAAAATGAAGTTGCTGTCAAGATTGAGGAGTGGGTTTTGTATCATACATATTTCAAGGGTGTAGCCATTTGCTAACTTTTGGCCGAATTTCAGCATGTCAAATGTAGATTATAGGGTTGAGGCCAAAGCAATTACCTTATCCTATTAGGCTCTTGTCGTACATGATAAAGTATAAGGTTGATGTGTCATTGATAAATCATTTGTGGTTGAACGAGAAATTGTCATATTTGTGAGAAATGTTTATTCTTAGTAACTGAAATTTTTTCCTTTTCTATTTGTTCTTCTAGAAATAAAATCAACCTTTGGTATGCCGTTCTAATGTTTAAAATTACCTTGCATCTGCCTTGTAGGCAACCCAAGAATACAAATGTTGTTGACGGTATGGTTAAAGCTCTTGCTCGAGTTGTTTTGAGTGTACAGGTGGAAGATGTGTCCTTTCTTTATCCTCTATTCATTTCTTCTAGCATTATTTATGTCCATATATGTCTTGGCACAAGATTAAACAATTTTCAGTACTGCATGTTTTTATTTCCTTATCTAGACAATCAAAATATGCTAAGATTGTCAAATCTCCCGAGCTGAATTGCACTGCTTTGTCACCAGCTATTTCTAAATGAACTTTTGTTTGGAACGAGATTGAAATTGTAATTTAAACAAGATATATTGAGCATGATTTTATTTCCTTATCTAATATATTGTTTAATTATTAGTTTCAAGAGACCAGTGAGGAGAGCCTTGCAGCTGTTGCAGGGATGTTTAGCAGCAAAGCTAAAGGTAATTACTTTCTTGTCTTTTTTTCTTCTAATATATAGATATAGGAAACAGTAGAATTTGTGTTTTCCATCTTGTAATATCTGAACTGTAACATACATACTAAAAGTACTTGAGCTAGGCTGGTGTTTTTCTTGACATCATGGGAGGGAGAATAAAAAATCAGTGTCATTTTTTTTTTTTTCATTTACCTGACTACTTGTTCTGCTCAGTGAATCTTCTTCCTCTTGGAAATGCCCTTAAATGCATACACTTATAACCTTTTTTTCCTTTTGATTGGAAATAGTGAAACTATTTTTACAAAGGAGGGACATAATCATTTCATATTCACATTTCTTGATGAGCCCAGAAATTTACAATTTGTACTTTCTGCAGGGATTGAGTGGAGTCTTGATAATGATGCATCCAATGCTGCAGTCTTGGTTGCTAGTGAAGCCCATGCAATAACTTTGGCAATTGAAGGTTTGTTGGGTGTTGTCTTTACCATAGCTACACTGACAGATGAAGCAGTGGATGTGGGGGAGGTACTTATGTATTTCCTATCTTCTTTTCATAATTTAGCTTTCTTCAATATTTGATAAAAATGTCATATATTTTGTGTGCTTGTTTTTACTAATTCTTGTTTTTTTGGTTCCAGCTTGAATCCCCCAGATATGACTATGATCCCATGGAAAAATGCACAGGGAAAACCGCCGCTTTCTGCATCTCTATGGTTGATTCGTTTTGGTTGACCATACTTGATGCGCTGTCTCTTGTTTTGTCAAGGTTTGTGGAGTTTTTTTTCTCTTGAAGGATGTTGTAGCATTTAAAAGTGACAGAGGAACTAAAAGGATACGTGTATCTGACCTATAGTTAATTTGTAAGGTCACAAGGAGAGGCTATTATATTGGAGATATTAAAGGGATATCAGGCATTCACTCAGGTATAATAATTTTGACAATGGATCAAGCAACTTTTGGTGGTTTTATATCACTTCACTATGACAAGAAATCTTATCCATTCTCATTTGGCTTTTTTTTAATTTATATTTGGCCTTCTTTTTAATGAAAAAGGAAAGCCTGTCAAAAGTATATGTTCTTTTCTTCCCCTTACATGATAGAATTGATGGTTTGGCATACTAGCTGTAAATTTTTTATGACATTCAATGTCAATGATCCTAACATTGATGATGATGGTTTCTATTTTGACAGGCATGTGGAGTTCTTCATGCTGTAGAACCTTTAAACTCTTTTTTAGCGTCCCTATGCAAATTTACTATCAATTTTCCCAATGAATCTGATAGAAGAAGGTAACTCTGTGCTGTCAAATATATCATTCTCTTTGTAGTTTTTCTAATTCTCTAAACATTTGCCCCATTTTATGGTCTTATTTTGAAAAGTAAAAATTATTTTAGTTCTCTGACAATGTTGAAATTCTCACTTAAAATTGAAATTTCAGTAGCATGTTACAGTCTCCTGGTTCAAAACGGTCTGAACCTTCAGTTGACCAGAATGATATTGTCCTTACTCCAAAGAATGTACAGGTATAGAGTTCAGTTTACTGAGTATGTTACATTCAGTTCATATTTTTTAACCTACTGGATGCTGTTTCCCTTATCATGTGTATGGAGTGGATTTATTTTGGAGATCTGGTTGTCCAACTACTGATGCCTTTAGTTGAATTTGTCTTGCAAATCAGGCCTTACGGACCCTCTTCAACATTGCCCATCGTTTACACAATGTGTTAGGCCCATCCTGGGTTTTGGTATGTTTGTCTGCTTTAAATTATGTTTTAAAGAAGCAAGTTCATAGCTTATAATTTTCATTGCAAATAAATGTAGGTCTTGGAAACTTTGGCTGCTCTGGATCGGGCTATCCATTCTCCTCATGCCATCACACAGGTAATTTCGAGTAACATCTCTGAAAACAACATCCTCCCTGTGAGATTTGAATCATTGAAGCCAGTGAGAATAGAGTTGAGTAGCAGTCCTGGGCAGGTTCTGGCAATGGGTTGAAAGTGATGGCCCAAAAGAAATTTGTTGGAGTATTTCACTATTTTCAATTCTGTGGCTTGAAAGTAGTTGCCCTTGCACTACCTTGGTATTTAAGATATAGTGAAATGCCAGCTCATTTCCACTGATTTTATTCAAAGTTTAAAACCTCCAATTCTTTGTATTAATATCCTCATATAACACTAGAAATATACTGTTTCTGTTTCTATAGGAGGTCTCGACTGCTGTCTCGAAGCTTACAAGAGAATCTTCTGGGCAGTCTAGCGATTTCAATATTCTCTCTTCTTTGAATTCTCAGGTAATCAAAGCAGTTTTGCTTGATATCAAACAAGTGCGAAACCTTTTGTCAGAAGGAAGCTAAATATCATATTTTTTTGCTTCATTGCCCTTCCACAAAGAAAGAATTTTGTACGGTGATGTTTTCTGAAATTGCTTGTTTTCAAAACCTTTCTCAGGGGAAAAGAAAAAAGATTTTGTAAGACCAAACCAAGTGCTTTTTCAATTTTTTTGTTTTCTTTCATTTTTATATTCTCCATTCTTCAGAACCAAATAAGAATCTTTCTTTTGCTATAAAAATGCATGCTTAGTGGAACATTGTTCATTTTCCTAGTGTATGTGCTTGTTTATATACTCCACTAGACGCATCATGTCCTAACCTAGGTTTTTCTTGCTCTGCATAGCTGTTTGAGAGCTCAGCAATGATGCACATATCTGCTGTTAAATCACTGCTTTCTGCACTACGTCAGCTGTCACATCAATGTATGCTTGACACTTCAAGTAGTTCTGGACCAACATCAAGTCTGAAAATTGGAAGCATCAGCTTTTCTGTGGAAAGAATGATATCTATCCTTGTCAATAATCTTCACAGTACGTACCATCAATTGCTTTGCTGATGTTTTTCAAAAAATAACTGTATTAAGTTTAGTGTTGTTTTAGTTCAATGTAGTATAAATTTGTTGATGGATGTCACAATTTGTAGTTACTGACATTTTGCCTTTTGTATGCTAAGTGTTATTTGATATCTTTGAAATGTACTTGGTGCGATTTGGTCCTTTTAAACTTTCTCTGAATTTTTCTGAAGCCTAATCTCCACTATCTCTTGCCATTTGTTTTCTGAAAAAATAGTGCTAAGGTCTGCATAACTATTACATTTGGTAATGTTTCCAAATGGCGTTTAAACTATTTTTAAGAACGAGAATGATGTTATGAGAATTGTCTTTTCAAGATTGAAAAAAGTGTTTTGTATTATTTGTTGAAAGTAGTTTCTAAAATTGAAAACAGGATAACGTGCTTGGTATTGTTTTTAAAAGTGAGTAAAAAGTTGTTTGGAGGGATGTGTTGTGGTCTGTTATGAAAACTTGTCTTTGCAAAATGTGGAAAAGAAACAAATTGTTGTTTTCAACAATCTAGTCATAATTTTTAAAATGTTGTTTTCTTTTTTCTTTTTCCCTTAAAAGGCTCAACCAAATACTTTTTCAGTTGCTTTTCATTTTTAAAACATAAGTTTTTAGAAAGTGCGACTAAACACCCACCTCATATCTTTATTTTATCAGCATCGGATTCTAATATGACAACCAAACTAATTGTGGCTGCCTACTGGTGGCCTCTATAGTGTTCTTTGAAATTTATACAAGCTTTGTGCTATGTGTCTAATATCAATGCTGATTGTGAACCTGCTGAATGGCATTGTTTATTTCGTGGATGAATCAATATGAAAGTTGTCCCTGACAGACATGCATGTTATTTTAGGTTTTTCAATTGTTCCTTAGACTCACCTGTTTACTTGAACAATTTTCATGATTAGTGGCTTCTGGATCACTCTATGTCTCTCCTCTCTCTTGTTTTATGTTAGGGAACAAAGTAACTTATGATAAAAAGAAAGGATATGCAAAGGAGTGAACAAGAAGTCCTTAAAAAATATGGCTTGTGAATCATATTGATGTAGGCTCAGGCTTTACCATATGATGTCTTTTTCATGGAGTTTCTATGAAGTTAGGGTGTTTCAATATGGTCATCTTTTGAGTTTAAGGTTTTGTTGTTTGCTTCATTCTGCATTCATCTACTATTGCAGGGGTAGAGCCACTCTGGGATCAAGTTGTTGGCCACTTTCTTGAGGTGATCATCGTTTAAATGAGATGCAAAATGCTGGTGACATGTATGTCCTTGTTGACCTTATCATATCTTTTGCAGCTTGCTGATAATTCTAATCAGCATTTAAGAAATATAGCACTTAATGCACTAGATCAATCAATATGTGCGGTTTTGGGTTCGGAACAGTTCCAGGATATTGCATCATCTAGACACCATGGCACCCCTGACGACGTGAGAGCTTTAACTTGTTTTATTGACAAAACCCCCACATTCAATAGAAAATGGAAATTGATTACTCTCTTTGTTTCTCTAGGTTAAAGCTACGCAAGGTGAGTTGAGATCACTTGAGTGTGCCATCATATCCCCACTAAGGGTTCTTTATTCTTCTACACAAAGCATTGATGTTCGTGCTGGAACCTTGAAAATTCTTCTGCATGTTATAGAGGTAATATGTCACTGGTCATAATTCAATTTAATTTATAACTGCGTTTCTTTATAATATGTCTCACATTTTATCCCTGCAGAGATGTGGAGAAAAATTGCACTATAGTTGGCCAAGTATACTTGAAACATTGAGGTTTGCTGTTCTCATGATTATATTTTCTTTAGAAATTTGTTTTCAGAGGAAGTTTGAAGGATGACTATTTGCTTTTGGTGTGAGTTTCTTTCCTTGGTTGAGTCTCCCTACTTTGTTCTTTCTTTTAGGTCTGTAGCAGATGCGTCAGAGAAGGATCTCATCTCCGTGGGATTCCAGGTAATCAAAGAGCTTAGAAATATTTTCTGAGATAATCTACTCTCTCTCTCTCTCTCTCTCTTTTCCTCTTTTCCTGTTAAGCTCTTGATACACACAGATGTTACATGTATGGATATGTGAACAGTTGTGGATCTGTGTTGCAAATCAAATTTGATGTGGCTGTTTTATTGTAGAGCCTTCGAGTCATTATGAATGATGGTCTTTCCAGCATACCTGCAGAATGCCTCCATGTGTAAGATGTCAAATTTAGCAACTTTTTCAGTACCTATCTCAACTTTTTCTGATAGCATTGCCTGTATGTTATAATGGCTGTACTCATTTTATTAAATAAATCATGCTGTGTAAATATTCTACATCTCTAACCATCCATGTGCATACTTATGTATCATGTGTTTGCAAGCTTCTCTCAGGTTCATTTAAATGAAAATTCAACTTATAAATAATCCATGAATGCAATTTGAAATTATGTTCCTATTCATAGTATGAAAAATCACTATGCCATTCAATTGCGTAAACGGCCTGTAGCTTGAACATATCGTGCACAAAATAGAATGTTCTCCTCTGTAGCAAGAGGAGTTCTGTTTTATTTTAATATTTTGCTATGCCAAAAAAATGAGACATGATTAGTTTTCTGTTGAAGATGTATGAGAGAAGCAATTTAGCTAACAATTTAAAAAAGTCAGATCTGAAGATCAAGAAAGGAGTAGATCTTAAAATATTCACATTTTAACAGAATTTTGAGAAAATTCCTCTGTTGTTACTGTGGGGTAAAAAGTTCTTAAATGTTGCTCTGATGCCTCCTTCACAACTAATTTTCTGCCTTGTAGTTTTGAAATTCAAATTTGGGACATGGACAACAACTATCTTCACTGCTTTTTATGTTGGTTTCTGCCTATAATAAGATGACATTTGCAGATGTTTGGATGTTACTGGAGCATACAGTGCTCAAAAGACCGAGTTGAATATAAGCCTGACAGCAGTAGGCCTCTTGTGGACTACCGCTGATTTTATTGCAAAGGGGCTTGTCCACAGGCCTTCAGAGGAAAAGGAAGCAGGTTAAATTGCCATTTTAAATCTTTTAGTTCGTTAAATGCATTGATAGTAAACTCTTGCAAATAAGTTAAATTTCTGTGCTATGACACCACAGGAAATCAGGATTTTCATTCTATTCCAAAACAAATGGATGGTGAAAAGAGAGAAGAAAAGATGCTTAACTCATTTGGTGATGTGGATGACCAAACTATGTCAATAAGTAGAGTGGACTGTGACAAGTTGTTATTCACTATTTTCTCATTACTTCAGAAGCTTGGTGCTGATGAGAGGCCAGAGGTATGAGAGCTTGCTTTTTCAATAAAGTCCTCTCCTTCTGTTTGATCTGGATTTCTAATTTACATATGAACTACTTTCTGGTAATTGTCATCTCCATTATGCTCATTCATGGATCTTGCCAAATTATGCTCTTTCAGGGAGAAAATGCTGCATATTTAGGACAAGATGATGTCTGCTGACATATAGATCAACTATACGTCTTTTGCTCATACATGAAATCTAGATGATTTATAGTGGTTGAACTGTTGGTGAAGATATTATCTGATATGATTCTGGTCATGCTCATACATGAACTCTAGATGACATATTAGTTGCGAATTATCAGTTGGTGAAGATATCATCCGATGTGATCCTGGTCACATTCTTCAATTGCTGCCATAGAGAATCCCTTTTGTTCTATTCTTATTGTTCACCTTCTTAAATTTTGAGTTTCTGCGATAAGCATTCTGAATACTGTTGTTACTAGTTTTAAGACTACTGGCTATGAAAATTCAATTGTTCTGGCTAAATCTGATCTGTAATTCAGGTTAGGAATTCAGCCATTCATACACTCTTTCAAACTCTTGGAAGTCATGGGCAGAAGCTTTCAGAAAGCATGTGGGAGGATTGTCTTTGGAATTACGTTTTTCCCATGCTAGATTGTGCTTCACACATGGTAGGATTAATGTACTGTGCATCAACAGCCTCTATTTTGGGCCTAGCTCATTGAATTTGAATATATATGTAGGCTGCAACTTCCTCAAAAGATGAATGGCAAGGGAAAGAACTTGGGACCCGGGGAGGAAAAGCAGTTCACATGCTTATACACCACAGGTGGTTTGCATTTTCTTTCTTTTTTTTTTTAATTTCATTTTTCATATTTTTCTCTAGGCAAAGCATTCTCATCTTCTTAATGAAATTGCAGTCGTAACACAGCTCAGAAACAGTGGGATGAGACACTAGTCCTTGTACTTGGTGGAATAGCACGTTTGTTCCGCTCCTTTTTCCCTTTCCTTGCAAACCTAAATAATTTCTGGTCAGGTAAGCCCCAACTTGGATACTGATTTGTTTCCGAACATATTTTATTTCTGATCTTTTCATTGATATCTCATGGACATTTACAAATATTATGTAATTTCCTTTGATGCAGGATGGGAATCTTTGCTTCTTTTTGTAAAGAATGGCATTTTAAATGGTAGTACAGAAGTTGCTCTTGGAGCAATAAATTGTCTACAAACAACTGTTCTTTCTCATAGTGCCAAGGTAATCACGACATCATGTGTTTGATTACATGTGGACTCCTTAAAATGCTTGTTCTAATGATCACATAATCACTTGTCTTCTAATTTCTAAAATGATCTTGTGGAGCAGGGAAACTTGCCAATGGCTTACCTTAATTCAGTACTTGATGTTTATGAGTATGCTCTTCAAAAGTCACCGAACTACAGTGGCAATGCAGCAGGGAAGTTGAAGCAAGAGATTTTGCATGGTCTTGGTAATGCATTTAGTTCATGATAGGTTTAATTTATAAGATTTGTCTATTCAGTGAACATGAATGTCAATATGACAGAATAGTGATTCAGATACCAACCTTAATACCTTATTTATAATTGCCAGAAATTTTTATCTATCTCTCCCCCCCGGTCATTATATGATTTGATTGATGGCAGAAATAGTGTGATATAGTGCTACTTCTTTTGAAATATGGAAACCTGTTTCTTGGCGTACTTATTTTCTTTCTTGTTGGAGATTGCAGGAGAATTATATGTGCAAGCACAGAGGATGTTTGATGATTGCATGTACATGCAGTTGCTAGCAATCATTGACTTGACCATTAAGCAGACAATGATAAACAATGATAACTATGAAACTGAATTTGTAAGTTTTTCCATCAAACTCTTTTTCTTTTGTTTTTTTCTCTATTTTCTAAAAAAGAAGAAATATCCAGTCTAAATGGTACCTGCTAGTCTCTAAATACTGGTATTTTTTATAATCTTTGTTCATGTAGAGATGAGATATGATATTATCAAATAATTACTTTGGTGTTCCAAGCACTAGAGAAGAAAATAATAAATTTAATAAGTTAATGTAGGATAGATCATTCATATGCATGACAGCAACAGGATTTCAATCCATCCCCCACTTCCCTCCAGCATCATCCAAGAATGCTCTTCATTACCTTAATTGTCTTGGAATTGCTTAGTCTATTGCTTATAGGCAAGCTTTTCAGTCTTTTTTCTGTACCATTGTTTATCAGGTTCTGTGATTACTATATATTTTGGAAAATTATGGAAGGTTTACATTTGTCTTTTCAGTTGGCACTGGGTTGGAATTTGGATGATGATTTTATATGATTTAATATTGAGAATTCATCCTTTTTGGTTGTAGAAATTCTTTTGTATACTGATTAAGTTATTTGATAACATTTGTTTTGTTTCTCAAGGGACATGTTCCCCCAGTGCTACGTAGTATACTAGAAATCCTTCCTCTTTTAGGTCCAACCGATCAATTTTCTTCAATGTGGCTCGTCCTTCTTAGGGAACTTTTGCAATATCTTCCAACATCAGATTCTCCACTACAAAATAAGGAAGACGAGGAAGAGCAAACTGGCACTAGTGATAATGTTCCAGGTAAAGAAATGCCTTAGTAGCATGCATCTGCCAAAATTTTGATTGTACCTTATAGAAGCAAGAAGCTTGAAATTTCTGTCATTTCATAGATGTTTATGTTGGGAGAAAGCATCCCAAGCCTAATGGTACTACTCCAACGTCCCCAAAAGATGATGCTGAAGCTTTATCTGGGAGTTCTGGATCAGTAACAAAGGAGGCAGCCATTCCAAGTCAATTGTTTGCAGAAAAGCTTATTCCTGCGCTGGTTGATCTTTTCCTGCAGGCTCCAGCAGTTGAAAAGTGTATCATTTTTCCAGAAATTATTCAAAACCTTGGAAGGTACTGATTTATTTTCCATTTTCTGTTCTGTAATCAGTTACATAGAATCTTTGGAAACTTCTGATATATTAAGTATCAATTTACTGGCGCAAATGCTCAATTACAGTTTGTTATGCGGCATGTTGTGGCAATGCTGGAAACAATAAGTTATATTTTGCAATTTGCATATGGCCACAATTGCACACGACATACAACGGGCAAGGTGTTTGTAACATCTTTTGGCAACAGCATGATATTGTTTTGTCATCTGTGGCAGAACATATGGTTATTTAATAAATCACAGATAAATGATGAAACATTTGTTCTCAATAGCAATTGCGGTATCATGCACGCTCCATGCATAGTTAAATATATAATAAGAGTTTGTTTTTATGTCATCAAGCAGAGAAAGCAGAGTTATCTTGCACCTTTATGATCATTACTGCATAGTATGTTGGCAAATGTGTCTTGTTTAGAATTGACATTATTTATGCCAGAAATAAAATAAGCAACCTAATTGTCTAGGTGCATGACAACAAGAAGAGACAATCCAGATAGTTCAATGTGGAAATTAGCTGTTGAAGGCTTCAACTGCATTCTCGTGGATGATGTCACCAAATTAGCTGTGAACTGTCGACAAGACTCAAAAATTAGTCTGCCTGCAAGATCGCGTGTTTGGAAAGAAGTTGCAGATGTCTATGAAATATTCCTTGTGGGTTATTGTGGTCGTGCTCTTCCTTCCAACTCTCTCTCTGCTGTACCAGTTAATGCTGATGAGGCACTTGAGATGTCCATATTAGACATTCTCGGTGACAAAATTCTTAAGTTGCCAATTGATGCACCTTTTGATGTAAGCCATCCGCTAATTCTTTAAAGTAGTGTCTCTTGCTAAAAGAAGATATCTATGTTGTTACTTTTTTTCTAATTTTGTTATTAATATTTAACAGATTATGCAACGGCTAGTTTCCACCATAGATCGTTGTGCATCACGCACATGCTCTTTGCCTGTTGAGACTGTGGAACTTATGCCTGCCCATTGTGGCAAATTTTCCTTGGCATGCTTGCATAAATTATTTTCCTTGAGCAGGTAATAAAAGATTTGACATCATGGTCAAATCCACCTATGCTCTTTTTTTTTTCCCTACTTTTATATTTCTGTTCCCTATCTTCAGTCTTTCACCTTATGCCTTCAAAGAAGACAACTTGATCATATTCTTATCTATTTAAAGAAATCCTGCATAAAAGTTAAGCTCTTTTTTTTCAAGGAGAATATGATCAAATATGTTGTGAAATTGCATTTGTACAACTGCCTATCAATGCATCTTTGCTTTCTTCAAATAACCATTTATAAAATCCTGCTAATTCAAAGGTTTGACATAGTAGTGACATGTTCTCCAGTTTTGATGAAGAAGCAAGAGATTGGAACTTGACAAGAGCTGAAGTCAGCAAGATTTCAATCACAGTACTTGTAAGCAGATGTGAATACATCTTGAAAAGATTTCTGATTGATGAGATTGACTTGGGTATGCTGTTTTTCTATTCTGCAAATTCATAATTCATGTTAATCATCTTTAGATTATGTATTTTTTTAACTCTCCAATTGTTCCTGCAGGTGCACATCCATTGCCTGCTGTAAGGCTTGAAGAAATAATATTTGTTCTTCAAGAATTGGCCAGAATAAAAATTCATTCAGACACTGCATCAGTTCTACAACTAAATTCCCCTTTTAAAAGTGGCCTAGCAATGGAAGAGAATAGTGACAAGCGTCCACATCTTCTTGTTCTATTCCCCTCCCTCTGTGAACTCGTCATTTCGAGGTGAATTGTCAATGTTTTTGGATGCTTTTATTTTGGTTTTTCTCACTGAACCATGCAGGATAGATAGAACAATGGGATGAATTTTCTAATTCTATATTGTAATGTTTCCAAAGATGATATGGTTATTTGACTCTAAATGTAGCCATACTTTGTGTTGCATGATGCTTGGAACCAGACAATTTGTCAATAACAAGACAGATAAATGGAAAGATGTGTGGAATATGAGGCTATGAGATCAGGTTGCAAAGATTGAAATGAATAGTTCAATGAGACATTTGAACCTTAACTGGATTTGGTGGTGGTCATATATGAAATTTACTGGTCACATTCTGCTCAATTGATGTTTCTTTTTTCAAACTAAATGTGCTAGTTGAACAAAATGATTGGCTCAAAAAGCATGCTAAAGCTATAAGAAGTTGCATCTCTAGTTTAGGTACATTTTATATTGTTCAAGTTAAGGGTTAGAACTGCATCTCTAATAAGTATGGACGATGCTATTTCTTGAACTATAGCGATTATGGTAATTTTATATTTAAAATTTCAGTTTACAGAGAAAGGTACAAGAAAACAAAGGGATATGAGATTATATACTCTCGTGATCATAACTTATTAACTCTAATCCTTGTGATGGCCAGGGAAGCTAGAGTGAGGGAGCTAGTGCAAGTTCTACTAAGACTCATCACTAGAGAACTGGGACTTGAAAAGATTAGCATGGCTGTTGATCAGCAGAACAATGCTTCTTGAGACATCCGCAATTAAGTTATATGCCTTCACTGTCGTTTGTTTATAGAAGTTTCAGGTGAGGAGTTATCACCTTTTCCTCTGTTGTTCTATGTAGTATTCTATGGTAGTCTGTACATTGTAGGAAGTCATCTTTGTTGTATTCATAACAGCAATTTCCAGGTGAAGATTTTGTGAGTTATTAGTGTGAAAGTTTTGACTCATTTCTTGCTGCATGTTCTTATAAAAAATGTATAAAGTTTCAATTTAGCAATAATAGAAGATACATTCCTTGAGTGTTTACTTGGTGAATATTACACCAGGATCTTTCATACAGATGGAGCCCAGTCCCAAATTTGACAACCTCTTGACAAGACATATATGGCTGAGCTTGTTAACTGATTGGGTTAGCTCGGCTGCTGAGACCTATTGCTCTGCCAAGATGATTCATAATTTGAAGTGAAACTTAAAAGCCTACTAAAACTGTCGAGTGCTTAGTCATTGATTGCTGGATTTTCCTGCCTTGTATATCAATACTAACCGCACTCTCTACAGTAGAATTGTGTCTTATCAGGTATTGTGTTCTGATAGTCGATCCTTTTGCACAATGACGACTACCCCCGTTGTCAGATATGTTCAGAAATTCTGATGTAATTTTGAGACCAACTTTGGCATCTTATGGTGACCTAAGAACAACATTTTGGAGGAGCTATAATTTGCTTCAGTTCTCTAGTAACTGGTTTCATTGGTTATTAATATACTCAAAAGGAGATGAAACAATGAAAATAGGAGTAAAGGGCTGTGTCTTAGTCTGTCTTTCCCTTATTTTGAAAGGGTATCAGAGAATTCCTCAACGGGTACTCTTGGAAGCATAAATTAAACCACCTACACGATGAATGAACATCATCTATAATACGTTCTTACATCAAACCAAGCTGACAGCATGAACGGACGAATTTTCTGTTGAACCATTGCCAATAGCTCATCCATTGCATCTTCAAGTAAAAGAATCTAATGGTCTGAAATATAATCCAATTGACATGACGAACTCAACCTCACAATCACAACTGATTTGGATGATCCTCTGCATCTTGTTCTGTATTTCGGTATCTTTTGATTATTACTCTTCTTGGCATCTCCACAAATATTTACGATTCATTTGTTTGATTTTGCTTACCACCAACACCTTGAACTTGAAGAGCCGCCTACTTTTGTTCCTCTCTAATTATGGATTATATAATTGTTTCACAATTGTTCTGCATGAGTATCTGTTTAATTGTAAATTCTACTCTAACAAGTCTTCTGCTTGTTCAACCAAACATGGGCGAGGGTTTTGATCCACTCCATATTACAAACCCATATTAGGGCATACAAGTAGACACAGAATGTTGAAATTGTATGGAAGAAAACAAACTAGCAAGAGGCAACTAATTAAACAAACTAGCAAGAGGCACCACAAAATGCCAATTTATTCATATCCATGACAACAGGTGATTATTACACATACGGAAAACAGATAAAGAGGCCAAAATCAGCCAACTCCTAAAAGACTGATTGCAAAAGATTGAAACTCATTTGTTGCTCTCGTTGAGCCTAGCGGCCGCCGCCATGGATGCCGCCACGCCGGCTGGGTGGGTAGTGAGATTTGGATCATTCCTCATCTCCGCTGCCGTCACCCCTTCAGCATCTCTGCGCGACACTTTCTTGTCCGATGGTAACTTTGACGCTGCATCCTGCAACAGAATTCATATTAAAATTCAGCTCTCTCATACATGTAGCTCTTAATTATTATTATGCAAGCTTCAAGAAAATGACGCACACAAAAAAGAAAATTCACAAAAAAGAAAAAAGAAAAACACTTCTTATAAACATATTACAAGAAACGATCCTAAACTTCTGTTTAACTCGAAATAAGAAGGCATCGTTTTCACCTTATAACCACACAATTACAGAGAAGAGAAGACTTCTAATATCATAATCTACTAGAAAACTTCACTTCATTTATACTTGATGCGATTGTGAAATGTTGTGGTTTCTGCGTATCTTTTGTTTTGTTTTAATTGTTGAAATGATAATTAAATACGAAATAACATAGAATTTTTCATCATCTAGGCTAGGCCTAGCTGCTTAAAGATGAAAGGTGATTACTGTTAAAATATCAGCTAGTTTTGTCTTGTCCTCATCTCGGGATTTCCTGGCATTGATCGTAGCAGCTGACTGCGCTGCGGCAGCGACACCACCGGGCATTATGTTGATCCGTCCGGTGGCTCTAACCTCGGCGGCTTGAATGGCGGCCGCGTCACTCCACTCCACCGGCTTCTGTCCGGCTGTTAAGGCAGTTGCTTCAAGTGCTTCACCAATAGTGATTCCTCCACCACCACCGCCACCTGTCCCACCTTCATGAGCCGCTAGTGATGATTGGGTTTGCTGTGGTGCCGGCTGGCTGTACTGCCCCACAATCTAAATTCATCAAGAAACAAATGAAGAGGAAACTTTTTTATTAAAAATTAAAAACAATAGATAAACTACCTAATTATTCAATTTTATGTTTAAAGAAAATATATCTATGAATCTTTTGGAATCCCTAATCTTTATTTTTTTTCTTAAAAGTTTTAATTCTATCCATCCTTTGAAGAATATCCCAAGAACTCATTCATAAAATAGTAATAAATAATCCTAGAAACAATAAAATTATCATAATATGTAGTAATATTACTGAATGAGCGATTAAACAATTATAATGTATTATATTACGTAGCAATATCACTCAATGGGGCAAGCATCAATATGCTTCTACTTTCTATATATTTTGGTTCAGGAGAAATATCGATGGCTTTAACTTTTGTCCGTCAAATTAGATCTTACGGAGAAATAAATAAATAAATAAACAAAGCTACTGGGCTAAAATGCCAAGAGCAAGAAACCCTAACCTGTCCACCCACTTCCTCGGTTATTATTCTTCTTCCCGGAAGAACAGTGTCTGTGATTGTAATGCCACGATCATCAGCTGCATCAGTCACGTCATTGTGGCCAACAAAGCCACCTCTCTCGTTTCTCACAGCCGCTGATTGCATGATCGAGGCGGCGGCTCCCTTCTGAATTTTCCCCAGCATGGCATTTTCCGCTGTCTGCATCATTGCCGCGTCTCTCGGCGCCACCGGCTTCTGTGCAAGTTCGCCTTCAACGGCGAACACATCTCCGTATTTGACTGGCTCTTGCGGCCTTCCCGGTTGTTGTTGGCTCATTTTCTTGGTACCAAAGATATGTATTTTAGGTTAAAGTTTCATTGTCTTCCCAAATTGACATGAAGGGTCATGGGGGTTATTAATCCGTGCATGGGACATGCAAGATTTTGACACGTAGGCTTAGGGAGTGAAACGCGGCGAGAACCCAGTGAGCCAGCGTTAGCATATTGTGACAGGTGGCAGATTTCGCTTGTGTAGTAAGTTGGTTTGTGTCCACGAGAGACTCTTGGAGAAGAAAAAGGCAATTGTTGTTTCTTTGGCATGAAAGATGGTGGACTTAGTCTTCAGCTGGTAATTAATTGATTGGCCATCTTTTATTGTCATCTTTTGAATATTTGATTTGGAGGATAAAAAGAAGATGCCATTAGTAACATGTATATGCATTATAATCGTTCCTTCTTTTAGATATTGGCAAGGAGGAAAGTTCAGGCATGCATATATTAATAGCATATATATAATAATAATAATAATAATATGTAAAATTGTAAACAGATAATATCTACTAATTTTAATGACACGACAATTAATTAAGAGAGAAATCAAGTGGCTATACAATTTAACAATTTTAAAAAGTCATTTAATCCATAAAATAAAATAAAAATATCAAGAGGAATCTAGCTCAGCAGGAACTAGACTAATAAGGATTCACAATTCAGAGTATGAGGTGTTCTAGGTTATTATTTATCAGGTCCATAATTATGAGAATACATTTTAGTAAATCCTCATAATTGCTGCCATTTGAAGGTATTTTAGTTGAATTATTAAGTTGTTTATATCATCACCGAGCCTCACAACTACCTAGCTATAGTAAAAAAGATGCATATACTAGTAAGAATACATTGCTAAAGATGAGAATCACACATTTTTCACCATTCAGATAAAATACCTACTTAGAAAGCAACTTGTTCTTCAAGCAGGAGGGAGCATAGTTACCAAACAACCTCCGATTCTAATACTTCACGAAAAATGTTCCTAATAAAGATGGGAGTCATCGTTTTAATACTTCTACATGTCGCTCTCAGAGGCATAAGCTCTAGGCCCTCACTCTTCAACTTAGAGTAAATGACAATGGGTATATTTCTCACTTTTCACAAGACACCATTAGACACCCAAAATTAATTTTCATCGTCTCCTCCAATTTATTCTTGGACAAAATTCTAGAGAGAAATTCCTCGTACAACTCTACACTAAGTTGAGTGTCGAAGAGCTATATATAGCTGACGTGGCAATGAACTAGTGTTTGTCTCTATATGTACAAGTTCTTCCAACTCCAATCTATCACTCAGTATATCCAACAACTCTATATTATTCGTCCTTCATCCTTTATAGCACTCCAATTTAGTTGGAACTCATCTTTATGGCATAAATCTTTCATTAACTTCGAATTCTTCTACCTAAAACAAATTCTTAATATTTGTAAGATGAGATGAGATAGGGTCAAATATAATCAATATGTGTGCTGACATTTTAGGTGGCATAATATATTGTAATTTGTCATATAATTCTCTTAAAAACTCTAATTCGTATTTTTTTTTCAAGAATTGATATTGTAAAATTTGTGATTCAAAATCATATTTATATTTAAAATAAATTCGAAAATATATCGGAATAATTTTAGAGCCAGAAGTATGTGTGGAAGGAATGAAAAACTAATGAAACAGTTTATAAAGTACAAGTGAAAACAGGAAAAAATTTCTAGGTATGAGCACCTCGGCATTGGCTAATGCCCTAGTGCAGGCCAATGCATTGAAATTGATACTGTTTATAACCCCTAAATACGAGTTTTAAGTATTTCTTTTAAATATTTGAGTATTTTAAACTTCATATAAATACCATATTATGCTTAAGGTTAAATAGGAATATGAGAAATACTCTCAAAATACTGTACAACAAACCTTAGAGTTTTAAATTGAATTGTATCATTTTTTGATCTTCTAAAATTAATTCTCTTATAATCAATTATCAAATAAGAGAGACTTGGATTCTTAATCCACTGTGATCGTAAGTATATTGTTAAACCACGTATTTTGTGTCTTGGTATGGTATATTTCTTTACTATCATTACTTAGCTCTTAATTTAAGTTATTGTTGTTCTTGTTTGATTAATTATGTATTCTACTTCATTCTTTGTATACTCTACGTATTTCATTGTGTGTTAAAGTCTACAAATACAAATATGACTTAATTATATAATCTTATTTTTCTTTATACTTGATCTTATTTATCATATCAGTGTCCTCTCTTCACTTTCTCAATCATCTTTTATTCTTGACTTTTAAACATCTATTAACACATGAAATTGATGAAATTTTATTTTAATTAACTAACCATTAGACTATAGCTTGCTTAATTATCTCAAATACTATCGAGTGCAATAAACTAAAATTTCTCATGAGTTTATTTTAACACATGCATTCACGCTTAATTTGACCCTCTTCATCCTATTAGATGTGTTCAACAAACAAAAGTGGGTCATAAGCAAAATCAAAATTTTTGTTTATTAGAGTATGTAACTAATTCAATAATCAAATTTACAATTAAATAAAGCATACTGATTCCTCAAACTAAATCATATATATATGTAGTTGGATGCAAACATCAAAAAGCTGCACACAACCTCAAATTCTACAATGAGTAGTCCAAAATAACTTTATAAAGTTGATGCTTAGCAGTAGTTGGTTCCATAGTATGATTAACAACTCGCAATCAACAACTTAAGGCACGACAAGTGATGCCTCTAAATAGCTCCCAAAGTTGTCCCAAGTACAGTATTTTTGTCAAATGAAGAAAAACTTTTGATTTTAAAAAAAATATATATATATGTTAAATATTGAAGTTTCATTTTATTTTGAGCTTTTGTTGTGTTTTTGAATCTCAAAGTTTTGGGTAAAAAGAGGAGGAAGAGATGAAATAGACTTTTTGTGAATTGTTACTTGAGTATTAAATTGGTTATAAAAAAGTGGAAGAGATGAAACAAATGTGTACTAGAGTGGTTGTAAAAGAAGCTAGGTTTTGTAAATAAATTCTGTAATTTAATGCTATTAAAATATTAATTTTAATTGTTAGTTAATTAAAATAAATTTTTAAAAAGTAATTTTAAAACTTTTAATATTTTTGATATTTTTGAATATTACAACAATCTATTAATATTTATAATTAGAAATTTATCAAAATATACAATAATAATATTTATTGAAGCGCAACACATTAAAATATATAATAATAATATTTATTAAGGTGTAGTCTGTAAATTTAAACTAAAAAGATCAAATTTATAATATTCAATATATAATAATGATATTCGTTGATACACAGCTCACAAATTTAAATAAAAAAAATTAAATCTAATTCATTAAAATTTAAAAAAAAATCTACCCCTACTTATACGTGAAAGAAAACTCAAACTTTAACACTAAAGTTAAAAGTTAAAATTATCCACACTCACCAAAGAGCGGTGGAAAAATATTGTAAAGTTGTTTATAGTTAAAAAGCAATACAAAGCAAGTAACAAACTCCCTTTACTAATTAGAGTTGTATTATGTTTTTATTATTATTATTTATTTAAAAAAATTTGAAGAGAAATTAGATACTCCTAATTAACTAAATCTTGTCATCTTCTCTGACTCACATTTAAGTGGACACAATTACTTGCTGTGCAATTTAATAACCACTTGACTTATGCCCAAAAACAGTATTATGTTTTCATTAGTTTACGTCGTAAATCAATATATGTTGTCTTCGAATTTTTATTGATTTCATTTCTTTTAATGAAATTGCACAAATCAAAAGAGTTACGATTTATTATTATTATTGTTATTTTGAAAAGTGCAATTTATTATTATTATAATATTACTACTACTACTATGGTAAAACCTGTCATTCACCTTAGAAACGACTAGTCGTTCATCTTCTTTCACTCACCGAGACGCTAATGTGGGTCGTTCGTTGTTGGTCAAACGAATTGTCGTTATGTATCCCTCTGCCTTCGTTAGAACACAGTAATCCCCGTAACCAAACGCATCCCTTCTCTTATAATACCAAACCATTCTAGACTAGGGTTTTACACACCCACACCCAACCTGGAGAGTGAGCCAAAACGACGCAGTATGGCCAACATAAATGCAAATATCAGCGGTGGGCCTCCGCCGCAGCTACCGCAAGAATCAGCGTCCGTGTTCAGAGAAGGCATAGTTTTGATTCTTTCACGATGGTCGGCCCTGCAGATGGCTGTAGAAAATGAGTGGGGCGGCCGCGGCTCCCGCGCCATAGCCGAACAGCTTTGCTCGGATATTTTCACCTGGTTCTCTCAGTCCAAAGGTAATCACCCGACTCGACCTGAATCTCAAGTTCGCAACTTTTTGATTGATTAGCTTTGCTAATGTGATGTTGATTATCACGGTCAATTTGAGATGAAGTTGGGATGTTCGTCGTTTCTATGACTTAATTTGGAAAGAGTTTTTTTTTTTTTAAATTTCAATTTTGCGAATTAAATGATGAAATGGTTTGACGCATTATTAAGTTTGTGAATTGCACTGACTATTGTTATTTGTTGACGCTTTATTGACTTTATAATCTTGTAATTCCTAAAGTTCAATTTTCTAAGAACATTTTAGTTTCGATTTTTCATATGAAGTAATTTTCTCTTTCTCCATCAGAGACGCTTTATATTGATGATCTAGAGAACATTTTTGATGAGGCTATGCTTTCACTCAACACCATGATTGAGGATGGCAGCATTGAGGAGGTATGAGTTGCCTTCCCATATGGTTTTTAGTGCTTGTGTTTGTGCAATGCTTTTATTGTAGGTTATGCCACTGTAATTTCTCAAGCAGCTAATACCATGTAGTTGGAATTATAGCTCCTCCGAGTTCAGTCGTTATAGTTTGCCAGTTGTATTGTTGCCTCCTTGTAGCTTTTTGAACTTTTTCAATTAATTTTGGTGAAAATCCTAGTGGTTATTTGTGGACTATACAGGATTATCTTTTCCTGATTAAAAAGAGGAGTAATTTTCATCATTATTCTTTTCTCAGGATAATTAAATTTTCTTATAAATTTAACCTGTTTTCCTCTGAAATAGTAATTTATTAGATGTTTTTTATGTTTTGGAGATTCAGTACAATGAATGATGCTTGTAACTGTTTTTGATATCTGTTTATGTAATCAAACTAGTTAGGTTGGGTAAAAATTTGAAAATTTCTAGGTGGAGATATAGCTCAGAGTGGTTTCCACTGTTGTTCTGGCCTGTATGAGCTGATTTCTCAATTGTTCTGTAGCTTTAGTACTGTAATGATCTTGCACCTGCTACATATGTATTCTGCAATGGCCTTACTACAATTTTTTTTTATTGTGCCATTTTCTATGGCTCTTCACAGGTGGCAGAAAAATTAATGATTATGCATGAGGAATGTTTGGAAGGTAATTATCAGTCTATTGTAAAATTGAGAGAAACCCAACCGCAGGCAGTAGCTCATTCTCATGTCAGACAGGTAACCATGGCTTAAACCACTTTCCTATTGTGGTTCTTTCTTAAAAACGAATGTTGACATGAAAGCTTTACTGCCCGTCGGATTTTAACCGACACACTGCACGAGCTAGCGAGGCCACGGAATGCAGGCCATTCAGTGAATTTCATATTCTTACATTGCTGTTGATTGTCCTGTGTTTTCTGCTACCTTTTTGGAGTCTCTAATCTCCTTGCTTTTTTATCCCTCTTCCAAGTCAAAGTTAAGTCTGTATTGACAAGAATAAGGTTGGATTTTAAATTTTTAAGACAAAATCTCACCTTTCTGGTTTTTAATCTCTTATACATGCCCAGACTGTGAATGATGACGACGACGGCGATGATGATAGTACAGATGATGATGATGATACATCTAACATGATGGTGGATTTAGCAGAATCAAATTCAAAATTGAATCAGACTAATGCACAAACCAGTGAGGCAAAGCCCAGCGTGGCAGCTGAAGCAGAAGATGGGTGGACGGTAGTTTCGTCTAGACGAAAGGGTAAAAGGAATTAGGACTTTGGATCCTTGGGGAATTATATACTTTCCCTGTTTTTTTTTTCCTTCTCAATGTGTAGCATAGTCGTTTCAGGCCTTTTTTGATCTGCTATTTGTTATTTATATCATCCTTAGTTGTGTTGATGCAAAAATTTGTGGTCAAGGAATCTGTTATGCTTCTTATGGCTGTCATAGGTATTTGGGTGTAATCTTTACATAATTATTTTCGTTTTTTTGGGAACGATGAAATTTTAAGTACCTATGAAGTATGAAGCCCGTTAATTATTCAGATATTTGTGCTTGCTATTGGAGCTTTCTCAATACCATACTCAGCTTTAGGATAGAATCATCGGATGGCATCATGTTTAGAAATTGGGTTTTCTTTTTTAAGTTCAATGAACAAAATATTCGAACATTACCATTGTCACTTATTATGCAGGTAAAATGATTCTACATGTCTACTTAAAACACATACACCCGTAGTTTCAGATGAAAGAGTGTGCAACTAATTGGCAAAAAATATTTTGTGAAAAGAGGAAAAGAAACTCTTTTAAGGTATTTGCTGCCTTTAACTTGCAGTTGCAGAGTCCACTTTGAAATTTAGAATTCATTTCTTAAGGCTTCCTAATTGATGCCAAGAATTCTGTAACTTTCTTACATTTTCTAACCTTGTAAACAAGAAGAGCGCTTGATTTTTTCTGCTGGAAAATGAGCGTGCATTTCAATATAACAAATTTAATTTTTAGTCATAAAAAAATGTGATTATAATGATATTTAGTTATAAAAATCTATTTTTGTGATTAAATATTTTGAGGCATTAAACAAATATTAAAATAACTAACAATAGAATTTTTGTTTGTGACTAATTGTTTATCAGTCATTATATTTAGACTTCGTCCAAATATTAGTTACAAGTTTAGTCATAAAATATTTGTGATTAAAAGAAGTCATCTTTAGCCACGTATTGCTAAAAGTAATGACGTTTAGTCATAAAGCGTCAGTTCATAGTTTAAAAGTAATGAATTTTAGCTATGAAAGCTTAATTTTATGGCTAGAAGTAGCGAAATCGTAGTTTGTGGCGAATCATGAAATTTTAGTTTGTTGCCACAATCACAAAATCTTTTATTTGTGGTGACATTTAACTAAGATATTTTAATTTATGGTTAATATTTTTCTCGAAATGGTTTTTACTTCCCGTCCAATTATTAGCATAAAATATTTGTAGCTAATACTTTAACTTAAAAAAATTTAATTAGAAGTCTAAATATAATTAAAATAATAATTGAAACTAAAATTATTATTATAATTATAAATATAATAATTAAAATTAAAATTAAAATTTGAATTGTAATATAATAATTATAAATATAATTAAAATTGTAATTATAACGTTATATAATTGCAATTAAAATTAAAATTGTATGTAATTGTATAGAATTAAAATTCTAATTGTAATTATAATTAAAATTGTAATTGTAATTAAAAATATAGTAATTTGAATTCAAATTATAACTTGCAATTGGAGTGGGCACAAAAAATTATATTATGAATTAAATTAAAATTAAATTTACAATTGTAATTAAAATTAAAAAAGTCTAGTGGAAATAGAATTAGAAATAAAATTGAAATTAGAACAGAAATAAAAATTTGACCTGAAAATTAAAATGAGATTTATACTTAATTGTAAATTTAATTAGATTTAATTTGAAAATAATAATAATAACAACATAATATAATAATATTCATCATTCTTATAATAATAATAATAATTCTTCTTATTAATTAAAACTATTAGTAAAATTAGAATTTGAATATATAATAGGCATTAAGTACAATTTTAATTAAGAAAAAAATTTAATTTAAATTATACATGTCATTTATTCATTTAATAGCACATAAACTTAGGATAAAATTACCTACACTTAATTAATAATATAATATTTTTAGCCACAAAATTTGTGGCAATTAAATGACATATATTTTTTTTTTTAGTATTTATATCATAATCTTAAGCTTCTGATACACTCAAGAAATATTGCAATCTCAAATCTTGGAAAGGTTCGAGAACTAGCATTTCTCGATTATATCATAACCTCAAGATTAGCTCTATGAGAACGTAGGGAAGTAGAAAACATCTCCCCAAGCTCCAATTATGAAGCAATTTTGAGAAAAAGATTTTAGTTAATCTTCACTTACCTTTTATAATTTTAAAAAGTATCAAAACTCCTCAACCGCTATCACTGCTCATTATTTTGTTATCATTATTTTATTAATTTTAATTTTTTTGATGAATTGACAAATTTATTTTTAATAATATATAATTTGACAGTTTTATCTTTAAATAAATTTAAAAAAAAATAGTTTAAAAGAAATTGAACCCTTGACCTAAAAAATAAAACTATCAATTTTCACTATTAGGCCAAACTAATATTTACATAACATATTATGAAGACTAATATATATATGCCCTATAAATTAATTAATTGAATTGTTAATTTTAAATTAATTAATTGAATTGTTAATTTTAAATTAAATAAATTTTGGTACTAAAAAATCATAAACAATAATAAGCATAAAATAATTTAATAGATAATAAATTTAATTAAGTATGTATACGTTCACAATAAAAGACTTAAAAATTAAGTTTTAAAAACTTATTATAAAAATAAATTATTTTATAATTAAAATTAATCTAAAATAATATAAATACTAAATATAATACATATTAATAATAAAGTTATTTTCTAGCTCATAAGTGAATATTTATTATTTAATATTAAATAATAAAATAAATTTTCATGAAAAATTCAAAATTTAGATCAAAACTTATTAAAATTCACAAAAGAAAAAATTGTAAACAATAAATATTGATAATTATATTCAACTCATAAAAATTAAAAAACAATTACTACAAATAATGACAAATTCTTCTATACTCTCAAATGAGCTGTTAATAAAAAAAATATATGTTATATTAAAAAATATTTTTAAATGATAATTGATGGCTACATATGAAAAATAAGTTTTGAATTTTGTTGGGAAACTATTTTATAATTAACACGATTTCAATACTTTTTATTTTTTTAAATTAATTTAAGAACAATTAGAGAATGAAAAGATATTTATAATGAGTTTCTATATAAAAAAAAATATTTTTGTAAGCTTATTTTAATTAAATGATATTTAAAATATTTTACACTTATTATTATTTTTTATTTTTGAGTATCAAAATTTATTTAATTTAGAATTAACAATTCATCTTATTAGTTTATAGGGTATATATATTAATCTTTATAAAATATTATGTTAACTTTAATTTGGCCTACCGGTAAAAATGAGTGATTTTATTTTTGAGATCAAAGGTGAATCAATTCTCTTCAAGCTTTTTATTTTTTTTATAGTTTATTTAGGGGTAAAACTGTTAAATTATAAATTATCAAAAATAAAATTATCAATTCAACTATATATTATCAATGATAAAATTGTCAATTCATCAAAAAATTTAAAATTAATAAAATAGTGATACCAAAACAATAACATAATAGTGAAGTATTCAATTCAAAAAAGTTGAAATAATATATTATCAAAGATAAAATTATTTGTCAATTCATCAAAAAAGTTTCTTTATGGGTAAATTTATTAAACTATATAATATTAAAGATAAAATTGTTAATTCAAAATTGTTAAATTATATATTATCAAAAATAAAATTATTAATTTAATTATATATTATTAAGGATAAAATTATTAATTCATCATAAAAAATTAAAATTAATGAAATAGTGATAATAAAACAGTAACGGAAATAGTAAACAATGATAACAATAGAAAAAATTTAATATTTTTTAAATTTATAAAAAATAAATGGAGATTAGCTAAAATTTCCGAAAAATGGTCGTTTTCCTTTTCAAGCGATCAAATACATTTTTGCTCCACCGTAGGATTAGGATAATCATTTCTTTAAATCTATGCGCATTACTAGAAGCAGCAGCAACAAGTGATTCAGCTCTCATAATTGGTACATAAATAGTTCATCTTCACTGCACCAACCCCTTCTCTTACAACCAGCAACCTTTCAACTCCAACCACAGCGCTCCAAAACCTCTCTTTTCATCTACCCACAATGGCAATGCCCACCAATTTCATCACATTCCTCTTCTTTCAACTCTCATTTTTCTTCATTTTCACCCCTAAAATTTCACCCCAAAATCTTCCCTCACCATACGCTGGCCGCCAAGGTGAATGGAACCTTTTACATGAAAGTATAGGTATTTCAGCCATGCACATGCAGCTTCTACATGACAACAGAGTCATCATATATGAGCGTACTGATACCGGCCGATCCAACCTCTCCCTCTCTGGTGGCCGTTGCCGGTTCGACCCCTACGACACCATCCTTCAAACCGATTGCACCGCTCACTCTGTCCTCTATGATGTTGCTACCAATGCATTCCGGCCTCTAATGGTACAAACAGACACTTGGTGCTCTTCCGGCGCGGTCCTGCCCAACGGAACCCTAGTCCAAACCGGCGGGTTCAACGACGGTGACCATGCAGCTCGTACATTCACCCCATGTGATGATGATTCTTGTGACTGGGTTGAACACCAACAGTATTTATCAGAACGTAGATGGTATGCCACTAACCAAATTTTGCCTGATGGTCGCATAATCATAGTTGGAGGAAGAAGACAGTTCAGCTACGAATTTTACCCTAGAAATGATGATGATTCTTCTTCTTCTCGATCTGTCATGTTTCATTTCTTGCTCGAGACTAGAGATTATGGAGAGAACAATTTGTACCCTTTTGTACATCTCTTACCAGATGGAAACTTGTTCATTTTTGCTAATACAAGATCAATATTGTTAGATTACAAGCAAAATCGTGTGTTAAAAGAGTTTCCCGAAATCCCCGGTGGTGATCCACGCAACTACCCAAGCTCAGGCTCATCAGTTCTACTTCCATTAGATGAAAGCGATGGGAGCGGCGGCGGCGCCGTTGAAGCTGAGATCATGATTTGCGGGGGCGCACCAAAGGGCTCGTTTGGGGAAGCCATGAGGGGAGTTTTTGTACGTGCACTTTCCACGTGCGGGAGGCTCATGGTTTCCCATTCAAACCCTAGCTGGATCATGGAAGTAATGCCTTTGCCAAGAGTGATGGGTGACATGATCCTTCTTCCCACCGGCGACGTCCTCATTATCAACGGCGCTGGGCTTGGAACCGGCGGATGGGAATTGGGTCTGAGCCCAATTACGCGGCCGATCATCTACCGTCCATATGAAGAAACTAGTAGCAGATTTTCAGTCATGGCTTCAGCATCAAGGGCAAGAATGTACCATTCATCAGCTGTTTTGTTAGCCGACGGCCGTGTACTAATCGGCGGTAGCAACCCGCACGTGTTTTACAACTTTACAGACGTTTTTTACCCAACAGACCTAAGTTTGGAGGCCTATTCGCCGCCGTATTTATCGGCTGAATACAAAACATTACGGCCGAGAATCTTGTCCCTTGATAAAACATTCGAATACGGGGCATCCTTTAGAATGAGTTTGTCAGTGCAGGATTATTTAGCGGCCAGTGTTGTGTCAGTGAGACTCACTGCGCCATCTTTTACAACACATTCTTTTGCAATGAATCAGAGAATGGTGGTGCTGAGGCTGCTTGATGTTTCACATCAGACGTCTTATGTGTATAATCTCATCGCCGTCGCGCCTTCGACGGCTGACATTGCTCCTCCGGGATACTATTTGTTGTTTGTGGTGCATGCTGGTATTCCAAGTTCCGGTGTGTGGGTGAAGTTGGGGTGATAGATTGTGGGTTACGATGTCGTTTTAAACATAGTATCTTTATTATACTCACAAATTATATCCAACTGGAAAGAAGATATTAAAAGATTTGAAGGTAAAACTTGGAATTGTCTCCGGCTACTCAAATTGTTATATATTCCCAATTTTTTTAATTTAATAATATATTTTTATAATTTTTGAAAAAAAATATTTATTTTTACAAATTTTAAGTCTAATACTAAAATACCTATATAATTAAACTCTAAGAGATGGTTGCAGTATAACTATCCTTTAAACACATAACATACCTTAAGTTTTTTTCACTTATTATCAGTATTATAAGTACAATTAATTCATTTCGAATAATTAATCCACACATGAAATTCAATTAATTAAGCTCACAAATAATACGTTTGTCTCACCTAAAATTTTTCTCATATAATAAAGAGAGAAAAATATTCATGCGAATGTCCATATTTTCCAAATGAGCACTCCAACTATTTGTAGTTTACTATCTATAAACAAAGCAAATTGTACATACGAATAATAACTTATTATGAATATAAGTTAAATTACACATAGGACTAGTCTTATTAATTTCACTTACAGAATAAGTAGAATCTCAGTAAATTAATACTATTGGAACCAAAAAAAAATATTAATTAATTATTAATTTATGAGAATTTCTCTTCTTCTTTTTTTTGTTTAAATTATTGAATCTAATATCATTTTATTATAATTGGCTTTCAGTAATTAAATAGAATTGAAGATGATAATTTTATTATGGAGTATCACATGCAGGCAAAAAAAAATACTCAAAATGATGGTAACAGTAAAAAAAAAAATTTAATTGGAATACAAGAATGTTCCATCATAATTTTTTTTCCTCGTTACAAAAAAGTTAGAAATAAAATCTACATTGACATTAATACATATTTTTAAAGGCCACTTAAACATACTATCTATATTTAATTGCGTGTATATATATATATAACAAGCGGATCTTATGTAAAAATAAAAATATTTTTTTAATAATATATTATCTTATAGATTTATTAGATTATTAATCTAACATGATAATATTAAATTGAACCGATAAAAATTATCAATTTATTAAAATTTTATTGTAGTTCTTTTGTACTAGTCTTATAAAATTGTACATGTTTGTATAATTTTTTAAATATTTAAAAGACTGTTGGTATCATAAGTAATAGTAACGTAATGATTCGCTTCTACATCAGATGTTATCATCCATTTTGGGTTTAGGATCGTGATTTTATTTTTAGATTTCTTAAAAGATTTCGTATTACTTTAAGAATGAATTTTATATATATAACTAGAAATTTTATATAATTAAACGATGTGAAATTTTAGTTAATGACTCACTCCACATAATATAATATTATTTATTTTGAACTAGATTTGCATGATTTATTTTTGAGTCTTCTTACACAATGTCTCGTACTGTTTAAGAAATTGTTCTATATATACAGTGTAGAAATTTTATCTAATTAGGTGATGCAGGATTCAAATTTAATCTTTACCTCATCCATTTTAACTTTGTTATCTATAGTCTCAAAAATCTTAAATTTTGAGTATTATAATCTACCATTTTAAGGGATATATGACCTTGTGTGTGCTAGACTTATAAGGACACATGGTTAACCTATATGAATTAAACACTAAGGGTCACATGACATGTGTGTGTTATTTATAATCTAGACTGTAGACTTGTTGACCCACACTACAAGGTAAGTCCATATCTAATATTATTTGTAATGACCAGTACCTACACAGTATGATATTATCAACTTCAAACTTAAGTCGCACGATTTTATTTTTTAGTCTCCCTAAAAAAGTCTTATATTGTTTGTGAAGGAGTTTTATATATATAGTTTAGAAATTTTATTTAACTAGACGATATGAGATTCTTACGCTTAATTCTTATTTTATCCATCTTAATTCTATTATCTATAGCATTGAGAATCTTAGATTTGAGTGTTATAATCTACCCCTTTAAGAGATATACGACTTCATGTATGTTAAGCTGTTGAGAATAAATGATTAACTCATGTAGGCTAAATCTAAGGCTCACAATCTACCACTTTATGGGACACACGATCTCGTGTATGCTAAGCTCTTAAGAACAAATGGCTAACCTATGTAAGCTAAATCTAAAGGTCACAAGATATGAGTGCATTATCTTAATTTAGATTGCTAACTTATACATGAGGTAAGTCAAACTCTGATATTATTTGTAGCGATTTACTCTCACATAATATGATATTATTTATTTTTAGCCTAGGCCTGCAAGTTTTGTTCTTTGGTCTCTCCCAAAAAAACCCCGTACTATTTGAGATTACATATGTAATCTAAAAATTTTATCTAACCATACAATATAAAATTTTGTACTTAACTCTCACCTTATCCGTCTTGACCCTACAATTTATAATCTTAAGAATTTTAAATATTAGGTGTTACAAGTAAACATTTACTCTCTTCTTCATCTATCTCCGTTAAATTAATCTCAATCCAATCAAAGAAATTTGAAATTACAATTTCTTATAGTTCACTCTTTACCACCAAATAATAATAGGGTAGGCATTAGTTCAGTTGTATTGAATCGAATCAAAAAATTTCAATTTGGTGTGATTTAAAGTTCAATTCTTGGTTAGTTTTATTGGAATCAATTGATTCAATTCTACTTCGGTTCAGTTTGATTCAAACCGAAAAAAATACACTTAAAATATACTAAAAATTTTGAAAAAAAAATTCAAAAACCAAACCAAATTCGAACCGAACAGTTCAATTTTTTATACTAGAATTGATCAGTTTCATATAAATGAAATCGATTGTCTTGAACCGAATCAAATTGAAACATGATTTTGTCCTCCTAGATAACATCTTCTTGAACAATAATTAATTTTTGTGGATCATTTTGAGTACTTCCAAGTGATCAGATTATGATTCACAGGATATGCATTCATCTGGACTGTTCATTTGTTCTTCAACTGCACATTTCAGCTATTGATGTCAAAGCACAATTACAAATGAAACACTAAATTTTGCCATTTTCTTATCAAAGTTTCTTTTGTACTTTGCTCGTCACAATCTATAAACAAACTGAAACACTTATGCTGTGATACACAAGTCAGCACATGAAGGCAATTTATCTTTTACTATAATGCAACATAAAAGGGCTCACTAAATTTGCTATCATCACAAGCTTAGCAATGTGGTAGCCAAAGATCAGGTGTCAATTGTTATATCGCGAAATAACCTGCACGTTCAAATCCAGTTTGTTTAGTTTTAAGCATAAAAATGGTAAAAGAAGACAAGGCATTTCACGAAGGTAAAAGAAATTGGAAAACTCAGAATTACTGTGAGTATATATACTTCAAAATGTTTAGCAACTGCCGGAGGAATAAGCATACAGTGTAAATACAGCAACGTTGAGTTAGATGAGGGAGAATTATCTGTACATACCTAACAACTATCATTATACACAGATGATACATACACCTATATCTTATGACGGTGAACCTACCTCTGATATCAATGGCTTGGCATGCTCTTCCCACTCTGCAGACCACCTTGATGACAAACCCATTTCCAATGTGCCGTTCCTCAACTTCTTCAGAGTATCACATTCACCTGGAAAACCCTTAAAAAGCATCTGCACAGATACAGGAGCAGAAAATTTAAATATCTGGCGAAATAATCTTCTAAGCACTAGGGGCAATCATAAGGTAACACACCTTAAATCATGTATTACTGAACATTACTTAATTAGTATACAATTGTGCTAGTCAAACAAACCTACCAATAGTTGATCAGCTAGCTCTGAAGATGAAGAAAAGAGTAGGCCATTTTTTTCTACTTTAACAAGTTCTTCGATACTTTGTAAAGGTCAAAGAAGCAGCAGCAGCAACATTATCAAAAGAATATAGCATTAGAACAACATAGAGCATTACTAAAGCATATATAATATGCAAGTCACAGAAGCAATATGAGATGATGGTTTACCAAGAGTAGGAAACAGCACAAACAGGCAGTCCACAACCGAACATATCCACAACCTGGTAGCCAATATCAGAAAATTTCAGAGACCACTACAAAGTGAGGGTTTCCTGAGGTCACTACTGTTTTGATTTCTTTCTTTTTGTTTTTCTTTTTTTTCTCTCTTTTTTTGCCTTGTACATGAACGTATTATAACTCCAATCTATTAGGGTAACTCAAACAGTAACGCACCTTCATTGGAAGGTCCAGCCCTGATGATGAAGTATGCAGACAAACACCCAAGTCTGCTGATCCTAGATATGGAAAAGATCATCAAATCAACTACTGGGAAGAAAAAAGTAAAAAAGAAACTGAAAAGAGGGAGAACCTCTAAAAGCAAGAAAGGGAGGTTGGGTGGGGGATGTAAAATGGAAAAAGGGGAAAAAGTACAAGTGAGAACAAACGACCTACCGAGAAGCAATGGGTAATCTTCAGCTGACAGCCACATTGTACGAAATGCCACTCTTTTCAGACGTAACCTCCTGATTTTCTCTTCATATTTTTCCTTATCAGGCCCTTTGCCTTCATGAAGAAAGATAAATCCATAGTAAATAGGTGCCCATGTGGATGCTGACATTGCCTAAGAAGCAAAAGAATCATTACCTGTAATGATGAACAACAACCGAGGGTACAAGCATTTCTTCTCAGCAGAAGCCTTCCAAAGAACCTCTTCATCAGTGGAATTATCTTCATTCAATATTGCAACAACTCGTCTATCATACATCACTGCTGCTTCCAAAAGAATGCCAAAATCTTCATCTGAAGTCCTGAAAAATGTGTCACTATCAAAAATAAATTACCTGTCTCACCAAATTTATGTCATATAACCCTGGCAATTGATGGACAACACAATGAGCAGAAGTAAAGAGAGGGCAACGGCAACAAGCACAAATTAATAATGTTGAATGAAGAAATAAAAGCAATGGTGTAGCATGCACATTTGTCAAGTGTTAACATTAGGAACAAACTAACAAAGGATGAACTCACCAACTTGTACTGCTTACAACAAGGGCTAATCTGTTTGGCTTCAAGAAAACATCAGCGCCAGATTGAATTGTAAACAGAGACTCATCTGTACTGTGGTTCTCCATTCCTAAAAGGGCAAGTATTTTGAGTAATTTTGAACCATGGCAAAAGCAGAACTACAGAATTGTTTGTTGGTCAAACTCACCATTAGTGACACAGTCCTGGACACCCAGAGGCTGACGTAGATTCTTATCCAATCTACAGAATAACTAAAAGTGATCCACCATTTATAAAATATTCTTCAAATTAATTTTTTGGATTAGAACTTGGTGCAGAAACATGTGATTTACCTTATGCTTCTCCTCTAGTGTTGTTGGCCGGAAAAACTCAGGAGGCTGATCATATAATACAGTAGCCCTATTGATTTGACAAGAGAATGCAAAATTCACCATTAGAATACATCAAGATAAGTTATACTGCAAATAAAATTGTGACTTTGAGTGGACCCTCTTACTTAATATCCCAGTTTTGAGCCAATTCATGTTGCATAGCTTGTGTTACACACAAAGAACCATTTGCCATCTTCCCAAAATACTTCTCAATCCTATAGAAAGAAAAGTTACATCTGCAACACAGCTAAGAAAAAATCTTCATAAAGATTATGCGAAATTGAAATCAACTTTATTGGTACCAGCGGTATACAGAGACAAAGCAACTACTTCTTCCAAGCGACAAACTGAGCAATGTATATCCAAAATTATGCCAATCAACAATAAATGCAGACCGTCTCAGCGAACTTGCCCATTTTACAGCCACTAAGGTTGGAACAGAAGGGGGATTCTACACAAGCAAAAGACCATAAACAGGTGAGTGATTAGTAGAAATTTACAGGCACAAGAAACATTCAATTTCCTTGAGGAAATTAACAACTCACCTGTACTATAAAAACATCAGGAGAAGATATTTTCACACAAAGAAACCAAAGAAGCATGAGAAACTGAATCATTGGTTTGAGCAAAAGCAATATGGGCCGAAGCACCTTAGGCAAGCCTCGAGGGACTGTTGGCCATTGGGTCTGCAATTTTTTCAGTATGGGAAAACAAATTATAAAATAAGTTGATAAATCAAGAAGCCTCATTATTACACGATTTTCACATGTAAGTACCATTGTGTGAATATGAATAGATGGATGCTCTAAAATAGCAGCATGAGGCTTGGAACCTGTTGAAATGTTCATAGTAGTTAGTGAATTAGTACATTTGATTACACTTCGAAACTATTAAGTATTTAAAAATTAACTCCTCAAGTCAGCATCTAACAACCAAGTTTAGCTATTGTAACTGATGCGGCACACATAACTCAACACTTAATGCTGTTAATGTGTGAGGAATGTGCATTAACAGATAGTCAACATTGTTGTGACATGCCTAGAGGTAAGGTGAGAAAAATATCACATTGAATTGAAATTTTCTAGTGTAGATAGGCATACCTCCATAAGCAACAATGTCCACTTCCAACGACATCTGCAAGACAAAATTAAAAAGCCAGACAACCAAACAAGGGAAGTTTGCAAGTGTTAGCTAAGCTTTATCTACAATATAGACCAGCCATAAACAAGCGCTATTGAATTATAAGCTATATGATAAACAAAAGCATTCTATACACTAGAGAAAATGATAAGCACATAGGCATCTTTTAAAAACTACCCATTTGATCAAGATGCTTTGCTAACCATAATTGCTTTAGGAAAACAAATGAAGATTAGATGGGATTATCAGATATGGGATGAAATTACCTGACGGGCAAGAGAAAAAGCGTGATATTGCATACGAGGACTGCGGCCAAGATCTCCTAGAACCACCACGCACGCTCTGCCCCTCCTTCCCATCTTTCTTTTAACCTTTTTGCCCTTTAAATTGCCGTAAAATTGATGTAATTAAAGCGTTTTCAATTATTGGGTTCTATGTAATCGGACGAATTTGATCGATTTTGCAATTGAGACCGAGTTTACGTACTTATTTTGATGATTGGACAACGAATTCTGAATCTGGTTATTTGCTTGCCCGTTATGGGCGAGTTCGCCTGCAAGTGCAAGAAGAACGATTGGAATCTGGGACTGGGGTTGAGAGCTCAAGTGCAAATCTGAGCAATGATGGAATTTTTACGACATGTCAGTTTCTTGCTTCAGAATTGTCATACTCATACGACACGTCACCCGCCTGCATTTAGTGCTCCGTTGGCGCAATGCTTATACGATTACGAGCTGATGGAAGTTCTACGACATGTCATTCTCATAAATATATGTCATACGATGCCTCACCCATCTGCTTTACGGTTCGATGGGCCACTGGGCCATTTGGTCCTGCGTTGTTTACTGGTAAATGAACGTAAAGTTGAAAGACTCGGCCAGGCCTCGGACTTAAAAACAAGAGTCAGTTTGTATTTTGCAATACGGACATTAGCCCAAATTCACACTTCTAAGTTACTGCAATGAATACGGACCTTAGCCCAAGTACTATGTGTTTACTAAGTTACTGCAATGAATATTTCCACTTTTTAATGGTAAAAATGTCCGTTAGTTTTTAATAATGCTATTAATTCTAATCTAAACAAAAAAAAAACCAACTACAACAACAACAAAAGTAAAATATTAAAATATTTTTACTTGATTGTGCAACTAAATAATCTCATTTTCTATCAACGAATTAAATCAAATTTATAAAAAATAAAAATAAAAATCATAACAATTTGAATTTGTTTGCATGTAATTTTAATTAAAACATGTACCATCCTCCCTAAATATAAACTCCATTATCATGTTATAATATAAACTTCATTATTATTCTTAATAGCATATGTGTATTAATGTATACTTACCAAATTTATATATATATATATATATAACAACTCTTGATTTATCAAATTTTATGACAACATTTTTTTAAAACAAAAAAGAGAATTTAAACTTAAAATTTTCGTCAAAACAAAAATAAAAATATATTGTAAATATTTTATTATTGAGATGTTAACACAAATACTACTACATATATTTATATATGAAAAAATTGCACACATATAAACTTTCGTATAATAAATATAAATTTCTATTAATCTTTTCCTACCATGCGCATCTAAGATTGTAATTACACATTTCGAACAAGCATTAGTGGATCTTCAAATCTTTTTTTTTTAAACGTTAAAAAAATCCCTTAATTATAATCATATGTGTCACCATCACGTGGACCCTACTCTTTTCACCTCCCCTGCCACATGGGACCTTCTCATTGGTGAGCTTACACGTCCACAATCACAACTAATGTGTGTAAGCATCGATGTCAGTATCGTAATTAAAAGAGAATTGAGGAGCCTTTAGTTACCGTCCAACTAGATTTATAGTTTTTAGGCAATAGCGGCCCACGCTAAGGTTTTTTCTATTCCCTCCTGGATACATTTTCTGTTCTCTCCATTAACCTCCTATAGAAGACCGAACAAAAAGTAGAGAGAGAAAGTGACAGTGACTGAGGAGCTGTAGAGAGAGAGAGAGAGAGAGAGGAGAGAGAGATGAAACACATTTTGAAGAAGCTGCACATAGGCAGCAACCACGAGCCGAATCGGACGAACGAAACCCTAGCTTCGACGACGTCATGCGCCACCGATCACAACAGCACATCGTTGTCGTCGTCATCGTCATCGTCATCGTCGTCAAGCGCCGCCTCTCCGGCGAATTCATCGACGTCTCCGGCCCCGGTATCGTCGCCAGCGCCGTCATCTTCGCCGGCTGTTGTTACGTCGGCCAGTCGCACGGACTACATGACGTCGGAGGAGGAATTTCAGGTGCAGCTGGCGATGGCGATCAGTGCTTCGTCATCGAATTCAGATGATTTTTCGGAGAAGGATCAGATCCGAGCAGCGACGCTGTGGAGTTTGAATAATAATACTAATCGGAGGAGTGAATTGGGGAGGGATAAGGCTGATGTGACCTCAGAGGCTTTGTCGAGGCAGTATTGGGTAATTTTTGTTTATTCGAGCTTAATTTTAGTGAATTCAGTTGGATTTTAAGTGTTGAGTGTAGTTAATTTAGTGTACTAGCTTGAATTTAGCATTCTTTTTGCTGAATTGTAAGCATTGATATTTAGTTAACTGTTCAATTAGGTAAACTTGTAGATTCTAGTGAATAAACTTGAATTTGAGGTATTTGCCGTTGCTTTAGCTATTGATTAGGGAATTTTACCTTATTTTTTATTTTTATTTCATTTTAAGCAATATGGTCAGTTGGATTTCCTTGGTTCCTGAATGCATTGTATTGTAGTGAATAAGCTTGAATTGAGGGGTTTTATTTGGGTTTGGCAGTTGATATCAAGATTTGTATTTTCAGTTGATGCTGATAATGGAAATTAAGAGTTTAATTGGCAGTTAGAATAGGGAAAACATGCTAAATTTTCATCATTCAAGTTTCAGCTAGAATTATGTAATGGACATCTTTAAATGTTTGTTGGTATTAATTCCTGACTTTATTCTGCTGGTATTTGGTACTATGAGAGTAAAGATTAATGTTCTTGTAGCTTTTTATTGACTTCCAGTTGGTTTTTGTTTCATTAGGAGTACAATGTTCTTGACTATGAGGAGAAGGTGGTTGATGGTTTTTATGATGTATATGGGCTGTCCACAGATCCAGCAACCCATGGAAAATTGCCATCTCTCACACATCTTGAAACAAATGTGGGAAGTTCTGGGTTTGAAGTTGTAGTAGTTAATCGAACAATTGATCATGCATTGGAAGAGTTAGTTCAAGTTGCACAATGTATTGCATTAGATTTGCCTGCTACTGATGTCGGTCTTTTGGTACAACGACTTGCTGACCTTGTAAACGGACATATGGGTGGACCTGTAAAGGATGCCAATATAATGTTGGCCAGGTGGATGGAAAGAAGCACAGAGTTAAGGAGATCTCTTCACACAAGTGTGCTGCCAATTGGGTCCATAAATATAGGCCTTTCTCGGCATCGTGCTTTGCTTTTCAAGGTGTGCTGTTCTAAGTAGGTCATGTTTAACTTGATTGTTTTTTGAGACGTCCTCATTAGCATAACTCAACCCATGATTGTTATGTGGTGCCATGAACTGCACTTCTGAATATTTATCCTATTTGTTTGCTTGGATGTAGGTATTGGCTGACAGCATAAGGTTACCTTGTAGACTTGTAAAGGGGAGCCATTACACTGGTATTGAGGATGATGCTATCAACATAATAAAGCTGGAGGATGAAAGGTTTGGCTTGTTTTTACTTGAATTTGATAACAATTAAAGAGTTCACATGGTTTAGTTTCTTTAAATTCTGTAATCTCTATCCTTTTTAGTATATCTACTTAGTATTTTTTAAAATGAAATAAATATTATCAATATAATGTATTTTTATTCATCACTACAGAACAAGTATATTCCTCACTAAGGTTAATTATGCAGATTATATGTGCTATTTTTTGTGCAATCTTTCATGTTATTTCTGCAGTTCTAATATATGCTTTTCTGCTTCTAGGGAGTTTTTGGTTGATCTCATGGCAGCTCCTGGGACACTTATACCTGCAGACATTTTAAGTGCAAAGGATACTGCTTTTAAGCCATATAACCCAATAATAAGTAAAATCCCCATTCTTCAGTCTTCTAATGACTCTGGACTTGTGTACTCAAAACCAAAGCCATTGTTTGGCGAAGGCAGCAGTCACAATTGTACAGTGGATAGTAGCTCAACCCTGAATGCGGGGTTCAGTTCTGAAAAGGCAGAATCCTTACATTCATTTCCTGGTCCCAGTGCTGAACCTGGTGCTGGTTCTTCTGGAATATCTAGTGGCATGACTCCTAATCAATTGGATCATCTTTCCTCATCCTCCGGTGGGACTTCTCTATATAAAGGGGGTCGTGGGCTCAATGCAGTTGGTGATGTTGCAAGGATGAATGTCAATGTAACTCCATATGGTCAAAGTGGTCAGGAGGACTCTAAAAACCTTTTTGCAGATCTTAACCCATTTCAGATAAAAGGAACTGGCAAAATTTCCCTGCATAACAAGCCTGCAGTGAATAGAGTTGAAGAGTTTCAGAGGCAGAAAAATAACCCTGTTCCTGGTCGACCCCCTATACCAATGATGTGGAAGAATCAACATCCTAACAATGAAATCCCTAGAAAAAATGAGTACAGTTATATGGAGGGCATATTACCTAAAATTAACCGTGAACCTAATAAATATAATATGTCATCATCAGCTTCCACCAGCTCTACATCAGAAAAGTTTTATCCTCATGGTTTTAAGTCATCCAATGATGCAAATCTGTTGAATACAGATAATGATAGCAAGAATGCTTTGCGTGGTAGTGGTCCATCATTGGCTTGCAGCATAAGTCAGTCAAATGAGCCAGCTTTGGTTGAAGATTTGAGCTCTAATTCTAAGGAAGAAAACCCAAGGAATGGCAAGGACGTTAAAATTGGTTACCATGATCACAGAAAGTGCACACATGACAGATTTATGGATCCCAATCTAAAACTGAAGGATCTCCCAGGAAGTCCAAGCTCATCTGTTGATTCCAGCACAAGCAGGCTTAATCAAATCTTTGACGATGTCGATGTGAGTGAATGTGAAATTCCATGGGAAGACTTGGTTCTTGGTGAAAGGATTGGACTAGGTAATGCATATGGTTTATCAGGGTTCTTCACATAATTTGGATATCTTGGTTTAGTTGTCATGAAAATTATTTTATCAATTGACTAGTCTCAGTGTTGGTGAATTTCATTTGCTTGAGATGGATGGTGTATATGAATATAGTGGCTATCCTCTTGGTTCTGTCCTTTTAATTAGATATTAGGGGCTGTCACGGTGTTTCAATTGGATTTGCATTGCTGTATACTTTAATTGCAGTAGGATTACTCTGTTTCTTTTTATTCATTTTATTTTTTGGTGTGTAGGTTCGTATGGAGAGGTCTACCATGCTGATTGGAATGGCACGGTTAGTTCCATACCCCTTTCTTTTTATGTAAATTGTCTCTTTATCCAATGTACAGTGTTGCTCTGATATCACTGGTTTTTGAGATTATCATTTGTTTTAGTCAACTCTTAAGCAGAGGCATATACTGGGGTATAATTGCCTGTTTTATACTCAATAATATAGGAGATGTAAGTAAAAAGAAATAAGGTAGTTTCTAATAAAAGGCTGTTGAATTGTTGTCAAGCAATAGGAGGTTGCGGTGAAGAAGTTCTTAGACCAGGATTTCTCAGGTGCTGCTTTAGCCGAGTTCAAAAGAGAAGTAAGCATCAAGTTATCCTTCAACATATTGATCTAATGATCATCTTTGCCATTTCTCTTTAAAAATGACTTAAGAGAAAAGAAAAAGAGAAAGTAATAGTTTATGTGCGTCCAAGGGATTTGACTTCGTTCTGTAATGCAGGTGAAGATAATGCGCAGACTGCGACATCCAAATGTTGTTCTTTTTATGGGTGCAGTTACCCGTCCTCCAAATCTCTCCATCATCTCTGAGTTTCTTCCAAGGTATGTCTTGGTTTTATCTTCTCACTGAGATGAATTTTTGCAAGCCAGCAAAGTCGAATATGTGATGCTGACAGTTCTTTCTGATTTCTCTGGCTTCCATACACACACTATTTGTACACACATACATCCCTATATATATGTATATATATTTAACAATTTACATAGTTGTGTCATTGATGTTTAACATTCCAGAGGAAGTTTGTTCCGAATTCTTCATCGTCCTCATTGTCAAATTGATGAGAAGCGTAGAATAAAGATGGCTCTTGATGTGGTATTTGACCGACTCAGTATTCCCTTTAGCAGTATTGAATATGTGCAACAAACCTCAAATGTGTTTATTATTCTGCAGGCAAGGGGTATGAACTGCTTGCATACCAGCACCCCAACAATTGTTCACCGAGATTTGAAGTCACCAAATCTTTTGGTTGATAAAAACTGGAATGTCAAGGTATATGCTACCATTTTTATCTGTAACATCTTTTTGTATCTATTCATTGCTTCATTCTTTGAGAAAAAGAAGAAATTTACTTCACTCTTTGTTATCTTTCTTTTTGCTGTTACAAAAGTTGCAATAATATATGAGATATTCCTTTAGGAATTGCTATTATGATGGAAAATTTTACATTTTATGGACTTGTTTTACTGGTGGCTTGTAGTGTCAAATATCTAGTGTAGATATTACAAAGTCAAATGGAATAAGAAGTGGCACCCTTTCAAAATTCTATTTAGTTGATATTCTATTTTCTATTTAAAATAAATCTTTCTTTAGATATTGTTATTATTAATTAAATATTTTAGGATTATCTTTTCTCAAGTATTATTATAGGATTATCTTTTTTCAGATATTATTTTAGGATTATCTTTCATTAGATATTATTATAGGATTATATTTTTAGATATTATTATAGAATTATCTTTTTTTAGATATTATTATAAGATTATCTTTCTTTAGATATTATTATTATCTCCTCAATAGTAGGAATTATGGTTGCTTGACAGTGTATTTAAAGGACTTAAGCTATCAATGAAAAGGCAAGCAAAAATATTATTTAATTGTGAGATCAATGAGTTCTCTTTTAAATTGAGCTTTCATTGTTACAAGTTATCAAAATAGGAAGAGGTAGGAAAAATCCAAACAAGTCCCCTTCCCGGGTTGAATTCAAAGGCAGTCCTAAAGTATATTGACCCATTACTCGATCCAAAACAAAAGCAACTAACAATTTGGTATTAGAGCAGGAGGTAATGGGGAAAAGCGTACTTTGCAGGAGCAATTCGATGAGTTCCTCGCAATCTACAAAAGTGAACAAGCAGCCGCCCATACTCGTTTTCAAACTATGGTTGCATAACTTGAGCAAATTAAATTCTCATTACACATCCAAAAACCTGATACTGAATCCCAAAATGAAAGCCATAACCATCCCCCCCCCCCCCCCCCCCCCCCCCCCCCCCCAAATCAACAATAGCAATGTCAATCCGAATAGCCACAACCATACACACCAAACCAACAACACCAACCTAGATCATCGCCAACCTTTTCCCAAATACATTAAAATTGATTTCCCTCATTTTTAATGGGAATATAGATACCCTGGGTTGGCTCAATTGTTGTAAAACTTTATTTTTGCATCTAAACACTCCAGAAGTAGACAAAGTGCACTTGGCTGCCATACACTTGGAAGAGGATGCCCAATTGTGGTACCTGAAAATCGCCCGAGACAAGCCACACTTAACTTGGGAAGAATTCAAACAAAATTGCACTACGATTTGGGTCCCCAATTGGAAGCAACATATTGGGAACACTGTCCAAACTCACAGACAAATTCGGTGGAGCAATATCAAAGCCAATTTGAAAAGATTTTTACCCAAACTCATTCTCTTAACTTCTGAACAGGAAATGCAGATTTTTGTGAGCGGATTGCTGGAAGATATTGCAGTAGAAGTGGAACTTCACCACCCACTCGACTTATCCACCGTAATAAATCTTGCAAGATTCTATGAACGACGAAAGCTTAGTTGAAAAAAAACACCACACCAACAATTCACATAGGGGAAGAGAATTCCATTCGCAGACCTGTAGAACTAGATGCCCAAAATTCCCCATTCATTCGACGCATTACAAGAGCTGAGATGGAAGATAGAAGGGCAAAGGGTCTCTGCTTCAACTGTGATGAGCGGTTTATTTCAGGTCACTAATGCAAAAAATTATTCTGGTTAGAAGGGATCGAGGAAGAATCGGCCATGGAGGGCGACATCCTAGAATCCGAAATATCGTTACATGCTATTTCATGGACCCAAAATCGTGGACTAACATCCTACCTTTGCGCTTGAGGTCAAGCGCGCTTTGGAGGGAGAGAGTGATGTCACGAAGTCAAATGGAATAAGAAGTGGCTCCCTTTCAGTATTCTATTTAGTTGTTGATATTTTATTTTCTATTTAAAATAAATCTTTCTTTAGATATTGTTATCATTAATTAAATATTTTAGGATTATCTTTCTTTAGATATTATGATGGGATTATCTTTTTTTAGATATTATTATAGGATTATTTTTCTTTAGATATTATTATTATTATCTCCTCAATAGTAGGAATTACGGTTGTTTGACAGTGTATTTAAAGGACCTATGCTATCAATGAAAAGGCAAGCAAAAACATTATTAAATTGTGAGATCAGTGAGCTATCTTTTAAATTGAGTTCTCATTGTTACAAGTTATCAAAATAGGGAGAGATAGAAAAAATCCAAACAAGTCCCCTTCTCTGGTTGAATTCAAAGGCAGTCCTGAAGTATCTCGATCCAAAACAAAAGCAGCTAACAGTAGATTTTAGTTCTACTCAATGAATTGCTATTTATTTGTCATAGTTTGTGAATTCATTAGTAATCTCCTACTTTTACTGCAAAGTTATACTTAGGCTGCAAGCCGGTGATTTGAGAGCTACATGCTGCAGAAAACTCTCCCACCATCTTTTTTCTTATCTTCTTTATATCTTATTTTTCCTTGTAATGCTTTTCACAGTTGTTGAGTCAAACTAAACTGAGTCAATTCTTGTTTTGCTTTCTTTTAAGCTGCATTTTGGGTTGTATAAGGATAAATAGTCTTTAAAAATCTGATTAATTAGTTGAGTTTGGGATTTTTATTACTTGCCTTCTGTTCTAATGGATATTGTACGACTGGAAATTTATGAGTTGAGCTTGACATATTTTATCAATAGCATTTTATTATAGTAAATATCCATGTGATTGGATTTCTTGAAAGTTTAAAGCAAAAGCAATTTAAAAGAAGATAATGTTAATATGCCTTTAGATTATTTTTTGAGATGTACGTTTATGCAGGTTTGTGATTTTGGGTTGTCACGCTTGAAGCACAACACGTTCTTGTCCTCCAAATCAACTGCAGGAACGGTGAGTGTATGAGACTGCTTCCCAACTTATTCTTTTACAGGATTTGGGTAAATATGCAACATGAATCATGATCCCTGCTTTCATCTGATTGAATCATATTTTGGTGTGTCAGCCTGAGTGGATGGCACCGGAAGTTCTTCGCAATGAGCCCTCTAATGAAAAGTGAGTTGCTATGTTTCACTTTTGAGTTTTTTAGTTGTACTCACTGCCTTTCAATTCCCAAACGATGTCTATCAGTCTATTCTTTCTATATTTGGTAATTTTGAAATATCTTCATCCTGAAGAAGTAACAGCTGATGAATGTTTAAGATTATTTAAAGTTCATTCTCCCTGGGGCCCAGGCAAATAGCTTTACTGCAGTGTTTAGATGGGTTTCAAAGTGTGTCAGTGGCAAACAAAAGAAATGTGTCTTTCTTTTTGTAGATGCCTTCAATGCCATGTAAATGATGCCAAAAGTTGCCATTCAATAATTTTCTGGAAATCTGTATGTGAATACCAACTGTGGCTTGCTGCTGTACTGTAACAATGTAAAATGGATCATGAAAGAGTGCACTTCTTCAGCTATTGTTATAGAGGAGCTCTTGTAGATTTAAGACCTGCTTATATCCTCATTTTTGCAGATGCTTCTTCATATACTTCTCCTTAAAATAATAAAAGGGCTGCCTTGTATCTTAACTGAATTAGTTGGCCACTGAACTATAATATATCTTCTGTTGGATGTGTAGGTGTGATGTTTATAGCTTTGGGGTCATTCTCTGGGAGCTTGCAACTCTGAAATTGCCTTGGAGTGGAATGAACCCGATGCAAGTAGTGGGTGCAGTTGGTTTCCAGAATCGTCGTCTTGATATTCCCAAGGAAGTTGATCCCTTAGTTGGAAGGATAATTTGGGAATGCTGGCAGACGTGAGTTAAAGATAAATAAACAAACAATTTCTTTTTCAAAGTTCTCTGATGTAATTTAATTTATTGTTTTCTTAACTGTTGTTTCCCAGTGATCCAAACTTGCGACCGTCATTTGCACAGCTCACTGTAGCTCTGAAGTCCTTGCAGCAGCTTGCCATCCCTTCACATGCGGACCAGCCTCCCAACGCACCTCTTTCACAAGAGATTTCAGTAAATTCTACACCTTGATGTCTAAGTTTGTCAATTGTGAATAAAGACATTTTGCTTCCTTGAGCAAGTTTAGTATTGACGTCAAAAACAAAACAAAACAAAACAAAAAGGGGAAGAATATAGGAAAAAAAAATCTGATGGCAAAATGTTTGTGTTAAAGAAAGTGTATGTATTATTGCTGCTACCCGAAGATGGCAACAGTATTTTTGTAAAGTGCGGTGTCCATAATGTGTACAAAAAAGACTAGAACTCTGTAATATATATGTCAATTCAATTTACAAGACAATTAAAACTTTAATTATCTGGTGGTATCCTGTGTGGCATGTTTACAATTTTAATTTTCCAATTGTAGTTTAATCAATTGATGTTTGATGAGGTTTCGCATTTTGTGACAACACATTTTAATTTTTAATGAAACTTCTGTTCTAAGTCATGAATTGTGCAAGTTTTATTTTGCGAAGCATATGATCATTAAAGTTGCTCTTAGACGCATTAAATTTTCACATTCTTAACCGAGGAAAGAAATCAACAAAATGGAAAGAAAAAAAATCTTTGATTAGCATTCATGTGCACTATTACTGTTTGTTTTCCATTTTCTTTTTCTTAGTGATTGTTAAATGTTTGTTAAATTTGCTTGTGATACCCAATATGACACTTCATTTTTTTGGATATATTATTTGATGGATCAAAAGATCGCAATTTCAATAATTGCGGCTGATCAAATTCTGGTTCAATCACCAAAAGGCCATCTTTCTCATGATTAATCGGGTTAGTAAATAGTAAAACTTAATCAGACTTTATAACGCTGAACACGACAATATCTCTGCTTCTACCCTTAACAAACAAGTACTTCTTCATAAGGCCTTCTTTAATAAACCCAGCTTTCTGCAGCACCTTTTGCGAAGCTTTGTTTTCATAGAAAACCAAACCTTCAACTCTATCCAAATGCTTCAACTCCTCGAACACGCTAGAAACAACCATCTTAACTGCTGCTGTGGCTATGCCTTTCCCACAGTATTTTGCACTTAAAAGCATATCCGATCTCTCCCCTGCGTTGATCTTTCCCAGTACCCGGCAACACGTATATTGATCCAATTGGATGATCGTTGATACAAATAGCCCTATACCAAGGATGAGAATTAATTATTTTCTCGAGGAAGTCCATGGCATCATCCTTAGAAGTGAACGTGTTCCATCTACAATACCTTGTAACATTGTCATCCCCTGCCCATGACATAAAATCATCAACGTCGGAGATTTGGAATGGCCGGAGAGTGATTTCTACTGGTTTCGACATGCTTCAGACTTTTTTTAAGTGTTATCAAAACTGCACAACTATAAGAAATGAAGCATGTCAAGGCTCAAATTTATAGCCATAAAAGTAGGGGTTACTTGTTTTTTACCAAGCACAATTATTGGCACAAGTGGGAATGGACACTTTGAGAGACTTTTCAAGTAGGACAAGACGGTGTTAATAGACTTCTTGTGGTAAATTGCGTAACTGGGTCTACTCAAATTTGAGCAGAGTACATGTTCAATTCACCTATATATACTTTGGAAACTAGCTTGAAGAACAGATAGCAACATTACTGATAATATAACAACTGTTAGCTTCTGGTCCAGCACAGCTAATATTACATACAAGAGCTGAGGTGACAGCAAAGAATTTTGCGCATAAGGTTCCCATATACAAGGTGGCCAAATCTTACATCACACATCATTCAAACTTGATACATACTTATCTCTACACAAAGACCAATCCGTTATATAAAATAACCATTCAGAAACTACACATATCAATTGTGTTAGGATTGATCTTGGATAGCTAAATTTGTTGATAAAAAACTATAAACATACAAATCTTTTATTTTACCCTTAAGATAGCTGTATTTCCTCAGATGACCCTCCTGAACGAACCGAGCTTTCTCTAACACCCTTTGAGAGGCCTTATTTTCTACATCAGCGTAAGCTTGCAATCTTACCACATCAGGCAGGTCCTCAAAAACTTCATCAAGGGCAATTTCCACTGCCCTGGTGGCAATCCCCTGGCCCCAGTACTTCACGGCTAAGCCATACCCTATATCAGCCCTACACCTGTCGTCGCCCGAACCTGGGAAGATTGAAACGAACCCAATCGAACGGTCATCGATGCATATGGATCTACGCCAAGGGTGGGGGATACAAACATCCTTGATGTAGGTCAAAGCTTCTTCCTTGGTAGTAAAAGTCTTCCATCTAAGGTTTCTTGTTACTTGATCATCCCCAGCCCATAACATGAAATCATCAACGTCCGTTGGCTTGAACGGACGGAGGGCGACCCTTGATAAATCAATTTCCATTTTACGATAGCAACTATGATGATCAAAATGATGAAAATTATGGCTTCTCACAAGTGGGAATAAAGATTAACATTCTCAGAGGAAGACCAACTTTACATTATTGAAGTAGATTGATAAGTCACAATTATTTGTTTATTATATCTGTTGGTTCCAGTTCTTCGCAGCCAAACTAAATCAATTCCCCACCACGTGTCATCATCTCATGCCATAGTACTTCTCATATACACGTTTAATGCTTCTCATATGCACGTTTAATGAAGGACTCGTTCAAAAAACAATTTAGAATGTAGAATTGGAAGGGGGCCGCGCGAACGCAGGCCCCCGCTGCCACAAATTATGACGTAGGCTCTCCTACTTTGAGGAGACCTTAGGCGGGTACCCCTCCCAAGTGCAATGGAGGCCACCAACCTAGGCCATGGGCCTTTTTGATCACCCATTGACCCCGTCCAGGTAAGTATGTTTGCCAGATGCTTCACATGCCTTATTTATAGCTCCTGTCAGAGCCTGCACTACCTTATCTTCTCTATGTGGGAGAATCCGAAGATTGCCTGACATTTTTATTTTTGCATCCACCGGATATGTTTGGCAACGCTTATGATCCAAATAAAGCAAAAGTACCAAGTGTTTCATGGACTGGTGATGACAGCCTATAACAAAGCCAGTAAAAGAACAAATTTTTCAATAAACTTGGTAGACATTGTGATTCAAAAAACTAAAACAAAAAGAGTGAGTGAATAGCAATCTGGAGATTTGTATGCAACTGCAAACGAAGATACAATTAATTAAAACTAAACTTCAACTGCTCAATTCGCTAGCTGCTCAAATTCTGATACCTACAATGGATTAAGGTATATTCAGTTTTAAATACAATGAAGCTAAGACAAACTCAAATAAGGGATTATAATAGAGTTGGGTACGCAGGCCCCCGCTGCCACAAATTATGACGTAGGCTCTCCCGCTTGAGGAGACCTTAGGCTTGTGCCCCTCCAGGTGCAATGGAAGTTACCAGGCCTAGGCCATGCGCCTTCCTGATCATCAATTGACCCCGTCCAGGTAAATATTTTGTTAAGTTGCTTAGCATTCCTTATTTATAGCTCCGATAAGAGCTTCACTATCTTATCTCGTCGTTGTTTGGGACAAAAGCAAAGCAGTTTCTTTTAATACCTTTGACAAAATACAGATATTATGAAGCAGATGTGTTGTTGATGGGTAAATCTACCATTTGCTTTACATAAAACTTTTTTAAGACAACGGAAGATCCGACTTTATCTTATAGAAAACAAAAACCATTGAGATTAATTCTATATAGTAGTAACTGTTCATAAACAGCCGTGATGACCTTAAAACTTGAAAGCATGTTAAAACTTTTAGTAATTCGTATCCTAAACCTATTGAACTAGTCAAATTTACTTCCAACCGTCGGACCATTCAGCTTCGTCAGTGACAGGTTCTGGAATTTCTGGAATCTCTTCTGCTTGAAATGATTTGCCCCATGCCCCTGTGTTAGAGGAGCTTGGATCCTCAAATTCATTACTTGAGTTTCTTTCAGTGTTTAACATATCATCTGCATAGTCTTGCCTTTCAGGAGCAGGGCAGCCCTGGTAAGAGTTATTGTCACAGCAATACCACAAAAGCTTGTTCCAATAAGGATCCTGCATTGAACAAAAACTCTAAACAATTGATATTCTATACTGCCTTGTCGGTAACCCAATCTAAGTGTTAGTGATTCAATGTTGAGGAATAATGTTAAAATCAAACTGGTAGATATTAGGCAAAGAAGGCAGTAAACCATTTACATCCGCAAAAAGTTTTGTTTCTTTCCTATATAAGACTGTGACTGAAAAGTATCAACATCTTTTTCTGAACATTCCGACCACTCTAAATGATCAGGTAAATAAAATAATATGGTAAGCAACAATATCAAGTTAATCGTTAACAATGTCATTAAAAAAGAAAGTCGAAGTACCTGGCAAACTATATGAGGATTCCCGACAATAATAAGCAATGATCTGGCACGAGTTATTGCAACATTAAATCTTCTTGGATTGCTAAGAAATCCTAGGCAATAAGTTCTATCGAATTCATTGTGTTTCACGGTTGACCTAACAGTAGATACAATGATAACCTCTCTCTCTTGACCTTGAAATTGTTCAACAGTACCAACCTTAACATCCGGCATGTCCCAAGTTTCAATTACTTTCTTGATCTTAAGGACCTGCTGGCGATAAGGTGTTATTACCCCAATATCTATCTCATTAAGATCAGCATTTGCTCTCAGCTTGTTGATGATGTCAACAACCTTGCTTGCCTCAAACCGATTAAACCATGATGGATTATTGCCTTCTCTCTCGTCACAGCCTTGAATGCCAAAGAACAGGACAGGAAATTCTTTGTTAGGAAGGAAGTCCACCTTAGCACTTGTGGAGGAGGTGGTATCTACTTTACAAGCCAGCAGCTCCCCTTTATAGAAAAGTTTTGAAGGGAGATCTAGAATTGCTGGATGACATCGATAATTTCTCACCAACTTTAACACATAACCTTCTTCTTCATTATGGTAATATTCACATTCAAAAAGCCTTTCAAGATATGATTTTCCTAATCCATGAGCCTCTGCATTCTTTGAATATATAACAGGACCTAGTTGCTTTGGGTCTCCTGCCAGAACAACAACTGTTCCTTTTCGACAAAGATTTGCTATGGGAATCATGCTTTCCGGCTCTGAAGCTTGGCCAGCCTCATCCAAGAAAATATGGGAAAAATGACCACGTTTGATACCATCTGCATGAAGTAGAGATGTACTCATATATGTAGAAATTATGATCCTATAACGCAGTAAGGCCTTGAGTGGAGGACATTTGAAAATAGACTCCTCAAAGTAGCAAAAGCGTATATAATCAGGAGGAATATCCTCATAAGGACGGCTAGTAGCATTTAGCCTAAATATTTCGTTCTCTTTAATTGCAGCAAGTTCATTTGAGATAAGTCTCTCCAATATGTGATCTGCTGCACTGTTTGAAGCAGCACATATAAGAATGCGACTATTCTTTCTTGATGAATATACTTGTAAGATTGCTTCCATCAAAGTCACACTTTTACCCGTACCAGGAGGCCCATAAATCACATAGGGCGGAGCACCTTTGCAGCCAAGGATAATCTCAACAGCACGCATCTGCTCCTCGTTGAGACTAGTAAAAGGCACAAATGGTGTTGCTTTAATCAATCTCCTTTCAGTTGATTGTGACGGAAAGAGAAGATCAGATTCTAATTTCTCCGCCGCTTGAACAGCTTGATACAACCTCTTCATGTTAATCCTATTGTAATTGAACCTGACATTATACAAGTTGTCATTTCTATGAAGATTGTGAAATTCATTGGCAAATTTCAGAATCACTTCATCAGCCTCAACACGGTGGATGTAACCCTGTAAAAGAAACTCCATAAATAAGTCAGATTTTAAAAGGGAGATTAAAAGTTTTCAAATTTCATAGAAAAAAATTCATAAACTAAGTGATTGAAAGTAAAAATATTATAAATCAATCAAGGATCTGCTCTAGTATACTTGAAAAATAATGTATTGAAGAGAAATATAAAGCAGCCATTCATTAAGACCAAATACTGGGAATTAGATGAACTCATCAAAGAATAAACAAACCTGATACACAGTATTGTCACCCGCATTTACAGCTGCAAGCTTCACAAAAACATGGTCACCATGCACAAGAGAAGGCCTCCTCTCAGCCAGCCCAGGGACATCAAGAGCAAGGAATTGAGCACCTTTCCTCCTCATGGTGACACATTCCATATTATGGCACCTCATATCTTCCTGCAACAAAACTAACCAATTTCAGATCCCACCAAAAGAAGAACAGTTTAACACTACTACATCAACTGATATAGCATTAAAAAATTACCTCCAAATGTAGCTCCTCCATAACAATCAAAGTACGGAAGAAATCAAAATAGTTCTCTCTTGCTAGACCATCTATTAGAACTTCGGGGATGTGCTTATTCGCCATTAACTCACGAACATCCTTTGGGATTGGAAATTCGGGGAGCCTATACTTGAAACCTTGTGATGCTGCTCTAGCCGGGCGTGAGGAAACAACATACTCATCAACAGTAAACTGCTTTTTTCTTGGCAATCTAGAGTATGGCCGGTTAGAGGTCAGAGACTGAGAAACCTTGTCTTCAGCCAATAGGAACACCACTCGTTCAATTCTATCATCCCCTATATCAAAATGTACCACAGATGTGTGCAAACCCATGTCCTTGGGTTTGCAAGATAACCAGACGGTTAAAGTCTTGAGGGGTTGAAGCACTCTGTCCTCGATGGAAAATCCCTCTAAGAAGCCTCGAGTATCTGACCCTGAGTTTGCTGGTGGTGGTTCCATCAGAGATAAAGTGAAAGAGTTGGCTGGATTTGAGCAGTATATTTTGATTCCCCAAAGTTCTACCGGGTCACGAGTAGAATTCTCTATAGTAATTGAACACTTGGAATTTTCTCCCACAAGAATAGACTGAGGTTTCCCTTGAATAAATGGAAATGGAATGGATACAATAACAGGACCCTCTTCCTCTAGATCATAACTGATAACTGATTGATCATCTTGGAAATCAATAAATCCTATCTCTTTCTTTTCTCCTATGACAGAGCAGTTATCATCCCAGTGATCCTTTTCAATATTGCTCATCATTAAAATGTAGGCAGCACACTTGGTTCCTGAGATGCCAAACATATACCAGGCAAGTAAATACAACGTATGGAAGAAAAAAAAAAAGAAAAGAAAAACACTCTCCAATAGAATCAATCTATGATTATAACCTTCAAATATACAACTCTAACTCGTGTCGAAGTGACCAAAAGGATGTTAAAATTTTTACAGGCCTAAAAGAAAGCATCAAAGGCACCATTGCAACCCAATATACACAAGCTGTCAGAGACAATAAACTTGATATTGGAGCCAACAAAGCAATAAGAGGTTCTGTTCATTATTCCAAACTGATTTTCCAATAAAGACATAGACAATGGAGCAACAAAAGCTGTCAGATTGATCAAAGATGATCTAACGCGAAGAATAGTATTCATCCATTTCATCTTAAACAAAATGTTTGAATGAGTGGTATTGTAGACAAAAAATTTTGATCAAGCAGCTATCAGATCAAATCATTAGCAACGTGCATTTTCGAGAAGGAAAATTTAATCAATTAAAGACTTGTAAAATGAATAACCGATGAAACGAGACAAAAAAACTGCAAATAGATGACATCTTGCTTTTTCGGATTAGTGCATGTAAGAACATTTCAAGTAGAATACCAATAAATAAACAAACTCTTAACCAAATTATTAGTATCCCTTGTCCACTATTTTGTCAGCATTAAAATTAAAAAACACAAACAAGCAAATATTAAATTTTGACAACAGAAAGAGTTTACCAACAAGAGAAAGCAAACATACACACAAGATTTATTAAATGCAGGATGAAATCGTAGCATATGATAAAATTAAGCAAAATATAACTGATACCCAAAATCTGAAAATAAATGACAATTACATACCCTTGATGAATACACCTTAAAAACTTACGTGAACGGTGAAAATTCGGACACTTAGATGCAGAAAAATGTCAAACAAAAAGAACCCAGTTGACCCAACAGCGGAATCTAGTATAATTGCTGAGAAAATAGATTTTTCATTTTTCGATTGAGAATAAAAGTGAAACTGACAGTCTTATTGTTCTGCTTTTGCTTTCTAGAAAGACTTCAACAAGCTTCTGTAATTGGAAGTGGAAAGGACAGTAGAAGAAGAATGAGAAGAAACTGCATTTCATAAAAACATAGTGTTTTAGAAGTTAACAAAGCAAATGAAGTGAAGTGAACTGCAGCATTAGAACTAAAGATCTTCGTCTCTGTATGTACGACCAACAAGCAGTTCTGTTTTGTAGGTCCGTCTGACTGCGTGGCAAGATTTTACTGGGTGCTAAAAATCTTTAACGGGCTAGTGTGGTTGGGGTCAGAAAATGAGATGATGGGTCCCCCTTTTGCCAGGAGAGAATCATGGCGGTTCATTTTGCTAACGAATAAAAGAAAACATAGTAAACGTTTGATTCGAATCAGAAAAGGAGATGATGGGCCCCCTTTTGCCAGGAATAAAGGTCATACTGAGCTATGATTCTCTGGAAACAAGATCACAACACAGATATGTGGATTCATGTTCGGTTCAACTTCATTGGCTGAACGCTCTCCATTGGACTCATTATTGTATCAAAAGTTCGGAATTTGTGGTGTCTTATCATGGACTCGATTGTTCTTGATCTGATCACCATGTTACTTCAGAAGGTTTGCTACCTTTGATTAATAACTTCTGATCACGTTACAACTTCCCATAGAATGAAGGTTTGCTAAATTAACATATACATTGTACTAATAATCTTAGGAGTAATGTTATTTTAAATTATATTTTAAAAGATTATGTCACAAATAAATATTAAGTATAATAAATAATTTTAAAAATTTTATTATTTAATATTTGTTTGATATATTATTTTTTAAAATACGATTTAAAATAATTAATATTATTCTTTTAAAAAATTATTAATATTTATTATTTAATAATTTATTAATACATCATTCAAAATAAATAAATAAATAAATAATTTAAATATGTAATATTACTTCAAGTAATGTTATACATTTTAAATTATATTAAGTAATAATGTATTAAATAATTATTAAATAATAAAATAATATAAAATTTTAAATTATTCGTTTGATTATTTAACAAATTATTATTTAAAATACAATTTAAAATATATAACATTATTTTTATTTTATTATAAAATTTTAATTTTGTTTTTTTGACATCTTTATTCAATGTCAAAGCTAATAGTTACTGTGTTTACTATGTCCATTTGGCAAGCCTTGCTTTGTTAATAAAGTAAATGAACAATTGTGAAGTAACGATGACCATGAGATGAGAGCAAACAATCTGAGTTACTCAAACATTCACACATAATCTTATAACAATAAAATAATATGTTTTTTTTTGTGGCATAAATCAGACTATTTGTATCTACTATAATGCTTTATAAATTTATTATAAAAATGACAGAAAATTAATTTTACTTTATAAACCTACTAAATTCACATTATATTCTTATTCTCACTTTCTTAATAGACCTATTAATTACTATACTTTATCCTTAACTTTTAAATTTTAAATATTTAAATTTGTTTAAAATGTTAAACTATAAAATTGAGATGCAAAATTTAAATTTTAACTAATATATTACTAATTAATACTTATTATTTATTAATTAATTATTAATTTTTTAATTATTATCAATATAACAAATAAACAACTTAATTAATAATTAATACATCGTATATCATGTCAATTAAAATAAAAAATTTGTATCATAATTTTGTAAGTATTGCATTAATATAAAAGTACATATATTTCCCTCTAATTCTAAGGAGTCCTCAACCCGGCCCACGATAACCCATCAACTCTAAATGGAAGATGGCTCCTCAATCCAACCTATATAAACCCATCAACTCAAAAAGACTTAAACACTAACTCCACGAAAAAAGTTTCTGAAAAATCTCTTGATTCTAAAAATCTAACTTAAGCTTCACAAGGTTACTATTAGAATAATTATCAACAGTTTAACCGAAATTTGTGAGTGTAGTCAAAATCTCAACGAAAACCTCAAGATGAAGGAGACGAGTCGTCTCCATAAAAATTTTATCTACTAATAAAGGCTCATTCTACGATTAAGAACTCAATTTAGGGTTATTAAGGACCAAGGTCAATAATAACGATCAATATTTTTATTAAACTTAAATTCCTTTATCTTTAATATTTAAAATTTTAATAAAAAGTATTCTTATTATTAAAATTCTCCTAAAAATTAATTTAGTTTTACAAATGAATTGAAAATAGGTATAACGAGTAAAACTCTCTTTTAATTATGTTATCCTATCAATAAAAATAATTTCCATTTTAGTATGTAAAAAAAAATATATATAATAAGTGAAAATTTAAGTCGAATTATAGCGGGTTGAGGTAGTCCCAACCTGGACCAAGTCTTGTTCGGCTTAAGGACCAAAAGCCCAGATGGGCCTCAAGCCCAATAAAAATTTTGAAACAAACGCTTCGTTACATTAAGATTATACAATTACAGGGTGATAATTGAACTTAAACAAAAAATTCCTTAAGTTAGAATTGTGAAGGGGCCGCGCGAACGCAGGCCCCAGCTACCACAAATTATGACGTAGGCTCTCCTACTTTGAGGAGACCTTAGGCTGGTGCCCCTCCCAAGTGCAATGGAGGTCACCATCCTAGGCCATGGACCTTTCTGATCGCCCATCGACCCCGTCCAGGTAAGTATGTTTTTCAGTAGCTCTCAGTTCTTTATTTATAAGCTCTTGTCAGAGTTGCACTGTGTCATCGCACTGATGTGGGATAAAGGCAGTGTTAACATACCTTCTCAGAATCGAGAGATTATATACGGAGGAGGAGTTGGGATGTAAATGGTTAAATCAAATGATTTAGTAGAATCAAATCCGCCGGCATTAAAGAATTTTTTGGCTAAAATAACAAACATGTAAACCTTTATTTTATTTTTTGTGCAATTTGATAACGATTCTGCATTACTATTTACTATTTCGATTTAGTATATTTTCAACTAAAAACTGTTCATTTATTTGAAGCCTCAAGTGCATACATGGTTACAACACTGATATGCACAAAAGTATTGTCTGGTATCACGGGTTCGTCATTAATTTAAAATTTTAATTTATTAAATAATGTTATTTATTTATTTATATTTAAAAATTATTAAATTTTTATTATTTTTATTTGACGTAAAAGTAGAAACCGACGGTACAGTTTATAAATCACACATCCCCTTTCTGTTGTATAAGATTTTCCAATCTTCTCTGCAGCAATCCTCGTCTTGGCAGGTCCAAATCTTGCTGCAGTCTCTTGCTTCTATCACAGGCACCAAGTTCTCATCTGTTTAATTTCATGTATAAAGCAATGTTAATAGCTGTTAGCAAATGAACAAAAATATTCTGCATCTTTTTCCACCTGGGTTCACAATGCAAATTGAAAATGCTCACTTTTTTTTGGACTAAAAAAGATTGATTAACACTATATTTATGTTACCATCTTCCTCATTTGGGACAAATCTGTCTGTATTCATCATATCTATCAATTTTGAATGCAGTGACAAGACTCCCATCTATTCAACTTACAGCAAACGTTTCTTGTAACATTTTCATTATGATTGTGAAAAGTTATCAAAACCATTTTAAATCAAAACTCCTAATATTGGTGTGAGTAGTCCAAATTTCAAATCTCTTGCATCAACTCGAGAAATTTTATCAATTGAATTAATTTGTATTTATAAAACTATCAAACTTATGATACAATATTAATAATCAAAGATGAAATACATAGAATAGAAAGACAAGCAAGAAGCAAACAGTACTGAGCTTTGCATATTAAAATGTGACATGAAAGTAAACTTTCAAATATGAGAACAACCATTCACAATTTTTTTTTAACACTGGTGCCAAGATAAAAAAAACTTGGGACTACTTGATACATAGACACAATGACATTTGTTTGAAAAGTCAACTCTTAAGAAGGAGAGAATAAAGCTCCCACAAATTTATGAAAAGAGGTTTTGCTGCAATCAAAAATTAACTCTGATGAGGAGAGGTGCACTCAAAATCCAACTACTTATAATATAATAGTTAGTGCAATCCTTCACAAATTAATCACATTTGTTGTTTAACTTCAAATTAAAAAGACATTTAAATTCACAGCAGGCCCATAAATGTTCACCCATTTAACTAGGAATGGTGATATTCATTTATTTATGTATATTAATAAGTGCTACAATTTGATAAAGATGGAAGATGATGATCAACACTTGTAAGCACAGAAACATTGCTTAGGAACACCCGGTGCAGTGTACAAATCACAAAGTCCCATTCCACTGTAATGATTTTTACAGTCTTCCCAGCAACGTTTGTCACCTTTGCAGTTCCAAACCTTATGGCAGTCTTTTGCTTCTGCTACGGGCACCAACTTCTCATCTGTAAAATTAAAATTCACCATTAAAGCAATCACAAAGGTAGCTTAAACTATAACTGCCCTTATTCTCCTTTTTAATTTTTTTTTTCTTTTTGGTTACCCATGCTTAACTCCATATACTCTTTTTTAGATATTGTAAAAATTAAAACCCAACATCGTTTTTTAGTTAAACCACGGTGTAAAGTTGAAGTTTGTATTAGAGAATGACTCAAATGGTATATTCACGCATCAACAGTGCAGAAAACTGGTTAGCCACCAAGAATCTTAGGCTTAATGAAAGCAAAACTTCAAAGAAAAGAAGAAATGATGGAAGATGAGAGGTGAAGAAGAAGAAGAGTAAGAATTAAGTACCACCAATGAAGACAAGGAGAACAAGCAGGAAGCTGATGGTAGAAAGTTTAGCCATCTTTTAGATGATAGAACTGAGTGCTCTGTGAATTTATAGCGAATAAAATAACTCTTGATTCCTTGTTCTCCCAGTACAAAAGTAAGAGAATGTGTATGTCATGGTATGATGAAGACACTAACACATTCTCTTTCATAATGGCCATAATCAACTTAATATTATTTCTTTAACTGAGAATGTGACATTACAATATTCTTGGTTGAAGACTTGGAGTCAATAATGTTAGGAAAATAAGTGCTAACACTAGAGTTGTCTGGTGAAGTGTGCCAGATTAGGAGATCTTTAATCTTTTATAAAAGAGAAATTGGAGTCAATAATGTTAGGAAAATAAGTGCTAACACTAGAGTTGTCTGGTGAAGTGTGCCAGATTAGGAGATCTTTAATCTTTTATAAAAGAGAAATTGCAGATACCCTATCCAATTGAGAGACAGAGGAACTGGATACTGATTCCAATTCCATCTTTGCGAGGATATGTACCAGCAAAGAGAAAAAAACAGATAAGAATTTCACATTTATATGGGTCTGCAACTTTCTTTTTGGTGGCTTACAGCTTAAGGATATGCTTTTCCTTTAGGTAATAATCACATACAAAATAGAGTCTATGTCAAGTCATTTAAAGGAAGAGGGGAAAAAACAGAAAAAAAAAAGCTTCTTTTATGTTTATCTCAAGAGTTTGGACACATCTACTATTGAAACGGGAGAGAAGCAAGTAAGCACCCTGCCAATACAATTCTAACAGGAACACCAAGCACAAGTGCTAACCAATTATTCATCTAATTTTGAAGAGGGAATGAAAAAGAAACAGAAAAATGCATCAACGGTAATTCCGAATTGGAATTATGTCAACTATAATAAACTTATTTCATCAAATTCTCATCACCAAATTAATGTATAAATTCAAGTAGCAATTGGGTTGAACAACCAATCTGCAGTCTATCTCCACTCTCCTTAACAAAAATTAGCATTACTTGTGCTTGCAAAGTCATCCCACAAAGCAAAACCAATGAAAACACCCCAGTGAGATCTCATTTTGAGACTGCATATTGCTTTAACTATCCCAAGGATCTCTTTCACATCCAAGACTGTTGTGGTGTTCTTTTCTATTTTATCTTCTTAAATCTCAATCTTTTCCGCAGCACCTACATAACAATACACAGGAATCATAAGGTAAAGAAAGAACTAATATAACCCTACATAGCCAAGCACGCTGGACCTGGATAAACCATTAGATTTGCAACTTTTCACGTAGAAAATATAAAGGATTGAAAGAATTAAGCAATTTGTATCTCAGATGATGATAATCCAGCTAAATCTTTATATTCTATTTGTATAAAAAAGTTGCAAATAAACTTAAGTAAAGGGATCATCCATATTAATGGAATATTGATAATGGTCTATGGCATGGCAGCAATAGCATAAAAAGTTTGTGCATCTCAAGAGGCAATAATTAAGTAGATGCTGTAATCCTTAGTGCTGCACAAAATATTGAAGTGGTAAGAATACCGTTTGTATCTCTTCTTGGAACCACAAGGACAGAGGGCATTTCTACTTATCTGCCCACTCTTAGCCAAACTGGACCTGGCAAGATCCAGTGGCGTTGAACCCATCAGCTTTTGAATCTACAAACAACAGAAATCACAGTTAAGAATACATTTTTATATTCTACTCTCAAAGCAAATCTCATTTCAAACAATGGGAGAACACCCAAAGATACATAAACATGCTCAAACAAAATATAGCTTTTGAAAGCAGCGAAAAGTTTAACAGAGTTAAAATGTTTCAAGAACTAGTTCGTTGATATCAAAGGAACTGAGATTAGACAGTCAAAATAAACCACAATGAATTGCAAGCTATATCACCTCAGCCATGCTCTTCGGTATTGGTTTTCCTTCCTCCTTTAACTTCTCTATTTTCTTTTGTGCTTCTTTAGCCCACGTAAACTTAGCAAGCGTACCCTCAACTTCAGCTATTGTACAATTGCAATGTTTTGCCACTTCTTGTTTTTGACTGCTTTGGAGATTCTACAAATCAGGAAACCTAAAACCATAATCAGGACTCCTACCCAGATGCAATAAATGAACTTGTGCATGTGACATTACAAAGGTATAAGGCAATAACTACCATGTACCCTAGAATTTAATACCAGAATGTTGAATTTCTAACATGGACATGACCAAATTGTAATATAGATTTATTAAACTTGCAACCTTGAACCATCAAAAGTTTAAACCATATAAATAAATATGTATGCAAGTATACCGAGGGACAAAGAGGCAACCTCTCCATTAGGATCAAAAGCGCCAAGATAGCGAAGGACCGCCTCTTGTTTCTGAAAAGCATCTGAAAACGTGGCTTCACTGCTTCTACCAACTACGTATTGCTTAAATGCCCCCAACTTTCTTGCCCTCTGTAACTCATCAGCAAATCCTGTAACAATCAACAGAAAGTTACTACAACATTATCAAACAGGTGTGTGTACTTACTCTTAAACCTCTTCATCAGAAAGCGCTTCGTAGTTCCTTTCTCATTCAAAAAACAATCTCAGCATAAATACCATTCATGTGCTTCATCAAAAATTATTCCTAATGCTTTTTCTATACTCGTCTATTTCATCCAAACTTTGTAATAGTTTTTTTTTAAAAAAAAGAATAACTGTTTTTGCTATTTGGAAGCACTTTCAGCGATTTCAAAGCAGTCAGAAAACCGTCCTCGTCAAAAAGTAAACGTTTCCCCTTAAGATTGCAAACAGAGAGAGAAGGGTGGTGGGGGAAGCTGAGCTTGAGTGACGGACGGGTGATTTGAGACTTACGAAGCAAAGTGAATGATTCGGAGGTGGCAGTGGGTTCTTCCAAGGACGATTTTTTGCCTGTGAAGACCCCTTTGATGGTGTCCATCCATGAGCTTCGGAGTGCTGTCGTAGTGAAGATGGAGCGGTGCTGCTGTGTTAATTGTAGGTGACGGTCATGGCAGTAGTAAATGCTGGTCAAAATTCGTGAAGAACGCATCTTGAGGTTTTGGCTATGGGAAAATCCAAGTTGATCTCGAGGTCACAGCTCTCAATCTGCTGGGGCTTATGAGGGGTTTCAATTTCAAACTCTCAATTTAGACGATAGTCAACATTTTAAAAGCCTTTAATCCGTAACCCTATAAGCACCTGCCTGAAGGTTTCCTTTACTATACTCTCCGTTTTAAGTCGTGGGTTCAAGTCCTGCCCAGAAATATTTACGGTAAATGTTTAGAAATAATTATTTTTTTTAAAACAAGATTTTAATTTAACCACAAAATAAATTTATGAATTATATATTTAATTTTCATATCATTTTATTTTTAAAATTTTTTTATCTCTCACCTATAAATTAATTAAAATTTTGATCTAAATTATATTTTAAAATTAGTTAAAATAAATAATTTGAAGATAATAAATTAAAATTTCATAAATTTGATTGGAAAGAATTAAAAATTATAAAAAAATGTCAAAAAAAAAAATGTTAAAGTCAATAAAACCTTGCATCCAACTAGCAACTAACTCAAATCACACCTCGCACACGAGGTGTTGTGCAAATTAGGGCCTCGTGCCACACCTCACGTGTGGGACGTGGTGCAAGGTTCCAATTCGCCCCACACCCAGCGCACGAGGCGTAGCATAAGGCTTCAACTTGCACAACACTCTACGCCTTACGTGTAGGAAATTGTGCAAGTTAGAATCTCGTGACACCTCGTGCACAGGGCATGGCGTAAGGCCCCAACTCCCATCACACCATTCACGTAAGACGTGGTGTGGGGCTCATCATGTGCCTCGTGCGAGGTACGAAATTTTTTAACTCTATCTACTATTTTTATCCCTTGATTTTATTATTTACATACTTTTTTTTATAAATTAATAGACTAAATTACTTGTTTTTAATTTATAAAGTATTTTTTTAAATTTATTTAGATAATAACAAAAAAAATTATTAATTTTATTGCTTAAATTATATATATCTTTTTAAGTTATATTATTTATAAGGAATTTCGTTTATTTATTATCTTCTTGATTAATAAAATTTTACAAAATAATTTTTAATAAAATTTATAAAATTTTAAAAATGACTATTTTTGTACATTTTCCTTCCCAATATTTATCTCTATTTTTGATTAATTAAAATTTTTTTTTTAAACTTTTTTCTTCTACTTTTGAATTTCTTTTTCACTATTTTTTTAAAATTTTATTTCTTATGAGTAGAATAATATGAGTGTCCAAAAATATTTACATATTTTTTTTAAACAATATAAAAGTATAATTATTGGGACATGCTTAAAAAAATAGTTTATAAAAAAGAATAAGAAGAGAGCTCAAATTGTGTGTATTGTGAGTTTTGAAGCAGTGGCTAGGGTTTGTCAGTTTTTTCAACAAGGTTATTTACTTCTTAATTTAAATTCAAGGTTTATGGATCTCCTTCTGAAACTCAAATTGTGGACTCGGTTACTCATTATCGTCTAATTGCATTGGCCAATTACTTGTTCAAGATCATCACCAAAATTCTCGCTGACAAATTAAGTCCTTTGATGCCTAAACTTATTTCTCATCATCAGGCTGTTTTTTTATCAAGGGTTAGAATATTCATAACTGTATTTCCCTTGTATCTGAAGGTATTAATGTGATTTGTAGAAAGAGCTATAGTGGTAATATTGGTTTTGACATTACCAAAGCTTTTGACACTCTTAGTTGCATATTTCTTTTGTAGGTTCTCCATAATTTTGGCTTTCACGAGGTTTTCATTTAGTGGATCTCCATGACTTTCTCCTCAACAAAGCTAACCATTTTAATTAATAGTTCTCCAAAAAGGTTTTTATCTTGTGGGAGTGGGGCCTGTCATGGTGAGTTGTTATCGGCTTTTTTTTTATATTGCTGAGGAAGCTCAGGACTTTAGAGCCTTTTTTTCAAATGGTAGTATTTCTCTTATATCGACTAAAGGCTGCTATGCTCCAATGCATATTCTTTATGTCAATTACATGTTTCTCTTTTGCAAAAGGGATCATCGCTCTTTTAACTAATCTAAGGAGTTTCTTGGGTGCTTATGCTAAAGCTTCAGGTGAAGTGGTGAATTGAGAGAAAAGTCTTATTCTTTTAACGAAGTCGGCTTATCCTCGAAGGAAGTTTATTTCCTCTTTTTTAGGGTTTTCAGAAAGGATGTTTCCTTTCATCACCTTGGAGTTCCAATCTTTAAGGGCTACCCTAAGTGACAACTTCTTCAAGCATTAACTGATAAGGCAATTCCTAAGGGCTACCCTAAGCATTCGCACTCGCCTTGATGGATGGTTTGTCTTTAACTATTCGAGTTGAGCTCGTTAAGGTAGTTTTTCAAAGTATCTTGATGTATAGCTTTAAGGTGTATTTATACCCACAATCTCTTATCAAGCAACTCCAAGGGTGGGATCAGAAATTTTATTCTTGTTGATGACTCTCAAAATCTACAAAATTGGCCTTATTTTCTTTGGACTAAATTTGTATACCCAAGTCAAAAGGAGGCCTTGGCCTTCGTTAGTTGGATATTTTAAATAGAGATTTTCTTCTAAAATCTCATTATTAGTTTCGTGAATGGGGTAAGTCTTATAGGAATTCTTTGCTATGGTCAGGTTTTTAATTCTCACTTTTCACTAAGTGAATTATTGGAGATGGTAATTGAGTTCATTTTTCGCATGATAATCGGTTGGTCTGCCATATTATTCTTAGATAAGCAATTTCAGGTTTGCATCTTTATTGTATGGTGTGGGATGTTATTTTAAACGGCTCATGGAATGTCACTTTTTTCAGTTCGATCCCGTCTTTGCGTAGGCGAATCGAGAGTATTATTTTGCCGAGGGTTGCTTATCACTTGTTTGGCGATCTTCTAGAGATGGAATTCTAACTCCTAAAGATAGTTAAAATTGGTTAGGACTTTGCACTCTCCTAAAGATTGGTGTAGTCAAGACTACAAGAGTTTCATTCCTCCTAAGCTTAGTACGTACTTTTATTTGGCAGTTGCTTCAGAACAAACTTCCCACAGATTATAACTTGTGATGTTGCGGAGTTTGTCTAGTGTCCGCTTGTTCGTTGTGTGATCATTTATTAGTCTTGAAAATACAAATCATCTATTTATGAGCTGCTGCTATTTTGCAAATCGGTGTTGAAATTACTTTCTTCTAGATTTTGGCACTCACATCACCTTGAATGGCTCGGTTCGTAAGTTGTGGAATTTCATCGTTAACAAACCTTTCAGCCCCCAACTATATAACTTGTGGCTTATGGTTTGCTATTATTTATTCTATTCAATTTGGAAGAGTAGAAATAAGCTAAGTTTTGAGGACACTCCTTCATCTTTTTCGTTGGGTTAGTATTGACTGTGAGGTCATTTTCGGTTCTTCGTCAAGTTCTGCCCCCGATTTGTGATGATCGTAAAATTATGGTGGCCGTAGGTTTGTCTTTGACTTCGAGGACACTCCTCCATAGTTAATACTGATGGACTCTCTAAGGGCAATCTTACTATTGCTGCGTGAGGGGCAGTTTTTTTAGATGAGATAGGGTGGTTTTTTTGGTGGCTTTAGTTGTCTATTGGGCATTCGTATTGCTTATTTTGTTGAAATAATGGCGGTGGTTTTGACAATTGAGCATGTTTTTTTCAAAAGGTGAACATAACTTAATTTTTGAATGTGACTCCATATTGGTGGTTCATTTATTTTTAATGTTTCTCTCCATCATCCTTGGGAAATTCAGTCTCTTTGGTTTAATTGCTGGCATTACAGCTATCATATACGTTTTTCTTTTTATCATGCTTTCAGAGAGGTCAATGTAGTAGTTGATTCTCTTGTTAATATAGGGCTTCTTTATCATGACTTGACTTGGTGGTTTGAGTCCCCTTCAAAGATTTTGATAAGCTATTTAGAGACGCAAATGGGTTTCCTAAATATCGTTTTGCTTGATTGTTTTGGCCTTTTGTTTTAATTTCCCTTTTGCTCTCGTCTTTCCCAAGTTTTGTATTACCGTTCTACATATTTCGAGAGTAAAGCTCATTACATCTCCTCTGATTAGGTGTTATTCTTGTGTTTTCTTTAATTTTATTGTTTTCGCTCATCTTGTCGAGATTAAAGCAAAAAAAAAATTATGTCTATGTAAATGTTAAAATTTTAAGGAAAGTTTTGTCGATTGTTTTTTTTTAAAAAATTATAACATTTATTAAGAGGTGCATGCATGTGCTTAAGTTCAAGTATTTTATAATGAATGTTAAGTAATTTTATTATGAAAATAAATATACATTGTGATTTTACTATGTGTTTATTTTATTTTTATATTTACTCGTTTAATTTCTTATATTGTATTTGATACTTTAAATTTTATTAGTTATTGCTTAGTACTTATTATTATTGGATTACATTACATAAAATTAGAAACCAATATAAAACAATTCCAAACTAAATTGTTAAAAATGAAATTAGAACTAGAAGCCAATAAATAATACAAATAAAATAATCCAGTAAAAGCCTTAAAAAATAAAAATTATCTAAAACATAAAGACAACAAAAGAAAGGACCAATACCAACCAAAAAAAAATTTAATCTAGCTCAAAACTCAAAAAGATTTTTTTTTAAAAAAAAGGGCCGAAACATTAAAAAAAAAAAGGTACAATACAAAAGCTATCATCTACTACTGTCCCCATCTAATTTATTAACAATACATAAAATAATCTAGTGAGGAAGGTCATCATTTTTTTATAGAGTGAGTAATTGCTCATGTTCTTAATTTTGTAATAATTTGTAAATAAAATTTAAATTATAAATTAATCAAATAATACCAAATGACAGTTTTACTTACTATTAAATAAAAATGTCATCCATTAAATTATTTCACTCTAATAAGTTATCATGCAGACGTAAATTAGTGGCACAAAAAATTTCCACTGATAAAAGGAATTCTATAATATTAGATTATGATAAATTCTCACCATACAATTTTCATGTTAAGAAACTTAATCTAGGAGTTTTTTTTTTTTTTTTTTGGAACGGGGAACCCTTGTGGTAAACCCCAGGGAGACTAGCCCAGCAACCCACCGCCAAGGCCTCCCACTTTAATACGGGCTCATCTAAGGCTCCACAATAATCCACCAAGTCCATGAAGGAGAAAGGACTCGAACCTAGGTTCTACACAAGGGTCCTTGCTTGACTTCCCACTGCTTTGCCAGTTGAACTGCCCGTGGTAGGTAACTTAATCTAGGAGTTAAATCAACTTTACAAGCAAGGTTGATCAAAACTAGAAACAAACCTTCTACTATATTAGACATTTATTGTGTCACTAGCTCACTGCACCTGTAACGTCTTTGTAAATATAAAATTTTCGTGTATGATTATAAAGTATCAAAGTTAAAACCAAAAGTTTCGAATAAACCAAAAAAAAAAAAAAAACCCCAAAATATGAAAGTATTTTTGTAGCATTTCAACCTCATGCATGTCCCGTCTTCATTGCCTTCTTGGCGATAAACAAGGGTTGCTAAACACCCAAAAAGAAATGATACTATTGGAATATTTGCAATAAGAGTGGGTAAAAAAAATTGGGAACCAAAAAATTGAACTGAACTGGTCGATTCAATTCAATTCGGTCCGAATTTTTTTTTTAAAAAAATCGATTTAATTTTTTTTGGAAAAAAAATCGATTTGATTTTTTTTGGGAAAAAAATCGATCGGTCTAGTTTGTTTTTTTAACCCAAAAAAATAAAAAAAATCGGACCAAAAATAAAAAAACTCATAATTTAAAATTAAAAAAATCAAAAAAATCGAACCGAACTGGATTGAAAAAAGTGAACCGAAAAAATTCGATTCGGTCCGGTTCGATTTTTCTCATTAAAAAAATTGATTTCGATTTTATTTTTTCAAAAAATTGAACCGGACCGTGCCCACCCCTAATTTGCAACCACAACATTGTGATTTACATTCGAATTCTTGGTCTCAAATTGACAAGGGGTGTCACAATCAGATCAATGTAATGTGACACAACAGTGATTGAAAACATTATAATTAAGTCTTGATATTGTTACAAAAAGTTAACAACAACTCAAATCACTAACTTCAGCCTATGTGATAAGAAGCCTAAAAAGAAAAGAAGATATTGATTCAATTTTGGAGATTATTAGAATCTTCTTTCAGTTGTATTTAAAAACTTAAATAACAACCATAAAATGAGTAGTAATTTTAACAGTACTTTTAGACTTTAATTTTATATGCATTTTAAGACTTTGATTCTAATAGCCAAATTTAGAATTTAATTTCTAGCAACACTTTTAGACCAATTGTTGTATTATTTTGAATTTTTTTTATTACAAAATTTTTTAGTAATCTTTGTATTTTGTAACTTGATCCCCAAATGGTCTCTATATAAATTATGGAATTGAAGATATTATAAGTCATTATTTTAGAATTCATAAGAAATAAATATAGAAAGTGTTTAGTTTTAGAAAAATTTATTTTGAATTGGTGCTTATGTATGTTGTTTCATTAAACACCTTAGAAGTAGATGCAACCATTTGGTTTGATAGAAAAATGAAGAAGCAAATGCATCATTGAATACTCTAGTAATTGCCACCTAAATAGAAAATAATTAAGGAGTTAGAGTTACCTTGAGAAGAAATAGTCTAAAATAAATGGGATGAGACGACTAAAGAAACCAAATGAAGATGACAATGAAACAAAATAAGAAGTTCAAGAGTAGCCATGAGACTCAGCTATTTGTCCCAAGTTGTTCAAAAACACTAAACCAATTGTTTCACCTGAGAAATACATAAGAAAATATAAAGTCCTCTCTTTGCAGCATCAACTTCACTTCAATTTCCTTTTTGGCACCCACCTCACGAGTCTCTCTTACATTCTCATCCTCATTCACTCCAATTTCCATTTCTCAATGCTGAGATTCTCCTCTATCATTGAATTATGTGACTTGTGCTATTTATTTAACCACTATTTCCTGCCAAAACATATTTTATTTTCTATACTAATGGGGCTAATAAGCATGCAGCAAATCTCAATCATATTGCGACCAGGCGACAGCCTTTTTGGAACCGAGCCAAAACTACCAATAATGGCGTAGATTCTTGTAAATATTGCTACCACCAAAACGAAAATGATCCCACCTCTCATTCTTCTGAACTTTGAAATATTAATGTCTCTAACTAGTGGCACTACAATTGGCACTACAATAATACAAGCTAGTAAAGTATTGAAAAAATGGTGATTTAACAATTTTGATTGGACAAGAATTGAGATAAATATCAAAGTGGAGAGTCATAAGAAGTCTAGAACGTGTGGGACACGTATGGAGAAGTCTAGGACTTGTGGGACACGTATGGAGAAAAGTGAAACGGGACTTGAAGACGTGAAGGAAACGAAAAAATCGCGGGGTAGCTTCCAGCGCCACGGCGCCTAGGGTTAAGCGCCGCAACACTGGGTCTCCAGCGCCACGGCGATGGGCGCGAGAAGGGCCAGCGCCGTAGCGCCCAGAGACGAGCATCGCAGCGTCCAGAGACGAGCGCCGCGGCGCCTAGACGCGTCAGGATGTCCATTTTGGTTCGGGATTTTGAGTTTTGGAAAGTTTTGGACTTCTAAAACAAGTGGACTTTTACTCTAACAAGGAATAGGGTTAATAGGCATGAAATACACCCTATATAAATACTTGTAAACCCTTGTTTAAGATTAAGCATCTAAGGTTTCAAGATGTAACCATAAGAGAGAATAGAGGAGCTAAGTAGGCACTAAGTGCGTGGTGCACTAGGTTGTAACCTTTGGGGGTGTTTTCTTCTTTAGGTTCTTTGAGTGAATAAAAGAGAAACACCGTAGATTCTTTTTGGCTTAAATACTCGGGCTATTCTTGTGTTCCTTATAAAAATCTCTTATGAGGAGATACTAAGAGGTCTTAGTGAGTCATAATGATCAAGGGTAGATGCTTAGAGGTCTCTATGAGAGATACTAAGGGGTCTTGTGGGATCATTGATGATATAAGAAGATACTTTGTGATCTATTTCAATAGTAAGAAGCTGGATCATAGATCCTCCGTAGACGTAGGCAATTTGGGCCGAACCACGTATATCTTATGTTTTGTGATTGATTTGTTTTTTTTTATCTTTATTGGTGTATTAATCTTATATGTTCTTACTTATGGTGTGAGTTATGGTTTTTCACTGCACATAGAATAAAAGGGATATCAAAGTTGTGGCTTAGTTAATGCCATTGGAGTGTCCAGTTGAAGTGCATGACTCGATATCCGCAACATAAAAAAAGACGCAATTAAATAAAAAATATGCTTTAGCTCTTTTAATGGGTGAAGAGTATATAACATAAACTATAAATGTATAAATTTTTTCACTTAATCCTAAATAACTTGTTGCGATTCCCACGTAAACTTGTCCAATAGGAAATGCTAATAGTAACAACGTAACAAATTGTGTTGATCCAACAAATATTATTTTCTGCAATAACTGTTAAGGATAAAAGTATGACCATAGGACAAAGAGGATATATAGTTTGTTATGAAGAGGTATTGCAAGCCATAACCAATCAAACTAAGAGTAGCATCAACTACAAGGACTAGCCAAAGGGGTAAATAAACAGCTGCAATGCTAGAAATCAACCTAATAGCTTTTCGGCATCGAAAGCAAAGGCAAGATTGTTAAGTTGCAACTGCAAAATTGAGAGCAGTTACTTTAGTTGAGTAGAGTAAATAGGGAAATTGGAGTTCGTACCATTTATGGATTTAAGCCATATTGCCCTCACCAAGCTAAGCCATTGAAGCATGCTTGAAGGCATGGTAAAAGGTTTTTTGAAAAGCAACTAGTTTATGTAGTTTCAGTCAATCAAAAGGAATGGAATTGTGCGAAAAGCAAGAGTCATGGAGTCATATATATTGGCCTTGAGGATGGCACAACATATGTTCTTACCAAGATAACCAATATTTAATAATATTGGTGACAATTAAGATAATTTGTAAAGCATAAATTAAATATTAGTAATAATTAAGATAATTTGTAAAGTATTATTCATACGCACACATCAATTAAATTATTTTTAACTTTTTCTTAAAAAACATACCTGGGTCATACCATCAAAGAGTGTCCAACTTCGCATGATTTCTTCATCTATGACATGAATGATTTCTTTCTTATTCTTTAAATTTATTTGACTTAAATAGAAAACATATTAATTAAGAGGGAATATAAATTACTTCATGGCATAATTATAAAGACTACTTTTAGGCATGACAAGTAGTTGTGCTATGTTGGCATGGTCTACGAAAAATTAACTCGAGTGATTATCGTGCTTAGGCCAACACAATATTTTAGTATGTAGCTTAGCGTGATCCATCGGCACGGCCACTTTGTTGTGTTATGTTAGGCACAGTAGACCCAATGCGTTATGCTCATGGATTATGACATAATTATTTTTTTTTAATTTTTTTAAAAATTATTTTTAATTATAAAAATATATATTGTTGTTTATACACGACAGTCCACCTGAAGCAATTTTTCTTGTGGGTCGTTAACTTTAAGGACATTCTTTGATGGTTTGGCCCATGTATATTTTTTAAGAAAAAATTCAAAAAAAATTAAATAGATGTGTGCATATGAATTGTGTTTTATAAATTATATTAATTGTTACCAATATTATTAATTGTTGGTTATCTTCATGAGAACATATGTTGTGCCATTATCAATGCATAATATATATGACTCCAAAACTCTTGCTTTCTACACAATTCAATTCCTTTTGATTGATTGAAACTACTGGTACTAGTTGCTTTTCAAAAAAATCTTTTACCATGCCTTCAAGAATGCTTCAATACCTTTGCTTAGTGAGGGCAATATGGATTCAATCCATAAACGGTACAGACTCAAATTTCCTTAATTACTCCTTTCAACTGAAGCAACTGCTCTCAATTTTGCAGTTGCAACTTAACAATCTTGCCTTTGCTTCCGATGCCGGAAAGCTATCAGGTTGCCTTTCTGGCATTGTAACTATTTATTTGCCTTGAAGCTAGTCCTTGTAATTGGTGCTACTTTTGGTTTTGATTGATTATGGCTTGCAATACCTCTTCATAACAAATCATATTTGTTCTATGGTGCATATCCATCTCCTATTTTAATATAAATTTTATAATAATAAAAAATATTATTTTATTCATACAATTTTAATTTAATATTAAAAGTTTATAAGGGTACAATTATAAAAGTTTTAGTTTTCAATTATTTTTTAATTAAAAAAATAACTTAATACTTATATTCATATATTAAGCTGAAAAATTCAATCATTGATTCAACATTTAGCTATATTCAATTTTATTCAACATTGTTAAAAAAAATAAATGGTGCGTACAACTTCAATGTTTCACTTAACTATGCATATGGGCCTTAAAAATTGAAATACTCACTCAACTTCTACTTTATTTATTTATTATTATTATTATGGAATCAAGAGAATGATATGAAAGGTGAAATTACGACGCATATGCCATGCAAAAAATCCCTTTCACCATCAAAGGCTCAACTTCTTTTTCTTTATCATAGAAGAGAATGCTTTTAACTGAAAGTGGAAAAGATTTAAATTTACACCAGGCTTAATTATAAATGTTCACCATTAAACTAAGAATGATGATATCTATTTGTTTTTTGAGATTAATAAGTTTGCATGTGGGTAAAGATATTGTGGGATGATCATCTTCAACACTCTGTAAGCACAGAAGTATTGCTTCAGGAACACCTGCTGCAGTGTACAAATCTCAAAGTCCATCCCAGTTTAACAATTTTTTGCAGTCTTTCCACCAACGTTTGTCACCTAATTTGCAGTTCCAAGGCTTGTAGCAGTCTTTTGCTTCTGCCATGAGCACCAATTTCTCACCTGTAGAATTGAAAATCACCATTAAAGAAAGCTTGAAAAAAAATGGTTTAACTAACCATAACTTCTCTTATTCTCCTTTCCAATTTTTTCTCCCTTTTCGGTTGCCGGTGTTAGCATTATGAACATATACCACGACATGTTCATGTATCAAAAAGTTGGCCACCAAGGATCTAAGGCTTGTTATTGATGGGAAAAATCACAAAATATTGTACAATGAAAATACTTTTTAGGAAAAATGTTATTTTAATTTTTAATTTTAAATATATATACTAATTTATTTCTCACTTTTTTAATATATATCATATTAAACTTTATAGGAGCGAAAATGATAATTATTTAAGGAAGAAAATAATAATAAAAAATTATCAAAAACTTCCCTAAAAAACTAACATAATATATATTAAAAAAGTGATTACTAAATTGGTATATATCCATAAAATTAATAATCAAAATAATATTTTTACCCTTTTTTATGTTATTACAATAGAATGACCATCACAAGTTAATTGAAAGTAAAAATATTCTAAAACAAACCACAATTAAACCATAATTCAAACACATTAATTTTTATGTGGAAAACAAAAAAACAAAAAAAGTAATCAATATCAATTTACTAAAGTTTCCCTCACAACATTAAAAAAAAAATCCCGAACTTTGTGTGGTTTTGAGGGCAATTTCCAGGGTTTTCAATTCTTGGGAAACGAAAGTCTAGAAAGACTATAAGTATTTAATAATTGACTCAAGAGCACCAAAGTCAGGATGGCCGAGTGGTCTAAGGCGCCAGACTCAAGTTCTGGTCCTCGAAAGAGGGCGTGGGTTCAAATCCCACTTCTGACAATTTAATTTTCCTTTCTCCATTTTTGATAAAATAAAAATAATTTTAAACATACATCACAATACGTAGACAATACATATAATATAAACTCAAAGGCAAATGTCTGAAATCATAAATTTTAACTTCATATGTATTATCGCTAGATTATACATATTATATATCATTCGACTCTGTTTCAATTTCGTATTTTGGTTGGTTATTCATTTATTATTATGTACGCTTTTAAACTTAATTTTCTATCTCCTTTTTTTGTAAAATTAAGATAAACTTAATCAGCAAACTAACCAGTCAATCCCAAACTGGTCTTTCACTATACATTATTGAGGAGATTTCCGAATGCAACTCCATGGTTATTCAAGTTCAAGAAATATATTCACGCATCTCCCCAAGTGCGGTGAACGTAATACATTCACCACTACAGTTTCATGTAGCCAGCACAATGAATTTCAATTAGGCTGCTAGCAATTTGAATTCGAAATTACCTCACTTAACACAACTGAGCTCTAACACCTTCGTATTCAGTACTGGAAACCAAAAAATTTCAACTGATGAGTGATCCTCTCTGAGATAAATTACAAAGAATGTTGGCGTGTTACCCATAAACTGATGATCCACCGAGATAAAAATCTGTGGACTCATCAAATCTTCCACATATATCTATGAACAGAGATCATCATCAACTGCCAGAAGTGTCATCTCAACAAAAACATAGACATTACCCTACAACTTCACCTCTTCCCTCTCAGTCACAAAGAACTAAACCCAAAAAGAATATGCTGGAGACACTCTAGGCTCTAGATCGCCTGAATTCAAACCAGATTTCATAGTGATTAAAGAGCAAACTATCATGCGTTTTCTTTGCAATATACTCAAGTCCCAAGCTTGAGAGTCTCTTTGTACACTCCTCTCCCCCCAATCGCGAGCAAAACTTTATGTTATGTGAAACAAAAATTCGTCCATCATAAGGTTTTAACTTATTTGCTAACCTCTCCAGTCCAACCCACACAAGTTTGTCAGGCATATGAAGAAAAACAGCGCTAGCATATATCAAATCATAAACAACTCTTGAGCCAAACTTAGTAAAATCCATATCCTCGCCTCTTACAATGATAGGGCGCTTGTGTAGAAGACCTTGGGCTGGCAGTTCATATCTGAAGGCAGCCATTAAAGAGAGCTCATCTCGCTCCAGACAATGAAAGTGTTCAGGATTGAGATAGCGAATAAAATGCAGGCCAACACGTAGTGTACCACATCCGATCTCAAGGACACGTGAGTTGGGTGTTATGTGGCTGGCCTCAGCAAGGAACTCAAACACATCTCGGCCACCAGCCCAAGGCTCCCCGTAGTTGCTGTGATGCTCCTCAACAAGAAGCTCGCCAGGGCATGGAAGGGCCGTATGGTTGTTTGCTTCTGGTTCTTCATAGTGTGATATGCCTTTGAATCTACAGACGTTACAGAAATTTGATCACAATCATGCCAAAACTACTCGTGAAACACACAAGAAACTGCAGCATTAATAACACTTTGGTCTCGTGTTCGAGAATATTAGAGAGAGAGAACAGCCCACGTATAACAAGATATTATCATATGGAAACATCACCCAGAGCTTTGATTGCAATCACACAAAATCTTTCACCCAATGTTTGGTTACTGCAACAATTTAGATATAGAAAGTAAGAGGAAAGAAAAGAAGAAAAAAAAACAAACAAACAAACAACAATCCATTTAAGTTCATTCCCTCAAATCGCAAAAAACACATAATCTAAGATTCAAAAGTTCCAGTTTTCTTTTATTAACATTAACAAAAACCTCCTAGCAGCGACACCAAGAATTGTGATCCAAAAACAGTTCTCAGAAACAAGAACATAAATGCCTAAAAAATGCACAGTAAAAACAGTTTTGTTGCTTCCCTTAGTCAAGCAAAATGCTTAGTAATTGACAAACACACTAACTGAGACAATCTAAAAATCAGTAAATAAACTTTAATACAACAGATTTAAATGGCCCCTATTTAACAAATATTAAGCTATAAACATTCAGCAAACACATAATAAACTGAAACTTAAACAGCGAGAGTTGAGTAATTGAGGGAGCGAGCGAGCTTACTGAATGAGATCTTGCAATTGCTGAGCTCTCGTACGCGGATTAATCCCTTTTCTCAACACATTCTCTTGCATATGAAGCCCGTTCTTGTAGATCTGATCCTTCAACCACTCTATGTCCTCTTTTGACGGCGATATTCTATCGTCGAACCTTCTAGAAGGAGAACCATCGTCGTCGAACCTTGCCACGTCAGCAGAAGGAGAAGACGACGAAACAACGCTGTTGCTGTTGGTGGTGGAAGAGAGAGGGCAAGTACACGTGGAGAGAGAGGAGAGGAGGAAGAACAAGAAGATCGCTGCGCCCGAGAGTGTGAGAACGAGAACCGGTACGGTGATTACTATGCCCTTTTGATGTGTCGGTGACGTTATCAGAGCCATTTGTTGTTGTTGTTGCTGTTTCGTAATTGTTTGTACAGTGATCTTTTTTGCGCGTCTTGGTGGTGCTGCGGTTGACAGTTGCCTTCCGCGTGGAAGGATTAAATTTGTATGTCTTGCGGGGCTTAAACGTCGTCGCTTCGAGGTTGTTTTGGGTTCCTAATTCCTCCGTCTCCTTCTCACGGGACGGATGTCGTTGACGTTGCGAATGTCGTTTTGATGGTCGAGGAGACGTGGCACGGGGAGATGAGATGTTCTGGGATTAGAGGATTGTTGTGGTGTAAGGGAGCTTACGGGATTTACCATGGGTCTCTGTGTTTTTATCTCTATAAGAACTGATAAACATTAACTTATCTCTATTTTTCTGACACGTCATAATGCATCTCATTCCATTAGTTAATGTCAATCCTAATTTCTCTTATCGCCAAACGACTCTAATTTCTCTTCAACTGATACTCTTTCACTATTTAGCTCTAAAAATGTACCTTTTTATTTATTTATTTATTTATTTATTTTACTTCAAACTCCATACACACATCTCAGTTCTAAGATAAGATACAATAACTTGTGTGTTTTTACTTTGAAAAAAATAAGTAAATAAAGGGTAGCATTGTAGTAGTAGAAGCGGACGATTTTGAAGATTATGATGATGGTGAATTATTTGAAGATGGTTATGAAGAGATGAAGAGGTGAATGGAGAAGTGAGTAAAAAATTATGATCATATGCATTACGTCATTAATATAAAATTCCCATGTAAAATATTTACTTCAGAGATTCCGGATGATTGAGTTATTTGACACTTGGAGGTTCATGATTTTAAAAAAAAGTATATTATTATATTTGACAGCATTTAGTGAATGCAATATGAATCATGTTAAACAATCTGGATGATGGGGCTTTCCTTGTTATTCAAAACTGCAGGTATTGATGGTTCATAACCAGATTTATTTGCTTGTTTGTTTATCTATCTCCTGTGAACAGGGTCTGATAGTCCCTAGAGAGCTTGTATCTAAAACATTCCAAACTTCAGTGACATTTCAATCAATGGACATGTTTTCTGCCTCATGTCTAATGGAGTCAAACAATGCTGTGGATAGATAACGCTCTCCTGCGCTGGGGAAAACCACCTGCACAGGAAGCCGGAGAAATGGCATGGTTAATGTAGTCAAAGTACAGATGAAGATTGTATAAGAGTTTAAATTTAGCAAATTAATATTGAAGGTAGTGAAGACAATACGACTCATAAGTGTGTAGTTGAAGAAATTCAAACTTACTACAATGAGTTTCCCAGCATTTTCAGGCCTCTTTGCTAACCGTATAGCTGCTGCAGCTGCAGCACCAGAAGATATTCCTACCTGCAGAAGAATTGTTCTACAGTTAACACCAAATGGCGAAAAGGCATGGAGTAGGTATCAGAAGATTAAGTAAAAGAAATTAAACCAATCTTCTAAAGTTGTGAACATACCAGCAATCCTTCTTTCAAGGCAAGCAGCTTAGCAGTTTCAATAGATTCCTCACTTGATACCTGGAAAGAATTTATGGTGGTAGCATTGTCAATGAAACAGAATCTAACTGTGGGTTTTATTTTTTCCACTTGAAACCCAGATTTGTTTATTCATCACGATAGGAGTAAAAACTCGAAAGACCTTTATAACAGTGTAAACCCATTATAAGTAATTTTCACCAAAATACAAAAACAAATAACAGAATAATATTTGTGAATAAGTTCATATGCCAATTCAAAGTAAATAAATGTACAACTCAGTTTTAAGACTTACTGTAAGAACTTCATCAAGCACGTCACGATCTAAAATGGGAGGGATGAAACCAGCACCAATACCCTGGATCAGATGCTTGCCTATAACATGTTGCAGTATGCAATTTATCCAATTAGGAAACAGTACCCATCTCAGAGGTTTAGAAGAAAATCAATTTAGCAACTTAAAAGATAATATGGTCTATCTTAGTCAATAAAACATGACTTAATCAAATATAAATTAGGTGAAAGTGAAACAAGATCTGGAGGAAACTTATATTCACAAAGAAAATATTGTCTAAGGCAAAAACCTGCTATCTTGTCAAATATGATAGGACCGCTAATGTTTAGTTGAAATACTGATAATGTGAGATCATAGAAATGCAAACACTCGGCTTTGAGACACAATCTTTCAAAGGTGAAAATATGGAACTGCTCATACTAGTTCAAGGTGCAGAATCATCATAAACTAACATGAAAGAACAAATGGAAGTGTAACACCTTGTATTTTTGCGCGTATAGAACACATGTCAAAGAGAATGCTATTAATTCTATTATGAAACTAAAGTATTGTACTTCTCATTTTTCATAGAAATTTGTCGAATATTTATTCATCAAACCAAAATTCATCAAAATCTCTAAACAAAGATAAATCTCTAAAATAAAATCTTAATTTTTAAATCGTACTTACAACTCAAAGAAGATAATATTTACAACTATTATATACTTAATTTTCTTATATTAGGCAAAAGATAGCGTTCTCTGAGCATCCAATTTTAAGGTAACTCACCCAATTAAAACTTAATTTGCAAAAACGTTAATGACAAATAGTGAATCGTCAATAAATAAAACTATTTATAATATATGAGGGTTCTTGTTTGAAAGGTTGCAAGCATTTTTAAAATATTATCAATAATATCAATAAAATATTTTGATTTCAAATTATCGAAGCAAAATTCTTTAATATCATAAGTCATTTCAAAAAACGATTCAATAATAACAATTCTTGTAAACTTTTATATAAAAATGTGGCTCATATTATATAGTACCACCTATACTCTCGATGATCCGGTTAATATCAGAATCTTATCATGTCACCTATACTCCTGGTGATCTGACCAATTTCAGAATCTTATAATATCACATGTACTCTCAGTGACCCGACTAATAATCATTTATAGTGTACACTTTTAGAAATAATACTAGCTAGTCCAATCAAATATCAGGTCAATCATTCAATATCATATGACTATAGACAATGAGCTAAAACGTTTACTTTAAATTTTAGATTCAATAATCAATTTATTTCAAATATCATAACTTCAATTTTTTTATAATAATATAGCTTACAACAATTTTGTAAACAGTATCCAATTAACTCAAAATCGAACCCGTAATTTTGAGTTACTGTATAGAGATATAAAATTTTGCAATCTTATTTAAAAAAAAGTTTAAAACTATAAACAAATCATTTATTTAAAAACTTCGAAAAATATATAAACTTAAAAGATAAAACTCATACTTTTAACCAAAATCACTTAATTGAAAAACTATAAATAAATTTTAGAAATAACAATAAATCATAAGTTTCTTGAAGCATTTTTTATATTTCAAATATTATAATAATAATATTTTTCATTTGAAAACAAAAGGAATACATTATGAATGAAGTTACTTGCCTCGACAAAAGCTAAATACCTCAAAAATTATCTCTACTTGTCCATATACAACAAATATCTTACTCATCAAGATAATAATTAATTATCTTTCACAATCATTTTTAAAATAGATATATCTCTCAACCTATAATTAATTATCTTTCACAATCATTTTTAAAATAGATATATCTCTCAACCTATAACTCTCTCTCTATTTGTATTTCAGTATTAAACAGTAAATACTCTAAAATTCGTATCTCATATTCTGTATATTTGATTCATACATACTATACATATATCTATTGCACACACATAATGGTTCAACATATAATTTACTCAGAATATTTGGTTTAATAAAATTATTAAAAATGAATTTATATTTCTGCTTAATAGAATCTGTCAAACAATTTTCGTATATAAACATAGTTCATAATTTAGTTCATAAAATATTTTATAGTTATCTAAATATCACAAAATTAAAATTAGAATAACTAGACATATATAAATGCTAGTATATAAATTTTCAGAATTTTTGAAAATCCTTTGATGAGTGAAATTATTTTCGTAATTTAAGTTTATTGTTGAATTTTCTGTTTTCCAGCATTACAATTACTACTTTAAAAATTCATTAAAAAAATGAATTCTTAAAAATTTTCAGTGAAACAAAATTCTCAAGAATCTTTATTATGTTATATTTTAAATAGTTAAAATATTGGTACAAAAATATATGTATATCAATACAGTTTATTCAAATAATTATACATGTTGCTATTAATTCTCTATTTTTCTAAGATCCCACTTACTACTTATAATAGATATATATATATATATATATTCAAAAGTCAAAACTAAAGAGTTCTTAATAAAAACTAAGGTTTTAAATAATCATTATGAAGTATAATTTATTTAAAAGAATCACATTCATAAAACAATTATTCAAAATGCTAATTGAGTTATGACAATACACTCACTCATTATAAACTCAACACTTAATTTCTACTTCACATAATCTTTTTCTTATTTTTTATTCTACATAATTATAAAAAGTATAACTAAAGTAATTATAGTATAGGAACATACCTTAAATTAAGATATCAATCAACACTTTATTGTTCTATGGCTCAACACTGTCAACTCATATACACACTTTATTTTGATTCTTTTTAATCAATTTTTACACTTTTTATTCATAAATACCATCTATATATAATGTCTATTTGAGTGGTATATCATGATAAATCCACTCACTTATGATGGATATGTTAGGTTTATGCATAAGTCACTAAATTAGGCATTTATTTATTAAGTGCTTGTGTATGTCATATTCAACACAATTAAATATTTAAAGCATTTGTGTAAATTATTGATAAATGGATTATTAAGATAGGACCAAATTGAGTATTTGTTGACTAAATGTTTCTGTTAGATCACATTTAACATTAGGCATAATTTTATCTAAAGCATATGTATAAGTTATAAATGAATGAATCCTTAATATATGATCAAATTAGGTATTTTCACTGAGCAATTATTAGTGTCCGAAATTTATAAATTCAAATACTTACTTAAAAATTATGAAACCATTTCATATTTACTCAAAACATATATATTAGTTCACAGTAAATAATTCAAGACAAATTTCATTGAGAAAGTATTTTAGAATGAATTTATTTCAAATATTTCAGAATTTTTCTGTAAATTCTTAAAATGGAGTTACCTTACTTAAAAAATCATACCAATTTAAAAATAATTAATTAAATTATGAGATTTTAATAAGTCATATTAGACATCTATAAGTTTAATATTCCAGAAAATCATAATTTTATAAAATCATTTGGTAGATCAAAAGTATTTATTCATTTGTTCATACTACAAAAATAGCGAATTTTCAAAATTTTATGATCATTTTTTAAAAATTATTAAAAATCGAAATGATAAACTTTATAAACAATTCACAGTTTTTCATGACTATAAACATGTCTAAATTAATATTATCAAATATCAAAATTAAAATCAAACTATAACATTTTATAAAAGTTTTTAGACTAAAATGCGGCCATGAGGAAATCCAACAATTCTTTAATGATTCATTTAGTAATTCATATATATTTGTATAAATTATACACAATAATTCCATTAGTTTAACATATTCCATAAAAATATATATATAATAATATTTTTGGTCACATATTCTAATAAAAAAAGTAATGTGGGTATTATAAGAAGTATAACTTGAAAAAAAAAAAAAGTAACTGACCAGGTTGTGCTCCATTCAGGATTGCACTTTCAGACGGCTCTATGCCATATACCTAGACGTATACATATAAAAAAAAAAAAAGCATTAGAATAATTAATCAACAGCACATTTTTTTCTCACTCACTCAGTTATGCACACAAATACACTCAAACAATAACCTCAAGACAACCTTAATATTAGATTTCTTCTCTTTAAGGAATCTTCCAACACCAGTCACAGTACCACCAGTCCCTATCCCTGCAATAAAGATATCAACTTTCCCTCCCGAGTCTTTCCATATCTCTGGGCCAGTGGTCTCATAATGGATCTACACATACAATAACAAATGGATACATAAACCCTTTCAACTGCCTACCTACATTACCATATAAACCATCAAAATACCTTAGGATTGGCAGGATTATCAAACTGCCAAAGGAAATAACCATTCGGTGTTTTGTTTAGTATATCCTCAGCCTTTTTAAGGATCCCCTCAATGCCCCCAGCTGTATCGACAAGACAAATTTCAGCTCCCAGAGCTCTGAGCACAATTCTTCTTTCGATACTATATGTAGTTGGCATTAGAACGATAATTTTGTACCCTCTTGCTGCAGCAATGAAGGCCAATCCTATCCCGGTATTACCACTTGTAACCTCAATGAGGACAGTCTTTAACCAATATTTTTCAAACATATCCAAAATGGAAATATGTTAGTTCAGGTGTTTCATAACATGTATATTAATTGTTATATAATCCAAGCAAAAACATCAATTTATCATTAATGTATTAAAAGTCTCCACATATCACTTAATTATGTCAAAAGAGTTGTGTTACCATTCATATGCTGACAATCTATATGAAGTGCCATAATTGCTGAAAACCATCTTTGGGAAGTCGTAAAGGCTTTCCAAAATTTTAAGAAAAGAGATGGGCTGGGTTCAAGTTTTTAACTTTGACTGATAAATAAAAGAACTGAGAAGTTCGTCTAGCATAATCTTTATGATTAGCCTCACAAATGAACTTTAGCAATATAGAATTGTCACTACATACCCTTCCCGGTGTTATTAAGCCCTTGTCCTCTGCATCTTTGATCATACTGTATGCAATCCTGCATGTCAAATAATATCAAATCTATAAAGTCCAATATAAAAATTAGCATGGTGATACAAAAGAAAAATACAATCAATTATTGATGAAAGAAAGAGGAAATAGTTGTTTACCTGTCTTTCACACTGGAGCAAGGTTCCATTGTTTCTAGCTTGGCAGCAATACGGGCTACACAACCATCGACAATATTGTTGAGATACACCATTGGTGTATTGCCTATTAACTGTACAAGCCCACATACACTTACATCATTAGTAAGACTACCGTAATTAAGGACAAATGGCCAGATAAAAAACACCGGTTACTAGTGAAGAAAATTACTTCAGTAACATCTTTCTTAATTGCACATTTGTCCTCCATGGAGATTCTTTGTCAAACACCAACAAATATCAAGCAGCCAACCTAGCATGTGTCACCAGAACACCAGTGTAAATTGTTTGAATAGACATAGTACTTCCGCAAGGTCAAGTTTAAAAAAAAAATCAGTGGAACTTAATATCAAGCATTGAAGGGCAGTTTCACACAACTATTACTGCTAAGAAAAAATCAAGCCATTTGTTTTGGGAGAACAGAATGCTTCATAGGAGCTAACCAAAGACCAAACTTTCTAAATCTCCCCATAAGAAATCATTTCCAAAATTGATAACCCAATTAAGGAGTACTCCAATAATGAAGGGTTTATGAAAAACTTGCCAGTAGCTAAAAAGCCAAAAGTATTTTAAAAAAAAAAAAAACTTATTGATGACCATATTTACGAACAAAGCACAAAGCAGAGGAAGAATAATCTCAGAAACTTTGAATTTTCAAGCAATAATCAATAAAAATAGAACTAGCAATAAAATTTCAAGTACCCAGTACCAGCCAGAGGTGGATACACTACAAATACCTAATCATAAGCAAAGTAACCAATGAACAAAAGTACAAAACATCGCAAAACCTTTGGCAAATACTCACAGAAAGATAAGCAATATGCTTCAACAAAAAAGAACAAAGTAACCGTAAGAAAGAGAGAGGTCCGGCTGGTGCTTTTTTGTGTGTTAGTCAGGCGAAAGGCTTGCTTGACTATAAATAGACTAGTAATAAGTTATTAAGGAACTACTAAAACTGCTCTTCCCGTTTTTGGGTTGCTTGTTCACAACTGCTTTCGCGCCAGTGCGCTCATCCGTTGCTTGTTGGTTGGGACCTGAGGCAAATAAATGAATTCAGAAGCAGCTAAAGTGGTTGAAGAGATTGTACATAAGGGCAGGCGAATCCTACTATTCTATCTAATTTACTCATGGGTGGGGGCAAGCTCTTCTGGTTCATAGCTTCTCTTGGTTATATGATTCATCAGGGGCGAGAGCTTCAATAAATAGTGAATGATCTTATCGATACACAAATATATAACAAGTCAAAATCTACCCGTAATAACAATCAGTCCACAAATGCATTTTTTGGAAAGAAAAAATCCACAAAAGAAACAAGATACGACTAAAGACATTGTATATTTGTCCTTATGGTAAAGGGAATCACCTCTTACCATAGCATAAAATAATACACAGATATTATATAATATCCTCTGAACAAGAGGGCAAAAAATATGTCTTGACAGAAATACGTGGGTTTGACTATCTATGCATATACTTTATCTAGCCATGCATTTACAAGATGGTCCTCAGGGTTCAAATAAATTTCTTTCACCGGTATCTTCTTTTCAGTTTTCTCATAACAATTTCTGGGAATTACTAGTGTTCGTCTGTGACATCATTGATGACTGAATTTAAGAGGTAGAATTTTATAAAATTTGTATATATATTACTTTATTTATTATATTAGCCCAGCGTCAAGTCTCAAGTGTTTTGAAATATTTTTTTGAATACTTAGTGCGTGATAAAATTTTTTAAAGATTATATGGGCTGTTAGAATAGATTGCGAGTCGGAGCTTTTAAAAAACTCGCTGACATGAATGAAGAACCGGACTAAACCCATAATTTATTAGAGTAGTTCACCTTAATTAGAACTCTAATTAAGGTAAAATGGCATTTAGGAATATTTTAGAGTATATTTATCCATCTATAAGAAATAGAATGACATCTAAAAATATTTTAGAGCATACTTATCCATCTTATATGTACACCGTTAGATTGTTTAAATCTCAGCTATTGATTGTATAGAGCTGCTACTATAAAAGGGGGAGATCCTCACTTGTATTTTTCATCTCATAGCTTTGTTTTTTCTTCGGCAATATAAAGAGCATTCATGCAAACACTTTGTGTGCTTATTTTCTCTTCTCTTTGTGTGGTTTTCTAGGCTGCTTAGCACGCAACGCGTCTAAAACCGCACGGTTCAAAAATAGTCCATGACACTAGGCTCCTTATAGCGTTCTATTTTGATCTTAATTACAAAGTCTTAACACCATAACAGTTTTTTGTTTCGTCAATCAAAAAGGAGCGTGACAATGATAATCGCTACATCTTTCTTTCTTCTGGTTTCATGCGTACAATTCTGTTTAGACATGACGCCATAATGGAGTAACAAGCATCCAAAATTATAAAATTTCGACCGAGTTTGAAATATTTTGATTGACTTTGACGGTTAGCTAAAATTCTATGTACATGAATCAGGTATGGCTTGAAGTTGCATTTGAATATAAGGAACCAGAAGCTTCATATGAACCACCAAGGTCAGTCAGTCACCTTTATTTAGATATTTTTCTTCTTTTAAACGCCATTGATATTGAATATGATCTACATAACTGATCACGACCGTAAGCACGAAATATGAACCTTTTGACTAATCCCACATCGTTCAAGCACTACTTGAGGGATAACCAGTGACCCCAATATATAATGAAGGGAAAGCGAAATAGGAATATACTTACCTGGACGGGGTCAATGGGTGATCAATAATACTTATGGCCTAGGTTGGTGGCTTCCATTGCACTTGGGAGGGGCGCTCGCCTAAGGTCTCCTCAAAAGTTGGAGAGCCTACGTCATAATTTGTGGCAGTGGGGGCCTGCGTTCGCGCGGCCTCCTTCCAATACCATATAAATTTCCTTCTTGTTTATTTGGTTTACCGGCGAACATTTTTTTTGTCTACTGTATATCTCTTGTTTCATCGATATTACAGAATTATCAGATTTGCTCGTAATTACAGTATTTTTTTTCTTTATCAGTATTGTGACGCATGCTTCTGGGTAGAAAAATAATAAGAAATATCGAAAAGATCATCATATTTAGAACTTTCCTCAATGATCGTTGAATTTATTTTACCACGTGCTTTCCACTTCTCCATTGGCTTTGTAATTAGGAGTTTCTGGTTAAATTTTCAAAAGATGATTGCTACAACATGGGTAACTAATCCCTCATCCTCTGCATCTTTGATAACACCATATGCAGTCATTCATGTCAAACATTAAAACAAAAAAATAAATAAATTCTACTGAAATCTAAATATAAAAGATTATCAAGTAATACAAAGGAAACAAAATCACTTGATGATTCAAAATCAATGAAGCAAGGTTCCACCATTTCTAGCTTGGTACCAATACAAGCTAGGCCAGCCATCCATAACATTATTGAGATACATCAGTGTCGCCAATGGTGTGTATTGCCTATTAACTGAACAAGTTCACATAAACAAACCCATATATTAAGCAGAAAGTTTACATGTTCCAGCCCAACACATGACTAAAAGCAAATAACCATAAGACATGACCAAATACAAGGATCTGATAGAAGATTTAAGTTTGTGAAAATTTATATATGACCTGTCTATGACTTTAGAACAGGGTTCCATCATCTATGCTTAGCAGCAATACGTGCCACGCAACCATCCCGCAATATTGTTGAGGTATACCATTGGGGTATTGCCTAATAATTGACCACAAATACAAACCAAACGAAATTTTTTTACCAAACATGAAGAAAAGCATGAAAATCTGAATCACAGATCAAGGCAACGTTTCTCAGTTACATTGTTTACAATGGCACACTTCAGTAGTCCCATTCTTTCCTCTGCTGTTAAAAGAGGGAGTTTCTGAAACTGAAGACTAATAATCACCAAGTGGGACTACAAACACAGTATATCTGCAGCAGATCAAAGAATACTAAAGATCTTTATTTTACGGGTTAAAGAGGCCAAAAAGTTGTCAAGAAAGCACATTAGACCAATATGTAAGCTCAGGAAGAAAATGATAAAACTAAAAGTTCAAAAAGTTATGAAGAAACTGATACAGTCGAAGTTAAATTAAAGCAAACCAGAAAAAAAAAAAAAGAGGGGGGGAGGGGGGATAAATTTTCTAAAAAGTTGTATATGTACCATGTTCATATATATATTTTTAACCTTGAGCTTATACTATACATTAGGGTTTAAAATTAGGGGATAAATTTTCATTGTAGGATCTGAGTTGTTTGCAAAAAGCTACAAGCTGTACATGAAGCAATGCTTGGTCTGTACAAATTGTATCATTAGCAATTCAATAGTAATGACTCATCAACACTTTATCCAAAATTTGCTTACAAAAGCAAGAAAATTTTAGATTTATTGACAATACAATGCTGCAATAGTCAAAGGTTTTCCAAATTGCTCTTAGACATGCAATACAAGTTAAAACTTCTCATGTTGAAAGCTTTACTTCCATGTTCTGGAATGGAGACATCACAGTTCCAGAATTTTTTTCTTTTAAATGAGTCAGATCACGGATGGTAAAAATTAGTGCAATATACCCAATGTATTCTAGAGATGCCACTTCATCTGGTGATAAAGATATCACTGACAGAACACTTGGAGCCTGGATTTCAAAAATCATCTTACAGAATAACCAACACCAGTATCCAAAAGTGGAATAGAAAAGAGAAGAGGAGAATGCTTTTGATTCCAATGCTATCATAATGAATTTTTATTAAAATTATTCAATCATAATGGATGACAATGCTGTTCAATCAAAAGCTTAACAATGTTAACTTGTCATTTCTAGTGCAAGGGCGATAATATAAACACAAAGAACCAAGCATTAGAATAAATAATCATCAGCACATTCTTTTCCCACTCACTCCGTTCTGCACAAACAAAAATAACCTCACAACCTTAATACAGGATTCCTTTCTTTGAGGAATCTTCCAACACCAGTCCCTGTCCCTGAAATAAAGACATCAACTTGCCCTCCCGAGTCTTTCCATATCTCTGGGCCAGTGGTTTCAAAATGGATCTACACATATGATAACTAACACATTCATAAAACCCTTTCAAATGCTTACCTTTATTGTCATATAAACCATCAAAATACCTTAGCATTGGCAGGATTTCCAAATTGCTACAGGAAAAAACCATTGTGTATTTTGTTTAGTATATCCTTAAGAATCCCCTCTATTCCTCCATCTGGATGGACAAGACAAACTTCAGCTCCCAGAGCTCTAAGCACAATTCTTCTCTCAATACTATAGGTAGACGGCATTGCAACGACAATTTTTACCCTCTTGCTGCTGCAATGAATGCCAACCTCTCCTGGTATTGCTCTTGTAATCTCAATTAGGACAGTCTTTATTCCATAATATTCAAAGATATTCATAATGGAAATTTGTTGGTTCAGGTGTTCACAACATGTACTATTTATTGTGATATAATCAGAGTTAAAACATCAGTTTCTCTTTAATATATTGAAAGTCACTGCATATCACTTGATGGTATCAAAAGAGTCATATTACCATTCATATTACTGAAAACCTATATGCATAGAGCCGTATGAAGTGCTATAACTGCTGAAAACCATCTTTCGGAAGACATAAATGGCTATCCAAATTTTAGAAAAAGGACAGGCTGGGTTCAAGTTATTAATATTGACTGATAACAAAATAACTGAGAAGTTCATCTCGCATAATCTTTATGATTAGCCTCACAAATGAACTTTAGAAATGGAGAATTGTTGTTACATACATTTTCTGGTGTTATTAAGCCTTATCCTCAGCATCTTTGATCAGACTATACACAATCCTGCATCTCAAACACAAAAACCAAATCAATGAAGTCCAATATAAGGCATAGCATGGTGATGCATAGGAATATATACTCAGTTAGTGATAAAAGAAAGAAGAAATAAGTTATTTACAGGTGTTTCAAGCTCAAGCAAAAGTTCCATCATTTCTAACTTCGCAGCAATAGATTCTACATCCGCAACATTATTGAGATACACCAGTAATGTATTGCCTATTAACTGTACAAGCCCACATAGACCTACCTCGTTAGCAAGACTATGGTAATTAAGGACCAAGGGCTAAAAAGCATAAGTTTTGCGAAGAAAATTATTTTAGTAATATCTTTCCTAATTGCACAATTGTCCTCCATGGAGCTACTTCGCAAAAACTATGGAACCTCAAGCAACGAACCTAGCATGTGCCATCACAGTCCTGGTGTAAACTTCCTTAAACAGAGATAGCAATTTTTCGAGGCTAGAGTTTAGAAAGTATTTAGAGAAGAACGAATAGCAAAAATTGATTCATTTGCCTTACAAAAGTATTATAAGCCGAAGTCCAAACACTCTAAATTTCCTCATGAGGAGGAATAAATTCACAAAATTGACTAGCCCAATTAAGGAAGCACTCTAATAATGCAGCATTTATGACAAACTTCCCAGTAGCTAAAAAGCCAAAAGAAAAAAGTTCCTAATGATAACCATAATTACTGAATACTAACAGAGCACAAAGCAGAGGAAAAATAATCTCTCAAGACTTGAATGTACATAGCAGCCGGAACTGGATACACTAAATAAGTACAGAATTATAAGCAAATGGACTCTATGAATGTACATAGCAAAGCCTTATGGAAAAAACTAACACATAACGATATCAAAGCAATGCTTCAACCAAAAGAACAAAGTAACAGTTATCAAATAAGAGTCTACCCAGCATAATAATCATCCTTAAAATGAAATTTTTGGAAGGGAAATTCCAAGTAGAAAGAAGATACGACTAAGCCATTGTACTACCCTGGTAAAGGAAACTTCTTCCTACAATACATTAAAAGGTGGGGAGAGATTTGATATACATATATATCCTAGGAAGAAAATAGACCCAGAAAAATTCTCTACAAAGAAAGTGGTGGATTTTCCATGCATATACTTTAAATAATCGTGCTTTTACAAGATTGTCCTCAGTGTTTAATGGAATTTCCCTCGCCTGTATCTTCTTTTCTCAACCATTTAATGCAGGACAATTTGGTCGCTAACAATTTCTGGGAATTACCAGGTACCAATGTGAGTGTGAGTCTCTGACACCATTGATGACTGCAAGTTTTTGAGAGGTAGAGTTGTCAAAAGATTATTGGAACGTTTGGAAGAATATTGGATAACAATTCTAACAATCCATCTACTAAAACTTAAAAGTAGGGGAGGTACAGTACAGCCGACTGTACCGTAGCATGACCCTTGGAACATATTGCCTCATTCATCATGTCAGCCTAGGCCCCTTGTTTTATTTAAATTCTCAATTACAAAGCCTTAGCACATAGCAGTTTTTTTTAATTTCTTCATAGCAAAACGGAGCATGACAGTGATAATCTCTACACCTTTCGTTCTTCTGGTTACATGCATACATTTCTTCTTGACATGATGGTATCATAGGGAAACAAGGATCTAAAATTATAACACTTGATCGAGTTTGAAAGATTTTGGTTGACTTTGACATTTAGTTAAAATCCTGTATACAGTTATGGCTTGAACTCGCATTTGAGTACATGTAATCAGAAGCTTCACAAGACCAGTCGATGTCAGCTCACCCCTTTCAGCCTTGCATCATCATAACCAGGAGTTGTTGGTCATAACTTTTTTCATCTTTTAACGCGATGGATAATGACTAGATTCTCATAACTAATCCCACAATTCTTGCTTTGTTAAGATTCATAAGCATAACAAGCAGCCATATACGAAAAATAATACCTAGTGTGAAATATGAATCTTTACCTTTATCATGCTCAACTGTACATTCAGCTTCACAATGTCTGTTTGGAACAAGTTCTATTCAATGACTTTGTAAAAGGCTTTAATTCCCGTTAATATTCATATTATCCCATACAGGCTGAATAAAATAGTGCATCTCTGAGACAAGCTATAAATAGGGATGCGAAACAACGTTCAAACATACTTACCTGGACGGGGTCAATGGGTGATCAAGAAGACCCATGGCCTAGGTTGGTGGTCTCCATTGCACTTGGGAGGGGCACCCGCCTAAGGTCTCCTCAAAGTAGGAGAGCCTACGTCATAATTTGTTGCAGCGGGGGCCTGCGTTCGCGCGGCCCCCTCCAATTCTTATTTAAATTATCTGTAATTATATTTCTAAAATATTCATGGATCTGTGACTTAACAATTTTGTGAAATACACTTCCAACAACTTTTGTGACATACTCCCACATGGCATAAACATACTCTCCCATGGCATAAGTTGATGGACCTCCAATTGATTCAATCTTGTTAAGATAGAGGGAACATACTTAAGTTACATTATTAGCAATGCCACACTTCTCTCTCCCCATTGTTTCTCAGCTGATAAAAGAATTGGAGCGTCTGAAGTTAAGGACTGATAAACATCAGGGGAAGAGACAAGTTCAGTATCTCTACAGCTGATCAAAGTATTTCATATATGGAAGTTGTCAAGAAAACCGTATTACACCTGTTTAAGCTTGGTGTCACGCCCCAAGTATTCTCAAACATTTCTTCGAACACTTAGTACGCGACAAAGCCTCCTAGAGGCTATATAGGCTACTGGAATGGATCGAAGGCCGGAGTTTCTAGAAGACCCGCTAACATGGGTGAAGAACCGGGTCAAGCCCATAACTGATTAGAGTAGTTCACCTTAATTAGAATTTTATAAAAGGTAGAATGGCATCTAGGAATATTCTAGAGCATACTTATCTATCTTGTATGTACACCGTTAAATCGTTTAGATTTCAGTCATTGATTGTATAGAGCTGCTACTATAAAAAGAGAGACCCTCACTTGTATATTTCATCTCATAGCTTTGTTTTCTTTTTAAACAATATAGAGAGCATTTGTGCAAACACCTTTCTTTCTTCTCTTTGTATGGTTTTCTTGACTGCTTAGCATGCAACACGTCTAAGGCCGCACGGTTCGAAAACAGTCCGTAACACTTGGAAGAAAATGTCCTGTTAATGGTAATTGGTAATGTCTCAAGCTGAACACAAAAACTTAAGTCAGTAGGTAAAGACAAACAAATATCGTTGAAGCTGTGAGGTATTATGTCAAGATGCTGAAAGTCTAGGCCATGTTTACACATTTTAGCTTCAGTTGTGAGCATTCTTTCTTGGAATATTTTCGTGAAACTTTGAGATAATGTATGCAAGTCATGTCTCGGGTTTAAGCCACTTTCAAATATTTACTTCTACTCTGTCATGGCTCTGTAGAAAGAGTGTCAAACCACCCATTCCATGGGTCTATTTCCAAAGTATAGTGCTTTTAATTGCAAAAGTAAGACTGGATAGAGTAGCTAGACTACAAATGTGAACTTCTAAAATTCGAACTATGTATAGCTATTAAGATATAAGAAATACACAGCATTAGTTTGGGAAGAAAATATTTATGGTGTTGAACAACTTTTTATATTTAGAACTCTCTTGAGTGATCGTCAAAATATTTTGATCTTGAGCTTTCTACTTTTCCACTGGCTTTATAATTGGGATTTACAGGTTAAATTTTCATTAAGGCTGCAATCATCTGATGAATACAGGGGTTTTAAAAACTTGTCTAACTTCTCAATTGTCAAGGGTTCTAAAGCAGGCGCAAGTTTGTATACCCATCTTTAACACTGAAGCAAGGTTCCGTCATATCTAGCTTTAGCAGCAATAAGGGCTAAACAACCATACACAACATTGTTGAGATACACCACTAGTGTATTGACTATTAACTGTTCAAGCTGTAGAAATTTTGGTTCAGTATCATCGTTGTTTATTGCATGCAATCTACTTTTCCATGGAGCTACTTCATCAAACACTACAAAAAATCAAGCAGCAAATTTGGCATGTTCCACAGTGACATGACTTTTAAGAAAATTATCCAATGAATATAGGTAGAAAAAAAAACACATCATTTATGGAGGAAATATTCCCTATAAATTTTGCTAACCGAGTAACAGTATACCAAAGAGCTAGAAATCTAACAAAAGAATCAGTTCAGAAATGAAGATGTTTTTATCAAGAGGAAATATCCCGAAGTCCCTATAATTACAAAGAAGATGTAACAAAGACCATGGAACCAACCCGATAATGAAAGAAACAACTTCTCCACAATTAATAAAAAATAGCTCATTAATTAGGTTTTATTGATTTGATGTTCCATTTTTATATTGAAAAGAAAACATAAGAAGCCATTTGCATGGATATATATGCTCCCCCAGAGTTTTTGAACAGCTAAGAAGTGATTATGTTTTTCCATTGGCAATGGATAGCCGATATCTGATTGCACATATTAAGCGTTATATCAACTTCACAATGTCAAGTAAGAAATTATCGATGTTAAATTATATAATGCATCCCATAAAAATCTTTTTGTTAATGAATTTTTACCTTTCATATTTAACAATCAAAGACACCAAAATACAAATATAATTAAGTGCTGAAATCTGAATTGAGAATGAATCTCAACTAATGAATTTGAAGGTCCCTTCTCCAACATAGAGACATCAGAAATGGGTCAAATCATTTCAAGCGGAAAATTTTCATTTCATTAAAATACAGAGGTACCTTTTTTTTTTTTTACTTGGTGAGAGGATAAACTTATTAGTTTCTCGATTTGCAGAGGTTATACAAACAATTGTTGCAATAACGGCGTGTCAGTGATTAATCCCATAACGATGCGAGACGACAGTGCAGCTCTGACAGGAGCTATAAATAAGGAATCTGAAGCAACTTGAAAACATACTTACCTGGACGGGGTCAATGGGTGATCATGGAGGCCCATGGCCTAGGCTGGTGGCCTTCATTGCACTTAGAAGGAGCACCCGCCTAAGGTCTCCTCAAAGCAGGAGAGCCTACGTCATAATTTGTGGCAGTGGGGGCCTGCGTACGCGCGGCCCCCTCCCAATTCTATACTTAAATTTTTATTAGTTGCTTTGCTAGATTCGTATTATTGTTTTGAGATGGTGAATGGCAAAATCCTAGTCTAATGAATGTGTATGGAAACCTGAATTGTTAGCGATCAATTACAGTGAAGGGTTAGTGATCGAATGGTTGGTTAGCGATGAACAAAGGCTGCTGCAGTGTTATATGGGTATAGAGGATAGGAATGGTTTTTCTTTTGAGTTGGACAGAATGGCTGAACTACGACTGTCAAGGAACCATGTCCATATAAATTATAAAACTGATGGAAAGGTATTACTATCCAAGTTAATAGATCATTCTCATTTTGTATTTGAGAGTACAAAACTAGAATTGTATATACGATTATTAATATCATTCATCATTGATCTTAATCAGCTTTATTAAACTGAAGTCCTGTAGTACAGGTATTCAACGTAATATTAAACTAGATTGGTAGGGAACTGTACAAACTCCTCCAAAACTTGGAAGTATGCCCTAAAAGTGGCGAGCACAAGGTATTTTTTAATGAAAGGCAAAAGAATAGTTCGCTCTGTGGTCAACACGCGGATCCTTGGATAATATGAGGGACTTGCGCACATTATACTGCCACGCGTGGTCGAGGATTTGTTCTTCTTGCCCATGGGGGACTGCTGCTAGTCTTCTCTTCTTAGCTCTAATGTGAGATATTATAATCAATATTTCATTCGGGCTGATGAGTTAGAATCTCTGCCATATAATTGTATTTTTTTCTGCATGTGATGATGCTTGAAGGCATCTGCATATACTTAATGATTACCTTTTTGTTTCTTCCCCGCAGATGTTAAATAGATTGCATGTATTATATTTCTCAACGTATTCACATCAAAATGTTAAATGAATATGCCGAAGCAACTGGCAGAGAGAAGCTCTGCTGAAGTAACTGCCATCAGAAATTTTAACTCGTCTCTGCACTCTTACAAGGAGGTGAAAATTTTTAGTATTTTAATAATAGAATATTATGATGATGATGGGGCAGAGTATAGTCTTTGAATCTGAATTCGACTCATTGTTTCACCTCATTTTGAGCCTAAAAAACACTTCATATTATTGGGTACAACCTACACAATTTGGTGAATTGAAATGCTTAAACAAGGAAACATGATATAGCATTTCTTTATAACTTGATCTTGTTAAGAAATTGCAGTTCAGCCCGAATTGTTGCTATACTTGCTTTACAATAGGAAGAAACAGTCGCCGAATTTCGAAGTTTGTCCAAACCAACAAGATTCCACTTTGATGATTACTTTTTCAGGAAATAGAAAATCAGATAATGTTCTCTCAGCAATAAAACCATGAAACATTTAAGGCAATTTCACTCTTTAATGATCCTCTGTGCTTGCAGCTCTATATACAGAATTGGAGATCATTCTGACAGTATGAAATAGAAGACAATTTAAGGACTATATTTTTTTTCCTAAATTTGGTAGGATGCGCCAGGCCAGTGCTGTAGTGCAACGCATGGGCGACGCGCGAGAGCCTCAGTAGCAAGCTACTGAAGTTGGCTCTCGCCCCTAAAAAATTAATTTAATATCATGCGAGTCATTGACCCACGTACCAGATATTAAACTGATAAGAACAGATACTACACTTGATCTTAGCCAAAAGGCCGAGAAAGGTATGCTTTAATTCGGGCCTCTACTCAGCTCTTAAAGCTCTACCTGCAATGCTATTTCCTTTGCTTCGGCGATGAGGGACTCCGCATGCACTGAAGGCTGACAAATTTACTGGATTTAGGATCACATCCATAACTCAACTTCAGTTTTTTTTTTTGTTCATAGTGATGCTTAAACCAGGGCAAACCATATTCATATTTTTCTTTCCGAAATAAATAATTTGCTTTGCAATGTTTTCTTTAGGTATCTAGAAGCAATATGATTTTGTTTAACAATGTAATTTCTGTATATTTCTAAAATCAAATTACTCTCGAATGTTCTTACTTCATGTTTTCACTTGTGTTTCTGTCCATGTTTTCACTTGTCCATGCTTTGTGGATGCAAAATTTTGAAAAATTTCCTTCAAAGGTGAGCCTTATCATATTATTTTTGGTGATCTAAGAGACATTAAATCCCAGTTTTGTACTAATAAAACCTTATCTTGTTCTTCTGAAACTATTTTAATTGGTAATATGTGTGTTAGAGTTAATGAATTAATAGGGTGCATTTGGGAATCTTGAAAAGTTCAGTTAGAAAATTTAAACTTTAAAAGTTCAGAAATATTTGGCCAATTTGCTAAGCTGAGATATGGAATTAATAAGACAGCTCTCCTCAAAGTTACACTCTTGATTATCAAGAATATAGACTGCTCCACCAGAAACTGCTCTTAGGCCTTGGCATGAAAACATGTTGAAAAGTGAAAATATTAGAAGACAAACAGAATTCTAGCAGTATTTTATCTCTGTATCAGTTCTCAGATTAATTGGCTACATCTTCCATCACAATTTTCCATGAAAGTTGTTTGTCATATGTACTTATTAGCAAAAACTTTCAGGGGTGTGTAACTTCTAAGACTGGAAGTTTTTATGGTATAGTAAATGCACTGCATTTTTCTGGAAAGAAAAATGGTAAGGATGTTGAAAAGCACATTACAACTAGAATAGTACAGATTAAATTTTCATAAGATGACTGCTGCAACAGGGGTCTTAGAAGTTTCCGAGGACTGCATATAGACAGATGAGAGTATAAACAACCCACATGCAACTTGCATTACATCTTCTCATGTTGGCGGCTTAGTTCCATGCACTAGAATTGAGTCTCATAAATACAACTTAAATCAAAATGAAATTTTATTAGAACAATTACAAAAGCAATCCACAATCCTTGGGGCAGCATTAGTGCCTACAAGGTTATTAAACCAACTTTTGAGCCTCCAGCTAATCAAACCTTACTTGATCAAGCTGTTATTCAAGTTCAAGGTCTATAATACACAGTACCAGGGAGATCATTCATAATTTTGATACTCAGAGAGCAGCAAGGACTAAACTTGAATACCATCTCAATCAATGGTCATATTTTCCACCTCATGTCTTATGGAGTCAAATAGCACAGTGGATATCTAACGCTCTCTGCCACTTGGGAAAATCACCTGCACAGAAGGCCAAATAGATAGCTTGGTTAATTGATGGGGTTTTCATACAGATGACAAAATGGACAACAGGTTACACATAGCAAAATATTGTTAAGAGGTAGTGAAACACAGTAAAGTTTCTAAATATATCTTGTGACAATAATCAAACTTACAACAATGAATTTCCCAGCATTTTCAGGCCTCTTTCCTAACTGTATAGCAGCAGCAGCAGATGATATCCCAACCTGCAAAAGAAAGATCCTACAGTTAGCATCAAAAGTGGAAAGGGATGCAACTGAAATTCAGATTTTAGACATTATCAAAAGATGAAGTAGAACTTAAAGCAATCTTAAAATTGGGAACATACAAGCAACCCTTCTTTCAGAGAAAGCAGCTTAGTGGTTTCAATAGCTTCCTCACTTGTTACCTGGAAAGAAGTTGCAGCAGAAGTGTATCAGTGAAAGAAAATATCAGTGGTTACCATAGATTGGGCATTAGATATTGCTATAGAACCAAGATAACAGTCTTAACCTAACTTCTTATATTCAATCTCAAAAAGATATATTCTAGAATCATTGTTTTGCTGAAGAACTATTCTTGAAGTTTAATCACAGGGACTAGCAACTTCACTTAAAAGGATAATGAGAGTACTTAGAACTTATTGTTTGATTCGTGCTTAAACTATTAAATTAGGGCTCAATATTAACATTTAAGCTTGAGCAGTAAAATCAATATAAGTAATCTTTATTCAAAATACAAAAACAAGTCACATAGAAGATAAATATTGTACAGCTAATTCAAAGTAAATAACTTACAGTAAATATGTTTTAACACTTACTGGGATAACTTCATCAAGTATGTCAACATCTAAAACACTAGGAATGGCAGTGACGCCAATATCCTTGATCAGATGCTTCCTTACAACATGTTGCAGCAGTATGCAAATTTAACCAACCAGGAAGTCATAATCATTAAAGGAAATAGAAGAAAATCCTTAAATATAAAGTATAAGATATAGTCTTCAAAACACAGGTTAAAAGAAAATTCGGGTAAAACAAAAATGTTGAAAGAGAGAAATGTGCTGATGCGAAGACTCGGCTTTAGACCAAAACTGTGAAAAGTGCATCCTCTGCTAACGTAAAAGAACAAAGGGAAGTAAGACATGAAAAAAGAAACAAGAAATTAACCAGGTTGTCCTCCATTCAAGATTGCATTTTCAGATGGTTCTACACCATTTACCTAAATATAAACATACAAAAACAAAGCATTAGCAAATATAAATAATCCTCAACTTTGCTTCTCTCTTTCCATAACCTTAAGGCAACCTTAATATTTGGATTCTTTTCTTTGAGGAATCTCCCAGCACCAGTCACTGTACCACCAGTTCCAATTCCCGCAACAAATGCATCAACCTTCCCTCTTGTGTCTTTCCATATCTCCGGGCCAGTGGTCTCATAATGAATCTACAGATATGACAACGAACAGATTCATCAACCATGTCAAATGCTAAACATATTTAACGTATCAACCAAAATAATGTACCTTAGGATTGGAAGGATTTCTAGATTGCCGAAGCATATATCCACTGGGCGTTTTGTTTAGTATCTCCTCAGCCTTTCTCCGATACCCTGCAACACCTCCAGCTGGATCTACAAGATACAGCTCAGCCCCCAAAGCTCTGAATTCTTTTTCTAAACTAGAATTTGATGGCATTACAGTGATAACTTTGTAACCTCTTGCTGCTGCAATGTAGGCCAATCCAACACCGGTGTTACCGCTTGTAGCCTCAATGAGGACAGTCTTTGACCAACATTATTCAAACATATCAAAAGGGAAATTTGTTAGTTTAGATGTTTCACTAGTTGAACTGTTTACCATCATATTATGAAATAGACACAATATTTTTTAGTATGGAAACCCCAGTCTGACCATCCGTAATAACACTGAAAGTCACTCCATCTCACTCAATTATGTCAACAAATTGAGTAATGTTACTCTTTATATAATGAAATCATCTGTCCGAAGACATTAAAAAGCTATTCAAGTTATTCATTTTTACTGAAATTAAATAACCGAGAACTTCCTTGCATAATCTTTGTGATTAACCTAACCAATCAGCTTTAGCAATAGAGAATTCCCATTACATACCTTTCCTGGTGTAATCAAGCCTTGATCCTCTGCATCTTCAATCATACCATGTGCAGTCCTGCATGCTAAACATTTAAAAACCAAATGTATGAAGTCTACCGTAAAGATTATCATGGTGATACAAATAAAACGACAATTGTTTAATGTGACACCTTAGGCAAATTCCACGTCGTTAAGACGAGAGAGATGCTGAATTTATAAGGAGTGATCCACACTTTAATTGGCAAGATATTTTTTGGGTGAAAGACGCTTGCGTGAAGTCTAAGAATAAAACTATGCGAACTTAGGCCTAAAGCAGAAAATATCTTGTCAGATCTGGATTAGATTATGACAGATGGTATCAAAGCCACTCTCAGTAAGCAGCGAAGCAGTTGTAGGGCAAACCTCAACGGGTCAAGCCTCAATGACAAATGGTATCAGAGCCACTCCCAGTGCGCAGCAAAGCGGTGATAGGGCAAATCTCAGCGAGTCAAACCTCAACGAGGACGCTGAGTCCCTAAGGGAGTGTATGTGACACCCTAGGCAAATCTCAAGAGATGTTGGGTTTAACGAGGACGCTGAGTCTTTAAAAAGGGGGGTATATGACATCCTAAGCAAATCTCATATCACCAAGGCATGGAAGCGATGTTGGGTTTATAAGGGGTGATTTACACTTTAATTGACAAGATGCATTTTGAGTGAAGCATACTTGCGTGAAGCTTAGGAACAAAATTGTGTAGGAGTAGGCCCAAAGCGAACAATATCTTACCAGATCTGAGTTGGGTCATGATAAATGATATCATAGCCACTCATGGTATCCTCTTATGTCTGCCAAGTCACGGAAGAGATGTTGGGTTTATAAGGGGTGATCCACACTTTAATTGACAAGATGCATTTTGGGTGAAGGACGCTTGCGTAAAGCCCATGAACAAAACAATGCAGGTCTAGGCCCAAAGCAGACAATATTATACTAGGTCTAGGTTAAGTCATGACAGATGGTATCAAAGTCACTTTCGGCATCTTCTTAGGCGGTGATAAGGCAAACCTCAGTAAAGACACTATTCTAAAGGGGTGTATGTGACACCCTAACAAATTCTACATCGTCAAGGCATGGGAGAAATGCTAAGTTTAGTGAGGACGCTAAGTCCTTAAGGGGGTATAGACGACACCCTAGGCAAATCTCAAGAGATGCTGGGTTTAACGACGACGTTGAGTCCCTAAAGATGGTGTATGTGACACTCTAAGAAAATCTCATATCACTAAGGCACGGGAGAAATGTTGGATTTATAAGGAGTGATTCACACCTTAATTGTAAGATGTGTTTTAGGTGAATGACACTTGTGTGAAGCTTAAGAACAAAACTGTGTGGTCTTTAGCCAAAAGCGGACAATATCTTATCAGGTCTGGGTTGGGTCATAACAGATGATATCATAGCCACTCTTGATGTCCACTTAGGCTTACCAAGTCACGAGAGAGATGTTGGGTTTATAAGGGGTGATCCACACCTTAATTGGCAAAACACGTTTTGGGTGAATGATGTTTACGTGAAGCTCAAGAACAAAATTGTGCAGGCTTGAGTCTAAAATAGACAATATCTTACCAGGTTTGAGTTGGGTCATGATTGATGTGTAAGTATGTTGTGCGTAGGGTGCAAGTGTATATATTACAATTTTATTTATTTGCATGTCTCATATACAAATTAACAGAGCAAAAAAGAAATTTAATTTTTTATTGCAATATACACATATTGAATATAAGTCTCATTACATTATTGAGATTAAAAATTATATTTAAAGCTAATTCAATGTATTTTCTATTATTAGAATTCACCCCGAAATAATTTTGTAAACAATTTTGATCTTCAATATTTGATAAAATTACAGAATTAGAATGATAGCATTTTATTTCAGCAGAAACAAATGTTGAACAACTATTTGCTTTTATATCTCTGTCGGCCAATATTAAAGAGAAACAAAAACAAGAGAACTCTTCTCTTTATTTTGTTCTCTCACAACCTTGTATGTAGAAAAAAAAAAGGGTTTTTCTTTTCCCTTATCTAACACATTCTTTAAATCTTTTATAACTCTTATAAGGAGTAAATGAAAATGGTAACACTTACAGTTTTTATTTCATAACTCTTATAAGGAGTAAATGAAAATGGTAACACTTACAATTTTTATTTCACATATACTGTTAAAATGCACACGAGTTATTTTTAAATTGTAAAGATTTTGTAATTTGTTACACCTCACAAGTACAAGTGTATTTCATTTAAAAGGTGTGACATTTTAAATTGAGAGGTGGCATTTCATTTGATGGCCGAATGCCTTTTGCTCGCCATTTGATACATATTTGTATAATTCTTTCGTTATTTATATTCTAAAAGAGCGGAAACATAGATCATCATAACCAAGTCTCTATATGCTCGACCATAACTTATCTCCAAATACATATTTCTATAAATAAAATGCGCAAATACTTTTGCAATAATTTTATCCTATCGAAAACTCTTTCTAGGGTTATATGCTTGTGGCCACAAGACTTTCTGAAATACAATCTTGGAGCATTGGGATATCCAACTTACCTATATGAGATAACGAATCTCATATCTACACACACCGGACTCCATGACCATTGGATCATACCCAGCAACACCCAGCAATTAGACCACGAAAGGTCTCTGATATGTATAGAACCTAAATATGGTGGATCACTCATAAGTCCATCATGGTGTTCAGGTCAAAAGACCACAAATACTACTCAACTCGAGAGAACTCTCCATTGACAGCTTTATGAGATGTCTATTAGAGGTCCTCATTGAGTATATTTAGTACCCAATCCTCACTGAATACTCGTATGCTTGTATAAGCTTCTACTAAACTCATGGTCTGCCAAGATTAACCATCTAGATATATACATACACTGATCTATGTATAATAAGGTCTCTACAGACAGACCTGCATCAGTGAAGATAGATCAAGAATATTAAGTTTAGGAACATATTTATACAATGACATTTTCTAGCACTATTTTCAACTACTTGTAACTATGTCATTATTAATAAACCCCCCAGGTTTTTGTCCTATTTCATACAAGACTTTAACTCTTTAGATTTCGCTAACTTTTATAACTTGCTAACTCTTAACATTTATAATTCTCAGCGTTATTAACTTTTAGCACTGATATAAACTCCTTCAAAGTATACAATGTCTACAACATTACAAACATCTTATCATTTATTTATATAATATTAATGATTTTATTCGAAATGTTTATTGTATAAATATTAAACAATTAATATTCATACAATATTAAAATAATAAATAAGCACCAACTCCAACAAGATGGTATCAGAGCCACTCCCAGTGTTATCTTAGGCGGTGGTGGGGCAAACCTCAATGAGGACGCTATTCTAAGGGGGATGTATGTGACACTATAGTAAATCTCACATCGCCAAGGAACGAGAGAGATGTTGGGTTTAAAAATGGTGATCCACACCTTAATTGGTAAGACGCGTTTTAGGTGAAGGATGTTTGCGTGATGCCCAAGAATAAAACCGTGCAGGGCTTGGGCCCAAAGCGGACAATATCTTGTCAGGTCTAGGTTGGGTCATAACAGATGGTATCAAAGTCACTCTCGGTATTCTATTGGGCGGTAGTGGGACAAACCTCAGTGAGGATACTGGGTCCCTAGGGGGTGTATGTAACACTTTAGGCAAATCTCACGTCGCCAAGGTGAAAGAGATACTAGATTTATAAATGGTGATCCACACCTTAATTAGCAAGTCGTGTTTTCGATAAAGGACGCTTGCGTAAAGTCCAAGAATAAAACTGTACAAACTTAAACCCAAAGTAAACAATATCTTACCAAGTGTAAATTTCATCAGGACACTTAATGATTATGCAACAATGTTGCATCATTTCTAGCTTGGCAGCAATACGGGCTACACAACCATCCCCGACTCTTGAGATACACCATTCACACACACCCATATTGTAATCAAGATTGTTGTAGTTTCAAAGAAAAGGCAAGATAAAAAGCATTAAGTTCTTGTAAAGAAAGTTTACTTCAGTCACATCTTTTTTAAATTTCAATCTTCATTTCCATAGATATATTTCGCCAAACACTGCAAGATATCAAGCTGCAGATTTAGCATATTTCACGACAAAATAAGTCTAACAAGTGATGACCATCAAAGATCGACAGAGTATAAAATAGAGAAAGAGTGGTCTCATAAACTTGTATATCTTAATCAAATATCAACGCAGGTACCCAAAATTATTTCTGTTAAGAATTTATAGCAGCCAGTATTGGAAACACTAAGAATTCAGAATTATGAGCAAATCATTTGATTAATAAACATAGAAAGAAACACATCATAGTGCAATTAATCATTCAACCTGGTAGTGAAACTTCTTCTCTACAATACAAAAAATACTTTGTTAGCCTTTTTATTTATTTCATTTAGATAATAGCTTGTTAAGTTTATTGACATTTCATTCTTATATCGAAAAGAAAGCAAGTGCAGACATTTGCATGTATATAGATTCTCGCCCCAAAGATTTTTGACAGCTAAGAAGGGATTATGTTTTTCATTGGCAATGGACAATTGATGTCTCACATTGCAGAAGTTAGAATATCAAAATCACAATGTTGGGTGAAAAACTTTTCAAATTAAATTATAATGTCTCCCATTAAATTTTTTGTTTACCATTATTGAATCTGATCTTCTTTTTCCTTTTTTTATTACTAAAAAGAAACAAAAAGACAAATATGATGAAATGTTGAACCAAAAGAAATCTCAAAATAATCTTTTTTTTAAGCATAATCTCAAAATAAGCTTGAATGTCCCTACTCCAATCTAGGAACAGTTGTCGCTGTATTGCAAATGGAATTGATGTTTTTAGTTTCATTAGATTTAAAAATATACCCAGCTGTTTCAAAATCTCTAAAGCCTACAAGGGAATTATTTTACTTCTACAGAGTACTAAAAGGTATTTAAATCCACATTTGCTTGAATAGTTTAATAATAAAGAATTTGTAATGCATTTCTCTGTTGAAGTAAAGATTCTTTAATTTGAATAATGAAACTTTAACGGGAGTTATAAATAAGTAATACAAGGCAACTGAAGACCTCTATTGCACTTGGGAGCTGCAACTGCCTAACAAGGTAACACTTCAAAATGTTTATCATGTCTCCAGCATAAAAAAGAATTTATTATTAGTATCATAGTTAACATCTTTTGGATACTATATCTTATTCGGTCCACAAGATGTTAAGGTGTACTAAGATTTAAAAATCACAGGAACACTAATAATGGAATGACGATGACTAGAATCAGTCTATGTACAGTTTATGTAGACAAGACTCAAAAGAATGTGACAGTAAATTTGTGACATGCATGATTGGGACATGTAAGTTATCATAAGCTAAAAGTGATAATGAACAAGGTAATGCTTAAGGGTCTACCTCAACTTGATGTGAGAGTGGATACAGTATATGCGGGATGTCAGTACGGTAAGACATATCAACTACCATATGAGGAGTCAAAGTTTAGAGTTAAGGAGCCATTGGAGTTGGTTCACTCTAATGTGTTTGGACTTGTCAAGCAGCCATCAATTAGTAGTATGCGATACATGATGACATTTATTGATGACTTCTCAAGGTATGTATGGGTTTTCTTTATGAAGAAAAAATCAGATACTTTTTTTAAGTTCAAGAAATTTAAAGAAACAATTGAAGGAGAAGTCAGAAAGAAGATTCATTGTCTCCGCACAGATAACAGAGGAGAATATACCTCTGATGAGTTCTCACAATATCTTCGAGAAAATAAGATACGACATCAGTTCACATGTGCCAACACGCCACAACAAAATGGTGTTGTAGAAATGAAGAATTGGTATCTTGTAGAGATTTATAGAAGTATGTTGTATGCAAAAAATGTACCAAGAAGATTTTGGGCCGAAAGAATGAAGACTGCAGCCCACATGATTAATAGGCCTCCTTAACCAAGGTTAGGGTTCATATCACCCTTTGAGAAGTTGTGGGATATGAAACCTACAATGAGTCATTTTCGAGTATTTGGTTGTATATGCTATGTGTTTGTGCCAAATCACTTGAAAAATAAATTTGACAAAAAGGCAATCAGGTGTATCTTTGTTGGATATGATAACCAGCGTAAATGATGAAAATGTTGTGACCCTACTAGTAGGTGGTACTACACATCAAGGAATGTGGTGTTGATGAAGCATCTTCATGATGGTCGCCACAAAAAGAGGAGCTTTTAGATTCAAAAGAAATAGAAGAACGACTACAACAAAAGATAGATAAGCAAATTGCTAAAATTCAACCGAGCCAAGAAGACCTTGATAATGGAAGTAGTGATGACAACACCGAGCAAGAGATAACTCAAAGTCCTTGACAAACTGGCATCTATCAATAACCAATAACGGAGGCCAAATATGAAGGAGCAGAACCTGCAACCCCTCAATCTCATCCTCGAAGGTCAATAAGAATACAAAATCCTAATCTCAAATATGCTAATGCAGTTATGGCAAAAGAGAAAAATGTTAAGGAGCCTGAGACTTTTGAAGAAGCATCACAGAACTCTGAATGAATTAAAGCTATAAAAGAAGAAATTATAGCGTTAGAGCAAAATCAAACTTGGGATTTAGTGCCAAAGCCAAAGAATGTGAAACCTATATCTTGTAAGTGGGTGTATAAGATCAAAAGATGTCCTGATGGATCGGTGGAGAGGTATAAAGCTCGGTTGGTAGCTCGAGAATTTTTTCAACAGTATGGACTAGACTATGATGAAACGTTTAGTCTAGTAGCCAAGATCACCATAGTACGAGTTCTACTTGCATTGGCAGTTAGCAAATGTTAGATATTGTGGCAAATGGACATAAAGAATATTTTTCTACATGAAGAGTTGGATCAGGAGATCTACATGATTCAACCAATGGGATTTGAAAGTAAATTTCATCCTGATTATGTGGTAAATTGAGAAATGTATTGTATGGATTAAAGCAAGCTCCAAGGGCGTGGTATAAAAAAATTGAAGAATTTCTAACACATGGTGGTTACTTTGTAGTACCAACTGATTCTAGTATGTTGGTCAAAGCTAATGGAAAGAAACTTGCATTTGTGCTGGTATATGTGGATGACTTAATTATCACTAGAGATGATAACAAAGAGATTTGTTGAACAAGAGAGAATTTGGCGGTTCGCTTCTAAATGAAAGAGCTTAAACAACTTAAGCATTTTCTTGGGCTCGAAGTTACTCAGACAGTAGAAGAAATTTTTCTAGGACTACAAAAATATGTCAAAGATTTGTTGTAAAAGTTTAGAATGCTAGAGTGCAAGCCTATCTCAACAACGCTAGAAGCCAATACTAAGTTGTATGGTCATGAAGGAAAGGATTTAGAAGATAGAACTATGTATCGACAACTGGTATGAAGTCTCATTTATTTGACATTGACTCGACCAGACATTTCTTATGCAGTTGAAGTAATAAGTCGATACATGCAAAATTCTAAGAAACCTCACTTAGAAGCAACTCAACAGATATTGAGATATGTGAGAGGCACAATTGACTTCTCTTCTATAAGAAAAATCAAGATTGTAAAATAGTTGGCTATTGTGATGCTGACTATGCTGGAGATCATGACACATGACGTTCGATCACTGAGTATTTTTTCAAGATTGGTTCAGGAACAGTCTCTTAGTGCAGTAAAAGGAAACCGACTATATCATTGTCAACTACTAAAACTGAGTATAGAGCAGCTGCAACGGCAGCTCAAGAAAGTACATGGTTGATGCAATTGATGGAGGATTTACATCAGCCAAGAGATTATAAAGTGTCAATATATTGTGATAATCGGTTAACAATCTGTTTGGCAGAAAATCTAGTTTTTCATGTAAGAACAAAGCATGTGAAGGTGCATTATCATTTTATCCGAGAGAAAGTTCTGTAAGAAAAAATTGAGTTGTTGTATGTTAAGACCGAAGATCAAGTGGCTGATTTGTTCCCAAAAGGTTTGGGTGTTGATAAGTTCAAAAAATTTCGAAGACAATTCAACATAGTTAGAAGAACGAAAGTTGGTGTTGAGGGGGAGTATTAAAATTACAATATCAAATTAAATTAATTACAATACCAAGTCTAAGATTAAGCCCAAATATTTACAAGCCCAATTCTTAAAATTTATAAATTAGGTAAGATATTTTAAAGTTAATAATTAAGTAGATAAGTATTATAAACTTATTTAATTAATAAATTTTTACATTATTTTATTTGTGTGATTTTGGTTTGTTGAAACTAAGTATAAATACATCTCTCCCTCATTTAATTTTGAAAGCAAGCAAGTTAAGAATAAAGAGTTGATCAAGTATTTGATCAATTGTTGAGAGTTTAGTGTGTTAGAAAGTTGAGCAAATAATAAGCTCAACAAATAGTGTGTGAGTGTTGAGTTGTAAGTGTTATGTTGTAAGTGTGAGAGAGTGAGAGTTTCTAAAATTTGTATAGCAAATTTTAAGTTTGTTGTATTAATAAAAGTGTTCCATTTATACTCTATTATTCTCAACATTTTTAACCGATGTCAATCAAATATATGCAATAACAAGAGAACTTTGTTAGTTTACTTGTTACATGATTCAGCCTATTCATCTGGTATATCCTTTAAATAACTAAAAATAAATTCCTTAAAGGGCATACATGTATTGATACATTCAATTCATTATGAAAAATGTGATTTAAGCACCGTGATCAAACCCTTATCTTTTGCATCTTTGATCATATCAAATCCAACAATGCCTGTCATAAATGAAGAGCAAAGTGTATTAACTTATTTGCTTGGTGACATAACATGAAGAAAAAGAACATGTATTTAATGAGAAAAAGAAAAGATGCATGTCTTTAATACTAGAGCAAGGTTCCATTGTTTCTATCTTTGCCGCAATATGAGCTAAACAACCATCAACAAAACTGTTGAGAGACACCATCAAGGTATTGCCTATTAACTGCACAAAAACAAGAAGAAGAAAGAAGAAAGAAGAAGACACGTAAATCGAATATCGTTATAATTTGATAACCTAAGTTAAGATTGAACTTTGAAAGCAAGAGTTGTGGAGAATAAAGGTTACTTCTGTGACTTCCTTCTTGATTGCACATTTGTCCCCATGTTATTTAGTTAGAAGAACGACGTGAAAACAAAGGATGATGTTATGGTTCAGAGCTGTGACTTTTGTACACTTGTGTTGAACTTTAGCTAGTAAATGTGGATTGCTAGTTCCTACTGCCTTTTTCTATCAAGGGTTCTAGCCATTAGCTAAATTAAGATCCACCGTCTGAGCAGATACTTTAAAATAGTAAAGAGAGAACGTGGAATGAGCCTGTACATGATAAATCCATCCAAATTTGTTAGCTGATACGTGAAACTTCTTTTTGAGACTCAAATGTACAATGATGATTGTTGAATGATCTTTATCATTCCGTAAATATAAAACAAACAGATTAAAACCTCCGAATGGCAGGGACTAAAGGAAGTTTAGTATTGTGTTCTGTTGGAGAGCAGGTTTCATTCTAAAGTAGCTGATTAAGTTTAACCGATATTGTTCTGCCGTTTCATTTAGCAACGTCTGTGCCACAAAAATTTCTCTCATTGAGGAAAAATTTTCATAATAAGTTATAACAGATTCCAAAAAATTCTTTGTTCATGGATTTTCGGTTTCATCTTACTATATTATAAAAGAAGAAACACGTACACTATCATGATAACTTGTCAAGAAAAGTGAAACTATTACCATTGTTGTAATAATCCCATGTAATATTTCTTTCAATTAATTATTACCTTTATCATACATCAAGTGAATCTTCAGCTTCACAATATCTCTTTAGAAAACATTTCCATTTACAGCTTTATGATAAGGCTTTGATTTCCATTGATAATCATTTGCTTCAGTCAAAATTATCCCATATCGACAGAAGACGACAGTACAGCTCCGGCAGGAGCTATAAATAAGGAACTGAAGCTAATTCAAACATACTTACCTGGACGGGGTCAATGGGCGATCAAGCAGGCTCATGGCCTAGGTTGGTGACCTCCATTGCACTGGGGAGGGGTATCTGCCTAAGGTCTCCTCAAAGTAGGAGAGCCTACGTCATAATTTGTGGTAGTGGGGGCCTGCGTTCGCGCGGTCCCTATCCAATTTCCAAATGTAAATGTGCTCTGCTGTAATAAAATGTAAATGTACTCTGCTGTATTAACTATTAATATAATAGATTTACTCAACTGAATTTATGTCATGTTAAGCTTGAAATAGTTGGTCTATCTCATCCCTTTTGAATGAAGCTATGCTAGGTGTCATGCAATATGTCGATTCATTCGGTAGCAAATGCTGACAATTCTATTCTCCTGGCTATGCAGGTTAGTTTCCCCAGTTTCGGTGAGCGTTATCTACCAACAAGGTTGTTAGTCAGAAACGAAGTAGAAAACATGACCTTCAATTGAAAATACATGCCCAAAATAATAAGAAACTTAAATGTATCATAATAAATAAAACATCACAATAAACTTGCTTCAGTATCTAAGATTCAATCACAGTAAACGTGCTTCATATGAAATAAGCATAACACAATGAGTTTTCCAGCATTTTCCGGCCTCTTTGTCACCATTATTGTAGCAGCGGCTGCAGCACCAGATGACACCCCTACCTGTGGAGAAAACGGATACAGTAATTAGCATTGTAAGCATAAAATATATAATAACAAGAATGAGAAATAGAATCTCTTCAAGATTGTTAAGAAAAGATCTATATGTTGTGTACATACCACCAACCCTTCTTTTAAAGCCAGCAACTTGGCAGTTTCAATAGCCTCCTCACTTGATACCTAAAGAGTTTAAATTTATATTAGCAATCATTAACAAAGAACTTCGGATATTGCCATGGAAACAACATAGCAGTTACATTGACATTCAAGTAGGTTCTTAGTATGTTATGGCTTTCAGACTTAACTTGAACAAATTCATCGAGCACGTTAACATCCAAGACACTGGGGATGACACCAGTTCCAATACCTTGGATTAGATGCAGGCCTGTGTGGTACAGAATGCAGTATATTCGGTTGGAGATTTGAATTATGATGATATAACCCTTTATTGAAAAGGCTTAGGTGAAATTCATTTTGGAAACTCATGCTGTTAAAATAGTTCATTGGGGCTAAAATTCACATTCTTCTGCTTAGACTAGTGAATGAACTTGACTAAATGAAAGTCATGAATTAAAATTGAAACTCACCAGGCTTTGCACCACTAAAAACTGCACTTTCTAGAGATTCCACACCATAAACCCGGAAAGAACCAAAAGAAAGCTACCACTAAAATGAACAATCACAACACTTATATTGATCTCTCCTTTCTCTTTTATGAAAACAACCTTAACATTTGGGTTTTCCTCTTTAAGGAATTCTTCTAACCAGTTATTGTACAGCCAGTCCTGATACCTGCAACTAGGCCAAAAACTTTCCCTGCACTGTCTTTCCATATCTCTGGACCAGTGGTTTCATAATGAATCGAAAATACAATTAAAAATCCTCTCAACCAAGTAAAAGAAATTACAAGATATGAATAAAAGTAATACCTTTACATTGGCGGGATTTTCACATTTCTGTAGCAGATGACTGTCCGGTGTTTTACTTAGTATCTCCTCAGCCTTGTCAACAACTTCCTTATAGCCCTTTGCAGGATCTGTGAGATGCACTTCAGTTCCAAAGCTCAGAGCACGATTCTTCTCTCATGACTAAATGATGCTGGCATTATAAGGATAATTTTATAGCCCCTTGCTGCTGCAATGGATGCCAATCCAATGCAAGTATTACCACTGGTGACCTCAATGAGGACAGTCTTCAGCCAATATTATTCAAACATACAATAGAAGGAAAATTTGTTAGTTAAAACAGAGAGAACTGAGAAGTCCTAATAATTCAACTACAGACATGGGAAAAAAAAATTATCATATACCTTCTCAGGTGATATGAGGCCTTTATCTTCTGCATCTTTGATCATGTTATAAGCAACCTGAATATCAAAAACAAAGAACATATTGAACAAAGTCCATATAATAATTTCCATGTTGATATGAAGGAAAACGCAACCAATAAAGATAACAAAGCAAAGGAAATATGATGCTACCTGTCTTTGATACTAGAGCAAGGTTCTATAGTTTCTAGTTTGGCGGCAATACGGGCAGCACAGTCATGTGCAACATGGTTGAGATACACCATCGGGGTGTTGCCAATTAACTGCATTGAATGACAAACACACTGTTATCATGATTTACATCACTACAATGTAAGTGCAAAGGCCAACAGAAAGTATTAAGGCATCATTAAGAAAATTTGCTTCAGTGACATCCTTCTTGATGGTACACTTTTCCTCAGTATTCTTTCGAGAAAAAATCAACTGTTAATAGATGAAGGTCTAGCCAATACTATAATCTGTTCAATAACAAAGATCTTTGTGTAATACAATCTTCAGCAGACCAAACAACTGCCCATCAAAAAAAACAAGGACGATATGATTACAGCACATCACTTGCACTCTAACCTGAGAACTCAAAGCATGCACAACATATCACTGAAGATATGGAGGTGTTTGGGGTTTGTATATATATACACGTGAAATTACAAAGAACAAGGCCGCATAACAAAACGAGAAAACAACAGAAAAGAAAACAAGTTAACAAAATCCTAGGAATCAAATGAAATAGAAATTATTTTGCAAGAGCAAGAGTACTCAATGTACAAAAACATGGCTACGGTTTTCATGATACTGTCATTTTTGTTCAATCATCACTGTATCTTTCCTTAGCATAAAAGAAATTACTATTTGTCTCACTCACTCAGACACTTCTTGCAGAGTCGTTTATGCCTTCTGCATATATTTTTACTATGTATGTTAGTGATATTCATATATTTATATATGTATATTTCACATATGCACGTGTGTACTTCAATATGTGGATGAGAGAATAACTAAGAACAAGGCCATATAACTGCCAATTCAAAGCAAGAAAATGACAGAAACAAACACAAACAAATTAACAAAACTCTCCTTTTCTCAAATGAACTAAATTTTGTGTTGCAAGAGAGAATTCACAGAAATATCTAATGAATTGCATATCACCCTATTAGTTCTTTTGCTCTTCACTCTCTCCATTCTCCAAGCAAAAAAGATTAAAATATATATACACTAGCAATGGCTTTCTTGTGATTGTCATTTCTCGAGGGGTTTATTTGGTTGACCATGAAATCTTACTTTAATATATTGGAACAGTGGAGCAGACCATAAATCACCATTGTTATATATCTTTCCTTGCGCGAAGGGATGACTAGTGAGTTCTGTTTCATACACCAGTTTCTTGGAGAGTATAATTTATGTTAAATAATGAATTAGGATAATATCGATTTTTGTTATAGAAAGTATCATAGAATAATGAATCAGTGATCTGAAGTCTGAACCATTCTTTCGCAGAGACTCTCAATCAGGCAATAAACTAATAAACCAAAGCAGAGTACTATGAATCAGTAGCTAGAGAAATACTAATGAAAATGAACTTACAATGAGTTCAATTACCGATCAAAACGTTCAGACACGATAAAGAAATTACGGCCAAAGAAATGATCGATGAGAAAGAGAAACAAGAGCTTGAAGAGTTGAGAGAGAATGTTAGTGCTGCTGAACCTGGAACGAGCCAAGAGAATGACAAGATCCAGCCTTGACAATGTTCTATTCTTGCAGAGCGATCAGCATCTCCCACATGGATTAAAGAACACAGTGCAGCTCTGACAGAAGCTATAAATAATGCATGCGAAGCGACTGTAAAACATACTTACCTGGACGGGGTCAATGGGTGATCAGTTAGGCCCATGGCCTAGGTTGGTGGCTTTCATTGCACTAGGAAGGAGCACCCGCCTAAGGTCTCCTCAAAGTAGGAGAGCCTACGTCATAATTTGTGGCAGTGGGGGCCTGCGTTCGCGCGGCCCCCTTCCAATTTAAGAGTTTAAAAGTCTTGTTAACGTAAATTGCTAAGTATCTCATTGATTAGTCGATGTAGAAGAGCCTCAAAGTAGGAAGGAGCACCCGCCTAAGGTCTCCTCAAAGTAGGAGAGCCTACGTCATAATTTGTGGCAGTGGGGGCCTGCGTTCGCGCGGCCCCCTTCCAATTTAAGAGTTTAAAAGTCTTGTTAACGTAAATTGCTAAGTATCTCATTGATTAAACTCTGATCAAGAAGCATGTTAGTTGTTTATATTTTAGTTGTTAAAGTGAATGCTAACCGAAGGTGGAGAATAGTAAGTCTGACACTTGGAAGGAATTTGATTTAACTTTGTGCAATTGCGTTTCGTACCAAAAAAAATCCAATGGAGATTCTTGATCAGAGTTTAAACTAATCATCCGAGTCGAAGCAGAGAGAATAGCAGCTTAACAGTTCCAATAGCCTCTTCACTTGGTCGCTAAGAGGGTTAAAGCAATAGTAACAATCATACAAGCAAATTAACAAACTCTCTCTTACCTCTCAAATAAACTAAAATTTGTATTGCAAGAGAGAATTCACAGAAATATCCTATGAATTACGTATCATTTTATCAATTCTTGTACTCTTCAGTACTCTGTTCAGTCGCAGGCTTAAATTACATATTAATTGGCTATGGCTTTCTTTATGATTGTCAATGGCACTTGAACTTGAAGCAATTGTAGAGCAGACCCTTCATCACATGATTTTCAAGTACCATCTTGGAACATATAATTCCAACATCTTATTGTTATATGTTAAGTGTCTTAGTGATAGTGTCATGCATGAAGTGGTGCTCTGCTTTGACAGAATTTTGTTGTTAATGTTTAAATTTATTTTTTAGTGTTTGATATTTGTAAACAAAGGAATATATGGGACTTAAAAAAAAAAACTGAAAAAGTATTTTTATAAAGAAAAAGCTTTCAAATGTTTCAAGAAAACTATTTTTTCTTTCATGTCTTAAAGAGTAATATCAAAAACACCTCAAATTCGTATAAACTATCCATTTACCGAAGAAAATCTTCAGCTCACAAATCAGATTCCCTGAAGTTGAAGCCTGTTTTTTGACCAAGTAAATTACGTACATATCAAAAATTGCCACGAAGGCTAGTATTAATCCCACATCGAACAAAGAAAATGGTGGAATAAGGAAGCAGGAGTATTAATATAATGAAAGTACATTCTAGAAAAGTTACATACCTGGACGGGGTCGATGGGTGATCAAGAAGGCCCATGGCCTAGGCAGGTGGCTTCCATTGCACTGTCGGAAGTGCATCGGCCTAACATCTCCCCACGTGGGAGACTGTACGTCATAATTTGTGGTTTTGGGGGTGCGTTCGCGCAACCCCCTTTCAATTCTACCTCCAAATCATCGATCAAGATTTTTTAATCTTTCAATTCTACCTCCAAATCATCGATTAAGATTTTTTAATCTTTCAATTCTACCTCCAAATCATCGATTAAGATTTTTTAATCTTTCAATTCTACCTCCAAATCATCGATTAAGATTTTTTAATCTTTTTACCAAATTGATTTTTTTATGTTAAATTTTTTACTAAATGCCAACTAATTTGTATGCTTTTTATACTTTATTTGGCACATTAATTCGTTAAGCAATAAGCAATGAAATTTTTTAAATGTTTTTCTATCTGTTTATGAAATTAGCTAAGCTCCAAGTGTTCAACCACATGTAAGAGAACTAAAGATCATTTTTATCCTTTTTAATGATTTGAGAAGTTAAAAAAATAATTCTATCTTTCTACTAAAATCAGCATTGCACAACAAAGTACTTTTTTTCAAGGGAAAATATATATAAAAAAAATCCAAATGAACCCTTTCCTGGAACTTTTAATCTCAAACTTTATTCAATCAAAGAGCAATACAGATTCAAAGTAGAGAGTTTTAACCCACATAAAGTTTTCCAAATATTTTTACACAAACAGTGAAGCCTCGAAGTTATTTGTACTAGTTTATTGAGAAACATGAAAGAAGCAAAAGCATCCAAACCAAATAGGATTCTGACTCAGAAATGCATGTCCTCTTCCTAGTACTTCAGATCTGATCAGAGCAGTGTAGAGTAGAGATATGGCAACTTTTGAAGTTAGGAAATGTGCCTCAGTGCTCAATCACCATGTTTTCTGACTCCTTTTTCACAGATTCAAATAAAACAGAAGAGAGGTAACGCTCCCCAAAGCTGGGAAAGACCACCTGTTAAGGGTTCAAATAAGTAGACCATAAAGATAGTTATCACTTTTGATCGTATGAATTTCCTTGGCAAGCTACATGAAGTTCCACCTAATAAAAATAAAAGGTGTATGATGTGTCCTGGCTAGAGATTTTAGCTGCTCAAAAGTTTTATTGTCAAATTTCAGGAGACAACCACTTGACGCATGAATAAGTTGGTATATTTCAGATGCACCAATTATATATGGTAGTTAGCTTCAATAGGTGGCTCAATTCTATATGAAACCTATTGTGATATCTATGTCAAAAGAAAAAAATAGAACTTACAACAATGAGTTTTCTAGCATTTTCTGGCCTCTTTGCTATCTTAATTGCAGCAGCAGCAGCAGCACCAGATGATATTCCAACCTGAGATATAGGCAGAAGTTAGATGCCACACACTTTTAAAGTCGTAGACTAAGAAATTCAGTGATAAGGTTAATGTGAAAACAAAAATGTCAAAGTTCCTTGTCAACTCATTAAAATCAAACTTACCAACAATCCTTCTTTCAGTGCAAGAAGCTTGGCAGTTTCAATAGCTTCATCACTTGATATCTGCAAACCACAAGGTAACCACGATTCAATTTTTGCTAACAATTATTAATATTTACTTCTTTTTTATGAAAGAAAATCAATAACCTTGGGCAAAGGAAAAAAGCAACTACATAATTGTCAGAACAAACAGTCCTGCATCAAGAAGATTTGTGATTTGTAAATTCTCAGAAAACCTCAGCTGTCTCAAACTCTTTCGATAACACCCTGCATATGCAAGATACTATGCATGTCCCTCATATAAACACTTCAGAAACAATTACTATTTCTTCTATCAGCCACATAGGGAATTCTATCATAGCCTTTTAGCTTCCTTCTGTTCAAATTAATTGAATCACAAGACAGCAACCATGTCCCAGGCTTAAAGGCATATAATATCAGTAAACATGCCTCCAAGAGAAGCAAAACATATTGCATGATGTTGTTGAGAACACAGCCCCATCTTCTTTTCGTAATACATACATTAGTTTGCATGAATGAAATTTCTCATTGCATACCACTTCTTCCAGCTACAGAAAATGAATACAATGAACAATAGCATTTATATTCAATAGACAGATAACTTCACATTCTAAATGAAAGACATATTCAACCAAAAGCATTCAGACTTACTTGAACAACTTCATCAAGTAAATTGACTTCCAAAACTCCTGGGATGAAGCCAGCACCAATTCCTTGGATTTTATGGGGCCCTTCAACATTTAAAAGATTGCAGCTTGTCATGTTAGCAGAAGATCAGACAAGAAGTTAATGCTAAAGTTTAGAATGCCATAAATAACTAATCTTGAAAGAAGATCCTACATATTAGAGGAATGATGATAAGTACACACAATGATAATAAGAAATGCCAGTGAAAATCATAAATTTGGCAGACCCGTCAAGTCAAATATCATTGCCAACAGAATGTCACTCTTAAAAGTCTGAAAATATCAATGAATATAACAGTAAGTATAATGATATGAAAGGGGAATTAAAATTGATTGTGGGAGGGTAAGACATTCAAGAAAACTACGAATAGCATCATAAAAAATGTTGCAAAGACACTAAAAGACTGTCATAAAAATAATAAGAATGTGCAGAATTAAGCATATGCAGACAAGTATGTAGCAAAAAATGTATACATCTAAATTGTTTATAAGCAGATGTTACTGACGATGCTATGCTCCAAAATCATCTAGTCAAGAACAGTATTTAATATCTTTTGTATCTAAAACAAAAATGGGGTATGAAGAATATGAATGAAGGAATGTTAAGCATCATGACCTACCAGGTTTCCCTCCAGATAATATAGCACTTTCAACTGGTTCAACACCATAGAGCTAAACAAAAAACAAGGGAAGAATGGAAACATGAGAAATAAGAGCATAGGCAAATGAAACCAACAAACTTATATTAAAAAAAATTTCAATACATCAGGCACCGGAGAAGCTGACCTTAATCTCAGGATTATGCTCTTTAAGATACTTCCCTGCACCTGTGACTGTACCACCGGTCCCTATACCAGAGACAAGGGCATCAACTTTCCCAGCTGTACCTTTCCAGATCTCTGGTCCAGTAGTCTCATAGTGGATCTAAACAGCAGAAGAACCTAACCATAAATCTCCGCAACCAGTTGATCAGAAATGCATGAAGAAAATGATGACAGAATGTTACCTTTGGGTTGGCAGGATTTTCAAATTGCTGAAGAATATAGGAATTAGGTGTCTTATCTCCTATCTCTTCCGCTTTCTGTACAGCCCCTTTCATGCCCCTGGCTGGATCGGTGACAACAAGCTCAGCCCCAAAAGCTCGGAGAATTATTCTTCTTTCAAGACTCATTGAAGCAGGCATGGTAATTATAAGTCTGTAACCCTTAGCAGCTGCCATGAATGCTAACCCTATGCCAGTATTACCACTGGTAGGCTCGATCAAGACACTCTGAACGGCATAAGAATCAACAAAGCTCTTGTCAAAATGAAAGCTTTCTCATCACTCGATAGCACCCTATACCACCCAACCCAAGCTGGGGCACTAAAACTGAAATATTATCAGTATTAAAAGAATAATATAGATATAAACTGATGAAAGAGGCATTGGGGCATAAATAAAAGTAACAGGAGAGCACAAGTATACATAAAATCCAACAAAAATGTCAAGAAAGGGAACCTTCCATTATGAATAAGAATGATTCAACACTAACCTCTCCTGGTTTAATGAGACCCTTCTCCTCTGCATCCTGGATCATACTATATCCAATCCTGCAAGCAGTGGAAAAATAAGCTCCCATATCTAATAAATGGAACCCCTGTCAATAAGAAAGACAAAACTGCTTCTAGGGCATGAGAATTGACCTTTCGAATTTTACAGTAGACTAATAATGATACCAATTTAAAATTCTCGTCAATGATGTCAATTTTACAAAACTCATAAACTACGATAAAAAAAAATACAATGATAAACTCAATAATCTTTAGATTCCTCAGAACCTATATCATAAATCCATGCAACTAAATGCAGTCTAATAATACCATGAATATTGTCAAAATTATCACGAAGCTCTTGCTTTAGAATTCTCTTCAAGCAGAACAAAGGAAATGTAACAAATACCTATCTTTGACGCTAGAGCAGGGTTCCATCGTCTCCAGCTTGGCAGCAATTCGAGCCACACAACCATCCACAACATTGTTGAGATACACCAATGGTGTTTTACCGATCAACTACACAAGTCAAAAATTAAGGGATGCTAAGATGAGCAAAATCCAAACACCTCCAACCCGCTATGATTAAATTTTGTCTTCTACATAAAAGTAAGATGAAAATGGCTTACTTCAGTAACATCATTTGCAATCGCAATCTTCTCCTCCGCCATTTTGTAAGTTACTGCAGAAACATTAAAAAAGAGAATGGATCACAGAAAATAAACTAAAAATAGTAGTATTGAAGTAGCAACTGACTAGTTTAAAATTTTGAGTGAAACTTTTTTGCTTTGAAAAATAACTGAAATGAAGGAACTTTTTACCGAAACCCTCCCCTCCCATATTTTACTGATCAGTAATAATAATGCTAGTCACTTAAATTTGATATACACGATAATCTTAAGTTGTTATGAACTTCCTACAAAATCAATAAGTAGAAATCAACCCAATTTAAAATTGTGATTAGGGATCCAAACAAAAGGAAGGATGGTATATTTCTATAATTTCTGCAAAAGAGAAAAATTTAGACCTCCTTTTACTCAAAACTTAGATGACAGGAGGCACCAAGGAGCACGTGAAATTTAAAAAGGTTGAGCTTAGCACCAAAAAGAAGCGCTTCAGAGAATCAGAAGAGACTGAATAAAGATTGAAACTTTCAGCAATAAGGAACAAATCAGATAACAAAATATCATACAATATATCAAACTTAAGATTTCAAGTACAAACCTTTTTTTAAAAAAATGAAGTACAAAACCTTGAAGCAAGCAGTACAGAGTTTTCTTGAAAACTAAGGGAAAATGAAAGTGAAAATTTGAAACTCTAGGCACTTAACCAAAATATCTTATCTGGGCAAAGACCAAAATAAAAAAATGACAAAACTAAAGCTTTCAGAGTTTCAATATTCACATAAATGAAAAAAGAAAAATGCAAATAAATTGCAAGTTTTTCTGAACCAATAATAATAAAGAGAAAGCTTGAAGCTTTGACTGCTTACCAATAAAAGCTTATCTGGGCAGAATCAAAAAATGACAAGGAAGCTACAAAGTTTGAAGCCCTTTTAAGTACCCACCAAGAAATTCTTTTTTTCCTCTCTCTTTTTGAATATCACCCAGAAAGCAGTTGATATACAAAGATATCTCCTGATGATTTTTATGTTTGTGCATTGTTGATATTATAAAATATTTTTTTCCTAATAAAATAATAGTCTTTCAATTCCTTAGCTGGCTAATAAAGAAATAAAACAGCGCCTCCGACATCAAATTCGAATCCCTTCCCCTTAGTTTGTAGTATGTTTTAAAAAATAAAAACAACTATAAAAAATTAAATAGACTTAGTTTGTTGTAAATAACTTAATAGATATTGATATTTTGGAACTTTACAATTTTATTTTGAGCTTAGGCTCAAATACGTGGATTAAGTAAAGACGTATTACTCTATTTAAACTACAACCGTAACAAAGTGTAGAAATGATGTGAAACTTAAGTTACAACACACCCATTAATAAATAACATATTATAAATGAGAATGAGAGCTTAATCAAGTTTAAGGTCTCATATTTTTATCAGAGTTCGAATTTTTTATTTTTTAAATAGTGCTTGTAATAATATATGTATATATATAATTTTTAAAAAAAATATATTATAAATTATTTAAAAAATACTATCTGCTTTAACATTTATGGCAAACCTTATGATTTCATTTTTAAACTTTAAACTAAAAACTAAAGTCCATCGAGAAAGTTCAAAATAGGTACCTACTTGAGCCTTATCAAAAATAGGTTTTATGTACTCAAAATTATCATAAAATCTATTTTTGTATTTTCTCATATCTTCTTTACCCTTTTCTTCTCTTCCTATGGTTAAGAATATTCTTAATTTTTTTGCCCAAATTCAAAATTCAGGCACCTATTAAATAAAGGTCCGTTACCTTATTTAAATTGCATTACAACAAGGCATGGGAGAGACGCGAAATTTCAAATCACAACATGGTTATATAATTTATTTATTTTGTAAGTGTTAGCTGTCTGAATAAGAAAGTTGGTGGCGTTTAGTATGATGGAAAAAGTAAAATTGTAAAGTTGCTTTCTTGTAATTGGTCCTCTCGAATCATTTTTCTTCTCTTGCATTTACTGGGTCATCATTATTTTTATTTTATTTTTTTGGCATTTAATCTTTATTTTTCATCGTCTGCAAATTTTTGGTTGGCAGTCAGTTTCTGATAAACATTATGTCAATCCTAGGGTCAAAGATAAATTATTTACTTTTTTTTAACGAAAATATATGTGTTTATATTTGGAGTAATAAAATACAAGTTAGTTAGTTTCCATGTCTTTTCAAGGAAGTACGTGATTTATCCGTTCATATCAAATATGTCTTTGACTCTCATCAAAGTGACTGAAATACCCCCTTAATTTTATGTTGCTAAATACTAAAACTAAAAAAGGGTTGCAATCATCAAGAGTTCAACGCATTAGAAATATTTTTGTCATTTCAAATGGAGTTAAAAGACTTATTTGCTATTAGGGGTGGGTAATCAGTTCGGTTAACTAAAAATCAATCTGAATTGAATTTTTTTAATTCGATTCAGTTAAGTTTAAGTTTGATTTAGGATTCGGTTTAATTTATTTAAATTAATTTGATTTCAATTTATTTTGTTTAAATTTAAAAAATTATATTTAAAATTTTACAAATACTATTTTTCTTATAATTTTGATATTGTAGACTTTGTAATTTCTACTAGTGGTTGTGCTCATAAAAAAAAATTAATTAAGAATATTTGAGTTGTAAATTAGAGCTAAGGAGAACCAAACCTGTAGAATAACGCTACATGGTTACATCTCCATTGCATAGACCAAATTATATTTTTTTATTTATAATTGAATTAATTTAATATTTTAATTTTATAGTTAAATTTTATATGTTACATAATTTGACGAACGATGATATGTCTAAAAAATAATATATAATATCTACACATAACTCGCATAAGATTTTATTATTAAACCGTGCATTTAAGTGTCAATAAATCTTACTTTTTAAGCATATATTTTAAAAAATTAATTTATCACTAAAATAAAATTTTAGAAACAATAAAGTTTTTTTACTTTATTTTTTTAATATTTGAATGAATATGAAAAACTTTTCACCTACAAAATACTAATTTTTACTCTTTATTTTTATTTAAACTCAATTGTCCGCGAGTATTTTACGCATTAACAATTAATTGAACTACACTTATGAGTAAAATTGGATACGGTTCAGTTCGGTCTAATTTTTATCGGAATCGAATTGGTCAGGTCCAATTTTTTAATGTGTAAAAATCGAATAGTTATTTTGAGGAGGAAAAAATCGAACTGAACCGAACTGATTTTTTCTAGTTCGGTTTTCTTGATTTTTTTTGCTATTTTTTTTAATTTCAAATTTTGGAATTTTACATCATTCTTTTTTTTTTTGAACAATTTTACATAATTCTTCTATAATTGTCCATCAACAATTCAATATTGTCCAATTCTATCAAAAAAAACTATCCATAAAAATAAAAATTGACCATTCATATAATATTTATGAAAATAAAATTCGTTGTCAACATAATATTTAAAATAAGACTATAATTAATAAATAAAAATAAAATTATCCATCAATATCTAATTGTCAATCAATATCACATAATAGTAACCACATATCTAAAGTCAAAATGATCAACCCTAACAATTCCAGAGAAAAAGAATATTGTCCATCAATATAATATCCATGAAAAAAAAAATTCATCAACAAAATTATTCATAAAAATAAAAAATATTTAGCAACATAATATTCATGAAAAAAAATTTGTTTATCAACAATTCAAAATAACATTTACGAAAATAAAATTATTCATTGACAATTCAACATAACATTCACGAAAATAAAATTGTTCATCAACATAATATTCAAAGTAAGATTATGTATAAAAATAAAATTATCTATCAATAATTTAATTGTCCATCAACACCACATACGTAGTGGTGACTATATATTCAAAATCTAAAATGAAAAAAATTTCATGACTATTAATTTCATCTCTAATCCAAAAAAACCAACAAATCTACAAGTATTAGAAAATAAAACCTTATATTAGTAAACTATACACTATAAATTATAAATTAGATATAAGAAACATAATAAATTTAAAAGGCCTCATACCTCCAATACTTTTATCAATCAGTGTCTATAATATGTTGTGATGCATCTATCAAAGTGCCAAATTCTATAGAGAAAAAGATAATGAAAAATAAGTAAAGAACGAAGTTAAAAAAAAACTATCATATGACTATATAAATAATTATTATACCTGTTTCAACGCTTTCATAAATGTCAGCATTTTTTGTGTTAGGCACGTCTATCTTGTCTACAAGAAGAGTAGACCGAAGCTAATTCTGAGTGCAAATCAAGGCATTCACAATTGAGGAGTCAAAGAACTCCTAAATACATTAAGAATGCACCCTTCTGTACTAAATGCAGACTCAGAGGCAACAGTAGAAACTGGAATTGCAAAAACATCCTTGGCAATTCGAGACAAAACTGGATATATTGTACAATTTAATTTCCACCAACTTAAGATTTCAAAGTGTGTATTGTTGGACTTCTCTGTCTTAGTTGACAAATACCTCTGAATCTCATGTTCAGGGACATCAATTCTTATTTTTTGTGTTTTATGGAATTGAAACAAAGCGTCGTAAGTGTCTTCTTCTTCTAGACCCCCTTCGTGTACTCCACCTCCTAAATTACTATCACTAGATTCTCTCTCACCATGCGATCCAAATGTCTTATAACTGTCAAACAACTTAAACAATAATTGTTTAACAGAATTAATCATACCACTCACACTTGTGCCATCAAATAAAGTACTTAAACACTACTCAACAAAATCTATTTTGCAATGAGGATCAAGTATTGCTGCCACAATTAAGATGTTGTTGATTTTTTCGAGAGATCCTAAATATTTGTCAAATTTAATCTTCATAACACTAGTTATACCCCCCCAATAACTCATCTTTACCGACTATTAGTGTCTTCAAATATGATTGAATCTTCCAAATTTCATTCAAAAATAAACGAGAAAACAGTTGTTTGGATGAACTAAATTTCAAAGTCATATCATAGAATGTCTTTAGAAACTTGACCAATCTTTGAACATTCTCCCAATATGCATTTTTGGTAGCCCTGCCTTTTTGTTGCTACTGTTAATGTCATCCTCACTTAAATAAGAATAATACTGATAATCATCACATTTCATCCGATAAAATGCCTTTCTTAGTTTCAAAGCACTAATAACATTAAATATGTTGAGTTTCACCTAATTGGTACATCTAGATGGACAAACGCTTTTGATGAGATTTTCTTTCTTTCTACAAATTTCTTAAAACTTTTCAATCTTGAGGGATAAGACCTAATGTACTTGACAGCATTACGAATACCAGCAATGGACTCATTCACCTCTTTCATCCCATCGTACATAATCAAATTAATAATATGTGCAGAACATCGCAAATGTATGAAGTTGCCACCCATAACTAATGAATCCTCATTCCAACTCCTTAATTTTCTTTTGATAAGTAACTGCAACATCATTTGCACTTGCATTGTCCACTGTAATAGCATATATATTTTCAATGCCTCGTTCAAGCAAACAGTTTTCTATACACTTCCCAATAGTTTCTTCTTTATGGTTTTCAATAGTTCCAAAACTAAGAATCCTTTTATGCAACTCTCACTTCTCATTAATAAAGTGAGATGTTATTATCATGTAATTCTCATTCTGGATTGAAGTCTAAATATCCGTTGTGATCGAAATCATTTGCTTATTAGAACATAAAATACTTTGCAATAAGACCTTTTCATTTGTATGCAAATTAAGGATGTGTCTTGCAACTGTTCTTTGTGGTGGCATTTTAAATCTTGAACAAGTTTTTGCCATAAAACTCATTAAACCCTTCACCCTCAACACTCTTAAAAGGCCACTCATCTTTTATGATACATCGAATAAGTGATTTTTTGATATCCTTCTGATTAAACCTAATTGCCACAACATTTTTTCCCCTACATTCACGTTTGTTTTTTCTAGTACTAACTTCTGTTGTGTTTCATCAATTTGTGTGCTCAGATAAGTAACACATCTTTTCAAATGAAACCTCAAATTTGAAGTTCCGACAATGCTATTGTGACATGCATATGTCTTCTTACAGTAATTGCATCTAGCTCTTTCCCCACCCGATAACTTGGTAAAACTTTTCCAAACTGTTGATCTTAAGTGACTAGTATTACTATTGATAACACTTTGCCCACCTCTTTAAATTTCTGAACTACAATCTATTTTATAACAAAATCACAATTCACAATTCATAACACTATCATATCACAACTAAATAGTACAACTAAGATGATATTAGAGTATGTAAAATCATAATGCCAAGTTTTTAAGTCAATACAATTGGAAAAAAAAAATAGTAACTCAATTATGAACGTATCAAGTGTAGATTGTTTAATACAAGTAAGAGACAAACATCTCGTATATATTTCACTGAATACTTGCTATGCATATATATTCAATCAAACCCATTTCATAAGCAATATCCATAACAAATGCCCATTAACCTAACACGAATTATAGATCTAGGAAACAAATGCCACATTAAAGTTCAAGTGATCCTTTTTACCAAATGAAAGATACAATATGGCTTACTTTAAAATAAGCATTACAATAACTCTATTTCATTTTTAAGTCTAGAAATCAAAGGACCAAGAACAATAATCACATCTGACTGCATTTACTAACAGAATTGAAATAAATTAGGAACAAATAAATAAACTGTAAGCAATGACACCCCTGATATTTTATTGTCACCTAAATAAATAAAATTCTCACATGCATAGTAGTATAATGATAAATAAAGAAAACAAAAAATCAGAACAATTTGCAAGCAAAAGTGCAAATTTGACATGTTCTAATTACCAATAATGAGGACTCGAATTGGCGAAGGGCGACCACCAGCAACAGCGTGACGGTGAACCGTGACACACTAATGTGACGGCGAACAACGACACACCAACGCAATGGCGAATGGCTTCATACCAACGCGAAAGTGAACGGAGACACACTAGCACGACGGCAAACTGCGAATGGCCAAGATGAACTGACAGCGAAATAGCAAATCGACGAAGAAGAGTAGGCGATGAAACGATGAAGAGCGAACTGGCGAAGGTTGAACGGCAACCCACTAGTGGAAGGACGAAACGGTAAGAAAAGGGTTCTGTCATTGTGTTAACTTGTAATGAAATCGATAAAAAGTAGCGCACCAACGAAGAAGAGCGTATGGGGAAACGACGAAGAGCAAACTGGCAAAGGTAGAACGGTAACCTACTGGTACTAGCGAACGAATAGTAACTAAAAGTACTATCACTGTGTAAGCCTGTAAGGAAAACGAAAATTTGAAATTTGAAAAATGAGTTAGTCATTTCGTTTCTTACTTTCTTTTAGTTTTAGGGTTTTAACTTTTAAGTTTTTTAATTTTAATTTATTTTATTGAATTATGAATAGGATGAGATTATATGTGACAAATTTTATTTTTTTGTGCTACAACTACCATTTATTTAAGTCATGTGTCAATTTTAGTTTAATTTATCAAAATATTCAATTTTTTGATTTGATTTTATTAAAATTAAAATCAAACCGAAACCGAAACTGAATTGGACCGATTGATTTTTATAAAAAAAATCAATCGGTTATTTTTACAAATAAAAATTGAACCGGTCAATTTGATTTAGTTCGATCCGATTCAATATTTTAATTTTCGGTTATTAATGCCCACCCCTACCTATAAGATGAAATAATAAAGTTAAGATAATAAAAGGTTAGGTTTACTTTCTATTTGTTATATATATATATATATATATATATATATATGTTTTAATGCATAAAATAAGGAGTTAATAAACAAGATAGCTGTAATTACACAGAGGAGCTTGATCATAAGATTTGGCGGGATTTGTTTTTAATTTATTTTACATGAAGGTTTAATTATCATTCAATTCCTTTATGACGTTAACATGCTTTCATATGTAGGGAGCAAAAGAAACATAACATTCAATCATTAATTAGATTATACAAACTTTTGACTTAATTAATATTTCAAATTCTTATAATTCGCGCAAGTATGATGGTCCTATTGATAATTCTACATGTATTTTGTGTGTATTTCATTGACGAATTTAAAAAATTTCACAAATTTACTTTGATTATTAGTGTGATTTTGACTGTATTGATCACATATTTTGGTGTAATAAATTATATTTTGAGATCATATTGAATATTGAGTAATAAAATTTATAATAGGAGTACTAAAAGCAATTCTAATAATAAAATCTTCTTTGATGGAGTTATTACACGGAAGTGCTAATTTTTTAAACTTGCAAAAAGGAATGATTATGACTTATGAGTTTTTTTAATAACATCAAATATAAAATTGATGATAAAGTTATTAATATTATATTGTAAAGCTACTAATATAATATCATAAAATTATTAAGACACTATATAAAAATAAAATAATTCTATTGCGGTTCGTCTGAAGCTATATTTTTATTATAAGAGATACAACTTAAATTATATTATGAAAGATCATCCCTATCACTAAGAATAACTATTTATTTTATTAAAGATGGAAAATTATGGACAAAACCTCACACAAAAATAAAATTATTAAACAACATTTCTTAAATTATAATATCCTCCGTTAAATACTTGTTAACGTCGGCTAAAACAGTTACATAATGTATCTATTTTATATTTTTGTGTTTTGATTTGGCCCCAATTGAATATTATATCTAAATTAATTATTTAATATTATAAAATATAAATAGGATTCTGTATCTATATAGAGTAGGAATTGAATAAAATTTATGTAACCAATATAAATATGTGATTTTTTTATTGTATCATAATTCAACACATAATTCAATATAACTTTTTGGCTTTTTCTTTTAATTTAGTGTGTATTTATTTTTGTTCAACACAGGGTTTATATCCCTACTTGTTAATCTATTCATAAATCAATTGTTAAAGTTTTGTCAATAATTAAAATTTTATTTGTTTTTATTTGCAAAATAACTCAAAATTTACTATTTATTTTTATTATGCAACTTAAGTTTATCCTAAATCTCATTTGTTGTAGGTCAAAATTAGCATTTATGACTATTTAACCTTGGTTCTCTACAAATTCGAAGTAACTCGTGGTTCTAACAAAACATTAAACATACACAATTCTTTTCATTTAATTTTATTGCATAGACAATACTTAAACTCTCAAAAATATCAACCAAATACCAACAATACAACTTAAGCGTTGTAATCACTTTGAACGAAATCAACAAAAAACAGCGCATCGACGAAGAAGAGCAGATGGGGAAATGGCAAAGAGCAAACCGACAAAGGTCGAACGATAACCTACCGATACCAACGAACGGACAGTAGCTAAAAGTATTGTCACTGTATAAGTCTGTAAGGGAAACGAAAAATTGAAATTTGAAAAACGAGTTAGTCATTTTGTTTCTTACTTTTTTTTAATTTTAGGGTTTTAACTTTTAAGTTTTTTAATTTTAATTTTAATTTATTTTATTGAATTAATAACAGGATGAGATTGTATGTGACAAACTTTAGTTTTTTGTGCTACAACTACCATTTATTTAAGCAACATGTCAATTTTAGTTTAATTTATTAAAGTATCCAATTTTTAGGTTCGATTTTATTAAAATTAAAATTAAGCCGAAACTGAACTGGACCGATTAATTTTTATAAAAAAAAAAAATCAATCAGTTAATTTGATTCAATTTGATCCGATTCTTCAATTTTTAGTTATTAATGCCCACCCTTACTTATGAGGTGAAATAATAAAGCTAAGATAATCAAAGGTTTACTTTCTATTTGTTATATATATATAATATGTTTTAATGCATAAAATAAGGAGTTAATAAACAAGATAGCTGTAATTACACAGAGGAGCTTGATCATAAGTTTTGGCGGGATTTGTTTTTAATTTATTTTACATGAAGGTTTAATTATCATTCAATTCCTTTATGACATTAACATGCTTTCACATGTAGGGAGCAAAAGAAACATAACATTCAATCATTAATTGGATTATACAAACTTTTGACTTAATTAATATTTCAAATTCTTATAATTCGCTAGTCGTCATACTTGATGGTCTTCATGATAATCCTTACACATATTTTTTGTGTATTTCACCGATGAGTTTAAAAAACTTCGCAAATTAACTTTGGTTATTGGCGTGGTTCTGGCTGTATTAACTGCATCTTTTGGTATAATAAATTATTCGTTATCTTGGGATCAAATTGGATATTGAACAATAAAAATTATAATAGGCGTACCAGAAGCGATTTTGATAATAAGATCGCTTTGGTGAAATTATTATACAGAAGTGCTAATTTTTTAAGTTTGCAAAAAGGGATGATTATGACTTATGAGTTTTTTTAATAACATCAAATGTAATATTGTTGATAAAATTATTAATATTATATTATAAAGCTACTAATATAACATTATAAAATTATTAAGACGCTATATAAAGATAAGATAATTTTATTGTGATCCGTCTAAAGCTATATTTTTATTATAAGAGATACAATTTAAATTAAATTATGAAAGATCATCCCAATAATAACTATATATTTTATTAAAGATAGAGAATCATGAACAAAACCTCACACAAAAATGAAATTATTAAACAACATCACTTAAATTCTAATATCCTCCGTCAAATACTTGTTAACGTCGGCTAAAAAAGTTACATAATGTGTCTATTTATATTTTTGTGTTTTAATTTGGGCCCAATTGAATATTATATCTAAATTAATTATTTAATATTATAAAATATAAATAAGATTCTGTATCTATATAGAGTAGAAATTGAATAAAGTTTATGTAGCCTATATAAATATGTGATTTTTTATTGTATCATAATTCAACACATAATACAATATAACTTTTTGGCCTTTTCTTTTAATTTAGTGTGTATTTATTTTTGTTCAACACAGGGTTTATATCCCTACTTGTTAATATATTCATAAATCAATCGTTAAAGTTTTGTCAATAATTAAAATTTTATTTGTTTTTCTTGGCGAAATAACTCAAAATTTACTATTTATTTTTATTATGCAACTTAAGTTTATCCTAAATCTCATTTGTTGTAGGTCAAAATTAGCATTTATGACTATTTAACCTTGATTCTCTAAGAGCATGAGGGTTCAGCTTAGTTGGCTGAGCACCTTCAAGTCTCACATCCTCACCTGGGTTCGAATCCTCCCTCCTCTTAAGTGGTGCGGAAAAAAAGAATATATATTGTAATCCCCCCTTTAAAAAAAAAAAAAAAACCTTGATTCTCTACAAATTCGAAGTAACTCGCTTGTTCTAACAAGACGTTAAACATACACAATTCTTTTCATTTAATTTTATTGCATAGACAATACTTAAAACTCTCAAAAATATCAACCAAATATCAACAATACAAACTTAAGCGTTGTAATCACATTGAACATGCCCCACAAAGTTATTAATACGTTTCCTTCCATATTTAATTACACACGTGTTCATTAATTATTTATTTAATATATTTTTGTTGTACGAAGAAATTGTATTTTCTTTTAAAAATATTTAAATTATTAAAACATAATTAAACAATCTAATATTTTGTTTTAAAATATATATGTTTTTATGACTAAACAAAAAATAATTTACACATGCTTTTATTAAGAACACCTTGGTTTACATATAAATTATGAAAAACATTGTTTATTAAAACAAAATTATTTCCAATTCGAGATATAAATATATAGAAATATTTATTTTACTTTATTTTTTGCTTTAAAAAACAAAAAATTCCCACTATTTTTTTTCAGATATAGTTTATAATAAAAAAAACATAAATTATGTTTGTAAGTGTAACACAACTATGTGATATATTTATATTTTAAAGAGGAAAAATTATAAAAAAATTTTGATAGGTAATGTTTTTTTTCTTAATTTTTTTGATAAGTATTTTATTTTATTTTTCTTCTTGACTTGCACATTTTCATTTTTTTATTTTACATTTACATAATAAAACAAGTATTACGACGATTTTAAGCAATTAGCTTATCCTCACATCCAAACACCCTCAATTTGTCATTTTCCTTTCTTAAACAACTAACTTATCCTCGCATCCATCCATGATTAAAAAAAAAAAAAACTTATCCTCGCATCCAAACTCTCTCGATTTCTCATTTTCCATTTTAAGCAATTAGCTTATTCCTGCTGCCAAACACTTTCAATTCCCCTCGTTTTCCCTTTTAAGCAATTAGGTTACCCTCGCAGCCAAACACTCCTCGATATAGTCATTTCGCCACTTCCTTCCGGACAGTTCGGTCATTTACTGTGCTTCTCAAGTCCCACTGCTTTACAAGGTCATTTTCGTCAAATCACTACCTACCTACTTACCCACATGCGTGCACCATTTGGATGTCTATACACAGATCTCGAACGGTCGATCACTCCATTGTCTATCTGAAACTCTCCTCCCCTATCTGTTTTGAAGATTTTTATTTGAATATATTTTGTTTAAAGGAATCGGACCGGAGTAGGAGCCATGGGCGTGCCGGCGTTTTACAGGTGGTTAGCCGATCGTTATCCGTTGTCGATTGTCGACGTCGTGGAGGAGGAGCAGCAAGTTGACGGTAATGGAATTGCTTTATCAATTGACGTGTCGAAACCTAACCCTAACGGCATGGAATTCGATAACTTGTATTTAGATATGAACGGGATTATTCACCCTTGTTTTCACCCCGAAGGCAAGGTATTTACTTTTCGTTTTTTTCTCCTTTTCCCCCCTATTTTTTGATATATTCGAATATTTATTTATTTTTGGTTCATAATTTAGGATAAATGTTGAATCCTTAAAGTGTATTTCATGTTATATTAGTAGGTTTTTAGAATTGTTGTAATTTTAGTTAAAATATGTTTGTTGTGTATGTGTAGTGTTGGTTTTGGGGTTTAATTATTGGGAATTGTTAAACACCATTAGGGTTTTGTTTGGTTAGTTGAAATTTATACTGATGAAAAATTTATATATTTGTAGCCTTCGCCTGCCTCGTATGATGATGTTTTTAAGTCTATATTTGATTACATTGACCATCTCTTCTCATTGGTTCGTCCGAGAAAGCTTATCTACTTGGCAATTGGTAAGTTTTATTTCAGATATGATATCTATAATTATTCCTGTCTGTAGAATGAGATTTGCTCACTAGAGATTTTTGTAGATGGGGTGGCACCACGAGCTAAAATGAATCAGCAACGTTCTCGACGATTCAGAGCTGCAAAAGATGCTGCTGAGGCTGTAAGATTTGTCACATTATGTTAATTGGTTTAAGTGAATAAAGGAGTTTTTTTTTATTGTTCTTTGGATTTTTTGCAATGATTTCTTAGGAAGCTGAAGAAGAAAGATTGAGGAAAGAATTTGAGGAAGCAGGGGAAAGTCTGGCTCCTAAAAAAAAGCCTCAAACATGCGATTCGAATGTCATCACTCCTGGCACTCAATTTATGGCTGTGCTCTCTGTAGCGCTTCAGTATTATATACAATCTAGGTCGAACCACAATCCAGGCTGGCGGTTTACAAAGGTGTGATGGACATTGTCCTAATAGTGATTGTCTCCTTTTGTACCTTAAGATTTTATGATTCCTTGCCTATGGAGTAATCCCGTCTATTTCTTTATCCATATACTTCACTTTCAGGTAGGGATGGCAGTGGACCAGGTTTGGGATGGATACTCCTAAACCCGTATCCGCATCAGCTTAAAAAATAAAATACCAAATCCTTCACCAACCCGTTGCGGGTTTGGAGTTTCATTGCTAAATCCGCTTTAGCGGACCAGGTTTAGGTGGATACCTCTAAACCCGTATTCGCATCCGCTTAAAAAATAAAATATCAAATCCTTCACAAACCTGTTGCGGGTTTAGAGTTTCATTACCAAATCTGCTCTAGTGAGTTTGTACTCATTACCAAATCGCAATGGGTTATCCACAGATTTTAAACGGGTTTTTAAATAATTCAATAAAAAAATTAAACTCTTTTTTACATATGTAACTAATAAATCGTACTATATTTTTATTTTAACTTACTCTTTTTAATTAGTTTGCGGTGCAATTGTAATTGGATTTCATTGAATGTATAATATTCATCGATATTAATTGAATTTCAAGATGTCGAGGTTGTCCCGTCTAGCAAATAGTGACGCTTAAACCAAATATCAATGTTTAGTTGTGTTAGTGTTTTTTATTAATATGGAATCAATATAATGTTGACTTTATTTAACTAGATTATAATGATGTAAGTTTAGTGTTTGAAATCGATAATTATATGACAATTTTATAGTGTTTAAGAATCATTTTGTAATAAATAATTTATAATTATATTACGACTTATTTTGCATTATAATATTGGAATATATAACTGAAATCTCCAACGTTGTATCCTAACAAACAATAAAATTTATTACTTATAAATAGTAAGTATGTTTGAATAAAAACGTGCCTATAAATTCATAATGTAAATTTATAAACAATTTATATTAAGTGATTATCTCTAAAAAATATATATATATATAAGAGTAATATTTGTGGGTGGTGGATACTCGCAACGGGTATCTATGGATTTTTTATTGAACCCATACTCGCCCCAAATTTGCTACAGGTTTTAATTCTGTATACTAAACCCGTATTAAACTCGTTTCAAGTCTTATTAAATCCTTCATAATACGGGCAGGTTTTAGTGGGTTTGCGGGTATTTTTGCCATCCTTTCCTTTAGGATATTTTCTCTCTCTAAATTTATTTATGAGATTGCATTGGGTGGTTATTTGAAGGTTATACTTTCTGACGCGAATGTTCCTGGTGAAGGAGAGCATAAAATCATGTCATACATTCGATCACAACGTAACCTTCTCGGTTTTGATCCAAACACTCAGCATTGTTTGTACGGTCTGGTGAGTTACGTTTTTAAATTTTAGCCATTCTCCTCTTCTAAAATGTGGTTTTATTTCAATTTAGACATGATTGTATTCCTAACGTATGGGTTTTTAATATATGCCTTTTTCTATTTTCTGTATTAATATATACAGGATGCAGATTTGATTATGCTGTCTTTAGCCACGCATGAGATTCACTTTTCAATTTTGAGAGAGGTTAGTGGCACACCTTGTGAATGGTGTTCATAGTTCCTACTTATTTATTTCTCATGTTTGATCTCATAATATCTTGATTCTGCAGGTGATCACTTTTCCTGGGCAACAGGAAAAATGTTTTATTTGTGGTCAAGTTGGCCATTTAGCGGCTGAGTGTCGTGGTAAGCAAGGTGTTGATGCTGAAGATTGGAATATAGATGTTCCTATACACAAGAAGAAATATCAGGTAGGAAAACTGACATCCTGCTTTTGAGCATCTTTAAATATTTTTCTCCTTCAATTTTTTTTCACATTTAATTTTATTTTGACTCGTTCTTTGATCAGTTTTTAAACATCTGGGTGTTGCGAGAATATCTGCAATATGATTTGGACATTCCCAACCCGCCGTTTTCAATAAACTTCGAAAGAATAGTGGATGATTTTGTTTTCCTTTGTTTCTTTGTTGGGAATGACTTTCTCCCACATATGCCAACCTTGGAAATCAGGGAGGTAAGTAGTAAGCACTTTTTTCCTTTAATTAAATAGCTATTAGTCTAGCAACATGCTGAACTTTGATATTAATTGTAGGTATTACTGTCTTATATGTCACTTAATTTTTTGTGCTGTTATTTGTTGTGAATTGTATAATGTTTTCCCATTTTTTTGGTTAGTTCGAATACCTTCTATGGTGCATTTTCTGTTTTCCGCTTCCCAATCTTCTCTAGCTTATACTATCATGCTTATTATAAATATATTTTCTACTGCAGGGTGCTATAAATTTACTGATGCACATTTATAGAAGGGAGTTTGCTGCCATGGGTGGTTATCTTACTGATGCGGGTGAGGTAATATCTCTGTTTTTTGAAGTTCCATCAAATCTGTATTTAATTCTCTTTGCTTGAATTCTCTGTCTGTTCTTGTTGTTTGATGATGATAATGGACTTAAATTACATCTGCAGGTTTTGTTGGATAGAGTAGAGAAATTTATCCAGTCTGTTGCTGTTTATGAAGATCAAATCTTTCAAAAGAGGACTCGTATACAGCAGGTTATTTATTTATGCGATACTCATTTGGTCAAAGGTTTATCCAGTCTGTTGCTGTTTTCTCATTTCTATTTCAGCTAATATTCTTATTATTCAGAAATACTTTAATACTTCTGATCTTGTTGTTAATCAGGCCATGGAGTATAATGAAGAGATGAAACTTAAAGCAAGAGGAGAGTCCTCTGAAGAGCTCCAGGCACCAGTTGTTGATAAGGTCTGTGATGAAACTATATTCTTGGTAATATGATTTTTTCCAAAAGTGGTAGATTGTGAATTTGCTTGCAATAATTTGGGTGTGGGTTGGAGAGGGGTGGGGGTGGGGCGTGGGGGCGGGCGGCATGGGTCAGTTCGGTTTGGTTTTCTTTAGAACTAAACTGGACTGAATTTTTTTTATTTCCCCACATGAAAGTGAATTTAACTGTTTTGAATACAAGAACTGAACTGGTTCGTCGATTTCCAAATTTCTTTCTTTGTTCTTTTCTCAAGTTCAATTTAGGGATAGGCAATTTCAAGAAGGGGAAAACAAAATCTATTTTAAATACATTTATTCCACAAAATGAAAAAAAAAGCAATGATGTTTGATGGAGGAAGATAGGCTTCGGCTACGGGTGGCAAAATAAAAAAAAACAAATTGAATTCATGTTGAATTCAAGTAAAGGTAAAATAATATTAGTGAATTCGAATTCAAATTTGCATTCGATTTGTGCTCTAAATGAATTAGACAAATTGGTTCATCTGATTTGTATTTGATGCGAATACCCAAATTATTTATATTTTAGTTGTTACAAAATTAGAAAACTGTATTTTTTTAAATTGTAATCTTATTTGAATTCATTTAATTTGGTAATGTAAATAGTAATAAATTGTAAATGAATTGGCGAATTAGGGTGTTTGAATTCTAATTCTATTCTTTTAATTATTCGTAAATCCATATTTGATTCGTTTATTATTCAAATAATTTTTTATGATCCCTATATGAATTCGATTCTAATAAACAAATTGTGACTCATTGCCACCCCTGGCTCTTACGTATGTCTTCAACAGCCGTTGTGTTGGTTGATTTGGGAAAGGGAGAGAAAATTGAGAGATTTGGGTGTCTGAGAGGTGAGGTTAGCGGTTAGGGTTAAGAGTGAGGAAAAAGTTGCTTTGTCTATTTTTGCAATATCCAATGTATGCGTTTTCATTGTAATATTTTGTGCGCACCAATTAAATAATGTCACGTGCACAGATTGTAAATAAAACATTTGAATTACCATTTAACATTCAGTTTGGTAGTTTGAATCTCAGAACCGAAACCAAACCGGTTGAACCAGTTCAAATAAGTAATACTGAACGGTATTTTTCTAATGGACAAAACCGGTCCAAACCGAACTGTTTGGTTTGGCCCGGTCCGGTTTTTTCAGTTCTTGGGCTCTTTTGCCCAGCCCGAGTGAGCAAGTTGAATTGCTTATGCTGTGAACAAAACAGAAATTGATGCTAGCAGTAATTCCTTGATAATCACTTCTTGTTGGACCTTTTTATACTCTTTTGCACGCTCTGGAGCTATGAGAAATTCATTAAATAATATATTTCCTTAAATAAAGCGGAAACAATTGTCTTATGTAAAGATTACTCTTCTTAACTGATAAATTTGGAAATTCTATCTTAGTTTATCAAGAATCTATGAAGCCTGCAATCTCTTTGGTTATAAAGTGTCGACTTTGGAATGAAGGACTAATCTATATATATAGGGTTATGATTATGGTGGTTTAACCAAGGACTAGTCACCTATTTTGTGTTTTTTCATAAAAACTTTAATGCGCTGAAGAGGTAATTTGATGATCTAGATTGAATCATGCTATGCATTTTTTCAGGTAAGATTAGGGGAGCCAGGATACAAGGAAAGGTATTATGCTGAGAAGTTTGAAATATCAAACCCGGAAGAGATTGATAAAGTTAAAAGAGATGTTGTAAGTTCTTTATCCTCTTTGACAACTAGTTTTTGTTTAATATTGGTTTATTCCCTGTGGAAACTTACTCTTTCTCTGCATCATGGCTTTTTGATTGATGAAGTATCTCATTTAAAGATACATAATTGTTGTAAGTTATCTTCTCAGGTTTGGAAGTATGTGGAAGGTTTATGTTGGGTATGCCGCTATTACTACCAAGGTGTTTGTTCTTGGCAATGGTCAGTCTATTCTTGATGGGATTTTAATAATAATTCAATTTTACCTGCAATTTTTCTTCCCTTTACAATAAACCTGGTTAAATTATGGGCTTACATGCCTACATGGATGTAGTCATGAAACACAGTTTGGTAATGAATTTCAATATGCTGCATAAGAAATGATGGACAGAAAAGGGACCTTAGTTTAAATACTAATATTGCTCACTACTACATCCTTGGAAACACAAAAACACTCTGGACAAAAGTAAACAAGAGCATCATTTTCTTGATATAGTTTGGTCACAAGCTGCGTGATGGCCAGTAATGACCAGTTTTCGATGGTTAAATTCTGTCTGTCAAGACTGCAGGGAGTGCTGAAATAAGATTTCCAACCACTTCACAGTGCTATATATGTATACAATCTTTTACTGCTCTTTTCTGAATGCTGTGTTTGACTGCTATCTGTTTCAGGTTTTATCCATACCATTATGCTCCATTTGCTTCAGATCTTAAAGATTTACTTGACCTTGAGATAACATTCTTCTTGGAAAAGCCATTTAAACCCTTTGATCAGCTGATGGGAACCCTACCAGCTGCAAGGTTTCTTTTTACCTCCCAAAAGAAATGAGTTCTATTTTTTTTTCATATTTTTTTGAAGATGGAGATTTCTGCCTGGCTATTTAGATTTCAACTTATGGTGGGGATATTATATCTTTCATGTTACAGTTCTAGTGCTTTGCCCCAAAAATACAGAAAGTTGATGACTGATCCATCATCACCTATCTATAGATTCTATCCTTCAGGTAAAATACAGTGACTGTTGTCTATTTACCTGATGAAAATCCTCTACTTAGCAAGTTTACCTATATTTTCTGTGGACAGATTTTCAGATTGATATGAATGGTAAACGCTTTGCATGGCAGGTGCAGTCTTGTCTATTATTAAGTGTTGAAATAAACAATTTGTTATTTCTGGAATTTTCTTTCTTGAACTAATGGAAGTCATATTGTTTTCTTTCGCGGAAGACAGGGTGTTGCCAAGTTGCCATTTATTGATGAGAAGTTATTGCTTACTCAGACAAAGAAGCTTGAAGCCTTTTTAACGGTATGGAATTTGTTATGCTAGACCGGTGCGTGTTAATGGTGGGCACGGTCCGGTTTGGTTTTTCTTCCTTTAAAAAACCAAACCGGTTTTTTTATAGTTAAAAACTGAACTGGAGTGAAATGGTTTTTTCCGGTTTGGTTTTAGAAATTAAGGATTTTTTTAAATTTAGGAAGGATTATGTGTGGTTAAGTGTATGTTAATATTTACAATTATCCAATACATGAATGCCATGTGGCAAATAAATATAATTTTATTAAAAAATATTTTTTTCGGTTTGGTTTTTATTTAAGAAAAACCAAACCGGAACCAATCCGGACCGGCCGGTTTTCCTTAAATAAAAACCAAACAGTTTTTTAATGAAAAAAACCAAACCTAACTGGCTGGTTCGGTTCGATTCAGTTCGGTTTTCCCGTTTCCGGTTTTATTTACCCACACTTAGTGCGTGTAATTTTAGTTGATTTATAACTAATCTTCAATATTCGTCTATATATCAACCATTTTAATGGGTGTTCTTTTCTTTGCCATGTATTAGAAACCACAAAAGTAGATGTTCATGGAAAAATGTAAAATTTAATGATAATAAGGGTTTGAAATATCAACTTAGGAGAACATATTAATCTAGTTTTCAAGAAGTTGTCTGATTTTTTGGACATTGAGATCTTATCTAACTCAGTTATAAATTTTAACACTTTTAGTTCATCATTTCTCATTTGTCTTAAATGATGAATTTCTGATGAACTATAGTTCTGTAATATCACTCACAAATCTGTGTTGTTGGGTTCAACTGATGGGAAATATGGGATTTGGATACTTGTACAATCTCTTGTGAAAAAGAAATAAGGAAAATGTATTGTTGCTATTTATCCTACCTATTTTAGTTTTGAATTTCTTATATGTATTGATACTAATAGATTTGATTACTTTTTATTTAATCTTTAATGTGCCTTTGCTTGTAAGATTTTTGGGACCATGATAAGGGAAGCAAGCTATCTTTTCTCCATTGTTGTTTCTGAATGTACAAATGCAAAATGGTATTGGCAGGAAGAAGAGCTGGTTCGGAATAGTGAAATGCTTGATTTACTTTATGTTCATCCTACACATCCTTTATATGAGCAGATTATTTTATACTACCAGTTCTGCTATCAGTTACCTCCTCATGAAAGATTACGTTGGGAAATCAATGTAAATGCCAGGTAGGTTAATTTATTTATTCAACGATCAACTCCAGATATTTCCAATAATTTGGTCGTTGTGAATGTATGATTGTCTTACCATTGTTATCTGTTGCTTACCGCTTGCAGTGGTGGAATGAATGGATACCTTTGGTTATGTGAGAGAAATGTGTTCAGAAGCATTGTTCCATCACCAGTTAGAGGATTGCCAGACTTGGAGTGTAACCAAATTGTGTAAGTTTCCTTTTCCTATTGTTGTTTGTGGATGTTTCTTTATCTTAGTTATGGATTTTTTTGCCCACAGTAATGTTACGTATCTAAATCCTCAAAGACGTAGACACATCCCAGAACCTCCCAAGGGTGTCATCATCCCTGATAAGGTATGTCGGCATGAATGCTCATATAGTCATCGTTACTTGTTCATGAACTTGTCAAAAGATGAATTTTTCTGCTGTACACTTGTAAGCCAACTTCTTCCAATAAATAGTCTAGTACACTTGTGATTTTTTTGTTATTGCAGATCTTAAGCCCCATAGATATTAAACCATTTCCTACTCTATGGCATGAAGACAATAGTCGGCGCCAGCATGGCAGAGAGAGGTGAGATCATTGCATTTTGTTACAAGTTTTATTACTGAAAGTAAGGCAGTCTTATTGGTCACCGTGTTCAATGTTCATAGTCGGAAGTTTGAATTAGGTTGGCCCTGTACTTTTGTGAAAAGTGATGCTACAAATGTGTAAAGAAAAAGAAAAAAGTGGGGAAAGGAGTAAAATTTTGGATCAGTTTCTTAAGTTTACCACTGGGAATCTAAAATTCAGAGGTCAAATTGGTACTGTCTGTGACTAGGAATTTTACTCTTGCCTCTTCTCCTAAATTAGTAGTGGTTTCATTTGATGATTTTTGTGAATTGATTTTACAGGCCACAAGTACCTGGAGCGATGGCTGGCCCCATATTGGGAGAAGCGGCTCATCGTCTTGTGAAGAACACACTTAATTACAAACCTAATGGTTCTTCTGGATTGTGGGATCAACAAACAAATTGCAATATCCCATTCAACTATGCAAACACCAGACCTAGACCAACTGGACCCTCTGGGAATGAGAGGGGCTTCTTTGATGATCCAAAATACAATTATAGAAATTACAATTATCCTCAAGGCACAATGGGGAACCCTAGATTTCCACTCCAATCAAATGGTCTGCAAGGCAACAAACAAAACTTGAGGATGCAGGAGAGATATCAATACCAAGATCAGTACGGTGACGTGAGACAAAACTCTAGGATGCAGGAGAGAGATCAATATGAAGACGAGTACAGTGATTTGAGAACTGGGATGTCTGCTTTGACGGTAGAAGAAAGTGTCAGAAGCAGGCATCCTGCAGGGATGGCTTCCAAGACAAAAAACTTGGGTTACTCGGGGAACTCTAACCCACAGTTTCTGCCGAACATGGGTCCACTTCCATCACCACCTACCATTTGGATCCGTAGACCAGCAGCTGGAGAGGCTGATATGTATATTAGACAAGAAAGTGCAGGTGGTGGTGCAAATCAGAATTAGCAGGTGAAGAAGGTTTATCAGATTAACACGACTGCCTCAGGAAACATTAGATCCCTTAAACCAGCAATGAACTCCAATGGATTTGGTCGAACATTGACCTTTTTTGGGTTTGGGATGCACCCTAGCAACTTTGAGCTCCCCATTTAATCTGTATTGTTAGGACAAGGTTTCCAGAAAATGCCTCACAATGCAGATTGGCATCCTGTGGTGCAAGTACAAAATGTGTTCTCGAGGGATCTGCACATGAAAACAAAATTCGGTTCTGAAGGTTAGTTTTGGGTAGTCAGAGTGGGACTCTTTTAACATTGCTGGCTCTCTCTCCTAGATTTTATATTCTTTTTGTTGTTGGAGATGATATTGTACAATAGACAAGTTTACCTCAGTTTGATTTAGGATTATCAGATGCATGAACTTTTAATTCCTCGTGTATCGGTCTGTCGACACTGTTCCTAGGAGGATCAATCGGCAAAATAGCTGATTTCTGTACCATAAACGGGAAGAGATAACACAAATGTGTATTTTATTCAATCTCAGCTGCTTCCGTTCTAGTCACAAGTAGTTTAAAAGATAAATTTGCCGGAAGCCTTCAATTACTTTAAGATGTTTGGTTCGTGTTATGCTAAGATGGGTTTGATGATCGAAAGTGGGTGCTGGATCTCCTGGTCTTTGAGTTGGGTCAGCGAGCACGTTGGATTTATGTTTACGAGGTTGGTAAATTTAGATGGTTACTGAGTTGTGGTTCCTTGCTGGCTGGCTTGGGTTTGGAAAACCGTTCTCTTTTTAAAATTTTGACGATCTAAGATCGTTGACTTGGGACTCCATTTGGCTGTCGATTTATTTCTTGTTACAATACAATCAATCTTCCTATCAAATGCGAATTTATCAAGGTACATCCCTCGTACGCACAAGAACAGGAACCCGCAAGACTCTTTATGCATCGTCAAATATCATTCTATTCCTATCCGGATTTGGGATGAACTCAAGCATGGATAAGAACAGCTGTTAAGCCCCTTATTTTTTGGTTTATTAAAAATTATAAATAAACAAAAAAAAATATTTAAGAAAGAAATAATATTGTATATTTGTCAAGCGCTGTCTAAAAATACGATGTACGTAGTACGTGCACGGTGCACCATCGCCAGAGGTGGTGCCTGGCAGGTGAGTGGGAGTGGGTCCACTCCACTTCGGGGACGAAGTCCAAGTCCAACACGCTATGGCAATTCAATAACAAAAACAAAGAAAAAAGAAAATGAATCCTCGTGAACCATAACCATAACTATAACCCCACACTCGCTTCGCCCAAGGCTCAACCCCAATTCTCGAACCAAGGCCAACCAAAGTACCTAACCGAAAAACACCCTTAACCTCCTCTTGGTTAATTCTCCCTCTTTCTCTCTAGTAATTTCCGTTTCTTCCCGTTAATGGCCTCGGAGCAAAACGACGCCATATTGCCCGAAGAAGACCAAGACCTCGACGATGACGAGTTCTCAGAAGATGACGACCTCGAAGAAAACGACGACGTATTGCCCGACGAAGAAGAAGAATTCGACGATGAAGACCTCAATTCCGCCTCCACGGCCACTACCGTCACCGTCACGGCCCCCGCCGTCACAGTCGCATTCCCCTCCTCCTCCGCCTTGGTCACTGCCGCCACCGTCGCCCTGCCGCCAACCACGATCGACGTGCCCGATTCCAAACGACAGCGTATCGTCGAACCAGTAGCCGTGAACGAAGAGAAGAAGCCGTTGCCGCAACAATTGGATGAATCTCGACGGCTGTTTCAGAGGCTGTGGACGGACGAGGACGAGATCGAGCTGTTGCAAGGATTCCTCGACTACACCACGCAACGCGGCAGCGCGCATCATCACGACACGGCGTTGTTTTACGATCAGATAAAGTCAAAGCTCCAGCTTGACTTCAATAAGAATCAATTGGTGGAGAAGCTTCGGAGGTTGAAGAAGAAGTACCGGAACGTGCTGAATAAGATCAGCTCAGGTAAAGATTTCTCTTTCAAAACGGCTCACGATCATGCTACGTTCGAAATCTCTAGAAAGATCTGGAGTGGAAATAATATGACTAATGTTAATGTTTTAGATGATGAAGATGCTAATAATCATATCAATAATAATCATGTTAGTATTATTAGTCAGGAAATGAGGACTAATAATAATAGCAATTTTAATTATGGGCTTATGGGTGGTGGTAATAATAATGAGGAGAAGGTTACTCCGAAGGCTAGGAAGAGGTCAAGGTCAAAAATGGGCGGGATTGATAACATTAATAATGTGGGTTTCATGAATAATACTGAGAATGTTCATGTAAGTAGTAGTGCTGGTGGTGGTGGTGGTGGGATTGGGATTAGGGGGGTGGTGGAGGAGACAGTGAGGAGTTGTTTGTCACCATTGTTTAGGGAGCTGCTGAGTAGTACAATGGGAGGGGTGGTGGGTGGTAGAGGGATTGGAGGGTTGGCAATGAATGCAGTGATGCCGTTGGGGTTTGGTGGGCCAGGGATGGGAATGGGGATGATGGGGTTTGGTGGGAGCGGAGTTGGAGTAGGGGAAGTGATTGATGAGAAGTGGAGGAAACAACAGATTTTGGAGTTGGAGGTGTATTCAAAGCGGTTGGAGTTGGTTCAGGATCAGATTAAGGTCGCGTTGGAGGAGCTGCGGTCCATGGGAGGTTGACACGTGATTGTAGAAGATTGGATGAAGGCGTATGTGGGTTTGTGGTTTGGTTTCGTAGAAGATCTCTAGATGACTTGATTGATCAATGGTTGGTTGGTGGATATATATTGTAGGGAGTAGCAGCACTTGGAGTTTATTCTGATTGGCCTTTTCTTTTTCCTTTATTCATAGAACAGATGTTGAATAATGATTTCTAATTATGGTGTTTTTGCTTACTGTTGATGTTTCTTTGATAGTTGTAAATAACGGTTTTACGTATACATAGATTGAAATGCTCCCTTGGATAAAGATATAGCCGTTATATAAATACAAGGTTTCTCTTATTTTGAGTTTTACATTATTGGGTTATGAGATTGCTAACTTAATTAATTGTTATCCTAATATATATTTTATGTTAATTGAATTTTCATCTAATTAGGCGCCTTTTTGGGTGCATTGATGGTGATGAGGTGAAACTGGGGATAGGGAGTGAGCAGAGATTTGCCATGATATTATCCTTTGACTTAACCACAAACTGAATACAGACACCCGATACTATTGATCCATGAGGATGTTGTCTGCGCTACTCTTTTATTTTGTTTTTCTTTCTCATCATTTGGTCTACTTGTTTTCATACATTTGTTGGAGTCATACTCGGTTAAACTATAGATGCTATTAGGCGTGAATGAGGGTGTGTAATATAATTTTCTTGGCTGAAGATAACTAAATTCTTTAATTTTGTATGGAAACGCAATACAATAAATAGGCATATTGTTAGCTGTTAGGTGCCTAGTTACAACTGAAGTCTTGCTGGAAGTTTGGACTATGCTTGTGGTGATGAAAGTGATGTTAGAAATGGTGGGATACCCAGGTTAAAAGGGTTTATATGGGAAAATTGTAATTTGGAGTTGGGACTCAGGATACCTAAGTCAAAAGAGCTTATACCTCTATTAGTAGTTGTTTATTGTTCGGTAAATTAGTGGTGTGGAGGAGATTATACATGCTGAATTGCTATCAGTGATGACATCTTTTTGAATATCTGCGAGATCTCTGGTTCTTAGCTTGTTCTGTACCACATTAGTAATTCATTTTCCTATTTAACTATGAATCCTTAAATTGTCTTTTGACTAATATGTCAAAAGAAAATAGATTCTCGTTGCTCTTTAAAATTTTCTTTTGCCTTGTCTTGTTAAGAGTTGAGGCTAAGAATCCAGAGTACAAGAATTCTTGAGCTCACTTATTGTCCAAATGAAATTTATGCTCATTTGAGGATTTTGGAATCCATCAAGCGATAACACCGAACTTCTTGGCAAAAGTTAATGGATTTGTGCACAATCAAACGCAATGACTCTTAAGTTTCACCAAATCGTTTGGTTGTCTTTAAACAAAGCTAAGTGCTTTCTTGTTATGATCGGCCTTTTTTTTTTCTGTATTTCTGCTTAGACTTTTAGTTCCGTACCAGTGGCTGCTGAGCCACCAAGAAAAGGTTCTTTCTTGGAAAGTGCAATTAGTTGGATTAGATTTTCTCTTGACCTAATTTTTATTGGACATAGACCCCGATTCTCATTAAAATTCAACTTTTGAGATGCACTTCATCTGATCTTGTTTGTCTTGGTCCAATCCTGATACACCCGTGACTTTAAATGTCCAAATTTCATAGAGATTATTAAATTTTTTTATAAAAACAATGATCGGTTTACCAAATTTGCATTGCTCTCGATTAGGGTGGATAGTTGTTGGTTCATAATGTATATTTTTTTGTCATAAAAAAAAGTAGGTTATGCAAGGTCATCTAAAAACTAACAAGTCATGTTATATAAATAAGGGCTATAAAGTATTTTCTCATTTGTTTAGGATATTCATGTAACTTAATGTCATGGCTTCAATGGCCTAAATAGCTTACACAATTTTTATTATAACCTATATTTAAAAAAATTCCTATTGCATTATTTTGCACATTTTTATTACACAAACTTGTACAATCCTAATTTTACAGAATTAAGATGCTTTTCTAATTTAATTTTACTTAATTTTTTAATAATCTCTTTTTTTTTTAGGAAATAAAAAAAAACTCTTAAACACACGTTTTGTATTAATTACATATAGTGAATATTCTTTTTTTTTTAATCTACTACCAACTCTATACAAGTAAAAGATTGGATAAAAGACGATACTACAAAAAGTTATTTCCTAATCACTCATTTTTAAAAAATACAATTCACATATAAATTATGATTGCATGTTTATATTTCTTACTTAAAAGTTGAAACCAATTTAAACTTGATTTTCTTTACATTTTGTGATTAAACATTATCACTAGATTCATTATTCATAAATATTTTGAAAATTTTCAACTATACTTTTCAATTAGTACTTTATTTTTTTGTTCCTTCTTTGTTGTGAGTATTGTCAAGCAAATCGAGCTTTCTATTTATGTAATTTTTGGAATTTGAGGTTCAAACATATAACCAAATTATATTTTAACTTTAGGTAAAAATTATAATATTTAAAATAACTTTCTTTTCAAAGTTATATCTTCGTTATGTATTTAATACGAAGTTTTAAAGAAAAATTATATAAATAAATTAGCAATAATTAAAATAGTAACAATAAGTAAATTGTTTTCAATTGTTTTAGATTAAAAACTTATATATTTTTTTTAATACTTATATATATGTATAAAGGATTTTATAAATATGAGTTACCTGGTGTCTCTAAGGAAATAAAGCTTATTATGTCATAAAATAAATAGATATCTTTTTTTTTTTTGTGAATAAAATTTAAATCTACCATTAAATTTTATAGGACATTATTAATTATTTTTTTCAACCAAATTATACATAAATTCCTAGTTAAATAGTGTTAAACTTCTCAAATAATATCTTAAATTTTTTTTTCAAATAATATATTAAACAATTATTGAATGATAAAATAGTATAATAGGTAATATTGATATTTGTACTATTTTTATCGTCCAATAATTATTTAATACTTTAATTTATGATACAAATTTTGAAATATCATTTTTTTAAAAAGTATAGCATTGCTTTTCATTGTTGTGTCACTTTCTTTTTACTAACAAACCTTAAAAATCATGATATTAGTTCAACGTTATTTTTAAATCCGCATCACTCGAATTAACTCATCCCTGTGTTACATCTTTTTGTTATATCCAATTTCTCCCGCAACTTATTTCTTTGAATAGTTTAAGGATCTTCGATAAAATATGCGCTAATGACCTTAGAACCTTGCTATTTATGTATTCAAAATTGGAGTAGTCCTTTCTCATTATTTCAATACCACCATTTCTTCGCTTACTTTTTAAAGCAAAAGCACATAACAAAGACAAAAAGCCATAGTGTTTTATCTTAAAACTAAGATATATATGTTGGGTTTAAAGTGAAAAGATAAATATGGTGCAATTTTAGATCTAAATAGTCGGAATGGATTAGTTGAAGAGAAATTAGATTTGTTTAGTGACAAAAGCGATGTTAAATGACTATTTTACCATTAAGTATGTTAATTCTAATGGTACCCACTAATAGAATGTTTTGGGGAGGTAGGGGTACAAATTAACCCTAAAATTTAAAATAATTTCATATTTTACTTTACATAGTTATAAATTAAAAAAAAAAAATTGATGTAAAACCCAAATTGAGCTTATGTTATATCTAGTGCCAATTCTTCTTTTAATTACACTTTTTTTTTTTAGTTTTTGAACAAAATAAATGTGCTGGGTTAAGCAAATTGTGATATTGAAAATTTGAAATTATAATCACTGCAAAGTAAAAAAAAAAGAACCTAGTTATTAAATATAATTAGATAAGTATTTGAAAAATGAGTAATGCAGCTATCAAAGAAAAATATCAATATTTAAAAAAAATATTTTAAATGATGAACATATAATTTACCTTAATGACAAATTTAAAATATAATAATTTATTATCAAATGACAATAAAAAAAGTGTGGCCCAATCGATAGGTTTGTATACGAAGTCTTACAAATTCGTGGACTTAAAATTTTATATTCACTTTAACAATTATTACAGATTTAGCCCATCCTTTTAGATCTGGCCCAAGAATAGGCCCAATAACATACACTGGCCTTTATCAGAATATTGTTTGCAAATCTGACGACACTTGCTCACCTTATCCGACTCGGTGACTCTTCCAGAAACAGCATATATTATTCTTTCATGGATCCTCTTCATTTCTCCTCCACCCAGAAACACAACTACAACAACAACTGCACAAATTCATAGGACTCCCACTTTTGTCCATACATTTTCTTCAAGGAAAAAAATCAAAAACACTTTTCAGAAACGGAAACTATAAACACTTAACAAAAACAAAACACTGCCACCATTGATGGCTTCTGCAACAACAAGACCCACGTTCTCTTTTCACCTCTCACAAGCTTCTCCTCCAAAACCACCAAAACCCCACTTCCCTTCTACCCTTGTCTTCCCCAAGAAAGCCTCAAAATCCCATCTTGTTACTCTCTCCGTTGATGTTTCCAAAGAAGATAAGCCCACTTCAGACCAAACCACTTCTCCCCCACCACCACCACCACCGGCGGCGGCGGCTTCTTCTTCTACTGCTGAACAAGAAGAACAAGAGAAGATTGATAAACGGCGTTTAGAGGAGAAATTTGCAGTCTTGAATACGGGAATATATGAGTGTAGGTCTTGTGGGTATAAATATGATGAAGCTGTTGGTGATACTTCATATCCTATACCACCTGGTTTGCCATTTGACAAGTTGCCCGAGGATTGGAGGTGTCCTACTTGTGGAGCAGCGCAGAGTTTCTTTGAGAGTAAGAGTGTTGAGATTGCAGGATTTGCTCAGAATCAGCAGTTTGGACTTGGTGGCAATGCACTCACTTCCGGCCAGAAGGCTGTGTTGATATATGGTAGCTTGTTGTTTTTCTTTGCGTTGTTCTTGAGTGGTTACTTTTTGCAATGAGAAGTTGGGGATTGGTTAGGCGAGATGTTTGGTGGCCATTTTGGTTTTGTGATGTGTTTATCATATGATGGTGGTATATATAAAAAAAATATATTGATTCTAAAGCTTTAATGTTGACCACGGAAATTTGGTGATTTTTATTTCTATGATTTATTGAAATGAATGCTATTCAAGGGCTTTAGATTTGGTTAGTTGTATTGCAAACTTGTTTGTTTCAATGATGATGGAATGGAAAATGCATAACAACTATCTGAGAGAATACTAGTTAGCTAGTATTCTGCCAATTTTGTGTCACATATTACCTGATCCTAGTTTAGAATCTTTGAAGAGAGTACTAGTAGCTGGTTTTATTAGTAAAATCTTCTAAATGCTATCCTAAATACTTGTCTTCAAGGAAATATTGACCTATTATATAGCTTCACATCAGTAAGTATTCACATACAAGTAATTATCATGTGGTTCATCAAACCACAAAAGGGATTATGCTTGATAATGTTAGGCATGTTGCTGCTTCAATCTCATTAATGTTTCAGAGTTTTCATTTCATTCCATTCACCTTGTTCTTTATTCCTTGTCATTCAATTTCACCATCTTTAACTGGCAATTTGATCTGGTGCTTTTATATTCTGGAAGTTCTGTCGCCTGCATATCTGGAGAAGTCAATACTCTATAAAGGAAGTGAATCTCATATTGCTGTCAATTTTGTCTTTGGATATGTAGTTTGAAATGGCTGTCAACAGATAATACTCTTAAAGGAGGAGAGGGAAAAAAAAAAGGGGAAGTGAAGTGAATTTTGCTGCAGTGCTATCATAAGATAATACCAGGCCTGATTGCCAATGCCTAAACCGGAAAAACTTGTTTGCTGTTCCATCTCTAGACCACTTTTATATAATAATTTCTGAAGAAATAGGTTCTTTCACATACTGTTTCATCAAAACATACTAAATTACAATATCCTTCATCATTTTTGTTCATTTAGCTAGATCTATTCAGTACTGACTTTTCTGGTGGCTAGGAAGTATGAATCTATGTGATAAATTGACTATTGTCGCTCCCTTGGTTGTTGAAGTTACAATCGTATGTAACTCAGCTGAGAGCCTGATACCTTAGAGCAAAGGAAAGTTCAAGACTTACCATGAGGCTTTTAAGTTGTGTTTCAGCTTGCAAAGGTTGGGTTGGCTATAATCAGTTCAGGAAGCCATACTGTTGCATACCTTTTCCGAGCTTTGTATTAAAATTTTCAAGTGCTACCTGAATGATATTTGCCAACAAGGGTGTTGGTCGGATTGAATTTGGCAGATTATATAAATTTCTTCTGATTGGATTGGATTTTAATTAATTTGTTGGACTAATTGCCGATTCAAATTTATAAATTCAATTTAATCCATTAATCTATCAAATTTGATTAGACAGAAAGTAGATCGGCTTGAGTCAGATCGAATAGATTGAGTAGATTGGATTGAATTATGAACATTCTATCTGTCAAGTTATGATTACATTTGAATGACCATCCTGAATGTTAGATTTTTCTTTCAAGTTAGGTAGCCTGGCAGTAATGCATTTTTACTACTGATGTACCATAACCCAATTCAGGTTTACATTTGTAGATCTTTAGAGTTTGATAAATGTATATTTGTTTCTGGCATTTGAGGTAACAAAGGAGTATCAGCTGATTGTCATTTACCCCCTTCATATGTCTTACACAGTGAAGAAAATTTGAGATAACAAAGGAGTTTGATAAATCTTCTTAAAGCAGTAAAAGAGCATACTGCATTGGTGGATTGACAATCTCATTTACTGGAAAATCATATCAGTCATTGATTCTAGTTTCAATGGGATTCTAGTTTGATTAAAAAAATGTATGATTTAAATCAGTTTTGTCACACGAATACTGTAATTAAAATTATAAGTAATACTATACGTTTCTTTATCAATTTTTTTTCTTTAATCATAAGGTTATTTGAAAAGTTAAAAGTCAATTTAATAATTTGAGAATTAGTAAAAAAGTTGCTTTTGAAAATTTACTTCTTGATAATTAAAATTTTCAGTTAAAATTAGGATTTATATACAAATCTAGTTTTATTATTCTGCCCTCCATTAAAAAAATAGTTTATTTTCATAAATTTACAGTGGGGACCGGAATTAGATAATGATGGGAAATTAGGCCACATAATGGAGAATGTTAAAGATATTCAAAAGTATTCTTAATGATAAAAGGTTAAAGATTGTCTTATTAACTTCCAAATTATTAATTGTATAATTTTAACATCTTATTAACTAATAAAGATAACAATATTTGGATGGCAAAATTTAAGATATTATTTATTGTATTTTTTCTTCACAAAATACTCTAATAATTTTATTTTTTTTATAAAAGATATTAACTTATAAGGTCTTTGCTGGAGTAGCGATAAAATTATATTAATTTTTTTTTTTTAGAGATACTAGAGTAATCAAGTTTGAGATATATTTTTAGTCTAATAAATTTACATTTGTTCTTATTGAAAATAAATTTAAAACTCATTAATTTAAAAAATTGAATTTTTTGATCAACATCATATTAACTAATAAATATAACCATATTTGGATAGCAAAATTAGGATATAACTTAAAAATTATTGTATTATTCTAAATTTACATTTTGGTTAGGATTTCGTTAATGAAGAAACTTCAATCGTATATATATATATAAATGATTCTATATCATGAATGCACGTGTCCGCAATTATTGCCGTTATTTTCAATGCAAAATTTGTAACATCTTTTCTTATGAAATTATTTAAAGAAGAAAGGATAAAAATGGAAAACTCTTACATGCCCTATAAGCAAAAACCCTTCTCTATTTAAGTCCGAAAAGATAAAAAGAGGGAAAAAAAGTCAAGGCTTACGTGGAAGACAAATGCTTACGTGTCAATTAATGAATGGTTGTGACAACAAGTCTTTTAAACTCTTAAAACAGTTACAGTGACAAAAACTGGTTATAAATAATAATTTATTAATTAAAATATAAAATTTATATTATAATTTTATAAGTAAACTACTATTATTATATTTTTTAATAAAAATAAAAAAATAAATTTTTTTTAGAAAATTATCTAAAGTTTAAAGAATTTTCTGACGCATATTAATATTTAAACTGAGCGGTGAGTGGTCAAAATTTATTTTTTTATTATTTTTCTTTTTACCTGTTACTAATTAATTACATGTTTGAGCTCAAGTAAAAGTTTAGCCGAGGGAGAATCTGGATCCAATAAAATTAGACATCGAAACCTGCAGCTGTAAATAGACAAAAACCCGCCTTCGTCTTCAATCGTCAATCTCTATTTACCTGCCTGGGATTTCTCAAGCTTGCTTTTGTTTCAATTACGATTCAGTAGTACTAAATTCTTCTCTTTTTCTTACTTTTGTTTTTGTAAAGCCCTTTGAACGATCGTCATAGATCTGCAAATTTAGCTTAGTTTCTTTCCGATTAGCAGATCCGAGCGCAACCCATCAGAGGTTCTTCTCTCTTTCTTTACTTCTTATCAAAAAGCTTATTTTTTAATGGAAGCAGTGGTATTTTTTTTTGTGTGTGTGTGAATTTCTGTTAATTTTGATGAAAGATTGATCTTGTTGATTGGTTGATTTTTGTTTTGAGTGGTAAATTTTTCTGCTCTATTCCTTATGGTCGAGAAGTTTTGCATGTAATATACATGTCTTTTGTGAAGAATTATTGAATTTACTGAGATGTTGATTGGTTATTTTTTTTTAAAACAAAAAAAGTTTCTGATGATGAGTAGGTTTGGATTTGGATTTGGATTCTTCTTATTGATAGGTTGATAGAAGATTTTATTACTTAAACAAAAACAAGAAGAAGATTAAGGTTTGGCTTGATAGATCACGAAAATGGCAGCTCCTGTACCTCCAGGGGCACCAAGGCAACAACCGCCACCGCCACCGCCTTCAAACTACAACCCTAATTTACAACAAAACCCTAATTCGTTAGCCAATAATTTCCAGAATCTAAATCTGAACCGACCTGTTTCAATGCCCAGTTCAGCTCCTAGACCAACCCCATTTGCCCAATCACCACCATTTCCTTCGACAGCCCCTTCACCTTCAATGTCCCGACCACCACCTGGTGCTGTCCCAAGACCCATGGGAGCCCCACAGTCCTCATTCCCGCCTAATATGGCTCCAGGCCGGCCCTCTGGGCCACCTGTGGGACAATCTTTGCCTTTTGTGTCCAGACCTCCTCCTGGGTCTTTCCCATCTTCAGTGGGTGCTGGTGGTGGACCTGTGGGCTTTCCGCCTTCTGGGGTGCCTCCAACTGGTGCTTTCCCATCATCAGGTTCTTTGACTCGTCCGATTACTCCACCTCCTGGAGCTAGACCGGGTCCTCTTGCATCTTCTCCACCTTTGAGCAGTGGTTTGAATGCACCCACTTCAAGTGCAGTGGATGGTGTGATAAGTAATGGGCCAATGGCGTTTGCTGCTCCGGGTGCACCACGTTTCCCCCCGGCTAGCACACAGCAAGCTCAAACACATCCTGTTGCTCCTCCATCAATGATGTCAGCTCGATCTCCTCAGCAGTCGCCAAGTATGCGGTTTCCTCCTGTGCAGCAGTCACCATTCTCAGCAGCATCTCAAAGTGTACCGCCGTTTTCAGGGGCTCCATCATTTTCAGCAGCATCTAGTCAAGGTGCAATGCCACCTCCAGTTTCACCTTTTGGGTCTCAGACATGGGCAGCTCGGCAGGTAAGCTCATAATCACATTTCACCTTCTTTGGACTTCTAAAATAAAATTATGGTCGCTGTATTACAGATCATTCTTGGTAAACCTGTCTCACCTGAGCAATATGTTGGTAAATAAGCATGCTGATATGAAGTTTACTTAGAATGTTTCTTTTCTTTTGTTTAATTTGAGTGTTTTGATATAAATTTGTGGTTTAAGAAGTTTGAATAAGAATATTTGGTATTATGTTGTTATATCAGAATTCCAGTATAGTCTTTACACAGGATTATGTTAAATGCACATAAGAACTGAAGGATGTTGATTTTATCAGGCAGGCATGTGATGTGCTTTGAAAGTCAGGGAAAAAGGATTTAAATGAATGAAGCATAAATTAAAAGACACACAACAAATTGAACACGTGCTTTCCTTGAAAAAATAGGGAGTTTACCAAGAAAGAAATAACTAGTAAGGTAAGGGAACAGAATTCTTGCATTTAGTTGTACTCTGTTGATCCACTTTCAAAGTGTTTTTCCAAATGTTGCATCAAAGTTCTTCAAATTTATGTCTCAGATCTGAATTTAGTTCCATACTGCACTTAGATTATAAAATTTTATCTATCATGTAGAGTTTTAAGCTTAACTAAAGCCTTGTCCATTTGGTGATAAGGAGTTCCTGTCATGATGCTCATTTTTGTTAATGTTTTCTCTGGGGAAGTTTCCTGTCTTAATATCTATAAAATTATGGGCCAAACTACATCAGCATTTGCCATAACAACTAACTACAAGTAGATGGTCTACATTGCATCAGACTTTATATGCACTTGTCTTCTATTTGATCAATGATCTTGATTTTTAAGCTTTTGGGTTGCTTTAGGTGGGCCCATCACCACCAATTCCTGGTTCAGTACAACCACCTAGAATGTTTGGTCCTCCTCCACCATTACCAGGCCAATCTATGACAAATATGCCTCCTGCTATGGGTCAAACTGCTGCTCCCATGTCTGCATCATCAAAGATAGATCCCCAACAAATTCCAAGGCCTGTTGCCAGTTCTGTGGTGGTCCTATATGATACTCGTGAAGGAAATCAGGCCAATCTTCCCCCGGTACTTTGTTCTATCTTTGAACTTTAAGAAGGCATAAAACATTTTTCTGGCTTCCTACTTTATTTCTTATTCAAATTTATGTCTTTCTTTTAGTGACTGCCTTCTCTTTACTGATTATTTATATGAAATTTGTAAAGCCTGCAACAAGTGAATACATTGTTAGAGACACTGGGAATTGTAGTCCACGCTACATGAGATGTACCATTAGCCAGGTCAGAATCAAATTTTCAATGCCTTCATTGAAATCGATTTGTATTGTATAATACTTTTTTGAGCTACTAAATCCCTTTTCACTGAAAAATGCTTTTTGTGGATTAATGTGGATTTATTTCTTAACAGATTCCATGCACTAATGACCTTTTGACAACATCCGGCATGCAGTTGGCTTTACTAGTCCAACCTTTGGCTCTTCCTCACCCATCTGAGGAGCCCATCCAAGTAATACTTGACATTTTATTTCTCCTATACTTGTAAATCTAATAGCTTAGTTTGATTTGTTTTACCTTTCTGTGAGAAAAAAAAAATTGTTTATTTGTTCATCACTAGTTCATAAACTTATGCAGATTCCATGCACTATTAAGTTTTTATTTCAAATTCAGGGTCAGTGCTGAACTCTTAAGGAAGAAGCTTTACTTGTTCTAAGATGGAATTATTTCAATTATTTGCTCCTGGTATATTGGGCTTTCAGCCCATGATAGAATGACTATTATTTTTCCTTTTCCTTTTTGGGGAGAGGTGTTTCACAGAATTATACCACTAGTTTTATGAGTGATTACGGTGGAATACAATTTTTGTTTCTTTTGAGAAAAAGCCAAAAACTGGGTCCCCAGTTAGACGAGTTCTCTTTTATTTGTAAAATTCTGGCAAGCAATTGCATCTACTTGCTAATATGTTACAATAAAGAAAAAAAATCTAGTTTCTGCAGCTCATTTAAGTTTATTGCTGTAGGTCGTAGATTTTGGAGAAGGTGGTCCTGTTCGATGTTCTCGTTGCAAAGCCTACATTAATCCTCTCATGAAGTTCATTGATCAGGGAAGGCGGTTCATTTGCAATTTGTGCGGTCAGTTACATAGTCATCATATTTTGCATTATGTCACTTTTATCATGTGTGTTTAGTTGGTTGCTTGTGGGAAAAACTATTTTACGTTGTATTTGGGCCTCCTCTTGTTTTAAATGATGTCAGGACTTATTCTTTGATGTACTCCATTCTTTCTATTTGAAAAGCTTCCCTTTCTTCTTTGTTTATTATTTATGTTCATGCTGGTTATAGGACACATCTATGATCAAAATCTTAGCTTGAAAAGACTTTTGAGTATCGACCTGGACAAGATGGTTTGGATCCTCATTATTGGTTTGGATCCTCATTATCTGTTCTAAGTTCTATAGATACCTGATGGCATGTAAAGCTTCTTAGAAGTCATGCACATTAAAATTCCTATTTTTAATTGTTGTTTTCAGAGAGCCCCTATATATATATAGTTAAATACTTCTCATATAGATGCCCCAAGTTGATTTTGCAGCATTCTGTCACATGAACATTTATAAAACAGTTGGAGAGTTGGTGAGTTAATGATATTCTTTTCCACCTTTTTCTTCACTTTTTGCAGGTTTTACTGATGAGACACCCCGTGATTATCACTGCAATCTAGGTCCAGATGGTAGGCGTAGAGATGCTGATGAAAGGCCTGAGCTATGCAGGGGGACAGTTGAATTTGTTGCCACAAAGGAATATATGGTTAGCTAATGCATCAAATCTGTGGGTCTTACAGCAAAGATGTTTTCTTCCATATTCTCTGTCAACTTTTTAGTTTTTGTCCTATTACATGTGATGCATTCTTTATTGATTATTGGTATGGTGGGTGATTGCAAACATGGAACATGTCAACTTGATGCTTCTGTAAATTCCAGCTTTTATTACTTGTTGGACTTCTGTAGAAGAGTCCTTTCACTTGTTGAGTACATGGGTTAAGATTCACACTCTTGGGTTGTGCTTTGTCCTGAATTTGGCTCCTGTAAAATATGATCATATTGATGTTGTCCAGGTGCGTGATCCAATGCCAGCTGTGTATTTCTTCCTCATTGACGTATCCATGAATGCCCTACAAACCGGTGCAACTGCTGCAGCTTGCAGTGCTATTAGTCAAGTTATTTCAGATCTTCCTGTAAGTTCTTGTCTATTTGCAGTGCATTTGGTCCTTTTGAATAAGTCTGTTTTAAAAGCATGTTGGACTTAATAGTCATACAATTACTTTGTACTGAAGAAGTTTTCTTTATGCAGTCATTTAATTGATTCTGCTCCATCTCATTTCTTCTCATATGTGCTCTGGTCGTGTGAAAGGAGGAAGAGAAGTTAATGTGTAATTCATTCCATTTCGGCGGATTACAATCTCTCTCGCTCCTCCATTGTTTTAATATCACCTGAACTTAATGGGACTCTTAAGAAGTCTTTTATAAAATGTGTGTCAAATCATAACTAAGATAGAATCTTAACCTGGGGCATTGAGGCTAAATTTGTCTCCTACAGAAATTTCCTTGCAGAAACATTAGTCAAGAGATTGTCTAGGCATTGTTTTGTGTGTGCTAGACTGTTTGCTATATTTATTTCACGATGGGTACTCGTCACTACCTGGTAATATTATTATGTTATACCTGCAGTATTCTTTACTTGACTTTCTTGTGATTATGCATTCAAATGTTGAATAAAACTCTTGGTTAATTTTGCTCCCTAATCATCTGTCATCTTGTGCTATTAATAGAGTTCTTTTAGGTAGAATAATCTATTAAAGATAAGAGCAATTAAGTAACTGGGATGTGATGTTTTGTTGTTGCAGGAAGGTCCTCGGACATTTGTGGGAGTTGCGACATTTGACTCATCAATCCATTTCTACAATTTAAAACGTGCACTGCAGCAGGTGATTTACAGTTTCAACTAACTTTTCTACTTTTGAAACTTGACTTCCGAGTGCACTAATTATTTTTTGTCTGTCTTCCATGAAATTAAATTAAATAATTTAACAATTTCATAAGCTGGCTTGATGTTTAGTATACACTATGCTGTTTTGTAGTCAGCTGATATGCATATGCTGCTTTAGAATTTAAAGTTATTGATTAATCATTAGCGTGACATGTAATTGCTGACTCTTATGTGGAATTCATAGGAACTAGATAACATCCATGGAATAAACTTTTTGTTTAGTATTTGATTGCACCATGTGAATGTATATTTTTTTCCTGGCTGATTTATTTAAAATCTATATTTGCAGCCGTTGATGCTCATTGTCCCTGACATAGAAGATGTTTATACTCCTTTGCAATCCGACATCATTGTTCCACTTTCTGATGTGAGCTTTTCAGATTTTAGGCTATTTCATACTTTCTGGTGGATATTTAGAAGTTTTTGAGTCTGTATTAACAACTTCTAATTAGTTTATCTGGTTTATGTATTTTGAGGAATTTTCAAATGCCTTGCATAATATTGTTTTCTTCGTGTGTGGATTTAGTGCCGTCAACATTTAGAGCTATTGCTGGAAAGCATTCCGAGCATGTTTGAGAACATTAGAACTGCTGAATCAGCCTTTGGTGCAGCAGTCAAGGTATCCCCTTTTTTTCCTCTCTTTTTCCTTTCTGCCCCCTCCTCCCGTAAAATTCTGTGTGTGTTTGTCCGTGCATTCTTGCACAGATATAATAGCTTTTAGATGTCCTTGAAAATGGGTTTGAAAAATGTATATTTAGAATGATTACTGTCGGTTTTAGCTTGGTTTATCTCCAAGAACAGGAACGTGACTGAGGGGCACACAATGTGTTTGTTATGTGAAATATTGGACCTTTCCCTACTTTTCTGTTTCACCTTTTGAAGACAATGAATGTAACGTATTCATTAATATCACTTGTGCTTTATTTGCTCCGCTACCATGGTGTGTATATGTTAAGATAAAATGAGAAATCTGAACATCTACAAAAAATGTATTAAGCATAAAAAGTTCTATAAATCTAAGTTTCTAGTGTACATTTCGATACATTAGAATTTCCTCTTCCTATTTCAGGCAGCTTTCTTGGCAATGAAGAGTACTGGAGGGAAACTTTTAGTCTTCCAATCAGGCAAGCTCATATGCTTTTTCCAACTTTCCTGTTATGGGCCTATTAAAATGTGTGATTGTGTTAACATAGTTATGTTTTTATATGGTTACATATAAAAGATCATGTTCTTGGATTGTTGAGTGACTAGCGTAGGATACTTTCACTTCTATTTCTACTTACATTTTCTTTGTTTGTTCTCCATTTCTTTTCACAAGAAAACCCTATACCTGTACCAAATAGAATTATTCTGGATTAACATTAAGCTTCAACAACATTGCCTTTTAACAGTAGGGCTTTTGATGGTAGCACTGACAAAAACTTATGGAAAATAGCTTTGAAGCTTGACATGTTTCTATATTGATATTGGTTATAGATAGAAAATTTTAGCCATATCTTCAGCTTTTCACTAATGGTGGCACTTTTCAACAATCTTATAGTCCATATGAAATTTGCTTGGTTGCTTGACATTCAGAAGTGCTTTTAGCTTGATCATTTTCTTTTCCTGAGCGTTTAGTGGAACCTATAAATATTTTATTAATGGAATGGTTTGTGATTCTTATAAATGTACTGTATTTGTACAGTTTTGCCTTCTGTTGGTATTGGGGCCCTATCTGGTAGAGAGGCTGAAGGAAGAAGTAATATTTCAGCTGGAGAAAAGGTATGAACATCTTATCTGTTGTATTCTCCTGCCATCTTGTGTTCTTTGGTCATAGTACAGCATATTATTTCTTTTCTTGCTTGAGAATCTCCTCATAAGATGACAATGTCACGTGCACATTTGGAGGGGTTGGACTCCTCTGCTAGGTTCTCCTAGATTTGAAGTCTTTTATAGTAACAATTTATGTGATGTGATTACCAGAAACTATTGTGTTCTTTCTTGCCCTCAAAAGATTGTAAAATTATGTGTTATATCCAACCATTTTGAGGACATTGCATGCACAAGAGATTGATTTATTAAGGCCTACAAGATTGGTTCTATGGTTCTAGTTTTAGAGACGCCTCATGGTATGCCAAATGGAGATGAACTTTGTAATTACACAACTAGTGCTGTTTTTCAAGTTGGCTCGAACTTTCGTTGCTTCCAACTTCTTTTATAGTTCTCAGGTTAAACTTCTGCAGCTTTTCTACTTTTAGCAGCTGCCTGGCATTTTAGTCTTTGTTTCAAAAAACTTAAGAAGGTTATTGTGTCATTATGATGTGAAATTAGAAGAAAAAGAAAAGGAATCATTGAACAAGTAGCTATATGTAAATTATGTGAGATATATATTCTCTGTTTTCCTTTACTTCCTAGTCATGTTAAGGTTTCATTTTTCATTTATGTAACTTTTCTGGTTAAGTTGTTAATTCATTTGTTCTCCTCGACTGTTCTGTATCATTTGCATAAAGTTTTATATATATATATATATATATAAGCAAATTAGCACATGCTTTGGGATACTTTATCTTGTTGTTTGTTGGATTTCAGGAGGCACATAAACTACTCCAACCAGAGGATAAAACTTTGAAGTCATTGGCAATTGAATTTGCTGAGTATCAGGTGAACTTCCGAGAGATTTCTTGTTAGTCGATTATGATATTTCGATGTATATAAATTTTTCCCATAGGTATTGGTAGATATTTGAAGCGTCAAAAGTAGCTAGTGAGTTTGAATTTATGTGGGTTCATTTATTTTTGTTTCAACATATTTCAGGTCTGTGTTGATGTGTTTATCACTACCCAGACTTATGTAGACATTTCTTCCATCTCTGTCATCCCTAAAACTACTGGAGGACAGGTATGCCTGTTTGGTCATGAAATGTGTTTTCTGAGAAATTGAATATCCAGTGCTTATATCATCAATACTATGTACTAATAAAAGTTGATCTCTAACTGTTGTATTTGTTTGTATTTTATTTGTGTTAAAATAAACCAGCCCATCAGAAACAACTACCTGGATATAGAACCAATAGATTTGTGAGCCTGCTAATAGGCATATTACTGTTGCTACCATAATTAATGGTTATTGCAAGCTATCTTGATGGTTTTACGACTTGATATGTTATTAAAACTGAAAAACCTCGTGCTTACACATCCAGCGGCGTCTTACTGTTGCTACCATAATAAGTGATTACTGGGACCTTGCTCCCACTATTAAAAACATAGTATATTATTATAACTTGCAAACAGCTTTGCAAACCCATATAAAGGAATCTTATTATTGCCTGCCAAAATGAGTGATTACTGGGATCTATCTTCTGTGATTTTCGACATGACATTTGTTACCAAAACTTATAAACCCCCTGAGCCTACACATATTTTCCTTTTATTATTTGACCCTTTATTTTAGTTATTCTGACTTTTGGGTTTTCAATCATACGGTTACATCTTAAAGAACCAAGTCCTAATGAGAAACTTGATTCAAAGAAAAAGAAAACTGAAGAATTTAAATATGCTTGTGTTCTGCCTTTTCTTTTCCCCCCATGCCAAAGCAAAAATATTTTCTTGTCTTTGGTTTACTTTATATGACTTTACATGTTTCATACTCTTTCCAGGTTTATTATTACTACCCGTTCTCAGCTCTTTCTGATCCTGCAAAATTATACAATGATCTAAGATGGAACATCACAAGGCCCCAAGGGTTTGAGGCTGTATTGCGTATCAGATGCAGCCAGGTACTCTCTTGGGATGCTTTATTGCTTATTGCTTCTTCTTCACAATCATTAGACAATCAGTTCCATTTTTGAGAATGTCCCTGTTCTGTAAAAATAATTTTGCCATAATCTTTTATAGGGTATCCAAGTTCAAGAATATCATGGGAACTTCTGTAAACGTATTCCAACGGACATCGACCTACCTGCGGTCAGTATTTTTGTCAAGACTGTTGACTTTCATTATGTTCATGAAGTTTAGTGTCACTACACAGCTTTTCTCGACTCATGCAACCCCAATTTAGGCAGGCAGGGAAGCTGAGTTAGTGAGATTTATCCTTTCTTTATGTTTTATATTTTTTTTCTCCAGTGTCAAATTGAATTTAAAATCATATTAATGTCTTTTATAGATGTTAATATTATTATTATTTTGAGAGACATCCGTAAACCTTCCCCAAGTAGAAGCTATTCAGTGTTAAATGATATTTTAGGATCTACACTTTTGGTAATGGTTGCAGTGCAGCTGATTGACAGAACTTATGCCACTCAACCATGGCTCTTTCAACTATGTCATCCCTTCCATTCATGCATCACAGTTCTTCTATGGTTTCCTCAATTGGGGCATATTTTGTGTTCATTTGTTGACCAGTAAGTCATCCTGTTTACTGTGCAGATTGACTGTAACAAAGCTTTAATGGTAACTTTAAAGCATGATGATAAATTGAAGGATGGCTCAGAATGTGCTTTTCAGGTACAATTTAATTTTTCCACAATCTGTGCAGTCTCCAATCCATATATTTGTTATTGGGACATGAAGCTTTTTGTATGTCTCTTAGCATTATGGAGTTGGCTTATCTTATCTTTGATTATACTGTTCCTTCATTCTTCAGTGTGCCCTTCTTTATACCACTCTTTATGGCCAAAGAAGAATTCGGGTTACAACTTTATCTTTGCCATGCACGAGTAATTTAAGTAATCTATACCGCTCAGCTGACTTGGATACTCAGTTTACTTGTTTCATGAAGCAAGGTATTTGATTCTATTCATGCATTTTTTCTTTGCTGTCATCTTTTTACTTATACAGTTCTGTAATGCTTATTTACCAAGTCTGTGATAATCATTCTTCGTGTTTTCCAACTTCTTCATCCATATTTGTTGGAAACATTGCATGCTTTTTTGCCCAGCTCCAATCTGAATGTCATTCTTTAGCTTCTAGATACTGTAGAGTTTGTATTCTTGCTGTTTTTATGCCATAAGTGTCATTCTTTTCTCTAGATATTGTAAAGTTTGTATTGTTGTTATTTTATGCTGCAAAAACTCACGATGCTTCTTGTTTTTGCTTCTTCAATTCACTCTGTTTGTAGCGGCACTTGAAATTCCTTCCACACCTCTGGTGAATGTTCGGGAACAGATGATCAACCTTTGTGTCAATGCTCTGGTTTCATATCGCAAATTTTGTGCCACAGTATCATCATCTGGGCAGCTTATTCTTCCAGAGGCTCTTAAGCTTTTGCCTCTATACACCCTCGGTAAGTACTTTTCTGTGCATTAATTTCTAATGAGCTATATGATGTATTTTGTTGAATCTGCCAGTATTCATTCAGCAATTATTTAAACCTAAGCGTCTTTTTTTGTTGTCTATTTTTCCATGTTCTGTGCATTCATCATCATGGAGGGGGTTGTTTGGGATTGTCATAGGAGGATTGCAAGTCTTGATATGTCCTAATTTTTAGTGTGTTGGACCTTTACAAAGTTGCTTAACATGACAATTTGTGAAACATAATACTGATTATAGATGCCTTACTTGCTTTATCTTAGGAAGTAAATCGAGCTGAAAGAAATTTTGCTTGGATTTATTTTTCTTCATCCGAAATTTGTATGTCTTTAGTAGTTTTATATCTTCATTTTTTTGGTTATTAGTGGTCCTGTCCCAGTGAATATTATTGTTACTGAACACAGTCCTCTCACATGGGAGAGCTTGAAGTTGTACATATTTTCATCTCAGCTTTTTTGTTCACATTTTTTGTTAAAGATTAATATGGTTCACAACATTCTTTCCTTTATTTTTTCAGCATTAATTAAAAGTATAGGACTGCGAACTGATGGGAGAATAGATGATCGATCATTTTGGATAACGTATGCTTCTTCTGTTTCGATTCCTCTGGCGGTTCCATTTGTGTACCCAAGAATGGTGGCTATCCATGACCTTGACTCCAAGGTATATGTCACCAAGGCTTACTTATGTGTAATAGGATTCTAAATATGTTCCTGAAACCATTGTTAACTTTCTGCTGATTGACAGGAAGGAGATGGATCTATTATTCCTCCCTCCCTCCCTCTTTCTAGTGAGCATGTGAGTGATGAAGGAATCTATCTTCTTGAGAACGGTGAGGATGCTTTAATATATATTGGGAGCTCAGTGGATTCAAATATTTTGCGTCAACTGTTTGGCATTTCCTCAGTTGATGAAGTTCCATCTCAGGTAGCTTGATTTTAACCCTTGCGAAATATAATTTCTACTAATAATATTGTTCTGGGCTTGAAGTTGTATTCTTGCCTACACTGGGGTCTGGGCACCAGAACTTGGTCTTTGGGATTCATTTTAGTACAAATGTAGGACTGTTAGGAGAGTGCATCATATTTTGAAAAGTTTCTAGCTTTTCTTATTCAGGAAAGCTTGCATGTTATGGGCTAAATTGGAGGATTTACGGTATCAAAAATTGTGCAAGTTTACTTGAGAGCATGTATATTCCATTTACAGCCTCGTATTAGATAAACATGCCAATAGTTGCTGGTGCCAATCTCTATCAGGAGAATAGATTTGCTGGGTTACCTCCTTTTGTTATGCAACTTCTTGTTCTGTATCTACTAATTAATTTGTTTATGCAGTTTGTGCTGCAGCAATATGACAATCCATTATCAAAGAAGCTGAATGAGGTGATAAACGAGATAAGGCGTCAAAGATGTTGCTACCTACGGTATGGCTGATTATTTTCTTTAGTTCACTTTTGAAGAGGAAAATACTGAGTTTGTTAATCACCTATCAGTGTGATCTCAATTTGATGCAATACCTTGTAACTTTTGTTGTTTTATCTTCTTGCAGTTTAAAGCTGTGCAAGAAAGGAGATCCTTCGGGTCAGTGCATTGGAACAACTCTTTAGTTAGGGTTGTCAAGTTTACATGGCAGCCACTATGTGTTACAATGTCATATCATCCCCATTATATAACTACCATGATCCGTTTTCTTTACCACCGTATCCATTCATTTGACCTTCTCTCTCTCTCTCTCTCTCTTAGCACATCAAATCTCTATCATTTGACTAGCATAGACCAGTAGCAATCCAGAAGTCTTGTATTGCGTGCAACAAGAGATGATTAGTTGTCCATTTGTGATTGGATTCCCATTAGATAAAAAGTTCACCTCCTTATGTCCCATGACATGTCTCTACAGTTCTGTTTTTCATAACAGACAATTACATAAATTTTTCATAACAGATAATTACAGTATAGATTATGCATGACAGCTACTTGATTTAGAGAATGCATAATTGATTTCTTCTTGCAAACCAAGGTTTGACTATGGACTGCAAGAGAGGGACAATGAATTTATAGATCAAAAGTGTTGCAGCCATTATCCCTTGTTGGTCATGCAACTTCATTTTGACATCCATATAATCTTATGATTTATCATTTGATTTTAGCTAATGAGCTGAACTCTCTAATGCTAGCTTTATTATTGTACCCTGCTTTTTTTTCCCTCCCTTATCTAGTGAAAAGTAGTTTTAAGGAAATTGTGTTGTATAGTGATTTTGATTAAAATAATTAAATTCCAGGAATGGTGTTCTTCTCTTATTTGGTCGAAGACAAGATTCCCACTGGCGGGCAATCTTATGTTGAGTTCCTAATAAACATCCATCGGCAAATTCAAGTTAAAATGTCGTGATCATTTTATGCTTCCAGAGTTTTGATGAGAAGTAGTGGCTGTGAGTGCATGGCTGGTCCTGAATACAAGTTTTGATCGCACCTGTAGAGCTGAAGTGGAATTTAAACAGGAGGGAAGTCCAATTGTTTTGTATTTGTAAGTGTACGTTTCTGGGATCAGCACATCCCTACTTACTGCATAAAGCAAGATCGGCAGGGTTTTGCAGTGAAGAGGTTTGCTAGTGTAGCTAGCTTATTTTTGTCAGATTAATGGTGGAAATACATATTAAGCTTTTAATTTTGCTGCTGGTAATTTTCTTGCTTCCTTTAGTTCCTATATAAAAAGAGCGGGGAAGGTATCAATATGCAACAGATTGATAGTCTTAAGACGGAGAAATTGTTTTGTTATTTAATATACATTTTTGTGAAGTGTATACAATAGTTTGATAATTTTAATAGTTCATTTATGGTCAATAGAAACATGTTATATTTACAGATCCCACTCCCAATTGTATAAGTCTTAAATTCTCTGTTTTATGCCTGCACTTTGGCAAAAATCCGTGGTTGCCAAGATGCCTTTTTCCACCATTCTTTTAGGTACCAAAGTATTTCTACTTCCATTAGATCAACTTTTATTTGAGATTCTGAGATTTTGTAATATCTGAACGATGATGTACAAAAGAGACCTGAAATTTTCTATAAATTAGTCTTTAGTAGCAAAGGAAATCAATAGAGTAGAAACTTGGCCTTTGTCTTCTCAAATACTTGGTTCTGCTATGACAGCGCCGGTGCTGTCGGCTTTCTTGATCTGCACGTGAGCCTTCTGATAAAACCGAGTTCCTCTTAATGCATCAGCAATGAAATCATCAAACCCAATTGCTATAGCTGCTTCTGCTTTGGCTCCATAAACCAACCTCTGCAGGTAAAAGTGTATGAAATTTGATTCCAAAACCTTGGTTCAGATGTTTGACAGAAAATGAAATGAAATTGGATAACTGGGCCTTAATCCTTGAAAGATGAATGGCACCAAAGCACATTGGGCAAGACTCACAAGAGGCGTATGTTTCAGAGTCCGAGAGTTCAACCTTGATTAAGCTTCTTGCACGCCTGAGAGAGGTTCATTTCTATCATTAAACCAAATATATACTGATCAAGAAAGATTATAGATCGTTGACGGTGTGATGCTCCTCTGTGGTCATAAGAAGACAAGAAAACAAGACATTTGCAAATTTACTTTAAAGCCAGAGAAATTTGATTCCAAAAACATGGTTCAGATGTTTCTGTATAGAAGTGCAATTTCAACCATGGGTTCAATTCAGAGAGAGACAAGAACAATGCCGACAGATGCTGGAGTAATTAAACAAACGACATGCAAATACAATGACTAGTTTTCATACACAGTAAAGAGAAATTCAAGATGATTGACCATAAGCTCGTATTTAAAAATGTTAAATCTAAGAAGGATACAGGTTCATAGCTACAGAACCAATTTATCCAAAAACAGAGGGAAAAATTACTGTGTTAACGTTATTTGATGTAGTAACATATGCTAAGCCAGGTAAGACATTAGAAGCGGATGAACACACAAGATCAAGAAGATGAGGAAGAAACAGTTTGAAATATAACCTCTCTAATAGCAGAAACCTCCACGTGCAGTTGGGTCTGTGTTCTTCAATACCATGTTGTGACAGCTGATGACTACTTCATCATTACGGACAACAACTGCACCAAATGGGCCTCCATCTCCTCATTCAACACCTTTATATGCTTCTTCAACAGCTCTTGTTAAGAATTGGTGGTCTCTATCCTGTACAACTGGTTGAACAATAACCAGAAATGAAATAAATAACGATAGCTATTAGACACAGTTCATGATGGTTTTCAAAGACACCTCTATTCAACAAAAAGTGAAAGCTAATTTTTTTTGCAAACTAAATTAACATTAAGATTTAATAGTTCCCTTCTAAAAGAAAGACAAACATTAATAGCAAGTTTTGCTCCTCAATTCCAGATTAGGAAAAAGTTTTAACTTTACCCGTGATGATCAAATTAGGACTACGAAAAAAATTAATTGTTATGTTCTCATCCTCGTAAAGTGTCATTTTTAGTATTGCAAACCCAAAATCGGAACCAGAATATGGTCTACTTGATTAGAAACAAAAAATAAATAAAATAAAAGTTCTATAACAATGATAAAAATTGTTGACTTTAAATCTTTTCAATTCTGGAAAGAATAAGCAGGCTGGAATTTATAGCTAATTTAGCATCTTTATCATATAGGACACAAGTTTGGCATTACCTTCCCGATGATCACGTGTTGAAGATACTAAGTTATGCATTTTAATTTGATATTTTTAGAGCATCAATTAAGTCACAATCTTGATATCTCTTTTATTTTATGTGCAGCGAAAAATCATAATTCATATCATGAATAAGAACATGTAAGATCAATAAACTAATAAAGATAAAAAAAATAAACCAAATCACCAATACATAAAATATATTTGGTTCGACCCAAAATTACCTACGTTCACAGAAGATCCATGATCCAGCTTCTTATTATTGATATAGATCACTAAGTATCTTTTTACATCATCAATGATCCCACAAGACCCCTTAGTATCTCCTATAGAGACATCTAAGTATCTACCCTTGATCATCATGACTCTTTAAGACCTCTTAGTATCTCCTTATAAGAGTTTTTTACAAGGAATATAAGAATAGCCCGAACATTTAAGCTAAAAAAATATATGGTGTTTCTTTTGTTCACTCAAGAACCAAAAGAAAACACTCTCCAAAGGTTACACCCTAGTGCGTGGTGCATTTAGTACCTACCTAGTTCCTCTATTCTCTTTTATGGTTACATCTTAAAACTTTAGATGCTTGATTTAGAAGGGTTTATATAGTGATTAAAACACCCTTAGAAATCCTAAACCTATTTAGAATAAGAGTCTTTACTTGTAAAAGTCCTAATCCCACTTAAAGAAGTCAATTGAGTCAAAACAGAAAATACCCTAAAGTAGCTGCGTGAACAGTACCTATCGTGAACAGTACCCGTCGCCACCTGAACAGTGCTCACCGTGAACAATGTCACTGCATAAACAATACCCATTCTTTTGTCTTTCCGTTTTGCTCCTCCCTCATACACCCAATGGGTACTTGACTTCATAATGACTCTCCTCTTAGTATCTATCTCAATTCTTATCCATATAAGATTGTTGAATTACCAGTTTCCAATAACTCCCCTCCTTGATTCAAAATCTCTTACCAAAAAGCTAATCATCATTACCCCTCATTGACCAATGCTCACTAGCATTGTTTATAAGTCAAGTCCTAGACTTAACTAAGGCTCTTGCGATTACAGTCTTCAAAGATTTCGGAATACTGATGTCTAGAGTAGTTTTATGTTGCGATCTTCCATGTTTCGAAGACACCATAACCACAATCCCTTAATGGTGAAAATACATTCTCGCCATTACTAATCTTCTCACACATTCTCTTTCGATTCCTGCCACAAAGTGATATAATTCAAAAGCTGCTTTATAGTCTGTTTCAAATCAACAACCCTATGTTGATCCCATTCGAAGCACTTTTCTTCAAGCATATAGCCTCCCTCTGTGCTTATCACTCCCCGATCATTTTGCTTTCATTTAGTATTCCTTCCTTCTGTCTTTTATGAATCTCCCTATTTTGATCTAACAGTCCCAAGTCCACTAGGTTTTTATGAGATGAAGAATGAAATTTCATACCTAGTCTCTTCCTTGTCTTTTTTTATCATGTAATCTCAATCTTATTCTACCAATCCCATATGACTTACCATAATCCATATTTCTCTAATTGTTAAATGATGATTCTTCATGACTCATATGAAAACACTACCCTAGATCTTAAAAAATAGTTCATCTATCAGACACTTATTTCTCCAGAAGCTCTCATGCAATCAAAGTCTTTGCCTAGTCATCCAATAAACTTGCAAATCCACATTTTTTCTATCTTTGTCTTTCTTTAGGACTATTGTTTTGAGTGCCCTAGACACCTTTTGGATCTGCCTTTTAATCTTGATTGTTCTTCTTTTGCCATCTTTGTTTTGTGTCCAATTTGAATAATTCTTCTAACTAAGACCTAGATTACGCCATCTTCTTGGTAGTCTTTCCTTTTTCAAGAGTGATACTTATCCAAAGAAAAAACCTCCCCAGTATGGTCATCATCTTTTTCTCTTTCAGATAATCATCTTCCCTAATGTTCTTCTCCTATATTTGTGAGTCCCAATGGCTGACAATCTTTGCTCTGTAATCTGACACTGCTGCCTATGCTCTGCAATCTAGACTTTAACTCAAGCTCTGATACCAGTTTATTGCCGATATCAAGTTATGCACTTTAGTTTGACATCCCTAGGGCAGCAATTAAGCCTCAGCCTTGATACCCCTTTTATTCTATGCGTAGCAAAAAATCATAACTAAGAACATATAAAATCAACACACCAATAAAGATAAAGAAAATAAATCAATCAACAAGACACAAGATATATGTGGTTCAGCCCAAAATTGCCTACCCCAACGGAGGATCCATGATCCAGCTTCTTATTATTGATATAGATCATTAAGTATCTTTTTACATCATCAATGATCTCAAGAGACCTCTTAGTATCTCTCATAGAGACCTTTTAGTATCTACTCTTAATCACCATGACTCCCTAAGACCTCTTAGTATCTTTTCATAAGAGATTTTTATAAGGAATATAATAATAGCCCGAACATCTAAGCCAAAATGATTTATGGTGTTTCTTTTGTTCACTCAAGAACCAAAAGAAAATACTCTCCAAATGTATACTAAGAGATTTTTACAAGGAATACAAGAATAGCCCGAACATCTAAGCTAAAAGGATCTATGGTGTTTCATTTGTTCACTCAAGAACCAAAAGAAAACATTCTCCAAAGGTTACACACTAATGCGTGGTGCACTTAGTACCTACCTAGTTCATTTATTCTCTCTTATGGTTACATCTTAAAACTTTAGATGCTTGATTTTTTTTTTTGTGTTTAGAAGGGTTTATATAATGAATAAAACACCCTTAGAAACCCCTAAACTTATTTAGAATAAGAGTCTTTACTTGTAAAAGTCCTAATCCCACTTAAAGAAGTCAATTGAGCCAAAACAAAAAATACCCTAAAGTAACTGCGTGAACAGTAACCATTATGAACAATACCTCATCGCCGCCTGAGCAGTGCTCGTTATGAACAGTGTCATCACATAAACAGTGCTCATTTTTTTTCCTTTTGCTCCTTTCTTATACACCAAATGTGTACTTAACTTTATAATGACTCTCCTCTTAATATTTATCTCAATTCTTACCTATACAAAATTATTAAACAGTAATAGTTCTATCTTTAATTTCTAACACTGTTGAATAGAAAAGAAGGCCTAAAAAGTAAGTGCTAGTCACTCATATTCATTGAAGTTTAATAACGTTAATAGCAAAATGGTCTCAAAGTAACTTTGGAGAATAGAAGAAACACAAATTTAGCCACCAATAAATTTGCAGCAAAAACAGAAAACAAGCCGAATCCAATTGCAAATAACATGAAACCAAAGCCTACGTCTAACCACGGCATATGCTTTTTCTTTTTTTTTTTGTACATAAAAGCTAATACAAGGATCAGTAGAGAGTTATAAAACTTAAAACACACAAACCCAACAAGCTAAAAAAAAAAAAGAAAATGAAAAAGAAGCATACCATTAGCATCCTTCATGGGAACTAAGATGAACGAGAGAGAAATAAGAGTAAAAAATGAAATGGGTAGTCAATAAACGGCTGAAAAAAGGAGAGGAGACGTGTAAAAAGGAGAAAAATAGGGCCATGAAATTAGAGTAGATATATAGAAATAATATTGATAGAGAGAAAACAGAAGGCACAAAAAGTAAGTTAAAGTACCCAGTGTCATCTCTCGCGTGGAACAAAAATTAGGCGGATTTTCAATATAAATGACAAGTAATATTATCTTACAAAGTAATTTTGTTGAGTGAGAGGTAAGCATTCGGTGGTAATAAATAATATAAGTGTATGTTAAAATTCTCTTTTGTATGTGATTTTTTAACTGTCTCAATTGAGATTGTCGTGTACGTAGTAAATTTTTTTATATATTTAAGAATATGAATATTATAGACCAAGTGTGATATGAAACTCTTATGTGTTAAATTTTAATTAAAATTATCACATGATAGTAAGTTTTTTAATCTGGGATATAGTTAATATAGATCAGGATGGTTATTGAGATTTGGATTAGACTGTCACAAAAATGTTATGTGATTGAATGAGATAGAATGTCAAGTTTCATTACAGATCAAGTGTGTTTTGAATTTTAATAAAAATTATCATGCGAGTAGTGAGTTTTTTAATCCTAAGAAATGGACAATATAAACTAAATTGACTCTTAAAATTTAGGTTAGACCATAATAAAAATGTCATGTGATTGAATAGGAAAAAATATCAAATCTTACATAAAATATAAATTAGGTAAATCTTAAATATATACTGAATAGATAACATTATCTAATAAATTAATTTTTTGAGCCAATAACAAAAGTCAAACCCTCTAAGTTAAAGTTAAAAAAATAGAATCTTCATTTGTTAGTAACCTCTTTCAATTTTTTTTTTAAATTTTCGAAAAGAAAGCCTCAAATATATTTATAGTTCTATTTTTCAAATACTCTAATCACGTTGATAATAACAATGAAAAGGATAGAATCTTATGCAAATAATGTGGTGGGGGTGATATTATATTAGCTTTTTTATTTATTGAGCATAGCTCAATTAGTTGTGAATATATAAGGTATCATAGTTAATTTAAATAAAAAATAAAAATAATATTTCTTAGGCAATAAATTTTTCATTTATTTTTTTTTTAAAAAAATACCCATTGAACTAACTTACTCAAGACTTAAAAAAAAAAAAAATCAAAGAAGAATGAAGAACTTGTGAACTAGATAATGTTAGTATGAACATGTCTTTGGTGACGTGAACTTACTAAAATTTATATATATATATATAATTTATTTTAAAAATAAAAAATTTTATCACATGTTTAATTGTTTTTACTATATAATGAATAGCTCATTCAATTATTTTTGTATGTATATATAAGTGTTATTAGTTGTAAATGTCTGTATATTTTTAAAATACAAACAAATCAAAACAGTATTATTTTTATTAAAAAAAACTTTAAATTTAAGGACAGTGTTATTTTAACTGTTCATATTTTAAAGACATAAAATGTATATTATAAGCATGCCATGTACCTACTCAGAACCCTAAGTAGATTGTATTTTCAATATAATAGTGTTAGATTAGTTTCTGTTACAGTCCATCTCACTCTCCAAGAAATCTGCTCCTAAATACTTTGGGAATGTGTGAGACCAAAACTCACACCCTTTGAATAATCTGTTGCTATATAATTTGAGAATAATAATATCTATTATTAATTAGTATTACATGACTATCACATTAATAAAATATAAAAAATTAATAATTATTTAATAAATAATAATATTAATTGATGTAACATTGTTTAATTTAAAAAATGTCACTTATTATAAAAAAATAATGACATTAATTAGGATACAAATTTTTATTCTAACTATGTGAGTGTGAGACTATTCAAACTGATATGCGCAATCCATTTGATTATATTCAAAATATGCTTTTTATCAAGTTTGACGGTTGATGAATTTGATTGTATTCGAAAATTTTGAAATTCACAATTAGTGGATAGGTTCATAGATTTACTTCGATAAATCTACTAAAATTCAATTTAATTTAAAGAAATTAATATAATATATTTATAAATAAATAATTAAAAAAAATGTCATTATCTCATTTGTTCTTTTATATTAAAAATAAAACAAATTAAGTCACACAATTTGTGTAAGATAATTAATTATTTTTTCAATTAATTATTTTTTTGAATAGGATTGGTGAACTTAAAACTTAACCTTAAGTCACTCACTAACAACTCACAACATAAATTTTGGTCAAACCATAGCACAATAAGTTTAACTTAGTTTAGACTTGAACAACTCAAAGTTAATAAATATTTTTGAATAAAAATAATATCTTTTTACTATAATTTGAGATCAGATAAATATAAAATTATCATATCTAAAAATTAAATTAGATTAAAAAATGGGATAAGTATAATATATTTTGGGTTAATTAATAATTTTGCTCTGATTAGATCTAAAATATTCAATTTTATTTTAATCCGTTAATTTTTACCGTCAATTTAAATAAAAAATTTATATTTAATATATTTTTATCATTTTACCCTCGATAATAACACACATATAAAAATATATAAATGGACACGTATCATTATATGATTTGTTACAAATAACACGTGTTATCGTATAATTAATTATATTATTAAAAAAATAAATTAAAAATTAAAAACAAAACTGGCACAAATAACACAACCAATTTTTATTTTTAATTTTTTTGTATAATTTAATTTATTTACAAATTAGTATAAAAAAAATATACCAATTACATGGTGATACATATTTAAAAATATTAATCACATTTTAACATGTATTATATTATTAAAATTTACTTTTAAATTAAAATAATAGATAAGATTAATTTATTTTGACACGTCATATTGTTAAAATTTATTTTTAAAATTATATTAAATTAAATTAATAAATAAAATTATATCACATATTTAAAAAGACAATAAATGAATAAAATTTTATCAAGTATTCAATAAGTAATTTATTTATATGACTAATTAAATTCACAAAATTCAATCCGACGAGCGCAGAGTCACCAACAACCACCGTCCACCGCTCAAACAAAGAGAGGTTGATTTGTCATTCAATTGAAGTTAAACAGAATCACCACCGACAAAAATGCAGGCATAACCCCAAATTCGAATTTGGTTAAATGATAACAAAACTTCATGAAGACAAATGTATTGCTACTTTAACATTTCAAAACTTCTCATTTGGGTAGTTCTCAAAGTCTGACAATTTAACTAATAAACATCAAAACAGTGTCAAAATCCACAACACAATAGATTCTCCATTCCAGAAACTAAACAAAAAAAGACTATTAATGAAACTCCAGTCAAATAAAATTGTCGTCAAGACTAGCAAATAATCCTTGGAAACTCATTTCTTCTTTCCTGCCTTGGCAGCATCTGAGGCCTTGGTCTGCACAAATTACAATGGGTATGTGATAAATCAATCGTCAAGAATTCACAACTATGCACAATCGATGTGCATGCCACAATTACAAAACCACAACAAACAATTTGCTTACCTTCTTTACACCACGGATCTTCTTTGCCCTGTTCTTCCTTTCCTTCATCTGCTTCCTTGACTTCTCGACCTTGGTATCAAGTCCATTCTGCATGAAACCAAAGCATAAGAAATAATTAAATAACATCAATATGGAAAACACATTTCAAGACTCAAAGAAAGCCAACATCAGCCAGCTATTATAAGCAGGAAGAAGAACCATCGGTTAAACAACCTGACAATGCAACAAAACCCAACACAACTTAACCTTCCTACACATCCAATCTACACAAGTTTAATGGAGCATTTCAAGGTGCATGAAAACCTAATCGGAAAAACTTTTCCAACATGCATCAGGATTACAAAAGCTGTTTCCTAAAAGTGTTAATTTAGTACAGCCAAAAGCATGCCTATAAGGTTGAAATGTTTGTCCTTCAAGAATGTGCGGCCCTGCATAGAGCTCTAACTTGCACTTCCCATCTCTCATAAGACAAATAATAGAAGACTTCAAATGAGTTGCAGCTTAAAGAATCAAGCACAGCAGTTAAACAATGTGGTCAGATTAAACAAGTAGAGTGCTAATAATCCCTGAAAGAAAATATCCTTCAGATCCTTATGTTGGTCCTAATAATTCAAAACTAATGATTATTTTGAAAATACTTTTGCACGTCATCAGACAACTTTACACATTAGCATAGCATGCAAGTTGCTATATATATCGGCCTCACTTAAATAAGAGCCAAAAATCATAAAATGCAAAAAAAAAAATATAAAAATGTAGAATTTAGTCACAAAGTGGTGATTCAAAACCAAGTTGTCAAATGATACAGTAAACAATTCAAACAATCACTATTTACTGTACTGAATATTTATCACCTTATGGAAATGCATAGAGGCATAAACAAATCAACTAAAACCAAAACACATTGTCCATAACTATTAAGTAATGGATTTAAAACAGTATTCAATACACAACAATGCAAGTAGACACCCAAAGATAGTGACAAACAGTAAGCATTCACAAGGGAGATAAGTCACCAAAAATTGCCCTGATGAGCCTGTACATGAGTTTAATCCAGTAATGCAAATATACACCCAAAGGCAGTGACAAACAAACATGGGTTTAATCCAGTAATGCAAATATACACCCAAAGGCAGTGACAAACAAACATGGGTTTAATCCAGTAATGCAAATATACACCCAAAGGTAGTGACAAACAATAAACGATCATAGAGAGATAAGTAAACAAAACTTACCCTGATGAGTCTGTACTTGGGTTCATATTTCTTCGCGCTCTCAACTGAATCATAGATCAAACCAAACCCAGTGGATTTACCACCTCCAAAGTGAGTTCGGAACTTGAAAACAAAGATCGAATTTGGGTCCTTCACCTCGTACATCCTTGCCAACTTTTCCTTCAGCTCGGCCTGCACACCAGGACAACATAATCAATAAATCTGCATCAATCAATCAACAAGAACATACACAGAAGGAAGCTCCATCTCGGTTGCTCATACTGTAGAATTAAATCTAAAAAATCATGCATTCAATCACACAGGACCGAAAGGCCAAATAACATTCGACACAACTGAGCACAACATTATAATGGATCAAGCTGAGTTAATTCCACGTGGGGCGTACTTTCCAAAACAACAAAATAATTAAGAACTATTCTTTAATTCTTCATAAATCAATGAGAACCCAAAAACTCAGTTAAAACCACTCTAAAACAACTGTAAAATTGAACTCAAAACAAGATTTACCTTCGAAACATTGGGCCTTCCAGGATGAAGAACGTCAATAACCTACATCCAACAATGAAACAGCACCCTCAATTACTCATATCAGCAAGACAAATATATTTCTATCGGTCACTATAAATTTAATATTTTAAAATAAATAAACATTCGATCAAATAAAAAACTAACAATTTCCAAGCCAAGCTAAATCTCATGATGTTAATCTATTTGGTACCCAAATAAATCTAACTTCTGACCTATGCTTTTCCTGCACTCTTTTAACAAAAAGAGTAAAAAAAGGAACAAAGCTAACAACAATGTACGAGTTAACCTAAGATCTCTGAAACCCATAAACCAAGAAACTTAAGAATTGTTTCTCAAGAAAACAGAAGAGATCAAGTTACAGGCTTACGACTTACGAATTGCTTCCTGGAGAGAAGACGGTTGGTCATGAACTTCCTGGTCCGAATGGTAACTGCCTTGTCTGCCATTGATGGAGTTGGTGGAAAATCTGTTGAATAGATTCAAAAGATAGATTGTGCAAGAGAGGCGCGAGTAGGCAAGTGAGTACGACGGGCGCGACTAGGCAAAGAAGCAAATTAGCAGCAAACGAGAATCTTCCAAAACCCTAGCTTTTATATGGTTAGTGATAGAGTTTCAATTGTCTTTTCCTATAAATTATTTGGATCGGGTTTGAATTCGGTGTTATGTAAGCACCTTTTGAGCCTATTTGGGCTTAAGATGACAAAATTAGAAGATTTCTTTATTAACGTTAAATTCACCTCTTACATATTCTGGTGATAATAAATCCACTCCACTTTTTATTTAAGTTCACCCCGCCCCATTGAAATTAATGTAATGATTGAAGGACAATGAGGACATTTTATACAAAAAGTTGGGTCATTTATCATTACTTGGTATATTATGGGCCGTATGGCCCATTCTTGAAAATATAATGGCGGAACTAAAGAACTTTGAGCACGGATCTCTTCAAAAAGAAGAAAAAAAAAAGGGACAATTAGTGGGGTGTATTTATCATGACTCTTTTTATTTTGGAAACAGTGGATCTCTACTTAGGCCCACATTTTGTCTTTCCACACCCATTAAAAATTAGTATTGTTGTTTCAATTTCTCAATTGTTTTTCAATAAGAAAAAGGGTGTCAAGACATGCTGATTTCAAAATTTTCATCTACACTTTTTGTGGGTAACGATTTTTCTCATATATTTTTAAAAAGACAAGTACAATCTAACAATTATTGTTGACTTTCAAAAAAATAATAAAAAATTGTAAAATTATATTTGATTTTCTAGCAAGATTATAGAGACTTTTTTTTTTAATTACCGTTAGTGTTTACTTCTTGTATAATATTTGTGTATAAATATCATTGCTTTGTCTTTTTGTATAACAACAATCATTGAATAAAATTACATTTCAATTCTTTCTTTTCTCTATTATTTCTATTTTACAAAATCCTTCAACTTTAATGATAAAAAAAAATTTATATACTCATTTTTTTAAAATTTTAAATGTCCAAATATCACTTTATTTATTAAAATAAACAAAAATTATATATCTAAAAAGAGTGTTGATGAAAAATTTAAAATCATTTGAGTATGAATATCTCTTTCCTAACATTTCCTAATAATACGAAGAATCTAAATATCTTTTTTTTTTTAATATTACGAGTGAAAATTATGTACAAAGACATTAAATAATTTTTTTTATTTAAATTATTGGCACTTCTATTTTGTTAATAAAGTGTATTTGATATATAAATCAAATAAAGTGTGAGCTTATTATGCCATACAAAGGCAAAAGCTATATGCATAAAGCTAAAATGCATATTTTTGTTAATTTTAGATGTCAATATGAAATTTTATTTTCTTTCTTATGTACTTCATCGAATTAAATTTTGGCTTCACCCTTGTAGCTAAAATACTTAAAAATAAAATAAAAAGATTCCACATCCAAGTAGTTTTAAAAATTCTTATGATATATTATTTAAAATTTAGTATAATCACTTTGAATATATTTTTTTTTCAAATATCTTCTAAAACTAGTTTTCACAATATAAATAATAAAATTATCTTAATTGTATTATAAAAATAATATTTTCAAAAAATAATATCAAATGTAATATTATTGAGAAGCTCATAATATTACATCACAAGTTTATAAATATATAACAAAAAATTATCACGATGTTACATAAAAATAAAATAAATCTTTGGTGACCCATTCGAATCTACTTCTCTTACTTAAGGAGATATAAATAAATTCAAAAAAATACGATAATTAAAAATCACTGCCTCTATTGTAATAGAAACAAAAATAATCTTCACGTGAAAGAGGAGCAACATTCAGACACGACTAAACAAAGTAACAAATTAGCAACAACTCTAAAAACACTAGAGTCGTCCAAAATCCTAACTTTTATAGAGCTAGGGGGTCAATGATTTTAGAGTTTCATTTGTCTCGCCCAATAAATTTTTTAGACCGGGTTTGAATTTTGTTTTTGTAAGCACCTTTTGGGCCTATTTGGGTTTGTTCAACTTTTAAGCTTCAGAAGACAAAATCAGAAAACCTTATCAGTAAAGTTAAAAGCCACTTAGTGATGATAAATCCACCCCAGGTTTTATCTAAGTGCGCCCCATCCATTGAAAATATACCGAAAAGTTCTGAGAACGGGTCCTTCAATTTTCTTTTTTAATAAAAAAATTAAGAGTTTTGTTTGTACTTTTTTTTTCATCTATTTTTTAAACAAGCTTTTCTACTTATATGAGATAATAAAATTTTGCATTAGTTTTCACTAATATTTTGAAGTTTAATGTTTTAATTAGGAGGATTACAGAACTTATTAAAAAAAAAAATTACAAAATTGTGACAATGAAAAAAAAGTGAGAATGAGTTATTTATACATTTTCTTTAAAAAAAAAATTTGACAGTATTTTATTAATGTTTTAAGAGATAGATAAGTGAAATTTACATGACAAAATCTCTCATAAATTTTATGGCTCACAAGATAAAAATTAATAATGTATGAATAAATTTTGCATGAAAAAAAAAACTATTTTTTTAATCTTGAAGTGATTTAGAGTCATTTGTACATATATCTCCATTGTTTTTGTTTTTGTGTTTTTTTTTGTTTTATAAAAAATAAATTAGAAGAGAGTATTTGGAAATGATTGGCTCTCAAATCTTAATCATATATTTTTTTTCTTATGATTTTATTTAATTAGCATCCCCTTGCAGTTTGTTTCGTTTCTTAAAGTTAAGATAAACTCTTAATCTTTTTTGGCCTTATTTCCTATTAGTTAAAATTATTTATTTATTTTTTCATCATCCAATCACTCATTTCATAAATATCACATTATTTTAAAAAATTAAAATAAAATAAAATGTAAAATATCTAACATTACTATTTCTTAATATAAAATTATACCAAAAAAAAAGAAAAATAAATAATTGTTTAATCGAGTTTTGTATAAAGTTTAGGATTAATATCAGATTATTCTACAATAATTAAAAAGATATTATTATGAATACCTTTGAGGTATTGACTAATTTAAGTAATGTTTACTAATTTAAAAAATAGTCAATAATTCATATTTATTAGAGAATATTTTGTTAAAATTAATAAAATTACGTTAAAAAAAATTTAAATTACTATTTTAAATTTAAAAAATCGATGAAATGACTATTTACTTTTGCACAATAAATAAAATGTACAATTTTTTATTAAAAAAATTGATTTTTCAATAATAAAAATTAACTTCATATTCTTTAAATTATTATCTTTATACAATGAATAAACCATATATAATATTATTGAAAAAATAAACAATACAACGAATAATATTATTGAATAAATAAACAATACAACGAATAATTTTATTGAATAAATAAATTTGATTTCACCATCAAATTCAATTAACATAAATAAAATAAACGATATGATTTATCATTTGATTTTAGCTAATGAGCTGAACTCTCTAATGTTAGCTTTATTATTTAAGGAAATTGTACTATATAGTGATTTTGATTATTTTAATTAAATTCCAGGAATGGTGTACTTCTCATATTTGGTCGAAGACAAGATTCCCACCGGCGGGCAATCTTATGTTGAGTTCCTAATAAACATCCATCGGCAAATTCAAGTGAAAATGTCATGATCATTCTGTGCTTCCGGCGTTTTGTTACGAGTTTTGATCAAAACTGTAGAGCTGAACTGGAATTTTAACAGGAGGGAAGTCCAATTGTTGTTTTGTATTTGTATGTGTGTACGTTTCTGGGATCTGCACATCCATATTTACTGCATCTAAGATTAGAAGGGTTTTGCAGTGAAGAGGTTTGCTCGTGTAGATAGCTTGTAATCTTCTCGTTTCCTTTACTTCCTATACAAAAAAAACTAGGGAAGGTAACAATATGCAACAGATTGATTGTCTTAGGATGGAGAAATTGTCTTGTTATTTAATATACTTTTTTGTGAAGTGCATACAATAACATGATAAATTTATTAGAAGTTCATTTATGGTCACTAGAAACATGTTATATTTACCGATCCCACTCCTAATTATATTACAGTTCCTAATTTCTTTGTTTCGTGCTTGCAATTGGGCGAAAATGGGTCGTTGCCAAGATGCCTTTTTACACCTTGTTTTAAGTACCAAAGCATTTCCACTTCTATTATCTTATAATTATCTTATGCATGAAATATTATCAACTTTTATTTGAGATTCTCAGATTTTGAAATATATGGACTATGTTGAGGTACAAAAGAGACTTGAAATTTTCTATAAATTGTTGTCTTCAAGTCGCAAAGGAAATCAATAGAGTGGAAACTTGGCCTTTGTCTTTTCAAATACTTGTTCTGCTATGACAGCGCCGGTGCCATCGGCTTTCTTGATCTCCAAGTGAGCCTTCTGATAAAACCCAGTTCCTCTTAATGCGTCAGCAATGAAATCGTCAAACCCAATTGTTATAGCTGCTTCTGCTTTGGCTCCATAAACCAACCTCTGCATGTAAAGTGTATAGGAAAGATCAAGATTTCATTTTCAGATAATGGTGCAGATTGAGATTTATCGGAAAATGTGAGATTGGAGAACTGGACCTTAATCCTTGAAAGATGAATGGCACCAAAGCACATTGGACAAGGCTTACAAGAGGCATATATTTCACAGTCCGAGAGCTCAATTTGATTAAGCTTCTTGCACGCCTGAGAAAAAGGTTCATTTTTATCATTAAACCAAATATATACTGATCAAGAAAGATTATAGATCATTGACAGTGTGATGCACCTCTATGGTCCTAAGAAGACGAGAAAAAAAGACATTTACAAATCCACGTTAAAAGCCAGAGAAATTTGGTTCCAATAACATGGTTCAGAGATGATGGCAGCTGGATGAGAAGTATCTGAGACAACACTTTATGGTTACTGATGTTGATGAAATCATAAAGATCAAGCTTCCTACAACTAATGAGGAGGATTCATTCTGTTGGCATTTTGACAAGAGGGGTGACTTTTCAATCAAAAATACCATCTTGCAAGAGATCTGAAGTATGTAGATAACCGTGAAGCAAGTCATGACTCTAAGAGGCACTAGAATGAAATCTGGAACTGCCAAGTTCCCCAGAAAATTAGAATATTATTGTCGAGAGCAGTATCTAACTTTCTGCCTACAGGGCTTTCCTTAGCAACTAGGAGAATTATCCAATGTCCTATATGCACCAGATGCAACAAGGAAGTGGAGTGCACAGCTCATGCTCTCTTTTGGTGTAACAAGGACAAGAAAATATGGAAACTGTCCTTTTTTGCTGATCTGCTGGATGGCTTGCAGGTTAAGGATTTTGTAAATGTGTTGCAGCATGTTTTTGAATTGCTAACCAGAGATGAGAAAGCTAGATTTGCTTTGATCTTATGGACTATATGGAATAGCAGGAATAACTATGTGATGAATGACAAGAAAATCACCCAGCTCAGCTAGTGGAAAAAGCAGAAGCACTCTATAACTCCTCTCAGACATTGAATATGCCTATCAGCAAGTCTGTCCCCAGGAAAGGCCCAGATTCTGTATCAGATGCTAATCTAAAGCCCCTCCAGTATGGCTGGATCAGAATGAATGTGGATGCTGCTATTGATCATAACAGGAGTCAAGTGGGATTATGCATATGTATCAGAAAAGAGAAGGATATCCCTGTTACGATGGCCATAGGTAGGAGTTGTTTTACGGAGGATGTTGAACTAGCTGAAGCTGAAGAAATGTGTCTTGGACTCCAAGTGGCAAGTAATCTGAATTTCTGATCCATTAGAGTGGAATCCGATGTTTTGGATGCTGTAAATCTTGTTAATGGGCAGTTATCTTCATTGAAGGGAATCAAGTGGGTCATCCACAAGACCAGAAAGTTAATAGATAATTTTGACCATGTGGAGATTGTATTCATTCCTAGGGGTCAGAATTTCTTGGCTCATAAGTTAGCCAAATTTGCCTTATCTTTCAGTGATGTAGAGATTTGGAGGGATAAATTCCCTGTTCAGTAATTTATGAAATGTGTCCTTGTTTAAAAAAAAAAAAAAAGATTATAGATCGTTGGCAGTGTGATGCACCTCTAGAGTCATAAGAAGACAAGGAAAAAAGACATTTACAAATTCATTTTAAAGCCAGAGAAATTTGGTTCCAAAAACATGGTTCAGATGTTTCTGCATAGAAGTGCAATTTCAACCATGGGTTCAATTTAGAGAGAGACAAGAACAATGCCGACAGATGCTGGAGTTAAACAAACTATATGCAAATACAGTGACTAGTTTTCATACACAGTAAAGAGGAATTGCAAGATGATTGACCATAAGCTCGTATTTAAGAATGTTAATCTAAGTAGGATATCGGGTTCATAGCTACAGAAGCCAATTTATCCAAAAACAGAGGGAAAAATTACTAAGTGTTAATGTTACTGGACGTAGTAACATATGCTAAGCCATGTAAGACATTAGAAGCGGATGAGCACACAAGATCAAGAAGATGAGGAAGAAACAGTTTGAAATCTAACCTCTCTAATAGCAGTAACCTCCGCATGTGCAGTTGGGTCTGTGTTCTTCAATACCATGTTGTGACAGCTGACGACTACTTCATCGTTACGAACAACAACTGCACCAAACGGGCCTCCATCTCCGCATTCAACCCCTTTATATGCTTCTTCAACAGCTCTTGTTAAGAATTTGTGATCTCTATCCTGTACAACTAGTTGAACAATAACCAGAAATGAAATAAATAACTATAGCTATTAGAGACAGTTCATGATGGTTTTCAAACACACCTACCACTATTCAACAAAAAAAAAATGAAAGCTAATTTTTTTTTTGGGGCAAACTTAATTAATATTAATATTTAATAGTTCCCTTCTAAAAGAAAAACCAACATTAATAGCAAGTTTTGCTTCTCAATTCCAGACTAGGGAAAAGTTTTAACTTTACCCATGATGATCAAATTAGGACTATCAAAAATAAAAAACTTGTGGTCCAAAAGAGGTTTAAAATGTAGAGTATGTTCTCATCCTCATAAAAATGGTTAGACATTAAACCTTTTCAATTCTAGAAAGATTAAGCAGGATGGAATTTGTATCTAATTTAACATCTCCATCATATAGGACGCAGGTTTGGCATTACCTTCTTGATGACCAGGAAATGCAGAAGCAACAGCAATAGTTCCATCTTTAGTTTCCAACACTGTTGAACAGAAATGAAGGCCAAGAAAGAAAGCGTCAATCTCAAAGTAACTTTGCAGAATAGAAGAAATACAAATTTAGCCACCAATATATTTGCAGCAAAAACAGAAAACAAACTGAGTTCATTTGCAAAGAACATGGAACTAAAGCCAAAGTCTAACCACGGCATATGCTTCCTTTTTTTTTTTTGCATAAAAGCTAATACAATGCAAAGATCAATAAAGAGTTATAAGACTTAAAACATACAAACCCAGCAAGCAAAAAAAAAAAAAAAAGGAAATGAAAAAGAAACCTACCATTAGCATCCTCCATGATGGGAATTGAGATGAATGAGAGAGAAATGAGAGGAAAAAATGAAATGGGTAATCAAGAAACGGCTGAAAAAAAAGAGAGGAGACGTGTGAAGAAAACGAGAAGAGCAGGGCCACTAATTAGATTTATATGAGAGTAAATAAATAAAACAATGTTCAAGCTTGGAAAATGATATTGATAGAGAGGAAACAGAAGACAGAAAAAGAAAAAAAAAGTGAAAGTGAAAGTACCCATTACCCATGCAAAGATAAAGACGAAAAAAGGAATCTTCATTTGCTGACTCACTCTCTGTTTTGTTTGTATGAATATACGTATCAATTTCACTATAGAGTTTTGTGGATGGTCAAAGAGAAAGCTGAAAGTTTATGTTGACTCAGGCTTAAAATTGTACATAATAAGTTTATTTATGTATATTAGATCAAGCCTAATTAGATATTAGACTCATATTAAATATTTATTAGAATAAAAATTATTTAATAAAAATTCTTTATTTTTAAAAAATTATAATTAAGTAGGAATTCTTAAACTTATTTAACGAAAAAATAAATCATTATAATAATTTCATTCATTCACATTTAATATAAAAATATAATTTTTTTCTTTTTTAAGTCTTCCAAAATTTGATCTTTTCTCGTAGATCTTTAACCTAACAAACTCTACAAATTACTTATTATCTTGTGACTCAAATTTGTTTTAAACGAATATTTTAAATTTTATTCGCTATAAAATAAATTTAACTTTACACAATTTGACTTATATTTCTAAAAAGATATTGAATATACAAATTCGACTTTACATAATTTTACTTATTTTTTAAGAAGATATTGAATATACACAAATTCTGTACAATTAATATTATACCCGATCACTTTAATAGTATTTTATATTTTATCGATTTAACTCATTTGAGCCAACAGGAGACTTAAAAAAAAAGATCTCTTTGTAAAATGTGCATAGAGAAGAACCAAGATGGGTTTATTGTTATGATTATTTTATCATGCAGAATTTCTCTAGATTTTGTTTCAGAATTTGTCTTTTCTGGTTTACCAGAGTTGAAAGGCAACATGAAAATTAAAGTGTTTCTTTTTCATGAGAATTGATGGATTAATAAAGTGATTTATGACCAAACAAATATAATTTTGCTTTACCTGACAATAACTTGTCACCAATTAAGAGCCACAGAAATTGACCAAATAAGTAGTTCACAAACTGTTTGTGACCTGATTTTTTAATGCACACAAAATTTATAGCCACGAGGGTGTTCATTTTTTCTTGGTTTTGGTTACTTGCTTATGATCAATGTATTAACTAGTTTAGCTGCCATGATTCCTTTTTTCGTGGGATAAGTTTTCTCAATTTATAATTTCAGTGATACCAAATCGAGAGGAGAAGAGTCAACTTTTGGGGTATGCACTTAATTTATAAAGATCTCTTTAAAAGGTACTAGTTAAATTAAAATTTAAATATAAATTTTTTATTTTAACGGTTTTCTTATTTTGGTGGGACTTATAATTATTTTGGCCTGATTAAGATTTTGTTAAAATGAAATGGTGATTTTAGCATTTTACAAAGATTGGAGACTCTATCTCTTATCAGATCTTTTGTTATATTTTTTTTTAATGCTAGAGTTATTAGAAAATTTCTAAATGAGATATTCAGAGAAATTTAATCTTTAAAATACACAATTTTTATTTTTTACCTTGATAAAGGACACTTTTGGACACTGATAGTAGGTAATACATTTATGATTATAAAAATTTTTAGACTTTTATGATTACAAAGACTTTTATGGACTTTACTTAGACTTTTTGGCCAACAAAGTAAAATAAAAGCAAATTTGACATAAAATAAAAGCACACTTGACATAAGGTGAAAGTAAACTTATCATGATTAAAGATTGATGGACATGTGCCTTGAGTTATAGCTATCATATCCTTAAGTGAAGTCATTGAACTGGGCTAAAAAATTCCTTGTGTCTGGTGAGGTAAGGTCCAATGAGTTGTTTTCTAATAATGTGGCTGCCTCTCTTTGGATTTTATTGTCAATAGGATAAGGCATAGAATTTTAGAATAATGATAAAGACAAATTGGGTTGTTGCGATGAATCATTAATCTGCATGTAGTCACATGGTACACAGGACTGTGGAGAGTTGTCCGGGTTCAAAAAAAATTTATTTGTGTTTAAAAGATAGTGATGGTGTCTTATATAGTCAGACTCTCTGTGATGAGATAGAGAAATACGGTCTGATTCCTGTGAAAAAAGAAGTTTACATTATTCATTCTTTCATTTTAAGAAAGTCAATTTGTTGATGGCCTACTTAGCACTTGGTTGGAAAAAGCATGATGCTGCATTTTTGTAAAAGAGAGCTAAAGTGTAAAAGTAGTTGATGATGAGTATCTACGTTATCAGAAAATAACAAAATATCATTAATATAGATTAAAGTTATTTCTAATCTTGGTACAAATATCTTCATCATTGCTTTTTGAAAAAAAATGATGGAGCTATCTTGAAACCAAACGAGAGATTTGTCTATTGAAAGTGGTGCTGTGGTGTGCAAAATGTTGTTTTATGGCGATTCTCTGGATCAATTCTAAGTTGTCAGAAACCTAATTTTAAATCAAACTTAGAGAATAGCTTTACTGTGGCTATCTGGAGAAAAGTTCATGTCTATTATGCAAAGAAAACTTGTCATCCTGCAAAAAATCATTAAGATGTTGATAATTAATTAAAAGACGTTGTTTGCCTCTAACTTGTTTACTTCTTTTATTGACATAGAAATCCTGACAAGCCCATTGAGAAGCTGTAGGCTCGTTAATTCTTCATTCAGAAGTTGGGTGAGTTCATCTTTGGTAAGTTAGAGATGGTCTGGTGATATGCCTAGATAACTTACTTTGGTTGTATTGATTGCTTCATTTTTTTTGAATGAGAGTTTGATGAAAAATGCTTGATTTTTTCATAAAGGATGGAGACATTTGATAATGAACCCATAATGGTTGTTTGCAGCAGATTGAGCTTTGATTTGGTCAAATGTGAAGGTTATGTAGTCAAGGGTGAAGTAGTTTGGAATAGAGGTCCATGGTAAGAAATGGGCTTTGAACTGTAATCCATTGGGCTTGGGTTGGACTTTTTTCTGTAACAATTTTTGGATAAGATCAAACACAATAATAATTTTTTTACCGGGTAAGTAAGTGATTTCGTACAAATGATCTATTTCAGATGCATCTATAGATTTTAGAGAAGATGAAGGTGTAAGTATAGAAGAAGAGGTAGACAAAATAGGAAGTAGAATAGAAGAAGAATATGAGGATTCTATATCTTGTGAATAGAATCTCTTACCAACCTAAGCAAGAATTGAATGAAATGGCTCTAATACCAAGTTAAGAGGAAACAGGTCAACCCTTGAGATATGCTCTGATCACTAGCCTCTAAAGGCTTCTTTAGAAGGCACTAATTAAATTAAAACCCGATGTTGGTCTTCTTGGTGAACCTTTCGGTATATTTGATTATTATGTCACTTAGCACCAAAACTAAAACCCAGACCAAGATCTCTTCAACCATGTCACAAGCTAAAATAATTTCCTAAAAACAAACATACACCACCTTAACTCATAGCCCAAACTTACATGTTTACCTCAACAGACTTTCCTTAATTAAACCCCTACACTAAATCAGAAGAAAACACTTTCCAACAATGAAAAATAAAGCTACCAAATATATGAAAACCAAATGGTTCTTATGAACAGATCGGTCCTACTGAAGCAGTATTAAATTGGTAATCAGAAAATACAGTTGTACAAAATCAGGTGCTAAAAAGAATTCAAGAATCCCAACAACGGATTGAAACTAAAGTTGACACAGACTTTAGTAGCCAGCAAATACTTCTGGAAAAGCTCAGGCTTAAAATTAGAGCTCTCAATTGAAAAATCTACCAGCTCATCAGACAAGACCTTCTTTTTACAGAACAAGAAAAGAGAATTAATCATCTCAAGATACAGTTACAAAGTCTTGAGAATGAGTTTGTGCAATCATTGAATCCTACTGACACCTTTCCAAAAATGTCACAACCTTTTAGAACTATTTTTTTCTCCATCTTTGATGATAGTTCCAAACTTATCCTAAAGTAAAAGACCAAAGAATACACCACAAGAAAATATGCCAGCACCAGTCACAACAAAGAACATGAAGAATTATTGCCAAACCCAAATACTAAACCATCAATACTCAACCCAATTTCCTCTTATACAACAGAACCAATAATCCTACAAACAAGACTTCCAAAAGTCTCTATGCCATCCATGGCCCCACCAATGCCACAGATATTTCCACCAGCCTCTAAAGCTTAATTCATGGCCCTAAACCAAAAATCGCCAATCATATCTGCCATTAGCTAACCAACCATTACAATATCACCCTCAAACTCTATCTTATTGACTCAGAATCAGTTACACAACCACAATTTATGAACACTCCTATAGACCCTCAACCATCACACCCTGTAACCAAAGAATATAGTTTGTTCTGCATTGATGGAACATACTTTATTTTCCAAACTCGACCTACAAGACCAGTTAAAAACTCATCTGAAAATAAAAACTAGTTTACACTTGATGATATTCCCCCAATAAAATGGATGGAATGAATCTTTGAATTCCAAGCCTGGTGTATAATCGAAACCCAAAAACTAAATGAAATAGTTGCCAATGTCATATACAAAGTAATTGCAAGATTTTAAGGCATCCTTAAATATTGATATATACACCTTAGAGAATATTGCCAAATAATGTTGCAACAAACAACTACAGTTAACAACAATTTTATTAGCTTTATTTTTGCAGAATTTATTGGTGAAAAAGAACATTTAGTAGATAAAGCCAGAAAAGAATTTTTTCAGTTAAAATGTTGTTCATTTAAACGAAAAGACCTTAAACTCCATTTCAAGAAGGTGGTATCCGGATACTATATGCTTGAATTAGATGATCCCAATCTAAAACAAGCATATCTAAACTCTATTCCAGAACCATTGGGACTAGAGGCCCTCTAAATTATTGAAACAAAAGGAACGAACCTTGCAAATACTTCAATTGGCATTATTCAACAATCCATTATGCTTGCACTTGATAAATTATGTGCTCGTCACAAATTTTTCAAAGAACTTGATCATACATGTAAAAGGATTCAAATAGCATGTGAACACCCAGATTTGCTGATTAAATGTACAAAGCGAGAAAGTTACAGCTACAGTACAAAAAAGAAAAGACATTACAAAAAGCTCAAATTCCAGTCCGTTTACAAGTTAAAGAAAAAGCGTTTATTCAAATACAGGTCAGTATTGTCCAAAAAATCTAACAAGTGCTTCATCTGTAAACAAAAAAGACATTATGCCAAACAGTATCCCCATAAGGCCAAGAAGAAAAAAGTTTTCGCAGCTATCACTACTGTTGCCTAGTGTGACCCAGAGCAGATTGATCTTGAATCAATCTATTCAGAACAATCAAAACTAAATAGTGATGTAGTCTTAATTATCTCCTCTTCAGATTCAGAGACAGACTCCATCACAGATTCTCTAAAAATCCAACCAGTGTCTCACCATATAACCAGACCATCCATGTCCATAATCTTAGTCTTTATAGTTGAAATCCAAATACTTCTTAGCAAGTATGATAATCTAATCAAAGTGTCAAGACTTCTCGACACAGGGTTGCTGCATCAATCCTAAATCCAACCATTTTGCCAAGCTAATATTGAAAACAATACCAGTAAACCTTCAGGGCAGCCAATAATGAATTGTTTATTGTTAACCTTATTAGTAAAAAAAAATTATCTCAAGTTTTCTCCTCAACTAATGCTAAAACACAAACTTTTAGGATTCGATTTATTCGAAAAAGAAGTTATTATTGGGTTTGATCTTATCCAAAAACTATTACAAAAAAAAAATCCAACCCAAGCCCAATAGATTATAGTTCAAAGTCTATTTCTTACCATGGACCTCTGTTCCAAACTACTTCACCCTTGACCACATAACCTCAATCTTTGATCAAATCAAAACCCAATCTACTACAAACAACCATTCTGAGTTCATTCTCAAATGTCTCCATCCTCTATGGAAAAGCCAAGCCTTTTTCATCTAACTTCCATTTAAGAAAAATAAAGCAGTCAATCCTATTGAAGCAAGTCATCCAAGCATGAACTCACCCAACTTCAACTTGCTAAAGATGAACTCACCCAACTTCTGAATGAAGGATTAATCGAGACCACAGCTTCTCAATGCGCTTGTCAGGCTTTCTATGTCAATAAAAGAAGTGAACAAATCATAGGCAAACAACATCTTGTAATTTATTACCAACCTCTTAATGAATTTTTGCAGGATGACAAGTTTTCTTTGCCTAACAGACAGGAACTCTTCTCCAGAATAGCCATGGCAAAGCTATTCTCTAAGTTTAATTTAAAATTTAATTTCTGGCAACTTGAAATTTGTTGGAGTTGGTGCTTACGTGCCATTCCAATATTTATGAATATTAAATTATTTAATATTTATAAAGTAAATATTTCGTATAATCGTTAATATAATATAAATATATAGTACAATGCTTGTTACGTTACTGACATTATATAATCTGAAGGAGTTCAGATATAATTTAAAAGAGTTTAGATCAGTGCTAAAAATTAACAAAGTTGAGTGTTGTATTTATGCTAACAGTTAGCACTGCTAAAAGTTAGCATGTTATAACAGTCAACCAGATCTAAAAGATTAGATCCTTGTCTGTAATTAGACAAAGACCTAAAGGTATTTCAGTAATGACATGGTTGTAAAGAGTTGCAATAGGTGCTAGAAGATGTCATTATGCAAGTATGTCCTCAAACACTATATTCTTGATCTGTTTCACCGATGCAAGTATATCGGTGGATCCATTTTATATAGATCAGTGTGTGCTATATTTATATGGTATAGATGATTGTTCTTAGCCGACTATGGGCTTACCGAAACCTCGTATATACATACGGATATTCAATCAGGACTGAATGCTGAACAGACTTACGAGGATGCCAATAGACATCCTATGTAACCATTAATGGTGAGTCATTTCGAGTTGAGTAGTATACGCGATTCTTTGACTTGAGTGTCATGGTTAACTTATAAGTGATCCATCATATTTTGGTTCCACGTATGTCACAGACCTTTCATGGCGTGACTACTGGGTGTCGCTGGGTATGGTCCGACTCTTATAGAATCTGATGTGTACAGATATGAGATCCGTCAACTCTCATAGAAGAGTAGTATATCCAGATGCTCTGAGATTGTATTTCAGTAAATCTTGTGGCCACGAGTACTAACTCGAAAAAGGTGTTTCCCAAAGGGTTGAACAATATAACAAAAATGTTTGTGTATATTGTTCTTAAAAATACTAATATAGAGATAAGCTCATGAATGGGCATATGAGAATTTGACAGTGTTGATCTATATCCTCGCACATCCAAGATATATATGATGAAGAATTATACGTATGCATTCTGACCTCAACTTGTATGGTCTAATGCGCTGATTTGTAATATCAGTGACGTGTGCGTAGGACATCGATCACAGACTCATGAAATAGTTTCATTTGAAAAATTGGGCGTGGACCTAGAGAGTCCCGTAATATGAAATGTACTCATTGTGCACTGGGGCAGCATACTAGATTAATTATTCAATCTAGTAATTTTCAGCAAAATTGAATATTTGTTTCAAGAATCCTCGGGATGTGCGCATGTAAATACTTACGTGTTAAGTATAATAATTAATATAATTATTGTTGACTAATTAAATAGTGACACGTGGTATATTATGAGCCTTCGGTTAAAATTGACTCAAGTATCTGGTAAGGTGGGACCCACGTTGGGTTAATTAAAGGCTTAAAGGTTATTTTCCTTAATTGATTATTTAAGTATTAAATAATCTAAATATTTGTTCTCACTTAAGAGTTAAGTGATTAGTTAATTTGACTAGAGTTAATTGTTAGCTCATGGTTAAATTAATAAAGTAAATATTTTATTGAGGACATAATTGCTAAACAAAATGAGATTTTATTAAACAAATAATTAAGTTTAAGTAAATGTTACTTAAAATGAAAATTAAATGAAACTTTAAGGACTTAAATGAACTTTTACTTGTCACAAAACAAGCATGGCCGCCATCCCCATTTGCCTAATTGTTGGACACATATTTGACTTATTTAATGAACTAAATTCTTTTAATAATAATATGTTAGACAAAGGAAATATTTTATTTTATTTTATAATATACATATATTCATTTGATGAATATATAATGGGGATGGTGGCCGGCCTGTGTGTGAGTGGTAACTATTAAATTCATTTTATCTTTGAATCAATGATTAAGGTCAACTAAAGAAAATGGCTGCCCATAATGTTTAGAGAGGTTATCTTGAATCTTTGTATTCAATTTTCAAATGAATGAAGAGATGAAGAGAGTAAAAAGGTGGCTCTCAGCCATGGAGGAGGGAGAAGAAGAAAATGATTTTCATTTTCTCTTTTGAAGCAAAACAAGATGGCCAGTCAATTTTAAAGGTATGAAAAATTATTTTTGTTTTAATTTTTTAAGTGTTAAAAACAAAAAAAAAATTGATAGCAAAATTATTTTGCTATTCATCTTCTTCTCTTATACATATGGCAATTATTGTTGCATTGGAGTTATTTATTTTGATGAATTTAAGTGTTGAACACATCAAGAATTTAAATCCATCAAGAACAAAATAAATATAGTTTAAGTGTTGGGCTATGGGGATTAAGAGTTAATCCAACAATTTAAGTCTTAAACCGGTGCTGAAAATATATAAGTTGTTGTTCTAGCGACTCAAGCCCACCATGTTGTGTTCTAAAACTGCCAATGGGTCGACTTCATATGATACTCCAGCTACAAATTCGTTTCAAAGACTTAACAGGTGATATTTTCAATCATTAGTATTAATTTGGTTAATATGTTTGGTATTTTGTTTATTATCGTAATTAATAAAATTTATTGTGTTTATTTTAGGAAATTAAATTTCTAGCTTCCGTTGCGTTTATGATTTGTATATATATGTATTAGATGCGTATGTATATGAATTTTAAAATGGACACGTATACCACATGTATATACCCAATAGGTTTAGGTTGTGAACCGGGATGAACTGGCACCCTAACAGAATTGATCCAGAGGATCGATATAAAATAACATTTTGCATACCATAACACCACTTCCAATGGACAGTTCTCCCATTTGGTCTCAAGACAGCTCTATCGCTTTTTCAAAAACCAATGATGAAGATATTTGAACCAATATCAAGAATAGCTTTAATCTACATTGATGATATTTTGTTATTTTTTGATAATGCAAATACTTATTATCATCAACTACTTTTACACTTTGGCTCTCTTTTATAAAAATACGGCATCATGATTTCTCCAATCAAGTGCTAAGTGGACCAGTAACAAATTGACTTTCTTGGAATAAATTTGACAATGGACAATTCATACTCCAATCCCACATTGTCAGCCAACTCACCAAATTCTCTGATGAAAATCACTCCAACACCCTGCTCTAATAGTTCTTAGGAATAGTAAATTACATGCTCGATTTAATCCAAAACTGAGCCCAGTTAACAAAGCCACTTTACCTTATGCTCAGAAAAAAAAAAAAACTACCCTCCTTAGTCCCACAAACAAACCACAGCAGTCAAAAAATTAAAAAAGCTAGCAACAACTTTGCCATTACTCTAGATTCCCTCTATAGGAAAAATAGTCTTGAAAATAGATGCAAGTAATCTTTACTAGAGCGCTATTCTCCTTTAAGAACTCAACGAAAAGAGAAAAATATGTGGATACAAAAGCGAAAACTTTTTCGATGCTGAAATTCACTACTATAGCACCTACAAGGAGATTCTTGTAGTGAAACGTAGTATTAAAATATTTGAATTTCATTTCATAGGTCATTACTTTCTGATAGAAATTGACATGTCTGCTTTTCTCAACATGCTCAATTTCAAACAGAAAAAGATTCCTCCAGCACAATTATTATAATGGCAAATATGGTTTTCCAATTACTCTTTTGACGCCACCCACGTGAAAGAAAAAGACAATACGATTACTAACTTTCTTTCATGGAACCCTATAAATAGCACATTACTTAACCCCACAGCCACTCTTTCAATAATAACTTTTTTCTATTTAAAGAAAAATCAACCACTTGTTGTATTCATGATAACTTCCTTGATAGTCATTCATCTTGTGCTTTTCACCCCTTCTGAGTTCCTATAACTCATCCGAACCAGAACACTTCACTCAGAGCTAAATAACTGATATAGTATTATGCAATAGAGGCAGTACAAGAACATGGCTTCTCTATAATCAACGTCCTCTTTCTAACCTGGATTACCCATTTTTCATCTCCATTGAATCACCCCGTTCCAAAAATGGTCAAAACATGTCCTTTACTTATTCTAGTATCTCTTGGACATATACACCATTGAATGAAGCTCCCATTACAAAAAAAAAAAACTTCAGACTGGATAAAGCAGAATAATAAAGACCATCTAGTATACATTTTTCTCAAATGGTTTTACCTAAAATCTTGGTGAATCAACAAACTCCAACACATGCTGTATAAATTCATGAACAGTTCATTCCTTCGAAGACATTTACATACAGTCATATATTTCAATGAAAATGGATGATAGTCTCAAATTATAAGATTTATTATTACCCTACTATTAAGGATTATTTTACCTTCTCCTATTCTTTGCAGCTATTTTAAGAAGAACATAAGATAGAGCTTAGAGCACTTGAAAAAGTCTTAGCAAAAAAAAATCAAATCATTCCACCCTCAATTTAGATTTTTCTTCATGACCAAGCACCTTGGGAAAATATGCCACCAGACTTCTCTAAAAAAATGAATAATGTAAACTCTTTTTTCCATAGGAATCAGACCTGTGCTTCTTTATCTTATCACAAAGAGACTGATTATACAAGACACAATCACTACCTTCCAAACATAAATGAATTTCCTTTGAATCCAGATAACTTTCCATCGCTCTGTGTACCATGTAACCACATGTTAATTGATGACTTATCACAATAACCTAACTTGATTTTATCATTATTCTAAGATTCCAAGGCTTATTCAATCAACAGTAAAATCCAAAGAAAAGCAGCCATATTTCTAAAAAGCAGCTCATTGGACTATACCTCACCAGACACGAGGAGTTTTTGAGCCCAGTTCAATAATTTTACCTAAGGATATGATAGCGATAACTCAAGCCTTACATTCATCAACCTTTAATCATGACAAGTGTGCTCTTGCTTTATGTCAAGTTTATGTTAAGATTTGTGTTTATGTGTCATCCCATTTTGTATAAATATATAATGATAGTATTTATACAATTATCATTTCTAATAAAATTGTTAATATTATTTATTATTAAATGGTAAGATGCTTGTAATGTTTCAGACATTGTATGATCTGAAAGAGTTCAGATCTGGTTTAAAAGAGTTTAATCAGTGCTAAGAGTTAACAGCGCTAATAGTTAGAAGTACTAAGAGTTAGTAGTGCTAAGAGTTAGTGATGCTAAGAGTTAGCATGTTCATATAGTTAGCAAAATCTAAAGAGTTAGAGCCTTGTCTAAAATGGGACAATGACCTGATAATATATTAGTAATGACATAGCTGCAAGGAGTTGCAGATGGTGCTAGAAAATATCATTATGCAAGTATGTTCTCAAACACAATGTTCTTGATATAATTTCATCGATACGGGTCTATCGATGGAACTCATTAATATATATTAGTACATGTCTATATCTGGATAGTCCAGATAGTTAGTCTTAGTAAACCATGAGTTTAGTGGAAGCTTGTATAGAGATGCAGACATTTAGTGAGGATTGAGTATTGAACAGACTCACGAGGAAATCCAATAGACATCTCATGAAGCCGTCAATGGAAGGTCTTCCGAGTTGAGTAGTATTTGTGGTCCTTTGACCTGAGCGCCATGGTGGGCTTGTGAGTGATCCACCATGCTTTAGTTCCACACATGTCAAAAACCTTTCATGGTCTGACCGTTGGGTGTCGTTGGGTATGGTCCGATGCTCATGGAGTCTGGTGTGCATAGATATGGGATTCATCAGCTCATATGAGTGGGTTGTATATCCTAATGCTCCGAGATTGTATTTCAAAAAATTTTGTGGCCACAAGCATAAACCTCATAAAATATATTCCGAAGGAATAAACAATATCACAAAAGTGTTTGTGGATATTGTTTAATGAAATATAAATTTGAAGATAAGTTCGTAGTTGAGCAAATAGAGATTTGACGATGATGATCTATATCTCTGCTCTTCAATGATATAAATGATGGAAGGATTATATGAATATGCAATAACCTCAACTTACATGGTTTAACACGTTAATTTGTAGTATCCGTAACGTGTGTGTGGGACATCGTTCATGGATGTATGGAGGAGCTCCATATGACAAATCAGCTGTGGACCTAGAAAGTCTCACAATATGAAGTATACTCGTTGCGCACTAGGGTAGCGGATTGGATTGAATAATTCGATCCAATAAATTTTGCAAAATAGAATAATTGTTTCGGGATCCCTCGGAATGTATATTTGTCAAAACTTAATTGTTAAGTATATCACTTAATTAATTAACGAGGGTTGTTAATTAATAGGATATTGACAAGTGACATAATTTGTTCTATGATTTAATTTTACCTTAGTTTTACCATTTAACTTTGGTAGTAAAAACTAGTAAGGTAAAAAGTAATTATTCAAAATTGTTTTGAATAATTAAATTTTATATTTAATTTTTTATTATTAGATAATATTAAAATAAGTTTATCATGGAATTGTATTTTAATACAATGAAGGGCCTAGATGTTGGCCATTTATTTACCTATTATAATTAAAGTAATTATATTTGTTAGGTAAAGATTAATTTAGGTGACCATTAATCTAGTGCTTGGTTAAATTAATCCTAAGTAGGAGACCAACAATAAAATTAGTGGAGTAGTTGTTTTTGTTTAATCAAAGTGTTGAATAACAAAAACAAATTTTAGCAAAACAATTGAATGGATTCATTCAATTTGGAGAGGAAAATTCGGCAATGACAAGGTAAGAGAGAAAAGAGAGAGTTTTAGTTTTTGTTCTTTCAAGTGTTGAAAAATAAAAAATAAAAAAACTTCTCTTCATCTCCTTCTCTAATGGATGGTCTATAATGAATAAAAGGAAAATGGAAAAAAAGATAATTATATTAAACAAGAGTTGTTCAAAATAATTATCATATGAAAATTGTTTCTAAGAATAATACAAGAGTTGTATGTATAATATTTCTAATTAATACAAGAGTTGTATGTAATGTATTAATCATCTCCATTTAACAAATAAAATTGTGTTCAAAGAGTTTGAACACATGTTGTTGGAAATTCTAAAACATAACTACCATCCTAACTCCATAATTCAACCAAACCGTTATGGACTAGAATTGTTCAACAATACATTTCAAGGTGAGCTCTTCACTTGGATTGATGGAGGACTTGAAGATTTTGTAAAGCTACCTTCATTAGGTAAGTGTTTTACATAATATTTTTTATACAATTGTTCATCATATATATATATTGTATAATAGTTATACTTGTTCATATATGTGATATATGTTTAATATGTTAAATTGTGTGTATTTGTAATATACTTCCACTGTATATAGTAATTTTTGAAATTATGTATACACTCATATGTCACACACTTGATATCTAATAGTTTGCTTTTACTTTACTTTGCAGGCCAAAAAAGTCTATGTAAGGTCCATAAATGTCTTTGTAATTATTAAAATATTACTACTTATCAATGCCAAAGAGTGTCATTTATCAAGATCCATGAGTCTATATAAGGACCCTTGTTTCCAATTTGTAAGCACGACAAAGTAAGAAATAAAAATTGTGTGTTTCAAAAATTCTGTTTCTCTAAATTTCTTTTTTAGAATTCTCCTAATAGTTCTAATCTGGAAAAGAATGATATAGTAAAAGATCTGATAAGTGAGTGCGTCTTAAAACCTTGTAAAAGGTCAGAATTACCATTTCATTCTAGCAAAATCTTGATCAGGCCAGAACCGTTAGAGCAGCAAGTTCATGCTTGGGTTTTGATTTAACTAATGCCTTCTAAAGAGACATTTTCAAGCTAGTGATCAGAGCATACCTCAATGGTTGACCTGTCTCCTCTCAAATTTGTATCAAAGCCAGATTTTAATCATGGAACCTGTGGGTTATGACACTAGTTATCATATCTCTCAATGAATAAATCCATAAGCTCATCAGACAAGGTCTTCTTTTTTGCAGAATAAAAAAAAGAATTAATCATCTTAAGATACAACTACAAAATCTTGAGAATAAATTTGTGTGACCATGGAAGCTTATTGACACCATTCCAAAAATGTCACAACCTTTTGGAACCAATTTTTTTCTCCATTTTTAGTGATAGTTCTAAACTTATCCTAAAGAAAATGACCAAAAAACACACCACTAGAAAATATGCTGGCACCAGTCACAACAAAGAACATGAAGAATCAGTGCCAAACCCAAATACTAAACCAGTAATATCCAACCCAATTTCCTCATCTACAACAGAACCAATAATCCCACAAATAAGACTTTCAAAAGTCTTTATGTCATCTATGCCTCCACCAATGCCACATATATTCCCACCAACCTCTAAAGCTCAATTCATGGCCCTAAACTAGAAATCGCCAATCATATCTGCCATTAGTCAACCAACCACTACAACACCCCCCTCAGACTCTTTCTCTGACTCAGAGTCAATTACACAACCACAATTTGTGAACACCCTTGTAAACCCTCAACCATCACACCCTGTAACAGAAGACTATGGCTCATCCTCTATGGGTAGAACAAATCTTTGAATTCCAAGCCTGGTGTATAACCGAAACCCAAAAACTAAATGAAACAATTGCCAATGTTATACACAAAGTAATTGTAAGATTTCAGGGTATCCTTAAATATTAGTATTTACACCTTAGAGAATATCGTCAAATAATGTTGCAACAAACAACTACAATTAAACAGTTTATTAATTTTATCTTTACAAAAAAAATTAATAAAGAAGCACATTTAGTAGATAAAGCCAGAGAAGAATTTTTTAAGTTAAAATATTGTTTATTCAAACAGAGAGACCTTGAACTCCATTTTAAGAAAGCAGTATTCAGATACTATATACTCGGAATAGATTATTCAAATCTAAAACAAGCATATTTAAACTCTTTTTCAGAACCCTTGGGACAAGAGACCTTCAAAATTATTGAAATAAAAGAAAAAAAATCTTACAAATTCTTCAATTGGCATCATTCAACAATCCATTATGCTTGCACTTAATAAATTATATACTCATTACAAATTTATCAAGTGTCTGTGATCAATAGAAGGAAAATATTTGGTATGAGTTTGATATGTTGAATGTTGGGATGACTAATTCAAATTAGTTCATATTTATATTAAAATAAAAACAAACAAACAAAGAATAATGAAGAAACTGTTATCAATAGAAGACTCTTCAAACCGGCCAAATTTAGGCTCAACAAACCCTACAACCACAATCACAAGCAAGACTAGCCAGGTAAATTAAGATTTTAGCTAAAAAGATGTTTAATGTAGTATGAACATGTCTTTGGTGACATGAACTTACAAGAATTCATACATAGAAATAATTTAATGTTGAATGTTGCTCATATTATAGTAAATGGTATTATAATATGATTTTAATACTATTTAAAAAGTGGAACAAAATTCACATCCTGCTTAGTTGTTCATCATATAATGACTAGCTTACTATATAATTGATGGCTCACTCGATTATTTTTGTATGTTTTTTTATTTGTGCTTATGTGCCATCTTATTTTGCATGAATATTTTATTTTATAATATGAATATAGTAATTTTATTAAATCGCTAATTTTATTAATTAAATGGTATAATCCTTGTTACGCTACAGACATTTTATGATCTGAAAGAGTTCGGATCTGGCCTAAAAAGAGTTTAGAACAGCGCTAAAAGTTAGCAACACTGAGAATTATAATTACTAATAGTTATTATTATTAAGAGCTAGCAGGTTATAAAAGTCAACAAAATCTAAGAGCTAAGACCTTGTTTGTATTGGGACATAGACTCGAGGGTACATCAGTAATAACATAGTTATAAAGAGTTGTAATAAGTACTAAGAAATGTTATTATGCATGTGTATTCTCAAACGCGATGTTCCTAAATTGTCCGAGACTGTATCTCAAAAAGACTTATGGCCATAAGTAATAAACTAAAAAAAAAAAGTTTCCCTCAAAGTTAAACTATATCATTAAGGTGTTTGCGTATATTGTTTATCGATATATATGTCTGGAGATAAGTTCACGAATGAGCGTATAGGAATTTGACGGTGATGATCTATATCTTAGCTCCTCCAAGATATAAATGGCAGAAAGATTATACCTATGCGCAATGACCTCAACTTGTATAGTCTACTGCACTGATTTATAATATCCAAGACATGTGCATGGGGCATCGATCGCAAACTCACAAAATAGTTTCGTTTGACAAATTAGGTGTGGACCTATGAAGTCTCACAATATGAAGTGTACTCGTTATGCACTGGGGTAGCGTATCGGATTGAATAGTTCAATCTAGTAAATTCTAGCAGACCGAATATTTACTTCAGTATCTCTCAGGATATGCACATGTTAAGACTTAAGCGTTAAATACATCAATTAGTTAACAATTGTTGTTGACCAATATGATGATAACATGTGGTACATTATAGGCCAATTACTGTTTGACTTCAAAATTACTAAAATTACCTTACTTGTTAGACAAGCAAGATCATTATTTTATTCATTAAAATCATTAAATTGTTTATTGAATAAAATAATAATTATAATATTTAAAATTATAATTAATGAAGTTAAACAATAATCTTATAATGCATTGTTGACATTTTAATTTGATTAAAATAACAAAAGAAACAATTGCATATGACATATGTGTTTGATAATTTAATAATGATTAAATAAATCAATAAAACACATATGCATGGCCTTATGAAGAGTGGTAGGGCTAAAATGTGTAAAACAAAAAATTGAATTTTTTTTTTCTTGTTGTATCAACTAAACATTAATAACTCATTCCATCATATGTCTTTTTATTTTTTTAATTATTTATTTATTGTAAACTTGTAAACAAATGTTTTACAAGGCAAAACCAAACGAGCAACTAAGACATAAGCCATACTTGTGGGCCATTGTATGCTTGTGAGAGGTAAAGAAAATGAAGCAAATTTTGCTCATTTGGAACAGCATGACACACGCCATTCAAGAAAGGAAAAGAGAGAAAGCTTTATGTTATTCCATCAAAGTGTTGGAAGGCATTTTCAAGATTTGAGAGAAAAGAGCATTTAACTTCTTCTTTTTTTTTCACATTGGCCAACCACATTACTTGCAATAATATGATCATTTTGGTTGTTTAAATGTTAAACTAGAACCAATGTCATCTAAGTAGTTAACAAATAGCTTAATGAGTTAAGCTTTTAGTTTAAGAGTTAAACTAGGGTTCAAGTGTTGAATCCTTTGTTGGAATCAAGTTGTCATTCTAGATTTTTCAAGCCCACCAAGTTGGGAGTTAGAATTCACAACAAGCATATTTAAAGACGGGGACTCCGGTTCATTTAAATTCTAAAGACTTGCCAATGTAATTCTCATCAAATACTTGCAATTTCAATTATGAGATCATTTAAAAGATTTATTATGCTATCATTTAAGAAATAAGATTTTCAGATTTTTGTTGCGCACAAATATGTATATGATGCATGATTTTGTAATGATAAACATAATCCCACATATATGTACCCTAGGATTATCACTACTCATAGTATGCATATATAGTGTTTTTATTTGTAGGAGTCTATACATTTTAAAATACAAATAAGTCAAAACGGTGTCTTTTATACTCATAAACAAACTTTAAAATTTAAGACGGTGTTATTTAGGAATGACAAAATATCCCGCGGGAATAGGTCCGTGGGGTTTAGTCCCGAATATGGTAGAGATGGGATAATATTTATGAAAATAGAGTGGAGAATAGAAAAAAAAAATATTCCCTAAATTATTAATGGAGCGGGGATGAGATTAAGCCTCCCCATCCCACGCCTCATTTTATATGAATATATTAAATGTAATTTTTAGTATATGGTTATATAGTTTACTATAATTTTTATTTTATAATTTATATTTAACTAGGTTACTAAGAACTTTCTTAATAATATAATTTTATTAATAAAAATTAAAAGTATTTAAAAAGAAAATATAAAATCTAGTATTAAAAAGCGTTTATTTTTAATTGAGTCGTCAGTTATCATTAATTTTATTTTCTCACTCTCATATAACTTGCTCAGTTGCTCTCTTTGTCCTCTCATCTAACTTATTCTCTCGTCTCGAGTAAAAAATTTAAAATTACAACAAAATCAGTTTTGGTATCATCTCATAAATATACATTTAGTACAAGTGGTAGATTTGTACGTCTTTATTGTAACAAATTACATTCAAAGAAATTAGAAGTTTTGATGTTTGCTCAATATTGTTTATGAAAAAACTAAAGATATGTCATATAATTATTTATTATTTGTAAAAAATTTAATTTTTTATTTTATTTTATTTTGACCAACTAGTTCCAATATGATTTATTTTTATTATCTAGTTTAGATTCAAGTTTTTTTACAAAAACTTAATGTCACACATTTATTAAAGATATTGATAGAAGTAAACTTCAGTCTAATTTCTTGTGAGTTTCATTATATTAAACTATTTATTACATTATCTTAAAGAAATTAATAAGAAGCTAAAATTAATTTATTTATTTTGAGAAATGAAGTCTCAATCTCATGACTTTTAATGAAAGAAGACAAAATAATTAATATGAAGATAAAAATACTAGACATCAGAATATTTTTTATTTTATTTATTATTTACTTAAAATATATTTATTGTTCACATTATTTAAGGATATTATGATATTATTCTAATTTTTTAGTCTGATTCCTTTTTATTATAATATAGATTAAATTTATATTATTAAAATTTATAAATATAAATTAATATTTAATATTAATAGAAACGGAGAATAGGCGGGGATAAGAAAATCATTCCCCACATGGGGATCCCCACCCACTAAATTTTTATAACAAATGGGATGGGGATGAAACTTAAAATAAAAAATTGGATAGAGTACGAAAAAGGCCTCCCTATTCTCGCCCTGCCCCATTGCCATCCCTAATGTTATTTTAACTATTCATATTTTAAAGATTTAAAATGGACATTATAAGCATGTCATGTACTTACTCATAACCCAAGTAGATATTTTTAATATAATAGTGTTAGATTAGATTCTGTTATAATCCATTTCACTCTTGAAGAAATCTACTCCTAAATAATTGGGAGATGCCTATGTTAGTACATTAAAAGCCGCATGCATATGATTGTGTACATATTAAAAATTTTTAAATGCATGTTTAGTATATATTGCATAGCGAAATAAAAATAAAATAATCAATATATACACATTACAATTGAATCAAAACTAGTATAGGAATTATATACGAACCTTTATAGACGATTCAGTGAAGATTGTTAAATTTTGAAGTAATTTGAGCTCACAATAAAGTCTTCTCTTAAATAATTCTAAACTCCAATATTTTGTGGGATTATAGTAGCTAGAATGGTAGCCTTTTATGTATATTTCGTGCAAAAATCAAAATAAGTTCAACACTTAGTACTGACTTCGAACTCGTTAAGCATTTGAGGTGGTATGTCCCACCCGGGTTCGAGCGTTGGGGAGGCCAAAAGAGAAATAATTAGTACTATGTTCGGAGGCCATTGTGAGGTCTGGACCAGTGATGGCCCACTGGGACCGGTATGTCCCGGCTTGTCAGACTAAACGGTGCGTATCCTCACAATATGCATTCAACTCTTGTATAAATATTGTAAATAATTTTCATATGATAATTGTTTTGAACAACTCTTGTCTAAAATAAATACTTCTTTCTCCATTCTCTTTTATTCATTTTGAGCCATCTATGAGAGAAGAAAAATAAGAAAGGTTTCATATGCTTTTTAACACTTCAAAATAATAAATAAAAAAACAAATACTCTCTATTTTCCTCTCACTTGGACGAATCTCTCTTCAACAAGAATGAATGAATCAATTCAGTTTTTGTTTTCCAAATGATGGCTAAACAAAAAACAAGTGTTCTCTCTACATTATAATTGTTGGTCATCCCACTCAAATAAAATTATCAAGCACTAGATTAATGGCTACTTAAATTCATCTTTACCTAACAAATAAAATTATTTTAATTATTTTAGGTAATTAAATTACCAACATCAAGATCCCTCTTTGTATAAAAAAATACAATTACCATAATTAAATAATATAATAATATATAATTTAATTATTCAAAATAATTTTGAATAATTACTTTTACTTTATTTTTACTACCAATGTTAAATAGTAAATTTGAGGTAAAAATAATTCATGGACCAAATTATGCCACTTGTCAACATCTTAATGATTAATAACTCTTGTTAACTAATTAAGTGATGTACTTAACAATTAAGTCTTGACAAATGTACATCTCAATGGATCTTGATATAATTATTCAATTTTACTAGAATTTACTGGATCGAATTATTCAATTCAGTTCGCTACCTTAGTGCGCGACGAGCACACTTCATATTGTGAGACTCTTTAGGTCCACGCCCGATTTGTCATATAAAGCTCCTCTATACGTCCATAAACAATGCCCCTCATACATGTTACAAATATTACAAAGCAACGTATTAAACCATACAAGTTAAGGTCATAGCATATTCGTATAATCCCTCTATTATTTATATCTTAGAAGAGCATAGATATAGATTATCACCGTCAAATCTCTATTTGCTCAATATTGAACTTATCTCCAGATTTTTTTTAAAAAACAATATCCATAAATATTTTTGTGATATTATTTATTCATTTGGAATATATTTTCTGAGGTTTATACTTGTAGCCACAAGACTTTTCAAAATATAATCTCGGAGCATCAAGATATACAACTCACTCATATGAGCTGACGGATCTCATATCTACACACACTGGACTCTATGAGCATTGGACTATACCAAGTAATACTCAGCAGTCAGACTATAAAAGGTTTTTGATATGTGTGAAACTAAAGTATGATGAACCAATCATAAACCCATCGTGGCGCTCAGGTCAAAGGATTGCCAATACTACTCAACTCAAATGACCTTCCATTGACGGCTTTATGAGATATCTATTAAAGGTTCTCGTAAGTCTGTTTAGTACCTAGTCCTTACTGAATACCTGTATTTCTATACGAGCTTCCACTAAACTCATGATTTACTAAGACTAACCATCTGAACCTTCCAGATATAGACATACACTAATCTATATTAATGGGTTTTTACCGATGACCTGCATCCATGAAATTAAATCAGGAACATAGTGTTTGAGAACAGACTTACATAATGATATTTTCTAACACCATCTGTAACTCTTTGCAGCTACGTCATTACTAGTATATTCTCAGGTATTTATTTTATTTCAAACAAGGCTCTAACATCTTAGATTTCGTTAACTCTTATAACCTACAAACTCTTAGCACCTACAATTTTTAGCATTGCTAACTCTTAGCACTGATCTAAACTCCTTTGGACTAAATCTGAACTCCTTCAAATCATACAATGTCTAAAACATAACGAGCATCTTACCATTTATTAATTAATAATATTAACGATTTTATTAGAATGATAATTTTATAAATACTATAATTAAATATTTATATATAATGGGATGGTACGTAAGCAAAAATTTCAACAGTTTGGCCATGCAAGGTCATGAATGGTGACAAATGTCTTTATGTTTTTTTATGCAAACACTTTACTTTGATGGCATTTGTCATATAAATGGCTATGCATGGATGCCATGTGCGCAATCTACTTATCTATGCAATAGAGACCTACTTATAACATTTGCAAATTATGGTTTCTATTTTTTAGATAGGTCTTAAAACATATCCTACTTTCTAAAACCTTTCCAAATGAATTCATACAATCCATACCGCTACCCTAGTACTCAACGAGTACACTTCATATTGTGAAACTCTCTAGGTTCACACCAGTTTATCTTACAGAACTCTTCTATAAGTATATGAACAATGCCCCACATACAAGTTACGAATATTATGGAGGTGCATTAAACTATACAAGTTAAGGTCAACCATATCCATATAATCCCTCCATCACCTATATCCTTGAAAGAGCAGAGATATAGATCGTCACTGTCAAATCTATATGCTCAACCCTGAATTTATCTCCAGATTTATATTTTCATAAATAATATTCGCAAACTCTTTTGTGACATTGTTCAACCCCATTAAAACTCTTTTTCAGAGTTTATACTTGTGGCAAACCCAGTTCAATTTTTAAAAACTAAAACCAAAAATCGAACCGAATTTATAGTGAACCGAACCGGTTCGATTCGTTTAGTATTTGGTTTTTTAATTTGATTTATAGGTTTGGTTCGGTTTTTAATTTTTCAGTTTGGCTCAAATGGACTAAATTTAGGCTTATTTTTTATTCGGTTCGATTTAATTTGATTTTTTAAATTTTTTAAATTTTTTTATTGTTATTTTTCTAAAATTTAGTTTTTCAATTCGGCTCTCAGTTTGAAAGGCCGAACAGAGAATCGAATTGAATTTTTAGTTTTTTGAATTAAAAAATCAAGAACTGAACTGATCAAGGAAACAATTAAACTGAACCGGCCAGTTCAATTTGGGTCGGTTCGGTTTGTCAGTTTTTTTTCCACCCTTACCCAATGACACCTAGTGATCGGACCGTGAAAGGTCTCTGATATGTGTGGAACCAAAGTATGGTGGATTATTCATAAGCCCATTATGGAACTCAGGTCAAAGGATCATGAATACTACTAAACTCGAGAATATCCTCTATTAACGGCTTTATAGAATGTCTACTAGAGGTCTTTGTGAGTCTGTTCAATATCTAGTCCTTATTGATTACATGCATACTACATAGTTTACTAAGACTAACCATCTGAATAATTCAGATATAGACATATACTCATCCGAAAGGAATACCGATCGACCTGTGTCAATAACCATAGATCAGGAACAATATTTTCAAGAATATATAGCGCAATGACATTTTATAGCCCCATTTGCAACTCTACGTCATTAGTATATTATTCTCAGGTCTTTGTCTCTATTTCAAATAAGGTTTTAACTCTTTAGAATTACTAACTTTAACACTGACCTAAACTCTTTTAGATCAGATCTAAACTCTTTTAGATCTATAATGTCTGAAAACATTATATGCTTCTTACCATATAATTATATATTAATGATTATTATTAAAATGTTTACTATATATCAAAATGGTACATAAGCACCATCTCCAATAGTTTAAAACCATAACTCACCCTTGGCTTTATAATTTGAGAGTATATTTTTATATAATTGGGATACAAAGTTTGTCATTTTAATTAATACAACATTTGATGTGTCCATTATTAATTATTATTGTATAACTATCACACTAATAAAAAAATATAAAAGATCAATAACTATCTAATAGGTGCTAATCATCAATTGGTGACACATTGGATACAAATTTTATATTCCAACTACTAAGGTGGGCAAAAACAAATTTTGAGAACTAAATAAACCAGCCTGAACTAAACCATTTTGGTTTGGTTTTTAAAATAAAAAACTCTATCAGTTGGGTAAAATTAAAAAACTAAAAAAATCGATTGGCTTTAGTTCAATTTTATCGAAAACTGAAATCGAACCAGAAAATCAATTGAAAGGGAAATTATAATTTTTTAAAAGATTTTTTCATTGGCAATCAATGATCAAATACTAATTGGTGAGAGTCGAATATGATAAAGTAGATGTCAGTGAGTGATATGGTGCTCTTGAAAGTGACTTGAAATGATACGAGGGTGGCCAAGATTTAATGGTGGTGCATGAGGAGTGTTTTAGTATATTTATTCGATGGTGAAGATTGCTATAACGGCGGGATCAAGGCTGTGGAGTTGTAGTGACTAGTGGCGTTTTGGCGATGATTTAGTTAGTTTTTGGCGGTTAGTTAAGGCGACGATGATAAGTTTGATTTAACAGCCTTTTCTGACTTGAATGATAGGTTGATTGGTGCGATGACGATGCTAGACTACTAATTCAATTGGCTTAGAATCGAAAAACTAAACTAAACTTAAAAAAAAAATTGGTTTAATTTAATTTCACCCCAAAAATTTGCATTTTCAATTTTCTCATAAAAAAAAAAATTGAATAACTACAATTCAGTTCAATGACCGGTGGAAGTTGGATTGAATTGAACTATGTCCACCCTTATCAATTATATAAGTGTAGCGCTACTCAAATTGAAATATGTCAATTACCATAAGAAAAAAAATTCAAATATAACATAAAGTTATTTAGGAGTATTCATAATCCAATCATCCACTAAATTCATTTGATCCTAATCAAATCAATATATATATATATATATATATTGATTTGACCGATTGGATTGGGTAAAAAAATTTGAAATTTGTAATTAGTGGATCGATTAATGAATTTACTTTGACAAATCTATTAAAATCTTATTCAATTCGAAGAAATTAATATAATAATATATAAATAAAAGTATTATTAATTTACTTGTTTCTCTGTATAAAAAAAAATCACACAATTTGTATAGATAACTAATTACTTTTACTAAAATTAACTTACTTTTTAGTAGGATTGGTGAGTCTAAAATTTGACTTTAGGTCATCCACCAATAATTTGAAATATAAATTAAGTGGAGTCATAGCACAATGAATTCTAACTTATTTTAAACTTGGAACGAATCAACTCAATTGACACTTCTAATAGAATTACTGTCGTTTAATTTAAATTTAGATCAGATTGGATTAAATTGAATTTTTTATTTTGATAAATTGGATTGGATTAAAAAAATTCCAAATTTTTATTAGTTAAATCCGCAAAATTCGACCCTAAGAGTGCCCATAGAGTCACCAACACCAACCGCTCAATTGATTTGTTATTCAATTGAAATCGATAAAATAGCAGTCAACCCCAAAATCGACTTTGGTTAAAGAGTCTCTCATAGACACAGGAACAATGCCGTTGCATTTGACAGGCAAGCCACCAAAATCGACTTTGGTTATTTGATTGCATGTAAAGTTCAATTGCACACCGTCTGAATGACTTGAACAGCAACCGAGGGAACATCTTTCCTAACGCAAATCATACAAATTTATAAATCGACGCCTTGATTGTACGAAGTCGCAATTTAGTTGCACTTCAAATCACACGCCAATGATGGAAGACAAATGTATAGCTACTTAAATATTTCAAAATTTGTCTTTTGGTAGTACTCAAAATCTGATAATATAACTAATAAACATCAAAACAGTGCCAAAATCCACAACACAATACATTCTCCATTTTGGAAACTAAACAAAAAAAAAAAAAAGACTATTAATGAAACTCAAGTCACATAAAATTGTCGTCAAGACTAGCAAATAATCCTTGGTAACTCATTTCTTCTTTCCTGCCTTGGCAGCATCTGAGGCCTTGGTCTGCACAAATTACAATGGGTAAGTGATAAATCCATCATCAAGAATTCACAACTATGTACAATAGATGTGCATGCCACAATTTGAAACCACAAGGAACAATTTGCTTACCTTCTTTACACCACGGATCTTCTTAGCCCTGTTCTTCCTTTCCTTCATCTGCTTCCTTGACTTCTCTACCTTGGTATCAAGTCCATTCTGCATGTAACACAATGTAAACAAAGCATAAGAAATAATTAAGTAAACATCAATATGGAGAACACATTTCAAGCCTCGGAAAGAAAGCCCATATCAGCCAGCTATAAGCATGAGGCCATTAGTTAAACAACTTAACAATTGAACAAAACCCAACGCAACCTAACCTTCCTACATGTCCAATTCATAAAAGTTTAATGGAGCATTTCAAGGTGCATGAAAATCTAACAGGAAAAACTTTTCCAACATGCAGCAAAGGCTCTTTCCTAAAAGTGTTAATTTAGTACAGCCAAAAGCATGACCACAAGGTTGAAATGTTTGTCCTTCAAGAATGTGAGGCCTTGCATAGAGCTCTAAATTGCACTTCCCATCTTTCATAAGACAAATAATAGAAGACTTCAGATGAGTCGCAGCTTAAAAAATCGAGCACAGCAGTTAAACAACGTGGTCAGATTAAACAATTAGAGTGCCAATCCCTAAAAGAAAATATCCTTCAGATCTTTATGTTGGTCCTAATAATTCAAAACTAATGATTATTTTGTAAATACTTCTGCACGTCATCAAACAGCTTTACACATTAGCATAGCATGCGAGTTGCTATTATACATCAGCCTGGCTTAAATAAGAGCCAAAAATCATATAATGCAAAAAGATACAAATGCATAATTAAGTTGCAAAGTGGTGGTCCAAAACCAAGTTGTCAAATGAAAAAAATAAATAAATAATTCAAACAATCACTACTTACTGTACTGAATATTTATCCACTTATGGAAATGCATAGAGGCATAAACAAATCAACTACAACCATAACACATTGTCTATAACCATTAGTAATGGATTTATAACATTATTAAATACACAATAATGCAAGTATACACCCAAAGATAGTGACAAACAGTAAACATTCACAAGAGAGATAAGGAAAAAATTATCCTTATGAGCCTGTACATGGGTTTGATCCAGTAATGCTAATATACACCCCAAAGGTAGTGACAAACAATATATGATCATAGAGAGACAAGTAAACAAAACTTACCCTGATGAGCCTGTACTTGGGTTCATATTTCTTCGCGCTCTCAACTGAATCATAGATCAAACCAAACCCAGTGGATTTACCACCTCCAAAGTGAGTTCGGAACTTGAAAACAAAGATTGAATTTGGGTCCTTCACCTCGTACATCCTTGCCAACTTTTCCTTGAGCTCGGCCTGCACACCAGGACACAACAAAATCAATAAATCTGCATCAATCAATCAACAAGACCATCCACAGAAGGAAGCTCCATCTTGGTTGCTCATACTGTAGAATTAAATCTAATAAATCAAGCATTCATTCACAAAGGACCGAAAGGCCAAATAACATTTGACACAACTGAACACCACACTATAATAGATCAAACTGAGTTTTCTTCCATGTAGTGTGTACTTTCCAAAATAACATAATACTTGAGAACTATTCTTTAATTCTTCTTAAATCACCGGATACACATAAAAAATCGCATATGAGAACCAAAACTCGGTTAAAACCACACTAAGACAGCTGTAAAATTGAACTCAAACAAGATTTACCTTGGAAACATTGGGCCTTCCAGGATGAAGAACGTCGATAACCTACATCCAACAATGAAACAGCGCCCTCAATTACTCATATCAGCAAGGCAAATATATTTCTATCGATCACTATAAATTTAATATTTCAAAAAATAAATAAACGTTTGATGAAATGAAAAGCTAAAAACTTCCAAGCCAGCTAAATCTCATGATGTTGATGTATTTGGTTCCCAAATAATTCTAACTCCTGACCTAAGCTTTCCCTTCAATCTTTTAACAGAAAGAGTAAAAAACGTAACAAAACTAATAACTATGTACGAGTTAACCTAAGATATCAGAAACCAAGAAACTTATAGAGAAGAAAAAAAAAACCATGGCTGTTTCTCAAGAAAACAGAAGAAAAATGGAAGTTCAAGTTCCGGGCTTACGAATTGCTTCCTGGAGAGAAGACGATTGGTCATGAACTTCCTGGTTCGAATGGTAACTGCCTTGTCTGCCATTGTTGGTGGAAAATCTGCTGAACCCAAGATTGTGCACGAGAGGCGCGATTAGGCAGCTAGAAAGACGAAACTTGTCCAAAACCCTAGCATTTATATGGTTAGTGGTTCAGGAGTTCAGAGTTTCAATTGTCTTGCCCTATTTGGACCTGGTTTGAATTCGGTGTTTTGTAAGCACTTTTTGGGCCTATTTGGCCTTGCTCAGTTTTTGGGCCACAAAATCAGAAGATTTTTTATTTACGTTAAATTCACCACTTACATATTTGGGGTGATGATAAATACACCCCACTTTTATTTACGCACCACACTATTGAAACTAATGTAATAATTAAAGACATTTTAGACAAAAAGTTGGATGATTTGTCATTACTCGCTATGTTATGGACCGCATGGCCCATTTTCGAAAATATAATGGCTTGAGCATGGGCTCTCTTTAAAAAAAAGAAAAACATATTGGGGACAATTACACAATAGGTGGGGCGTATTTATCATGACTCTTTTTATTTTTGGAAGCAGTGGATCTCTACCCAGGCCCACATTTTGTCTTTCCACGCCTATTAAAAATTTGTATTATTATTTCAAATTCTCAATTGTTTTAATAAAAAAAATAATATCACTTTAATGATTTTAAAACTTTCATCAATATTTGTGTCAAGTAGCCATTTTTGTATATTTTAATGATAAAAAGAGTTTTTTTTTCTAAAATCTTAGAAATTTAAATAACTTTTTTTATTAAAATAAATAAAAATTATTATTTAATAAAAATATTAATAAATTTTTTAAAATGATCAGAGTCCAAATTTTTTTTTTATTTTAAGCATTCAAATATTTTTTTTCTTTTCAATATTACGAGTGAAATGTACGAGGACATTAAACAATTTTTTTTCTTAAAATTTTTGGCACTTTATTTGATAATAAATCAAACAAGTGCGAGCTTATTATGCCATACAAAGGCAAAGTTATATGCATAAATTTTTGTTAATTTTGGATTCCAATGTGAAATTTTATTTTCTTTCTTACGTACTTCATCAACTTAAAATTTGACTTTTTACCTTTGTAGCTACAATACTCTTGACATTCAAGTAGTTTTAAAAATTCATATGATATATTATTTTAAATTTATTATAATCACTTCGAATATTATTTGAATTATATTATAAAAAATAATATTTTTAAGATCATGAAATATAATATTATTAAGAAACTTATAATTTTATATCGTAGGTCTACTGATATATCATAAAATTAATTATCCTAATTATAAAATTAATTAAGAGGTGACAAAATGGATTACGACACAATTATTTAATATGCTTTAAGTGAATATAAATAAAAAAAATTAATTTTATTAATAAACTGATCAAATTTATTTTATCCGTTTATTAATCACGTCGAATATGTGTATTGAGATTTATGATTTATTAATTCATTTAATAAACAAATTGTATTCGGTTATATTCGTTTAAGTTACGTTTAATTAAATTATAAAATTAAAAATATATGTAATTGAAAATTAAAATCTTAATATATTTAAATTCTAAAAACTTTACTCCTTCAATTATGTTGAATGATTTTTTTTAAATTGTATTAGAATAATTTTATTATTAAATATATTAAATACTTAATTTTTTAATGTAATTTTAAAATATATTAATCGTAACTTAAACATATTTTAAATGAAGTAAATATTTCACCTAAATGAATCGAATTAAATATATTATTCATTTAAATAAATATAATTATAAAAAATTAAATCATATATAATCATCTAATTTATTTATTAAATAAATTAAATATATATTTAAATATATAATTTAATTTTATAAATAAATATAATAAAAATTTATTAATATCATATATAACCCGACATAAGGACAATTCGTTTGCACAAATTGTTACAACTACTTTTACGTAAGAACAAAAATAACATTTATGCAATTGGGATACAACACCCTCGCCACGAGGAAAATTACAAAACCCTCGCATATTATAAAAATCAATTGAATGGTGATTTACCTGTTCAATAAATTAGCCATCACAATTTCAGAAAAAAAATAGCCATCAAGATTCCGCCATGTGTCATAATAGTAGTCTCTTAACAACAGAATTAGGATATTGGGAATTCGAATTCATATTTTTTTTAATGAACCTCGAACTCAAATTTTTTTAGATCTAAGTTTGATTTTTTATAATTTTTTTAAAATATTTAAATTTATATATTTATTTTATAAAATAATTGTTAAATTTATATATATTAAAAAATAAAAAATTTATAAATGAATTTAAGATTTTAAAAAATAAAATAAATAAAATTTAAACCCGAGTTTGTGAGTTTTTGCAAAAATTTGTATCAATCTGGGTTTTCGGGTTTTTGAAAAAAATCCGGATTCGAATTCTTAAAAAAAGAAACCCAGATTCCAAAAAAAAAATTAAACTTGAATGCGAGAAAAAAAAACTTAAATTTTCAGGGCGGATTCTAAATTCAGGTTCGAATCCAAAGTTTTCCGGATCAGGGTTTTTTTTTCTCTGACATTCAGATTGTGTTAAAGAGATATTTTTGTTTATAAGATGAGGGAATCTGACTGATTGTGAAATGGAGGGAGTTTTGGCCACAAACAAAAAACTTGAAGTAATTAGAGAGAAAATTTGATCCTGCAGTGAACCTCGAACCCAAAATCAAACCCCCCCAAATCTAATTCAGAATTCAATTCTGCAAATCCATGGCCGCAACTACTGCTTTGTTAGAATTAAACGCAATTAAGTGGACCCAACTGCGCCCCCAAGCTCGCTCGTTCCCTCACAAACCCGCCAAATTCAGCACAAGTTTGAAGACCATTCCCTCCCTTAAACAACGCTCTACCAATTTCACCTGCGTCAAGTGCTCGTTAAAACCCAAAAAATCTTTACCCGTTTCAAGCCCTAGCCCAGATGGTTTTTTCGACCCGCTTCAGATTGTGGCCAATACGTTCACAAAAGCCATTCAAGCGCTGAAAAAACCGGTGGTTATTGCAGTTGCGTTGGGGCTTTTATTGGCGTGCGATCCCAATTTGGCTTTCGCCGCGTCGGGCGGGAGAATGGGGGGAAGGGCATTTTCGTCGCATTCTTCTTCCTCCTCGTCGTCGAGGAGTTACACGATGGAGCCGAGAGTTTCGTATTCGGCGCCGTATTATGCTCCTTCGCCGTTTGGTGGCGGTGGCGGGTTTTACGTGGGTCCCGCGGTTGGAGTTGGAGTGGGTGCCGGGTCGAGCTTGTTCTTGATAATGGTGGGATTTGCAGCCTTTGTTTTAGTTTCGGGATTTTTATCTGATCGGTCATCTGACGGGAGTGTGTTGAGTGCTACTGAGAAAACTAGTGTTATTAAGCTTCAGGTATTGTGATTGGATTCCTGGTGTTTTTATTTCTTCTATGATAATTTTTTGTGGTTATTTCATATTTGAGTTTTTAATGATTTATTGTTTTGTTTTAAGAAAGTTAAAATTTAAAAGCAGCTTGTTTGAGGCAATTTGATGTTGGAAATTTGAGACTTATATGAGTAAGTGGGTATTTAGATTGGAAAGCATGAGAATCCTTAACTTGGATAATAATTGTGTTGTAGACTAATATGGGTTTTCTATTTGTGGATCAATGATTTGATTGGTTCTTTTCAGTAGTTTAGTAATTGATTTTGCATGTAAATGTGTTTTTGTTTCATACATTAGCTTTGTAGACATTAAGTTTGTGGTGTTGATGCTGCGGTAGCTTGTTGATAGAATTAGGAGCATGCGAGTAAGGTTGAGAATTTTCTATTTTTGGGTGCATTTTTAAGTGAAAGAATGAATGTCACAATACGTGGAGAACATTTGATTGAATGACTGTAATCTATGATCATGCAAGCATCTGGTAAGTGATGAATATTTACTATGCAGCCTATGTATGAGAGGTTTGAGTTCTTGTGAAATGGGAAAAAGCGCATGGCTGCAATACTTTAAATTTAAAATTTATGTAAACATAAAGACTGACATTCTTTTTAATTGAAGCTCTCCATACAAGATTCGTTAGATTGTATGCGTAATTTTGGTTGATTAACATCTTTATCCAAGAAGGACAATTTATTTAAATAACAGTAGTTGAGTTAGAGGCTCTACCATACAATGTCTGTTGGATGAAATCATTGTATTTTTCTCCTTTTAGGTTGGGTTGTTGGGCATGGGACGGTCTCTGCAAAAGGATCTTAATCGAATTGCCGAAGTTGCAGATACATCAACCACAGAGGGTCTGAGCTATGTACTGACAGGTAAGCTTCGTGTTGAGTACCTTTCTCATTGTTGGGTTTATTATCTTTCTGGACGTTGTTTCTTATAGTTTTCTTTTCGTACAGAGACGACACTTTCTTTGCTTCGGCATCCAGATTACTGCATCTCTGGTTATTCATCTGTAAGTTGAATTATCTTTATGTGAATATTTAGGTTGTTTGTCTTAATGATTGTTGTAAAATCAACATTTTAGGTCCACAGTTGTTATCTCTGTGTGTGTGTGTGTGTGTGTTGACACTTGCATGTATATGAATGGCATAGTATGTGAGAATAAATGTTCTTTCTGAGTGTGCACTATGAAGTGGTATATAACATAAATGTGATTACAATCCTAAATTAACTTGTGACACATAGGTGTATATATCTGTATGGAATGTAGAGTAATTAACTTACTCTTTAGAACTTAGAACTTCTATTGGTGGCTTCCATTAGACAAAATATTATTTCAGTTCAGATATTCTGGTCATGGAAATTCTGTTCTATCTAATGTACATACTAGAGAATGTATCATGATATTCTTCTTGTTTTGGGTTTAGCACAATCTAGGGCAACATACTTGCTTCGCCATTTTTCTTTTGTAGCCTTTTCTTCTCAAGGCTAGTTCTTTTTCTATCTGATTGTGCAGTATGAAATGTGTGATTAGATATTTATACCTATTCACTTGTATTTTTCTTTTTAGGTGGATGTGAAGCGAAGTATAGAGGATGGGGAGAAACGCTTCAATCAACTTTCTATTGAAGAACGAGGGAAATTTGATGAAGAGACGCTTGTTAACGTCAATAATATCAGAAGGCAAAGCACAACAAGCAAGAGAGCTAGTGGATTCAGCAATGAGTACATAGTGGTAAGAGTTCTTCTCTAGAGTTGCACCCATTGCAGACGAAATGTTAAATGTGATTTTGGGAATCTATATGGAATAATGCTATGGATTATAAGTTCTCACTATTGAGTGTTAGGATCATTCAAGCATTATCAAAATTGATATTTTCTGTTTGCTAGATGGGGACCTGTTGTCATTATGATTTTTTAGTTAATGATAGATTGTAGTAGATGGAATAAAGAAACACAGCTGCTTTTGTGAAATTCCTTTATATTGTATTTTAGTTAACAAAGGATGAAATTTCCCTTACATCTGAGCTTTTATTCTTACAGTAGCTCCTTGTTGAAAACTGATAACAGTTTGAGAACTGTTTAATTTTCATGCTTCATCAGGGAAATAGGCCAATGTATAAATAGGTTATTACCTACTAAATGCAAAACTCTATTAACTCAGTACCATTCTTGGTTCACCTCATAAAAAGGAAATATATCATTCTTGATAGAGTTCGCTAACTTCAGGATTACTATAGTGTTTAAGGACTTGAATTTAACTTTACTATTTGACTCTCACGACTTTTTTTCCTTTTGTCATCAAACATGAATCTTGAATTTGCAGATAACAATCTTGGTGGCTGCTGAAGGAGTGCATAAGTTGCCCAGCATCAATGGAAGTGGAGACTTAAAAGAAGCCTTACAAAAGCTCGGTTCAATACCCTCGAGCAAAGTAATGGTAAGAATGGGAACACTCCTTGAATCATGACTTGTCGATTTTGTTAAATTTCATTATTAATGTTGCTTTGATACATCATGCAGGCAGTCGAGGTGTTGTGGACCCCTCAGAATGAAAATGACACACTGTCAGAGAGGGAACTACTAGAAGATTACCCGCTTTTGAGGCCCCTATAAGATTTTAAGGATCTGGGTGATATGAATATAGTTAAATTATTGATAGTTATATAAAGATGCAACTTGTTGACAATTGGCTAGGGAATTTTCCGAATTTGTTCTTGAGAGGGTGTATATTTCTTTTAACGGGTTTTCCAACAGATTGCCGGAATTCTCTGAGTGCAAAAGAATAAAAGTCAACAAATTGTAAATTTTTGGTTTCTGATCCAATCAAAGTACAGTCGTTTACTGCTTCAAATATTGCATGTTGGAGCCACACAATAGTAAATGTGCTCATAGTAAACTTGTACTATAATCGACTATTCGACTTCATTAGGCCAACTGCATATTGGTAACATTTTCTGTTCTTTTTCCTGATTCATGCCCATTTTACTACTTCTCTAATATCTCTTTTCTTAGGGGATATCTTTGTTGATGTCTTTGGTGGGCAAGTCAGTATCCATATACATTGTATCATCAACTTGTTTGATGATACAATGTATCAGCATCTATCTTGGTTGTAGTATCGATAAACTTTGTATCAGCATCCATCTTGGTTGATGCCTTAGTTGAAAAAGAATTCTTTCAGATTCTTTTTTTTTCCCCCTTTAATAAGATTCTGTTTTTGTGAGGACAGGGAGGATTTACTGCAATAGATGTTGGTATCATCAACTGTTTGGCAAGTGTTGTCATTACCACCAAATCTAATAGTGGAATTATGCCTTACCTAACATTGACAGGAACTAGGCTGATGGTCACAACAATACAATAAGGTCTCTGGTTCTTTGTTTTTATTTAATCATTTTCCTCCTGGGGGCTCAAAATGTGTGACATTCATTGGGAAGACTTCTGGTTGCTTCTGATACTTTTCACTACATTTGAGTTCTCAATTTTTTGCTTTTTAAATTTTAAATATTACACAACCATTAACTAATTTCAGTCTAAAGAGTTTTATTAATTAAATCATTTAGTATCCACAAAAATGGCTTTGATTAGCATATCTGAATAACTAAATCTGAATATAGTCGTATATTTGTCTTTTACACAACTGAAACTTAAAAAAAAGTTAAAAAAAAAAACTCAATTTCATGAATGTGAGGTATGCTCAAAGAATCAAAATCCCATTATTATTATTTTATGCAGTGTAGGAAGAAACGTATGAACTTCAAATAAGTTGGGAGCATTTGTGGTTGGATAGTGAAATACCTACTCTTATTGTGTGGTCTTGTCAAGCCAATCTTTTCAGAAAAAAGTAGTTAAAAAAGAACATGGCTACCCAGGTGTAGAAAATCACTTCTTCTTTTTATGAAAAAAAAAAAAAAAAACTTTGTATGACCCAAGTCTTTTAAGCCTTTCCACTTTCCATATGCTTTCTGAGTTCTGGCCTAGTCACTTGTCTGTGTAAATCACAGTATGATAAAACGGAAAGGCAAAACTTTCTATCATTATCATCTTCACATCATCAATGTGATATGCTTCTGAGTTCTGGCCTGTGACTTGTGTGTGTAATCACAGAATGATAAAAGGGAAAGAACATGAAAAGTTTTCAATCATTTAAAAGGTGACAGCCCCAGTTACAGCCCACAAGCACCCACAGCCACACACACACAATCTGTAACGGGATACTAATCCTCCTATCCCATCTGCACAGACTGGTCACTAACATAATCATAATGTTTTCTCACTTCTCATAGCTAAATTGCATTAAAATGAAACCCATTCATGCATTTAATCCTATTTTCTATGGCATCCATTACTGTGTGAGAGATCCTGGAGGATTCATATTCTGGCAAAAGATCCATTTCAAGTGTAACAAGAGATTATGAACTTCAATTTTGCTGGTACTTGGATTTGGAATTAAATTAAATTTTAATTGCTTTTTTTTAGAAGACTGACATCTTTAATCAAAATTCTAATTAAATTAGTTTGAAATTTTATTAAAAGATAACTCAGAAATGAAATTTTATTGATGAGTCTGAAGACAGTAACCCATGAGAGGCTTACTCTATGAACTCAATCTACCTCCATTAGATATTTTGACTTGGCTTTTAACCTTACTAAATCTTAGTTAATTTCTTGGCTTGATCCTTGATTATATTATTCGCGAATATTAATATATATGATCTTTTTCTTAAGAAGGTAAGCAAATCTTTTGGTATAGAGTCTAAAAATCAATCTCTCCATTAGTGACATTGACCAATTTTTTAGGTTTTTTTTAATTCCTGGAAAAGGTAACCAAATCTTTGGTAAAGTGAAAAAAAAAAAAATCATGCCCACTATGCTTTATAGAATTTATGAAGAAATATTTCTTAATAACAAAATGAAACATGATGTGATTTGAATTTGACCATGGAAAGTTTTGAAAGAGTACAATATTTGTACACCTTTGTACAATCTAGTATTCATATGGTGACTGGCCTTTATTTCTGAGTTAATTATATGGCTGAAAGTCGCCCAAGACTTCATGAGGCAAGTGGAGTCCACAATGTGGACCATTTTTTAAATTGAAGAAAAGTCATTTTGATCATCATGTTGATGATTGATTGATGAATAGATCAGCATGATATGTGGAATGGAAATTGGAATATGATGCTCTTTAGGGCAGTGGGGTCATAAATTTACTCTCTTTTGAAATCCTCTTCAATAATTTAACACCAAACTTTGTGGGGTCTGCAAAAACCTTAGCAAAGCCTCTCGTCGGCCAGCTACTACTGACAAAGCCAAAATAATTCAATTCTTTTGGCAACTCAGCACTCTTATCCAAATCCAATCATAAAAATATCACACACACTCTCTCTCTCTCTCTCTCCTTCTCAACTAATGGCTTTATGGGCATCGCCAATAATTTATAGGACTTCAAATGATGTAATGGTCATAAGTTCAACCAAGTTATTTAACATGGAAACTCCACTTGCTCCATATGGCAGCATGCTGCTCATTGAAGTCATGATTACTGAATAATACTACTGCTCTTAAATTTGGTATCTCTGATTTATTTTTATTACTATTTATAATTCATGTATGAGATGCAAACATTAAAAGAGGCTAGTCAAACTTGTAAAGGATTTTGTGAGCATCGATTCCCACTGTATATAATTCAAATATCATATAGTGTCATGTGGCAGTGTCAGTGTCAGTCAAACAACATTACCTACTAAATCGTTACATCTACTAGAGGGCGTGCTATAAGCTACAAAAATTGCATCTCCCATAACAATCATAAAATTGCATCACCATGTCCAAAACTCCTAAGGGAGATTTATAAAGTTTAAAGACTCGAACTTGACCAAAATTATTATAGTTGGAGAGCCAGCAAGCTTTAAAACAAACATTTCTACTCATCATCACCTCACCTCAAAATCAGATCTAAACTAACATGCATGCATGTTTTTAGAAGAGTCAGCTAGTAGCACCTTGAGGTGGAATTTAATATTACTTGGCCAAAAAGGGTGGACAGATAATTACATAGCCTCTATAAGTATATAAAATGTTCAAAAGAATCAAAGAGTGTCATACATAGTCTTATAAATCAATAGCATCAACAGGGAGGGATGTTGTCATTTGAAGACAGGAAGGAAGCAATGATCCACTGCAGAAACTCTTGGCATTGACCACATCCTTTGTTCCGGGGGATTCCTTTATCGCCTCACACTTTCGGGCCCTTGGGGCATCCGAACTGGGGCAGCTTTTATTGACATGATCATGGCTGTTTAAACGAAAATGCTTGTAATGGGTAGGGAATTTCAATTGAACCCCATTATTTCCAATCGGTAGAGGGTTTGATATGAGAGATGGCAAACTGCCATTGCTTGTTTAGTTTTCTTTGTTGCTGCAATAGGGAGACATTGGTGCGACTCCTAATTGTTGATCTCGAAGTTCCCTTAGTTCCATCATGTACTTTTCCTTGAGCCATCTCAATTCTTGCTGGATTTCCTTCTCGTGATTGTCAGCCAAGTCAGAAAATACTGAGGGAACTGCAGAGAAAGATTGGGAATGTTCCAAGTGTTTGATTGGCTTTCTTCCATTCAATGTCATTTTGGTTTCCACCTTTGTCTCTTTATCATTCTCAGTTGTGAATGATTGATCCAATTTTTCGTATTCTTCCTCAGAATTGCTCTGTCCAGAGCCAACTGAACTAAGTTCTCGGCTTTCATGTTGACCCCAAATTTCCTGATAATGCAAGCAATTTGATTGGCTTGATTCATTCGGTGCACCCTCAGTCACATGATGTTCGGATTCATCTACTTCGAAGGTAATTTCTCCAAACCGACCATGCATCAAAGCACATCCATTTCTACAACACTGAAGAAGTTGCAGATTCCGAGTGCCATGATTATTTGAAAAATAATCCATAAGGGAACCGGTGGAGGTACGGTTGGAAGCACAATTGTGACAGAAGCCTTGATTTGTGAAGCGAGGAGTTTCTTCAATTCCTGACCCTGACTTCCATTCAGGTACTAATGAAGCAATTCCCCCATCAATCATGTCCGCTATTTTAGTCACATCTTGGTCAGTAATATCCAGCTCCGCTACCATTTCAGTTGCTACACTCAATGCTGTATCAATTTTAATGTCAAATGGGAAATATATGTTTCGGATTCGACCTGCAAAGAAATATACACAAGAACTTGTATTTTGAGTTTCACTAGAAAGGAAAAGTTAGTGATCAATACGAAGGAAAAACGAAAAAAGAGCTCCCTAACCTTCTTTGTCTGCAATTCTGAGTCTCAGAAAGATACCGCCATCATCTCTTCTCTTACCTTTGATACTAATGTCAACATCTTCAGAATGATCATCATCTTGGTACTCAAAAAGTTCAATTCCATTTGATTCAACTTCAACTGGGGAATACCCCCATTCATTTTGGGCTTCATAGCCATACCCATTGGAATATCCATTGCTAGAGGAATTGTGACTCTGATGAAAATCAAGATAAGGTTGCCTAACAAGAGGACCCATATCATCGAGTTCTCTGCTGTAGTCTAGCAATCTCAAATCGAACTCACAATCATCAATTTGGAGAAAAGGGTCATTCAACAACTCCCAAGCAGAAAGCCTAAGAGACACAGTTGCCAGGCATTTCTCGACAAATTGTCGCACTTCCGGATCCTTCACTTTGTACAAAGCATCTGGTTTCTTACCCTAAAGAAATAAAGCAAGTAAATGGAACCTAGTCTTTTCATGTAAAGGTACAAAGCATATCAATCAAAAAAGGAAAGAATGCTCTTACAGATATAACTTTCTTGTAAATTTGAGCCGGATAAGTGCATTCACTGTATGGATATTCAAAGGTGACCATTTCCAAAATGCACATGCCAAATGAGTATATGTCCACTAACTCATTATATGCCTCTTCATAAACTTCTGGAGCCATGAACTCTGGTGTCCCTGAAGAAAGAAGAGCACCATAGATAAATGGACTTGAACGAACTTAAATAAATTTTCATATATCAAACCAATATCCAAAAGCTTAACAAACTAAGGAATCTATGACAAATAAAATTACCTATTGAGGAATGGTAAATTCAGTAACAATATAAGGTCTAAACTTGTTTCCAGTTCATAAATGCTGTATTTTCAAGTCAATTGAACATACCAACACAGTGAGCTTCATGTGATTTCCTGAGGATTGCAGCAAGACCCAGATCGCCAATCTTCACTTCTCCTTGATTTCCGTTAATAAAAATATTGTCACACTTGAGATCTCTATGGATTACAGGAGGATCATGGCTATGGAGATAAAGAAGTCCTCTCAAGATCTGTCTACACCAATGCTTCACAGCTCTAATGTTAACCCTCTTGTGCTTTAGCCTATACCTGCCACAAAAAAAAGGAAGATAACCCGTATTTAGCAATCAGCAATCTTGTCATCAAGCCAAAAGCAAAACTGAAACTTAAACATTAGATGATACATGTGACATTTAGCCAAATCTTACTGCCTCAAAGTCCCAGAAGTGAACATTTCAGTTACAAAGTTGATGTTCCTATTTGCAGTGTCAACCCAAGAAGTGTAGAATTTCATAATGTTCTTGTGCTTCAATGTCTTAAGGAGATGAATTTCACAGTAGAGTCTCTCAAGATCTTCAGGGCTCTGCAAGAAATCATAAAGCTTGATCTGGTTCCAAGCAACTTCAATCCCTTCATACTCATCAAATGCTCTATACCTGCTTTCACAAATCAATCAACAACCAATCCATTTGCTATAACAATCAAATGTCGCTGAAAAGAACAAAAAAATTAAATGGGTGTGCACAAAACCAATCAAAACAAGCTTAAATGTACAAATCATGAAGAAATCTCAAGAGGGTATACAAAAAATACAAGGATAGACAAGAACTCTGATTCATACACTGTCTTTGAAGCTCCTTTGCCAAGGACCTCATTATACTGCAACAACCAAAAGAAAAAAAAAACAAAATGAACAAACCGAAAAAAAAAAATCAAAACTTGAAACTGAATTGAGAAGATAAAGAGGGAAAGGCAAATTGTACCCTGCCATATCTTCCAGTTGGATCAACTTCAACAAATTCAGAATAATCAGGCTCAAGATGTGAGAGACCATTCATTCTTTTTTAACTAAAGCTTCTATTTTTTTGGGGGGGCTACAATTTCTTATTTGGTATAACAAAAGATTTTCCTTTTGTGGGCTAATCTTTTTTTTTTCTCTTTCTGGTCTGAGTTCTGACACTAGAGTGAGAGAGAAGATGATGAGGAAGATGAATATTTATCATATAAAAAGCAAAAAAGAAATACTTTTTCTAAAACTATTTTTTCTTTTCTAGTTTTAGAGAGCAAGGAAAAGAAAAAAAGACGAGAAATGAATGAAATAATGAACTGCTATTATAATTATTTATTTATTGCTTGGAGTTAAAAAGACAAAAGTTTTTGTAACAGTGGAATTACAGAACAAAAACAACCAACCCATATCTCAAGTTCAGAGAACAAGACAAGCAATGAATAAGAAAGAGAGAGTCTTTGCTTGGGGGAGCTTTCTCTCTCTTCTGTCTTAAAATTGTAATGTAAAGGCCTGCAAATTTGTGCAAATAAAATATAGTAGGATTGTAGTTAAAATAAAACTGGTTACAAACATGGACCCCATATCAGTTTTGATGCTCAAATCTGGACAACATTATTAAACAAAAGGAAAAGAGTTCTGGTTTCTGTTTCAATTTTCTATTTATATATGTTTGGTAAGAAAAATACTCTTAGTAAATACTATTCTAATTTATTTTAATTTGGATTTTTAAGGTTAAGTCATTTGCAAATTCTTTTAAAAAAAAAGTTAAATCATTTTCTTTTAATTTTTGCTTCACATAATGATTAATTAACTTGGTTATTGTGAAAAACACACAACAAAATTAAAGGTCTTTTTTTTAACACAGAAAAATGAAGAATTGCATTTGAGATCTCCATCAAAATGGAAGTAAATATTCTATTAATTTTTTATCATTAGGCTTATGAAATGTTAAACAAGTATAGATTTCAAAAAATTTTAAACTGCACACTTTGGGCTCTAGTGAGTATTATTGTAGTTAATTTATTCTTTTATGTATATGAGTTTTTTAAATCGAATGGAATGTAATTAAAATTATATATATTATTTTTTATAATTTTGGTAGCATATTTTAAGTAAGCATACATAAAAAATATACGCATTGCTTATAAAAAAGTCTTTAACTAAAAGTTGTATGTGTTATTTTTAATAATTTTAATAATATAATTTAAATAGAGCGTACTTTAAAAATATGCGTGTTATTTTTTATAAAATTTTAATTATATTATTTTATTATAATATTAATAATGTAGTTATCAATATTTATAATATGATTTGTGTAATTTTAAAAAAAAAACTCTCATTTATTTGAAAAGTGTGAACAACGAGTGTTTTACATTTATACTTCAAATGAAAATGGTATATTAAATGTTTTCTTTTTGAGTAGATAAATTAGATATATTCAATTTTTTTTTTAAAAAAAGAGAGTAAAATATATTTTCTTCTAATACATGGATATTATATCTGTTGGGAAATTGAGGAGTGATACAGGGTCGCAGCTAAAGCGAAATTGAAAAAAATAATGAAAATAAAAATAAGACAAAAACAAGTTTACGTGGTTCGGCTTTTAGCCTACGTCCACGGGCAAAGACAGAAGAATCTTTTATTATCAGAAATGGAGAATACAAGTATTGTAGTGTTTTAGCCTTACAATCCAAAACCCCAATACACCCAATTCTCTCAAATCACTCAAAAACTCTCTCAAAGCTTTAGAAACTCTCTCTAAATTGCAATAGAAAATACATTGCTAAACTCTCCCTTTTATAGGGAGAATTGAGCAAGTGGACAGCCATTTCTTGGCTGTCCACCATTGCAAATCTGCAGCTGGCACACGGTGCCAGCTGCTGACAATTCTCCCACTTGGAGATTTGATTGAAAATCAATCAAGTCTTCACACCATTCTTTCTTCTTCGCCAAAGCCATGTTGCCTACGTGTCTACTAGGCCATGCAAGGATCTGCACCATACAAATTTGTTGGTATTGGTGGGCTTGGTCAACACATCTGCTAGGTTATCATCTGTATGAATTTTTTTCATATCCACACTTCCATCTTCTACCACTTCACGAACAAAGTGATATTGAACACCTATGTGCTTCGTTCTTGAATGAAAAGCTGGATTCCTTGCAATGTGCAAGGCACTCTGACTGTCACAAAACAATTCAACTTTCTCTTGCTTGTGCCCGAGCTCCTCCAGTAATCTTTGTATCCAAATTGCTTCCTTGCAAGCTTGTGTAGCTACCATGTATTCTGCTTCTGTAGTAGATAATGCCACAACAGTTTGCAGTTTCGAAACCCAACTTACAGCTCCTTCTGCAAGTTTAAACACATAGGCAGTAGTGGATTTTCTTTTATCAAGATCTCCTGCAAAATCTGAATCCACATAGCCCTTAACAATAAAATCTGATCCTCCGTAACATAAAGCAACATCTGAGGTACCCTTAATGTATCTAAGGATCCTCCTGACTCAACCTCAATGCTCTCTACCAGGATTCGCCATGTATCTACTAACTGCTCCCACTGCTTGTGCAATGTCTGGTCTGGTACAAATCATAGCGAACATTAAACTTCCCACTGCTGATGCATACGGTATTCGAGACATCTCTTTCCTCTCTGCTTCTTTGCTAGGACACATCTTAGAGGATAACTTGAAATTAACAGGGAGTGGGGTATTAATTGGCTTACAATCTTGCATGTTGAAGCGCCACAAGATTTTCTTTAAGTAGTTCTTCTGAGAAAGCCAAATCTTCCTGTTATTTCTGTCTCGGTGAATTTGCATCCCTAGAATCTTGTTTGCTAGTCCTAAGTCCTTCATATCAAATTCCCTAGCCAACTGTGCCTTCAATTCTTGGACTCGATCTTTGTTGGGGCCTGCCACCAACATGTCATCCACGTACAACAGTAAAATAATAAAATCATTATCATCTTCAAACCTTTTGTAGTATGTACAATGGTCTGAACTAAGTCTGTTGTATCCAAGGCTGATGATAGAGGAATCAAATCTCTTGTACCAACACATCGGCACCTGTTTGAGACCGTACAGAGATTTGTTCAACCTGCAAACCAAGTTCTCTTTTCCTTCTTCTTTAAAACCTTCTGGTTGGAGCATATAAATTTCTTCTTCAAGTTCTCCATGAAGAAAAGCTGTCTTCACATCTAGCTGTTCTAGATGTAAGTCAAATGTAGCACACATTGCCAAGACTATTCTGACTGTCGTGAGTCGAACCACAGGGGAAAATATCTCATTAAAGTCAATACCTTCTTTCTGAGCATAACCTTTCACCACCAATCTCGCACGATACCGCTCTACTTGGTCATTGCCATCCCGTTTGATCTTGTAGACCCATTTGTTTCCAATGGCTTTTCTTCCACGTGGCAGTGCAACCAGCTCCCATGTTTTATTCTTATGCAAAGCTTCAATCTCTTCTTGCATTGCTGTCATCCATAGAGAAACATCTTGACTTTTAGAAGCCTCATGGAAAGTTGTTGGCTCTCCATCCTCTGTTAGAAGGCAGTATGCAACATGAGCCTCCATGACATACTCCGAGTGCCACGCTGGTGGTCGTCTCTCACGAGTTGATCGACGATCATCTGTAGCCTCAGACTCTGCTGGTTCTTGTTCTTCGTGCCCTGGTGCTGCTTCAGGAGAATCTGAATCTTCTTGTACTTGATTATTTTTCATTTGTACCGTTGTAGTCTCTGGATTTTCCTTCACTGTGCTATCATCTTTATCATTCCTTTGCAGTTTATCTTCTGCAAATATCACATCTCTGCTGATGACGACCTTGTGGGTAGTGGGATCCCACAGGCGATATGTAGTAACCAGTATCCATAACCGGTAAGAATATGTATATTTATATATATAAATATACGTATTTTATTTGTATGTGGGTGATCCTTGATTTATATATTGTTATTAGTAGTGTTTTTATAGGTTAAGGATATACTATTAGTATTGGGTTTATTTGCAAGACTTTGGAATTATTTTAGGGACCAAATTGTTATACTTTGAAAGTTTTGGGGGTGAATTCGTAAATACCAAAAATTAACCACTTAGTATAAAAATACACTTTTAAAAACCCTAATTCTCTCATTTTGGTCGAGCTACCCATTTTTAGAGAGAGAAGAGAGAAATAAAGGAGAGAGAAAGAGAAGAAGAAGAAGAAATTGGAATTTTGGATCTTTAGAGGTATATCACAACTAATTATCAATTTATTGGTGTTAATTAAGTTAATTTCTTTAAGTTTTGATTTCTGAAAATATGTATAATTAAGGATTTGATGTGTATTTCGTTTGATGTTGTGAGAATTGATGATGATCTATAAGATAGTTTGATAAATCATGATGAATTATGGAATTTCTGCTGGATAACCTCTTGATCTAGGAATTTTATAAATTGTTGTGATTCGATTCTGGTTTTTAATTTTGAGTATATGAAATTAGACATGTTAAGGATCATCTGAGACTTTGAATCGATTGAAAATTCTGGAAATTGAATTTATAGTGAATTTACCAAAATGACCCTGAAATTCTGGAAATTTCCTGTGTAAACAGTATAGTACAGTGAAAAATAATTTTTGTCCTACTGAATGATCTTCAAAAAATTATGAATTTGTGGAATATGATAAGTTTATATGTCTAATATGATATACTCGGAATTGAGAATTTAGATCAATGTGGTTGAAGTGTTATGAATTTCTAAAGTGTATCAGCTCATTGCAATATTTGATTAACAGATTTTTAAAGTTATAGAATAAAATATTTTTAAAATACTTTTGGCAGTGATTTGGAAGTGAAATATTTATCATGGACTGAGATATGTGTTAAGAGTAATTATGTGGTGGTTTTATAATTTTTGAGTTAGTATATGATTTTATAAAATTGGGAGATTGAATACTGTTCAGTAAGTATCTTGATCCTGTCAGGTTTGTAGTTTGGATTCGATGGTGTGTATGGAATGGATTGTGTAGGAAATTTGATATAATATTCATATATAAGAAGGATATATGAGTCAAGAATGGTATATTCTGATTTTGGAGTAATTGGACATCATTTGATGTATTAGAAATTTTTGTTAAGTGTAAGTGGTCAGAATGACAGGTTTTGAGAAACCAAATATTTAGACCAATTTGATGTGATAAATGCATTGTGTATAATTTTGTAAGCTATTTAAAGTATTTTGTGTGAATTGTGAGGCTTATGAAAGGATTAATCTCCATTGATAGGTTAAGGAGATTTAAGCCTTATAGCTGAAAGTGTTAAGAGGTAAGTATACTAGACTTTTTACTGAAATCACAATAAACATAGTAATTGTTTTGTATGATTTTGCAAATAGGGTTAAGAATATGTTTATGTTATGTCAAAGTATATTTTGATGTGAAATGTGAATATATGTTTCTGAATGTGAGCATTGACATTGAGCATGGACATACATGTGTTTTTGTAAGTGAGCTTTCAAAATAAGATGTGTTTAATAAAGAAAGCTTTTGAAGTGTAATATGTCCATGAGAAATATTTTGTATTTTGAGGGTACTTGAACTCACTGTTAACTTAGTAGGCATTTTATGTGATTGTGGAGCCTTTATGTGTGGCCTTTCCTTTGGGATTGGTATATGTTATGTGTTCCGTATGTAGGGAGGATCCTATTGGTACCTAAAGGAAGAGTGAGTCATCACATTCATGTGGTGGCGTATTGGTGCATGTGAGAGGACTCACCGATGATCAGGGTGAGGGTTTGGCTTTTACCTTCGGGCATAAGCATTATATATGTGTTATTCAAGACCTCACTTGTACTATTCCTCTCATGCGGTATGTCACCTACGAGTGACATTTGGCTCATTATGTGATATGTGATATGTAAGTCCTACTAAGTAGTAGTTGAGTGATGGTATTCCTATTATGTGTTTTGAAAGAATGTGTAAGCGCTTACATGATATGTGATTTGATAATATTATGATTTTGATTGATAACAACATATCATACATATGCATTGTGTACATATATGTATTTGTATTTGATATATGAAAAACTAGTATGCTTACTGAGTTTTATACTCATTATAGTTTATGGTGATTTCAGGTAAATAAGGTACATGTGTGCTTAGCGGATTTGGCAAGGCTTCTGCTATTCCTTGGGTTCCCTAAGTTGCTAGGTTGTTGTGTGTTTTATTTGGGGACACGTGGGATAGGATATTTGGTTTGTACCTATTGAATAAATACTTATGTATTATTTCATTGTGTGTGGATTGGATTTGGTTTAAGTTTTATAAAGTGTGGTTATTGGATGATTTTAAGTAAGAATTTGCAATGGATATATTCTGGGCTCCCGGTAACAATGTTGCTACTGGTGACGTAGTAGAGTGTTAATCTCTGAGAAAACTCTGCGTATCTCCGGTTTAATAATTGTCCCAGTCATAATTCAATTGCTATAATTCTGAAAGAAATTGAAATGAATGTTTAAATATTGTCAAGAGAAGTTTATATTTATATGTTAGGTTATGGTTGATTTTAGTGTTGAACTTACTAGCAACTTGCTAAGGATTTCTGTGTTGAATGAAAGTTAAAAATTTTGTGTAATATTATTTATGAGTGCACATGCAGTGAACGAATGTAAGTGATGTCGTGTGTAGGATCTTTTGGGTCTGGGGCGTGACACGATACCCCTTGACTCCATCAGCATATCCCAAGAAAAGGCATTTTCTGGATTTTGGATCCAGCTTCGTTGTTTCTTGGGGATCATCACGTACACAGGACTTCCAAATGTATGAAGGTGAGAATAATCAACTGGTTTTCTAGTCCACATCTCCATCGGTGTCTTCAACTCGATTGCTGTTGATGGTGACCGATTTACCACATAACAGGCGGTTTTGACTGCTTCTGCCCAAAATGTCTTGGCTAAACCTGCAGTTCTCAACATAGCTCTTGTTCTCTCCAACAAGGTTCTGTTCATCCGCTCTGCTACTCCATTCTGCTGAGGTGTGTAAGCTGTGCTGAATTGTCGCTTGATGCCTTCTTGTTGACAGAATGCAATAAAATCCTCACCAGTATATTCTCCTCCATTATCTGTCCTTAAACACTTGATCTTCTTTTCTGATTCAAGTTCTACACGCGCTCTGAATATTTTGAAAGCTTCAAACACATATGACTTCTTCTTGATTGGATACACCCAACATCTCCTGGAGTAATCATCTATGAATGACACAAAATATCTCGCTCCTCCTAAGGACATCATCGGTGCTTGCCAAACATCAGAGTGGATCAATTCTAGAATTTCTTTACTTCTAGAACTGGATGTGCTGAACTTTAATCTGTGCTGCTTACTTGTGACACAGTGCTCACAGAAAGGTAAATGAACCGATTTGAGCCCAGGAAGTAAATTTTGATCAGAGAGAATCTTCAAACCTCGTTCTGACATATGGCCCAGTTTGTGATGCCACATTATCGTTGACTCTTCTGCTGAACTAGTTGATGCAACAGATGCATCTCCTTCATGCAGTGTTTCTCCATTAAGCATGTACAAATTTGCAGCAACCTTTTCTGCCTTCATTACTACAAGCACGCCTTTGAGAATTTTTATTATCCCATTTTCAATTTGGGTCTTACACCCAATGTTATCTAATTGTCCCAATGACAAAAGATTCTTCTTGAGGCCTTTCACATATCGCACCTCTTGGATAATACGAACAATATCATCGTACATCTTCATCTTGATGGATCCTACTCCAGCAATTTCTAAAGCATGATCGTCCCCCATATATACAGATCCTCCAGAGATAGGTTCATATTGATGGAACCATTCTCTTTTAGAGGTCGTGTGCCATGTAGCTCCAGAATCTATGAGCCATACATCAGAGAACCGTTTTCTGCTTTCAACAACCGTTGCTGCCTCGCTGTATAAAATTTCACCATCATCTAAGGTGCTTGCAATATTCCCTTGAGGTTTGTCCTCTGCACTTTTCTTCAATCCCCAACAATCCTTCTTCAGATGGCCTTTCTTGCCACAATGGTAGCATTTGACGTTCTTTTTACTTCTGGATTTTGGTCTACCATGATTTTGACTCCCACTGGGGCCACGTTCTGTTGATCTACCTCTCATCATTGTCAAAGCTTCTGCTTGCTGCGAACATTCATGTTTGTCTTCTTTATTTTTCCGTCTTCGTTCTTCTTCTAATACAGCAGCTGTAACATCATCGAAGACTAAGAATTCCGTTAGGATATTATTCGTCAAGTTGATGATGAGTTGATCATACGAATCTGGTAGGCTTTGAAGTAAAATCTCCGCACGTTCACCTGCCTCTATTTTATGCCCCAAGGAAGTGAGTTGGGAAAATAGAGTATTTAACGTGTTGATGTGCTTTGTCACTGAAGTGGATTCTGCCATTCGAAGAGTATATAATCTCCTTTTTAAGAAGATCTTGTTGTGCAAAGATTTGGCCTCATACAATTTTATGAGAGTATCCCAGATCTCTTTTGCTGTCTTCTTTTCCGCTACACTGGATAGCACGTTATCAGCAAGTGCTAGATGCAGATCAGCAACTGCATTACCGTCAATCTCATTCCACTTGATATCATCAGTGATACCAGCTGGTCTTTCATCAATTACTTCTAAGCATTTGTTTTTCCTTAAAATTGCCTTTATTTTCATTTTCCACAATGTAAAATTACCTCCATTGAACTTCTCAACTTCGTATTTTACCGTCATTGCTTTTCACCACGAACTGCTTTCTGCTAGGATCGGCTCCCACTGTTTCACGTGAATAGTACCCGTATGTATAAACAGTAACCGTATGTATGAATAGTAACTATATACGTGAATAGTAACTATATACGTGAATAGTGACCTCCTTTAACCAGGAGCTCTGATACCACTTGTTGGGAAATTGAGGGGTGATACAGGGTCGCAGCTAAAGTGAAATTGAGAAAAATAATGAAAATAAAAATAAGACAAAGACAAGTTTACGTGGTTCGGCTTTTAGCCTATGTCCACGGGCGAAGACAGAAGAATCTTTTATTATCAGAAATGGAGAATACAAGTATTGTAGTGTTTTAGCCTTACAACCCAAAACTCCAATACACCCAATTCTCTCAAATCACTCAAAAACTCTCTCAAAGCTTTAGAAACTCTCTCTAAATTGCAATGGAAAATACATTGTTAAACTCTCCCTTTTATAGGGAGAATTGAGCAAGTGGACAACCATTTCTTAGCTGTCCACCATTACAAATCTGCAGCTGGCACACGGTGCCAGCTGCTGACAATATCGACCTAGGTTAATAATAATTTATAAAGCAAGTGTACGATAATATTTTTACAAACAGTTTAACCAACCGAAATGAACCACTTTAAGTTTCATTCGTACATTATTTTAACATTTAGATTTTTTTATCAAATATATTATTTATTTTGAAATATATATGATTCATCCTTCTAATATCTTAAAAAGAGAGAGATAGAAAACAACTGTTAAAATATTTTTAGAGAATGAGCCGTTGAATGAAAATAATTCTTAGATTAAATATTAAAATTCGAGTATTTTATTTTAGATTTTTGTGAGAATATTAATTAAAAATTATCAGAATATAATTTAAAAAATAAACCAAACACGTAGAACATGCGAGAATTAAAAACGAACGTAAAAAGAAGTGAAAGACATAAGGGGCGGTGTCTAAGTGTGGGTATCGTGGCTCTCAGAACAGAACCTGAGCGTCGCGGCGATAGGTGACTAGCGCCGTGATAATGAGAGTTAGGCACCAACGTGGAAGGAGTTTTCAGATTTATCGAGACTTATTTCGTCTTCTACTTGCTTCATGACTTTTTAATACGACTCTCACATGTTTAGAGCAAATTTTGATCGTCCTAAAACTTATATAAAAGTTCTCTATTGACTTGTAAACACATTTTAATAATCATTGAATAAATCTTTGTGATTTAAACATACTTTATAATTTTTAGTGAGAGAAAATTTTTAAATTGTAAGAGAGTTTTTTTTATGAGTTTTTTTTTATATAAAATATATATTTTGTAAGTGCTTAGTGATTTAATAAGAAGAATAAGTGATCTTGATTTACCGTAAACGTAAATAAATTATTAAATCATGTAAATTCTATGTATTTTTCTTCTAACTTAATAAATAAAAGTTAATATTTAGTAAATGAAAATTTTCATTTTATCTAATTTTTTTTTAAATTATTTGTTTTTGAGTATATATATATAATAGTTAGTCTAATTATTTAACGTAATCAAATGACTGTACTGAAATTATGTACTGGATTTGCTTTATTTAGTTGAATGAGACTTATGTTTAATTTCGGAAAATGACCAAAAAAATCTCATGTGAAAGATAAATTTAAAAAAAAAAATTAGATAATTTTTTACATTTTTTAAAGGTTAAGAGTTTAAATACCTTTTTCCCTTAAATTTTTTACATGGAGCATTAATAGAGATGAGTTAAATATTATAATTAACTAAACGTTATTTTGATATAATTGTCATCAAGCCGTCCTAATAATAGTATTTGCCAGACAAGATAAATTGACTTTGTATTTTTTATTTAAAAAAAAAAAGATAATTTGATCTTAAGAATGTTGGAAAGGTTATTCCAACAATTCTTTTTTTTTAATTAATAATATTTTTAACAATATAATATGATTTTATGTTACATTTTGTTGATAACAATAAGCATGCAAAACTCATTCTGTATTTCTAGTTTTATTTTAACAATTCAAAGCAGGCGAAGATTTATAGTTGTTAATAAAATTCCTATACTTCAATAAATACAAATATTCTTCTTCTTTTTTAATGTTAATTTGATAATTTAGTTAGTGAGACGAAAGGATGGACCATCTATAATCCATACGACACCTGAAAAATGAAAATAATAATAATAATAATAATAACAAATGGCATTTAACCAATCCATTCCTTTGATTAATAAGTTTTGAATATATATATATATATAGCTCTTTCTCTATATATTTATATACATGCTTTTATTTATTAAAATCAATACTGTATTGTTTAATTAGATAAGTAAAATGGTAATACTATTAGAGATAATCACGTCTTTATCTTACAAGTTTGGCTTTAATTTTAAATTTGTTTCTCGAGTTTTAAAAAATTTAAACGTGTCTAAATTCATTAAGTTATTTATGTTTATTTTGATAATTTTATTAATATTCGTTTAGTTGAGCTTTTTAAATAGAATTTTTAAAAGTTGAGCTTTTCAAAGTAAAATTTGTAAGAAAAAATTATTGATCGTTTGATTGTTAATTAAAAAAATTATTTTAAAATATTAAATTATTTTATTATACATTGTCAAAAGTGCTTACGTATTGTTAAATGACTAAAAATGACACTTAATTAAACTTCAAATTATAAACAATCTATTTTTTTTTATGTAAGTTTAAATTTATTACATATTTTCTAAAATTTAATTTATTAAACAAAATAATAAAATAAAATTAATACATAATAATAAATTAATTAATTTAAATTATTGTGTTTGGTATAAAATTGAATAAAGTAATATTTTTTTAAATTAAAAAATAAAATAATCAACAAAAAAATTTGATAGATTCCTGTAAAAATATAATAATTGTAGAGATAAGAAAAATTGAATATATTATAACTTTTTAAAAAATATGTTAGTCGAATAAGATTTATTTTTATTAATTTATATTATAAAAATAAAAAAATATATTATTAAAGTATATGTGACATTACATAAATATTAAAAAAATAAAAAATTATATTTTCAAAATTTTAAAATTTAAACTTTTACAAATAAAAACTAAAGTAATTTTTTTAATCTTTAAATTTTTTTATTTAATTGTAATCAAATATTATTTAAAAAATTAATATTAACAAAATTATTTTAACCAAAAACAAGAACATTTAATTTTGTTGTACAATAATATATTTACCTTTATTTATTAAGTTAATTGTGCGTAATGGTTTAAATGGGAGCAGGTAACAAAAATTTAATATTCTTTGAAAATAACGGCAGAGGCAGCGAGCTCGGCGCCGAAAACCCCACGAATGTCGATCCGGCGAAGACGTCTCACTTGCAAGCCATAGAAGAATTGTAATCCGCTCTTCCAAATAAAACAAAAACCAATAAAAATTCAAAAATAAAATTACAACACTCCCTTTCAGTAACTACCAAAATCAGAACCGATCTGCTCAATTCATTTCTTCTGCACAAACAAGCGCGGACCATTAGAGGCGTTAAAGTTTCGGCGGGTCCACTAGACCCATTGTAGTAACCAGTATCCATAACCGGTAAGAATATGTATATTTATATATATAAATATACGTATTTTATTTGTATGTGGGTGATCCTTGATTTATATATTGTTATTAGTAGTGTTTTTATAGGTTAAGGATATACTATTAGTATTGGGTTTATTTGCAAGACTTTGGAATTATTTTAGGGACCAAATTGTTATACTTTGAAAGTTTTGGGGGTGAATTCGTAAATACCAAAAATTAACCACTTAGTATAAAAATACACTTTTAAAAACCCTAATTCTCTCATTTTGGTCGAGCTACCCATTTTTAGAGAGAGAAGAGAGAAATAAAGGAGAGAGAAAGAGAAGAAGAAGAAGAAAAAGAAGAAGAAAATGAGAATTTTGGATCTTTAGAGGTATATCACAACTAATTATCAATTTATTGGTGTTAATTAAGTTAATTTCTTTAAGTTTGATTTCTGGAAATATGTATAATTAAGGATTTGATGTGTATTTCGTTTGATGTTGTGAGAATTGATGATGATCTATAAGATAGTTTGATAAATCATGATGAATTATGGAATTTCTGCTGAATAACCTCTTGATCTAGGAATTTTATAAATTGTTGTGATTCGATTCTGGTTTTGAATTTTGAGTATATGAAATTAGACATGTTTAGGATCATCTGAGACTTTGAATCGACTGAAAATCTCGGAAATTGAATTTGTAGTGAATTTACCAAAATGACCCTGGAATTCTGGAAATTTCCTGTGTAAACAGTATGATACAGTGGAAAATAATTTTTGACCTGCTGAATGATCTTTAAAAATTATGAATTTGTGGAATATGATAATTTTATATGTCTAATATGATATACTCGGAATTGAGAATTTGGATCAATGTGGTTGAAGTGTTATGAATTTCTAAAGTGTATCAGCTCATTGTAGTATTTGATTAACAGATTTTTAAAGTTATGAAATAAAATAGTTTTAAAATACTTTTGGCAGTTATTTGGAAGCCAAATATTTATCATGGACTGAGATATGTGTCAAGAGTAATTATGTGGTATTTTTATAATTTTTGAGTTAGTATATGATTTTATAAAATTGGGAGATTGAATACTGTTCAGTAAGTATCTTGATCCTGTCAGGTTTGTAGTTTGGATTCGATGGTGTGTATGGAATGGATTGTGTAGGAATTTTGATATAATATTCATATATAAGAAGTATATATGAGTCAAGAATGATATATTCTGATTTCGGAGTAATTGGACATCATTTGATGTATTAGAAATGTTTGTCAAGTATAAGTGGTCAGAATGACAGGTTTTGAGAAACCAAATATTTAGACCAATTTGATGTGATAAATGCATTGTGTATAATTTTGTAAGCTATTTAAAGTATTTTGTGTGAATTGTGAGGCTTATGAAAGGATTAATCTCCATTGATAGGTTAAGGAGATTTAAGCCTTGTACCTGAAAGTGTTAAGAGGTAAGTATACTAGACTTACTACTGGAATCACAATAAACATAATAATTGTTTTGTATGATTTTGTAAATGGGGTTAAGAATATGTTTATGATATGTCAAAGTATATTTTGATATGAAATGTGAATATATGTTTATGAATGTGAGCATTGACATTGAGCATGGACATACATGTGTTTTTGAAAGTGAGCTTTCCAAAATAAGATGCGTTTAACAAAGAAAGCTTTTGAAGTGTAATATGTCCATGAGAAATATTTTGTGATTTGAGGGTACTTGAACTCACTGTTAACTTAGTAGGCATTTTATGTGATTTGTGGAGCCTTTATGTGTGGCCTTTCCTTCGGGATTGGTATATGTTATGTGTTCCGTATGTAGGGAGGATCCTATTGGTACCTAAAGGAAGTGTGAGTCATCACATTCGTGTGGTGGCGTATTGGTACATGTGAGAGGACTCACCGATGATCAGGGTGAGGGTTTGGCTTTTACCTTCGGGCATAAGCGTTATATATGTGTGATTTAAAGACCTCACTTGTACTATTCCTCTCATACGGTATGTCACCTACGAGTGACATTTGGCTCATTATGTGATATGTGATATGTAAGTCCTACTAAGTAGTAGTCGAGTGATGGTATTCCTATTATGTGTTTTGAAAGAATGTGTAAGCGCTTACATGATATGTGATTTGATAAGATTATGATTTTGATTGATCACAGCATATCATACATATGCATTGTGTACATATATGTATTTGTATTTGATATATGAAAAATTAGTATGCTTACTGAGTTTTATACTCATTATAGTTTATGGTGATTTCAGGTAAATAAGGTACATGTGTGCTTAGCGGATTTGGCAAGGCTTCTGCTGTTCCTTGGGTTCCCTAAGTTGCTAGGTTGTTGTGTGTTTCATTTGGGGACACGTGGGATAGGATATTTGGTTTATCCCTATTGAATAAATACTTATGTATTATTTCATTGTGTGTGGATTGGATTTGGTTTAAGTTTTATAAAGTGTGGTTATTGGATGATTTTAAGTAAGAATTTGCAATGGATATATTCTGGGCTCCCGGTAACAAAGTTGCTACTGGTGACGTAGTAGAGTGTTAATCTCTGAGAAAACTCTGCGTATCTCCGGTTTAATAATTGTCCCAGTCATAATTCAATTGCTATAATTCTGAAAGAAATTGAAATGAATGTTTAAATATTGTCAAGAGAAGTTTATATTTATATGTTAGGTTATGGTTGATTTTAGTGTTGAACTTACTAGCAACTTGCTAAGGATTTCTGTGTTGAATGAAAGTTGAAAATTTTGTGTAATATTATTTATGAGTGCACATGCAGTGAATGAATGTAAGTGATGTCGTGTGTCGGATCTTTTGGGTCTGGGGCGTGACAGCTTTTATTGGTATCAGAGCTAAGATATGATTCTGTAGACTTTTAAGTGTCGAGTCAAGGGAACCGAGCAGATGCCAAATCCTTAGGATTGTATTTGTAGCTTTGTTGTGTAAAAGTTTGACATATTCCTTAAATTTTGTATGATTTTGTGAAGATGACACAGTATCCAAGAGCTGCTAAGATTGTTGTTGTTGTGGATAATGGTACCTTGTGGATCTTAATGTTACCATTTAGATTTTCTTTTAAGTTATGACTAATATGCTTAGTAAGAGTGATGTTGAATATCTTATAATGATAATTTGCATGTGATAGAGCAAATTGAGATAATTTTCTCAATGACAAAATATAGAGAAGTAGAGTATTGAAGACATCAATTGAAACAACTTTTATTGAAAAGGAAAACAACAACACAACAACAATAGCAGCAACAAAAATACAATAGAGGCTACGGAGTGAGATTTAAGTCTATTTTGCGCTTCTTCTGACTGTCATGAGTAGACCAATCTAACTGATGCAATGTTGGATTAGACAGAGGAATAAAAGACTGCAATTGATCAATCAGTTGATCAACAGTTGGAGCTGAAATAAGAATCCGTCGTGCTAGAAGTGGGATGAATTGTGTTCCCGCTGCATAGTCAAGAAAAGATATCAACCCGTCGTAAAAACCATTAACATTTAACAAACCAATGGGTTTTTGGTGGATTTGTAATTGTGCCCATGAGACAATTTGAAAAATTTCCTCCAAGGTCCCGAAACCTCCTGGTAGAGCTATGAAAGCATCTGCATGCCCAAGCATTTGAGCCATTCGTTCGTGCATAGATGAGACTTGTAACTCATCCCCAACTGTTTTTCCTACAATATTTTCAATAGCTAGAGGTTTTGGAATGATACCCAAAACTCGACTACCTTTATTGTGTGCAGCTTTTGCCACAGACCCCATTAACCCTCGGTTACCTCCTCCATATACTAAATGTATATTTCGCTCAGCTAATACCTTACCAAGATTTTCTGCAACTTTTGTAAACTCTTCAGTATTCCCAGGGTTGGATCCACAAAAGACACAAATTTTTGTGAATCGACGAGCTGAGGTTTCCTCCATTGTTATGCTCACCCTAATCTTTGAATATTTTTGAGTTTGTATAAGGATGCAATAATAATGTATTTGTAGAGAAACAAATTGATAATAGCTGTGGAGCATATGTGTAAGTATGTTCAAGTATATATTTTTCTCGATTCTTGTGAGGTAAAACAAAAAAAAAAAAAAAGAGAATGAGTTTTACTTTATCATTTTATAAGGGACAATAGGTCGCAAAATCTTGAATAAATATATGTTGATATGTAAGTGTGATAAAAATTGTGTCGGAAGTGTGATAAGTTAGGTAAGATAATTAAGAAAAGTCAATAAAAGCCTATTTCATGGATTTAGGGACTTAGCCATTTTGGCACTAATGGTCGACAATACATCAATGACTTGAAGACTTTTTGAGCTAACAATTGGACTTTGGACATGAGGCCAAATTAACTTTATTAATTACAAAGATTTTGTGGTCTTAACATTAATTTTTGGCCGATAGATTAAAAGCAGATATGAAGAAAGATAAAGCACACTTGACATAAAGATAAAGCAGTAATCAGTCTCTCTTTGATGTGATAGAGCAACACGGATCTAGTTTCTGTGAAAATAGAAACAGCAATGTAGGTCAAAATGAGTCTCCTTGGTCGCTTTCATCTGTGTCGTATCCGTGAGAGAGGAACTTATGGAGTTGTTGTTCCCATACATTGAATGAGGGCTCTGGCGGAGTGGAATGTGGGTCTACCATATCTTGATCTTCTCCAGGTGAGCTGGTCTGGATGAGGGATGTGCTGGCTTCCTCTTGGATTTGGGTGTCGGTTGGATAAGGTTGGGAGTCTTGAAAGAGGGATAAGTCAAGATTGGGTTGGTGTTGGTCAGGTTCTGTCGGGACAACTGGCTGAGATTGAGTAGGTTCTGTCGGGATAGCTGGCTGAGGCCATTGGTGAAGGTTATCCATTTCTTGTCTGTATCTGGCATAATAAGTCATGTTTGGGATATGGTGATGGTGGGTAGAGTAATCTGTATTTCTATGATGAGAAAGATGATGTTTTTGTCTTTGTCGGGATTTTTGTAGATTGGCGGAATTCAATTCTTCTGCAAAGTCATCTTCAACCTGTTCCCAATGTGCAGCATCTTTTGGGGAGATCCAAACAGACGGAGGAATTATCTGATTTTCCTGAGCAAGAATTCTTTCAAGTTCTCTATTTTGTTGGATTACTTCTTTAGGCCAGAGCTTAATTGATCCCTTTAGTGAAAGGGTAAAAGTGAGGTAATCCTTGACAGTGGGGTAATGATGGATTTCATGATCTGAAACAATCATACCCTTTCGTTGGAGAAGTAAGACAGACCAAAGATGTTGTCTGGGGACTGTAGCATTTGTGTTGTTTACAATCATGTATTGAAATTTAGTTATCCACCATGTCTTTGGGTAAAACCATTGGAGAAATATCAGGGCTGGATGATCTTCATCACATTTTTCTAATTTTTGGAGAGTTCTAAGTAATGGAAATTCCATGGCGATTGTATACAGATCCAACAGGTACCATAACAAGTAAAGGACAGATTTGGACCATTGGGAAAATGGGAAAAAATAGTACAGGTGAAAGAAAGGGTATTCCAAGTTGAACGAAGGGCCACCAAGAACTGTGAGGCCGTGTTCTTGGACTGCTAAGATGGCGTAGTGTCTGATGAATTCTTTGGCACGGGAATGGAGTGTTCTGGTTTTGATTAGGTCTGAAAATTGTGGTGGAGAAAAAGGAACAGGAGGAGTTATGATAATGGGATTCATTATGAAGATGGTAAGAAGGTTGGTTTTCTTTATTGCTAGAAAAGTGATTATGAGGTTTAGGCTATTTATAGAGTTTTGTGAAAGAAAATCAATAATCGTTTTGTTCTTTCCTTTTCCGTGGATGACGTTAAAGGAATAGTTGAAAAACCATATTTGCCATCGCAGTAATTGTGCTAGTGCAATCTTTTCTGTTTGAAACTGAGCATATTAGAAAAAAGCAGACATGTCAGTCTCAATGAGAAAATGATGTCCAATAAGGTGGACTATTTTTTTTAAAGAGTTAGAGTAAGAGATATAATGTTGAGATCTATAGTTTAAGAATCAATTGAACAAAAGGTCTTTTTATTGAAGTTGATTTTTGATCGTTTAAGATAATGCTTTCAATATTCTGATTTGAATGACAACTTAGTTGCGTAGAAATACTACATTTTTTTTTAATGATATCAAGGTAGTGAATGATATTATGACGTATGAGTATATGTTGAAGGGATTAAAATTTTTAAAGGAGTTAAGAATTTTATGTAAGAGATTAGTATGGGTATTCTACATCTATGTTATTCTTTAATGAATGAAAGGTGAAGTGTATAGATACCCATTAAATATTGAACGAATGGGGAAAAAAAAAAAAAGAATAAAAATATGTGTGTATAATTTTATAAGTCCATAATGTGTGTCATATGTTTATTTTATGGATATATGTTTCGTACTCCTCTCGTATACTCAGCTATGAGCCAACTTAGAGATAATCTAACATATGAATGAGTATTTATTAGGATTTTGGACCACAATGAGCAAATCCTATATACAAGGAAGATTGCTTTGTAAATGTTTTATGAATAAACTATACAGTTGAAAAGGAAAATTGAGAATGAGAAGAAGAAATGAGATCTAAGTATCCTCATCTATGTGCTTAAGTTATGAATTTCGAGGACGAAATTCTTATAAGGAGGGGAGAATTGTAGTAACCAGTATCCATAACCGGTAAGAATATGTATATTTATATATATAAATATACGTATTTTATTTGTATGTGGGTGATCCTTGATTTATATATTGTTATTAGTAGTGTTTTTATAGGTTAAGGATATACTATTAGTATTGGGTTTATTTGCAAGACTTTGGAATTATTTTAGGGACCAAATTGTTATACTTTGAAAGTTTTGGGGGTGAATTCGTAAATACCAAAAATTAACCACTTAGTATAAAAATACACTTTTAAAAACCCTAATTCTCTCATTTTGGTCGAGCTACCCATTTTTAGAGAGAGAAGAGAGAAATAAAGGAGAGAGAAAGAGAAGAAGAAGAAGAAAAAGAAGAAGAAAATGAGAATTTTGGATCTTTAGAGGTATATCACAACTAATTATCAATTTATTGGTGTTAATTAAGTTAATTTCTTTAAGTTTGATTTCTGGAAATATGTATAATTAAGGATTTGATGTGTATTTCGTTTGATGTTGTGAGAATTGATGATGATCTATAAGATAGTTTGATAAATCATGATGAATTATGGAATTTCTGCTGAATAACCTCTTGATCTAGGAATTTTATAAATTGTTGTGATTCGATTCTGGTTTTGAATTTTGAGTATATGAAATTAGACATGTTTAGGATCATCTGAGACTTTGAATCGACTGAAAATCTCGGAAATTGAATTTGTAGTGAATTTACCAAAATGACCCTGGAATTCTGGAAATTTCCTGTGTAAACAGTATGATACAGTGGAAAATAATTTTTGACCTGCTGAATGATCTTTAAAAATTATGAATTTGTGGAATATGATAATTTTATATGTCTAATATGATATACTCGGAATTGAGAATTTGGATCAATGTGGTTGAAGTGTTATGAATTTCTAAAGTGTATCAGCTCATTGTAGTATTTGATTAACAGATTTTTAAAGTTATGAAATAAAATAGTTTTAAAATACTTTTGGCAGTTATTTGGAAGCCAAATATTTATCATGGACTGAGATATGTGTCAAGAGTAATTATGTGGTATTTTTATAATTTTTGAGTTAGTATATGATTTTATAAAATTGGGAGATTGAATACTGTTCAGTAAGTATCTTGATCCTGTCAGGTTTGTAGTTTGGATTCGATGGTGTGTATGGAATGGATTGTGTAGGAATTTTGATATAATATTCATATATAAGAAGTATATATGAGTCAAGAATGATATATTCTGATTTCGGAGTAATTGGACATCATTTGATGTATTAGAAATGTTTGTCAAGTATAAGTGGTCAGAATGACAGGTTTTGAGAAACCAAATATTTAGACCAATTTGATGTGATAAATGCATTGTGTATAATTTTGTAAGCTATTTAAAGTATTTTGTGTGAATTGTGAGGCTTATGAAAGGATTAATCTCCATTGATAGGTTAAGGAGATTTAAGCCTTGTAGCTGAAAGTGTTAAGAGGTAAGTATACTAGACTTACTACTGGAATCACAATAAACATAATAATTGTTTTGTATGATTTTGTAAATGGGGTTAAGAATATGTTTATGATATGTCAAAGTATATTTTGATATGAAATGTGAATATATGTTTATGAATGTGAGCATTGACATTGAGCATGGACATACATGTGTTTTTGAAAGTGAGCTTTCCAAAATAAGATGCGTTTAACAAAGAAAGCTTTTGAAGTGTAATATGTCCATGAGAAATATTTTGTGATTTGAGGGTACTTGAACTCACTGTTAACTTAGTAGGCATTTTATGTGATTTGTGGAGCCTTTATGTGTGGCCTTTCCTTCGGGATTGGTATATGTTATGTGTTCTGTATGTAGGGAGGATCCTATTGGTACCTAAAGGAAGTGTGAGTCATCACATTCGTGTGGTGGCGTATTGGTACATGTGAGAGGACTCACCGATGATCAGGGTGAGGGTTTGGCTTTTACCTTCGGGCATAAGCGTTATATATGTGTGATTTAAAGACCTCACTTGTACTATTCCTCTCATACGGTATGTCACCTACGAGTGACATTTGGCTCATTATGTGATATGTGATATGTAAGTCCTACTAAGTAGTAGTCGAGTGATGGTATTCCTATTATGTGTTTTGAAAGAATGTGTAAGCGCTTACATGATATGTGATTTGATAAGATTATGATTTTGATTGATCACAGCATATCATACATATGCATTGTGTACATATATGTATTTGTATTTGATATATGAAAAATTAGTATGCTTACTGAGTTTTATACTCATTATAGTTTATGGTGATTTCAGGTAAATAAGGTACATGTGTGCTTAGCGGATTTGGCAAGGCTTCTGCTGTTCCTTGGGTTCCCTAAGTTGCTAGGTTGTTGTGTGTTTCATTTGGGGACACGTGGGATAGGATATTTGGTTTGTCCCTATTGAATAAATACTTATGTATTATTTCATTGTGTGTGGATTGGATTTGGTTTAAGTTTTATAAAGTGTGGTTATTGGATGATTTTAAGTAAGAATTTGCAATGGATATATTCTGGGCTCCCGGTAACAAAGTTGCTACTGGTGACGTAGTAGAGTGTTAATCTCTGAGAAAACTCTGCGTATCTCCGGTTTAATAATTGTCCCAGTCATAATTCAATTGCTATAATTCTGAAAGAAATTGAAATGAATGTTTAAATATTGTCAAGAGAAGTTTATATTTATATGTTAGGTTATGGTTGATTTTAGTGTTGAACTTACTAGCAACTTGCTAAGGATTTCTGTGTTGAATGAAAGTTGAAAATTTTGTGTAATATTATTTATGAGTGCACATGCAGTGAATGAATGTAAGTGATGTCGTGTGTCGGATCTTTTGGGTCTGGGGCGTGACAGCTTTTATTGGTATCAGAGCTAAGATATGATTCTGTAGACTTTTAAGTGTCGAGTCAAGGGAACCGAGCAGATGCCAAATCCTTAGGATTGTATTTGTAGCTTTGTTGTGTAAAAGTTTGACATATTCCTTAAATTTTGTATGATTTTGTGAAGATGACACAGTATCCAAGAGCTGCTAAGATTGTTGTTGTTGTGGATAATGGTACCTTGTGGATCTTAATGTTACCATTTAGATTTTCTTTTAAGTTATGACTAATATGCTTAGTAAGAGTGATGTTGAATATCTTATAATGATAATTTGCATGTGATAGAGCAAATTGAGATAATTTTCTCAATGACAAAATATAGAGAAGTAGAGTATTGAAGACATCAATTGAAACAACTTTTATTGAAAAGGAAAACAACAACACAACAACAATAGCAGCAACAAAAATACAATAGAGGCTACGGAGTGAGATTTAAGTCTATTTTGCGCTTCTTCTGACTGTCATGAGTAGACCAATCTAACTGATGCAATGTTGGATTAGACAGAGGAATAAAAGACTGCAATTGATCAATCAGTTGATCAACAGTTGGAGCTGAAATAAGAATCCGTCGTGCTAGAAGTGGGATGAATTGTGTTCCCGCTGCATAGTCAAGAAAAGATATCAACCCGTCGTAAAAACCATTAACATTTAACAAACCAATGGGTTTTTGGTGGATTTGTAATTGTGCCCATGAGACAATTTGAAAAATTTCCTCCAAGGTCCCGAAACCTCCTGGTAGAGCTATGAAAGCATCTGCATGCCCAAGCATTTGAGCCATTCGTTCGTGCATAGATGAGACTTGTAACTCATCCCCAACTGTTTTTCCTACAATATTTTCAATAGCTAGAGGTTTTGGAATGATACCCAAAACTCGACTACCTTTATTGTGTGCAGCTTTTGCCACAGACCCCATTAACCCTCGGTTACCTCCTCCATATACTAAATGTATATTTCGCTCAGCTAATACCTTACCAAGATTTTCTGCAACTTTTGTAAACTCTTCAGTATTCCCAGGGTTGGATCCACAAAAGACACAAATTTTTGTGAATCGATGAGCTGAGGTTTCCTCCATTGTTATGCTCACCCTAATCTTTGAATATTTTTGAGTTTGTATAAGGATGCAATAATAATGTATTTGTAGAGAAACAAATTGATAATAGCTGTGGAGCATATGTGTAAGTATGTTCAAGTATATATTTTTCTCGATTCTTGTGAGGTAAAACAAAAAAAAAAAAAAAAGAGAATGAGTTTTACTTTATCATTTTATAAGGGACAATAGGTCGCAAAATCTTGAATAAATATATGTTGATATGTAAGTGTGATAAAAATTGTGTCGGAAGTGTGATAAGTTAGGTAAGATAATTAAGAAAAGTCAATAAAAGCCTATTTCATGGATTTAGGGACTTAGCCATTTTGGCACTAATGGTCGACAATACATCAATGACTTGAAGACTTTTTGAGCTAACAATTGGACTTTGGACATGAGGCCAAATTAACTTTATTAATTACAAAGATTTTGTGGTCTTAACATTAATTTTTGGCCGATAGATTAAAAGCAGATATGAAGAAAGATAAAGCACACTTGACATAAAGATAAAGCAGTAATCAGTCTCTCTTTGATGTGATAGAGCAACACGGATCTAGTTTCTGTGAAAATAGAAACAGCAATGTAGGTCAAAATGAGTCTCCTTGGTCGCTTTCATCTGTGTCGTATCCGTGAGAGAGGAACTTATGGAGTTGTTGTTCCCATACATTGAATGAGGGCTCTGGCGGAGTGGAATGTGGGTCTACCATATCTTGATCTTCTCCAGGTGAGCTGGTCTGGATGAGGGATGTGCTGGCTTCCTCTTGGATTTGGGTGTCGGTTGGATAAGGTTGGGAGTCTTGAAAGAGGGATAAGTCAAGATTGGGTTGGTGTTGGTCAGGTTCTGTCGGGACAACTGGCTGAGATTGAGTAGGTTCTGTCGGGATAGCTGGCTGAGGCCATTGGTGAAGGTTATCCATTTCTTGTCTGTATCTGGCATAATAAGTCATGTTTGGGATATGGTGATGGTGGGTAGAGTAATCTGTATTTCTATGATGAGAAAGATGATGTTTTTGTCTTTGTCGGGATTTTTGTAGATTGGCGGAATTCAATTCTTCTGCAAAGTCATCTTCAACCTGTTCCCAATGTGCAGCATCTTTTGGGGAGATCCAAACAGACGGAGGAATTATCTGATTTTCCTGAGCAAGAATTCTTTCAAGTTCTCTATTTTGTTGGATTACTTCTTTAGGCCAGAGCTTAATTGATCCCTTTAGTGAAAGGGTAAAAGTGAGGTAATCCTTGACAGTGGGGTAATGATGGATTTCATGATCTGAAACAATCATACCCTTTCGTTGGAGAAGTAAGACAGACCAAAGATGTTGTCTGGGGACTGTAGCATTTGTGTTGTTTACAATCATGTATTGAAATTTAGTTATCCACCATGTCTTTGGGTAAAACCATTGGAGAAATATCAGGGCTGGATGATCTTCATCACATTTTTCTAATTTTTGGAGAGTTCTAAGTAATGGAAATTCCATGGCGATTGTATACAGATCCAACAGGTACCATAACAAGTAAAGGACAGATTTGGACCATTGGGAAAATGGGAAAAAATAGTACAGGTGAAAGAAAGGGTATTCCAAGTTGAACGAAGGGCCACCAAGAACTGTGAGGCCGTGTTCTTGGACTGCTAAGATGGCGTAGTGTCTGATGAATTCTTTGGCACGGGAATGGAGTGTTCTGGTTTTGATTAGGTCTGAAAATTGTGGTGGAGAAAAAGGAACAGGAGGAGTTATGATAATGGGATTCATTATGAAGATGGTAAGAAGGTTGGTTTTCTTTATTGCTAGAAAAGTGATTATGAGGTTTAGGCTATTTATAGAGTTTTGTGAAAGAAAATCAATAATCGTTTTGTTCTTTCCTTTTCCGTGGATGACGTTAAAGGAATAGTTGAAAAACCATATTTGCCATCGCAGTAATTGTGCTAGTGCAATCTTTTCTGTTTGAAACTGAGCATATTAGAAAAAAGCAGACATGTCAGTCTCAATGAGAAAATGATGTCCAATAAGGTGGACTATTTTTTTTAAAGAGTTAGAGTAAGAGATATAATGTTGAGATCTATAGTTTAAGAATCAATTGAACAAAAGGTCTTTTTATTGAAGTTGATTTTTGATCGTTTAAGATAATGCTTTCAATATTCTGATTTGAATGACAACTTAGTTGCGTAGAAATACTACATTTTTTTTTAATGATATCAAGGTAGTGAATGATATTATGACGTATGAGTATATGTTGAAGGGATTAAAATTTTTAAAGGAGTTAAGAATTTTATGTAAGAGATTAGTATGGGTATTCTACATCTATGTTATTCTTTAATGAATGAAAGGTGAAGTGTATAGATACCCATTAAATATTGAACGAATGGGGAAAAAAAAAAAAAGAATAAAAATATGTGTGTATAATTTTATAAGTCCATAATGTGTGTCATATGTTTATTTTATGGATATATGTTTCGTACTCCTCTCGTATACTCAGCTATGAGCCAACTTAGAGATAATCTAACATATGAATGAGTATTTATTAGGATTTTGGACCACAATGAGCAAATCCTATATACAAGGAAGATTGCTTTGTAAATGTTTTATGAATAAACTATACAGTTGAAAAGGAAAATTGAGAATGAGAAGAAGAAATGAGATCTAAGTATCCTCATCTATGTGCTTAAGTTATGAATTTCGAGGACGAAATTCTTATAAGGAGGGGAGAATTGTAGTAACCAGTATCCATAACCGGTAAGAATATGTATATTTATATATATAAATATACGTATTTTATTTGTATGTGGGTGATCCTTGATTTATATATTGTTATTAGTAGTGTTTTTATAGGTTAAGGATATACTATTAGTATTGGGTTTATTTGCAAGACTTTGGAATTATTTTAGGGACCAAATTGTTATACTTTGAAAGTTTTGGGGGTGAATTCGTAAATACCAAAAATTAACCACTTAGTATAAAAATACACTTTTAAAAACCCTAATTCTCTCATTTTGGTCGAGCTACCCATTTTTAGAGAGAGAAGAGAGAAATAAAGGAGAGAGAAAGAGAAGAAGAAGAAGAAAAAGAAGAAGAAAATGAGAATTTTGGATCTTTAGAGGTATATCACAACTAATTATCAATTTATTGGTGTTAATTAAGTTAATTTCTTTAAGTTTGATTTCTGGAAATATGTATAATTAAGGATTTGATGTGTATTTCGTTTGATGTTGTGAGAATTGATGATGATCTATAAGATAGTTTGATAAATCATGATGAATTATGGAATTTCTGCTGAATAACCTCTTGATCTAGGAATTTTATAAATTGTTGTGATTCGATTCTGGTTTTGAATTTTGAGTATATGAAATTAGACATGTTTAGGATCATCTGAGACTTTGAATCGACTGAAAATCTCGGAAATTGAATTTGTAGTGAATTTACCAAAATGACCCTGGAATTCTGGAAATTTCCTGTGTAAACAGTATGATACAGTGGAAAATAATTTTTGACCTGCTGAATGATCTTTAAAAATTATGAATTTGTGGAATATGATAATTTTATATGTCTAATATGATATACTCGGAATTGAGAATTTGGATCAATGTGGTTGAAGTGTTATGAATTTCTAAAGTGTATCAGCTCATTGTAGTATTTGATTAACAGATTTTTAAAGTTATGAAATAAAATAGTTTTAAAATACTTTTGGCAGTTATTTGGAAGCCAAATATTTATCATGGACTGAGATATGTGTCAAGAGTAATTATGTGGTATTTTTATAATTTTTGAGTTAGTATATGATTTTATAAAATTGGGAGATTGAATACTGTTCAGTAAGTATCTTGATCCTGTCAGGTTTGTAGTTTGGATTCGATGGTGTGTATGGAATGGATTGTGTAGGAATTTTGATATAATATTCATATATAAGAAGTATATATGAGTCAAGAATGATATATTCTGATTTCGGAGTAATTGGACATCATTTGATGTATTAGAAATGTTTGTCAAGTATAAGTGGTCAGAATGACAGGTTTTGAGAAACCAAATATTTAGACCAATTTGATGTGATAAATGCATTGTGTATAATTTTGTAAGCTATTTAAAGTATTTTGTGTGAATTGTGAGGCTTATGAAAGGATTAATCTCCATTGATAGGTTAAGGAGATTTAAGCCTTGTAGCTGAAAGTGTTAAGAGGTAAGTATACTAGACTTACTACTGGAATCACAATAAACATAATAATTGTTTTGTATGATTTTGTAAATGGGGTTAAGAATATGTTTATGATATGTCAAAGTATATTTTGATATGAAATGTGAATATATGTTTATGAATGTGAGCATTGACATTGAGCATGGACATACATGTGTTTTTGAAAGTGAGCTTTCCAAAATAAGATGCGTTTAACAAAGAAAGCTTTTGAAGTGTAATATGTCCATGAGAAATATTTTGTGATTTGAGGGTACTTGAACTCACTGTTAACTTAGTAGGCATTTTATGTGATTTGTGGAGCCTTTATGTGTGGCCTTTCCTTCGGGATTGGTATATGTTATGTGTTCTGTATGTAGGGAGGATCCTATTGGTACCTAAAGGAAGTGTGAGTCATCACATTCGTGTGGTGGCGTATTGGTACATGTGAGAGGACTCACCGATGATCAGGGTGAGGGTTTGGCTTTTACCTTCGGGCATAAGCGTTATATATGTGTGATTTAAAGACCTCACTTGTACTATTCCTCTCATACGGTATGTCACCTACGAGTGACATTTGGCTCATTATGTGATATGTGATATGTAAGTCCTACTAAGTAGTAGTCGAGTGATGGTATTCCTATTATGTGTTTTGAAAGAATGTGTAAGCGCTTACATGATATGTGATTTGATAAGATTATGATTTTGATTGATCACAGCATATCATACATATGCATTGTGTACATATATGTATTTGTATTTGATATATGAAAAATTAGTATGCTTACTGAGTTTTATACTCATTATAGTTTATGGTGATTTCAGGTAAATAAGGTACATGTGTGCTTAGCGGATTTGGCAAGGCTTCTGCTGTTCCTTGGGTTCCCTAAGTTGCTAGGTTGTTGTGTGTTTCATTTGGGGACACGTGGGATAGGATATTTGGTTTATCCCTATTGAATAAATACTTATGTATTATTTCATTGTGTGTGGATTGGATTTGGTTTAAGTTTTATAAAGTGTGGTTATTGGATGATTTTAAGTAAGAATTTGCAATGGATATATTCTGGGCTCCCGGTAACAAAGTTGCTACTGGTGACGTAGTAGAGTGTTAATCTCTGAGAAAACTCTGCGTATCTCCGGTTTAATAATTGTCCCAGTCATAATTCAATTGCTATAATTCTGAAAGAAATTGAAATGAATGTTTAAATATTGTCAAGAGAAGTTTATATTTATATGTTAGGTTATGGTTGATTTTAGTGTTGAACTTACTAGCAACTTGCTAAGGATTTCTGTGTTGAATGAAAGTTGAAAATTTTGTGTAATATTATTTATGAGTGCACATGCAGTGAATGAATGTAAGTGATGTCGTGTGTCGGATCTTTTGGGTCTGGGGCGTGACACCCATGACCCAAACCCACCGGACCACCGAACCCGAACACTGCAAGCCCTCCGCAGCCAAAGCCACGAGGCTCACAGCGCCTTTACAAGGCGTCGTCGAAGGCATATAAAATAGAACTTCAGTGTAAAAGAACATGTACATGGGAATGAATTGACATCGATCATTGATGCTGCCAACGGGAAATTTATCAACAAAAAAAAAAAAAAAGTGGTGACAATTAACTCAACGGGAATGAAAGGACATTTAGAGAGAGAGAGATGAGCCACGAGGAATCACAAAAAGTGCAGACGGAAGAGGGATCGAGAAAAGCCTGTGAAAGATTATGATTTCAGTAAATATTTTCTTCAAGATAATGTTATTTTTTTAATTATTGCCATGTAAAAATTACATAATATAATATTATATATGTTTTGTATTTCATTTTGTTAGTCTATTATAAACTTTCTGTGTTAAATTATGATTTTATTTTTTTACCTTTAAAATAAATAGAAACAGGCTAATAGATGGAAGAAAATTAAAAAATGCAAAAATTTTAAAATTAAGGACAAGCCACAAAGATATTGTTATACCATATATATATTATGATATTGAATTGTTTCTTTCATCCATTCACTCTTATTATGTTATATCAATTTGTACCATTAATTTGTATAAATAATTTGTATATGTATTATTTATAAATTTTATATATTAATTTGATAAAGTGTTTCCCTAGAAATCAAGTTAACCTCTGACTATTTTCGAGATCAACTTGAAAACAAAAGGTTCTCATTTTTGAATTTAGCTCGAAAACAAAGGGCTCATCACCCTTGGGGGCACCTAAGTAAATCACCCCCCTGTTCTGGTTGGTCGAAACATCACCCGAATAACCTCAAGTAGCTCTCTCAAAAACACTTCTGTCACAATACCTTGAACAGCTTCCAAACCATGAGCAATTCTCTCTAAAATAACTCCTGCCAATATATCTCAAACAGCTTCAAAATCTGGCACAGAGCTACAAATTCTCCTATTTGAAAAACAATCCAAAAAATCAAGTAGGCCAAATTCAATTTATGTCCTAATAAGGTAACTATCAACTATTTTTATTACATACCACTTTTAAGAAAAAAAAAAGCATTCTCAATTGTAAATCTCAATCACTTCGATCATATCGATAATTAAGGGAGTAACGATTTTGGGTTACAAAAATAAAGACCAACTATGAAAAATAGGAGAAAACAACAATAAGGGATAATATTATTTTTTTAAATTTAAACAATTTGAACTATTTTTTATTACTTAAATACTGACTCAAGCATTGAACGGTCATCACCAACACTATTATTGACGAGATCATAATAAATTTTTATTACTTTTACAAAAAAAAAAAATTATCTAAACTGTATCGGCGAATTACTTTAATCACAACTTAATCCAACAAGATTTAAGTGACATTTCCATTAAAAATTAAATTCAAACTTGTTAAACACAAAACTAGTTTTCCGGTCAACATAAAGTAAAGATAATTTTGATTATTAATATACCAACTCGAGAATTGCTTTTTGGAAGAAAAGCTCAAATTTTGTGAATGGCGAGAAATTGTAAGAATAAACGTGTGATAGTAGACAATGTACTGTTTTTGTTGGCAAAATTAGGTGGGAGCATGTGAGTTGTAATCTCGATTCAGACACGGATTTGCCAAATTTGAAACTATACGTATAAACAGAAAGCAAGTATTGTCATAGTCTTAATTTGTGCATGGAAAATTGATTCATTAAAAAACAAGTCCAGCTAGATTGTTCTCTTTTTTGTCTACTTATTGATTAATTATTTGCTTTGTCAAAATTAATTAAATCAAATCAAAATGTTCAATCTCTCCTTTCACCCTTTGGAGGAGTTCAGCCTAGTTGGCCGAGTTCCTCCAAGACTCACATCCTCACTTGAGTTCGAATCCTCCTCTCCCTTAAGTGGTGTGAAAAATAAAAATATATTGTAATCCCCTTCAAAAAAAAAAAATCTCTCCTTTCGCCCATTAAAAGTATTAATCCTTTGAATAATGCTATCTTATATTGAAATATAAATTATATATTTCGATTAATGTAATATTATTTATTAAGTAATTAATTTTTTATTATCTTAAATAATATATTATTAATTATGACTATCACTTATTAAATAGTTGACTTTTTAATTATTATTAATACAAAATTATACAATACTAATTAATATAAACACATAAATATTACATAAATTAATGTACAAGCTTCATAATTAATTGTATAAATATAACATAACTGTAATCTTTTTTAAATTAATTTTTTTTTCTTCACATCCATCATTATTTTTTTTTTTTTTGCGTGTTTTTACAAAATCTACTTCAATCCCACCCGTATCAATAATTATACATAATGGACAAATAGAATTACAAACTTCCTTGTTAGAAAAATATATATATGTGAAATTAATTGATTATACATATATCAATCGAGTTTGAATTTTTCTTTTTGACTTTTATACGAATTTATTCTACTTGTTTGAGTTTGAGTAAAATTAAAGTATAATTATTAGTGTTTAGTGAGTGAAATTTCTTATTTTTATTTACATATATATATTAAAATACTAATTTTACTTTCAAATTTTATAGTTTTGACTTAATGGGTATTATGTTCCCATAATATTATATATAAAATAGCCATTTTTCAAGCATGCGGACATAGTAAATTATTCTACTCCTAATTAAGCATCTCATACACTTTTTTTTAATAATGTTTGGAGAAACGTCAAAGTCTTAATTATAACTAATGAACCAAATGAATTCTAAAGCAAAAGATTAGGTGTTCCTATGACTCAAAAAAGAAAGGCTTACTCAAAAATCACTAACAAAATAGAGTGTAATGAAGATGGAATAAAGTGATTCTCCCAAAAGAGAAGCACAAACAATGCATCTCAAGTTCTTAGAATTTTAATTTATAATGAGCTAATTTTTAAATATATTTAAACTTTGAGATTTTTTTTAAAAATATTATAAAAATGAAGCATGATCCATGACATCATATTTTTAACGCAATATTTTACACAAATTTAAAATTATTAGATTGATGCATATTTAATGGTTCAGTTGCAATTAGACATATATAATTAATACACTACAATTAATATAATTTTAAATTTAATTTGAGCCATTAAATATATATTAATTTAACAGTTTAAAAATTACATAAGATGTTACGTTAAAAATACGATATTATATATGCTGTTCCTATGAAGATATTCTTAAAAAATTGAAATGATTACCCATTTAATTCTCAACTCTCAAGTCTCAACATCAAATAAACTTTTGTTTTTGTTTTACACAAATAACCCAGTAAAGATGGAATTAAAAGATAAATTATCAGCTACTATGTAAAATTTTGTAATCATTTCTCACCTTCTTATGCTGTTCAATTATTCCATTTTTATTTAAAAAATTGTTTTTTTTAAGAGAAAAAATGATAGTAAAAATAAAATAATTAAATTTTTTGAAATTATATGCAAGTAAGTGATAATTATAAATTTTATAAAAAAAATATTATCAAATCAGTACCTCTTCATCCATTATGAATTTTTTTCTTTTACATTTTGAAAATAATAAAAAATGTGGTAATTATCAAATTAGTAAATAATATTCACATATTTGAGAATTCAACTTCATATCATAATACTATTAATTGGTATTGTATAACTACTAAATTAACGAGCATTAAAAAGTCAATATCACCTAACACACAATAATTATTAATTAATATATAAAATTTATTTATATCCGATTTTATAAATTTAACACTACCCCTTCAATTTTACATATATCAATTTACAAACAGTACTGAGATGATGATTGATGCATATAACTCATTTTCTAATAATATATATATATAGGGGTAAAATGTTTCCGAAAGAGCCAAACACAATGAACAAAATAGCTAGCTGGCCACGAGTGTGAGTTTGTGGGATAAGGCTACAAGCTATTGACAAATGAGTTTTGGATGTATGGTTGTGAAATTCACAAGTAATTTTCCATGCACAAGAAAGCCATTACATGCCGAAGCTTTTGTCTGGTGATCTTAATTCAGTCACAGCCGAGAGATATCGCTTCTGCACTTGTGGCTTGTGCCTACGGCAAATTTTATGTATTTTTTTTTTAATTGAGGTTAGGGGTTTAAGTTTTGGTAGATATTAATAATTTTTTATTTATTTTATCAAATGAAATATGTTTAAAGCGTGTTATTTTTAATAATCTTAATTATATAATTCGATGATATGCTTTAAAAATGTATTTGTTATTTTTAAAAAAGTTTCGATTGTAGAGTTAAGAATACTAACCGAATTGATTAGTATCTCTTTGATTACTCATTCGAGTTCAAAGTTCGATATCGTCTATGACAAAATAAAAAGAGGTGTGTGTGTTGTAACCCTAAATAAAAAGTCTCAATTATATAATTTAATTATAATATTATAATACGATTAATGTAATTTAAAAAAAATTATCACCTCTTTTAAGGCTTTATTTAGTCGGATTATATTATTTATCATTATCATTATCAACCTATCAAATATTATCATTTAATCAATGAGAATAAATAAGAAGTTGGTGCAGCTTTTGAACATGGAGATGGAGTCGTCGTCCTGATAACGATGTCAAACCAGCTAGCTAAGGCTTATCCTCCAATATCCGTGGCTTGCTTTTTGGTCCTGTGATGATTTTTTTCTCCGTCAAACGTCTTGTTTGTTTGGTGTCCCTAGCTTTCATGATCTCTGTATGTATCTAACTACCTTTTAGTTTAAGCACTTTTCTGAAACGGAATTGTAAGTAAAAGTTTATTTTAACCACAAAATAAATTGGTTAAAATAAATTTATGAATTATTTAATTTTTTTTTGACCATTTTACTCATTAAATAATTTGTATAACTCTATAAGTTATTTGAAATTTTGATTCAAAATACATTTTAAAATTAATTAAAACTAATAAATTTTGAGTAAAATAAATTGTAAAATAATAAATTTGATTAAAAATGATTAAAAATTTGTGAAAACGAAAAAAATTAAACAAAAAAATATGAGAAGCAAGTTGAAGTATAGGTCTTGCGTCATTTCCAACTCTCCTTACACCCAACTCACGCCACGCCTCGCTCGCAGGGCGTTGAGCGAGTTAGGGTCTCACTCTCACGCAACACCTCGCGCATGTAGAGACCTCGCATAACACTCCGGGCGTGAGGCGTGGGGCAGGTTAAGGTCTCGTGCCACATCCAGCAAGCGACGAGAGATCCCATCCCGCACCTCTTGTAATTTTGAATTTTTTCATTATTTTTGTCTTTAATTTTTTATTTTTTTAAATTAATTTACAAAATTATTTATTCTCAATCTATAAATTTTTTTTTTAGATTTATTTGATCAAAATAACATTATAACAAAAAATCAATAAACTCACACAAGTATTCAATCTATTATACAAGCAAGATTTTTAATTATTTTTCACATCTCAAATTCTAATTTTTAATTTCAATCTTCGAATATCACAACATAAATATTTGATTTATTACTTTTAAAAATAAAATTTAAAAATGATGATAATTTTGAGATTTAAGATATGATAATTTTAAAGAGAGAAACGAATGATTTAAAATTTTAGAGGGCAATATAGTATCAATATTTTTTAGCGATAATAATTTTTTTTAATTTATTTACTATAAAAGTATATTTATTAAAAAAGTTTGGCAATTTTCGAAGAAGTCCCTTTCTGAAAAGTCCTTTTTTTCTGTAGTTATGGATTAGTGTCCCCATTTGTGTTGTGTGCTGGGCTTTAATGGTTTGGTCTTTGCTTCTAGAGAGACCCCGTTCACTTGTTTGAAATCCTTGTGCCATTTTAAATTAAATTAAAGCTTTGGTCAATTCGTTGTTTGTATTTCAGTTTGGCGTGTTTCTTGACCAAGTCTGCATTGATTACGCAATAAAATTGGAAGTATCGTACCCTACGCACGGTGCTAATTCGGCTTGGCGTGTCGTGTAAAATACGAGTAGAAAAATATTTTTATTATTTTGAATTGATTTGCTTATTAATTGTGTCGACAATTTCAAATTTATTGCCGTAATTTTATCGCTCGTTTAACATGTTTTAATAAGAGTGGGGTAAAAAATTTGATTGCGGTTCAGTTCAGTCTTAAACTGAAATTGAACTGATTAATTTTATTTATATAAAATCGGTCGATTTAAATATAAAAAAAAATTAAATCAAACTAAATTAATTTGATTGAATGGTTTAGTTTTTATTTTATTTTAATTTATTTTAAATATATTATTTTCAGTAGTTTAAATCAAATCAATCCAAAATTAAATTGAAACTAAATTGAATCAATCAATTTCAAATAAATAAAATCAATCAATAACTAAACTTTAAACCAAATCAATTTTTTTATATTCAATTTGATTTAGTTTTCAATTTAATTGAACCGATGCCCATCCTTATATTTAATATATTTTTAAAAAATATTTATAAAATTATTTACTTAAATTCTAAATAATTGCAATTTAAATGAAAAAAATTACTTTTTTATAACTCTGATAAATATAATTTAAATATAACTAAATATTTTTTTTTTAAATATATATATAACAAACATACGATAATTATATTATATATCAACATGCTCCAATAATTGATTATATCATAAATATTTAAGTGTATTATATCTATATTACTTGTTTAATAATTGTGTCATTTAAGAGCAATTCAATCCTGTTAAATTTGTGCTTTGGTTGTGTTTAGCTAGCGGACTGTATCAAAATTTTTCATCTCTATCCGACCCTTCTTGTATCAAGTTTTTTTTTTATTTTTGGTCATATAGAGTCAATTTATGCTTGTTATTGAAAAAAAAATTATTAATAAGTTAATTTTATTTAAAACATTTGCTCGATTAAGGTTTCATTTGGAATTGTAGTGTTGTGGTTTAAAAATCATAACTACTATAAAATAGAAGCGTAAATTTATGAAGTGAAAATAAATGAGTGTCTAATAAATAGAATTTATGAAGTAAGTTGACAAAACTTTCAATGTTTTATAAAGTTTTTTTTTAAATAAAAAAATAAAATTAATTTTAAGTTTAAAAGTAAAACTACGTTATTGTTTATCAAGAAATAAGTAAAAAAAACATTTAATATTTATTTTTTCAGTTTGCATCAATTTGAAACAAAATTAAAATTAAACATATCGATTTCAAATAAATCAAACTGGATTAATACCCATCTCTATTTTTGAGCATGGGGCTTAGCCAAGTTGGCTGAGCTCTCCAAAGTCTCACATCCTCACCTGAGTTCGACCCCCCCCCCCCCCTCTCCTTCAGGTGGTGCGAAATTGTTGATAATTATTGTAATCTTTCTTTCAAAAAAAAAAATACCCACCTTTATTTTATTAAAGTGAAAGTAAATATACTATTAATTTTTTATTATTGAACTATTAATATAAATACACATTTTACGTTTTTAACGGAGAATCTTTCTTTAATTAATTATATTAATTTAACAAAGTTTCTTATTTAGGTTTTGTTAATTGTGTATGAGTTTTTATTTTTGTTTTTAAATTAAAAAAAAAAAGAAGATTAAGAATAAAATAATGATAAACATTGATGATGTATAATATTAATCTAAAGAATTCCTAGTTTGACTAGCTGCCATTTGATTCAGCGAGTGCCGTACAAACAGTCAATAAATTTTAAACAAAAGCATGATCCCAAATGGCAGGGCAAACGCAGCGCCAAGCAAATACTTGAGATACTCCAAAGGGTGGGGGGTGGGGGGGGGGGGGGGGGGGGGGGGGGGGGGGGGGGGGGGGCGGGGGGGGGGGGGTGCATGACAGTGATAATTAAACTATTTTGAGATTAAGAAGATTAAGCCAACATATGCATGGATTCATACCACTCCATTAATTAATTATTCTTTTTTTTTTATATGTTACATAAAGGTCAATTAAAGTACTTCTTCTAATTAGTTAAAAAAAAAAAAAAAAAAATTTATTTTTTAAGATTAATTTGTTCCAATCTTTTTTTTTTTAGTGTTACAACACATATCTTTACAACACATACACCTACAAATCGTTAACATGCGAATTCAAATCTCTGAACTACCAATTAAGTTAACACTTTTATTCTAATCTTAATGGTTAGATCTTACAATCATACTCTCGTTTATAACCTTAAACAAAACCTTTTAAATTTGAGAGTTTGTCATTTGTTTTTATATATAATATAAATTATATTAGATTAAATAGTTTGAATAATACTATTATGTGAGATTATTTAATCAATTTATAATATTTATAATTTATAATATATCACAAAAATTTACTATGTATTCAGAAACTCCATAACCTACTAAATTATATATATATATATATTCAATTATCAAAAACCCTTCTTTATATTTAGAAAATTTTAAAAAAATTCCTTTTTCTTTGTGATGATTATGTTAAATCCAAAGTTATTTTAGTAAATTTTATTATTTCACCGTTAAAACGTGTGTGATATGACATATGGGTCATACAAAAGGTCATTTTTATAAAAATATTTGATAATACCTAATGAATCATTTTCAACTCTAGATTTCACAATTCTAAAAATAAAAAAGAATTTATTATCTAAAAATATATTTTTTTATATATATAATTACTAAAAATTAATTTTTATTTCATTATCACTACCTCTTATTAATTATATATTTAAAAAATAATAATATATAAAATTTGATAACTTTATAAAATTTACATATATAAAATAAAATTATTTTATAGATTGAAGATTTTTATTACTAATAAATATATTAATTTAATAAATAAGGACCTCTTAAAATACTCAATATGGTGTCATTCTAATTTTTCATACCACTTTTATTCTATGAGTAAAACAATAATTTATTGAAAAAAAATTAAGATTTAACATAACCATCGTAACAACACGGACGGTTTTGTGCATCGCCAAACATAAGAGAAATTTCTGCTTGTTGAAAAATATACAGGGGTAAGTGGCAAACTCGGCCGGTATCATTTATTAATTGCATTAATTAGTCTAATATTCATAAATAAAAAAAATATTATACTTTCTAAATATTATATATAACAGTTGAATCTGTGTAGTAGTAAAATGAAGATTTTCTCTTTCATTAAATTTTACCTTAATTTATAAAAAAAAAACACATATTTTGTATTAAATTAAAATTTATTTATTTTTTATTATTTTTTTTTAACAATTACCAATTCTCACGAAAGTACATATTAATAAAAAATTAAGTAAAAACTTAAATTAAAAGAAGATTTGGATCCGTCATAATCTTACTATTAATAATTCTAACAATTAGCAACTTATTTTGTTTGTTACCTTAGAATTACAACTAGGATTAGGACCAGTTCAAAGCCATTTAAATTAGGATTCGCCTTGTATGATCATTACATAGAGAATTTATACAACTCGGCGTTTCAACAGTGGACTTGTTGTGATAAGTTGACACCGACGCGAACATAAAATATATTTTTGTCGATTGGTTTTTTTTAACTTTCACAAAGAATATGGGTAGGTCAAATACTTTATCCAAATATAAATTTTACCTCTTACAATTAAATCGAATCGAACCGATTTGATTTGGTTTAATTTAATTTTTTAATTTAAATTAAATTAATTTATTTTAAATAAATTAAATTAAATTAAATTTTAAACCAAATCGATGCCTTACTCTTATTTTATTAGAGTGAATAAATATATACCATCAGATCTTTATTATTGGACTAATAATACAAGTGCACAATTTTGTTCAATTTTAATTTATGTTTTCATTTGTGTATCTTTCTTTAATTAATAATACTAATTTAACAAAATTTCTTTTTTTCGGTTTTGTTAATTGTGAATGAATTTTTTATTTATGTGTTTTTAAAATCAAGAAAAAAGAAGATTAAGAATAAGACAATGATAAACATTGACGAGGTCTAATATTGATATAATAAAAAATATATATTGATATAATAATTCCTTGTTTGACTAGTTGCCATTTGATTCCGCGAATGCCGTACCAACAGTCAATTTTTTTAAAACAAAAGCATGATCCCAAATGGAAGGGCAAACGCAGAGCCAAACAAGTACTTGGGATACTCCAAATCAAAACTTGCTTTAGGGTTAATTAAATAAGATTAATTGTTTTTTAATCTCCCTCTCTTTTTTTTTTTTTGGTTAAATCAGAAGTGATGGATACAATATTGGAGACCCACCTTATGGTGGTGCAATGATAGTGATAATTAAACTAATTTGAGATGAAGAAGATTAAGCCAACACATGCATGGATTAATACCACTCCATTAATTAATTATTCTTTTTTTTAATATATTACATAAAAGTAAATTAAAGTACTTCTAATTAGCTAAAAAAAAAAACCCTATTTTTTAAGACAGACTTTTGTCCCTAATCTTACAATCAAGCTCTCATTTGTTTATAACCTTTAAGTTTGAGAGTTTGTCGTATACCTTCGTGTTTGTGTATATATATATTAGACATGTGTCAAGATTATATATTATATTATAAATTATATAAAAATTATTAATTGATTAAATAGTATCACATAAAAATATTATTAATTATATAATAAACGACATAACTTACTAATTTTTATATATATATATTCAATTATCAAAAATTTTCTTTTATGTTTAAAAATTTCTAAAAGCTTCTTCATCATTATGACGATTATGTTAAATCCTAAATTATTTTAATAAATGTTATTATTTTACTCTAAAAAAATATGTGATGTGAGTGTGACAAGCGGAACTATGTTAAGTGTTTTATAACGTCATCATTTATTAAAAAAATTATATCATTAATAAAAATTTAATTTTAAAAATATTTTTTATATTAAAAAAAAGCACTATAAAACATTAAAAAAAAATCATTCAAAAACATATTTGATTATACTAAGTGAATCATTTTCAACTCTAAATTTCAAAAATTTAAAATAAAAAAGAAATCATTATCTACATATATTTTCTTTTATATATATAATTGCCAAGAATAAATTTTTCTTTCATCAGCAACCTCTTGGTAATTATATATATATGACAAATTATACATAAAATTTGATAACTTTATAAACTTATTCTTAATAAATATATTAATTTAATGAATGATGACCTCAACATAGTGTCATTCTCATTTGTCATACCACTTGTATTGTGATAGTAAACTTATTGAATAAATTGAGATTTAACAGAGCCATCATAACAACACGTGTAGAGTTTTAATTAATTTATATATTAATTGTATTAATTAATTTAATACCATAAAAAAACAATACAAAACCTTTTAAATAGGATATATAACAGTTGAACCCGTGTGATCGGTAAATTGAGATTCTTATTTAATTTAAAATTTATTTAAATTTTTAAGATTTTTTTGACACGTGTTTTATATTAAACATGACCGGTCAAGATTTATTTATTTATAATTATTTTTTATAATAATTACTAATTTTTACTAATCACATATTAGTAAAAAAAATTAAGCTAAAGCTTTTAGGAGAGAATCCGAATTTGTGATAGTTTTCGCATACAAGTCTTCGTGTCGACGGTGGAGGACTTGTTGTGATAAGTTGACGCCGACGCAAATACAAATTTTTTTTCTGTCAATTGGTTTCTTTGTAACTTTCACAAAGAATATGGGTAGGTCAAAAGTCTTTCTCAACTCAAAACTCTCCTCCCCGTTTACCATTTCAATCAATCAATTCCTTTTCTTTCAGAATAATACCAACTACCATTTCAATAAACCATCTATTAAAAAGAAGAAAAAAAAAACACCTTAATTAATTTGTAAAAATGTCGTTACTTAATTACAACATGTAACCTAGTTAGTAAGTGTCTCGTGATTCATAATTTTAATTTCCAAAAATGAAAAATAGATTTATTTATTTAAAAAAAAAAAAAAGTAAAATGAGTTGAATCAATGAGCATGTGGCATGTGTGATGTTTGGGGGTTGGGATGCATTTTGATGAATTTTGCACATGCTAAGTGGGGATCCTGTGTTACTTGTTAGTTGTTACTTCATCTTCATCTTCATCTTCATATTCTTTTAAGTCTTCAGAAACATATGCTGCTCACCTTCTTTCTCTTTCTGTTTTCATGCATATGTCTATTAAGATCCCTAGTTGCCTAACAAAATGTTCCTTATGTTTTTTTTCTTTTTTGTTGGTCAATATTAAGACTTTTAGGTTTACAAAAGGTTAGTTTTGCTTTCATCCTCATTTTTAAGTGTTGATTTGTAATGTAATTGGGCTTATTAGGTCCATATACGGCACATATGTGGATGCCTTTGAATTGGGTGAAAGAAATAATTAGAAGCATCGGTCAAAAGTAGTGGAGTGTTATTGGGCTTTTGAAGGACAAATGGAGATGTGGATTTTTATAAACTCTTCTGCGGGCTAAGCATATGACATAGTTATAAGGAATGAGAAGAGTCAATTCATTGTTTAAGAAAATTGACCAAGGGTTGAAGCATGCATGCAGCTAAATTCTTCTTAATCTGCAGATCAAAACAATGTGTTTAGGTCTCTGATGAATTTAAGGAGATTATGCTTGCTCAACAAAGCTCTTCACCATGAATCTGCTGCCAAAAAGTGATTTGGGATTACTTGAAAATTAGTTTTAAACATGAGAATTCTACTTACATGGAGGATGAAAGATTAAAATAAAAAAAGCTAAGGAAATAAGTGTTCAATTTTAATTAGTATTTTATAACAGGCGAGTGAAAATTTACTAACTTTATATTTAGGACAAAGACAATTAAACTGTTTTTATTTTATTTTATTGTAAAATTGCCACTTTATTCCCCAATTTTTTTGTTGAATTATCCATGACATTTATGATATTTTAAAATTACCAATTATGTCATTTAAGGACGAAAATGGTCATATTTTAAGAATGAAAATAATAACAAAAAAATAAAAAAATGATATTAAAAATATCATAAAAGACGTAATAATAATTTTTAAAATATTAAAGATTAATTAAGTAATTCAATACAAATATAAGAATAAAATAATCAACTTTTTTTTTTTTAACTTTGTTTAGGAGAAAAAAATTAAATCAATAAAAAAGTATTAGCAATGCAGCCATGTCACTGAATAAACAATATTTGGTTTCAATAATGTACTTTTGTGACAAATAAAAATTTTTCTTTTCACTTTAATAATTATGGGTTAAAACTCTTCTAAATTTTTAACAGTAGAATCGTCGACATTCAAAAAGAAGAAATTGTAGATGAATAAAGTATTGTATGCAAGTATTATGGGAAGCATCATGTATACAAGCATAAGACCAGTCATAGCACATGGTGAATTTAAAAAAGGATCATAGGCTTGCAGTGAAATAAATTTTGAAATATCTCAAAGGAATTTTGGATCATGGTTTGGTTTATAAAAAAGTTGGGCATGAGAATGAAATGATAAAATGATACATCGACTCATATTATACAAGTGATATAGATAAAAGAAGATCATTGATGGGTTTCGTATTTACGGTGTTTGAGTGTAATGTTTATTGGAGATTAGTTCTACAACGTATGGTTGTACTATTTATCATATAGATAAAATACATAGCTGTTGGAAGAGCTATCAAGGAGGCCATGTGGTTGAATGCCTATGCACAAAGCTAATGGCTACTGAATGAGTTAACACCGGTATATATTGTGATAGCTAGAGTGTCATACACCTAAGCAAGCATCAAGTGTTTAACGAGAGATTCAAACACATTATTGTGCAGTTCTATTACATTCGAGAGATTATTCAAAATGGTGAGATTTGTCTAATAAAGATTGCGTTGTTCGAAAATCTTGTTGATATGTTGACTAAACTACTGCCATCGGTTAAGTTTGTTCTATGCAAGAATTTAACCAAAGTTATTACTATGTGAGGGTGACCGAAGATGCAGAGATGAAAGATATTGGATACTTCGTGAATGATTTTGAATTAAAGATGAGATTTGAGAAAAGTTGATTAAAAACATCCTTAATTTATATTCCAAGTGAAATAGAAATTCCCTAACCAAATCCTACTAGGTTTATGAATAGTTTAGGACTTCCAATGCTTATATAAAGGGTCTTTATTGACTTGTAAATATACCATAAGAGGTTTTAGTGATATCTTAATAATCATAACAAGTTTTAGTGAATCTTTATGAATCTTTGTAGTTTTTAGTGAAATTCTTAAATTATAAGAGAGATTAATTGTATTATTTGTGAGTATAATTTTTAATTATTTTTTTTAGTGAGATTTGATGTTCTTTCTTGTAAAAGACACGTTTTTATAATTGTCTTGATGATTCAATAATAAAAAAATGAGATTATTTTAATCCATCGTGAACAGAAATAAGTTACCAAATAACGTAAATTTTGTATATATTTTTTCTACTTTCTTTTTTTAATTTATTTCTTAATTACTTATTACTACATTATATTACTTCCATTTCAAGATTAATCTCAAATCTACCCATAAAAATAAACACACCTTTAAAATGTGAAAAAAGTTTTATATGTACATATATATTATTAAAATTAAGACAAAGACAAATGAAAATCTTCCATTGTACAAAATTGGAGCACAAATTACAATTAATTGAATCTACTCATCACTCACTCAGTTTCATGATATTATATGAACATAAAAAATTTAGACTAAGTCTAGGCCTCTAAATTATTTATATTAAATCGTATAGAGTAAGACTATGGACTCAACTTGCGCACGGGCAATGGCTCCTGCATTCATATCAGATTGGTTTGAAGTTTGAACAAATGCATGCACACACTACATTTATATATGCTTATACGTTCAAATAATTCTAACTCTGGGGGCTGCAATTTGCAAATTGCAAATTGCAATTGAGGTCGGTCGGTTGGTCGGTTTAGCCACTAACCATTCAATCAGCAGCCATATATTGTTGAAGAAAATTATGATGACAAGTATGCTAGGCCCCAATAGCTACTTAAGCACTCGGACCTAAATCTTTAAGAGAATGCTTGACCCAAATTGTGACCAGGCCATTGGGCATAAGCTCAAAGGTCCCCATTAGTTGGCCTGAAGAGCTCACTAGATGGAACCCATTTCAAAAATCTACACCACTACTTGGTTTTATAGTTAAAGAACATGTCATAATGATCAATGTCACGGATTTAGCCATGTCACCCTCCATATAATCAGCTGGTGCCATCACAAACTACTTAAATGACCTCCTTACTAGATAAGTGGATAAAGGGATAAAGACCTAAAGAATGTAATCTGAAAGAACTAATGCCACATCGCTCGTCAACAATTCACGAGTACTTTGTCTCCTAGCTGACAACCAGTAATGTTTCTGCAAAATGCCTTTATTAAGAAAGATACTCTCTAATTACATGGGCCAAAGTATTAATTTTAAGGGGAGTTCTTCAGACTGTGCTCCTTTCCTACTCAAAACTAATCATTTTATACTTTTAAATTCAAGTAAAATAAATTTTATTAAAACAAAAAAAAGAAATATCTCTCTCATTCTTTTTTAATTCTTTCGAGGCAAAAATTTCATAGAATATTTTTATTATTAAATTACCATTTTATTTGAGTGTCGGAGGATTGTCAAACCCCAACATTTTAAATTTTTTAATTCAATAAATTTATTTGAAGGTTCGGAGGTCTATTAGTGATTTGATTAGTTTTAACACCTCAAAATGCGCACGCATATATAAACACAGAGTGTGCGCATATATATACACACGCAACTTACAAATTAAATTGAAAAGTTAAAAATGATTAAAGTATATGGAGCAAATTAAGAGTTAAACTGATACAATAAAAGGGATCCAGATTCTCTTTTAAACTAAGTATTTATATAATTTTTTATTAGTATGTGATTGATGAGAATTGATATTTGTTAAAAAATAATAATAAAAAAAAATATTTTAATCATTCATGTTTAATATAAAATATGTGTTGATCATTAAACGCTTAGTAAAACTCAAATTAGGAGAGAATCCTAATTTATATAAACGTTAATAGCTTATAAAATAACGTTAATAGTTTATAAAATAATTATAAATTAATATTGTAAGAATATTATTATTAGCTTAGATAATTATACTGTTTGAAGGCTTAAGTTATTATATATTTTATGCCTAGTAATTATTATTTTGTGTCAATGCTTTTCTAATACTTGTATTTTTAAAATAATATTAGTGATTTTAATTAGAGTAAGTAACAAAATTGTAATACTTTTCAAATATATATATATATATATATTAATTTCTACATTTAGTATTAAAAAGATTATCTAAAGAAACATTTTGGAATGCCTGAACTAAAATACTGGTTTTATTGTTCTTCAATGAATAATATTACTCTAATGATATAAAAAAATTATTGTAATAATATTTAAGAAATATTACTCTAATCATATAAATTATAATTTTCCTTCAATTTATTTAAAAATTAAAAATTAAAAATAATATTACTCTAATGATATAAGAGTTAATTGTATTTATTTAGATATTATCTAATTATTATCTTGATAAATTGACAGTTGCACCTTCAAATTATAATGAAAATAACAATTTCACCCTCATGTTTCAAAAACTGACATTCGTAACTCCATATGTTAATTTTTCTATTAAAAAGATTGTTTTACCACTTTGACATGTGTAATGACCATTTTATCCTTATTTTATAATTGAGTAAGTAAATTGACTACCTTTAACCTTTATAATTATCATTTTACCACTTATTACACAATAAATTACACTAATTTTTATTTTATAATATTGATGAAAAATATTAATAATATTTATCTTAAGGAAATATTTGTTATGTTATATTTTTTGAATCTAATATTTGTTAGAATTATATTAATAAACCAAATTTAATAGAATTCCATATTAATAAACTAAGCCTTTTTTTTAAATTCCATATTCTAAATAATAGTTAAATTTAATTTAATAAAACACATGTTACATATTGCCGAACAGTCACTAATTGACTATCACTATCCTTCACTGGTGACAATGGTAAAAAATTGTCTAAAATATCATTAAACTATAAATTTTACGATCTACAAAGTAGTGGCATTATTTTTCAACAATTAAACATAGAAAGAGTATCAAATACAAAGAAAGAGGCGTTGACCACTATAACATAATTGTTGAACAATGACGAGGCACAAGACATCACCACCTTTATCCCATAGATCAATGACTTCAATGGAGGTATGGTGGCCATTGCGTAGTGTCGTTATTAGATGATTGTGTTATGCAGTCATTATAGTTTTTGTCAATTCTAAGCATCTTTTTTTATGCTTAGTTGATGATTCTTCTATTGTGTAAATCATAAAAATTTGAGTCTAATCGCTTGTTTATGGCCACCACCACTTTACTAGTGTCGATAGCAATTGCAGTAGTAATTTAGTAGTTTTTTTACTATAATTATAAAATATAAAAAAATAATTTCGATAGTGTCCCATGTGTCACAAGTTTATTAAAGTAGTGTGCCATTTGCCTTAGTTTATTTGTTCTTTTCTTTTCTTTTTTTTTTTTAACAAAGAGAGTGTGTTTTCAGTTTGTGAAATAGAAGAGGGTGAAATTGTCACTTTCATCATTTTTTTGGTGGGGGGGGGTGGGGGGGGTGGTGGTGTGTAATTGTTATTTTTTAAATCTTTTAATAATTTTTTTTGGCAATGAATTTCTAATTTCACATAGAAAAGTATGAATATATATAATTATATTTATCGCATAATCTCAAGATAAATTCATCATTCACTTATCAGAGTAACTATTTAATAAAAAGAAAAAAAAGGAGAAATTACTAAAAAAAAGGCAATTTTCCTGAACAAAATTTGAACATAGTCAATGTGTGGGTCTTAAAACTATTTTTATAGTATAAACAAGTTGAGAAAAGATGTTCAAAATGTTTTTTTTAATAAAAAAAAGAACAGAAAAGAAAAGAGGGACCAACAAATATTGCATCGGGGAAAGCAATTGAAAAGTTAAATTCATAAAAATCCAAAAGTAAAGTAGTAATTAAAAATTTGGCAAAATGCAGAAGTTTCAAATGAGTTGTGATTTTTGCCAACATAGGATAAGGATACTCATATGAACAAATCAAATTAGAAGGCCAATTATAAAATAATCCCATGGAAGTAGATGATTTATATGTATATGCTAATGCCATATGTTAAATCAAAGCCAATGTTCATCCTAACACTGAAAAAAAAAATGTTGTACATTTTTAATTTGTATCTTAAATTATATTTTAAATTATAATATATTAAATAATTATTAAATATAATAAATAATTTTAAAATTTATATTATTTTTTTACTCAATAATTACTTGATAAATTATTATTTAAAATACAACTTAAAATATAACTTAAAATGTATAATATTACCCACAATAAAAAATTACCCCAAAAGTTCGGAAAATCTAAACCTAATTGATGGCTCAAGTGCAAGAGCTAATTAATTATATATTTGTCACATTCTATATATCAGTCAATAACACCATATGATCAGATTGAGATCATTTGGGTATGTGTTTGTTCATTTTCTTTATGCATGGCATAAAGATGTTAATGTTCCTGCTTCTGAAATTGTAAATAAAGAATACGATAACTAATTGAATTTGCCCACTCAATTTTGTGATAAATTCATCCTAAATTATATTTTAAATTTTAAATGATGTGTTAAATAATAATAAAATAAAATAATATATAATTTTAAAATTTATATCGTTTTACCACCTAAATAATTACATAACACCTCAATTTAAGATTTAAAATTTATAATATTATTTTAAAAGTATAATATTATGGATAAGATTTATTAGTCAAATTATCCTCTTTAAATTATTTATATTTATATAGATGGCTGAGTTTGTGCACGGGCAACGCTCATATGAAATCACATTAGTTTGAACAAATGCATGTATGTACATTGAATTGTTGCAACATAGATTTATTGATTGCAATTCTTTATATATAATAATAATAATAATAATAATAATAATAATAATAATAATACTGCACACACAATACAATAGGGGCTAATCAATTCATCGGGGAAAGCAAGTGAAAAATTAAATTCATTAAAATCCAAAAGTAGTTGTTAGAAATTTGGCCAAATTGTAGAAGTTTCAAATGAGTTGTGATTTTGGGTAAGAGAAAATTAATAAAGAAATGAATAGAAGGAGAAAAAAAAAATGTTTCCAAGAAACACTTTGTTAGACTTATTAATTATATGAACAAATCAAAGAAGGGCACGAATACAATAAACCCTATGAAGTTGATGCATGGTCTTGTCTGTATGCCAATGCCATAATTTTGTCAGTTGTCATGAAATTAAGTCACAGACAATGTTCATCCAACAACAAATGAAAACTAACCCAAGAGGTTCATAAATCTAAACCTAATTGATGGCTCAAGTGAAGCAACAAAAGTGGTTGAGTCTCTTCTTCTTCTTCTTTTACCAAGGCCCCATCACCCCATCTCCCTCTCTCTCTCTCTCTCTCTTTTGAGATGGCAAACAGGAAATAAAGAAAAATAATTATAAAGAAAAGGGTCAGCCTGAGGCTTTTTTAAAAGGATAAAGAAAAAACAAAGTCATGGGCATGATCTAATTGTGTCACACACAGAGTTGAGTCCCCAAGTGCAAAACAGCTCATATTTTTCATTTAAAAGCCATGTCAAAGGCGCAAATCAAGGGGAGAAAAACATGAATATTGATTATTGAACTGAAAGGCTGTGAGGCCCTTAGGCCTTAGCCGAAAGATCAGCAACTGCTGCTGATGATTGTGATGATGAAACAAGGCTTAAGGCTTATGTTCTCATCATTTCAAGGTTCAAAGTACCCACCTCATTGCCACACTGGCCAACTAATTATTTTGGTTTTTCTAAGAAAAAAAGAAAAATATATATCCTAATATCAAAAACCAAACTACCCCATCAATCTATACAAAAACCCAAACTGATCAAAAGCCTCCAAAATCCTCATTCACTCCCATCTCATCATCAAAACTAAACCCTACCCACCATCTCCCTCTCTCTCTAAACCACAAAACCTCAAAACTAAGCAAACCCACTATCCCAAGCCAAAAAGCTAGCCAAGTCTCTCATATCAAATTTTCCCACATGCAATTCTAGCTATTGTTCTTGTTAAAGAACATACAAAAGACTGAACATTATGATTCCAGCATGTTTCAGCCACCCCAACACAGTATCAAGCAGTTCTCAAGTGCCTCAAAATCTCATTACATGCATTTACCAGACTCAGATTTGCAACTCACCAACTTATCTCACACTCACTTGGTCCAAAAACCTCTTCTCTCATTCCTTAACCATCTATGCTGCTGACTCTTTCTCCATCACCATCTCTCTCTACCCATCAACCTTCTCATTCTTTCGGAGCCGGCCCGGCTCCAAGTCCATCTACTTAACCCACCACCATTACCAAAGAATCAAGCTCTATTGGGATTTCACCCGGGCTGAATTCTCCGAAAACTCGGCCGAGCCCGACTCTTGCTTCTACGTTGCCGTTTCATGCAATGCAAAATTGGAGTTCTTCCTTGGTGATCTTCAGGATGAGTTAACTCGACGATCAGGGTTGATCGTGACTCGCCAACTTGCTGAGCCAGCTCTTTTGTCAAGAAGAGAACATGTGTTTGGTCGCAAGAGTTACATATCCAGGGCTCACTTCTTGGGGTCCAAGCATGAGATTGGCATAGAGTGCAGTGGCGGTGTGCTCAAAGTGAAAGTTGACGGAGTAACAAGCCTTGTGATAAAAAGGCTTGCATGGAAATTCAGAGGCCATGAAAGACTCTATGTTGACGGCATTGAAGTAGAGTTCTTCTGGGATGTTTTCAACTGGGTTAATAACAGCAATAACAACAGCAACAATGGAGCTGCTGCTGGCGATAACAACAACAGCAATGGCAATGGTGGTAATGGGCATGGAGTGTTCATTTTCCAAGTTGGTGAAGGCGGCGTTTGGCCTGAGATGGTTGGCCCAGAAAAGAGGCTGATGAAGAAGAGCCTGTCATCGGCGTCGATGCCACCGGCCTCGTTGTCGCCGTCACCATCCTGCTCGAGCGTGTTGCAGTGGGCGGAGGAGAGCAGTGATGGTGGCAGAAGCTCATGTTCATCATTATCTACCACTAGGTCTTGTGGGAGTAATGGAGGGTTCTCTTTGTTGTTGTACGCATGGAGGAAGGATTGAAATAACTTGCAATTTTAATTAATTTGGGTTGGAAATTGGTATGTTTTCAATTTGTTTTTGTGATAATTGATCAATTTATTTGTGATGTATAATATTAATATATTGTTTGATCAATTGGGAGGTGATTATTCTCTGAATTTCTGATTATGTCATTTATTAAATGGAAATATCAACTTTTACTCCATTGTGACTTCTTTTCCTATGGCACGAAACTTCAATCCCTAATACCAATTAATGAAATAACTAATTTAAAAATATTTTCAAGTGTAAATTTGAATTTTTGACGTGGAGAACAGGATGAATGCGTTCAGTTGCACGTTGATGATCCTTTTTGGGCTTCTTTTTAAGGGTTGAAAGTGCTTGTTTAGCTCCAATTGCAAGTTTAGTCAATGGATAAAAAATTTGTCCATTGAGGATTTGAAGTGATGAAAAAGAACAGTTTCTTTTAAAATTCAAATGCAGGAGCTGGTTTGCTGAATAGAAAATGTGATGACACTCAAAAAATGAAGCATTAGACACTTTGAAATTTGAAATAAATTTAAAATGAATATGAAAAATTCCAAAATTTCAACGTCTTGGCATAGAATTTACAGATAGTTCAACATTGAATCCCATCCATTTAAACCGACCACTTTTCCCCTTTGTTTCCCAAACATTCAGCATGTAAATGAATAATTTGTTCTAAGTTCCTCAAAAAGGAAAAAAAAATTCCACACGAAAACAACCCTCAAAATGGAAAATTTTCAAGATGCCAAGAAAATTTCAAAAGGCTATTCATTAGGCCCCACAAAGCCACATGTTAAAAAAGCAAAACTAACACAATCAATTGCGCGCATGCTCAACAATGACTGCCATTACCACCACCTAGGATTCTCTAATAAACAATCAATTCATGCAAGTATTTGAAAAATCAAAGACAATATCATTTGCTAACTAGTAACTACACAAAGTTGAGGACTTTCTGCGCCACCACATGAGCAGCTCTCCTCTTTACAAAGCAAAAAAATATTCTTGTTTGTGCTTGATGGCAATGGCCAATGTGCCCCATATCAATCATTACGCTGCTTAGCTTCTGCCCTTTAAAAACATAGCGAGGATTTAATTAGCACTTAACTACTATATATAGAGGAGATCTGGGTTCCACTATTCTTTAATATAAAATGTCAACATTCATTACACATTTTGATGTTAATCACATAAAGCAATCTTCCACAGGAATTGTTTAAGTTCTATGATGCAACATGCTTGGTTGGCCATAAAGAGCGGGTTCATCACTCTTCCGAAAAGCAAGACCGTACTGCAAGCAATGAACACAGCAAGCTCGTGATAGATATCTCTTTTACAAGAATCGAAAGCTCCGGGGACCATTCTATTGCTTAGATAAGAGAAAAGGAAAAGCATGCCAAGTATCTTCTAAGAGCATTATATCCTCCTACAGACATAATGGTGTTATGACATCATTAGAACATAGATTACGAGAAATGAATTCGAACATTTACATATTTTACGGTACCAGTTCTGTCCAGGCAGTCCTAATTAGCAGCTGGGATCAAACTTAGTCATGCATGAATTGAGGAGGCAATAGATCTCTGAAGACTTGTTAATTTCTGTCACCTGGGGTGAATATCTGGCCAACTGCTTCCACTGCAGAAACATTCCAATTCTCAGCATGCCTTATAATCTGCTGATTCACAGTGATAAGCACCTGTAAGTAGAAAGATTTATAATATGCAAAAATTTTGTTTAAACATATAGAATAGTGGAGGTAACATTAATTCTTCCTTACTTTAAACTCATCATTCAGTTCATAGACTGTGCTTCCATCAATAGAAATGAGAGGCCTCCATGGAAGTTTTAGGTAGGTTCTGCAAATGAGAGAAACTAGAAATTGGTTATCAAGTTGAAGAGGCAACAGCAAAAACATCCTATATTCCTTGTCCAAAGATGGTTTTTTCATCTATGGAGGATATAAATCAGTATAATGTGCTTTGCTCTCTCACCCTTCCTCATCTAACTATTAAAGACAGGAAGACTTGTGGCCTGTCATATCCATAGGCATCTTGTCACTTGGAGGAGAGAAGTCTCTTATTTTTGTAAGAAAACTGGAGGTAAATCTTTAGTTAGCAAAATTCAGAGGATTGCTTTCTATGCTTTCATCTATTGTATTTGGCATGAGTGCAATCATATGATGTTCCAACACAAAACTCCTAATGTTATTGATGTTTTTCGCTGTATTAAAAATGTTGTATGGATTAAATGTCTGAGTATGTTAAGTGGCCAACAAGGAGATAATATTGTAATTGGGTGGTGATGTCTTACCCCCTGTTCTTTTCTTTGTACTTGGCTATGTTTCTTTTGTAATTCATTGATTTTAGCAATAATATTCTATTTTTCCTTATCAAAAAAAGAAAAAAAAAGACAAGAAGAATAGTGGCATGGATATGAACTTGTTCACGAGCAAGACATTCATCTCAAAATGGCTTCTTAGCCTTCTTACTAAATAGTGAATTCAATTTACATACTTCTGCATCACCTATCCCCATTAAGGATTTCCTTTAACTTAATTAATGGTGGTTTCCATTAACTTAATCAATCGTGATTCTGCAAAGTTTATATAGAGGGTAATCTAAATCATAACAGGGAAGCACTCAACCACTGATTGATATTGCCTGCAATATTATCATTCATACAAAACCATATCAAGTAGCTGCATATGACAATATACTTAGTTTACCAAAAACCCTACCTCAGTTTCCATGTTGCCATTACAAAATTTGTTCCAGAGTTGGAACCCTGCAGATAAAGTCATAAAATTAGGCACCCAATGACTATTGAAGTCGAAAAAGACAGCAGTGTGATCTCCGCGATAACATCAAACAACAGTGTATAAAGCAAAATCCTCATTTCATATACCAAGGAGTTCCAAAATGATCCAAGAGAAGTCCATATAAAATTGTTTATAAAAGAAGAGCAACAAGCTATAAGATGCCTATTTGGATAATGTAGGGAGTTTAGCATGCATTTAAACTTGATGGTTAAGCTCATAATAGCAGCCCAAACCAACTAAGAGGGGTCAATGACCTACAGTTAGTTCCAAGTCCCACCATAAGATACTTGGTTCGTGGAAGGATAAAAATGAGGACTTAATTTGGCTTCTGAATCTGTCATGGACATACCCTAAGCAGCTGGATAATAGTTTGATGCTTGCAAGTACTGTAAATTTCTCTTGTATCATAATAGAATGACATTACACAAAAGATGAACCATCTTATTTAACTGACAGATTTCAAAGGGTTTTCCAAAATTAAATTGTGCTAATATGCTCAACCATCCAAAAGAATGCTACAAGAAAAAGGCAGTTGAATACCCAGCCTGTGTGTGCATACAAGTTCTGGTTCGTTCCAACTCTTCCACTTCCTAAAGAGACCATATAATGATATTTCTATTAAGTTGAAAAATTACCACGAAATTGTATAAAATTTTCCACCCACAGGTTCAATTAATTTCTCGTTTTTTTTCCCTTGGAACAAGTAAACAATTGTGCAGCTAAAGAGGTTTAGTAACCAAGACACAACCAACTCTGTCCAGTCATACTCATTCCCCTGCCATGTTTTGTGTAGGACATTGGCCAAGGTGATAATTTTCATTATAACTTGACAAAACATGGTTAAACCAAAATAACTTCTCAAGCCCTGTCTCAAATAGAGCCACCTGCTTTTACCGTAAGTTGTTTCAGAAACAATAATGCAACAAAATTTAATTGGATATCCAATTAATACGTGTTAACTGAAACCAATATCAATTAATAGAGATTAACTACCTTCTCAATCTTTTGTAACCCAATTGATGGATATTCAAAGAAAGGAACAAGCAATCTTAAGTTGCGTGAATACAACCCCGTACCTGAATAGCCACAGACCATACAAATTAGTCAATTTTTGTCATATTTCTGAAAAGATTTCAGGGTTTATTGGTTAATATCTTCAAGTAGACGGAAACCAGAGAGTTATGAAGGCAAGTTGTGTTTTTCGGGTATGATCACAAAGAATGAAGGCAAGTTGTGTTTTTTGGGTATGATCACAAAGATGAGACATAAGATGTAACATAACAAGACAGTAACCTAAGTCTACATTTCTTATGTCAACCACACTGATTCTTCTTACCTTGAAACCTAATAGTTGGATCTTCGAATATACAATCTTCAGCATAAATTTCAGATGTGAAAATCCCTTTCCATTGAATCAAATAAAAATATCAATTAATAAAACCAGATGAAATACTTTTATTTTTATCACTAATGTAACAAAACAAAATGCAATATTGTATTTATACCTGTAACAAAATAAGCATTCGCATAGTCAGACTTGAGGATAGTTACTATATCATCAATACTCGAAACCAAAATCTCCTCTTTTTGTTTATAACTCACTCTACCCAATCTGCAAAACTTAGGAACAAGAAATAATCAAACAAAAGGTATATACCCCTCGAAGATTCAATATTTTCTTTCATTTTCTAGTTGGGTTTTAAGCATTTTCTGGGAAACCAAACAAAATGGCACGTTATATACGTACCTGTCTTCTTCGGAGGATGAGAATAGCCTTAAAAGCTCAGTGACTCCACTGACTGCAAGCTTCAGAAACTGGGGAGTTCTAGTTTTGTTATTGTTAATGTTGTTGCTGTTGTTGTCACTATTCGGTGTGCCTGAGCAGCATTTGACGCCATGGATGCTCTGCAAGATTGAACGGTAATAGACCCTTTGATTGAATTGAAAGAAGCAACAGATTCCCGCCATTTTGATCTTATCCTCCGCCGCCTGTTAGATTTTGTCCGGTGGAAGAATCTTTTTATTTTTCTGTTCCTAAGAAATGTTTTCTAAAGACAAATTCTTAAGAAAATATTTTTGGAAAAACTAATTTCACATTTAATTTGAGTGAAATATCAACGAAAAGACAAAAATGCATCTGGACGAAAATAAGCTCAGAATTAATTTACTACTGTTTTCAAAAAAATATATAAAATTAGGTTTTTTATCACATTTGTCCCTATAATTTACAAATACGAAGACATAGCCTAAACTTTTATCAATTGTCTCAAATTCATCCCTATTGTTTACAAGAATACCTTTTATTGGGAAATTCAATAAGGGATATAACAGTAAAAGCCTAAGACCATAGACGCGAATTTGAGATAATGGGTTGGCTTGTGGACCAATCTATTTAGCCACGTGGCGAATTTGATGGTTGATATCACCTGGATTTACAGTGCACTGAACTCGATCACTCTAACCGGACATTGTACTTGTTAAAGTTTAAGATTGTATTAAGATTTTCTTTTTAGTTATTATATTAAAGAAATAAGAGTTTTGATATTATATTAAAAAAAAATTGAAAATTTTAATATAACATTAAAAAATTTAACTCTAATACTATGTTAAAAATACTAAAGTTATGATATCATATTAAAATATCGTACTCTAACATTATGTTAAAAAAATGGAAGTTCTAATATTACGTTAAAAAATTTAGAACGAATATTATGTTAGAAAATTTAGAAGCTCTAATACTATGATTAAAAAAAATAAAAACTCTCATATCATATTAGATAATTTGACTTTAATCCTATGTTAGAAAATTTGGAAGTTTTTATACTATATTAAAATATTTAGAAGTGTTGATTTCATAATTAGATTGTTTAAATAATAAATTGATTAGTGTGTGCGTAATTTTTGCGAGCACGGCATTTTCTGCCGAACACAAAGTTATTGTGTATTTGGAGGTTATTGTTTCCAAAAAAAATGATATGAAGTGTGAGTGTGTGGTTTAATGTTATTGACTCTTATGTAAGATTATATAATATATTTTATTCTGTTTTTGTTCTTGTTCATTGTGTATAAATTGCTATAGTTAATCTTTTATGATTGATTCCATTACAATGCCAATTTGTTAAAAGAGAATTAGTGCCATTGTTATTCATCAATCAGCAAGCCAAACTCTCTAAATTTATAGTGAAGGGCTATAAATTTAGGATTTTAACATTAGTGAATAGTTATGTTACTCTTAACCTACATCATCGCTCACCTACTATTGTAATGTTCATTTTATGACCACATCTTTTGTACAAGCTTAAAAATAAGTAGAAAGTTTGGGCACTATTTTCAATAACAAATTTAAGGAGTTTATTTATTTTCAAAAAAAAAAATCTAAGGAGTTTATTTAATTCCTTCAATACTTTTATTTATTAATTTAGGGATATAATAGTAAAAGCCTATAAATTTGTTAATTTTTTCTTACTAGGGATAAGGGGTTAGCCTACATATGATGATGATAGGGACGAAATTGTAATAGGTGATAGAATTTTTGGAATCAAATGTTATTTCTTAAAAGTTGTTGACTAATTTGTTAATTACTTCTATTATATAAATAAAATTCTGTAACTTCTAGATCTTCTCTGCACTGAACTCAACCGATCAGAAACAGCCAACCCTGAGTCACTGGCGCCGTACTCAATCATGGCCGCAAACGCCGACTCCGTCACTCTCCGCCCACGCAAGATCATCGCCGGAGCCGACTCGTTCGGCGCCGAATTGAAAGACGCGCTGGTCGCTCACCTCCGGTCCCTCAACATCGAAGTGGAAGACCTCGGAACCTCCAGCTACTACTCAGTCGGCGCCGACGTCGGCCGCCGTGTCTCCTCTTCCGCCGACGACACTCGCGGCCTCGTAGCCTGCGGCACCGGAGTCGGCGTCGGCATCTTCGCGAACAAGTACCCCGGCGTGTACGCCGCCACCTGCCTCACCAGGGACGACACGGTCAACGCCCGGTCAATCAACAACTGCAACGTGCTCGCCGTCTCAGGTATGTACACGTCCAAACAAGCCGCGATTGAAATTATTGACACGTGGCTCAATACTCCCTTTAAAAGCCCTTGTCCTGCTTCGGAATTCAAGCCTTGGGACGAGAACATATCGTGTTTTCTCGATAATTCATTAACTGAAATGCCTAAGATAGGAAAAGATGACAGTGAATTGAATGATAGTTCTTCTACTTGTAGTATATGTTGTTTGATTAAGAATAGGGAACTGGGTCCCATCGATATGATTCCTGGTGGGTCGATGAAGATTGTGAGGGAAACTCCAACGTCGGCGATAGTGAGGTTTAAGGCGGGGAGTGTGGAGCCGGCACATCACCACACATTTGGTCATGATTTGGTGGTGATGGAAGGGAAAAAGACAGTGTGGAATTTGAGTAAAGGGGAGAAATTTGATTTGGAAGTTGGGGATTACTTGTTCACACCGGCTGGGGATGTGCATAGAGTGAAGTATCATGAGGAGACCGAGTTTTTCATCAAGTGGGATGGGCATTGGGATATGTTTTTTGATGAGGATCTTGAGACTGCTAAGAAGGCTATTGAGAAGGAAACAGTTTGAATGTTTGATCAGCGTTTGTGGAAGAATTGGGTTGTGTTTTAAGTAATGAGCTGCTTTTGAATAATGTATGAGATTTGTGTATGGGAGAATTGGGTTGTGTTTACGTAATGAGTTGCTTTTGAGTAATGTATAAGATTTGTCTATGGTGTGCAAAAGCTATTTTGTGTTGTAAACAAACCAAATTTGTAAATAATGGATGGTATGTTTGATGTTGTCAACTCTTATATTGGGGAATTTGTTGTGCTTTTGTTTCTCTTTTATTTGGCTGCTTATCATTTTGTGCATGTTTAATGTGTTGTCATTGTTGCCATGATTTTGGTTGATCATATTGCAAGCTGGCTTGCAAAAGAGAGAACGCTTTATCTCATGCTAAATCACGAAATTTTAATGCCATTATTGATCTGCAGACATCCAATTGAACACCAAAGTCTCTTTTTCTTTGGTGCCTATCTCTGTCTCTCAATTACCATGCTTACTTTAGCTGCTTCTTGATAAATGATGTGATGTTGTAGTGCTATAAGATATTCTTAATTTGTTTATCCTTTTTTCTTTTATTTTGGTTGTATAACCACTACTCAGCTGCAGAGATTTTACTGAATTTAACTTGTATGACTTTATGATTTGGTCATGTTTGTTTATACTCTGAAATCGATCATCGAAATAGTCTCACTTGCCATGGAACCATTCTCTGTATCTCCATTCACTTGCCATGGAACCATTCTCTGTATCTCCATTTGTCTTTTTTTTTTTCAATGGCACTAAGAAGCCTGATAAAACCTTGGAGCGTTTTGGAAACTCAGCGGCTATTTTATAATTTCTTATACCTCACTTGGCCTGAGAGCAGTAACTGGTATGTCTCACAATGTTGACAGAAAATACATACATGTCCAAAATTTCCACATTAGAATTTTGTGCCTTTAACCCTCAAAGCTCATTATATTCTCAACAACATTGTGCCTCACTCCCTCGAGTCCTCTCACATTCATCGTGCACCACCCTGTCCGGTTGTTATTTTATCTTTTGCATCCATTGCACAGATGGTGGAGAATTTATTACATTACATGGCAGTAAGTTGTTGCTGCTAATGTTGTATGAATTCACTGTTCTGTATTGTCATGAAATTTTTTAGTCTAATAAATGATTTTGTCAAGTAACAAATTCTTAAAGATAGTTGTCCTACTCACATTTGATGTAGATGGTCTCAAATAAGTGGGTTGGTCTCACCTGGAATTGCATAAATTTAGTGCTTTGCTTTAGATATTTGCAATTTTTTTTGGACAAATCCCAATAATTCTTTGTACTTCCATGTTGTGTTTTGCCCCTCGGAGTTCAGATGCGTTCTTTAATGTTCTTCATTTTCCTGAAGTTTCTTCTTCCTTTTTTCTCGAGCAGTCAGGTAAATGTACTTCCACGGCTACTACTTGAACAAAAATAATTCAGAGTTCAGGCTACTCGTTCATAGCTATCTATATTCCTCCGCCTACATCACATGCTAATCTTGATAGGTCTGTAAAATGTTCTTATTACTAAAAATCACTTTCAGTTTCCTCGCATTGATGTAATCACCCAACCTCGGCCATGGCCGAACCCACCACCACTTCCACTCCTCGCCCCCTACTTAAAAGAAACATTAGTCCAAGGCCTCCGCTCTCCTAATATGTGACGTTGAAGACCTTGGCACTTCCTCCTACTACTCCATTGGAGCGTTGGCCTCTGGGTCTCCTCTTTCTCCTCTACTGGGAGGCCTCCTCTTCCTCCTCTAACCCGTGGCCTCCTCGCCTGTGGCACAGGCGTTGGAGTTGCCATTTTTGCCAACAGATAACCGCCATGCATATGCCACCACCTGCCTCACTCCTGATGCTTTCAATACCTGGTCCGTCAAACTGTCCGCCACTGAAACACTCGCCACTCGGCTCTCTACACCATTTGAGGCTCCTTGTCCCACGTTATTTCAAGCCATGGGATGAGTAGTTTTCGTGTTTTCTTCATAACTTGTTTAACGAAATGGCTAAGATAGGAACAATGATGAAAAGCGAATAATACTGTCGGGAAGAAAACCGTTTGATCGTCCGTGGTTAAAAGAATTCAAGATGGTTTTCTTCTGAATAATGTTGCAAGAGGTTTTATGTATAAGAATTCAAGATGTGTATGATGTTATTGGATCTTTTGTTTTGGAAATTGAGTCTAAGACTTATTATTCGTTGGAAGCTCACGGCCGAGTTGTCGGATCTGTGTCAATGAAGCAAGAGATTTAGTGCGAAGGATTTCTGTTAAGTTGGGAACTATGGCTGAATATATCTGGCACTAACTTCTCCCATTTTTATATAATTCTATTCAGTTTATATAAATGTCATTCCAATTACATAGATGTTGAACAAGTTTTACTGCTGCCGCTACAACCACTGAGCCCCAGTCATTTCTGACGGTTTGCATGATGCTCTCTGCAAATGAATTTTGATTTATCAGACAAGACTCAGTTCATCAGTAGTAGTTGAGGCTTTCATTTCTTCTTGAGATTCAATGGCAGCAAGCTTCTTCCTCAACGCCACTAATTCTTCCCCAGCATTGCATACGTAGGCCGAGGCTTGTCTTCCGGACAAGGTTGCTCCTTCCATACTATCTATGTAATCCTGTGAAGGTAAAATGCATTTAGAACACTGTCGCTTCCCTTCTGCTTGAGTGTTAAGAAAACCAAGGAATGTATTTGTAATGAATGAATATTTAGAGTTACCTGCTTCGAATACGAGCCAGCAAGGAAGAAGTTCTTCACCGGTGTCCTTTGATCAGGTCTAAATGGATCTTTACCGGGTCCTTCACGATATAAAGATTGCCCAATTTTGACAACAGATGACCAGATAACTTCTAAACCTTGAGATGATGGAAATAAAGCTAGAACCTGATAAAAATACAAACCATGATAATATGAACACTGATGTAGAATCTAGAAAGTTTCATGATTTTTGTCAAGAGTCAAGTGGCTAAACAATGTCAAATGAAGCATCAAAATCTATAAGATAAGAACTGCAAAAAAGAATCAGCCAAAAACTATTATAAGAAATGAAGGTGTCCCCTGGAAGCTACCAACCTGCTTTGCTACTCTTTTTATGATCTTATCATTTGTTAAGGGCATGTAAGGATCGCCTGGTGTCAGAACACATCTGGAAGATGATATAGTAAGTATGACAGAATAAAAAAAAGGAGCATGATGCTAAAAAAAAATACCTTGTCAAAAGGATGCCATACTGTATTCCATTCATTCGGTATGAATGCACTAAATAATGAAACTAATTATGATGAAAGTAAGAAGTTTTGCTTACTGGAGCAATGAACCTTGCCCCTCCCTGTAGTAATCTTCTGGAGAAGTGAGTGCTAGGTCTGCAAAGCAAGAGAAATCTGCATCTGGAGTATATAGAAGGTTATCTAACCCCACAGCTTGCCTCAATTGCCTGGCAGTTAAAAAACAAGGATTCATGAAGAAATGAATGAGCTTTTAATTTATTAGCGTCAAAGTGAAGCAAGTGCAGAATTTCTACCGTCCTTAAAGAGAATCTTGTGTTGTGAATGCCTGTAACCTCACTAAAGATTAGGGTATTACCTTGATCGTTCTAGGTCTTGTAACTCAGTAACCCAACCATTGTATCTAAGTTGCACTGTGATGACAGGTACTCCAACTAGCTCATAGATATTATCAAAAAATTTCATTTCCCTCCACGATGATGGAAGTAATCTCTTAATACCAGGGACATCACATGCTGCCACAAAAAGGAAAGTTGAACAACAAAAAATCATTCACCTTGCATTATGGCAGAAAAAAGGAGATAATATTGAAATGAATAAGGAAGTATTAACCACAAACCTGCAATGTAGGCATCAGCTTTCACAATTTTCTTCTCAGTGGCCTGAAATAGAATGGAAAGTTTTTAGACAATAATCATTGCAGAATTAACTCAAGCTCAGTAGACACCTCTTCTATAAGACAAGCAGCTAAATTACAAAAGTCTGGTCATTTCATTAGATCAACCCGAGGAAGTACTAGTAGGTTCATAAATCATAATTTAACTTCAAGATCTAATTCGAGCCACATGAGAAGCAATTTACCTTAGACATGGCAAGTCCTCTGACATATATTTGTCCATCAGCAGATTTATCATAAAGTATCTCTCTGCATCCCCACCTGAGATGGAATCTGTTCTAGCAAAAGATATCTCAAAGTAAGAAAAATCGGTTTATCATAGGAGAAAACAAACAAGATTAGCACACCGCCATAATGGTGTCAACCTACAGTTACACAATACCTGCCCCCTTTATCTGTGATATAGTTTCTGATGGGCCCACTCAAGTAAACATCTGGAGAACCCTTGAGCATGCGCAATAGGGAAGCCTCAGTCTTAGTGGCAAACAATGAGAATATAGTGAGCATACAGCGAGCGCTGATGTTATCACAGTCAATAAACCCAAGGGCATAAGCAACAGGATCCCACATTCTCTGTATACTCATTCGTGTGCCACCTTTGGACAAAAACCAATCAGAGAAGCTTATCTGTAAGGAAAAATGAAATTTAAGGTAAAGGAACAATTTATGGGAACAGAACACAAGAACAAGAAAATATGATATCATTCTTACACTATCCAAATTTCGTATGTCCTTCATGGCTCCATCTGGATCAACAAGCGCCTTTACGACAGGACTTAGAGCAAGAGCAAGAGCATTTCTTGCTTTGTCATAAGTCTGCACTTGAACAATATACGAGGAAAAATACATCAAAAGAGAATTCCAAAGGAGCAAGAAATTCCAACATGCAGAAAGGAATACTTGTTCATAATACTCCCGAGCAAGAGCAAGAGTGCAAAAGATAATATATAAGAAACTAAAACAAAACATATACTACTATGCACTACCTTAAGCTGATTTGTAGACAAAAATGCACGAATCCCGTGTATTGGAGCTCCAACAGGAAACCGAAAATCAAGTTCTGCAGTTGAAAGTCAAAATCATAAACCAAATTAGAGTTAAACCTATTTTCGGAGAAGGTGACAGAATCCACTAAGCATAACTATCTATGATTTTATCTGATTAAGAAATAACCATACCGCCAATTTCACCGCCTTTATTCACAAATGTATGAGTATGATCCTTCACGAGTAAATTTTTATCTGCACCGACCTGTAGAGATCCGAAAAAGAAAATGTATATGTATCAGAGATCATAAACACAGATCCAGTGAATCATATGTTTGAGCAATATTATCAGATCATCTTATGCAAAACTCTATCCACAACTACCAGAATCATTCAAACACACTACATTATAGTTAACATCACTACAGATGGCATGGTCAAGAGGAATGATAGTTCTATTCAAGAATCTCGAATCATAATTCTTTTGCATGGCGGATGTGCTTTCCCAGTAAGAAAAAGCTTGTAAAGATAAAAGACTTGTTATCATTCAAATGCACTATACCCACAACTAAGCAAACTGTACCTTTTTCATCAAACGGAACAGATTATTGTAGCATCCAAAGAAAACATGCAAGCCCATTTCAATATGGTTTCCACATCTATCAACAAAAGAACCCACTTTACCACCAATGAAAGGCCTTGACTCGTATATATCCACCTGGAAAAGAAACCAAAAGTTCATCTAACAACTTCCCTATCAAGAAAATCAGTAAGACACTCAATAATTCCAAACGAAAAAAACTTTGTGAATATAAAGAATGCCTGCTCTAAAGAAAAGGCTAATTTCTGCAAAATGTTTCTCAACTGAAGAAAGTTTCGGCTATTTACTTAAAAAGATGAAGTTTAAAACCCCTACTTCAAAATTGTGAGTTGAGGCAAGAGGATGGAATAATAAAGCAACACACTTTAGGAAACAGATACTTCAGAGGCAAATGAAAATGGCCAGAAGAGTTGAAACGAAGATGAACAAAACCTCATGGCCTTGATCCAATAATTCCACCGCTGTTGACATGCCTGCAAGCCCAGCTCCAATAATAGCTACTTTCAGCTTTGGTCCTCTGTAATGTTCAGGTTCTGGCGGAAACAAACCCTTGGGAGCTGTCAAGTATACCATCCAGTTATGCCCAGCAATGTCCAAAATATACATGTTTTAAACTACTAAATTTCTATCATGAAATTCTCAAGAAAGAAGCACAAAGCACGATTGCATAAGAATTATACCAAACTAATTGATCAAAATTTCATTGTTTTGTATTCTAGACGTTGTAAGAATACAAAATATTTGAGCTGTCCTCCATTCCACTCAAGAACGCTCCAAAGCCAGATTTTTTTTTACATCATCTTGAACTACAACTTAAAATTTGAAAAAAAAAAAAAAAACTCTCCCTCAGATTCAATCAAATTAGACCAAGTACACTGCCAATTTTCCACCAATCCCCTCAGAAATTCATAATTAACAAACTATACAACCCCAAAAGAAACTCCTAGCCTATAATAAACACATAAAAATCCCGCCAACAAACATAAAAGAAAATACCCAAAAAGCAGAAAAGCCAAAAGATCAGAACTTGATAAGAAACACAAAGCAAATGAAACAAAAGAACATAAATTTACCATTGACACTCATATCAGAAACATTCGTGTCCAAAGAAGCCCGCACACAGAATCTTGGACCCTTCACCTGAGCCCCAGACCATCTAACACCAGCAACAGAAGTTGCGGGAAAAAGAACTGAAGAACCCATAATCAAGAGCAATCAAGTAGTAAAAGTTTAGAAAATCCCGAGCTCCAATCAAGAAATTCAATTAAGCTCAGCTATCTTTTGTTCAGTAGCAGTATCAAATACGTATCTGTTGTTCGGTAGGAGTATCTTTGAGTCTAACAAATACGTATAAAAAATGACATACTAAAATTCAGAAAAAAAAAAAAACGAATGAAAGACGGCAAGCAAGAGGGTATCTTGAGCTTAAGAGTCTTAGGAGATGCTAAGCAAGAGAGTTTTGTCAGGGAACTGTTTTGTTTTGGAGGTTGGCAAAGTGCTTCATTTTCCTGCAATTATTTTATTGCAGAATAAGAAGTGTTTGTAGTACACAAAATGTTGGTGACTCTGCCACAGTGCCACTAACGATAATGGACTTGCTGAACCAACTAATTTTTAAAGAGAGACGAAGGAAAGTCATAATTATCGTTTAATTTTGATTAAGTTTGTTATTATCGAATAATTTTGAGAATTAGATTTAAGGGATAATAACATTTAGGTCCCTAATTCCTTACGATTTCTTAAATAAAAACACAGTTTATCCATTTATATCAAATAACTATATTTCCTATTTCACCTCGAAACAAGTGCAAATTAGGCAAAATAGAACTTTATATACTCTTACATTGTGATATTTAGTGCTCAATAAAACCTTATTTTGGTTATTTCAATTGGTACTTGTTTTTATTTTCATTTTTTATTTTTCGGATGGGGTACGGGTTGATAACAGTTGGGTACTTATTTGGTTTAAATAGAAAACTTTTCTCTTTATTTGAAATAATATCAAAATTAGAGAGTTAGATGTTACTCTATTTATTTATAGGCCCTAAGTCCTTATCCTTGCACACGGTAGAGAAAGGACCACGATGACGGGTGCTGACATTCTTTTGGGCCGAGATGACTTCGTATTGGCTTCATTGAGGCTTTTAAATTTTTGTGCTAATTCGCAGTAAATAAAAGCAAAGGATAATAAAATTTTAGGCTTTATTATCAATATATTTTAGATTTGGGGAAGTGTTATTTTAATACCGTGAGATTGTTGATTGAAAATTATCGGAATATGATTTGGAGATTAAGTTAAATGCGTATGGTGCGTACGGATTGAAGACGAACGCGAAAGGAGGCGAAAAACGAAGAAGAGCGTACAAGGCGCAAGCGTTGCAGCGATGAGAGCCCAGCGCCGCGGAGTTAGAGACGGAAACAGTATCCCAAAATAAGAAAACTTTCTTATTTCATCTCCCACTTGTTTCAAGACTTCCTAATACGACTCCCACACGTATAGGGTAAACCTAAGTCGTCCCAAAGCCTATATAAAGGCTATCAATTGGCTTGTAAACACATCTTTATGATAAAATATAGATCTAAGTGATCTTGGTAATCTTAATGATAATCTTTGTGGTTCTTTGTGAGAAAAAATTCCTAAAGTCCAAGAGAGAGTTTTCTTTGTGATCTTTCTTGTAAAAGGCATACTTTGTGAGTGCCTTGTGATTCATAATAAGATAAGAGTGTGATCTTGATCCACCGTGGACGTAGGTAAGTTGCTGAACCATGTAACTCTTTGTGTGTTCTTCTTTTACTCATTTCTCTCTTTATTTCATAGTAATTTGTTATGTATTATTATATTGCTTGTGTGAATTTTTTTGCTTGTTTGTGTGCTTCCGCTTCAACAAACTGGTATCAGAGCATTGGTTTTAAGCAGACATAGCCACACCCAAGTACGAGGTAGAGAAATTCAACAGTACGAATGACTTCAATCTATGGAAGATGAAGGTTAAGGCGTTATTGGTGAACCAAAGGCTTGACTCGGCATTAGAGGAGATTGCATCTCCATCTAGTGATGAAGAAAAGACGCCAGAGTCATCTAGAGCAGAAGCAGAAAGAAGGGACATTTAAGAAAGAGCTCAAAGCACAATCGTTCTGTCATTGAGCGATGAAGTACTAAGGGAAGTAGCAGGTGAGATGACAGCAATAAGTCTTTGGAAGAAGCTTGACTCTCTTTATATGAGAAAATCGTTGGCCAACAGATTACATATAAAGAAGAAGTTATATCAGTTGTCCATGTCAGAGGGGACGCCGATGAAAGATCATATAGACACCTTCAATAAGATTATCCTTGATCTTGAGTCTATCAACATCAAGATAGAAGATGAAGATAGAGCAATTATCCTGTTGAGTTCACTCCCCAAGAGTTATGAGAGTTTTATTGATACGCTACTCTACGGTAGAGAGAATTTAACGATGAGTGATGTGAAATCATCATTAAAATCAAAGTTATTAGGAAAGCAGACCGAGAGCAATGCAGAAAGTTTATCTGTAAGAGGAAGGCCCTCATATAGAGATGGGAAAAAAAAAGGCTCAAGGTCGAAGTCTATGACTCCCAAGAAGTGCTATTACTGCAAGAAAGAAATGCACTTCATTAAGATCTGTCTTGAGAAGAGAGCACAAGATAAGAAGAAAGCGGATGCTGCGCTTGTCTATGATGATAGCTATGACAGCGCAGAGACACTTGTCGCTACTGATGGTATGAACTCTGAACAATGGATTTTAGATTTTGGTTGTACTTTTCACATGTGCCCGCACAAGTCTTGGTTTACAAATTTCCAGCCCATTAGTGGTGGTAAGGTCCTAATGGGTAATGACATTGCATGTCAGATGATAGGAATTAGTAGTGTTAAGCTTAGGCTACATGATGGGCGAGTGAGAGAGTTGATAGATGTTAGGTATGTTCCTGACTTGAAGAGAAACTTGATCTCACTGAGGACTTTAGACCAGAATGAATGTTCCATCAAAATCGACGGAGGGATTTTAAGAGTTTTGAAAGATTTCATGGTGGTAATGAGAGGAAAGAAGTGCAAATGTGTTTATGTACTTAAGGGTGAAGTCGTGAGTGGTTCTGCACTATTCTCTGTAAATGATGAGAGTATGCAAACCAAGTTGTGGCATCTTAGATTAGCACACCTAGGTGAGAGAAACCTAAAAGAATTATATAGTCAAAAGGCGTTTGGTGAGGATAAGTTCTAGCCCTTAGAGTTTTGTGAGCATTGTGTGCTTGGGAAAGTACATAAAAGTGAGGTTCAGTACCGGCGAGCACAAGACTAAGGGGATTATTGACTACATACACTCAGATCTTTGGGAACCAGCTCAGACAGCTACTCGTGGTGGTGCCATGTATTTTCTCAACTTGATTGATGACTATTCGAGGAAACTGTGGGTCTATGTGTTGAAGAGCAAGGATCAAGTATTTGATGTGTTCAAGACTTGGAAGGCTCTTGTTGAGAATCAGACTGGCAAAAGAGTGAAGAGGTTGAGAACTGACAACGGCCTCGAATTTTGTAACAGATAGTTTGATGGGTTTTGTGCCAAGCATAGGATTGTAAGGCATAGAACGGTAAGATCAACACCGCAGCAGAATGAGGTAGCTGACAGAATGAACAGGACCCTACTTGAAAGGGTTAGATGCATGTTTACCGATGCGAAGATGTCCAACATATTCTGGGGAGAAGCCGTAGTGACGGCAGCTTACTTGATTAATAGAAGTCTCTCCTTAGCAATTGACTTCAAGACACCAGAAGAGAAATGGTCTGGAAATCCTCCGAAGTATGACCACCTCAGAATATTTGGTTGCCCTGCCTTTGTACATGTTAAGGAGAGGAAGTTGGAACCTAGAGCTATCAAAGGGGTATTCATAGGATATCCCGAAGAAGTGAAAGGATACAAGGTGTGGTGTAAAGACTTAACGCCACCAATGAGTATCATAAGCCGTGATGTGACGTTCGATGAGATGACGATGTTGAAAACCTCCCAAAGAGATGAGAAAGAAGAACTTGTGCCCAAGGAAGACTCAGCACCTAAGTCAATAGAAGTTGAAGTAGAGCCTGAACATGGATCTGATATGCCCTCAGATTAACACTTTAACGAGGAGATGCTTGAAGATGAACTAAGAACACCGGCGAGTTCCTCCAAGTCCACCCAAAGGAAGACTAGAACTCATGAGTTGGAACTTGAAGAGTACCAGCTTGCTAGAGATAGGCTAAGGAGAACAATTAACCCACCAGTCAGGTATGCACAAGCAGACTTAGTTGCTCATGCTTTTAATTCTGCTTACACTCTCGAGTATGATGAGCCTAGGACATATGGTGAGGCTATGAAGAGTGAAAACAAGAAAGAATGACAGTAGGCTATGGAAGAAGAAATTTGTTCTCTTAAGAAGAACAATACTTGGAAGTTGGTGGAGAGACCTTAAAAAAAGTTAGTCGGGTGCAAGTGGGTGTATAAGGTGAAGGAGGGGATACTGAGGATTGAGCCTACGAGATTCAGGGCTAGGTTAGTAGCACAAAGTTTTACTCAGAGAGAGGGAGTCGATTTTCATGAGATATTCTTTCTAGTTGTCAAGCACACATCTATTAGGATGTTGTTAGCCATGTGTGCAAACCTTAATTTACATTTAGAGTAGATGAATGTAAAGACAGCTTTTCTACATAGAGAGCTTGAAGAAACGATATACATGGCACAGCCGCAGGGGTTCGAGGAGATCGAAAAAAAAGATCATGCTTGTTTGCTAAAGAAGTTATTATACTTGTTAAAGCAATCACCTAGACAGTGGTATAGGAGATTTGATAAGTTTATGATGGCTTGTGTTTTAGTAGGAGCAAGTATGACGGATGCCTGTACTTCAAGAACATAAGTTATGGGATGATGTATTTGCTTCTATACGTCGATGATATGTTAATTGTATGCAAGAATATGGAAGAAATACAGAAGCTCAAGAAGCAGTTGAGTGGCGAGTTTGAAATGAAGGATTTGGGAGCAACAAAGAGAATTTTGGGTATGGATATTGTGAGGGAAAGAAGAGATGTTATCTTTTTGTCCCAACAGCGATATATAATCAAATTTTGGAGAAGTTTAGTATGTCAAACGCGAAGGCTGTCTCTACTCCTTTGGCCATACATTTCAGACTTTCAGCAGCACAGTCGCCAACATCTGATGAGGAGAAACTGCAGATGAGCAAAGTACCGTATGCAAGTGCTGTGGGGAGCATCATGTATGCAATGGTTTGTACAAGACTAGACATAGCACAGGCTGTGAGTGTGGTGAGTAAATACATGGCGAATTTGAGAAAAGATCGCTGACTTACAGTACAGTGGATTCTGAAATATCTTAAGGGAACGTCGAATCACGGGTTAATGTATAAGAGAGATGAGGACAATAATAAAATAGTAAGAAGGTACGTAAACTCAGATTATGCAGGTGATCTTGACAAAAAAAAATCGTTGACGAACTACATATCTACAGTGTTTGGGTGAATATTCCTCGAATGATTTAAAGTGACTAGCTAAATAAGGGCAATTTTTGTTTCATTTTTACTGCATATGCTAAGTACTTCCTTAACATACTCTTCCTGTAATAGTTTTAAATTCCTATTCACTCTATCTCTAATAAACTCATTCCATGGATTTGTTTGCAGCCTCAATTCCTACATTACAAACTCTTTTAATAACATACTTTTCAACTTTTTCAATCTCTTGTATTTAAGTCCCTATAAACAACATGTCATCCATGTAAAATAATAAAATGGTATAAAAATTATAAAAAATTTCCATATAATAGCAATGATCTATCTAGTATCACAAAAAACTATTACTATATATAAATTCGTCAAACTTCTATATTATTATCTTAGAGTTTGTTATAAACCATAAAACTCTTTTGAAGTTTGCATACTATTTTTTCCTTATGCTTTAAAAGTATGTGGCTGCTACATATAAATTTCTTCCTCTCAATCATCATTTTATCTTGAAGCTTGTTATAAATCATAAAACTCTATTAAAGTTTACACACTATTTTTTCCTTTTTCATACTTCAAAACTATGTGGCTGCTACATGTAAATTTCTTCCTCCCAGTCATCATTAAAAACGATCATTTTTACATCTAAATGCTCAAAGTACAAGTCTTCCTTTGTCGTTAATCTTAGCATTATTCTAATTATAGTCAACTTCACCATTGGAAAGAAAATCTCAATGAATTAATACATTTTTTTATTTAATATCTTTTCTAACCAATTTTGCTTTTTATCATTTACTGTCAACATGTTTTTTTTATTCAATGTCTTTGTAGCATTATTCTAATCGTAGTCAATTTTATCATTGACTATCGATCTATTTAATGGTGGGATAATGTATACTATTACCTTACCGTTTAATAGCGAACGACATTGGCCACCATCTCTCCTACCACATTCTCTTTATTTTTGATACCTTTACAGTGCTCAATCAATAAAAAAAATTTTATCATTATGTAAATTATGAAAATTTAAATTTAATGATATCAATTTTAAATTGAATTGCCATCAGTCATCGATCAATGCCGATTTACGACCGATCAACGCTAATTAATATTGATTAATTATCAGTCAATAACAATTAAAAATATTATAATAATTATAATATTTTTCATCTAATTTAATAAAAGAAATTAACATCAAAGTATAAATAAATAATTTTAAAAATTGAGTGAGCAAATTATATTTTTCACTATACTTTAGGATCCTTTTATTATTATTATTATTATTATTATTATTATTATTATTATATAATCTTTAGTCTACCGAGAACCGACTAACAATTTTTTTCTTTATAAAATTTTCGCGCCCTCTATAGTTTGTTGTGATTCTTTCATCTACTATAAATTCCTTCTAAACTTTCAAATTCATTTTGGTTTCTAAAACAAAGTACCTCTCATGTCTGGATTGCTTAAGCTAGAATTGAAATTTGACCAACATCACTATCCTTTTAATGAAGCCTAGAATTGTTTGAAAGTCACATCAAGAACATAATGTAAGTTCTGCTATCGATTTCAGAACAAATTATATCAACATCATAAAATTTCTTCAGCCATCACAAGTTTGGAAAGAGAGAAACTGCAACTCCAACTGCCAGAAAATAGACAGAGCAACTTACTCCTACACATTTTGGCCATACAAATTACAGCTTCTAGAATACATTAATGTGCTCAACATTTTAGCTAGAATTCAAAAGAAAGCATCTAAGATAATGATATATGTACGTATAGAACTGTAAGATTTTCATCTCCCAAATGACCTGCATCTTGAAGCTGTGGCTTGAAAGCTTGAGCTTAATGTTGTGTGATGAGTTTGGAGGGTGGTGTCTGAGACTCAACCAGTATGGACCAAAGGACATGAACATCTTCGCATTGGCAGGATTTTACATCTTCATACAAAATGTATATCCCTCTATCTGAAAATCATTAAGAAAGAAGATTAAGAATTTGGTTGAAAAGAGAAAACAAAATAGAGGAGAAATTTACGATGATTGATGCATTTACTTTGACCCACAAGTGTAATGCTAATAGGCAATAAACTATAAAATGCATGGCACTAAATGTATGGGAACAAAATCAGAACTTGAGAGTATGCATAAGCTGCAAGTATGACAATGCAATGTGTTATGTATAATGCAAGAACAAACATCAAAAAACCAAAAGAAAAATAAGTGACAATTAACTTGGAAATAATAAGACAAAGTGCAGAGATTATGGACAGAGTGAGTACTCTTTCTGTGAGCCGAATGCACGCGGAACCACAGCTTCTTCAATGGAGAGAAAAGGGATTGCAGCCACCCCATTTGAAGTATTAGAGAATAGAGTGATTCATGGTAGGTGAAAGAATGTAAGAATATAGAGGGCAAGGAAAATTTAGAGAGAGAGAAAAATGTTGTTACTTTGCTTACACAATGGTGAATTATAGATTACTATTTCTGGCACCCATTTTAATTCCTCTGCAGGCTAAAGGTTGTATGAACTATTTTGTTTTTGGTGTCATGTTCTTTTCTGTCGTTTTTCAATTGTACGAGGAGGGAACCCTCCTTAGACAGGAACAAGACTTCAATGTACTCTTTAATAAATCTCCTCTTTCTCTCATTTTTTTTTCCCTTGTGAATCAAGCCACAGTTTTTCAGACAATTGTATCATTTTACAATAAGTATCACTTATCATTTTGTGACCATGAATGATTATAACATTTTTTTTTCTTTTACTTTTGTGGTCCATCATCTCTAGTAGAATGACGCTAAAAGATGTCAAAGAATGGAACTTAGTTTGGTCCGTGTGGAAATGTGTAGTTCAAACCTGACTATATATTTGGCCAAAAGTTTCATACATAAAAAAGGAAACTAAAAAGTTGATTAACAAGCAGCAACTTTGTTGCAGATGTGATGCAAAGAAAATATGGAATTATATTGTTTTTTAATCCCAGCAGCTAAGCTGTCAGATTTGTAATGAGAAGGATGTAAAAAGGCATTTTTCTTGTAACTGTAACTCCTAGAAAAAGACTTATCAGATCGCTCGTAAACATAGATAATCAACAGTCACATATATTAGAGCATCTTCAAAACTTTAGAGAACAAACGTTACGAAGTCACTACTCAAGAAAATTGGATCAGGAACTTATTGTAGGTAATAGCCAGGAACCTTAGGATTCAGTCATGATTGTACAATTGTAAATTGAACTATATAATTATGAAACGGTGGGAACTATTCACAGTTATGTTCTGGGAAAAGCTTCTTGATCTGTTCCAAGATGCCATTCTGAAAAACTATACTCATAAATTTAAGCATATCTTCTGAATAAAAGGTTAATAAAGACAATATCTTCAACTGGGTCAATAGGTTGAGTATGCTATTATATAACAGCAGATAGGATAACCAAGATAAAAAGAAATGCAGCTACTCCAAGAATTGTGCAGATGGTCCAGCAAACTTTCTGTAGCAGACTCATTGAAATGAAAGAGTTGTGGTGTTTGATCTGCTTATCCACACAAATAGAGGAAAAACAGATGAAAGTTTATAGGGATAGTAAATAAGATGACCACACAGTGATAAAATATTGCACTGAAATTTATACGTACCTGCATGTGGTTTTGGGTTGCATCATCACACTGCAAGAGTGGAAATATCATTTAGATTGTCAAATGCCTAGTCAATTAATGAGCAACTGTTAAATTTATATATCTCGAGCAGCTTGGGAAACTTACAAGAAGAGAATTGACCAGCTCTGGTTCATTGGCGGAAAAGACCTTAATTTGATCTGCAGCAGATCAGGAAACTTACTGAAACCGTAATCAACTTACAGCTTATTTAGCATTCAGTGAAGCCTTTCCAAGTGCTAGCATTCATGATTTTGTGTATGCATGTATATGGGTGTTTTCTGTTAAGAATTAACCGACAAGAAAGAAAAAAAATTTACTTCTAAATATGAAATTTCCAAATCAGCATATGTTAATTTGGTAATCATGGTGGTAAATCTGAAGCCTAGTTTGTATAATATCAGTTAGATTAGGTTGAGGCCCTCAGCCAGATATTGTCCTGCCAAATAAAATATTGATGTGTCTTTATCATGCAAATGATGATCGAACTCTATCCAATTAATTCATATCTAACAAATTTTATTGAAATTCTGCTCTTCACAGGATATACTCTTGTAGTCAAGTTTCTAGCATATGCAATAAGTCTCTGACACAGCAACAATTTTTCAAGTAAACAAACCAACAGGCAACATGTACATATTAAGCCCCTCTACATGCTCCAGGTTCTTTCTGAATAAGTTACGAAAACAACATGCTTCATGCTCTGAGAAAGTCTGTGACTGTCAATATTTTGTTGTACCATGGTCATAACTCTTAGCTTTTCTGCTGGTTTCTTCGTTAGCTCCAGCAGGTAAGTTTCCCAGCCTGTATAGAAGTAGAGATGCAAATGCTAAGTTTATAGCAATTGAAAATATCATTAAGATAAAAATGAGAAAGTACATTATATCTGCTTGAAAGTGTTTCTAAAATAAACACATCTTTGTGGTTGAGTCCTGGTGTTAATATCGGTATCCCCAAAGAGAAAACCCAATGAAAGATAGAAGATGTACTTTACTAAAGAAAAAGTCAGAGATTCAAGACAAGATTACAGCTTGTGTTAATGATGTTTCACATTGTCAACATTTGTATGATTGCATCTGATAAAGCAACTGGTAGTCAGTTAAATTTTCATGAGCTTTATGCAAATTACTATCATACAAGTTGCTTTGGCCGAAACAAAATTTGCTCGATTTAATAACCTAAAAGAGAAAATATCATCCACAACTCATTACTTGGCTTAGCTAGCAAGCTTAAAAGACAACTAAGGTGTCAAAAACACGAGAACAAGTTCGAAACCTGTTTGAGATTGGGGATGGGATTGCATAGAGACTGACAGCCAGTGCTTTTGTTCTCAGCTTTATATCCCATAGCATTTTCCATCGAGATTCCAAATCTTCATTCGTTCTGTAAATGCACTGCAGCACCCGATGAGTAAGCAATACCAATGCTAATACAATGCACAACCAAAGGTTATCTTCTCTGTTTTAGATCAAACATGATATGTTAACAATGAGATATGGAAATATCAAACAGCTAATTAAGCTGACAATTCATTTTTACTCTAAATGGGGACTCCATGATTGGAAATCTATTAATATTATAAGCACAAAAACCAACTTTTCTTCTTTTAAGCTCTAAAACCAATCCAAAATTGCTCCCTCAGTGCATTTTGGTCCATAAACAGATCAACAGAAGATTTGGGGTGCATAAAGGATCAACTTTTTTGGCATAGTCACCAGAAAAGCACATAAACTAAAACAAGAAGAAATTAAGAATCCCCTTTTTGCTGGACATCAATGATCATTGGTAGTACAATTTCTTTATAATCCAAATAAACTACAGAAACTAACACAGCATAATGCAACAACAAGATAACACCCATCAAATTTCAACTCTGCCCAGGTGAAAATAAAAATTAAAGCAATAATCACTCAAAAGATAATCAAGATGAAAGAGATAGGAAAATACAAGACGGGTTTTGAAGGTGGGTTATGAAGAAGTGATTCAAGGCGATCAAGCTTCACTCCAACTTCCAATAGCTTGGATCCATCAATGTCATCACCAAGCCTTTGTTGCTGTTGCTGATGCTGCTGTTTTATTTTCTTGTTTTTGATTCTGGTTTCTATTTCTTCGACCAACTTTGCTGCCTCTTGAGCTTCTCTTATCCATGCATCTATTACAAGATATTGCTTAGCCATTTGTCCTCCTCTTTTCTCAAACAGCAAATAACATTCACTTTCTGTCTTCTAAGATTAACAAGTACAGTAAACAAAGCTTAGATGCACTAAGCAAAACCATGTAACAGTTGTTGCATGAATCTTTGTCTATCTACTTCATAAACTAACCTCCAAAATATTAATATTATTTCCATAAATAATGATAATTTTGTCCCATTTGAAACCAAGTGAGATGTATTGAGGCTGAGACTGGTCTACATACACCTGTTAAAGTGTCAATAATGTTGATTGTCCAGCTAATAAGTTCATAACAGTTTATTTAATTCATGCTATCAAAAGGATTTGTCCTCAAGTTTCATGTGGGATTGAGTCATTTCCACATGAAATGAAAGTTTACAAATGATAAGAAATGGTAGTAGTTTCATTTAATAATAAGAATGTCATTCATAAAGATAAGTTTATCTTAAAAATAGATAAGGTTATGATAATGATAGGTATATGAGGTTTGTCTAATGTCAAAATAATTTGATAGTAGGGGTGTTCATATTCCAATTCAACTCGCTCAATTCATTTAATCCAATTCAAATTGATCTTTTTTTTTTTTTTTTTTGGGGATTTGGTTCATTTATGAATTAAATTAAATAAAAAAACTTTTAAATCTGCAATTGACGAATTGGTTTATGGATGTACTTCGACAATTTTGATTTAATTTTAAAAAATTAATATAATAGTATTTATAAATAAAATAATTTTAAAAATATTTTATTATCTTGTTTACTCTACTATATAAAAAAAAATTAAAAAAATTACACAATTGATAAAAGACAACTAATCATTTTTGCTAAATTTAATTTACTTTTAATTGTTGAATTATCTCGACAATCAATTTTTTAATAAAATTAATAAATCTAAATCTCAACTCTAAGTCACCTACCCGCTACCAACGACTCTTATCAAATCATAACACAATGGACTAGATTTATTTTGACCTTGAGTAATTCAAGTTAATTGATACATTTAAATTAAATTCTAAGTCTTTTTATCATAATTTTAAATCAAATTAGATTGGATATAGATTTTTTTTTATGTACTAGATCAATGTTGAATTTTATATTTCGATGATTTGAATTAAATCAAAAAATTATATATCCACTTAACAATAAATTAAATAAATTATTAGTCAAATCCGAAAAATCCAATTCAATGAATACCCCATTTAGTATAGTAGAGTTCATTTTTATGCTGAGCATATTACTTATTATTTTTTGTTTTTAGTTATTAGCTTTGTAAAAAATAAAAAATAGAAACAATTATGGACTAAAAATTGTGGATACATCATTAAAATTTTATTTTTGAGTCGTTTTTGATAAAAAAGAATTAATTAATTTCAATAAATAGATTTAGAGATATTGGTGTTTAACAAAGAAAACAAATTTATTATATCCTATATAATCATTGTTATTTGTAAATTGTGAACAAATATATTTGAATCAATTAAACTATTTGCTAAGCAATCCTTCGTGAATAATGAAAAAGAAAAGGTATATTTTGCAAATATTAATTATATTAATTTAAATACTAACCTCATACTTCCTTTTTCTCGCTAACGTGGTCGTTTCTTTTTTTTTTTTATCAATATATAAAATCATTTAAATTTATCAAATCAACATATAATAAATTAATGATTTAAATTCATAAAATTAATTAAATTTACAATTAATAATATAAAATTAATATTATATATATATATATATACACACAACCAACTACATAATTTTTTTGGAGCTTGACAAATATGGCTAACAATTTAAAGGGGATTTTGGAGACTCTTACTACATATATTGTATAGTAATTACTAATTAGTAATTAGAAAATGTTGTGAATCAATTATTATTGCTTTACTTAAATGAGTTGGGTCTGTTTCAAAAGAAAATGAGTTGGGTCAGTTGAGAAAAAAAAAAAAGAGCTGGGTTTCTTGAGGCCTCGTTTAAGCCCTGAAAACAAGCCCAAAATAAATGAGGATCCACAAGTAATAAAACCAAACTTGTCATGTAGATCCACTTGGGGGCATAGGGTTGGGTCCTATTTACCACATTTACATTTTAACAATAAATTTATTGTTGCCAACCACTTGTAGTTATTGATTAGTGCCAACACTTTAATAATCCAAATGTAGAATTTGAATTAGATTAAATTCTTTTAGTTATTTGAGATGATTATTTATTTTTAAAAATTTATCTAAATTATTTTTTTATTGTAGAGCTTTGATATTGTACTCATTTATAATATTGTAATATTAAAATTTGAGATATATAATACTTGTATTAAAAAAATAATCAACTTATTATTTTAAAAAAATAACAATATACTCTAAATATCAATATTAATTTAAAATTGTAATTAGAGATATTATCATAAATATCCTTAAGGTATTGCTTAATATTAGTAAAATTTACTAATTTGAGAAATAAGTAATAATATCCAATCATTAAGAAATATTCCGTTAAAATTAACAGAATTATGTAAAATGACTACATCACCATTTAAAACATATTCTACCCTTATAGAGCACTATTTTAAAAAATATTTTTTTTTTTAAATTTTAATTAATAATTAAAATTTTAAATTAAATAAATAAAAATTAGTAAATCGGTGGCCATTTTGGTCGCTTTAACAATGTCTATTATGGTTATTAACCGATTGTCAAAATGGCTGCTTAAACAACGGGCATTATGGCTGTTTAAATAGTGACCATTTGGTCGTTGAATTTTTCTTTTTAAACAGATGTTTAAATACAAGATTAACATTATTTATATAATGAGATAAATGTATTTAGATATAGAGATAAATGGTATTTGGACACGAAATATTTTCTAATAATTAGGCATTACTGTCTATTTTTTAACCTAATAAATTTAATTAAAATTAAGTTATGCTTTGAAAATATTCATAATAATATCCCACGAAATTATTATTAAACTACTCTTATAATTACACAGTAACATTATTGTTAATGTCCATTCTTTATGTATTTTTCTTCTCAAATGTCATAGTGTTTATAATAACTGGTTTAATTAATCATTACAATGGACTGTCTGAAAAATTTTGAACTTTGTAGACCATGCCAAACGTGTTATGTAATTTGTATTTGTTTCCTCTTAAATTTTAGCAAATCCAAATTATTACAAGACTCAGAAAAAAGCCATAAATGAATAAAAAGAGAACTCCTTTATTTCAGCAAAACTCATTTAGAAATAATAAAACAACAACCAATTTGGCTTTTGATTTAAAATTTACTGCTACTATTTATTTATTTCTTTGGTTGTTTCTCCCTCAAATGTCAAAAGCCATAAATACCCATCAAATGTAATAGATCATGCATCATTGCAGTTTCTGAAGAAATAGGAACAAAAAGAATCATTGGAAATGATAGATACTAAAAACAATGGGGGGGCATTTTTCACCTTGGCAATAAAATAAAGTTCACAAAGATGCTTGCCTTCTTCATCACACCTTTTTCCTTCTTATATTGTATTTGTAGGTCATGCTTAGATATCAATACACTGCCTTAAATTTTAGAAAATTGTGCATTTATCTTCTATCCCACTTAAATGATTTTTATAGTAATAATACTAAACATGTTTAAAAAAAAATTGATATGTTTAAAATTTGCTTTTTAGCAATATTAGTAAAAACTATTTTTTCCATAAGGTTAATGTCATCATTTTCTCGTATAATTTTGGTTAATATCGTGTAAATTCTCGTTGTTTAAGATTTTATTATCAATTCTTTATTGTTAAGTATGTATCGATTAAAGAAAAATGGTGATACAAAATTTTAACGCACAAAAGTTATAATAGATCTATCTCTTATGATTCAATTGCGGCTATTTTTTTCTTGATTAAAATTAATTTTGAATGTTTTTTTAATTTTATTTTGAGTTAATTTTTGCTATATTTTCGTATAAAAAAACTTAAATTTAAAGAGTCAAAGCGATTTTTTTTTTCATTATAAAATATGTTTTATAAGATGTAATTTTTTAGCACTTAGTATGCAAAAATAATGTATATTAAAATACTCCTAAACTTATATCTGTATTAACAGTTCGTGATAAAAAAGATTGATCATACATTTATTTATTTAATTTAATATAAATTTTAAATTCAAATTTTCCTTTCTCGTATAAAAAAAATTCTTAAACTTATCCAAACCCCTAAATATAATTTTGTTCAAAAGTTGTATAAAAATAAACAAAGATGAGTTTTACAAGTTATTTGTTAAATGCCCCATTAATTATTAAATTTAACAATGTGCAATATGTCTATGTTGTCCATATCATATTATTAAGCATATGGTTTTTTTTTTTTAACTTTATTTTTCACATTGGTTTTGATGATTGCCCATGTCTCGGTTCAATTATGGCACGTTGCATGTTGTATAAGCCAAGTCTTTCTAATTAATTAACACACATATATTTTATTCAGGAACATACCCAAAAATAATTTTACAAAATTGATTTATATAACAAAGAGAAAGAAGAAAATTGATTAAGATGGACATGGAGCCCATGGTGGTTCGTTAAATTTAGCTTTTTTGTCCATGCCTAACCCATGATTGATTTCATATAATATATAGACCCACATGGCCCAAGCCCCAATATCATAGCCTATATTATTTAATTTTGTCAAATCTTTTTATGCCTTTTGAAAATGATTGTTGTGTAGGAAAATTTATAGTTTTTAGATTATCAATTTGAGTTAAAAAAAAAAAAAGACATCTATATTTCAATGTCTTAATAAAGAGATAAGTATATTTTGATAATTTTAAAAATTTTATCAACATTCTTTTTATTTGATAACGGTTTATATTTATTTTAATAACAAAAAAAATATGTAAACTCTTTTATATTATTAAAATAGACAAAAGTCGTTATCTAAAAAAATATTCATACATTTTTTTTAAATTAGTAAAATTTGCATGTTTCTTTTTTAAAATGTTAGAGTTCAAATAAATTTTTTTCTAATTTAAGAAATTATTATTTTTTCAATTTGTTGTGTTTTCTTTAAAATTTAACTTGTCTAAATCAACCTAACAATCAAAATTGACTGGTTTCATTTTATTGGTTACATGATTTGACAAGTTTGGATTGGCGTACTAAGGAGTTGGTTTACCTGCCTAAGAATTTTGATTAGTAATTTTCCTTAGCCAAAAATAAATAAAAACTCGTTTTAAATCGAAGCAACAACTTTTTTTGCAAAAAGTAAACAATTAGGAACTTCACTATCAAGTGGTTACTCATTTTTTTTATATGTATATTTGGTCACTTTAAATTAATATGTATGGACTATGTTATATTTATATTCTTCGTTTTTTTTAAATAAAAAATATAATATAATGTATATATATAATTAATTTAATGGACAATAAAACTCACTACTTAATAAGTTTTTAGACACGTGTTAACATTCTGTAATATATTGGTAATACTTTAATAATAATAAATAATGTTTTAAAAGTTCATTGAGTAACGAACTCCGTTACCCACTAAATTATTCTCTCTCTCTATATATATATATATATACAAATTTGATGTGGATGACGGACACTATTTCAATAGTGTCATGTAGCCAAGTAATGCCCCATTGTCCACCTAATCTGATATATGTTTATATATAATAATATAATGAGTTACGTAATTTATTATATGAAGAATTTTTAAATATATATTAAAATTTTATATTATATTATAAATTATATAAAAATTATAAAATAATTAAACAGTATCACATAATAGTATTGCTCATCATATTATTTATTAAATGGTGAGTTACATATCCCACGTGATTATATATATATTGTGAAGGGGCAAAGACCTAATTATCTTGTTTTTGTGTCTTAATTAATAATTAATTAACAATAATAATACGTGGGCTACAAAGGCCCAGGAAATTGAAGGTACAAGAACAAAAATGAGCCCAAATTTGGAAGCATTCTCAATCTCAGTCGACCAACGACAAGTACACGTGACTGCCACGTCTTTGTTCTCCTCTTCCTCTTTGTTTACAATTCTATTTTACCCACCATCCTATCATAGCGCGTACATCTCACATCATTGTAAAAAAAAAAATTAAACCATACTTAAAAAAAGAAAAGAAAAGCACGATCTATTTTTAAATAGTTATATTAAATTTTGTATTTAATATTATATATAATTCTTTGTTTAATATATATTTTTTAATTTAGTAATTTATTTAACATAGAACTAAAAAAAAACTAAGTTTTATATTTGAACTTTGATATGCTTACTTTGATTTGATAAATTTATGTTTCAGTTTAAATCAATTTTGATTTGATAAATTTATGTTTCAATTTAAATCAAATTTTTAATCTTTTATTGTTTGTTTGAACTTCATCTCAATTTTTTTTTATATATAATATTAAAGTAAAATGTAAATTTTATTTATTAAAAAATATTTTTAATAATATTAGTATTAATATTAAATTTCTTGTGTAGTAACTTAACTTTTTGAATGAGTAATTCATCTAAGAATTTAAATGAAATTTGTATTTTTTTAAATACCAATTTAGAGCATGACTATCAATTTTGTATATATATATATATATATATATATATATATATATATGTATTAAGAGCGTGAGTACACGAGCCAAGGTATGCGAGTACATAAAATTAAGTTAAACAAAATAGAATAAACGGAAAATGAAAAAACAAAAAAAAACAATTATATAAAGCAAAAATCCTTGGCTAATATTTGGGTAACCACCTAGAATAAAGTCTAAATATAAAAATATTTAATATTGGACGACGAAAGATTTGGAAAATAAAGAAAAAAGATACTAAAGAAAGAGAGATACGATTTATTAGTTTATCTATGAGAATCTCTTCAACTATTTTGCTCAAATACTTTTCTTAATACTTAAAATACATTTTTTTGTTAATAATTAATTAATAATTAAAACAAAATATATTAAAAAAATATTAAAAGACACTGAGACCCCAAGTTTTTTTTTTAAAGGGACTTGCAGACTTTTAAAATTTTAAAAGTGTCGTAAAAATTTGTCAGAAAATAGTTTTCATATAATTTAACGGTTAAAAGGGTAAAATCGTATTTTTACAATCAAGTGGCTAGGAAAAACTATTATGTCCATGTATTTTTAAATTTGATGAATAAAAATATACACTTGATATGACTTGAATCCAATACGAAATAAAAATATACTTGTAAACTTTTAAAGTTTCAAAATGACCATAAAAACCTCAATTGAAGATATTTCTATACGATTTAACTGTTAAAATGATAAAATCATATTTTGACTATCAAATTGATAGAAAATATTATTATAGTCATGTATTTTTAAAATTGAGAAAAAAAAGTATGCACTTGAATCCAATACAAGATAAAAATATGCACTTAATAGAACTTAAATCCAATATATTTGGTTAAAAATTAAAAAACTCAATCATTGTGTTACAAATACTTTATTAATTTCAAGTTTATTATTTTCTATACATACAATATAATGCCTTAAATAATGAATTAAATAAATTAAATTTAAAATAGTTAAATAAAAAAATAATTTTAATAAATTAAAAATAAAAATTTTAAAAAAGAATTAGGCGGTTACCTATTAACAGTTGGTGACCAATGATAAATAGACTCAAAATTTATATTATTAGACTTCAAATTTTAAGATATACACGATAGTATGATATTTTCGTTAATAATTACGGAAGATGGTTAAAATCAATAACAAAGTGACAATCATTATCTCTCTATTACTAAACGAGGAGGAGGGGTACCATACTACCATTGTGGTGGCCAGAACGACTATTTAGTAGATGAAAGTGGTGGTGCACCTCCACTTACTACCGTTTGGTAACAAATATACAGTGGATGTCACTTTGTTATCAGTTTTGGCTCTCTTCTGGATATCCGTTGACGAAATAATTACATCATTACGTATATCTTAAAAATTGAAGTCCGATAATATAAATTTTGAATTAATTTACCACTAGTCATGGTGGGCGCTCGATGGCCAGTGGCAACAATTACTAGTGACCAATGGCGTCCTGATTCATTTTTTAAATTTTAATTTGACTTTATTAAATTTATTTTAAATTAAAATTTATCATATATGACGTTGTATTGTATGTATAAAAAATAAATAAATTTATTGGTAATAAAATACTTGTAGTGCAATAGTTAAAATTTGTGAATTTTAACCAAAAGTTTGAGTTTGAATTCTATTGTATGCATGTGTTTTTATCACTCTATTTTTTAATTCATTAAATCTAAAATAGGTATAACAATCTTTATATAGAGATATAATATTATTTTTCACAATTTTCACATATTGACCATTAAATTAGACAAAAATAATTTTATAATAAAAATCTCTATAACCTTTTTAAAATTTCAAAAATCTACAAATTCCTTTGAAAAAAAACTCAATCCGGTGTCATTTAACTTTAAAAAAATAATTTTTAACTATTTAAAACGAATTTTAGTAATTAAATAATAATAAATAAAAAAATTAAAAGAGACATCGTGCAAGCATTTACATGTTTGAGTGGGGATACATGTTTGACTGGTCCCCACTCAAAGAATAAAAAAAGAAACCGTTTTCTTTTTCCTTTTTAGCCCATTTCTCTTCCTTTTCAAATACATGCAAAAGAAAAAAAAAATGAACCCATAAATTTAAATTAATTAATATTCATCCAAAAATTTAATTACAAACTCTCTATTTAATATCATGATTCCCTTATTCTTCATTCCACTGAAACCAAAGGTGGAAGTTTCAATCTTTTTATAACTCTTCATCTTCAAGCTTCTTCTTCGATCTCCAGTTATGGAATGAACTTTTGAGGGGTTCTTCATTTTCATTTCATTTCATTTTCATGTGGGCATGTCAGCTAAAGCAAAGTCAAGAGAAAGAGTTCATAGACAAAGAAGATGCTTTTTTTTTTTCTCTCTTTCACAGTGTTGAGTAATCTTCATATTCCAGCCTTTACAGCAATACCCAGTTCCTAATATTATCCATCATTTTTACTAAGCTTCTATTTCTTTTAGCTGTCACAATCCTTAAGGTATATATAAGTTTTTTTGTTTTATTTTTTCCCTTTTTCTTTTATATATATATATATTAACTTCTTTTTCTTTTATATTTTAATATTAGTTTCTATTTTAATTTTCAGTTTTAATTTTTATTTTATTATTATTATTATTATTTTTTTGTGTTGACAGTGAAACAAGTAGTCTACTTTTTGTCTGATTCTCTCTCTCTCATTGAGTTTTTATCATTGCTTTATTTTTACTGCATACATAATACATTCTCCAGTTTTGTCTTCAGTTTATTATATGTGTCTCTCATGCTATCTTTATAACTTTTGTTTTAATGGGTTTGTGAAGAAATGTACCAGAGACTTCGTATTCAGATAAAATCAAGCCTTGCTAAGCTGATTTTCAAGCATTTCTGAGATGGGTTTTCCATATTTTACTTAGATTAGTAAAGGTAAGCGCTGTTTCTCTTCTTTACTTTCTTGTTTGCTTGTTTTTTTTTTCTTCTCATTTAGTCTTAATTTTGGCAATTTAGGGTGAAAAAACCGCTTGTTAAAGGACAGTAGAGAGTGTTTGTAGTAGTGAATTGAAGTAAAGAGTAAAAATGAGAGATTTTCCATCTTGTTTTGGGGAAAATGGGGTACAAGTAGTTGATTCTTCATCATCAAACACAGCTAAAAATGCACAGAATTTGGTTACTTCTGTTTATCAATGTCGTATTCGCGGCCGGTCTTGCTTGATTACTGTAACATGGAGCAAGAATTTGATGGGTCAAGGTCTAAGTGTGGGGATTGACGACTCTGCAAACCAATGTCTTTGTAAGGTTGATATAAAACCCTGGTTGTTCTCCAAAAGAAAAGGTTCGAAGAGTTTAGAAGCATATTCTTGTTTAATTGACATATATTGGGACCTTTCTTCGGCAAAATTTGGATCTGGGCCTGAACCATTGGAGGGATTTTATGTTGGTGTTGTTGTTGACAGGCAAATGATTTTGCTTCTTGGGGATATGAGAAAGGAAGCTTTCAAGAAGACTAATGCCAACCCTATTCCCTCTAGTGCTGTTTTTGTAGCTAAAAGGGAGCATCTCTTTGGCAAGAAGGTGTTTAATACCAAAGCTCAGTTTTGTGATAATGGACAAATTCATGATCTTGTGATTGAATGTGACACTCACAGTGCCAATGATCCATGCCTTATGGTTCGAGTAAATGGAAAGATTGTCATGCAGATGAAGAGGCTCCGGTGGAAGTTCAGGGGAAACCATACTATTTTGGTTGATGGGCTGCCGGTGGAAGTTTTTTGGGATGTTCACAATTGGCTGTTTGGTACATCAGTTGGGAATGCTGTTTTCATGTTCAAGACATGCCTTTCAGCTGAGAAATTGTGGACTAGTGGACCCCTTTCAGATCCAAACACATTGCCATGGTCTTTCTCTCAGAGATTCCTAGATTCCAAGTCACAAAGTCTTGGTTTTTCACTAATTTTGTATGCTTGGAAGAATGAATAGAGTTGTCAAGAGAAATTTCTCTGAATGCTAACAAAAAGTTTTAGCGAGTGGTATTTTTTCAAACTATGTTATTTATTCACAATTAAATTGATTAAAAATGGGTCCATTTGTAAGTTTTCTCATGTGTTTTTCTTTTGAGCAACCAGAGCAATTGAATGGATTTGAGACAATTTTGTTGTATTAGCCAGATGTATATCCTGAATACTTTGGTTGTTAATATCTTTCTGTGTCTTTTACATTAAATATTCCTTGTACAGAAAGTTAATAGCTATGCCAAACTTTTTCCAGTTCCAGTTCCAGTTTGAGTTTTGTTTAGCAAATAATCTCTAGTAGACTTGTTGAGTTGAAACATCCTTTTATTCTCAGTGAATGAACATGTTATGTTTTAGCTGTAAATATGCCCTTCTTTTCTAAAATCGACTCAGCTGATGCCATCATAGTCTCATACTCATTCAATTACAATTGGTTGGGTTTAATTTCCTAACTTGCAGGAGCGTGAGTTATTGCAGGTGCTTAATGACGATGCATGGGCGAATAAATGAAATCCTATTTTGAGCATCTGTATGACTTCCGATGATCTGTGGACTTTGGTACAAAATTCTAACCGTAGTTTATGTTGCATCACTGAGTAGTAACTACAAGAGGTATAAACTATTATTGTATTTACATGATTTTTTTTCAAATCCTGACAAAATGCATCTGTGCTCAGTGAGTCTTGGATCATCTATGTTTTGATGCACTTTGTAAATTTTACCCCTCGGGGTTTAGAATTTTATGGAATCAATAATATTTATCATGGAATACATTTATATTCTGCCATTTTCACAAACTAAGCTTCAGGAACCATGAGAACTTAAGCTTCATCTTCATTTTCTTCAAAAAAATGAAAAACAGAAATTTCTCTCCATCCCTCTCTTCAATTTAGGGGCTTTGAACATTGGAATGAACCGTTCGTTATACTAAAAACTTTTTATATATATTTGTTTCCATACAAAAGGTTAGTTTGATAAGATTATGGTAATTTTTGAGTCATGTTATAACCCATGATTTGTCCTACTCAACATTTCTGCTGCATCTCTGAATCACTGCTCACATTGGAGGACACATAAGCTGTCTAGTAAATATAAGGTGTAAATAGGATTGATTAGTTATGGACTTACAGAAGGCATCGCTAAAGGGAAGAAAATGATTTATCAAAATAATGATGCTCACAATAATGTAGGTGTAAATAATGTTACTTGGCAAAAGAAAATGAGATAACTATACTACATGTTGACTTGGCTTGCAAGTGCCAGCGGCTTTTTGAAGCCTTGTGCTGCATATATGTCATAGTTGCATTTTCAATAGTAGGTCCATCTGTATGATTTTACGCATGTTTTTCGAATTCCGCACACTGCAAAGTCATTTTCAGTTCTACACATTATGTTTGATACCTATTTGTATGTCAGAAAATGTCCACACTGTTAACCTCTGGTGTTCTCAGTTCCTGAACCTTTATGTGGTCATCAATTTAGGTTCTTTATCCCTCACTTTAGTTACCTACAATCACATATGAAAATTTCATGCCTAAGCTTCCTTGGTTTTGTAATTAGGATGGAAGCACTATGAACAACTTCAACTTGTTAGCAGAAAACAAAAATATACTTCTATTTGCCTTATGGCTTATGATTGGTGGGATGGTGCTGAAGGACCAAGTAATCTCCGCTTCAAGCTTATGCTTGCAAACTATGTATTATGCGAACCCTTTGCCGGTGGAGTGTCTTTTCATGTTGTTTCTGGAACTCAAGCTTGGTTGCAATGGGGTAAGAAGCATTGTAATTGAACTAGGGAGTGATGATCTGTTATTGACTATAGGTTCTTTATGAATGAATTACTTCAAAACAAATGGAAGAAGGATGGTTAACTGGCAAAATGCAATGCCTTAGTGCTAAGGACTTTGCATCTCCTCAGTTCCTTGTTAGACTTCATGGTTATGTGTCTACTTAGCAATTGACTTCATGTAGGGAGAATTTTGCCATCTGACAAAGTTATTGTTTATCTAGTGAGTGGAATAGTGGAACAAGCATCATTTTCATTTATCTTTGAAAACAGCAAAAATGAAGATGAAAATCCTATACGATTGTTGTGAAATTTCGATCATGTGTAAGAATGTGGAGGGATCTTGAATTGGAGATGAACCATTATCATAGGATTAGATGAAACTTCTATTATCATGTAATAAACTCCATCTTGTAATTCCCATTCATTTTCTCATATGTTTTGTTATCATTTGGAGCTTAAAGTCGATTATACTTTGTTATAGCATTGTAATGCAGTCAGCCATGTAGGTTGATTCTGTGAATAACTTTTTTACGGTCTTGCATTATTGATTGACAAATCCCTGATGAGGAATTATCTGATTATATTGCCACAATTAATTTGTTATGTTATGCTAACCTGAGTTTGGAGAATTTTCTTGAGCTTAAAGTTGGCAATGGCTTGGCTTGGTTTAACTCTCTCGTATTTTATATTATCTATGTAGTCTTGTATTTAGCTTCATATATCAAATATATTTCTATCGAAGCATACGATCTTTTTGTTTTATTCTGACAATATTAAGAGGGGGCGACGTAAGAAAGAAAGCTCGAAGCTAGTAAAAGCAATAAAGCAATGTGGACATGTATCTTTAAGCAAATTTAAAAACCTGGAACTTCTTAGTACTACATTCTTAAAAGTCATTTATGTACTTATATATATAATTGATCTATCGAATTATGTAGTATATTATATAGTGAATAATATTATTATATATTATTATTTAATAAGTTTATAATTTTTTATATAATTTATAATGTGTTATAGAATATTGTTATGTATTTAAGAGTTTACTAGTGAGTTATATAATTTATTAGATTAATTATATATATATTTAAGTAATATTATATATTTTAAATTGTATTTTAAATAATGATATATTAAATAATTATTAGACAATAAAATATGTTAATTTTAAAATAATTTATTATATTATTTTATTATTAAATAATTATTTAACACATCATTATATATAATACAACTTAAAATATGTAACATTATTATTATTATTATTATTATTTATTTCATAGACGATGCTCTAAAATAATTTATATAAAATTTGACAATGCAATTTTTTAGAACCATCCGTATCGAGTGGTTCTCAATTCTTTTTATTCAAAAAGGGTTCAAGGCTTCATAATTATTTGTGAGATAATTCTTTTTTTTTCCCATTTCTTGAAAGAGATCTCTTTCATTTAAATTGATCCCATCACCATTTATCTGATTAATTGCATGTTAGGATTGCAGTGATTTTTTTTTTAAAAAAGTATTTTTTATTTGAAAATTTGTATGTAATAAATTTTGCGAATTTACAACCACCTTTTAACATGCACTAAGATGTTTGTAGATTTATATTGATATTTTTAAAAAAATATATATATATATATAAATAATTTTTAAAAAACACCATATTTCTTGTTAGAGGCCGAAAGAGTTTAAGTGGGCTTAGGCCAGCCCAGCCCAATAGGAACATATTTCCCTTGTTTCTCTCGATTTCTCTTCATTCCTACGCCTCGATCTCTCCACACAGCTCCTCCGTCGTCACCGGTAATTCATTTTTTTTTTCGTGTTAATCATTTGTCATTGTTGTTTTATTTATTTATTTTCTGATTGGCTATTGCAAACCCTTGTTAGGTTTTTCCATCGCTTCCTTCGTGTCGGAAACATATTGGGTTTTTCTGTTTTACTGCACTTGGTTTTGATTATGTCCACGATAAGCAATGGTTTTGACTGCGTTTGTTTGTTTCTGATTATGATCTGATATTTGATTGAATATTGTTCTTACATGAATATTTGAATTGGGATTTAAATAATTGATCGAACTTGTAGCTGTAATTGGAAATATCGTTCGTACCAGACCACTCGGAGCTTCTGATGCTGCAAACGAATTGGGAATTTTGTAGATAACATGGAATGTTGCTGACATTGAAATGCTGACCAAAGATTTTGTGCATTGTGAAATTTGGGTTTCTTTTATCATGTTGTATTAGATAGAAAGGCGGTAAATCAATTGTATATGTTGTGTTTGGGAGTGCTGTTGCATCATTGAAACCACATTTAAATAGTTGAACATACTTTTATTTTTCTATTTCGTAGCGTTTGGTTGAAATAGATTAAAATTGTTGTTTGGGATCAGAAAAATAATTTAGCGTCTTTAGTAAGAACCTCATAGATTTTTTTTAAAAAATCTGTCTCTTGAGTAAGAAAAGACATTGTATGTACTTTCTCAAGAAGTACATGGAAAGCTGTTTCTATAGAAAAACAATGCTCAGAGCAATTCACTTGAAAGTGTCTTTGACCAAAGCACTTTTTTCTAATCCATATTTATTCTCTGTCTATGTCATTAAGCCTTTCAGCAGTATTAAAATGTGGTTGTGATTTACATGCAAATTCAGTAATAAGTGATGGCTTTGGGTGCGATAAGGTGAATATCCTTACACCAAAGCTAAAATTTGATTCTATAGAATTCCCTTCGATATCTTTGTAAATGAAAATTTTTTGTTCCGAGCGTGAACTTACCCCTCATGCCTATATAATGGTGTGGGATGTGCATTTTGCTTCATATACTTAAGGGTCTAATTTTGCATTTATCTTGGAGCTGTTCTATTGCTTCCAATTCAGTACATTTTTTCTAGTTATTATTTTCATAATTATTTTATTTGGTTTGTTGATAGGTGATTGTAATAATCTAACATCTTAGGATAATTATGGAGTCAAATTTAATGGGAAAATGCAAATGCTTGAGCGAGCTTATGGCTGCTATGTGATTTATTGCATTCTGCAAAACAGATTTGGACATTCTGATGTGTTATCATATTGATTTATTTATTCTTCTATCTTTCTAGAGATAGAAGAATTCAATATGATTAATAAAGCCTAATGTTAATTTTATAGGATATAAAGAGAGTTGACTGACCATGAGCACAACCAGTACAAGAGCTTCCTCCTCTGTGACCAACACCATAACATTGGAAGAGCCAGGGAGCAACAACCAATCTCAATCTTTGGTCTTGCGGCTGAATCCAAGGAGGAAGAAGGTGACGTGGAAAGAAGGAACTGTAGACAACGAATTCATGGGAAAGAAGAGTTCCAAGAAGTGCTGCATCTTCCACAAGCAGAAGTCATTTGATGAAGATACTAGCGATGAAGATGAGCCCGACCATCATCATCATCATGACCATAATTCAACGGATGCTGGTGGGCCATCAACCAGCAATTGACTGATTGATTCTTCCTTATCCGCGTAAGTGTACAATAACTGTCGGATCTTGCACTTGTGTAAATTTGGACGAAACTGTAGAATTTGAACATTAATATTCTAATTCTGATTATGCTATACTTTTTTTTTTCTTCATTTTGATCTCTTTTCATATGTACATTATATTCTATGGACTAGGCTTATTATTTGGATCTGAGAAATTGATGACGAAGTTTTGTGATAAAGCATTTGTTGCCAGATTCTTAAAGATTAATATTATGTGAAGAATGAAAACATTTTGTAGCTTCTTAGTAACTACAAGCAACTTTATTGTTGGCATATAGGGACATTAGGTAGATGGATTGGGAGAAAAGTAACTCATCTGCTAGTCCCAAGCAACAAAAGCAATCGCAGTTGCAAAATTAGCCATATCTAAAGTAAAGAACGAGATTGGATTGAATTGGATTAGATTAATTGGGCATATCAACAGACCAAAACTTATTATCGGATGTATTGTTTTATCCCATTTCCTTGTATTATCGAATGTATTCTTGCAGACCAAATATGATTAAGATTCTACTATAGATAATTCTGTCAGTTTTACAGTCTTAAGTACTAATCTGTTCAATTTTTTTCTCTGCAACAGCGGGGACCAATGCAGAGAATTGCAGGCTAAGTCAATTGCGATATTATTATTCTTATTCGTATTCTTCATCATCTTTCTTTCCTGCTAAAAATCTTCAGCCAGCCAAACAAACATTGCCTTGATTGTTGAAACTGAAGCCTGGCTGATCTGAATCTGAAAGCTACAGTTTTGTTGTGCTCGTTGTACAGTATCTGCTGCTAAATTAGGCCCGGCGCGTCGTCTACGTGTCCGACAAAGTCGCGCGTGGTGACCATTCTCTCTCCGTCTTGTCAAATCTATGGCTAAATTAACCGTAAATCTCTGCACGTTCTGTTAATTCTTTCTCCGACATTTAATTCGTAAACTGAGGCGGTCGCTTTTTTTTTATAATAAATTTATTGGCAAAAATTCAAAAAATCAAAATCAATATTGTTTTTTGGTGACACAAAATTTTATATTTTTACAAAATTTGTTTTGATTTTTTTTCTTGTAAAGGTAATAATTTAATTAATTAAAATAAATAAAAATTTGTAGACTAATGAAACTCTTTTGCCAATATATGTTAATCGATGATGTACTACTAGCTGTCAGTGCGACATCATGATATAATAACCTTGTTGCGGCTTCCAGGTGGCATACAGCTGTCTGATACGTACCTCTATCCTACGCCACCGTTTCGGAGATTCAAAAACTTACTGCAAAAAATACCCTCGACCGACCGTTTCATCAACCCTAACGGTCACTTTGCTTAACAAAGAACAAACAAGACAGATTAGTCAATGCGTTGACTCAATGCCTAATCCATCATTTCTATTTCCGGCAAAGTATCTGGTAATGGTCCTTTGAAATATTAATAGAATGGTGAGGGCTTCTTGATCTTTTACCTAAAATGAAAGAAAGCCACAAAAACAGAACAAGAAGAAGAGCAAATGAAGGTATGAAACAAGAACAAGGAATCTGACTCAGTGAGTTGGCATTTGCCTTTAAGTTAGCTTAGCTGAATTATTTGGAAGTGTAAAGAACTGAGTCATGGGCGAGTCAAGTGACTCAGTTTCCATTGATATTGACGTGGTTCCTTTAGGAGAGGAGGAAAGGTGACAAACTAACCCATCAAGAAAATGCTATTGTTTTATTTTTATTTTTAAATAATTTTGTTTCAGTATTTATTAGTGTATCTAAAGTTTTTATTTTTACGTTTTTCTGGGCCTAAAAATGTAATGTATGTAAGTGCAGGAATGTGTGGTGAAGACAAGCAGAGGTTCAGTGAGTGTGTTTGGGTGTGGTGATCAAGAGAAGCCCGCTTTAATAACATATCCAGATGTTGCTCTCAACTGTATTTTCTTTTTTTTTTCTTTCCTTGTTCTTTTTTTCCTTCAATGGTTCTGATTTTAATGCTGTTTAAGTTTTTTATTGAGGGTCTATTTTTTTTTCTTTTCTGAGTTGTTATTTGTTTGAAATTTGATGATTATTTGATTGATTTGTTTTATGTTAATGCAAATGTGTTCTAAAACATTGAATTTCTTCAAGAAAGAATATAACATGGTTAATTTTCTTTGATTTTTATGAAACTCGTTGGTAATGATTTTTGGTTGACTAAATTACTTGGAAATTGCTCGAGCTTTTAAGGCTTTGATGGGTTTCTGCATTCCAGCTTAAAATTGAGAAATGAATGTAATTTTGGTTTTCTTTTTCTTTTGGCTATGTGGGGTTGTATTGTACAGACTCGTTTTGCTTCCAAGGCCTTTTTTTAGCCCAGGTGCTACTTCTTTGTTTCTTCACAATTTCTGCATTCACCACATTGATGCCCCGGGGCAGGAGGTCAGTATTAGAATTGGACTCCTTTGTAGATAAGTGTGGGTTAGCCGTTTAGCTTATCGTTAAGTTTGAGAGGTATTAATAAAATCTTTCTTCACCATTTGTTTAAGAGTTCCTGCAGTTGGGAGCTGATGAGATTTATTCAGATATTCCACTGCTTACAGTGGATGAACTAGCGGAGCAAGTTGCTGAGGTGCTTTATTTTTTTGGGTATGTACATGCTTAGCCTTTTAACTTATTTTATTTGTGGCAATGGAAAGGAAACTGAAATAGGAAGTTTAAATTTTCATTCTATCAACAATTTCGTGACATGGGAAAATTTTAATATGAAGTTTGTTTTGTATCAACACTGCCTGTTTCTCATTCTATTTTAATTCTTCATTTTGTTGCCACTTGATTGCTAATTGCCTTCTAGCTCCAATTCCAAAATCTTCTTTGTGCATTCTGTTTAAGATTTTCTTTGATACTAATTTTCCTGATAATTATATGCTATGTATTGACCCTTGGCTCCTACTGCTTTAAGAGTCTGACATATTGCTTGTGTTGGCCCTTGTATCTGAATTAGGCTGAAAAAAGTACTGTGTTTGGGAGTGACTGCTGGTGCTTACATCCTTACACTCTTTGCGGTAAGTTCCTGAAAGTTGAGGGGCCCTTTTTATCGTTCTGAACCTCAGCTTCTGTGATGGATTCATGAATTTTACCACTTGGCAGAAGAAATATAAAGAGCGGGTGCTTGGGCTAACTCTTGTTTCTCCTATTTGCAAAGCACCTTCTTGGACAGAATGGCCATACAACAAGGTACTGATGTGCATCATTTAAATCAACAGCAGTTTTAAAATGATATATTTAATGTCGGGCATTATTCACATCCAACTGAGATAAATATAAATACTGTGTGTCAGTATAAAAACGGATTTAAGATGGTAATACCCAGAAAACAAAACTGTGATGTGCTCACGATAAGGAGTAAGTATGTTCATGTGTTGAAGTAAAGTGTATCATTCGCTGTGGGTAGTGCCCACACCAGGAACCCTTATTGCTCAGGAAAATGAAAATTAGCATGATGGCAATTTGAGGAATTTTAAAATTTGCCAGAACTTTTCTTTCAGGTGTTAATGAACTTGTTAACTTCTATGGTATGTGTGGAGTGTTGAAGGAGTGCCTTCTTCAGCGTTACTTCACTAAGGCACTCCAGTTTGCCTTATTTCTGGTTGTATCTGGTCTTGATATATCTCATAATTGTTAAGTTCTTATGATAGGAATTTAGGTGTGGCGAACATGGTGCAAAACCAGACATCATTCAAGCTTGCAGAAGGGTTAGAGAATCTTTGCTACATTAGATATAATAGTTCAGTCTCCTGGCTTTTAATTGTAGGCATGGCTTTCCCTCTGTTTATTTTTTATTGTATGTTAATTTGAGATGTGAAGACAATTTGAACTACTTCTCATTATGCATGATTCAGGTGCTGGATCAAGGGCAAAGTTTGAATGTCATGCGGTTTCTTCAAGCAATTAATGAGTGAGTTCTTCTTACTCTTTTTCCATGTCCGGTTTCTAAAGCCTTTTTTGCTTCAGTTCATGAAGGGCTCAAACCTGGATATTAAACAGTATTCAAGTCCTCTTTCATTGTTCTTAACAGCCAATGATGATGTGCATCTGCCATCTTTGAAACAAGTTACATGTTCAGATCATAAGAAATAGCTACTCTGGTCCTGTTTAGGGTTGTAGGCAAAATTTATGGCTTTGCCTCTCAAGATCTTTCATACATCTATTTCAAGTGATTTTTATAGAAGTATATAAAGGTGCATATGTTGAGACAATGCCGCTGTAAATTGACTACTCAAGTTTTTTTATTGACAGGAGGCATGACCTTACAGAGGGCTTGAAGAAGTTGCAGTGTAAAACACTTATTTTTGTGGGTGAAAGTAGTCCATTCCGTACTGAATCTCTATATATGAATGCCATGATGGGTAATAAAAACTGCACTCTCGTTGAGGTAGAGTGCTTTTCATCTTCTTGAACTTCTCTTTTATGTTCTTGATCATAAAAGTAGCTTTTACCGGTGATCTCACTCCTTTAATGTCAATTTTCGAATGAATTATCCTAATAGCTCGAGTTTCTATAATTCACAGATTTTGATGCATGAAAGGATAACCCGGTAGATTCTTGTATCCAATCTTCAATTTGCACTCAATTCGAGATATATGACAGTGCACGGCTTAAATGTTACATAAATTTATATCTTTATGAGAGAAAGGGGGAAAAATAACACTTTATGACCTTATATTGCATTAACAAGGTAGAAACATAGAACTAAATGGTGAAAATTGTATGTCATTATAAAAGAAACTCTCTCTGCTACTTGTGTATATTATGCTTATCTATAGTAGGACAACTAAGATACCCTGATTCTGTAGAGAACTCTGTATGAATGGCACTTCTCACTCCACAAGAGTCTGCTAGATTTCAACTAAAGAAGCAATGTAAAATAAAGTTTAGATGCTTGTATTAAGATGCTGTTTGTGTCTTAGACAGGTTCAAGCAAGTGGTTCCTTGGTAACAGAAGAGTGCCCATTAGCCATGCTAATTCCAATAGAGTTCTTCCTAATGGGTTTTGGCTATTATAGACAACAACACTTTGCTTCATCATCAAGCAATAGCTCAAACCCTACCAGCCCCTCGAGTCACTCATGCATAGCACCAGAACTTCTCTCTCTTGAAAGTCTGGGAATCAAGCTAAAACCCATCAAAACTCGTGCAGCAATCAAACTCTGATGCCAAAGTGATTACCTAGCTCACAGAATCAGTTTCTCAACTGAATATGATTTCCTCCAATGCCAGCTTGGCAAATCCAAGTACCATAATCATAGCGATGACAAGTGTATAATGTTCAAAGGGTAGCATATTCTTTCATTGCTGTTGGTGGAAGGTGCTTATGCTTGATTTGGTGGGTTCATTCTTTCCTAGAGAGAGCTATCTGAAATGCAATTTTTGAGTGTAGATAAAATATATTTATAGTTGGAAGTAGGTGTATTTTTTAGAGAGGAAGATGATTCTTTTTCTGTATAAACGAATTGTACGTATTACAACTTTGTAACTGATTTTTTGTAGTAACCCAGTGAGTGATCAGGAAATTGACACATTTATGTTCTTCATATACTGAATCTTTTTAAAAAAAAATTCAAGTAAATAGGTTGCATTTTCTATTTTTTTCTTTTATTTTCAACATAATTTTTACTATTAAATTGGGAAATTATTTGTGTTTTAGAATTTGAAATGTCTTTCTTGCTCTAAACAAGAAGAGATGAACATGAACAGAAAAAATATATTGGTTTAATACTATTGTTAGCTTTGTAACAATAACAAGAATTGGAAATAGTCAGTTATATCCATATCCCTAACAAAACCATATTATTAAATCATGAATTGAATATATAGAGAATCTAATTAAATGTAATCAAGAAGAATTAATTGTTTACAAACTCAATGAACTAAACAGGATTGTCTCAAAAACACTTGTGACAAATAATAACACAAATCTCAAAAAAAAAAAAAAGTAAAAAGCCACATATGAATACATAAAAAAAATTCATGCATGGCGTCGTGGAAGAGTTTGAATCTGAATTTACATTATGAACCTTCGTCTCTCATATGAAGCTTTTGGCCACTGCTCTTAGGATTGCAATATTTCTTCAACCTCTGATCTCTCCTTTCCTCTTCTTTATAATCTCGTTGTTTCCTTTTATTTGAATATCCAATTCTTTCAACACTACGGTGAGCAGATTCACTCAAACCCACTCTTTCTGCAGCGTGCCGTTTTGAAGCTTGTGCTGAGTAGTAGTGCTTCAATGGCAGCGGCTTGCGCTCTGCAGCATGTCATTTTGAAGCTTCCGTTGAGTGGTGTTTGGATGCATTGACTTATGCTTTTCAGAAGGCTTTTTCAAAGCTTCAACGGAGTCGTAATTCACTGGCGGCGACACACGAACCGCAGGCTCATTGAACAAGAAAGAGTAGTTTCTCGAGTACCTGAGACTTTCTATTTTCCGCCTTTGGGATTCAGGATTGCGCTTTGCTTTCTTGACTGATCTTTCTTGGACGCTCTCGCTCCCTGGTTTAGTTGGAATGTCGTTAGAAGGTTTGAAGGTGTCTCCATCTATCTCTGTCTTGTCTTCCTTTGGAAGACGGGGTATGATGATCTTGATCTTCACCATTATTAGGGTTTCTGTGTTGGCTCGCTCTACGAGGAAGAGAAAGAAGAAGAAGAAGAAGAGGATGGTGAATGAGAAAAGAGTACTGTGTTAAATGGCTTGTGGTTTTCTTGTTTATAAATTTTCACATATTTGCTTGCTGATTTATTTATAGGCTTAGCAATAATTTTCCTTGCGTTACCTGGTTTTATCGTATTCTCGTTTTTCTTTCGGATAAGTAAATAATTTCCTAATTAAATTTAGAAAAAATCAATAAGTTTCCTTGTTGCTTAGGGAGATAAACCCTACGCCCTTACACCGTGTGGTAATTTTTTGGATCTAGAAATTTATTTTTATCAAAAACCATTATATATATTTTGATAAAATAATAAATTGAAAAAGGGTCTTCTAAAATTTTATTTAAGAAGTCATGTCACATATTACGAACTATATCTATAATCTATCATCAATATTCTAATTAATGTCAAGATTGGTTAATTTAGATATAAATGTTCATGTGATAATTTTAGGAATTATGTACGAAAATTATAAAAATTTTATCCTAATTTATAATTTTAAAGAGGTTTTAGCAATTAATTAACGAGTAAATTGTTCATACTCTTTACCATGTCTTGCATGAAGGCTAAAACCAATTGAAGTCCTCTTCCTCTTTTCTTAATTAACAATTTGACAACGATATGTATGTTTATGTGCCATTTTGAAAACAACACAATCTACATATTCACGTTATCAGAAATAGAAATAGCTAATCTAACTTAATTGATATATTATGTTAATTTATTTCATACAACATAATATATATATATATATATATATATATATTTATTTATATATATATGAAGGCATGCATTAGGTTCTTGTATTCAAATTAAATCAATACCAGAAGTGAACTATCATTTATATTCAATTTAAAACATGACATTGTACTGCTCTATGTTGTATGAAATAAGTTAACACTTGGATTATAATCTATTGGGATTTTTCATGTAGAAGTCTTCAATTACAAGTATTCAAGAATTATAAAAGATTAAAATATCAAAATAGAGAAAACAATCAAACATATAAGGTACACCAAAATTTACGTAATTTGATAAATTGTCTATGTTTACAGCGAATCACAAGATTTTAAAATTTTTTATTATTTAATGATTATCACGAATCACTCTGATCACAAATATCACTCAAGAGATTATAAGAAATATCTAATAAAATAAGCTTTCGAAGGGTTTATAGCAATACTCTCTTACACATTGAGTATTCAAGCACTCTCTAAGCTCTCTATTCTCTCTCTCTCTCTCTCTCTTGATACTCTTATAATGCTTGCCATCCTAATGACTTTATAAGAGTTTATATAGGCTCTAAAACGTTCTTAGAAATCTTATATCGAACTATAATAAAATTTTACACATGAAAGAATCTAAAACGTCTTTAGAAACCTTATATCGAGTTATAATAGATTTTCATACATGAAAGAATTTAAAAATGACCTGAAAACATCTAAAACTGAGCTTAAAATGGAAACAGGGCGTTGTGGCATCACCTAGGCTAGGCCGCGACACCTAGCTACTACGAGGCAGCACTGCTGCTCTAAGGCTTGAAAATGTGCCCATCGTGTATTCTAGGTCTCTCTTTACTTTTGACTCTCTATTTCACTCTAAATCTCGTTTAATATAGAGTGTTACTTACGCTTTGATGAAACTTCTGTCGAGAAGTATTTTGATAGCAATAAGTAGTGATTTAGGTTGAAGCTTGTGTTGAGTGGTATGATTAGAGATGGACATGGTTTAATTTTAGTTGAAACTGAACTAGACTACAATTTTTTTATTCTCTCCTAAAGGAGAATTGAAAAAATTAAAATTATTATAAAAACTAAACTGAACTAAAAAACACAACTTGTAGGCTCAAACCAGCGACTTAAGAGAGAAATGACCTCTATTTTACTCACAGTGCTAAAGGTAGGTATTAACTCAAAACATATTTTATTTTCTTATATTTAAAATTTAATATGTTAATAATTAAAAAATTAAGCATGTTGAATGTTGGATTGTGAATTCAAACCCGTGAATTAAGTTGAATGCTGGATTGTGGATTTGAATGAATTAAGGGCCCTATCATTGCCAATTTGCCAACTAAGCAAAGGGTAATTTAATATTCAAAACACATTTTATTTATTTATATTAAAACTTCAAAGTATTAATAACTATAAAAAAAAACTAAACTTGTTGGCATCAAACCATGGACATAAGAGAAAAAATAGCTTCACTTAATCAACTGAGCTAATACTAATTATTAATTCAAACCACATTTTATTTTATTATATTTAAACTTTGAGGTATTAATAACTATAAAAAGGTAAACTCGCTGGAATTGAACCTTATACACATTCCCTTATTCTCTCAACTTGCCAACCAAGCTATGGTAGCTTTTCAATTAAATATTCATTCTATTTTTTATATTAATATGTTCACAAATATTAATAATTAAAAAAATCAATTTAACCATTTTTTGGTTTTATTTTAGTTTCAGCAAAATCAAATTGAAATTGACCGCTTTTTTTTTAATAAAAATTGAATTGAACTGATCAATTTAATTTGATTCGAACAAATTTTTTTTATTTTATTTTTATCCATCCTTAAATATGGTGATAATATTTCAATAGCAATGAGTTATGATATGTAGGAGGAGCAGACTGTTTCGATGAATTATAGCTTGTATTGAGAGATAGTGCTTGAGCCTTCAAGGACATTGATGACTTGGGCTCTCTATAGCTGCATCACTAGCAGGCTTTTTAAAGTTTTTGTTGAGTACTTTATTGGGAGCGACTTGCGCCCGACAAGCTCATCGACAGAGAACAAGAAAGAGTTGACTATTGTCCTCTTTTTAAAAAAAAACAGAAAATACATATGCATTTTTTTTTTAAAGAAAAAACAACAAAAGTAAATCTTTTGATGGGCTTAGTCAAGTTGGGCCCGAGAGTGTTTAACCAAACCAAGACAAACAAAACCCTCTTTTCCCGCCTTCCCGCCTCTCAATCAAACGTTGTTGTTGTCTTGTTCTGGAAGAAACGAAAAAACGTTTTGAAGGAATCTAACACTGACTTGAAAACATCTAAAACCAAGCTTAAAACGAAATGACAGAACCACTAACTCAACCAGAAGAAACAGTTGATGATGATGTGCATCTGCCATTTTTGAAGCAAGTTCCATATTCAAATCATAAGAAATAGCTAATCTGGTTCTGTTTAGGGTTGTTGTAGGCAAAAGATATGGTTTTGCCTCTCCAGATCTTTCTTCCATCTATTTTGAAGGGATTTTTATGGAAGTGTATAAAGGTACATATGTTACAACAATGCCGCCGTAAATTGATCATTACTCAGTTTTTATTGACAGAGGCATGACCTTACAGAGGGCTTGAAGAAGTTGCAGTGTAAACACTTATTTTTTTAGGTGAAAGTAGTCCATTCTGTACTGAATCTCTATATATGAATGCCATGGTGGGTAATAAAAACTGCACTCTCGTTGAGGTAGAATGCTTTTCATCTTCTTGAACTTCTCTTTTATGTTCTTGATAATAGAAGTAACTTTTACTAGTGATCTCAATCCTTTAATGTCAATTTCGAATGAAGTGTGTAACTAGCTTGAGTTTCCATAATTCACAGATTTTGATGCATGAAAGGATAACCCGTTAGATTCTTGTATCTAATCTTTAATTTGCACTCAATTCAAAATATATGACAGTGCACTGCTGACATGTTACATAAATTTATGCCCCTATGGGAGTGAGAGGGAAAAATAAACACTTTATGACCTTATATTGCAATTAACATGGTGCAAACATAGAAATAAATAGTGAAACATTGTATGTCATTATAAAAAAAACTCCATATGCTACTTGTTTATATTATGCTGACTTATCTAAAGTAGGATAACTAAGATACGCTGATTCTGTAGAGAACTCTGTATGAATGGCACTTGTCACTGCACAAGAGTCTGCTGGACTAAAGAAGCAAAGTAAAATAACGTTTAGATGCTTGTATTAAGAAGCTGTTTGTGTCTTTGACAGGATCAAGCATGTGGCTCCTTGGAAACAGAAGAGTACCCATTAGCCATGCTAATTCCAATAGAGTTCTTCTTAATGGGTTTTGGCTATGATAGACAACAATACTTTGCTTCTTCATCAAGCAACAGCTCAAAGCTTACTAGCCCCTCGAGTCATTTGTGCATAGCACCAGAACTTTGATATCAAACTTTGATGCCGAAGAGATTATCTAGCTCGCAGAATCAGTTTCTTAACTGGATATGGTTTCAACCATGTGAGCTTGATTTCAGCTGGGAAAATCCAAGTACTATAATCATAGTGATGACAAGTGTATAATATTCAAAGGGTAGCATATTCTTTCATTTGTGTTGGTGGGGGGTGCTTATGCTCGAGTTGGTGGGTTCATTCTTTCCCTGAGAGAGCTATCTGAAATGCAATTTTTGAGTGTGGATAAAAATCTATATAGTAGGTGTATTCTTTAAAGAGGGAGATGATTCTTTTTCTATATGCAATATAAAGATTGTACACATTACAACTTTGTAACTTCGATTTTTTTGTAGTAACACAGTGAGTGATCAGGAAATTGACACATTTATGTACTTAATATACTGATTTTTTTTCTTCTAAATTTAAACAAATAGAATGCTATTTCTATTTTCTTAATATATTTTAAACATAATTATTGACTATTAAGTGGAGAAATAAATTATGTGATTTAGAATTTGATGTGTTTCTTGCTCTAAACAAGAAGAGATGAACATGAACAGAGTAAAAAAAAAAAATACTTGTTTAATATTGTTAGCTGTGTAACAATAAAAAGAATTGGAAATCAATTATATCGAAGTCAGTTATATCCATATCACTAACAAGAGAAACCATATTAATAAATCCATATAGAATCTAATTGAATGTAATCAAGAAGAATTAATTGTTTACAAACTTCAATGAACTAAACAGTAGTCTCAAAAGCACTTTTAACAAATAAAAACATAAATCTTAAAAAAGAGAGTAAAAAACTCATATGAATACATAAAAAAAATTCATGCATGGCGTCGTGGAAGAGTTTGAATATGAATTTACATTATGAACCTTCGTCTCTCATATGAAGCTTTTGGCCACTGCTCCCACTTAGGATTGCAATATTTCTTCAATCTCTGATCTCTCCTTTCCTCTTCTTTATAATCTCGTTGTTTCCTTTTATTTGAATATCCAATTCTTTCAACACTACGGTGAGCAGATTCACTCAAACCCACTCTTTCTGCAGCGTGCCGTTTTGAAGCTTGTGCTGAGTAGTAGTGCTTCAATGGCAGCGGCTTGCGCTCTGCAGCATGTCGTTTTGAAGCTTCCGTTGAGTGGTGTTTGGATGGCATTGACTTATGCTTTTCAGAAGGCTTTTTCAAAGCTTCAACAGAGTCGTAATTCACTGGCGGCGACACACGAACCGCAGGCTCATTGAACAAGAAAGAGTAGTCTCTCGAGTACCTGAGACTTTCTATTTTCCGCCTTTGGGATTCAGGATTGCGCTTTGCTTTCTTGACTGATCTTTCTTGGACGCTCTCGCTCCCTGGTTTAGTTGGAATGTCGTTAGAAGGTTTGAAGGTGTCTCCATCTATCTCTGTCTTGTCTTCCTTTGGAAGACGGGGTATGATGATCTTGATCTTCACCATTATTAGGGTTTCTGTGTTGGCTCGCTCTACGAGGAGGAGGAGGAGAAAAGAAGAAGAACAGGATGATGAATGAGAAAAAGAGCACTGTGTTTGTGTTATATGGCTTTTGGTTTTTTCGCCTATAAATTTCCACTTATTTGCTTGCTGATTTATTAGAAGGCTTAGAAATAATTTTCCTTACGTCAACTGGTTTTATCGTATACTCGTTTTCCTTCCGGAGAAGTAAATAGTTTTCTAATTTAATTTAGAAAAAAATAAATAAGTTTCCTTGTTGCTTAGGGAGATAAACCCTATCCTTACCCCGCTTGGTAATTTTTGATCTAGAATTTTATTTTTATTTAAAAAAAAATTATACATATTCTGATAAAACAATAATAATAACAACAAATAATAATAATATGTGATAATTTTAGGAATTATTTAAATGCTAATTATGATTTAAAGGAGGTTTTAGCAATTAATTAACGAATAACTTGTTCATACTCTTTACCATGCCCTGTATGAGGGCTAAAACTAATTGACATGCATCTATTTTAAGTGATTTTTATACGAATACATACATACATACATATATACATACATATATATATATATATATATATATATGAAGACATGCACCAGATTCTTGTATTCAAATTAAATCAATGGCAGAAGTGAAAATTATCATCTATACTCAGTTTAAAATATGACATTTTACTGCTCATATTATGTTGTATAAAATAAATTAGCACTTAGATTATAACTTTTGTGTTGCATTTGACATATCTTAGAAACATGCATGGATGTAAATGGTGAAAAACTTGAATGACATTTTAAACACAATGTTTATACACATAAACATTTGCGTTATTTATTTATGCTGACATAAGAAAAAGAAATTCAAAACTTAAGCTCTCAACCAATCGAAAAATGTTCATGTTATAATAAAAATAAATTAATTAAAAAGACAAACACAATGTTCATAACTTCAGAGTAAACTTTGTCTAACAAATTTCTTTCTGATATAGACATTCTCATTTTGAAACTTCTGTTTATCAGTAGTAGTGCTTCAATGGAGAGCGATACTTAATAATGCTTGGATGAAGCTTTTGTCGAGTAGTATTTCAATAGCTGTGAGTAGTGACTTGGGTTTTTGAAGCTTGTGTTAGAGTGGTATGGTAATAATGCTTCAATATTAGTGAGTTATGATTTGTAACTTGCAGTATGCAGATGCAGCAGGATGTTTTGATGAGTTATAATTTGTATTGAGTGGTAGTGCTTCAGCCTTCAATGTGTCACGATCCGATTTTTCGAAATCGTGCGGCCTTAGACACTTGCTAGTGTTAAGCAGTCTACAAGATCCCAATTAATCAAAGAAAGAGATGAAGAAGAAGCACACCAAATGTTTGAGAGAATGCTCTCGTATTTTATTACTAAAGAGAGAATTACAAAGCTATACACTTACAAGCTAAGAGTATTTCTACAATTTGGAGGATGGATTCTCAAATGAGAACTCCACCTATTTATAGCTAAAGCTATATACAATGGACGGCTGGGATTAACTCTAATCCAAGGGTCCAAATCTAAAGAGGAGAATATGCTAAAGAATATTCCAAAAGATGCCAACTACCAAAAGTATATCCAAAGGAATATGCTTTTTCTAGATTATTCTCCCACCTACCACATTAATGTGGCCTCAACCCAACTCCAATGGGCCTTCTAGAAGCTCTAGCCCATTTAACCAAAAATAGACTAAGACACCCCCTTGGTGGTCTTGTCGCTCGCCAAATACTCGAGTAATTGCTTGAGAATATTTGGGGCGTGACAAATGGCATTGATGACTTAAGCTCAGCATCACCAGCAACAGGCTTTTTAAAGCTTCAATCGGGTACTTGACTAATGGCGACTTACACTCAGATAAGCTCCTCGACAGAGAACAAGGAGTTGACTATTTTTTTTATGCTCTTCACTACCTGTGATTAATGCTATTTATTAGAAAATATAGGTATTTTTCTGTCATAAGATTTTATTTAATTTTAAGAATAATTTATATAGAAAATAAAAATGATAAAGTTTGATAAAATTTACAGTTTTATAAGTTATTTTTTATAAGGGTGTGCAAAAAAAATCAATAACTTAAAAATTGAATTAAATCGGCTGGTTCAATTTTTATATCCACAAAAAATTGTTTTAATTATATTTTTGAAAAAATCAATTGATCCAGTTTGATTTTTATAAAAATATAACTGAACCAAAAAATTAGAATTTTTTTAATAAATTTTAATTACATTATCATGTGACATTAAATAATTGAAAGTTTAAAATTGGGATTTTTTTAATAAATTTTAAGTACATTACCCACACACAATTTTACTCGCTCACTATTAAAATAAAAAAATTAAAAAAATATTAATTGTAATTTCATTAAATAGGAAAATTTTATATTATAGATATTTTTAGAAATTAGTATATTATTAATAAATAAAAAAGTTTAAATTTGTCTTAAATTAAGCAAATTATAATTATGTTAATATAAAATAGACTCAAAAATTAAGTTAAAAAATGATATACTAAATTATTTAGGTAAATGAATTAAAAACCCTATAATTTAGAAATAAAAAAATTGAAAAAAAACAAACAAAAGGTCCAAAATTGAAGTATATAATAAGTTAGTCAATTTAATTTTTTAAAGGCTTATATAATATATAAGAACAAATTTAGTGGCTTATGTAACATGTAATAAATTTTTTTTTATTATATAGTATATAATATGTAATGTAACGTATCATATATAATAATTTAGTCAATTTAATTTTTTAAAGACTTATATAATATATATAAAATTTAATAGTTTATGTAATATGCAATATTTTTTATTATTATATAATATATAACATGTAATGTAACGTATAATATATATTAATTTAATCAATTTAATTTTTTAAAAACTTATATAATATATGAAAACAAATTTAGTGATTTATATATTATGTAATGAATTTTTTTTATTATATAATATATAACGTATAATGTAATATGTAATATATTATAATTTAGTCAATTTAATAATTTATGTAACGTGTAATAATAAAATGAATTAAAATTATTTAATTAATTATTTAAATAAATGAACTAAACAAATTTACAATTTAAAATTAAAAAAAAAACTAAAAAAAAACTAGATTAAATAAAAAAACAATTCACTCAATTCAATTTTTTCCTTTAAAAAAATTAATTATTTTATTTATTTTAAAAAATAAACAGAACTGATTCGATTTAGTTTCTAAAAAAAATGTACCGAATCGAATGGAGCCTTAATTTTTTAAACAGAAAATACATACGTATGCATATTTGTTTTTAAAGACAAATCAACAATTTGGGCGGTTGGGGCCCGCGAGTGATTGACCAAACCAAGAAAAACAAAACCCTCTTTTCCCGCCTTCCCGCCTCTCTATCAGACGTTGTTGTCATGTTCTGGAAGAAACGAAAAAATGTTTGAAGCTGCGAGTTTCAAACAAAGCTATGCGGAGGAGCGATTGTAAGTAAGTGCTTAGTAGCTAGAAATGGACACGCCAGATAAGAAGCAGATCACTGTTGCTTCTCTCTCCAAATTTGAGGTCAATATTTTAAAACCCTTCTGCTGTTTTTCGTTGTGATTTCGTGGGTTAATTTACTTTGAACAGAATGAATCAATTATGCGAGGTTTAGGTTTCCGACTGGATTTTGGTCATGATTTTGCGTCTGGGTCTTTTTTATTTTCCATTATCGTTTGGTTTTTCAATTTGGGTTTTGAAGTACTTGTGGTTGCGCTGTAAATGATTTCGTAAATTTCTCGAATTTTGTTTGGGGTTAGGGTTTATTTAGTTGAATTTATAGGGATATGATGATTTTGTGAGATTTATGTTGATTTAAGCAAATGGGTGTTTTTTGCGTATGTTTTGAGCACATAAAGAAAAGCCCTAAAGCCCTAATTGATGGTGTGATAAATATATAGCTCGTAATGCATTATGTTTATAGTTTTCAAAACAGAAAGCCATTATGGACTTGAAAATTTGAAATATTTATGCAAATTCAAGCTCTGAACATTTGTTGTTTTTGGTCTCCTTATGTCACATTTAAACCCCTTTTCACAAAGCCTATAATTGTGCAGGTAGTGATTCAAAAAGTAGTTGTTTTGCTTTTTCTCTTGTCTCTCTTGGATTCTTATTTTTGCTTGGCAACTTTTTGATTATGCTGTTCAAACAAACTTCTCTTTATGATCATTTGCCACTGGTAATTTATGTGGCTATATGTTGATTTAAAGCTGTGTGTCAACATGCAGGATTCTCCAGTATTTAATTACATCAGCAATCTTTCACCCCTTGAACAAATTAAGTCTGTACACAGCGATAACTCATTCAACTTAGTGACTTTTGCTTCCCCTTCCTCTTTTTTTGCTTCACCAAAGATCAGTTCCCTTAGGGAATCTAGAGTTCTATTCAAAAGGTAAAATGAATTATCACAATGTTAGTTTAATTGTATTGAGTTGAAAAATGTATCAATCTTTAATAACAAATCGTTTATTCCCCCTAATTTTGCATTTGTCGCCAGTAATCTATCCCCTGATATGTTGAAGCTTGAACTCCTTTCCCATGGAAACAAAGACAAGACAAGCAAAGGGAATTCAGAAGCTGTTCGGTTTTCCAATCATGCAGCTGAACTATTGGAATATCTTACTCCAGGGAGTGCAAACGGAGAAGTTGTTCCTGAACCACTTGATGAAGCCTTGCAGTTAGCTATTAAGACGCCAAAAAGCATGAAATGTGATGGTGGGACCCCAAGTAGCAACAAGGTGACTGACCATTTTGAGGACAAATCAAATTTACGTCAAATCTGTCGAATTGAGCAAAGCAAAGAAATTGCAGGATGTGATTGGGTGTCATTGGTTTCTGATGCTGTTCTAAACTCTAATTTATCCTTTGTTGAGAGTGACTCTGAGGAGCAGGATCAGGAAACAGTGGATACTGGGGCAACATCTTTCATCTCAACGGTCATACAGCTCCCGCAAGAAATTGCAAATGATCTGGCGACTCCAAGTTGTTCTTGCAAACAAAATGAAATGACAGAACCAATAACTCAACCAGAAGAAACAGGGGACCTGAAAGATATGGATCAGAGTCCAGACATCCTTTCTAGCACTCTACTAAATAAGCTGGTTGTAAGTGATTCAAGAACAAAAGTGGATAATGAGGAAGAAAAGTGCAACCAGTCTGGCTGCAAGGTAAGCACTCGGTTACGTTAGTTACAAGCACTTCTTGGGCGGCAGTTACCCCATAGATATTTTTATTTTTATTCTCTTACTATGTTCTGTTTCTCAGCAGCAACATAATATACGGAGGCGCTGCCTGGTTTTTGAGATGGCAGGAGCTCATAAAAAGCAAGCTGCAAGTGATTCTAGTTGTATGTCTTCAGTCCCATCACAATCTGATTGTAAAGATGCATGTGCAGAAAAGCATTTGGTCCCAAGCAAGACAGAAAAGAGTTGTTCCTCATCCATGTTAGCTGGTGTTGGTTTGCACTTGAATGCTCTGGCAACTGGTTCAAAGAATGGTAAAGTTGTCAAGTGTGAGACTCTAGCTTCTGGAAGGAAGGTAATAAGTATGCGAAGCTCTGTCTCCTCTTCTTTCTCCTTGGCATCTTATCAAAATCTTCTTAAAAAGTCCTCAACTCTGAACTCCAAGGAGAGGGATTCTCTTCCTTGTACCAATGAAGTTAAGGCGGTAGAAAATGCTATGCAAACATCTGTAAATGCTAGTTGTGAAGAATTTGACAATAGTAGCCCCCAAAAAAAGAGGCATGTATTCCTCTTACTACTATTTTGGACGTTTGACCGGAAATTCTTTGGTCTACAATTTAAAAATAAAGGGTTCATTAATTTTCAGGTACAAGCCAGAACATAATGATGAAAGTAAGGTCTGCAAGCGCTGCAATTGTAAGAGGTCAAAATGCTTGAAGCTGTAAGTTTATTGCATTTTCTTTTAATATATTACACTTTGCAATACAAGGTTCATCCTTTGTTTAATCAGATTATGTTTCAACTTCTAGCTTGTTGACTGTTCTTTCGTTAGCTTTCATCATTTTATGGGTCTCTTGAGATTTATCTTCCTTTTCATTCTATTTATATCACTTTATTTTTATATTTATTTATATATTCACCAATGTGTTGATACAGTTATTGTGAATGCTTCGCCGCTGGTGTCTACTGTATTGAGCCTTGTTCATGTCTAGATTGCTTTAACAAGCCTATTTATGAAGATAAAGTTTTGGAGACTCGCAGACAGATTGAATTTCGCAATCCGCTTGCTTTTGCTCCCAAAGTGATTAGAAGCACCGACTCCATTGCGGAATTTGGGGTTGGAAGCTATCCCTGAAATTTTACTATTTGCCAATGAATCATTCTAGCACCAAAGTCATCACAATCCATCCCCTGCATTGCCTCATTATTGAGGAGAGATGCATAATGCATTACCACATTGCCAAAATTCTTGAGGTTTGGCATGTGGTAGCCTTGTTGCAAATCCATTTTCCATGACATATTCCTTCATCAATTTTCTGTTTTCTTTAATCATATGTGCTTTGCATTCGTTCATGCAGGATGAAACTAACAAAACTCCTGCTTCAGCCAGGCATAAGAAAGGATGCAACTGCAGAAGATCAAGCTGCTTAAAAAAATACTGTGAATGCTTTCAGGTTTAGTCTTTTAGCTTAGTATAATTTTTTTGTTTGTCTGCATCTGATATTTACACTCTTGTTTGTGTTTAAAGGGTGGTGTCGGCTGCTCTATAAGCTGCAGATGTGAAGGATGTAAAAATTCTTTTGGAAGAAAGGATGGTGAGTATTTCTATGGAATTTTAATAGTCTGATGTATGTATTGATGAAATGAGCTAATCAATATATTAAAAGCAATTGTCTAAAGTAGAGCTTTTATATTCCTTAAGATGAAATTGCTTCTGGACTATAGTTCTACATTTTTACACTTCAAAATACTATTGCTAGTCATGCAATTACTTCGGTAGTTCCAAATTTTGTTGTCTTTTCACTTTAGGAGCTGAAGAAACCGAGTATGAGGGCTATGAATCAGAAACCTGTGAAAAGATTGAATCAGACGCCAACTTAAAAGATAACACAGTCAAGGATGGTGAAGAGGAGCATCTAGAGCTTCTGCTACCTTCTTCTGATATTCCCAGGTTTGCATGTCAGAAAGCTATATTGCTTTCAATCTTTTGATGTCATTTCAGTTTCTCAGGCCTTAACTCCACCATTGTTTATCATTAGGGCGAGGCGCTCTGGATCTTCTCTTCTTCCAGTTGGTCTCTCTCCTAAGTTGTGCACCAGCCTAAAAACATCTAGTTTTTTCAGTCAGCCCAAGTTTGAGAAGCATTTACAGCTTACTCCAGAAGACAAAACTCCCAAGATTCTTAAAAGCAGCTTCTCACAAACTAGTGGTGTGATATCAGCCTCTCCAAACTCCAAGAGAGATTCACTTCCCTGTCATGAGATTGGATCATCTACATCCAGGTTTGCAAGTAGGAGGTTGACTCTGAGATCTTCCCTATCATTCCCATCTGTGACTCCACCAAGAGAACAGTAATTTACAGAGAAGCTCCAGTAAAGTATGGCTAGTTTTCTTCAAAATGCCAAGGTCCGTTTTCTGTTTGTATGAGTTTGCGCCAATTAAATGTCAAAAATATATAGTAATAATATGTTTCCACCGGTTGAAGTGTGAAAATTTTGGGTCCGGATAGCTAAAATGTTTTACATCTTCATAAAGAGTTCATATCCGCTATCATTAGTTTCTCTTCTGTTGTATATGTTGAAGGAATAGCTGTGGCATCATAAAATCTTAATTTGCAGCCGCTTGTAAGTTGAAATAGTCAATTTATCTTTTAAAGAGTTTGCTTTACTTTCATTTCAAGCACTAGCAGTGTTCCTTAAATAATTTAACTGATATCAGGTTAAGTTTGAGGCCTTTACATTTATAGGATCCGAGGACAGTACATGAGATGCATGTTTTGATATAACAAAGTATGATTACACACTCACTCGTCCTTACAATTTACAATCATGCTAAAATTCTCAAATTGTCTATTCTATAGTGAAATTGTCACCTTTTAGCATCCAAATTTTGAATCATATGAATGACATTCTGGATATTAACTCTTTAACTTTGTCATCAACAAGCAAAAGACTAAATCCAGAGAGGTTCAAAATAGGAAAACAAAATATTATCTGACGTTATTCGGAGGGAAGAATTTTATCTCACAACAATCCTAGGTGGCCAATGGAGCACCTAAAAAGTACATTATGTCCTCGTATCAAGGACCTAAAATGTACCATGAAGAAGCACATGAAGAAAAACGATGACATTCATACTAAAAATTTGCAAACTTTTGATCCATTTCTTCACTAAGTTGCTGGAGACTCCTCGATTTTGGGGTATGGAGTGATAATACAAATCTTCAATCAATGATGGGAATTATAAAATTTTCAAACTTTTCAAGGCAGAAGTAAGCAAAGGGAGTTTGTCAGGCGATCTCTGCCTGTAGTCTTTCTCCAAGGCTGCTGCAGCCAAAAAATGGAGCTCTGGGCTCTCTTTATCTTCCTTGTTCCGCCCTTTTGCAAGCTGAGCTATGGCAGAGGTACACTACAAACCAGAATTAAAATTTCAGTTATGCAAGTTGGTTACTACCAAACAACAAAAATGAGAAAGGAGAGCTCCGGACTATTTAAAAGAAAAATATGCTAATAATCAAATGGTCAATATTTTGAAGTTAGAGAAAACTTGAAAGAAAATTTTCAATGCCATAAAGAGAAGGAAGTGACTGACAGATTTATAAATACCAAACACAATACACATAAAAATGCAGATACTTTTATCTGCACAATCATGCATTCTGAAGAGCAAGTGGATGTGAAAACTCACCAAGCAAATACCAAAAAGTGCTCTGGTATTCTTGCCCCCAGTCAAATCTATGGTGGAGGCATAATATTTCTTAGCTGTTAAAAGGTTTTCTAGTCCACCAAGTGTGTATAACACCTGTCACCAAACAAATCAAAACAATACGGGTTAGATTTAGACCTGTATTATTATACCCCTGCACAAGGATGTTAACATTTAAGTCTCTTATGTTTTAAGCAGAAAACAGAGGATTTTTTAATGCAGGTATGTATTATCATCTCTTTTGCTTTCTCTGTGTAATATAAATATACAGAAGAAAACAGGAAAATTTATCGACAATTGACAAGTTGCATATGCAAACTCATCAGGCAAAGCATAAATTCTCAAGTAAAAAGTAATCAATTACAAACATGGAACAATGTAATTCATAAAGATTGAACTATTTTGTCTCCACTATCCAAAGTAGGTGCAAAAGTTGAACTTTTTAAACTATTTGCATACAGGATCTTTCTGCCACGACAAATTGAAGAAGTCACTTACATCAGCATAGGCCAGGTGATAAAGTGGAACAGTGGGCTGCGATAATATAACTTCCTCGTAGCAGAAAGCTGCTTGTTTGTACCTAATTTACAAACACAAACATAGAGAGAACTTAGCTACTGTCAGATATGAAGCCGAAACACAAATATGGAAAGGACAGAATCCCGGGTAGGGGGTGGTGGAGGTAGCAGTGGGAACACTCACATTTGCAAGGATACATATATTTCAGCAAGTTCTCTCCAAGCATCATGATCGGCCATAAATCTGGGAAGGGGAGGAAGTACAACTTAGCAACATCAGTTTTGTGCATGTATTATTAGAAAATAGAAAGCAAAAAAGGCTTTAAGAAATTGACTCACATTTCAAGATATTTATTAAGCCATTCTATTGCTCCTGAAAAATTGCCTTGTGCCTTTGCAATAGCAACCCTCCTTTTATGCAGTACCTGTTTAAGAGAAATCAACATGCAAGACATAAAACTGCTGTTTTACTTTTCAGAAAAGAAAGTAATATATTTCTCACATAACATAGGATAATCAATTTATAGACAAGGAAGCTCATTTATAAACAATCAGTTACAGAATTTACAGGATCAAGTGTATTATCCTCCAAAAGGCTTGAGTAGGCTTTTTCTGCCTCTGCCCACAATCCCTTTGCTTCAAGCAATATTCCCTCTAACCTTCCTGTGATGCATTTTAACATTAGAACTCAATACAAATGAATATATACAAGGAAGTTTGACTATGCGCTTTGGCAGCAGGGGCGGAACCAGAACTCAAAGGGTATGGAGCTAAATGTCAAAGTTAAAAAATTATGGGGCCAAAGTATATTTATGGGGGCCATAATGTCAGATTTGAAATCTTGCAGGGCTAAAAACACCTATTATTAGAGGTAAATCATAAAAATCCCTTCTTTACTTTAAAGAAATTTCTGGAGCTTGGGAGGGTCATGGCCCCTATAGACATTCCACCCTTGATGGGCACTAAATTTTAGTAATTGCGTGCTGATCAACAAGGTAGCTCAACAAGGATCTGAGCATTAAGCTTCAACATATATCCAATTTCACAGAAGAATGACCATGGTGGTAATAAGTAAACACAGTAGCACACTCATTGTTGCTACAGTGATTTTTGGAGGTATAACAACACGGTCCTTCTCCCAGGCATATGAACTATCATTACATAGGAAACCTAGATAGACGGACCATGAGAATGCATCAGTCACCACTTTAATAGTGAGACACCAAAGCTCATGCATGGCTACATTAGGAATATTTGGTCTAAAGTTATACGACTCACCAACTCTTTTGCTCTCTGGAAATTTCTTCTGCAAAACCTTTATGCAGTCCTGAGAAAATGAAAAGATAAATTTTGTGTACTTCAAGAAAAATGCACAATCAAGATGATGGAGATAGTGAAGATTCAAGTATAAAATAACAACGAAGGCCAAAACTTTGAGGAAGAGATCCAAACCTTTGCAGCATCGAGAGATTGACAGTCCATAGCTGCAATTGCTACCTGCTCATATAGAATCCAAACTACATCAAGAAAAAAATATTTAGTTAGAAATACTTTTGAATGGATGAAAACCTTTAACTATCCAGAAGCAATTTACAGGTAAACAGATTATGAAAATAAAACAGAATTAGTCAGCAACTTATAATCTAATTATAGAGTCTTATATCAACTCATAGGTAAGTCAATCAGCATTCATTAATATAGTCCAAAAACTAGAGCAACTACACAAAAAAAAAAAAAAAATTGTCGTTGAGCAGTTGATTCTCATCCACACCCAATTCAAATGAAGATTGAAACTCTAGCAATCAAACAAAATTCAACTGGAAAAAAAAGAAGCAAATTACAAGGCTCATCTTATTCAAATCAAGTTTCAAGGTCTCAATATCACAACTAATCCGTGAAATAAACAAACTCAAAACTCAACCAAATTAGTTTCAGACAGCAATATACTTTCCACATCCAATTCAGATCAAGCCTCAAAGTCTCAAACCCGAATTTAAAAAAATCAACAAATTTGCCACAACGCGATTATTATACATATAATTCACATACAAATTCCAAATCAAGCTTCAAACTTTTAAACCCCACCACCAAGAAACAATCCAACTCCAACCCAAGTAAACAAATCAACAATCTTACAATTCCACCAAATTCCTTACTCAAACTTCAAGCTAACAAGTCTGAGTTTTGACCAAAACCCAATTAAGCAAATCAACAAAACTCACCATTCGGGCCCAAAGCAGATCGCTTTTTGGGATCATTCAAAATCGATAAGCCGTGCTTCAAGACCTTCTCTGGGCGCCTGACCTTGAGCTTCTTAACGAGAGAAAGGTACTCCCAAGCCCCTCCTCCGCCATTATCAACCTGATTCTCTAATCTGTTCAACTGGGTCTCTTCCGTTTTTGTCACCATCTTTCTTTCTCTTTACTTCTCTAAGTTTCAGCGTGTATATCTATGATGTTATGTAAGTCAGTGAGTGAACGAGGAGAGGAGGTGTTGGTTTGGTTTCGGATTGTCGTTTAGTTAGGTTTGTTTTTCCAGCCAGCCGATGTTTTGGATCTGTTCTTAGTGGAGTTTGTGTGTGTTATTGATTGATTTCGAAGCACTTTTGTTATGCCTTCGGCTCTCCAATTATCCTTGAAGCGCTGGGCCGGGTCTAGTGACTTGTATTTGAAAGTGCTTTGTTTGATGACTTGTATTTTTTTTTTTTTAAATTATTGATATTATATTATAAGGAGTATAAGATTCTTACAAGAAGAGAAGACACCTCCATGTTATTATCCTTACCTTTGTTAGGATTTAAACCCAACTTTAAGATAGAGAAGTGCGCAAACGAAGTGTTTATCATTGTTTGTGTCCCCTCCTATTTGAGGGTTTTGAATTTTTTATGTGAGATTTTTTATTTCTTTTGTGAGGACAGTGGGTATCTCTTATGCGAGAGTAGTTTGTAATTTTTATACAAAAATAAGTTTTTTTGATCTTACAAGGATAATAGTGTTATCAAATTAGAATAGCTCCTAAAGAAGATTTGTTTATATTTTTCAATGTGAAAATGATAGGTTTGGACGAATCAAATAGACTTGTCTAATTTTTATATATTGTATTGATAATTTTCTATTTTGCATTAAAAATCTTATAATGTAATATTATTGATAGAATATTATATTTTATTTAAAAAAAAAACCTTACCATTAAAATAAGTACTTACCATTAAAGTGAGTGCAAATTATTGTATTTAAAAGTGCTTTGTTCTCTATGGAGGACAATTGACCCAAATTTATTATAACAGTCAATGGACAGCCATTTTTATATTTTTCTTTCAATTTTAGGAAAAGATAAATTCTAAAAAAATTCGACAATAAATGATCGACCCATTATACAAATGGTAAGATAGAGCTAAGATAATAATCTCGATGGAGATTCGAATAAATTTTTTTTAATGTTAATTAATAAAAAAATTTGATAGAAATAGATATTTTAAAAAATAATTAACTTCAAATATTGTTCATTCATCTCAAGTTTGTCGATATCACAATTCATTCAACTAAAATTTAACAAATTTACACGCTTTCATCGACGAGTTAGTGTACAAAAAAAACTCATAGTACGTCCTTCTGAATTAATATTGTAGAAAAAGTAGTCCCTCAAATCTTCTAATTATTCTTTGAAATTTTATAAAGACATTAAAGATAATGATATTATCCTAAACCTTAAAAGTATTTATTTCTTTATAATTAGGTACTGGAAGATGGTATCATGGTAATGACAATTTATGAGACAAGTGATAAACCTATAGCCTAGTTGTAATTTTCATAAACTACAGGAACCAAATTGATAATCATCCTAAAATTGATTGCTAAATCTATTTTAATTATATTATTCGTAGCAACAAAACGATGCGTTTTGCAGCAGAAGATGGTAAAAACCCAAATGTGGAGAAAACCTGTATCATCTTCATTGCTCTCAGCTCTAAAACCCTACAAGCTCTGTATCAGAACATTCAACAAAACCCTAATAACATCAACAACAAAAACGTCAACAATGAAAACCCTAGATGAATCCGACGTGGGTATTTTCTGTTTCATCTCTAATCTCCCTGGATTTCGTGGCATTCTCAAACAAAGGTCCCGCTATCATCTCTCTATCCTAAATATATACATATACATAGACTTACATGCAAATATGAAAAAACTATATACTGTCAAAATTGAAATTTTTTTAGTATTTTCATCTGGGTGTGTTGATTTTAATAAATGAATGTGTAAAAATTTGAAATTTTGGGGAGGTTCATGACAAACTTTACAAATTTAGAACCACTCTTTTGGTCGAGGCAATGAAATGGTCTCCAGTGTGTGTATCTTTCTATGAAATGATCAATGTTCGTAGTGGAACTGGAGCAGCAGTGTTTTGTATTGGATTATGATTAAACAATATGTTAGAATTATATTGGCACAGTCTTGTAATTTTATCTTTATTTGAATTTATGTAGGTATTCTGACTTCATTGTGAATGAAGTAGATACTGATGGAAATGTTGTTCATTTGACCTGTTTAGATGCCCCTTCAGAGGTAATCAACTTTACTATATTTTTTGTGTGGATTAGTTGGATTATATTTAGATGCATGTCTGTTTATCTGCTTACGTAGTTAAAGGCATATTCTTCTGACACATGCAGGAGGTGGTGGAACATATAGAAACAAAGATATCTGATCATAGGAATAAAAGTTATGCTCCTGAAATTGAAAAGTTCAGATCACTAGCTGGTGATTCCAATGCTCAGTGTTTGGAAGCTCTAATAGATCAAGTTACCTCTGGAAAAACTGAAGACAGCATTTCGCCTGTTGTTCTTTCTGCAAGTTCAGATAAATCCCATCGCAAGGTCAGTCTACGGGTTTGATCTCATTTTTCTGTGCATTTGTGTTGCTGTATTGATTATCTTAGCCATTTCACTTTCGGTGTGGAATGAAAATTGAATTGACTCAAGGTTGGGAGTGGCATGTTTTGTGGGTCTTAAATGTAGAATGAACCTTATAGTATTAAACAAACAAGTTTTAGTTGAGTTCAATACTTACACAATGAGAATTAGACGTAAGCATTTTGATCATGCTAAGTTCATTCTTGGTTCTCTGCAATTTCAAACTTTGTTTAGATCTGTAAATATATATCCAATACATGGTGGAATCAGTGTTTGGATTCAGAGAACTAAGCTTAACCAATCCTGATTTATTTTCAATCTTTAGTTTTATATGGCTGATTAATACTTCTTTTGGATCTTTCAGGAAATACATAATTTCTTTAAGGAAAACTTCAAATTCCTCGTCACTGACACTGTTGATGGGCCAGATGCTTTGTCCAAATGCATTCGTGTGAGATTAAATTTAGGAGGGAATAGCAGCAGGGATCGAAATTCTAAAAAACGTAAAGAGAGGGGTGATAACCCTTTTGATAGCAGAGGTTCGGATTATTGGCCAGAGCAGCTGGGCAAATTTCTCAGGTAGTGAGTATATAGGATCACTTATGCCGTTATATTCTATACAGAAAATGATTGCCTAGCACAGGAACATACTTTTTAATCTTTTGAGAATGAGTGGAAAAAAGGGTTATTTTTTAGTAGTAGTATGACTTTGCTGTCATTCACGGTGTGAAATGGTTCTTATCATCCTTTATTGACATCTGAAAAGCACTGTCAATTTAGGTTTCATCTGTACAAGGAGAACAAGGATACACAGGAGGCCTTGGGACTTATAGGCAAGATGCTTGGCATTCAGGTATTTCTCTGCATTTTTGTATCAGAAATGACTTTTACTTATGGTCTGCTGTCTGGTATGACTAGGAAGTCAAAGTGGAAGTCTTTTTTTTCTTTTTCCTTTTACTTGTCAATGATCAATTGTGTTCTTACAGTGAAAAAATATTGGATTCTTTTTTCTTTCATTTCTTGTTTTTTCATATGAACTATTAATGATGCTATAATATCAAGAACTTGTTGATCATCCTCGTTGAATAATTACCCTTTCTGACTGATTTTTGGGCTTGACAGACGAGATCTTTTGGTTTTGCGGGTACAAAGGATAAGCGTGCTGTCTCGACACAAAGGGTAAATAATTCTGGGCTTCTCCCTATTCTGCAGCTTGTATCTGTACTTTTTTTTGTTAATTTAGTAGAGAGATTATTTGCTTAACTTGAAGTGAATTGTTCATCATGTGTATTTTTATGATCAGATTCTCATATTTTTAAGTGCATAAGAATTTCAAATAATCATGATAAATGATATGTACATTTGTATGTCTAAGTGATTTCTTTAAGATGTAAAAATTTTTCACCCAAAAGAAGGAAAAGATAAATATAATGGTGAAGACTTCATGCACAATTGTTAACTTATAATTTATTTGGAGACAGATGTTTAGTAGAGTTCTTCTTCTGCAACTTGCAGGTAACTGTTTTCAAGCAGCATGCGAGTAAATTAGCTGCTCTTAATAAAAGGTTAATTGGTATTCAAGTGGGTGACTTCTGGTAAGATCACTGAGACCTCTCTTGAGTTTCCAGTATCTTCTATCTTTTTTTTTTTAAAAAAAAATTCACGATGTATAAGGTTTGGCTTGATTGTTGTTCAGTTATGTCAAGGAAGGACTTCTTCTTGGTCAGCTTCTAGGAAACCGATTCACAATCACATTGCGGTAACCATTATTCCTTGGCTATGGATTCCACTTTTATGTTCTATTTTTTGAAAACAATTATAACTACCTTCATTTTCCAATGGCTCATGTTTGTGCTATATATCCTCAGAGGAGTTGTTGCAGATTCTGAAGATGTTGTTAAAGCATCTGCAAATTCCTTAGGAAGGGATGGGTTCATCAACTACTTTGGTTTGCAAGTATTTCCTTGTTCATCTCTCTCTCTCTCTCTCTCTCTCCTTGTTTAATTTTTTATTATATCTTTTGGCTTTCTATTCTATTCGCCAGAGAATATTAGATGCATAGTGCTTACTAATTTGTTAGCCAAATTGTTGATCAGAACCAAAAATAAATATGAGAAGCTATAATCTAAATATCGCTTCATCCCTGATCAGAAGACTTGGGCATTGATATGTGTGAACACATTCATGTTTTGCATCTGTATGCACAAAATACATATGAAGGGCCAATAAAAACTCAAATTGGAGGTTGAAGCAGTTCGGTCTTGTTGTGGGTTGGTTTAGGAGATCCTTTGTCTTTTTTAACCCATTTGCAGGAGAAGGTGCCTTATGCCACTGCATGACCTATGACCTTTTGCCGTCAAATTTGTTTTTGAGATGCATTCAAGTTGAATATTTGCTTTCAAGTTGTACAAGGAAATTTAGAGTTGCTAGGGAACTGCTACTTAGCTTATTTATGCGCCCATGTGTCTCTGCTAATTTGAGATTTATGGCTTTTCAACTCTTCTAAAAGCCTATTATGGTTCTGTCAGCGTTTTGGAAGTGGTTCTGTGCCAACTCACCTTGTTGGAGCCACATTACTTCGAGGAGAGTGGAAAACTGCTGTAAACATGATTCTTGATCCACGGGAGGGGGATATCCTTCTATATGCTTGATTACTAAATTCAAATTGTTTGTTGGATGCCAGCACCAACACACTATTGTTAAAAATATCATCTGTTGTTTTTCTTGACTTAGATCTTTAAATACAAAGAAATGAGATAAGCAAGGCACGAGAATATTTTAAAGAAACTGATGATATTGATGGGACCCTAAGAAAATTGCCTCGCCATTTGGTTGCTGAAAGAGCTATTGTAAGTATTCCACTGCAATTGCTTTTCTATAACTTTTTTGCTGGATTCTGCTACTGTTTAGCACCTGCATAAATTTTTATGAAAATAATTTCTTAATCTCCAACATTTTTGATACAGAAACTCATCTTTTCCCTCTCTCTGTTACACTTATTGCAGTTTCTATTGTTCATATGCTCATTTCAGTTCCAATCTTTCTATTTTGTGTTAGTACTCCTGAAATGAGATTTTTTAATCTAATTATTGTTTGTCATTATTAACAGTATAATTTTGCCTTTTCAATCTTGTGCAGCTGCAGTGTTTGAAGAAATGTCCAGGAAACTACTTGCAGGCCCTGAAAGCTATACCTAGGACTTTGAGAATGATGTGAGTGAACTCTACAGCATATACGATTCTGTCTTCTTGATTTGGAAAAATAAATAAATAATAGTGAAGGTGGCCTACCCTAAACAGTGGCATATTGCATCTTTAAATTACCTATCTGATATGTCTGAGTTTCCATTTGTGGGCACTCGACCTTGATTCAATCTTCCCAGCTCATATTACATGATATACGCATGTGGGTAGCTCAAAATATATGCAACTTATTCCCACACCTGAGTTACTGTAGACCAACTAGACAATGGTGATGGTATGCTTGCTTCATATAGGTGGTTGGAATTTAAGAGGCAGACTTAAGGATAAGTCATTGAAATAATTCATTACACCTTGCTCTCTCTCTTACTCACACAAACACACACATGCACAGGTGTACAGCATATTAGCACAAGCTCAAACAAGAGCAAAATGAGATGATTTTAAATTTGAAAATTTTATGATGTTGTTGCTGCTGTATCATTTAGGTATGTCCATAGTTACCAAAGCTATTTGTGGAACCATGCAGTGAGTGCAAGAGTACAAAAATATGGTATACTGCTTTATTCTTTAGGCTAAATATCTACTTTTCTTACACATTTATCAACTGTCATAATAACCGTTGTCAAAGTTTACTATGTCTGTTTGGAAGTAATGACAGAATTTTGTTCTGTTATTCCTTTGTGTGGCAGGAACTAAGCAAGTTGTGGTGGGAGACTTGGTATATTGTAAAGGAGATGATACTGGAAAAGAGTTGGGATCTGTTTGTTCTGAATTTGAGGATGAGAGCTCTAATGATACAGATGATTGTAGTAATTTAGATGAGGTGTCGGCAACAGATCTTCCTGAGGGAAGACATAATCTGGTTAAGGTCAGCTCTAAAACCATATTTCTTGTTTGAAAAGTCTCTTGCTGATTTACAATATCGCATAGGGTGTACTTAAGACTTTTTATACCGGTCAAAAACCTACAATTGATTGATGAGAGCTTTGCACTTGGCAGCTCCCATTAAATAAATCTTATTATAGGATTTTCAGATGTAAAAGTCATGCACTGGATTAATACACTTAGTCACTTGCAAAGTAATTACGATCAACTGATCTGTTAAGAACATGACACGGCTCTATGTTACTGGTTTGGTTTTTATATTAAATCAGCATAAGAAAGTCCTTTGGCCTGCAAAATATGTTAGGTTTAGCTTGGTTTGAATTTTCCATCTTTTTGAGTTTTGTAGATTTTCCACTGTCCATATAAGTTGGTAGAGTAAATGTAAATTAATTGCTGGAGTTATCTTATTAATCTGCAATCCCTATTTCATCAAATGACATGTTTGATTCTTCATTCTGAAATGGCATAATTTAATTGTGAGCCTAAAAAATGTGTATCACTTGTCAAATTTTGTAAGTCCATTTGCAGAATTTTGAATTGATTAGATCTGGGAAGCATTATTTTGAATTTGATTTTTATTGTTCAAATTCCTTTCGTGATTTTGGATAAAATTCAAAACATACCATAGTAAATCATATCCATATGTTGCTGGTGAATCAAATTCAGTTACATGCTAATTTGTTATCTGTTATTTGTTTTTCACAATTCAATGGAAGCTAATGTCTAAAGTATTCCGGTGTTGATGCTGCTTGCTCTCTTCATCTGACATCTAAAGTTTATAACTAATTTTTTAATTTAAGTTTGAGAATTTAAGATTGCTTCCTGTCATCTTACAGACTGTGACTGCAGAAGATATCCACGGCGGTAAATATTCTATTGATGATGTCGTACTTCCTATGCCTGGGTAAGGGAAGACCAGAATCATTGTACTCTTGTTTTCAAGTTTCAAATAAAAAATGAACCTTTTTTTACTTGCTCACATTGTTGTTTTCTTGTTTGGCAGTTCACGGGTGATTTATCCGATGAATGATGTTGCTGAAGTTTATCATCAATTAGCAAAGAAGGTATGAGGTCTTTATGATGAGATTTTTATTGAACTTTTCTGTTTCACCCCTATATCTGGTTTCTTTCTGTGTAATTAAACAGCCGAGTGGAATATAAAGTCTGAAATATTTACATGCCTTAAGGAGGTTAGGTGTAGAGACAAAAAAATGAGTGGGACTCTTGGCTTCTGTTACTGAGAAATCTGCCAAAGGATGGTCTTACAGAAATGACTAAAACATTATAGTTAAAATTTTGAATAATTTAAAATATTCCTAGGTGTCAATCACTGTTATTTGTGTAATTGTGTTGACTAGGATGGGTGAAATAGTATTTGTCAATGCTGTACAACTAATTTCTAAGTTAATTCTTTTATTTTTGTGTTAATTATTTTTATTTCCATTGAGCAGGATGGGATCAACTTGACAGAGGGTGTACACAATGTCAAGTATGTTGTCAAAATATGTCTCTTAAATGCTCACTTAAAATTAAACCCTGATGTATCTTTCTCTATTTCTGCATTTACATACTTATTTTTTCTCCATCTAATTGGAACTGTACTTATGTGTATATTTCTAGGGAATTTTCAATAACCAGTATGACTGGAAGTTATAGGCGGGTATTTCAGAAGCCCGTGGACTTTGAATGGTATACATGTCTTTACTTCTGTCATGTTTTGGTCTCATCGTTTTTTTTTACCGGCAAAACTTCTGGTGTAAATGTTTTGGATTATTATGTAGACCAATTATATTGTTGTTTCTGTCATATCAGGGAACTGCTTACATACACTGATGGTAATAAACCATTAGCAGAGACAGATTGGGACAAAATCGCTGAAGGTAAACTTGTGAATGTAGTCAAAGAGGAGGAGCCAGTCAATGCGAACGAGAAAAAAAATCCATTTGATTGCATGAAACAATGTGAATGCTTAAGAAAAGAGAGACAGCTTTCAACAGAGAATAATGAAGCAGATTGCAGCAAAGAACTAAAACTGCCACAAGTTGAAACTCTGCATTGCACTAATTCTCAGGAAGCGCAGATGGCGCTCAAGTTGGTTGTCACTCTTCCAGCTTCATGTTATGCCACAATGGCCATAAGAGAGCTGTTAAAGACGTCAACATCTGTATGTGACTTTTCTTTTCGTCGACCTTTATGATCTTAATAATCTTAAATATGATAATATTCCAGACTAAACCCATTTCTAGGATTCATGCATATTGAACCTGTACTAGTATGGATGACTTGGGTTTAGCAGATGCATGTATGCATGTTTAACTTTATGCTGATTAGAACTTAAAGCCTCAGTGCTTCCAAAAGCATAACCTATTGCCAGTCATGTATAATGTAACTCTTGATTGTGACAGTTTATTAATTTTACATCATAATTTTTTTTTGGTCGAACCTTTACAGAACTAGGACAACTTTATTATATAAAAACTATCATTTTCTGCCTTTGCAGGTTGCATTTCACAAATCATTGAATTAGTGAGCACATCACCTCTATGGAGATTTTGTATCCAACACAGACTGTTGTGCTTTTTGTCACAATAAAGTTCTAATTCACAAATCCGGAATGAAGAGTGTGCAAAACAAAGCTCTGATGCATGTTCTCTAGTTTATTGATTCTATGAACGTGCAAGGTATTACTGAACTTGTTCATGTAGAGTGGAGATTGGTGTTGCAGAAATACAAACTGCTTCTTTTGGGAAATAGTGGTCACTCAGATAATGTAGAGGGAAGACGGAAAGAATACTGTCTTACGTCATTCAATTTCGGATTTGTACTTTAGTTGTGGCATATTCTATCCCTTGACTTATTGTAGGATTATAAATGTTCACTATTACTTGTTAAGAGTAGTATATTCTACTTTAACTGTAACTATACCCAATTGAATATTTGGAAGCATCAGGAAAGCCCCTGCCTAACTCTCAGTCAATTACAATGAAATTTGTTTGTTAAGAGTAGTATATTCTACTTTAACTGTAACAATGCCCAATTGAATATTTGGAAGCATCAGGAAGGCCCCTGCCTAACTCTCAATCAATTACAATGAAATATGTTCAATTTATATATTTATGCATGCATGATTTATGCACATACAGCTTAGAGAACCGGCACCTACGCGTGCATTTGTGATTTCAGAATATCAAATCTGCAATTGTTTATATTATGAAGAAAAATTGTACGAATTTTAATTCTTTTTCCCTTCGTTTCAGCAACTCATTAACTGTGTGTTTGCAGCCGTGCTGCTTCTTGATGAAAACCTTAAGCAATAGGTCACTACTAAGCAATCAGTGATCATTTACATGCTTTGACTTACTCTTCTGTTGAATTCTGAATCTGCCGTCTTTGTATATCACGTGCTCTTCATAAAATCTATTGGGTGGTGCCAAAGTGCCAAAAGCATGAATAACTAGTACAGGGTCGCGTAAGGCTGCGGTCAAGTGGATGAAGAAATTAATCAGACAACCAAACAGTCTAGAAAAGCGGTAGCAATGAACGCAGCAAGTTTACCTCATATGGAACAAGAGAGTTGCAGTGGTTGGAATGACTGGTTGTGTTGTTGGCGTCATTCTCACTCTCCTTGAGAAACTCTTTTGATCTATATAGCTTGATAAACCAGGATTCCTGGTTTCCACGAATAGCCTGTTTTGAGCGCGGAGAACGATGCCAGTTCCATCAATTGAAGCCATTTGCTTGCTTTCGGTTCTCACGCTCCGTTCAGGTCGCTGTTTTGGTTCACTCTGTGACCTGGCTTTGGCCCTGGAAGATTCTGTGTTGGCCATGTAATTTGGTAGGAATGAGTAGTCATGAGACTCGGGAGGAGCATAATCTGGGTGCTGCTGGCAAGAGAAAGAAGCTCTTCCTGGAATTATGTTGCATATTTCATGACAATGCTGGGGAGTGTTCTGTGCTGAGGAGAAAGAGAACTCCTCTTATTGATAATGTTGTCGCTTTGAAATTGAAAGCTCTCCTGAAAAATATTTGGTGACTCCATGTTCTATTCTCCCAATCCAAAGAACCATTGAAATAGGCAGATTTGCTTTTTGAAACTCCATGTGTTTCATAAAGATTTGTATCAATTGCTTCCTGGAAATGAAAAACATAACCCATGCTATCAATTGAAGAAAGAGAAATCAATATTATTAATTTGGTTGATTGTGTTAGTTAACAGCTTGACTCCAAAAATTGGAACAGGAACATACTCTGTGTGCTCTTCTGAATTCAGTTTCCTGGGGGATATTTCTGTATCTTGATGATTGGGTTTTAACAAGAAGCCGAGCTCTAACTTGAATTGTCATTAGTGCTTGCATGCGCTGAAGAGTAGCAGTTGTCTGTTTCCTCACCAGGTGACCCCTTACCAGAGCTTGTAATTTGACTAGTCCCCTTAAAGCACACAATGCTTTCCTTGCCTATCAAGATATCAATCAATTCACTCATGCAAGTCATTTTTTATTCGTAGATTTGCAGAGATTACAATTCAGAAGAAGAAAATGAAAAGTTCAGAAATTTCAGTACCAAATAGGAGCGAAAAATAGCTTGAATTTTGGTGGCAGCTGCATCTGCCAGTTCTTTGCTAATAATTCCATCTGTTGCAGGTTTTGCTGCCACCGCTGTTTCAACAGATGCAGTGGCTGCTGCTAAAGCCAAAGCCAAGGTGTTAATATTACTCGGTCGATTCTCCAAGGTCACCATTGCATGTGTTCGATTAACTGGGTTTGTGGTGTTTAAGTCGAGAGCTTTGGAACTCTTATGAGTTTCCCCTCTGCTTGCTAATTTACCAAAGCTCCATCTGCTCTTAATAATAGGTGTTGATGGAAAAATCCCAGTTGAGATATTTTCATTTTCTTCAAGAAAAGCATTATCTTTCTTTCTGTTTTTCTCCTCCTTTCTTCCTAACAGGAAGTTCATCATCCATTTGCTTGCCTTCCCCATTTCAATTCTTTGCCACAATCAAAGAGAAAGCCCTCTCTGTTATGTAAATTCTGCATGGGATATCAGCTATTGTATATTATAACTTGGTCTTGTTGATTCATGTATACTTGCTACATTTTATAATCTTTCTAGTTTCTGACTTGCTCTGTCAAGTAGATTTGTGGTTTGGTGGAAATATTTATTGGCCAAGGCCTGCAAAACTTCATCCAATTAAGCCATTTTCCACCTTCTAAAGACTTGTCTATAGATTGGTCTACCTTGTTGGAGCTTTCCCAACTGCCCAATTACTTGCTTTTTCCTTAATAGTAAAACATAACAACAATAACAAACAAATAAAATAAAATAAAATTTGTTTGTTCAAAAGCTAAAGTGGATGTGGAACAAGAAAGAGTATACGATCAAACAAAAACCACTTTAGTTTTGCAATCAAGATGGATATGATGCGGGCAAACAAAAGGATTTTCGAAAGTTCACAGAATGAAAATGTTCATAAAGATACAAGATTATAATACATGTCTAGTAACAGGATTTAAGCTATAGTTTTAGCAAAAGCTATCTGCCAATTTCAATATAAATGTGGTACTTATATCACCAACCCTCACCTTGAAAAACTAAGGATTTGTCTCCATGAACTATCATACAACATCACCCAGGTTAACCGAAATCTTGGATGTGGTGAATATGGAAATGGCCTGAAAAATCCACTACAGCCTACAAATTAGTGTTTGTGTAAGTGCCTAGTGCCTCAATCATTGACTTAAAAAAGAAGGATACTCAGCTCTAGAGATTGTTAAAGCTGCAAATATAGTACACAAGTGACAGCATTTCATCCACGCTAATCTTCTTGCTTCACAGTATTTTCCTTGAAGCTCTTCGTCAACCAGATGGCAGTTTCCCTCGGTGAAACTTTCCCAGGTCCAAATGGCTTCAGCAGCACCCCAAGCTGATCATACCTTTCCTGCTGCAGCAATCTCGCACTAAATTCAAGCAAACCTTCCAAAGCTTCAGCCCGTTGCTGGTATGATGAAGTGTCAAACTGACGGCATCGTGTGTCTGATGAGGTGCGGCTGGATGCCCCTGCTGTTGCATTTTGATCAGATGAGTTACTTCCATCCTCTTCATTCACCTGAAACATGCTGCGCTGAATTCCCTGCCATGTCTTGGGGAAGTTGGGCGTTTTAAGGGCTTTATCGCATATCTGAACAGTACATTTGTCTTTTGTGATTGAACGGTCACGATATAATGGTGAGCTGGAGGAGCCTTGTGCAGAGGTTGGTGAAGTTCTATGGATGGGAAAGAAGGCATCCTCGTATGAGGCTAATGGGAATTCAGCTATCCTATCAATTCGAGGCTCGTTTACAGAAACATCTGGTGATTTTACACAATGAAGAATACCAGTGTCAGGCCTGTAAGGCAATTCTTGAATTGCAGTTCTTGTGGGCAATGGCAAAGATACTCTGCGACTTGTAGGACTAGATTTTTTTGTTGGAGTGCACGTAACAGGATGCTGAATATAAAGAAAATGAAATTTAAGAATCCAACTTATGAAACATGCAAAAATTACAATTACAAATTGGAACTGTGAAAGTTAGTGATTGCAAGAATGTGAGCATATGCAAAGAGAGAGAATTATATGATCTTACTGATTCACACTTTTTAACAGCATCTGACTGTTTCCTAAAGGTAGTAGAAGCTTTTGCTGAAGTAAGTCTGGGAATCTTAGAAGTTTTTGAAGCAATTGGTTTACAGATTACTGTCCCGTCATGACTGCTTTCAACAGATAATGATGACAACCTCCTACTCAAATAAGTTGGGTTATCACGTATTCCTTTAGTAGAATAAAGAGAATCTTGCTCAGTTCCAGATACACTTGGATTCAAATTCCTGTTGTTACTGAAAGAACAGCGCCTCTCCCGATAAGTCGAAACAGGTACCGCATCTGGCTCTGAAAACCTTGTTTTCCTTGTGTAGTTGGATTCAGGCCAGTGGACTGATATAGAATTGCGTCTGGGACTATTGATTTTGAGATGAATCTTTACAACATAAGGCTGAAGGTGTGCGTGCCTGAGCAGTTCCGCAGCCTGCCATATTAGAAGTTAGAACTTCAAATGAGACCTCATGTGCAAACAAAAAGATAAATTCCACTGTAGCAATGTTCAGTCAGTTAACAATAAATACCAGAACACAAAAGTTTCACCACTACCCCCGAGGTGGCAGATAATTTGTCTTCACTTGTAAAGGGGTGCAGCAAGTAAACTGATTAAACAATTCAAATATATCAAAATCTTTTTTATTTTGGAGTGACCGGTTTGGTTACAATTCAGAGAAATAAAAAAAAAAGTGAATAACATCTGCTTGCTTTTGGTTTTTAAATATTAAGAATCTCAACTTCAACATATCAAAGGTAAGTTTCAGTGAAAATTTTTACATTTCACTTTATTGTTAGAAAGAAAAAGAAATAGGGAGATAGAGATTTGTGTTAAATATTTAAATGACTAATCAATATGTAATTCTTCATTCTCAAGAATTTTTCAAAGGGATTACATAGAAAGGCATTTAAACAGCATCAAAATGTGGCCTATTGAAAAAGTTTGGCTGCATTAAATTTTATTGAAATAACTTATTATTGATTGCATCCAATGTAAAGAAATTTGCTGATTGTCTTGATGTTGTCCTATAATCCAGCACTCAAACAGATGCTTCCACAAGTAAAGATACAGCTTAGAGGAGAATATACATACACTTGGCCTAAGTTCCGGATTTTTCCGCAGCATGCTTTTAACAAGACCCCGACTGAAAACAAAATTGAGCAAATATGATTAGGCCAACAACATTACTGCATAAAGGACCAACACCTTCAAAAGAAAAAAATAATAATACAATATCAGACTATTGTAACTTCTGCTTATCCTAAACCTATACGCTAGCCATCATTAATCTGTGAGAATGCATAGAATTAAGTAGCTTAATGATTTTGTTTTAAAGAAGGAACGTTGTTCAAATTTTCATTTAACAAGATGTCATCTACAGCTGGCATGAATAGCCATAACAGTTATTACAGAAGGAAAAGGGCTTACAAGGCACCAGAATATTTTGTTGGAAGTGGAGCAACTATTGACTTATTTATTTTGTTGATCAGAGCTTGCATATCCTGCTCAAGAGTGGAAAAGAGATTAATAAAAAATGAGAAATTCATAACACCATTGCAGAAATGCAGCAAAGCAGATCTTCCAATCTATTGTTAAGTATATGCTCTGCAATTCAAGTTAAAAAAACCAGGTTTATAGTTGATTTACATATTCATACACAACTGTAATGTATTCTTAGTCAAGATCTCAACAGCAAATACATATGAAAGAGGTAGCGTAACAAGCTCTAATGTTTACTAAGCAACAAGACAGGGGTCCAAAAACTTACAAATGCTTTAAATGCGGGCTTAAGTGAAGCCATTTCATATATACAGCACCCTGTATAACAGATATTCAAGGTAAATAAATACATGCACAGACACTGAACTCCATAATGCTCCAAGGTCAAACATCTTCTACTCACTACCACAGACAAATATAAGGGCAGAACTTACCCAAAGACCAAATATCAGACTTGGAACCATAAGGGATATCAGCAAGAAGCTCGGGACACATATAGCTGGGAGTTCCCACAACCTGAATTACAATACAGTAATCCTCACTAATGAAGTTGAGCAAACACAAAGAGAAGCTCAAAATTAAAATATTAATCCAACTCATTTTACTTACAGAGGAAGCAAGATCATCTGAAGTCAAAATTTTGGCAAGTCCAAAGTCACCTGCATCAGTGTTGATCACATGGTTAGAAATATTATAATCACCTTGAAGAGAATATGGGAAACAAAAAACCACTCACCAAGACGAATATCTTGATCTTTAGTCAAGAAGATATTAGAACACTGAAAGATTCAAAAACACTATCAGTATGAAGCAACTTTAGAGATACTGGGTTGATGCTACTGGTCTCTAAGTATGGAAAAGCATGCCACTGACCTTGACATCACGATGAAGAATATGATTTGCATGCAAGTAGTCAAGCGCCATCAGGAGCTGGACAAGCCATTTACAGAGCTTCTATGAAAGTCCAATATTTATGAGTCAGATGCAAGTTTTCTTCATATTATAGATGTTTAATGCAAAAGGCAAATAGCATGCAATGGAAGTAAAAGAAATCAATTTGCCACAAGAGAGCTGAAGAAAAGAGAAGAAGAGGCAAATTAAAAGGACAAAACCTCTTCAGGGAAAAGTGTGCCATTGGCTTTCTTTATAGCTTCCGCCCTGTATGACATGAAATTAATAGCATAAGTGGCTGAAGTATGCAGGGCTCCAATCAGAGTAGAACAAATATTAGTTCACAAATCTCAACATCATTATTAAAGAAAACTTACATATCTCCTCCTTCACAGTATCCTATAATAATGCACACATAGCAACCCTGAGAACAAAGGCATCAATCACTATGAATATTAGGCTATAAATAATCAGTCAGGTACCACTGCTAAGGGTAATGCCTAATAAACTAAGCCCTATATCTTACTGATGAGTGTATAAGTACTACACTTGCACATATTTAGGAGTAAAAAACAACTAGGAAACTTTTGAGATAATTATGACCTTCATCGGCCAAAAACAAGAGAATGAGATGAATACCAAAAACCAATCTGTCTACTGAAGAATACAGGATAAACGTACCTTTTCTACCCAAGAATCTTTGTACTCAACAATAAATGGATTTCGTATTTTCGAAATGAGCTCCATCTAGATGAAGCAGGAAAAGTGTCAGTTTGAAGATTAAAAAAGTGCTCACGTAAAAGATAGAAGAAACAGCACGACCAACTGAAAATGCAATACCTTCACTATAATGTTCACTTTTAATACATTATATGACCACAACTTATCATATTCAAGTAATTTTGGTTGATAACTATTCTCTCTATATCAATAGTTGATTGAGACAAATCACAAGAATGTACCAACCTCCTGATGGGCAGACCTCCGCGACCTATCTGTCTGGCGAGCAAGACGAATTTTTTTCAACACATACCTTAATATACCAAAAGAAGCAAGATTAAAGAATGAAACCCATCACAAAAACATGAATCACAATACACCATTTAATTCTCTTTTTTTTTCTCATTACATAATTCTATTTGGCATGTAAAAAGAAGTAACAAAAGAAAGTGGGTTTCATTCTCACTTCTTCTTTTCATGTTTATGCTTAACAAGAAGAGCTGAGCCGAAAGCTCCCTTCCCAATCTGTTCTAGTACTTCATACTGCTCCATGAAGGAGGCCCGTTTCAACACCTGAACCACACGTAAGTTGGAAATTTTCAATGCCATGACAAATCACAGATAAAAGATACAGAAAATACTCAAAATATACACCAGAAAAGCATAAAAATGAAATTTTTCGAGAAGTTAACAAAACAAAGGAAGCTACACTATCTGTGAAGTCACTCAAGAAATGCATATCCTTATAAGCAAACAAATCTTTTTCAGAAACAAAGAAAGTAACCAAAAAAATGAAAAGAGCCTTAAAAGCCAAGAAATTAGAAGACCATTTTCTTGTTGAGAAAAAAAAGGCAATTTCATGAAAATTAAAGAAAAATATAGTCTCTAAATATACTACATTGCATGATTGAAAGAAACTACAGATAAATTAATGATTAAAATGAATTATTGGTTCATCTATGGCAACAAGAAAAGAAAAATAACAGAAATTATTAAAATGAATTATAATTTCTTTTATTCATCTAATCTAATCAACTAAGGCATTTAGTTGCACTAAGCTCAGTTAATGCAATCTTTCTATTTACAGAAAATATTAATAAAAAAAAAATAGACACTGACACTGACACTGTAAAAAGAGAGAAAATATCTAACCAAAATGGGAGCTTCAGGCCACAAATTTGAAAACTTCTAAAAAAAGGAATTTTGAGTTTAAAAAACGCTTAACAAATATGAATAGCCATTAAATGCGTCTTAAAATGCTGCATTATGAAATAAAAAATTGGAAAAATAAAATAAATTACACCGAATCTCTAACCAAAACCTGAATTATATGAAAAAAAAATAAAAGACAAAAGAAAATTAGACGAATGCAGCTTCGGAAAGTGAAAGGTTAAGTAAATATTGAGATTCAAATATTAAAATGTTTGTTAAGAAAAAATAAAAAGAGACAGAGACAGAGAGAGAGAGAGAGACGGAATTAACGTCACCTGCAAGAGGAAGAAAGTTTTGATCCAAAGGAAAGATCGAGTCAAGAAGAGAGGGAAAACGAGAGCTTCGGCGTCGGCATTTTGCTCAGAAACTACGAAACGACACACCGTTTAAGCAGCTGAAACTGAAGCAGAGGAGGAAGAGGAACAAGCAGAAGCTGCTGAAGCAGCAGCAGCTGTTTTGCCATTGGGGTGTGTGTGTAATTTTCTTCTTTTTATTATTATTATTATTATTATTTTGGTTGTTTATTTATTTTATTATTTAGCGGGAGAAATGACGAATTTAGAAAGAGATTTGACCACCGACTGCGGAGAGAGGGGGAGGATTAGAATGTAATTTGAGGAAAAAGAAACAAAATGAGTGAGCAGCAGCTTGTGATTTTTAAAAAGGATCTGCTTAGAGAAAGAGTAAACACCAAACAGAGTCTTCTCCAGTGAATGAGAGAGAAAGAAAATTTACTTAATTAATTAAGTGGAGCCTAAAGACATAAAACAAGATTAAATTATTTGTATAGATCCAATTATTTTTTTAAGCTAAAGTCATATAAGTAAGTAATTTTTCTTTATACATATTAAGGCCAAGGCTATGATTTGCTACATCTTATGTGTTTTTGTTTTATTCCAATCATGGTTATTATTTATTTATTTAGTTAGAGAAAATAAAGAAGAAAAAGAGTAAACTGTAGGTCAAAATAAGAATCATGTTATGTTGCACAACAACAGTAAAAGCTGCAGAGGCTAGTTTTATGTACTTGTATTTCCTTTTTTGACCTTTTTTTTTATATTAAGAGAAAAATAAAAAAGGGAAAGAAGAGAAGAAGATTAAACAAGTGGTGTGAAAAGGAGAGATTCAAGTTCAAACTGAACATAAAACTTATGACAATAGCATAAGTGGAAATGGCAATGGGTGGTCTCTATCAGTAAATTTGTCAGCTTTTCTGGGCATTTCCATTTCCTCATAATTATTCACTTTTTATTCATTTATTTTTTTATTTATTATTTTCATGATAGATATGCAATCGAGTCTTGAAGGGAAGAAGACCGACACGAAAGAAACAGAGATGGGCCCGCATCAATTTTCCCCTCTCTCTCTCGATCGATCGATCTACAGACAGTGTTCGTTGTCTTGTGAATGAAGATTTCGGATTTCGGATTTCGGATTTTGGATTTCCCTCTTCCATTCTCAAACAAGAGGGGCTGGCTATCCGGCGCGTTTTGTTCGTCTTAAACGACGAAAATGGCCTTCGTTTTGAGTGGAGAAAAAAACACGGTGCGTTTAGTGGACGTGGGGTGCGGTGTCGTTTTGTGAAATGAGAAAATAAATGTACGTGGGGTGGGCATGGGAACGGTATCCGTGAAAGATGGCCGCCGGAGGGCAAGTGGGTTAGGGTGTGCGTGTCCCCCCCAATTATGCAAATGCCAAACATTTTGCTCCCAATTTATGATATCTTTTCTTTGCTCTTAAAAAGAAAAATAATTATCTCATAATAATGATAATTTGATTCATCTCCTAATTTTCTCATAAAAATAAATAATAGGTTCTTCAATTTTTAAATTTAGCTAGAAAAAAGTCATTTAGGTGTGTTTATTTTTTAAGAATCGAAATAGATAGGAATCGAATCAGGATGAGATTATGTTGTTTACTTATATTTTAACAAGTGAAATTGAAATAATAATTAATGTCATTTGTGTATTTATTTAAAATTAAAACGGAAATGATTTCTTGTAAATTTTCAAATGCACCCTAGTAGGATGTATTTATATATTAAAATTTTAATAAATAACTAAAAATAAACCAAAAAAAGGAAGTGTTAAATGTGAAAATAGTTAAAATAAATAAATATTTAATTTAATAGTATACAAGTACTAATACATTTTTAAAATTAAATAAAAATATTAAATGATAATCATAATAATTTTTTTAAATACTAAATAATATAACAATAATTATTATATTAAATATAATAATAAATTTTATTTTTATTTATTAAATATGATGGTAGCTATAAAATTTTAATAATTATTTTTAAAAGTCAATAAAAATTTAATATAATAATAATGAATAAATTTTAGAAAAGTAAAAATAAAAAAAATTTACATAATAACAACATTTAATTTAATATTATATTGATTATTAATATTATTATATTTAATATATTAAATGAATAATAAAATCAAATAAATGTGTAATTTTAAAGTTGAATCCCCCTCTTTCATTCCGATTCATAAGTGGGGAGGGACATTTAAGATTCTCATTCTCCACTTTTAATAATTTTAATGTAGAATTTTACTTAAGGTAATGCTATAATTTTTAAATAATATCTCAAATTTTATATTTTAAATTGAGGTATTAAATAATTATTAGATGGTAAAATAATATAAATTTTAAAATCAATTGTTACACTATTTTACTATTTAATAATTACTTAACATATTATTTAAAATAATATTAAATATGTGTATCGTTATTCTTTATTTAATGTCCGATTCCGATTTTTCTTTTTCTTTTTTTATTTTAACTGACCAAGTAAATGTTATTTCCTTTCTTGAATCCCATTCCCTTAATAAACATGCACAAAATATCAATAAAGACAACTTTTCAGATCATAGACTTGAACATCTCCATACCTTGTGCAAGGGTCGCCAATTGAAACAATATTTCAAGAATTTATTTTTTCAATTTTTCTGATTAAAACTTAAAATATATGCTACCACATCATATAATCTTTATATATATGTATAGCAAGACAAATTAATTGTTATGTTTTCAATGAAAGTACCCATACTTTGTACTTTGATTATTATTTTTTCTTCTAAGTTCTACCAACTTCAAAATCTAGCCAACTTTGAGGCAAATCTTTTATGAATAGGTGTTAATGTCGAAGCATAACTTGAATTTTGACCTATTTTATTAAAAAAAAAAATTGACCTACTCATTGAAAAGTGACCATTTAGCTACCCAATTCAAAGAATACAATAACACACCCCGCACGATATACACAAGAAGAAGCAAATATTACATAAAAATTGCCTTTCAGCTGGCGAAACCGAGTAGTATCTTTCATTTGGTGGAGATATTGGACATCAAATCTTTGTATTTCTCTAATTATACTCAAATTTATGTAAAAACGGCTCTTAAATTATATATAAGAAAAAATGCCCCATAAGGTTATGAAATTGTATAATTTAATTGTGTTTGAGATTGTTCATTTAACATTTATAAAAGCACAAATTATATCTTTTATGAGTTAAGATATTTGGATTACATCACTAAAATAAAATGTTATGTCGAGGCAATCTTAAGTTTTTAATATATTTTTGAGTTAATTGATTTAAAAATTTTAAAAAAATCTAAATTCTTAATGCTTAAAGAAAATGGGATATATACACTATTAAACTTTTAAAAAATTCATTTATACCTCTTTATCAAGTAATGAATTCCTTTAATTTTAAAAATAAAAAAAGTATAAATAAAAATTCATTTTTTGTCAATGCTAGTCAAAAGTCGATCAAGGGGTCAATTAATAAAGTGGTCAACTATTAGTCAACAATCAATCAACATGGTTAACGAGATTAACAAATAGTCAACGCTCAATCAATACAATTAATGATAGTTAACATCAGTCAACGATTATCTCTAGTTAACGATAGTCAATGGTTAATCAACAGTCAATCAATGTTTGTCAACGATAATCAACAAAAATTTTACTTTTTTTTAGTTAGAATAAATGTATAATCATAAATTTATCAAATTTAACAAAAAATTTATTAACTTTAACAAATTTTATTAACTAATAAGGTATATAAATAAAAATTTTAAAACTTTAAGAAGGCTTTCCAAAAATTTTAAGAATACAAATGTTCTTTCCTCTAAATATAATGCCCAAAACTTAATTCAAAAACAACTATATTTATATTTAAAAGGATAAGTGTGTAAATGAATCAAAATGAATATCCCACTGCTGCAACTTTGTACTGAAATGAAGTCAAATATTTGTGAAGTTTCGGGCTTGGAAAAAAATAGCAAGTAGGTAATAATTTGCTTCCAAAACCAACAAAAGAGTCCCAGCTTTTAACTCAGGCACATGCACCTACCATAATCTGTGCATGAAGAATACCGACACCTACAATAAATTCCAAGAGCAACAATACAAAATTGAGTTCCACTTCCAAATTCCAATTACCAAGTCTTAATCACAAATGGGTCATATTTGCAAATTCCTTCAAAGAGAGAAAATAGGGTATATATAACCATGGACCATGAAATCTATTTGCATCTTGATTAGCTGCTTTTCTTTTTTCTTTTTTTTTTTTTGTTTTGGGACAATTGATGATTGATGGGAGAGCACTCACTTTTCATCAAAATGGAGTAGCAATACATGAAGTAGTTGAGGGAAAGGCTTGGCTACATCTAAATAGATGATTTGGTCCATATGTCAAGGGATTTAAAAGTAAAAATAATTACAATTAAGTGTTGCATAAGTTGTCACAGGTAGAGAAAGGGAAATGCTATGCTACTCAGATGGAAATAGTAAACAATGTTACCCAAAAATAAATGCATATTAATATTTGATTATTTTTTATAATAACAACTTTTTAACAGTTTCATTATTTAAAATATAAATTTGAGTAAATTTGATCAAAGTAAAAAAATTTAAACTTATGAGTGAAAGTTAATATTAATATTAAAGATAAATTTTTAACCATTTTTCATCTCATGAAATATAGATTCGAATAGGTTTGAATCAAAGTGGATCCCATTTAAATTAAAATAAATAGATAAATTAAGAATTAATTAAAAATAAATACATGGGATAAATAAATCAAAATATTAATTAAAAACAAAAATAATGGGTGAATCTCCGCTTATATTTAAAGATATTATATTAGTTTATTACTCAATTCAAAAATTTAAATTGATAGGTGAATACCCAAATTAAAGAGAAGTCGTTAACAAATATTATTAAGATTTACTAGAATATAATGAATATAATTAAAGTGGGATTTTCACTTGTGGAAGGAGCAAACAGCTTTGTTGCTTCGTTCGGGAGAGCAAGCTTTGCTTTTTTTGAAGCTACTACTACCTTCAATCTAACTTCGTGAAGAAAAAAAAGTTCAAAAAGGCACCCAAAAACTTTTGCCATAACATCATTCATGAAAAAGTTCTACAAAAGTTAATAAATAGAACTACCATCAAAAGAGATGTGTTACCCATGAAGTGTAATGAACAAAACCCACTTTAGTTAATTTATGTGAGCATACTCTATCAATACATAGACTTGAATCTCAACAACTTTTGGAGATAGATGTATTGTGCTTCTTTAAAGGAAACTTAATGAAGCAACAACACATAATAATGGAGGGGTGAAAATTTGTATAAGAATAGGTGTGAAGTGGGTGTGATGATTGAAAAGTGTTAGATATAATAACATGTTAAAGTTTTTAAATATGTTTTGTTTGATCACCTCTCTTAAGTACTTGATAGTTGCTACCTTTGAAGAGATGATAATACTAAACAAATAATGGCATGCTTGAATGTCATTAGATATGTGTTTTGAGTATGGAGTTGAGTTGAGCACAACACATGATTTTGATAACAAAGTCAAAGCACCCACATAAGTTAAACAAAACAAAATGGATGAGTCAAATGTAGGAGGAAAAAAAATGATTTTAAGTGTTCTTTTGACATTTGATTTTTATAATTTTTATTAATTTGAATTAAGCAAAAGCAATTAAAGCAAACATAGTGAAGTGATGGACAACAATTCCATGAATTAGATTAAAAATATATATATAAAAGAGGGAATGGGAAAAAGATAACACAACCCCGCAAACAAGCAAAATGTCAAAGATTTCATATTAGTAGTATGCTACTAATTGAGGAAAAAATTTAAAGAATTGGTTTGGAGTGAAGTCTAGAGGGGTAACTGAAAAGTATTGATATAATTATATGTTGAAAATTTTAATTATTTTTTTGCTACCTTTTAAAAGATGATAATACTAAACAATAATGGCATGCTTGATGTCATTAGATGTGGGTTCTAAGTTCAAATATGGAGTTGAGCACATGTTTTCATAACCAAGTCAAAGCACCCATATATAAGTTTAACAAAACAAAATGGATGACTCAAATGTCAGTAATCACAAGAGATTTTTTTTTTTAAAAAAAAAGTTGAATTTAAGTGTCCTTTTTTTGACATTTGATTATTATTATTTGGAATTAAATTTGGTCAAATTCGTCAAGACAAATTCCAATTTGAATTATTGCAACAAATCATTTGACACGTTAGGTTATCATTATATGTGAAGGGGAACTGATTTTTAATTGGTAAAAGAGATAAAAACAAATACATTATGTTAAAAAAAAAAAAAAGGAGAAGATGGTGGCAGCAAGACATTTATTGTCATTAGAATTTATCTTTCATAAAACTCTTGCTTTGGGGGCACAAATTCTTACAAGGCCTTAGCCTCCTAACAACGGCCTTACTACTTTAGTTTCGGCCCGAGATGATTTAGACCCAACTTAATTCACTAATATTCTAATTTGTGTTTTTTTTTTAAATTTCATTAAGCTTACCACAATAAAAGTTCACAAAACCATAGGAAACTTCTTTTATAAGATTTATTAATCAATAAAAATTGCACACTTTTTTTTTATTTGTCACTTGCATCTCTGTTTTTTTTTTCTTAATTTATTTAATAAATTTTTAATTTATTTAAAAATAATCAATTGCCTCCTTTTAGGGTTTTTTTTATAAAAAATATGGTAACCGAAAGTAAGTAATTATTTATTTTAATAAAATTAATGAAAACACAAGTGCAACAATTTAGCAACTATTTTTTACTATTAGAAGTGCAATAACGAGCAAAGAAGAATTGTTCGAAATGTGTTTGATTTTTTTTTAGTTATAGCATGATTATAGAGATTTTTTTTTTCAGTATAGAGACTTGTTTGCTACTGTTAGTATTTACTTTTATGTATAATATTATGAATAAATACCCTTTTTAATATATATATCTTACATAAAAACACACAAGTGAATAAAATTCTATTTCAATTCTTTGTTTCTCCATCATTTTTATTTTACAAAATTCATTCATAGTATTAGAGCTTTGATGTTAACAATGAATTGTCACCAACACAGTCACCTAATCATGGTTGGAAAACAATTCATGTTTTCCCTCTTAAAAAATAAGCTCTTAATATTTATAGTTATTTTATTTGTAGCCATACAAAAAAATTTAAAACAAAAAAAATTGTCAAACAATACCCTGTCGACCATCGCGTAGCATCATCTACCACAGCAGCCATTTGTGTATTAGATCTTTGAGATCATTGGAGGAATTCCCGAAAGTTGGTGGTGGCGAAATTGTTAGAAACTGACCATCCAAATCTAGCCATCTCTGCTCCTATTCCACCGTTAGAATAGGCCAAATTGGGGGCAAAGAATCACGTGCATTATCATTCATTCTGTCACCATGCACTGCTCTTCAAACTTGATTGCCACCACTAATAAAATTGTCACCATGTATACAATATCGTACTGGACTATGAAGTTTATTAAGAATATAAAATTTAATATTTTTATTATAGTTAAATATTATCTTGTCTTAGAGAGGAATTAAAATTATAACGAATATAGTATTATAAGACAATACCATATGAACTTATTTTATGAAATCTCCAATTACATAGGTGAAATTATCATCACTTTTACTTTATATTATAAGTATAGTCTACTCTCTCTCGACATCGAATCATTAATCTTATTTAATTTTTCTTTTTAGGATTGCCAAATTCAACTTAGAGCTTATAGAATTTGACTTTCATAGCAAAACATAAATAATTTTATTTTAATATTATCAATTGCTTATTTTTTTTATTTTTGATGCCCAATCACACTTTAATAATAAATAAAAAAAATAGTATAAATTTATTAAAAGACATGCTAAATGTTAATGACTCATTTATCTTAAAACATGCCTTTACAAGACGATCAACTTAATTTTGATAAACAATTCACTCAATCACTTATATAAATTGAGATGCACTTGTATAATCTCTAATATCATATATCTCCACCAATGTAAAATATAAACATCAGTGTATTTATCTCATGAGTCATATTAGGTGGAGAATTTTTTTTTTATATAAGTGCCCATCTTTAAATGACTCAAATAAGTTATTTATTTATAAGTTAATGGTTGTTGTTCATACAACCATCAACAATTATCAATTGTGCCATGACCTTGGATTTAGGCCGCTCAAATATTAAATTATTTTTTTAAGCTCTAGTGCTGCAACTTTGACATTTAGTGTCGTTATGCTCAAATACTAACTTCCAATGTCGCAACCTTGACTTTTAGTATCAAGTGCTAGCTCTTATTTTTCTTTAATCATTTCTTTGTTTTACAACTTATAATTTGATCAAATAAAACAAATTATATCAACATATAATAATTTATTGACTTTGTAATTGTCAAACACTTTAATTATCAAACCTTTATGATTATTAAGCTATATTATTATTTCATAATCAAATGTCTTATGCACAAAATCCTATTGCTCGTATATTAAAGATATGCAATTAGTCATACTTGTATATTATACTTTAAATAACGTAACATTGGATGCTATACATGCATTTTGCATTTCAGACAATATAACATGATTAGATTGCATATTCTGTGAGTGATTTTTAAATTAGAGTGTATATATATGGGTTTGTATTTATCATTTAAAATAATATATGTATTACATACATATAAGCGCAACGAATGAACAGAATATAAAATTCTTAATAATAAACACTAATAAATTTTTACATGTTATCTCATAAATGTAAAATACATTAAAATTGAGAAATAGTACATTATCAAGCTTTTGGTATTTAGTCGAATCGGAGTATCTGTCTTGAAGCAACCCATTCATAATTCTAGTTCCTCAATACAGTGGGCTTGAAAAAGTTAGAATAGTAGCTTTTTCAGAAAATGATTCAACTCTTGAATCTTTGTTTCTATTTTGTAGTATAAGTGACCAAAATAGAATATGAGAAATGGAGAGAATATGTTTTTGTGCTTTAAACACTTGACAGAAGTTTTCAACGCTTAGCAAAATTCACTTTTTTTTTCTCTCTCTCTCTCTCTTTGACTGAATTTCTCACCATCAATTGAGCAACAAATTACTCTTTTATTTGTTTATTAATTTTTCTTCTATTTTTTTACCTAATGACATCCATTATTATGATCAATGTTTGCCATTAATGTTTTGTTTATTATTGTTTACAATAAACCAAATAAAAATAAAATAAAATAAAAAATTATTTAAATGAACTTAGCCTAAATTTAAGCTAAATGAAAAACACTTTCTCATTATTAAGAAATATGTTAAGGCCTACCATTAACAAGTGACACCCATTTATTTTTATTATATCATTTAATTAATATAAAACAAATGATTTAATCATATTAATTCATGGTAGAAATACGTGCTAATTTAAATTAAAAAATGAATTATTTAATTTTAATTTAAATAATAATAGCATATATTATTATTATTTTATTCAATAAACATTTTAATTAATAAAATAATGATATTATTTGTCCAACAAATAAGGTTATTTTGGTAATTTCTAAATCAAACAATAATTGACCAATAATGTGCCATGTGTCAATATCTTATTGGTCAACAATTAATTGTTAACTAATTGATATACTTAACTTTTAAGTCTTGACACGTGCATGATTGGAGGGAAACCGAAGTAAATGTCTAGTTTGCTGAAATTTTTTGGATCTAACTATTCAATCCGATATGCTGCCCCAGTGCACAACGAGTACACTTTATATTGCGGGACTCTTTAGGTCCACTCTCGATTTGTCAAATTAAACTATTCTGTGAGTCCGAGATCGATGCCCCACGCACAAGTCACGGATATTACAAATCAGTGTAGTAAATCATACAAGTTGAGATCATAGCGTATACGTATAATTCTTCCGCCAATAATATCTTGGAAGAGTAGGAATATAAATCACTACTGACAAATCCTTACGTGCTCATTCATGAACTTATCTTCAGACACATATCTTGATAAACAATATATGCAAATATTTTTGTAATATTGTTTAACCCCGTAGGAAATTCTTTCTTGGGTTTGTTGCTTTTAGCCATAAGACTTTTTAAGATACAATCTCTGAGCATCTGAATATATAACTCATTCATATGAGCTGACAGATCCCATATCTGTACACACCAAACTCCATAAGCATCGGACTATATCCAGCGACACCCAGCGGTCACACCATGAAAAGTCTGTGACATATATGAAACCAAAGTATGATGGATTACTTACAAGTCCATCGTGATACTTAGGTCAAAAGACTGCGTATACTACTCAACTCGAGAAGACCTTTTATTGACAGCTTCATAGGATGTCTATTGGCGTCCTCGTTGAGTCTGTTCAGTATTCAGTCCTTACTAAACACTTATATGCTATACGAAATTCCAGTAAGTCCATGGTTAGATAAAAACAACCATCTAAGTATAGTATACACTGGTCTATTGAAAAGGATTCCACCGATAAGCCTGCACTAATAAATTAAGACCAAGAACATATAATTCGATAATAGACTTTCATAATAACATTTCTTAATATTTATTGCAACTCTTACAACTATATTATTACTAATGCATTCTCAGGCCTTTATACAGTTACAGACAAGATTCTAACTTTTAGACTTTACTGATTAATAAAACACGTTAACTTTTTAACATTTATAGTTTTCAGTGATGCTAACTCTTGACATTGATCTAAATTTCTTTACACCAAATCTGAACTACTTCAAATTATTTAATGTATGTAGCGTCATAAGCATGAAACCATTTAATAATACTAATTAACGATTTAATAACTAATATACTGTATAAATATTATAAAAAAAAATATTAATACAACAATAAGATAACATGTGAATACAAATTCTAACATATTCAATTCGCGAATTATTAATTTTTCATTTAAAACTATCAACAATAAGCCATTACTTGGCCATCATTTGCCAAATAATAAATTGATTGATATAAGAAATGACAAAATAGAAACAATCTTATTTTACTCCTTAGGCAAGTTACAAAATTATGTTCTTTATTGAACATTAGTATCAAACATAAAATTGCAATCTAAACCCTGAAACAGATTTCATCAAGTTGTCTTATTGCCGATAAATGTTTATTAATGCATCATTCAAATATTTACATAAAGCAATCTGTCTAACCATACATTTGTTTGCTATTATAATTATGCAAAAACTGACCTCTCATGCATAAAATTATAATTTCATGCACTTAATTGAAGTATTAAAATAATTTGGCATAATTATAATATATGTATACAACCATCAAATAGAAGTAATAAATAAAAATGAAAGTACTTTGTTCAAGTTGTGAATCTCTCCATCCATTAATAAAAATTATACTTAAGATTATTAAAAAAAATTGAAAGTTGATGGATACTTTATAATGTAATAGGCCTCACATACTATAGGTTATAAGTTAGGGTGTGTAAAATTACACTGTACTTAAACATAAATTTTTCTCCTTAAAGATATTGTTCCGGTGAAAATATACTTTAAGTCTACCCTCTAGTATGTAATGACTTAATTTTATAATTGTGCATTCTTAAGTATAGAACCTAAGAACAATTATTTTTTCACACTCATTTATGATAATAAGTTTATGATAATAAGTAGCCTCTATTTATAGATGTTAAGACATTTTTATTTGAGATACAATCTTTTATATATACCACTTTATTCCTAATTGTTAGATCAAAATTTAAATTTAATTGATAATTTAAAATAAATTATTATTTTTTTAAATGAAGAGGTATAATAAATGGTTGTACGATTTTAAATATAATATGAAAAGAGGTAATCACACGAATAGTTGCATATAAGCCATATATAATACAAAAGAGTTCACTTTTAACTAATGTATATTTTGAAATATATATAAAATATTCAATAGAAATAAAGTGCTATCAACATTTTCCATCGGAGGACAGAAGTTGTCTGTTTTTTTTAAATAAAAAAGAAGTGAAGAATGAAGGCTACTTTCAATGGTAAGAAAGAAAAGAAAGAAAGTGGTGAAAAATGGTGTGACTTATGAAGGTGTGAAAAATAAAAGGGTAGAAATTAAAAAAAAAAAAGAGTGGGGGTGGATAAGTTTTAAATTTGTTTTTTCAAAAAGTTATTGGTGCTTGGACTTTTAAAAAAAATGATAAATTTAAATTTAAAACTCATCAAATATATAATTTTTGAGAAGGACATGTCTATTAAAAAGTCTTAATTTTTAAGAAAAAGAAAATGTGTTTGTCTAAAACAAATAACTCATCAAATCACATATATAGTCTTTGAAAAAAAACATATCTATTAAAGATAATTTTTTTTAAGTATAAAAAAAATCTTTGATTAAATATGATAGGAATGTTTTTTTGCTTTATTATATTGTTATTATAGATATAGAAACAATTAAAAAATTTATTGATAAAGATTTAAAGAAATATCTTATTATTGCATAATTTTTTCAAAGACTATAAATTTTTTTAAAGATCATCAAAATTTCACAGTATTACCATTTAAGACAATTTGAAAATTCATAAAATATTCCCTCTTCGGAGAGTTGAAAAGACAAGTGTTACAATCCGGCTGCTACTTATTGACTATTTAGAAGAACAATAATAGGCAAAGAAGAAATTGTGGGAATTGTGTTTGATTTTGTTTATTTATGGCATGATTATAAGGAATTTTTTTGTTACCGATAATGTTGACTTTTTTTACACAATATTATGAATAAATATAATTTTTTTATATATATCTTGCATAAATAACACAAGTGAATAAAACTCTATTTCAATTTTTTTGTTTCGCCATCATTTCTATTTAACAAATTTTGTTAATTAAAAACTTAATAGATAAATTAAAATAAAGATAAATGTGACAATACCATAATTATGTATTACTTTAACTAAATTTTTGAAGTAATTTGGATTCTTTTTCTCTATTTTTATTCTTAACTTTTAAAAATACAATAATATGTGACATTATTCAAAGTTTATAATTCTTTAACCCAAATTCAAAAGAGATACCAAAGAAACATAATAGTAATTATATTCACAGAGACTTTTTTTTTTTTCTAAGTCTTAATAATATGAAGCATTTCCTTTAAAAAAAAAACATAATAGTAAATATTTTTTATTAGCACCCTAATGCTTCCCGTAAATGTTAAGCTAAACAAACTCCATTTGTTTTTTCCTTTTCAGAAAAGAACAATCTCAAATTTGATAAGCACAAGAATAATAGTAAAATAATACTTATTAGAATATTAAATAAACTAGTAAAATACCAAACAATAAAGTGTAATTGAAATTTTTTTCTTTAAATTATTAAATTTGAGCAAAAATAATTTAGAATATTTTTCACAAAATGATGTACGATTTTTAATTTGAATTATTATTTATGAAATATTTATTCAATCATAATTTTAGAGGTGAAAAATAAGTCGATGAGTTGGATTCTTGTTATATCAATTATTAAACTATTTAATTATAACTTCGATCCAAACACAACTTATTTAATAAACAGATTATTCAATAATAATCTATTTATTAAACAAAATTATAATTAATTTGGTAGGTCATATAACTGGTAAACCAGTTACAACACATTAAAATATTTAATCTGTTTAATAATTTTTAACGTGCTACTGGTTTTGCAATCCATTAACCTGCAACTTATGTCACCAAAAATTAATGAAAAATATTAAGAATAAATCTAATTAACAAGTTCTTAAAAATAATACAAAATAGAGTCCCTATTAAATATTAGTACATTAATCTGACGATAAAAATCCAAACTTAAAATCTTATAACATAATCTATATTAATTAAATATTAATACATTCACTTTCATGCATTATATTTTGTTTTTATATATATTTTTTAAAAAATTTAAGTTTTCTTTACTAAATTATCTTCAATATTTTAAATTTCTAAATTTATCCTTTCTATTAAACGAGCGGTAAACAGATTAGCGATAATCTATTAATCTATTATAAACGAATAGACAAGTCTTATCCTCCCAACTCAAACACAACCCATTTAATAAATAAATCATCAAAATACAATCCATTTATTAATGAGGTGAATAATTTTTTTAATCTAAACCACATGTTATTAACTCTATATAACCCACATATTATAATTTTATATTGTAAAAAACAAAGTAGATTGAATATTCTATCCATCTTAACATCCCATTTTTAAGGTGAAAATTAAATTCTCGTTTTAATGTCATTAAACATGCATGTCAAAAAAAATATATATTCATTCTAAAGAAAATTGCATGTCCCATTTCAATGTCAAAATCACATTTGATTCTAACAAAGAGTATGCATGTAAAAAATAAATAAATAAATTGTCATTAGCGTGAAGCAGTTCAATGAATACTCCTAATATGTTATTTCAAAAAAAAAAAATTTAATATGTTTTCAAAATATTTTAAAACTTAAAAAGGTATAATTTTTTTTTAATCAAAAAAATTAATAAGGTTAAAATGTTGGAGAAAACTTATTTTGTATAATTTTTTCATACGCTACAACGACGAAATATATTTTCAACAGTTTAAATTTGTTGTCTTCCACTGCGTATAAGATATGTTCGGTCATGCATACACACTTGTAAATGATTGGCACAAGAGATATTAAAAAGCCACCAAAATGAAAATTGTTACCTGCGATTTTATAAGCTTGTGACTAACTAATTAGGTGGTGTCCTAAAAAAACTAGTCTTTGTATGATAGTTTCATCAATTGATTTGTATTGGTTAGGTTAGGCAAACTTGCCTCAGTTTAATAACTTTGACAATCCAAAACAATGAAAAATCTAGTCTCTGGTTTAATGTTGTGCTCGCTCGAGTCAATTACTTGTTTATATAATTTTTTTTTAAGTGTACGACACACACTTACAACATATACACATATTTATAAATTGTAATATGTGAAATTAAACCTCTGATTTGGACGAGCATCATAAATAAAACTAATTAATTTGGTTAGCACCTTCTACTTTTGTGTATATAATTGATGTGCCTAAAATCTAATTAGTAGCATTTTCTTGTATCCCTACTCTTTTCCATACTTCCAAACAATTTCAGTCCATTAACCTTCCAAACTCACATGTGTATGGAATTTGATTCAAGAGCTCTTATACTTGGTAGATTTTTATTTTTTTTTTGGTTTTATTAAGAAGTTATTGTGGAATAATTTTTTAATATTCTCTTATTATATACATTATTATTAATTATAAATATTGTGACCAACTTTATATATTATTTTTAAACAGTAAAATATATAATTTATTATATTTCTCGTATGATATTAGAGTTAATATTTTAAATTCTAGTCTCTATATATTTGTTTTAGTTAATTTTTTATTTTTTATAAGACGGAGAGACATTTTAATTTAGATTAAATATTATGTGAAGGAGATCGTTAAATTTTTATTTTTAATATTAATATTAAATCTTAACTTATCAGTTTATACTTTTGAGTTGAGTAATAAATTAATATGATAATACAATTTATCTTTATATTAATAATAATATATATAATAAAAAATTATTAAAAAAAATTTCTGAAATAATTTCTTGGTTGTATGTTAAAAAGGCAAACATTTTCAACCTTATCAGTGAAATAATTTCTTAATAGGTTGTATGTTAAAAAGGCCGAACATTTTCAACCCTATCAGTGGATCAAATTTGAAGTCGAGAGATTTTAACACATTCTGTCAGTGATATAATCCCATGAATACATACAAATAAATAAGAGAAATGGAATTATTCAATAAAATTTTGACACACGTTTCGACATTTTTAATATAATTGGCTTATTTAAAAAATAAACACATTTGTGATAAAATTCTATTGACGTCCACGGGTGCACAAATGATCATTTGTGGTGCATCTAACTCATTTTAAGTTTTTTTTTTATTTGAGAAAATAAATTCATAGTCTTGAAAAATCTCAATATTATTTCACTTAATTTGTGGACACGTTTAGAGTAATTAATTGTTTCATGCTTCATGAACTAAATTTATTATCATAACCCTCATTTTTTTTAATTGAAGAAGAAAATCTTCTTGTTAAAATATATTTAATTAATTTTTTAATTTCTTATTTTTTATTAATTTATTAATCGTATCAAATTTTTTTATAAATATAATTTATCCTATACGAAAATGTGACCTTAGTATGGGTAAAACCTTTGTAAATATCAACTTACATCGGAATCTTTGCAATAACCGAAAGATTAAAAGAAAAGCAGTGCAATTTTGTAATAATTCAAAGATAATATAAAAAAAGTGTTAGCTTTTATTTGTTTGAATAAAAAAAGAGTGCTAGCATTTTCTTTAATTATTTGTTATATATTATTAATATAATATAAATAAATAAGTAATTGATTTATAAACAACAATTTTATTTATAATTACCTTCATTTATTTTAATATTTTGTATTATTACAATTTCATTAATATATCACAAACAAATAAAGAAAATGTAATTAATTTTAAAATAAATATTTATAAAATCACGACTAAGTGCAATTCATTCACTTTTCTTCTATTTTTTTGTTTCTTTTTTATCATTTATTATGGGTCTTGGTGACTCGGACCATATAAACATCAGCTATCATCGATCTCGTTGAACTTTCTTGTTCTCAACCAAGCTTCCATGGTTCTAATGAGCCTTCTCGACCTCGATCAACCGAGCTTCCTTGGTCACCATCAAGCCTTCTCAGCCTTAGCCGAGCTTATTGGGCCTTGACTAAACTGCTTATGCCTTTGTTGAGCCTCCTCGGCCTCCAACAAGTTTCTTTAACTTCAACTAAGTTTTTATAGTGCCTTTGTCGGACTCCATCAAATGCCGCCGCCCATGCTCATCTCTTGCAAAATGTTTGAAACTCGTTACCACTGTCAACCACCATCGGGCAACACAACCACTATCTCTAGACCAAATATTGCTCACCAATTACCACTAAGCCCTAGGTCCAGTAGGGAAGCAATCTTCGGTGGTGCTTAAGGAATTCCTTGCCCACTTGAACTTGATTTAGGTTTCCTTTCTTTTGATGTGGGTATTAGGGTGGGGACTTGAGATGGTTTACTGTTATAATTTGTAGTGATGTATTTTGTATTGTCCCTCTGAGAGTTATTTTTGTTTCGCCTGTATACAAATAATTTTATCTCTCTTACATGAGAGTATGATTCATTGTCTTTAATAAGAACAATGATCCCTAATTATATGGATAATATCATAATATGAGATTTAATTTATATTTTTTAATTAAAAAAATATATATTTAAGTATGATTCATTGTCTTTAATAAGAACAATGATCCCTAATTATATGGATAATATCATAATATGAGATTTAATTTATATTTTTTAATTAAAAAAATATATATTTAAGTCCAAATATATGTCAAGAGATGAATATATTATATCATCTTAATAATAATCAAATTCTATATTAATAGGTTTTAAAATATAATATTTTTATTTTAATCGATGATATAATATTTGTTTTTTCAAAAACCTCAAGCATTCTTTTAACTACCTATAGTTAAAATTTTAAATAAAAATTAAAAAAAAACACTCAAATTAAAATAGAGAATAGAGATTGCTTGATGTCAACTTTTTGCAGGATAAAAAAAATAAGGGTAATATTAAATATTTTAAAAAATAACGTGTTTAAGTAATTATTTAATAATAAAAATTTAAAATTATTTTATTATTTAATAATTATATAATATATTATTTTTTTATAATTTAAAATATAATTTGAGATGATTGGAATTTCTCAAACAACAAATACACACAGCCACCTACTTTGCTCCGTCTGATCTAAGACCCCACGTGATGAGGATGCACGTGCACCAACTCAACCTGTGCTGGCTGGCTTTTACTTACGAGATGATGTTTCAGATCAGGCACATGTGACGTTGATGCGTGCCTGGCAATGAATCTCTGCAAAGCCAAAATAGAAAATTTTAAAAATAAATGAAGTCTCGATCTTTGATTACATAAAGACAAAGGAACGGCCCAGTTTCAATCTCAGATTTTTGTAGCGTAGACATCCGCCTCTCTCGGTCAGGTGGGTGGGTCCCAAGAAATTCACATCATTTACAAATACATTATGACCTTTGTATTTGTGCTGTCACCCTATTTGCAAGTAGAGAACAAATTGACTTGTCTACAAATGAAATTAATCTTTTTTTTTTTTTTAGATCACCTTATTGCTACTTCCACTCTTTTATATAGTATTTTAATTAATTACTTAATCTATTTAAATTAATATGTTAAATAATTATTAATAATATGTTAATTTAAAATAAAAATTTTGAAATAACATTAAAAAAATATAACATTATTCTTACTTATTACTTCCTAATGCTTTTAAGTGGTTTTGGTAAACACTTGAATTAATGATTTTGTTTTTATTTTTCTTCCCTAAAATTTTCGATTCTTAAATGTATCATATGTAGTGTAATGATCCTTTCAACCAAAATGTGATTTTTTTTTTTTGTTGATATTTTATCTTATTCATCTTGATCATATCGATGATAATGTATATATATATATATAGTAGATAATTTGAGTATATTTGATGATATTTATACCTTTATTTGCTTTAGTTATGGAGTTTGAATCAACATAGTAATTTGTAGATGGCAATTGAAGAGGCTAAAAGTAATTAAAATGGTTATTAACTAGTTCATATTGTATTGGGTTACTAATAAGTATGAAGGTTTACAGTTGATATGCATATTTAATCAGATCGATAGACAATTCAAAGAGAGGGAATCCAATTTTCAGTTACATTTACTTTTGATCATTAAGATCTTTAAAATGGTGATAAGGTTAAGAGCAAGAGCTAGCATTCCTTGACCAAACATAATAAGGTTTCGTTTCTCAATTGAGTAGATGTAGCATTTCCCGATTCTTCTGTCTCTTCGATACCCAAAACTCCAAAATGGAAACCCAATTTCAATACCTTCCATTGTTTGAAAAAAAGATTCCAAACTCTCCCACCACACTATTTTATTTTATTTGATAAGAATCAGTGACCTATTATGGGGGTATTAACTCTGTCACGTGAGGTTTACATAAATTATATTTTAACGATGATTTTAATTTAATTTACGTTGTCATTTTTTTATTTAATTTAAAAGATAAAAATACTCTCACTTTTTAAGAATATATATTTTAATTATTTATGTCATAAAAAAATATAACTCTAAAATTATTTTCATCCTTTAAATAAAATAAAAAGATAATAATATAATTAAAATCAAAATTATCGTCAAAGTGTAATTTATGTAAACCTCGAGGAGAGACAGTGTTAATATCCCACTTTTATGCCTCTGAAAATTCAAGAATGTCCTTTCTCACATGTAGCAAAATACGACTTCTCTTTACATAGAAAATTTTCCAACAAACCCCAATATATTCCCAAATGAATTTTATAATAAAACCACCCTCAAATTTACTTCTCATTTCTCTCATATCTTGTCGGTGCTGTCTACATTACAAGTTTAAAGCAACATATAAAAAATAAATAATAATAAAAACAGAAGTTCAGTCAAATGTACTGACTAATATATTAAATTCAGTGAAATGGTACTGCCTATATCATTAATATTGTTATAACTAAAGCACTCACAAAAATTTTGCAAACTTAGAATTCAAAATCGAAAGCTGCAGGTACTGGAACCAAATGTTTCTCACCTTGAGCAACAAGCATAGTTGAATCAGTACTACTGGAAGAACCATGATGGTTTTCCGATAGAGTCGGGTTGTTTTCCGGTAAGGCTGAGAGGTTTTCCGTCCCTTCGGAAGGTGCTACGAGTGTTCCTTGACTGTATAAAGTTCTTAATTGGTGAAAATACGGACATGTCCTAGAGTCAAGTGACCTCTTCTTGTTGGTATCCTTTGTTTTTCTGAAGTACTTGTTTATGTTCTCCCATTTCTCTTTACATCTCTTTGCACTTCTCTTATAACCCAACTCTAACATCCCTTGTGAGATTCTCTCCCATAGAGGAGTCCTTGCTCCTCCTTCCTTGTCGTCGCCATTGTTGTAGAGGTTGCACCTCAGGTTTATCAGTGCAAACACTTCTTCTCTTGGCCATCTTTTTCCGATATCTTCTTTATTACTAGATGCAAGCTTTTGAGAGGCATCTTGTATTGGAGATGAAGTGGGTGCCAATGGCTGCTTGTTTTGGGTATTGGAAGAATTAGGGTTTTGGGGATCTAGGTCTATTGCAGATGAAGTGGGTATTTTTGGTGTAGAAGTTGCAGCAAGATTTGAACTAGGGTTTTGGGGTACCAGGTTTTTGGACAATGAAGTGGAAATGATAGGACTATTTTGGGTTTGGCAAGAAGCTGAATTTTGATCCCCTGGAATCATGGTAGATGAATTTGTTCCTTCTACATTAATGTTTTGCTTACTAGCTTGATGACAAATAGGATTAGGGTTTTGTGCAAGAATTAAGGAAGATGAAGTGGTAGGATTTGCAGTACTTACTGCCTTATCCTTAACAACACTAACTTCTTCATTTCTTCCTCCAAAAGACTGATTTTCAGAAGAAGCATAACTTGATGATGAGGTGAATTTTGTTAAGAACTTGATTAATGTAGCCTGTCTATCACCTGCAATGGCTTGTTCATATGCCCTAATTTCAAGCTCTTTGTTAATTTTATTCATCTCTTGCTTCTTCCAAGCTTCTTCTCTTGCAGCCTTCGCTTCATCTCTCTTCGCCATATCTTCAAGAAGCTTATCATGCATCTCCTCTTGTTGAGCCATCATCTTCTTCACAATGCCTTCACATAAACCCTTAAACATCTCAAAGTTCTTCTCTCTTTTCCTCTTCTTATTATTCCCTTTTGATGATTTCACTTTATCCTCACAGGTTTTAATTCCTACCCTTTGATCATTTCTTGTATCTTCTTCCAAACTCTGTTCCCTTTTCTTGTCTTGTTCTTCTCTTGGTTGTTCCATCTTTTTGTTTTGATCTTCAGCAACTTTCTGAGGGTTTTGTCCATTGTAGAGCTCTTCTTCTCCATCATCATCAAATTCACTAAAAAATGCCCTATAGTTCTTGTTGTAATTAATGTTGTTGAAGCTTCTGCTCTCCTCCTCAAATTTCTGCTTGCACTTTTCAGCACTCCTCTTGTAGCCAACCTCTTCAAGCTTCCTGCAAACACCATAAATGTATGAAACCAAAACCACCCATTTGTATGAGCGTTTATTCTCTATATTTTACTAACTTTTTATTGTAAAATAAACCGGATAAGACTTTCTTTATTGAGTACTCTCTCCCACTCCTTTATCAAAATTTAATTTTATTGAAGATCCCAATTGAAAGAATTTGGTTGGGTTTAAGTTCATGAAAGAAAGTACCATCTCTAAAAACCCAACTCAGTTTAAGACACGAAATTCCATGATTTGAATAGCCACTCACTGTAATTTTTAACCCATGCAGATGTAATTCACCATAAACCCTAATTCGCTTATTGTGCAGAAACAAGGGAAGAAAGAAAACAAGAAAATTAACATATATTCAAATGAATTGTGTATGTATATATTTGTACCTTGAGACATGTTCCCAAGTGAGTTCTGGGAACCAATTCTCCAAGTTAGATCTGATTCTCAACAGTGCAAGCAGTTCATCATTAGACCAAGCTGGATCTTCAGGAATATTCAATGATCTCTCTCTTTCAATCTCCAAATTCACACCCACCACCAAGCTGCTGCCGCTCCTATTCTCTTCTTTCCCTTCATTTTTCTGAGCTTGTTGCGGCCATGAGTGCAAGAAGTGATGGGGTTGCACTTGTAATGATGATGATACTTGTTGAGAAGTACTAAAAGGATCAAAAGAAGTGAAAATATTGGCAGTATTTGCTGATGAACCATGATGATGATGATGAAGAGACAAAGGAGAAGATGAAGAAGAAGAGAAAGATAGAGGGAGAGAGATTGACGTTCTTGATGAAGCTATGAACTGGTGCAATTGGTCTGGTACTCCATCAAACATGTTTGCTTTTTTATGAGTGTTTAAATTTTTTTTTTCTTCTCTGTGAATTTTCTCTCTTCTTTCTTTTCTTTCTTACCCTCTCTGAAAAATCAAAAAATTTCTTGCTCCTACCTGCACAGTCACTGTGAATACGCTAAAAAAAACCATCTCTTATCTCTTCATTTTATCAAGAACTTTGTCTTTTATCATATATTAATAATAGTCTGTGGAGTGTGAACTCTCCATTTCACTGTTGAATCAAAGTTAAATGGCTCTGTGCCATGTATAATTGGAGCCTGAATCTCACTTGCCAAGACTGAGAGTGGGCCAAAAAAATAAATCTAATACTAATATAAATAACTTTGCTGAAAAAATTATACTAATTCAAATGGATTTTTATTATTCATTTTTGTATTTTTTTGGGGTATCAAACTCATGGGTCCTTAGAATCCTATGCAGTAGCTGATGCTGATGATGGTGTAATTGGAAGGGAATAGAGTTGGCAGGACACGTGAAGACATGCAGAGACTGGGACCAATTTATTTAAGGAAGAGGGAGACGATGAGTTTTGATCACATGCTTCTGGGGGCTACGTAGTAGGGATTGTACAGCCTCTGATCATCCAAATTTTTATGGGCTACGTTGCCTTACCATTTGGGGGAAAATCATGTCAAATCACTTGAAATTATTGATTGGTATTTTAAGGGTCTACAAAGTTTTTGCAGGTAGTGATCCAGCAAAGGGAATATTTACCATAAACCAAAATGATCAAAACTCTCTCTGGGTATTTTCATAAGTGCTGAAATACATATTGATGATTGATGTTTGAATTTATTATCCTCTTTCAAATTGTTTATATATATTTTATGATTGAGTAATGCTGTATTTTTTAGACTGCATTTCAAAAAAATAATTTCTGTTAAAACTACCTGTCAAATAATTATTTGACGGTTTGCATTATTATATTATTTAATAATTATTTAAAATATTATTTAAAAAATATAACAATGTATTATGAGTAATGGGTGAGGATATTTGAATTTAAAAGTTTCAAGTATGTTTTAAAAAGCTCACCCATTTGTTCAGAGATTAAGTGTAAATTTGTTGTCCTAATGGCTTTCTTGTCTCAATGGAACTTACGGCGGTTCTTGACTTAATCTGACCTTTTCATTTAGAAATATAAGTGATTTTGGTCTTTTATAAAGATTAGAAACCCCCTCCCTTATCGGATCTTTACTATGCTATTTTTCTTTTCAAAGTTAGAGTTGTTAAGAGAATTTTAAAGGAAATTTTTAAAAAAATATGTTTAAAACACACTAGTTTTTTATTTCTTCCAATCTTAAGTTTTGTGTACAAATTGAACTTAAAAGCCCTTATATAGACTTTCGAACCTTGTCACTCTGACACTAATGACCGACATATATTTATGACTTGAAGACTTTCTAGACATAAGATCAAATAATTTCAAAAACTTTTATGACCGACTGATAACATAAAAATGAAAATGACATAAAGATAAAACTTATTTATTTAATGTTCTTAGTTCAAAAATTGTCAATGGTTGATAGTTATGTATGTCTTATTTTATGTTGAATTAAAATATTTATATATGTTTTATACCCGTTTAATATAGTTTGATTAGTTGTGAATTTTTTTTCCTCTTTTCTTTAATTACTATTATAATATTAGAAATTTTCTAATATAATTATTAGATTTTTTTTATAAATAATAATAATAATACAATGTATTATTTTATATATTGAGACACATTTGAACTACTAGTACAATGATTAAACAACAATCAAGACAATACCTTATATTATATATTAGAAAAAAAGATTGCAAGACAATACGTTATATTACATATTGAGGCACGCCGAGACTACTAATATAATGACTATATAACAATCACGACAATATATTATATTATATATTGAGGTATACTTGCACTGTTAATACAATGACTAAATAATATTAGAGGATTATTAGTACAATTATATTACCACTAAGACACACAAGGACTATTAATCAAATGACTAAATAACAATTAGGGTAAAACATTATATTACACATCGTGGATAAAAATTCCTCACAAAGAAAGGAGGAAAGTCCTATATAAAATTAAATATAATTACATAATTTTAACGTCTATTAAAATTTGAAACCTCATATGATTACACAATCTTAACGTTTGTTAAAACTTGAACCTTAATTCTAAATTTAAAGAGATGCACGTAAGGGAGCTCTCAAAGTGCAAGATATGTGACACTTTAATTGAAGTAAGCATGTCTATTTTAAATGGAAACGACAAACTTAAGGAAATAGAAAATCCGACACTACAATACAACATGAATTAAAATTCTCTTCTATGAACTTACTTAAATTTCAAAAGATTTTATTTTAAACATTTATACTAAATTATTCATATACGGTGTTATGTTTCATTTTATTAACAACTAATTATCAACTTACATTTACTTAATTTTTGCCCAATTTTTGTGTGCTGAATTTCTATAGGCCACAAGGGTGCCTTGAAAAAAATTTCAAGAAACGACTGAGGCATTGAGCCAAAACAAAAATAATAGAAACTTAGCAACTTTCTGATTTGAAGTTGAAAATAAACATTTTTGAGCGTTTATTTGAATAATATTATATATTTTAAATTGTATTTTAAATAATAATGTGTTAAATATTTATTAGGTGATAAAATAATATAAATTTTAAAATTATATAATTCAATAATTATTTAACATATCATTACTTAAATATAAAATTGAAATGTGTAACATTGTTCGCGTTTATTTATATAATTAATCGTTTTTTGAGTTTGGTGAATTCATAGACAGAGACTTCTCTGTTCAAGTGATGGGCTTTAGGCCCACACTCGGGCCTGCTATCTGAAAAGTTTAGACCATGTCAATAATCGAGTTTGTGTTTGCAGCATACTTTGAACAACGCTTTTTTTCTTTTCTTGAAAAGCAATTTATAACCCGTGTCGAACCCTTCACTTGTTGAAAAAAATAAATAAAATAATTGAACCTCCACATTTGATAAGAAATACATTTTTTTATCATTCAATTAAAAAAATTGTGTTAAAATATTATAATTTTTAATATACAATTATTGAAAAATAAAATTTTATTAACCCTGGAAGAAAAGTAAATGCTTGATCAATACTATTAAGTAAACGTGGGAATGTTTTATATTTTTTTCAACTATAATTCCCTTAAAAAATAAAGCGAAGTAATTCTAAATAAAATAGAATAAAAAAGATATCTAAACCCTCAAAAATTAAATTTGTTATTCTTATATTTTTAAAATTACTTAAAAAAAACACTTTTTTATTATTTTTATTTTTATTTTTTCACTAATTTATGCTCTTCTCCGATATCATAAAATTTTGAATATAACAGTATCAATAAAATATTATTACGTCACCTAAGACAATTATTTTAAATAATTTTAAAAATAAATGAGTAAAACTATCCTTTAAATCAAATTTTGTAAGACAATATGTTACATTACATATCAAAGCACACAAAAACTATTAATACAATGACTAAACAATATCATAGGACTACTAGGATAATGACTAGACAACAATTAACACAATACATTACATTACACATGAGAGATACTTGGACTATTATTATAATAATTAGACAACAATTAAGATAATACATTACATGACACATTGAGTCACTTGGATTGTTAGTACAATGACTATACAACAACCAAAATAATACATTATATTACATAGTGAGGAACACTTGCACTATTAATACAATGGCTAGATAATATTAGAGGACTTTTAGTACAAATATATTATGGCTGAGATATATTTTAACTACTAATCAAATGACTAAATAATAATTAGGATAAAATTTTACATTACACATCGCAGATAAAATTAAATATTATTACACAATCTTAATATCTATTAAAACTTGAACCCTAATATGATTATATAATTTTGACGTTTGTTAAAACTTGAACTCTAACTATAAATTTGGAGAGATGCACATGAGAGAGTTCTCAAAAGTGCAAGATAGGTGACACTTTAATTGAAGTAAACATGCATATTTTGAATGGAAACGACAAACTCAAGGAAAATGGAAAATTCAACGCTACAATACAACATGAATTAAAATCCTCTTTTACGAACTTACTTAAATTTCAAAAGATTTTATTTTAAACATTTATGCTGAATTATTCATATATGGTGTTATGTTTCATTTTAATAACAACTAATTATCAACTTACATTTACTTAATTTTTCCCAAATTTTTGTGTGCTGAATTTCTATAGGCCACAAGGGTGTCTTGAAAAAAAATTTCAAGAAACGACTGAGGCATTGAGCCAAAAAAAAAATGAATAGAAACTCAACAACTTTATGATCTAAAATTGAAAAAAAATATTTTTTTAAGCGCTTATTTAAATGATATTATATATTTTAAATTATATTTTAAATAATAATATATTAAATAATATTAAATTATAAAATAGTAATTTAACACATCCTTACTCAAATACAAAATTAAAATATATAATATTATTCGCATTTACTTATATATATAGTTGATTGGTTTTAGAGTTTGATGGACTGATAGATGGAGACTTCTTTATTCAAGTGATGGGCTTTAGGCCCACACTTGGGCCTGCCTCCTAGAAAGTTTAGACTATGTCTAATCGAGTTTGTGTTTGCAGGCATACTTTGAAAAACGCTTTTTTTTTTCTGTCTGAAAAGCAATTTATCCAACGCTTCACTTGTTGAAAAAAAAAAAGAAATACATTTTTCTATCATTCAATTAAAAAAAAATTATGTTAAAATATTTCTAATTTTTAATACACAACTATTGAAAAATAAAATTTTTTTAACCCTAGAAGAAAAGTAATTGCTTGATCAATACTATTAAGTGGGAATGTTTTAAATTTGTTTCAACTATCATTCCCTTAAAAATTAAGCGAATCAATTTTAAATAAAATAAAATTAATAAAAAGACATTTAGACCCTCAAAAATTAATTTAAATGATAGTTTTATTCTTATATTTTTAGAATTACCTAAAAAATCCCTTTTCGTTTAAATTTTTTTTATTTTTTCACCTATTTTTACTCTTCTTTAACACTCTTTTTAATGAAATAATAGTATCATAATGTAAATCTTCTTGTTTACCGTCGTCCAAGATAGTTTTTTTTTAGATAATTTAAAAAATAAAAGAGTGAAACTATTATTTAAATCAAAATTTGAGAGTTTAAATATCTTTATTTCTAAGTGTCGAGGTATGTGAAGTAGTGAAATGCTCCACTTTGACCCAACAAATGCTGTCTAAAGGAAAAACCCTCAAACCCTTATAGCCTCTTTCGCTGGAGAGGAGGCTAACGACCTTCTTTGGTGGCACCCTCCTTCCTTCTCTCTTTTTTTCCTTTGCCACTTCGCTTTAGCTTTAAGGTTTTGTTTTTAATTTTCTTGGTAATAAACTAGCTGGCGTTTCTCTTACAAATCTAGTCTGGCTTTCTCAATATTTTGGTTGGATCTCAACTCTTCGAGCTACCCTCCGACAGTTCAGTGGTTGTGGCTTCGTCGACCGTTCTAATCCGTGTGTGTTTCGATTGTGGCTTCGTCGGCCATCCCAAGGGGCATTATTGGCAAAATGCTTCAAATCTTCAAGTCGTATTTTCGTTGTGGCTCTGCTAGTTCTGCTGCACGCCCATCATCAAAGAAGTCTACAACTGGTTTTTGTGGTTTTCTCGTCAAAAGCTGCTACCCACATCCTATAGTAGACTTGTTTTCAAACTCAACAGCCACATACCCATTTAGTAAGGTGAGGGAGCCTTTTTGGCAACACCAAATCCTCTACTGGCCATAAGTGTAAGAAGAGGTCTATATTAGTATTGTGGTATTCTTGAGACTTTGTTGACTACTTTTGAATCCTATCATTTAAGCATAAATATTTTGTGTTAGCAGTGTTTGTATTTTTCCCTCTTAAAGTAAGGATTGTTTATTTTTTACTCTTTATGTTTAAAATTATTTTTTCTCATCTTCAAAAGAGTTTCTTTTTTATTGGGGTTAGTCTTATCTTTTTATTCTCAATGGTCGAACGAGATTAAGCATTCATTAATATGAAAAATTATTTATATGTCTTGTAATTCCCTGATTGTTTTGATAAAGAACTTTCAAATTATATTTTTATTATTTTACTTTTAATCGATTCAATTATTATTAAAAAAATATTCCTAAAATAAAAAGATTAAAAAATAATTAAAAAAAACAACAACAACTACCACATAAAAAAAATGTTATTTATACCAAAAACAAGTCCAAAGACTTACAAACCCTTGACCTTGAGCTTGACCGTGTCAAGGGGAATTTTCCAAAGCCAGCTTTCTTAAACCCAACGCTTTAATCAAACCAAAGCCCCCCTTCTTATTATTTTTCTAAAACCCTAAAATTTTCTTTGACAATCAAAACTTCAATGGCGGAATCATCAACACAAAACCCTAACAAAGAGCAAAATTACCGTCAGTACCACCCGTATCAGCAATTCGACATTCCAATTCAAAACCTCTACAATCTCCCCACTTCCCCTGAATACCTCTTCCAAGAAGAATCTCTAAATTCTCGCCGATCCTGGGGTGAGAATCTCCAGTATTACACTGGTTCCGGCTACATATCCGGCGCCGTTTTGGGCGCAATCAAAGGATCCGTTGAGGGTCTGCGCCAGGCGGAGCCGTCGGACTCGCTGAAGCTGAGAATTAACCGGGTTTTGAACTCGGGCGGGCAAGTGGGTCGGCGATTTGGGAACTCGTTGGGTGTTCTTGGGCTGATTTTTGCTGGGATGGAGAGTGGGTTGATTTATTTGAGAGATTCTGATGATTTGTTGAACACTGTGGCGGCTGGGCTCGGTACTGGGGCAGTTTATCGGGCTGCTGGTGGTTTAAGATCTGCGGCGATTGCTGGGGCTATAGGTGGTGTCACTGCTGCAGCGGCAGTGGCCGGGAAGCAGGCCGTGAAGAGATATGTGCTCATTTGAGTGAGATTTCAATCGGGTGGATTTATATGTCGCGGTTTAGGGTTTTAGGAGGATTTATGGGTTTGGTTGATTTAATGGTGTTTTGATGTGAAATGAGTAGTTTTCAAGTAATGGCTTTTTACAGTGAAATTTGTCGACTTGATTATGTTGTTCATATTTTATGTTTTCAATGGAAATCCTTAGTTGTACTTGGGATATTTTGTTTTTGTTTCGATGAATTGCTGAATTATTAGTAATCAAAGGTAGGGGATAGTAATTATTAGTTAGAAACTTTCAGCTGCGGCTCTTTAGTTGAATTTGCTCTATATTCTGATAATTTGACATTGATAAAATGGTGGCCAAACTTATATGTTCAATGTTGTGTATGTCTCATGCAATCAATAGTATATGTATTGTGTGGTTTTCTTTTCCTAAGTCATAATGGTAGTCTTTTTTTTGTTGAAAATGGATGGGCATTGGGATGTTATTTTTATCTTATAATAATACTCTTTTTGTTGAGAATGGATGGGAAATTATTTGATTACAGGATGGGTGCATGGGAATTATTTGTTTACAGGATGGATGCGGTAGAACAGTTTGCTGTATTATGGAGTAATCTAATCGAATCCAAGCATAATGCTGTATGATGTTTTCTTTTTCTTGTATCATGAAGACTCTGGGGGTTATTTAGTTAGCTTGAAGACACTAGACATTTTGTGCCGGATTATCCTGTAACTTGACTGACACTAGGAAGAAGTAAACTTTCCTGTACAAATTAGTTTCCTCTTTGGAAGAATCATCATTCAAATCTGAATATATAATAACAAAGGTATTGTGAAAAATCATCATTCAAATATGAAAATATATGATAACAAGGTAATGTGAGAATGTAGTCATGTTAGTCTATAACTGATAACAAGATGATTTTATTGGTTGTGGTGATTGATTGGTGGTTTCCAGATGTTTTGATCTCTCCTACCATTTTCTGATGCCTTGCCAAAGAAATCTTTTGCCGCCTTTTCCACCCACATGTGAAGAGTTTTTCACTGCTAGAATGTTCTTATCATCTGTTAGTTTCTGAAAACTCTGCTTACAATCTAATTGCTTTGCTCCATATTGTCAATTGCTGAATGTTATTTGGTATCCCATTTCCATGATAGTTTCTATCCCACGGTTCTTCTTTGAACATTTGACCTCTAGATGTTGGAAGGAGTTGTTATCCCAAGTTGTGGTGCACGGTTAAGAGTAGTTTTGCATTAAGTTGAATATTTCTGGCAAGTGTTTTTGCAGTTATTTCACTGTTTTGATTGTTGTAGACTTGTTTAAGAGTCATCTATGGAAGTTGAGGTCCACCTTGTATGATTGGGAGCTGATATGAGCAGGTGTTTACGTTATGAATCTTGGAATGAGTTAGGATGGCAATTGCATTTCAAGTCTAAAGTTTTGAGTTCTCGGAGATGGGAATTGATGGCAATTGGAAAGTCCATAGATTTCCGTTCTCCTTTTTTATCGTCATTGCTGTAGGATCATTGTTGAGTGGGGCTACATGCCCCCAAAAAATTGATTTGAACACACTTTTACTTCTATTACTAAAACATCCACGAAGTAAATTCCTTCACATCCTCTTGATAATCTCTTCTTCCCTTCCTGTCTAAGTGAATGAACAGATGACTTCCTACAAACTTATGGCTTTTCTAGCTGTGATATTGGTGTTGCCATCTACAACTACCGTTTTACATTTTGATTGCTTGGCTCCTGCTCTTGCTCCTTAGTATGGTACTTCTGCCCATCTGTCTCTTTATCTGATAAATATAGATAGACATGATTACATAAATGTAATTTTGGGATTTTCTTTAACTACAGAGGTGGTGTGTGAAGAAGCAAATTGTGGAAAAGGTAAATTAAAAGCAAACAGCACATATCCAACTGTGGTAAAAGGTCGGCAGGCAAACATGGGATGGTGAACATAACGAACAATGGAGATGAGAGAAAAATACGGAAGTAAGAAGTTAGTTAAACCATGTACACTAGTTGTACCTGCCGCAAACTAAGAAGGCAAGAACTTATATGGATAGCAATATATTTGTGAATGATCAAATCAGCTTTCTCACCATTATCAACCATAACCAATGTTGTAAACGTAATTGTTAATAGAGCTCAAAAACTTGCATGCAACTAGTTGAAGCAGGAATTATTCTAGTTTTTGTAGAATTAAACTTTTAGGCTTATATCAGAGAGAAAAGTTGTAATTTTTGTAGATGAAGTAATGATGGCCTCTTCCTTCTTTCTTTTGTTTTCTTTCCAGGTACTCTTCCAGTGATACCTCTAGCCGGCTCCACTACTGGTTCCAGAGCAAGAAATTCCCCAGGCTATATCTGCCTTTGATCATAATCACCATATACAAACCTCTCATATGGTTATCACTCTCTCATTACATTTGAGGCCCTTTTTCAATGAAATTTCTTTTATCTCTTGTTTCTAATTTTATCTAACTTGATTCACATTCATACTCTGTTCAGCAATAAAAACATTGAGGTAAATTTCAAAGGAAAGAATGAGTATTGCTAAAACTTCTCACAAATGTAGTAGAAATGTTAGGAAAACTTCTATACTGAAGCAATTTGACAGTGGTACTGAGAAAATGGCTTAAAAGAAAGGAGGAAACTGTATTTCTGAAGAAATTTAAAGACTCGTTACAATGTCGAAGGGGAAGTATCAAGCAGAAGCTATGAGCCAATTACTTGCCTTAATATGTAGTTTCCCTCTTCATAGTCTCTCTTCAATCGCTCCATTTATCACCACATCAAATAATCAAAAACTTGTGCTATCAGATGAGAAAATGAAAATGAAATTAAGAACAGATAATAGACTCTGTACAGGACCGCAATGACAATCCCGTGTCCAATGCTAATTTCCAATCCCAGAACTTTTCAATAATTATTAGGGAAAAAACATAAGAAAACCTGTCTCTAATAAAATGAAATTAAAGAGAATGAAAATGAATTCCACAATACACACAATTAGTAAACACTAAAGCAACAATTATCACCATCACATATGATAGTAAAACTATTCAAATCATGAGACTGCAAAAGAATTTATTTTTCATTTATTTCACATTTCCCTGATCTTATTAGCATCAAGACACAAAATTTCTACCATGAACCCGCATTCTCAATCTAACAATAAAAGTAAAACAAAGCCCCAAAATAATCATCAGAACAGTAAACCACATGAAGGACCAAATAAACCAAAAAGAAAATACTTTTTTAAATCCTCACCACCATCACTTGCTCTTTAATTCAACTCCGGTCTTCCCCGCAATGATCACAGCAGTCGCCATATCCAAAAACAACCCATGTTCCACGACGCCTTCAAGCTTCCCAATCTCCTTTCCAGCAGCAAGCCCATCTTTAATAGGCGTCTCGAAATATAAATCAACGATGTAGTTAAAATTATCAGTAATGTAAGGCTTCCCATCTTCATTAACTCTCAGCTTAGCATCACAACCCAGTTCTTTAAACAATTCTTGAAGCCTAACCAAATTATATTTCCAACAAAACTGAACCACTTCAACTGGCATTGCCAGTTTGCTCCCGCCAAGCCCACTAACTAACTTGCTCTCATCAACAACCACAACGAAACTCTTCGAAGCCGCTTCCACCATTTTCTCTCTCAAAAGCGCCCCACCTCGACCCTTTACCAGATTCAGGACTGGGTCAACTTCGTCAGCTCCGTCAATGGCCAAATCGAGAACTGGGTGTTCATCGAGCGTCGTCAATGGTATGTTAAGCGACTTAGCTTGTTCTTCAGTGCGTTTCGAAGTTGGGATTCCGATGATGTTCGTTAACTCGCCGGATTTCAAGAGGCGGCCGATTTTGTCGACAACAAAAGCGGCGGTGGAGCCGGTGCCGAGGCCGAGGACCATGCCAGATTTGACATAGTCAACGGCCTTGTCAGCGGCGAGCTTCTTTAAGTCGTCTTGGGTGAGAGTAGGGACAGCTTGGGCTTTAATGGAGGAGGGGAAGGCGCGTGGTTTGAGGGTTTTGGAGGCGCGCGGGATAAAGTGGACGGAAGTTGTGTGGTGGAGAGACGAGAGAAAGGATAAGGAGGCCATTTTGGGGCGGAGGTTGTGGTGGTTGTGGTGATAAGAGAGAAATGAAATGAGAGGTTAGTTTGTGAATTGTGAATTTGTTGTGATCAATTTTTGCTGTTTGTTTTGTTTTGGTTTGGTTGTGATTTTGGTTTTGCTAGGCCTTCGACTTATTTGGTAGGTAATACAAAGAGGTGTCTTCTCTTTTTGGTAGAATTTGGAAGGTGGGATTTCTCTTGTTCTTGGATTCAGTTGGGCTGATTACTACAATGACCCAAAATATTATGATATTATTTTAGAGATAATTGAATTAATTATATCTTTTAAGTAATGTTGAAACTCTGTATTTAAATCCCACAAATTGACTTTAAAATTTCACTATATCAATGTTCATCACAAAAGTGAAATTTCACCCAATAATGCAAATTGGGTGTTCAATTCATGGTCATGGACATGATTGAATACTATAATAGTAATACAAGTGGGGGTCACTCATGGTTGAGTAAAAGGAGGGGCTTTTGGTTTTGAAGTGGGCAGTTGAGGGCTTGATTGAAGAAAGTTGTTTCAACTTTTAAATCGAAGATAAAATGTTTGGTGGGTGGTGGTAAGAGTAGGACTAAGACTTAAAAATAAAAGAATATGTGTAAGAGTATGACTAAGACTTAAAATAAAAGAATATTTTGTTGTTAACTATAGCCTTTACGGCTTTGCCAATAAATTGTGAATACTCAAACCTTCAGCCAATAATTCTGCTCTAACGGTAGATTCAAAATTTATGAAAGTTGATGTAAGGAGCGAAAATTTTAAGGTAGATATTTGAAATATTTATTTATTTATTTGAGTTAATATTTTGAGTTATAATATTAAAAATTAAATTTTGAAGTCATATTAAGATTATTCAAGTGTTATATAAGAATATGACTTGGATTGAGATTTTTTTGTATTTAAAAAAAAAAAATCTATATTGTAAATAAGTTAGTGTAGAAGTCTTTAACTCTATAATACATATTTTTTTTTTTAAAAAAGACAATCTTAAAAGCTTTGAAAATAAGTTAAGAGATTCTTGAATAAAATTTGAAGATTCAGGAGGTAATTTTTTAATCCTTTAAATTGTTCTTCATGCTATTCATTAATTTAAAGTAATTTTATGAAATATATTAAAAAGAATAAGGGATTAAATTTTAAATTGGATGTTCGAGAGTTATTAAGCATGAATTTAGAGAGTCACTGACTAAAAAAAATCAATACATAGAATAAGATAAGAATCAATAAAGTTTTATAAATTTTCAAGGAGGTAATTTTTCAATCTCTTAAATTGTTCTTAATGCTATCCATTAATTTAGAGCAATTTTATGAATGTATTAAGAAGAATAAGGGATTAAATTCTAAATTGGATGTTCTAGAGTTATTAAGCATGAATTTGGAGAGTCATTGACTAAAAGAAATTAATACATAGGATAAGATAAGAATCAATGAAATTTTGCAGGTTTTATTCATGATAGTATTATAATTCAAAAATTAGGTTACAATTTTTTGTTATGAGTTGTGACAAGATCCTTATGCGGATTAAAATATACATATAGAGGATCATATAAAAATTTGATTCGTTCAAAAATACCATGAATTAGATTTTTAGTAATTGTTGAATCTAACCTTAGGTTTTGGAATCTGTTAGTCTTTGTAGTATAATTAAACAACGAAAATTATGAAATTTGGTATAATAATTCTTTTATGTGTCTAGTATGACATATTTAGATTCTTTGTATTTTAATTGTTATGAATTTTGTAATAGATAAATATTAGTATATAATTCTGAATGACAGAATCAGAAAGCTATGAACCCTCTATGAGTCTATAATAGTCCTGTCAGATTTTAAGAGATTTTAATAAGTGAATTATTAATTAAAAATCGGAGGTTACAGACTATTTAGTGAAAGATCGGCTTCTGATATGTTTTTGTTCTAGTTTTAAAAATTAGATAAAATATAGTTATAAGAATTTAATGTCTCATTTTTTTTTATATATAAGTTTTAGTATTATACTAAAACTAAGATATTTTGAATTCATAAGCATTGAATGTTGTTTATATTAGGGTTGGTGCTTACGTGTCATTCCTGAATGTATATATACTTGTGTATTTATACAAGTATACATTCCTATTAAATCGTTAATACCTATTTATACGGTATTATGCATGTAACGTTACAAACATTGTAGATCTGAAGGAGTTCGGATCAGATCTAAAAGTGTTTAGATAAAGGCTCATAGTTAGCTACGCTGAGAGATATAAATGTTAAATGTTAGCACAGTTAAGTGTTAGCTGGTTATAATACTCATCAGATTCAAAAGTTGGAGTCTTGTCTGTAATGGGACATAAACCTGAGAATATACTAGTAACTGCATAGTTGCAAGAGTTGTAATCGGGTACCAGGAAATGCAAGTTGCGTAAGTATGTTCTTGAATAATTGTCTCTGATTTATTTCTGCCAATGTGAGTTTATCGGTGGATACTTTTAATATAGATCAACATATGTCGTACCTATAAGGTATAGATGGTCGTTCCCAGCCGAATGTGACTTTGGAGCTCGTATTGACATATGAGTATCCAGTTAGAACTGGATATAGGATAGACTTACGAGGGCCTCCGATAGACACCCTATGTAAGCCGTAAACGGAGGGTCCTCTCGAGTTGAGTAGTATACGTGGTCATTTGACTTGAGTGCCATAGTGGGCTTGTAAGTGATCCACCATACTTTGGTTCCACGCATGTCACTGACCTTTCATGGTGTGACCGCTGGGTGTCGTTGGATATGGTTCGATATTTATGGAGTTCGGTGTGTATAGATATGAGATTCGTCAATTCGCATATGGAGTTTGATATCCAGATGCTTGGAGATTGTATCTCGAAAAATCTTGTGGCCACAAGTATCAATAAAAGAGTTTCGCCAGGGTAGAACAATATGGCAAAAGAGTTTGCGCATATTGTTCAGTGATATATAAGTCTGGAGATAAGATATGAATTAGCACTAGGAGATTTGACGGTCATAATCTATATCCCCGCACATCTAGGATATCATGACGGAAGAACTATACATATGCGTTGTAATCTCAGCTAGTATGGTTCAACGCGCTGATTTGTATATCCGTGACGTGTGCGTGGGATATTGTTCACGGACTCATGGAATAGTTCCATTTGACGAATCAGGCGTAGGACCTAGGGAGTCCCGCGATATGAAGTGTACTCGTTGTGCACTGGAGCAGCGTGCCGAATTAAATTATTTAATCCAACAATATTTAACACTTCCACAGGAATGCGTGTGTGTTTGTATTTAAGTGTTAAATATAATAATTAGTTAATAATTGTTATTTACTAATTGTATTATGACACGTAGCGTATTATGAACACTCAGTTGAGTTTATCCAAGTGTGAGATTTGGTAGGACCCACTAAGAGGTGAACTTGGTAACTATTTATAGGGGGTAAAATGATCATTTCTCATTTTAATTATTTAATTATTAAATAATCAAATATCCCTCTTTTTATATTATATTATATATATATAATATAATATAAAAAGAAAAAAAAAGAGTGAAAATGAAATTGTTTCATTTTTTCTATGCTTCTAATTGGAGCAATTGTGAATTACTTTAAATTCTCAAATCCTTATCCATTTGGAGAAAATGATGAAAAACACACATTGGCCATTTTAGGGATTAAGAGTTAATCCCGAGCTAAATATAGAGCTGCTGTTCTAGCTCACCAAGCCCACCGAGTTGGTGACTAGAACTGCACGCGTGTTGATCTTTATGCGGACTCCAGAAAAATACGTGTATAACGTTACACGTTGAGGTGAGTTCTCTAACCTATAAATATATTAATGTGATTAATATATTGTATTTATTGTATTTATTGTATTTATTATAAAATTTATACGCTTCCGCTGTGTTAAGTAATAGACACAATTGCACATGCATACACCTGTACGTGTCTTAGATCCGCCGACAGTTTAAGCCCTAAGAAAATTTGGATAAATTAAAGGGTTAGTTTTGACAAGTTAGAAAGACTTATTTAATAGGTTAATTTGATGAGAAAAAAAAAGGCTTAACAAGTTATTGTAAGCTTTTAGTTTTGTGATGGTATTTATGAGAGAATTATTTTCAATGTTAGGTTAAGGTGTTTAAGTTTTTATCATAATTCGGTATGAGGTAAGTATTCTAAACTTTTACTAGATCACAACAAACATATTATTGTTTGTGCATATGATGCTTTGTATATGTTTTAAGTCATGATTATGTATTGTACCAAAACTATTTTGATATAGAAATATGAATTTCTTTACATTGTGATATGAGTATTGACATTAAGTATGGACATGCATAAGATCTTATTTGAATAAGAAAGCATGTTTTAAAGTGAATGTTTATCCATGATATACGTTTTGTTTTTTTTTAAATGCCCAAACATAATTTTTACTTAGTAGGCACTCTCTGTATGTTGTAAAAACTTTTTGTTATGTGTGACATTTTCTTCGAGATGGGTATATGTATGGCATTTTTTTTAGAATTGGTATATGTGATCTACTTATTTATGTTATTGTATGTTGAGAGGAGTTTTATAGGTACCATCGGGACTTATGAGTTTTTACATTTGTGTGTTGAGGCATTGGTGCACGTGGAAGAATTCACTGATGATCAGGGTGAGGATTCAGCTCTTACTTTTGGACATGAGTGTATTCTGTGTGTGAAATCTAAACCTCACTTGCGCTATGCCTCTTATATAGTATGTTGCTGACGAGTGACTTTGTAGGCTCATTGTATAAGTTATGAAAGTCTTACTTAATGATAATTAAGTGAGGAGAATCCTAATATAAGTGAAAAGAATTTGAAAGATATGTTACGATATGTTTTAGGATTTTAAAAAAGATTGCTTTGATCATTGCACATCATGCACACACATTATATATATATATATATTTATTTATTTTGTTATGTGAAAAACTAGTTTACTTACTGAGTTTTATACACACTATAGTTTGTTGAGATCACTAGATGACTGAAGGTTTATATGTACAGTAAATTTGGTGAGGTGTTTGCTGCTATTTGATTCTCTTTAATTTGTTAGAATTTTTAAAAATGAACTTTTATTAGAGTGATATTTTATTTTTAAGAAGTTTATTTTCATACTTTTGACTTTGAGGATTATTATGATTAAGTATATTTTCTTGATTATTTATTAAGTAATGGATATAAGTTTCGCACAATAAATTTAGTTACGTGTGAATCACTCTTTTTACCCTTTCAGGTTGGGGGCGTGACAGTTGAGACTGTCATCTTTGGTGTTTCACTTGGCAACAGAGTTTGGCCTACTTCCAATCTTAATGGAATCGGATTGTCTAATCGGGTGAAGGTTTTCTTTAAGATTGGAGATGGTATGGTTGATTTTGGCGAATCCAAAGCTATGCTTGCTAGTCAAGAAAGGCGAAGTTTTGCTATTTCCCAAGATGTTGCAACTTTGCTGCTCACAAACTCGTCAAAATAACTTTAACCTTGAAAAGAATGGTATAGCTAGAGATCCGACAAGCGAGAGGGTCTCCAATCTTTGTAAAAGGCCAATATCACTATTTTATTCTAGTAGAATCTTGATTAAGATAGAATTGCTATAAGTTTCGCCGAGACAAAGAGGTCATTAAGGCAACAGGTCCATACCTAAGTTTTCATTTAATTAGTACCTTCTTTTGCAAAGAGGCTTGAACAAGCTAGTGATCAGTATGTCAAGGGTTTGAGTGTAAGAGAATCTAAAATTTAAATGAAATAGAATAGATTCTTGAAGAGATCTGTCATTTTTTTTAATCTCTCTAGCTTTTAATGAAATTGTTTTTTATTAAAAAAAATAAAAAAAACATTTTTTTATATATTTTTTTAATCGTACATCAAAATTTTAATCTTTTATAATCAAAAGATAAATTTTAAGACACTTTTACATCTTAATTATCATTTTTAAATTATAATAATTTAAAATAAAAAAATTCAAAATTTCCAAATAAGCACATATTTCTTTTCAAAGATTCAATTAAGTAAATAATAAAATTTTAATAAATTGACGTTAAATATTTAGAAATTTTTTGAATTAAAAATATATTATATAATAATTTTTAAAAATAAAATATTTATGTAATATATGTGTTTAAAATTGATTTATTAATAAAAGATGAGGGAATAATATAAATTGATGTTAAAATAATAAAAAAATAAGTGAAAATAAATCTGACGTAAAAATTGGATGGTAGCCGGCTCGGAGTAAAAAAAGGACTAAAAAAATTTATATTAAAATTTGTGCTATTTTAAAAAATTTCCCCTGAAATTATTCTGCTGAACCTTCTTTTGTAGGACCAGTCAACAGGCAAAAGTTGGAGCATCACATTCTTAAATGACCACCCACTCACAATCCAAAACGGTGCGCTGGGAACAAAGACTTGAACGACGACGTTTTTTAGTCCTTCAATTTCCTGTCGATGGGAGGAATCATCTAGCTATGACGATATATAAACTCTTCGTCAAAATCGTCTGATCATTTAACATTGCAGCACGGTTTCTCTTCCAAGTCTTCAACTTTTCCTCTTAAAATCTCTCGGAAATCTCGCCCTATCAGCCATGTCTGCTGAATCAACTACCGCAATTCAAAGAAGCCAAGTGAGTGCTACCCCCCGTTTCAATTTTTTTTTTCTTCTGTTCGGTTCTTGAGAAAGTTAATGGGAAATCATGGAATTCGCCGTCTGGGGTTCTTGAGTTTTGGGGAAATCATGGAATTTGGCAACTGGGTTTCTTGAGTTTTATGCTGTAGTATAGAGATTCTTTATATTCAGTTATTTTTATTTAATCAATTTTTGGGGAGCCAAAGGATGCTGCATTTATATTTAATATTCTTATATTGGATTGTTTGCAATATTTATTTTGTTTGGTTGCTGAGAAATTAATGTGAAGATTTTTATTTTTGTTATTATGATATTTGGGTTTTTCTGAAAAGGGTGCATTAAGATTGATATACTGGTTTTTGATGATTAGGTTGATCTATTGGACTTCATAGACTGGTCTGGAGTTGAATGCCTTAACCAAAATACTAGTCATTCTCTGCCCAATGCTGTCAAACAGGTATTTTCATTGGAATTATTTTCTGTTTCTTGTGTTTATAACTATTCATTATTGAACTAAATTTTAACGCTGGATTTTCTCCTTTAATGTTGAACTTTCATGTGCATGCCAGATCAATATTAAATTTCACTTTTTTTGGGGTCATCATGAAGATAAGAAACTACTTTTCAAGCATTAGTTCTTTAACGGTTCTGGTTTGAAAAAAAATATGGGAAGCCCATCTTGGGCAATATTGTAACATACAATTATTGAGAAGAATATTTTATTGGGTTTTACATAGTAATCTCCATTTGGTAGCATGGAATTTGGCAGTAGAAGTAGAATTGTGTTGCATTAGAGTCTTACTTCTTCGGAGTAATTAAAATCTGGCATCTCCAATTCCACTGAAGACTAATTTCAAGCTCTAGTTTCTTGCCACTAAGCTGCATTGGTCTAAGCCCGTGTCAGCATTTCTTCAATGTCCTCTTCTCCAGTTTGAGGGTTTTACTACTATTCTTAATTTACTTTCTCTTGCACTAGGGTTACAGAGAAGATGATGGTTTGTTTCTGGAAAGTGATGCAGATGAGCAACTTCTGATTTATATCCCTTTCACCCAAGTCGTCAAACTTCATTCTATTGTCATCGAAGGACCTGAAGAGGAAGGTACTTATCACATTTTTCCAAATGTCTTCATTTTGTACGCATTATTGGGTGACAAATTACTTTCTATTTCAGTACAAGACAACAGTATATCATTTTTTTCTCCTTCTTCAGAATCTGGTAGAGAGAAATTGAAAACATGTGGAAATTTGGAATTTTGTAGAGCCATTGTGCATAGGAGTAAAGGTTTAGATTATGTAACTTGCTTAGTCGCCTCTACTTTTGTTGTGCATATATTATGTTTACAAGATACAAGACCTTGGTTCTTTCTGAGAGTATGTATGCTTGCATTGCATGAACAATTGATGAAATTCAACGTCTTGATTTGTGGAAGATTGACAACTTCTTAACTTAAAGAAAACAGAAGGCTTTAGATTTCCTTTTTATCAGTGATGTGATGGTAGTGATTATATGAAAAGACGTGCCCTCCACTTACTTTGAATTCTTTGCAGTATCATTTTGTATGGTTCCAGTATTCTAACATGAAAGTTGTTTAATAGGTCCTATGACGGTGAAACTTTTTTCAAACAGAGAACACATGGGTTTTAGGTACTGTTCAGCAGATGACCACTTTTATTATTTTAGATTTGATATGGGAATATGCATGACTTATTTACTTATGTTGTATTTCATGATTCGGTGATGACAGTAATGTCAATGACTTCCCTCCAAGCGACACAGCCATTTTGTCATCCGATAATCTCAAGGTAGCAGTTCCATATCTGTTTTTGCTCTACTGCAAGTCTGCTTTTCACTGAAGGAACTTTTTGCTCCAAGTAAATAATTTGTTAAACAATATATGTTTTCCACTTTTCTTTGTGTAGGGAAAACCAGTAGTATTGAAGTTTGTCAAATTCCAGAATGTTCGCAGGTAAGTTCAATCCTTGTGTTGCTAAAATATTGTCTTGTTTTTTACCATGTTGTCTAATTAGAGGGGCAGTTGACCAACGTTATTTATTTGGATCAGCTTAACAATATTTATTGAGGACAATCAGTCAGGCTCTGAAGTCACAAAAGTTCAAAAGATTGCTCTCTTTGGAACAACGTAAGTTTCTAAAACCTTAGAATTGTATTCCCAGCTATTCACTTGTTTTTCATTTTGATCCCCTTGTTGACATTATGGTGCGGCAGAATTGGATAATATCCACTGTTGATTATTCCATTATTTTGTTTAGAGGACATTGGATAGTCCATATTCCAAGTTTATTGATGTGTTTTTATAATGCAGGGTCGAAACAACAGACATGAAGGGCTTGAAGAAGATTGAAGATCACTGATCCTGGAGAAAACCAAATATGGAAACGAATGGGTGAGAACCCATGTGAGCCATTTGAAAGAGTTTTTAATTTTGTTCTCTGCATTTTCTGAATATCAATTAATACTAAAGTATCAGTTTGATGCATGAAGAAAAGTTACATCAACAGTCCCAGAGTTTTTTCTTTGAAAATTTTATCTTCCGCAAGATTGAATTTGAGGTTACATTCAAGCTTTCTTTTGGTCCCTCTTTTAGTGTTTGATCCAAGTGAAAATAAGTTAACAGTAGTAATATATAAGGATTACTAGATGTATATGGAGAACACTTATTTTTAAGTGTTTTCTCCAAGATTCGCCCTTAAATCACCCAGGCTGTTTGTCTGTGATATATACCCATAAACATGTCATAACTTGTACACATTTGATAAGTTCCAGCTTTACAAGTATGAATTTCCAAGGCTTACTCAAATTATTGTAGATTGTATGATTCTAACGTGCTAAATTTAGGGACGTATATTCTAATGTAAGTTTATAAGGTTGCAAGCTGAAAAAGTGCAACATCATATATGAAATCTTGTCCGGGAAATTTCAATACAAGAGTTGAAAACATAGCAAACGTAGAACGAAAAAAATACTGTAAGCAAGCCTGTTATACTTATATCACCGAGAGCAGGGAAAGGTAATTAATAATTTCATATATTTTAGTATCTGCATGGTAGTTGTACAAAGTGATTTCTAGAACTGCGGGCCTTGAAAATCAAAATCCAAACTAATTTCTGAGAAACAGAGATTCTTCAAGGCGAAGAAAATAAAGATGCTGATTGAGTACAATTTACCAAAATAAACAACTCTTTTTCACTTGTTCAGTAATCACAGATGTAGATGGACAAAAGATTACAATTAACGGTGCGGCTCAGTCTCCCTTCATTGATGATTTTGGTTCTGCAAACATGTTCTGACTGCTGCTTGCATACAGGTCAATGCTACCTATTTGAAACCGTGGATTTGAACTACCATCTCGAACCGTCAGAAACCTAAACCTGTGACCAGGAGATATCTTAAATATGATTGCATTTGATGATAAAACTAAGATAGGTGTCTAAAGACTAATCCTGAACAAAATATTTCACCTGAAGGCGTTTGCAATAAAACATTTCGACTTAATCTTAAATGTTATACACTGGAAGCGGTTTTCGAACGTCTGTGAAGTTTGTTTATCCAGATCATGCCAGTTGGATCCCCCATCATTGCTTCCCTCAAGAACCCTGAAAGGGAAAACATTATATGTTCAGTGGGTATGAAGCATATATGTCAATGCTTCTTTGTACGATACATAACAAATAATTTTCATTTCAGTAATCCATACTTTTTCTAGAAAAAAATTATAATAATATCAATAATTATAAGATATAACTAGCATATGACATATAATCAGATCTGCTGTGGCGCAAACTGAATATGGGTAACTTCTAAAGAAATTTCAATTGATGAGACAAAGATAAATGGAAGAATTGAAAGCAGTTTCATTAAAGCCATCTCTTTCTGAAATCCCATGGCACAGATGAATGAGTAATAATTGAACTAAGGTTCAATATTTAAGAAAATGTGCTTCCAGGGAATTTCATTAGAGAGATTTTGGTTAGTCAATTTGCTATAATAAAAATATGCATCGGAAGAGGTATTTTGATTACTCGGTCGACTATATTATGACAAAGGTCTTTTCTTCATATTGTTATTTATTTTTTATATTTATTTTTTTGATAAGACATATTGCCTTTGCTTTTCATTTCATTATACACTTCTGTTTAACAATAGTAATGAATTAACAATTAACCAACTTCACTTTCATACAAGAACAATTGTAAAGTAATATCCCTGGCTAATGATTCATACAACTCTTAATGTAATACTACACAATTCTTAATGATTTATACAATCCTTGATGTATATTTCAAAGCCAACCAGATGGTTTATGATCAAATTAACTTAATATTGGGGGTAACACAAGGAGCCTATTATAACAAGAGGTAGACCACGATTTCAAACCATCTCATGTAACAATGAATCACAAAAAACCAGCATGCTTATATACAGATATATGGAAGAAAGACATACATGGTTATCTATTCTTAAAATCTTACCAATCCATTGTATCCCTCTCTGGAGCATCATTGGCTGACATCAAGTCATATCCCGCAAGTTCGTGCATCTGGTTGTCCGCTGTTCTGTACATTATCCAACAACCTACATGATGAAGATCAATTGCAAAAGTTTATGTAACCAAAAAGAAAATTTGATATGAAGTGGGTTCTTTGGGCATCAATGTGTTTACAAAGATGTAAAAGATGTCAAGTTTTCCATATCCCTTTTCCAACGCTAAAAGAAAAAAAAGAGGAATAGGGTGGGAATACAAATTTACAAAAAGATGACAAGAATAAATATGCCAAATAATTCAAAGTTGAAGTCCTTCATCCAGAATTCCACAATAAGTAGTTGCTCGCTTGTCAGGTTTGTTTCACCTAGGATTTCATTTAAGAACAATGAACAAAGGAAAAATACTGGCAACGCAAACATTATTGCTTTCAAAAGCATTACTTTTTCCCCCAAGAACAATATTCTTGAGTTTCCAACTTTCTAGTCATAAGAGGGATTAAATTACAATATCTCAAGTTTCCTTGCTGATATATTTGACAGTGTAATATTTTTGAAAAGGCTATTGAATAAGAAAATTATCAAATACCTTTATATTTAAAATAAAAAAGTCTATAAAGATTATTTTAAGAGCAAAAACCAAAAAATTTAGAGGCCAAACCATAAAACTACAGACGCTTTAGGTGCCTTTTCATCATGTTCAGCTTGATTAGGCCCCTTCAATGACAGGGTAAGGGAGAATTAAGCGATTTACAATACCTCTTGCACCATTTGGTTCTTCCCATTTAGAAAGGCAAGTTCCATCAAATGCTGATGTGGCCTGAAATTTTTGTTAAGAGTGAATTTATGGAGGAGAGATTAAGAGAGAAAATCAAAATCACTCAAAACAGCCACTGACTAAACAACTTACAATCCCGAAAGGAAGCTCCTCACCGCTTGCTAGGACAGAACCAGAATGAATTCGGTTTAACTTCAGAAGTGGCAGGGACAACGATTCTTTACTAAATTTGTTGCAGCTGCCAAGATCATGGATCGTATTATCCAGAGCATGCAACACTACAGGCAGAGCTAACGAGGTTTTAACAGGGTCATCAGCTAAACCTATGTAAGTTCGTCCATTAGCATTCAACTCACTCTTCAGTGAAAGTGCCTGAAATAACTGCCCAAGTGAGGGCAGAAACTGATACAAAATCGCCTGTCCATCATTTGGAACAGAATTTAAGAAAACGCTTCTGGTTTTAAAGGGTGACTTCTTTAAATCCACCAGAATTGCTTTCAACATCTTTAGTACTTCAATAGCTCTGGATTTAGTAACATCATTCTGAACAAACTGAGAAAGTAAAGGAGAAATGCATTGTAGATTCTCGTCACATGCTCATCTATACAAACACGAACTGGGCAAGAAGAGCAACTCTAAGAGCAATTGTCATCAGAACCAATTTCTAACCTTGAAATACGCCATTCCTTGTCCCCACTTTGTCTTCCAGGTAAAGAGACAGAAGCATCATCTAGAGAATGTAAATCTCTTTCAAGTGCTTCCCTTTCACATTTATCACGAACTTCAAGTGCAGAAAGAGCCTCAAATGCAAGGCTTCTTTGACATTCTCTTGTCAAGTTAGTTAGAACAACAGACAATTTTTGCTCTGTGGTAATATTCCGTCGATACAGAACCTATTTGTTTTGACCACAGAAGAAAAGGGGAAAAAAAATCATTTCACTCAATAACTCGAAATAACATGTAGTTGTGAAAGGATGAGAAACAAAGATGCTATGGTTAATATCTATATAAATAAATATCATAGCTACTTCTACAGGTACCTCATTCCATTTCCTAGTGTAACGCTTGGTGACATCATAAACACCATCTTTCGCTATAGCAATTACATAATTTAACTTCTTGTTCCACCTACAAAGAGAATACAAAGTTATAAAGTCAGACCATGATATAAGTTGTTCAAGAAAAAAATGCAGGGTAAAAGAGTTAATAAAAATAAAAATAATAAATAAAATTAAACCAAGAAACTCAAAATACCCATTCTCGTATAAGAGTGGTTTATCATATATTCCCTCACAAGGATCAAGATGCATCCATCTGTTAAATGACGGATGTCAGAGACATATATGATAGATGTTAGAGAACATTTAACTCATATTCCAGTTAATCTTGATAACTACAGGATCCTCCTCAAGGAAATAGAAAACATAAGCTTTGTAAATGAAGTACCTTCCTAAAGACGGTGAGAAGCACTCTGTCCAAACATGATCTGTAAAATCCAGGATCTGGAAATGAAACGCAAATTGATCTTTAGTGACAATCTTCTCTCAAGCTTCATGCTGTTCAACATAGTAAATGAATGAAAAGCTAGAACTTACTTAATTGAATTTAACACTCCTCAAAATCACAAGATAGCTTTTCGTCAAAAGTAATCACATGGAAACCCCTAAGCTATCTGCATGCAAATATAAGGAGCAAAGTGCAAGAGAGTCAATTTTATCTAATTTCTATATTTGAGAACATAAAACCACGACGCAATTATGACAGTGTTCACTTCTTCTCCTTAAAAGTAAATGGCATGGTCAAGTCTTTATATGCTTCTACATTCTTTTCAATATATTAATGTGGTAGGAGTACTCAGAAAATATTCAAGATAGATCCAAGTAACTAGAGATAGGTTCCATAATATTTGTTGACTGTAGGGGCACAAATTCCTCAGGGAGCAGTATCACATATGAACCTATTACCACATCCATCTGTCATGTATCCAAAAAACAGGTCCTAGCTGCATCGTCTCTGCTAACTCTGTTTTGCCATTCAAAGTTACATAGAGATGGTTGTACTATCATGAAACAAATACACACTTGTTCAGAAAACCTAGTTGTCTTATACCACTTAAACCGGTATTTTTCTGAAGAGAACTTTTTCTCTTGCGGAGCATTGAAGTTGAGAAAAGTTAACTTTGAAATTAAATTAGCAACTAAAAGATTGGCTAACCAGACAAGATTCATAGCCAAAAGCTCGGCAATAAAGCGTAAAGCAATTAGCCCACTCCCCACAACGCCCCTTTTTGTTTCTACAAGCTGCATACATAAAATAAAATAAAATAATAAGTATTAAATGAAATATAGACTTTGAAATCAGGTCAAGAAATTTAAATACCTTTAAAGGATCAGTATAGCGTGGAAAACGAGTGATTTTTGAGCAAACCTTGCAGCTGGAGTTGAAAATAAGCAAAGTGTAAAGAAGGTGAAAACAAACATGTCAGGATGCAGGGAATACAACAGAAAAACTAAAAGTGAAGATTGGTAACTAACTTTCTAGCAGACTAATTATTTAAAAGCAAAATGCTCAAACAAATAGGAGAAAAAAATAAAGAAAGAAAACAATTTAAAACTAGTTGACCTAATCAATAATTTACAATTGCAAATCAAATAAAATAAGTGAAGTCAAATAAGTTATTAATCATTTATGAAATGTTATAAAACGTACATACAAGAACTTGAATCAGTAATTTGAATAGGTAAAAACTCAAAGCAAAAGATAGGAGTAAAAGCATTCAGTAGACTGACCAATAGAGTTCAACTTCAGATGCTCGATATTGACTTTCTGAAGGAAGTGCAGCATCCCTACCTTGATCCACGGTTTCATTGCCACAACTATCACAAGGAGGTGCATTGACCCACCTAGATTGTTTGAATATGAAAGATACGCAGGTAGGATGCGTGTCAGCAATGTATGGCAAAAGAGATGAATTCTATTACACTGAGAACTACAAAACAAACTCTGCTGCCCCTCCAGCAACCAAAAGAAACACGAATATATTCAATGCCAGCAAAACATACCCCGCTGTCAGGGCCTAGAATTAGAATTTAGGTAGTTCAGTTCCCTAGTCTTTGAGGCATAAACCAAGAATTTACATAAATTTTTGGTCAAAAGGTTTTACTCTTCGATTTGTCCTTAACCATGATGGCTTAAAACCGAAAAGATTTCCCAGAGATTGTTTGAAACAAGAACTTAAGCATACTAAAGGAACAATTACAGTTAAGCACAAATAAATGATTGACTCATTCACATAGTGAGGATAGTTATAAAAAATTTGAGTTGAAGTCAGGAGCTCAGTTTATATTGGTGTAGATAGGATCTTCTCATTTCTAGTCTCCTTATGAATATCATCACGACTCCAACTATGTACTATTAAAGACTTCTCACACAATTTGAACAAGGGTTTCAATTGGACCCTTATTCCATGAATTCTCAAATCCAAAAACAAGATAACAAGGTACACGAAAAGAACTGAAAATAATTCTTCACACTTACACATTTTCCACCTCTTTTTGAAAAAAGCATCATAAGCCGTTAACTAGAACATTTTTCCACATAGCGATGTAAGGAAGTCCCATAACAAGGACAGCTTAAGTAATAAAAAGCACCTGAAGGTTTGTTTGAACCAAAAAAGCAGCTGTAGCAGGAAAGCATGATCTTGTTCTGCTTTTGATGGCTTAAAGTTCCCCTCCTAAAACATACACATCAAAATTATCAATCACTATGATACGTGTTCATGGTAAATTTTAGAGGTACAATGATCCATATGCATAGTTGGTTCAATCTTAGTAATATGAACTTGTATTTCCTCGATAAGACAGTCAGAGAATGTATTTTCCAAATAAATGAAAGTGTTAATTAGAAATTCAACTGAATGAGCAAATCTTATAATAATGCACAGGAATATTTATCACTAATACAAACCAAGAAGTCTCTAAAATTTAAAATCAACCTCCCAAAACAACATTGTCATAAATAAAAAAACTAAAACCATTATATAATGCAGTTTCTCTGAATAAATTAGCCCTGTGATGAAACAAAATTACATGCATCACTTTCTATATCATCCTAAAAAAGCTAAACTACAACAAGAATCCTTCCTATTAGTAACTAGTCTTAATGATTGAACATTGATGCAGTGACAAACAATGGTGCATCTATGATCTCTTCTATAACATTAGGTTTAAATATTTTGGCCTACATATATATCTAGATATGTATGTATCCGTCGGAAAGTTATATCCATAATAGCTACATATTAATATTAGTGAACCATTTCCACCATTTACTAAATAGTATTTCTAAGCTTCAATAATCTAAACATAAATTTTAACTAACACAAGCCGACATTTTATGATCATTTCCTTTGGCTGCATGATTCTTACTCATTATGAACTTCCATTTTTTAGTGTACATGAAGTTTAGAAATACAAAGGTGGTTTTATAAGTTTGTAGCAAACTAAGCACTCATTAGACAATTGCATGGCCACATCCATTTGTTACATCATTCTTTCTGTCAATAATCAGGAATTTGAAAGAGTGCTTTTGCATATAGGAGATAGAAAAGCTTTTTACCTTGGCCAAAGAAACCAAAGCTTTCTCCTCGAGCCTTTCTATTGGAACAGTTTTCCTGGCCGCCTCTTGGCGTATTGGGTCCTCATACTACACAAAAAACTCAATTGTTACCAATAGAATCATAGCCTCTACAATCATAATATTCTTGCTTGGTCACTGAGAATAGGAATTAATATCGAAATTGGAAATAAATTAAAGCTTGTTTTATGAAATTAAACCAGGCAAATAAAGTTCTTTCATTTTCCTCTAAAAAATGGAAGCAACTGAAAAATGACATTCTTTAGTTTTCATAAATGTTGTCAGTCAAAGAAAGATCTAAAATTGCAATTTGAAATTTTCTTCTCTTGAAACATTTCGTTGGCATTGAATAATTAAAGCAAAGTTGCAATAAACCACCAATAATCTAAAATGAGATAAAGAGAAAAATACTCAAAGAATTCATATTTACCTTGAGAACTTGATTAATAAAATACCATACTTCCCTCTCAAATTTCCCACTATCTTCACCCACAACATACTGTTGATACAAAAGTGCTTCCTCCTCTGCCTACGAAACCAAAAGTGCATTTCCAAAAATAAAACTAAAAATAAAAAATAAAAATCACTTTTGCAAATAAAAACTGAACCAAACAACTTCATACTTATCAAATTAGGGCGTTTATGACAATATGTCTCAACAAAGCACTTCAATCAGCTTTAGAATTGATAATTTTGTCTTTAGAATTTGGCTTAATTTTTTATTTTATTTCACAAATTTAAAAATACTTAAAATTGTCTAAATTCATTGGTAAGATTTTATTTGTTTTAACATTAGATGAAAAAAATTGAAACTCAATACGAAATTTAAAAATGAGTTAATACATACTGACATATAATATAAAAAGACACTTGACACACATTTATAGATTTAAACTTTTAATATTTATTTTAAAAAATTATTTTATAATTTAATGAATATTTATTTTATTATAAAATATAGATCATTTTTAAAAAAAATGGTCTTCTTGGGCTGTTCTGAAAATTCATCTTAAGATTGTTGCTTCCCCAAGCATTTCACCAATCATTTTCTCCAAACCAACTCCATAATATTTACTCACCAGCAACTAGTTGCATTGCTCGTGCACTAATATCTGTACACCCTCGACTTAAGGTTAGAGATTCAAATTTTAAAAAAGTCTAAAAAAATTTATTTTCTTTAATTTAAAATTTGAAATATATTGACAGTGTATTAGTAGTTGTGTAATCTAAAATATAATGACAGTTATGATGACAATATTAGTCTACAATATATTGGAGTTGTTATCTAAAAAGTCTATGTTGTAATTGACATTTGTAATATTAGATATGTATATTAATAAAAAGTATACGTATTTAGTGATTGTTTGATTAGATTTTTTCACTCATCAAAAGATTTTTATAATGTTAAAATTTTTTTTTAAAATTTTTTATGACGTTTGGTTACAATTAGAGAAGAGCGTTTGGATACTAAAAAAATTATTTTATCTTTATTTTTAAAAATTTAAATTTTAAGCTTTTGAGAGTAGAGTTTTTAAGCTTTTTTAATATTTGTATAATGTCACATATACTCTAATAATATTTTTTTATTTTCATATTATACTCTTAATAAAAATGAGCTATATTCAACAAATATATTTTAATATTTAAAAAAAATTCATTATATCTCTAATTTTTTATATTTGTACAACTATTATATTTTTATAAGAATATATCAAAATTTATTGTTGATTATTTTATTTTTAATTTTTGTATGAAATACAATAATTTATATTGACTTGGTGATTATTATGTATTATTTTTACTTAATTATTATTTTTTAATAAATTAAATTTAAGAAAATACATGACAAATTTAAATTTATATATAAAAATATAAAATTATTTAGAATTTGAATATAAATTTTATTAAATATTTTTTTTTGTAATTTAATAACGGATAACCACTTTTAACAATATATACTAAACGATTTAATACTTTAAATGAATTTTTTTAATTAATAATTAAATGATTAATTATTATTATTTTTAAAATTATTTTTAAAAATTATATTTATAAAGTTCAATCAAACGAATCTTTACTCACACCAAAACTAAAAACGAATCTTAATACCTAAAAGAATTTTAATAATACACCTAATTAATATTGCAGGGTCAATTTCAAATTATTCCCAACTAGAGCTTATTCATTACATTAATAATATGTACCAAAATAGAAAAAACCCATGATCAGAAGATAATTAAGTGTTGGCAACAGAGCCGGCAAGTCGTAAGACAAATTTCAAGCAACAGAGAATCATGAGTGGCTGACATTACAAAAATAAAATAAGAATAAGTGAGGGAGTAGGAACCTTTAATCTGTCCAAGCACAAAAGTGCATTTGTAAAGGCTTTTTATTATTCTGAAGAATAAGATCCAAAGGTGAAAAAAAAGGAGATGATGAATGTGACGATGGATGGCTTGGTTATTGATTTGCAAGAAGATAAAGATGAAGATGAAGTGTTATTTATGAGGCGGCTTAAATTTTTATTGAGATAAAAGACTTTTTTATTTTTAAATAATTTGTTTTTTTAAAAATATATTATTTTATTTTGGGAGATAGAAAGAAAGACAGATGAGAGAGAAAAAAATAAATATTATATATTTTTTAATTGATGAGATTGTGCGTAGAGGTGGGTACGGTTCGATTCAGTTCGATTTTTTTTAAAATCAAACCGAACAAGTCCGGTTCGATTTTTTTAAAAAATAAAATAAAAATTAATTTTTTTAATGAAAAAAATTGAACCGATTTTTTCGGTTCAATTTTAGGGGTAATATAAAATTTGTAAACTATTTTTGAAATTTAAAAAAATTATAAAAATACCTTACAAATTAATTTAGAAGATTCTAAAGGCATATTACATAAGTTTTTTTTTTTAATGTAAAAGGTTAAAAGCAATGAAAAAACAAAATCATATTTCATTGCTTTGTATATGTCATTTGTGTTTTCTTAAGAAACAATACATGTTGCACAAACCAAATATTGGGTGGTTGCTAGTTTATTAATTAATACAATTTCTTGAGATAATATGATAAGTTTGAGACTCAAATTCATTCACATTAGAGTTAAGAAAATAATTCATGCAATAATTAAAGAGAAAAATGAAATATTAATGAAAAAGAACATAATTAAAAAAAAAAAATTTCGCGATACTTTATTTATATTGGTCTTCACTATTATTTAAACATCAAGTATAAACTTGGATTATTAAATAGAATACGAATTTGATTGAAGTTTTACAAAATAGGCAAAATCCAAAAGTAAGGATTATTTAACAAAACACGAAACATTATAGTTTTATTTAATAAAACGTAAAATACAGGGGACATAAATGATAAAACCCATGTAACTAAGTACTAACTATGACAAATTTTACGCGGGTAAAAAGAAAAGTTTGGTAAGCACATGCACGAATTAACGGTCGCCGTCATCATAACGTCAGGTATAAAATTTGGAATTGATCTACGACTTTGTGCACAAATTTGCCTCATATTTGTTTACTTGCCATTTATGATTATGAGCATCAGTCAACAGATTACCAATTAGCTCGATCCATCTGTTATCCATCAACCAATCCGCCATTAATGCACCTCAACAAATACCAGTTCCCCTCTTTAATGGCCATTTCAAACAAATGTCCCATCCTCCACCTCTATATAACTCACAAATGCAAGTTTTCTTTTTTCCATTGCCATTATAAGTTTCTGTTTCTCTCTCAGAAAAATGGGTGACAAAAACAGCCGGGTCAATGTAGGGTCAGTGCTGACAGCAGTGTCGAGCAGGCCATCCGGGTCGGGTAAGACTCACAAGTTGACCCAGTTGGACCACGCTATGGGTCCTCACACTGTTCACGTTATTTTTTACTATGAGAAAACACCGTTTGAGTCGTTTGATATGGACCCGATAAGGGTGTCCTTGTCGGAGGTTTTGTCCTTGTACCCGCCTGTAACGGGTCGGTTGTCCCGAGATGAGGCGGGTAATTGGGAGGTCAAGTGTAATGATGCGGGTGTTCGGGTTTTGAGGGCTAAAGTTGGACTTACCATTGATCAATGGCTGAGATCTGCTGATGGGAATGAGGAGAGAGATCTAACGGCTTGGGAGGATATGCCCGAGTGTCCAAACACTTGGTCTCCTTTCCGGGTTCAGGTACCCCATTACTTGTTGGGTCGGGTTTGATTTCGTTATATAAGTTCTGTACCTCTATTTGTATGCAGATTTATTTTTATCAACTACATGCTTAGATTTAACTCCTCAAAGAATATCTAAAAATAGCATTTAAATTTGATAAAATAGTTATTTGGTGTGGTGGTGACAGAATGTTTAATTGGTTCTTGCTTTATTTTTAAAAATTTTTTTTTTCTAGGTATTTGCCACTTTATGCACCCAGTAAATATTCAGTAATTTTCATTTTCTTCTTTGATGAAAAGAGACTTAAATTCTAGAAACAAGAATTAGTCAAGTACAAGGTAGGATGTGCTGTGTGTGATCTCAAGGACCATTTTGGTAAGGTGATGAGTCTGATGATCATAGCAGATTGTCACTGACCATGCCTTTTTTCTATTTTTAGCTGGACAACCTAACCTTGATAGCTTCACTATGCATTTCAAAGTAACTATGTAAAAGTTGCTTTTCAAATGTTCAAATAAAAAAAGAAAAGAAAAGAAAAGAAAATGCTTTTTTCATTCTATGACATCCACCAAATGATTTTCTTGACTTTAAAAATCAAAATATAAAACAGCATCTATCAAGTGCTTCTCTAAAACCACTATATGAAGTTTTTTTGACAATGTAAAAGCACTTCTAAACAGTGTGAGAAGCACTTCCATATGCGTTAATTAACAGAGTTTATGGTTTTGCAGGTAAATGACTTCGAAGGAGGAGGTGTAGCCATAGGACTAAGCTGCACCCACATGCGTGCAGACCCAAACTGCCTGGCATTACTCTTCAAGGCATGGACTGAGGCTCACCGTTGCCAAGCCATTGCCTATCCGCCCTCCTTCCAGCCACCAGCAGCTCGCGGCCAGGTTCCAGACATTACTAGTACTAAATCAACGAGTTACCTGGCAACCAAGTTACAGAGACAAACCCCGTCTTTGAAAATGGCCACTGCCACTTTCAAGTTTTCTGATTCAATCATCAAGAATTCTTTATTAGAAATCCATGACAAGTGCCCTGATGCCACCCCGTTTGATCTACTAACGGCATTGTTTTGGACACGACTGGCGCAGATGAAGGGACCTAAACACGATGATCATACGCATTCCCTCTCAGTCTGTGTAGACTTCAGGAGGCTATTACAAGAACCACTTACTTATGGCCATTTTGGCAATGCTTTGCATTTTTCACCTCTGACGCTAAATGAAGAAGAGATGGGTTGTTGCGGGTTGGGTCACGTGTCGAAGTTGATTCATCAGCATGTGTCAGGTCTGAATGAAGAAGAATTTTGGTCATATTTACACTGGTTTGATTCACAAAAGGAAGAGGACGGGAAGTATGCATTGCCATTTACAATGTATGGTCCTGAACTCACTAGTGTTAGCATGGAACACATGGTTGTCGGGGACAGATCCATGATGTATGAAATGAGTTTTAACAGTGTGAAGCCTGTCCACGTGTCATGTCACATAGGGAATGCTCAAGGTGAAGGGTTGATTTTGGTGATGCCTTCGTTAGAAGGAGGACTTGCGAGGACAGTAATGGTGACATTGCCTGCGGAGAAGATTGCGGAGCTATGTAAGGATCAGGCAATCTTGCATCTAGAGCCAAAATTGCTCCTTTGTGGTAGAGAATAGAGAACAGGCTATCTGCTTGGGTTTAGAGTTTTGAATAAATTAAGGGCTGCTCTGAACCAAATGTACTGTGGAGCAACATGTTATGATTAAAAACTCTTGAGACTATCAACCTGTATTTGTACCACCTGATGAAGCCAAGCCAATGCGGTGCAAATTGTTTCAATCAAAATTTGGATTTTACCATTCGTTCTCCTTTTCAAAGAAGAGTTTCATAAACATTTATTAACTATTTTGTTGAATTCAGGTTCACAACATACCAAGGTTCATTCATATTCTTTTTCTACAAATCAGCACCAAATATACATTTATATAGTATATCCATATCATAATTATCGAAGTTTACTTTTTTTCATCAAATAGTCTAGCACAAAAATAAATAGTCTCTAGTACATAAGCACAAAACATTGCATTCAAACCCCAAGTGTGAAAGACGACATTTGGAAATCAGACCTTCAAGTTCTTCTTAGGTGTGTTTATGAACTTCCACGTTGCATTCTTCAAGAAATCATATGTTCTGTCTCCTGCTACCTCTTCTATGGGTACAGCATCAGAAATTTCTTTCAGATCTTCTTTAGTAAGTTTCACCATCAAGGAGCCAATATTGTCAACCAAGTTCTTAATCTTACTTGTCCCTGAAACTCAAAGCAATCAATGGTAAATAATATTTCTTCAAGCACCACAATGATCGGACTTCCCATATTACAAATCAGAGGTTATCTATTGTTTGCAGCGTGTTTTAGAGAGAACAGTAGAAAACATAAACTAGTTCACATTGATGAAAACAAGAAGAAATAGTTGTTCACCGGGAATAGGTATAACATCATCCCCTTGTTTGAGAACCCATGCCAGAGCTAGTTGTGCAGGAGTGCAATTGTACTTTTGGGCAAGGTTTTCCACGCGAGTATAAATGTGCTTGTTTTTATCCAGGTTCTCTCCCTTGAACCGAGGATGTGAGACCTTATAGAAGCAGATTAATCTTTAGGATAAATGGAAATTAATCTTATACAAAATTAAAAAGTTGAATTTTCTGAAAAATTTCATGCACTATCCAGTGAAACAGAAGTATGGGGACAAAACATGGATGAAGAACATACCAAAGAGCTATTAGCAGGCAAAGTTTCTAAGACAGCTTTGCCACCAAAAAACCCACAACCAAGAGGACTGTATGGAACTATTCCAATGCCAAGTTCCCTGCAAATTTAATGCATCAAGACGGCAACCTCATATATCTGAATATTGTAATAGGACATGTAGCATTGACGGCCACACTAATGACACATCAACCACCAAATCTGAACTTCTGCAGCAGAGTAATACAAAGAAGATATATGTCCACAGAAAATCTATTTAAGAATTTATGAAATTTACACAATCAACAGATACAAGATATAAGATTCTAGATGCAAATGGATAATTATGTCACTATACACTGTTCAAAGGTTAAAAAAAGGACTAATGAGGATTGTCTTCATTCCAATTCGAACAAACCTGCAAAGCGGTACTATCTCTTCCTCGATATCACGTGTCAAGAGGGACCATTCCATTTGTACAGCTGTGATTGGATGAACTGCATGCGCCCTCCTTATTGTGTCTGGACTGGCCTCAGATAATCCAATGTGCTTGATTTTTCCCTCTTCCACCAGCTTCTTAAGTTCCCCAATCTGCAGTTGAAGAAAAAAAGGAAGTTAGCTCTTAGCATATTCAAATGGGTTGACAACTTTGCAAACAGTTTCAATACTGTAAATGATTACATTTGAAGAGGTCCAGCTGAAAGAGGAAAGGAATCACTCACTGTGTCCTCTATAGGAACCGATGGGTCTATTCTGTGCTGATAATACAGATCAATGTAGTCCACACCAAGGCGCTTCAAGCTAGCCTCACAACACGAGCGCGCATAGTCAGGGGTACCCTTCACGATCATACCATTAGGTCCTATTTCTGCAATGCCAAACTTTGTTGCAAGTTGTATTTTTTCTCTCTGTAACTGCTTCAATGCCTGAAAGGCATGAACTTTTCAAGTTAACTTCAAACAATTCTAACAATGAGTTCGGTCCTATGATAGCCCGAATGATGTACATAAGTAGCTAAAAATAATATATACATTCACAAAAATGAGGGAGATTTGCACCTTTCCAACTAGAACTTCATTAGTATGCGGTCCATATACATCAGCTGTATCAAAAAATGTAATTCCTTTGTCAAAAGCATGCTTTATTATTGCGATGCCATCCTCATCTGTGAGTGGAGAATTATAGGCTCCAGTCAGGCCCGTACATCCAAACCCCAACTTTGAAACCTGTCAAGCAAACAAAACAAAATCAGTGAAAAAAACCAAAAAAGAAAAAAACAAATCAAGGATAAAGAAAATTAGAAAAGAAAATCTGGAGCCCTTTGATTCCTACATACAAGTTTGACATGAAATTGAGTTTGGCATATATCAAACTTAATTCAATCACTCAAAGGGGATTTGACACCAGCTTTACTAATATCAATAAATGATATCATATACATATAGCTTATGAAGTTTGATAAACATGGCTTAAGAAAAAAAGAACGAAGCTCACAATCAAGGATTCTCACGACAATATATATCCTCCCCACAATAAAAAATATTAAAAAATGGTGAACAAATGCAGAAAATTCCTCAAAGAGTCTAGACATGGAGTAATTACCTCAAGTCCTTGGCTACCCAGCTTCACTCTGGGAACTTGGATTTTCTTTTCTGCCATTTGTGTTTAGGCTGCAGCTCTTTTTTTCTTTATTTAACTGGTGTGGTGGGTGTGGTAGGTTTTGGTGTTATAAAGATCTGTCAGTTTAGTAGTCTCTGAGAAAGTCGTTGACAATTGAGATGAAGTTTAAGTTGTAAACGGCAAGTAAAGTCTAGAACTCAAAAAAGTCAGAAACTGAAAACGTACGTGGCCTCTATGTGTGTAAGAAATGGTACTGTGTGGCTATTGTTTGTTCTGTATCATAAGCTTATAAAGCAGGTACACTGATTTATAAAATGATCAATCCATCTGGAATATAAAATGATCAAAGACCAAGGGCTAATTTGTTCTTTCAAAATGAAATTCAATTTTTTAACCAAAAGAAAAAATGCAATCGAACCCGGATCTGTACCGTGACAGGGTACTATTCTACCACTAGACCACACTGGTGCCTGAATTCCACATATTGCCTAAATAATAAAATCAGCTGCACCTACAACACATGAGGAAGCAAAGTCCGGCAAATTGTTTGAACATTCTCATTGGTTTTGCCATTGATAGTGTTGTTCTTGACGTGAAGAGTTGGTAAACATTTATAGAAATCTTCTTGGCTATGACATACCAAAGCTCATTGTATTCTTTCTTCACCAAATTTACATTTATATAGTAGAGCTAATACACACTTATCAAAAATTATATTTATTAAAAAATTAATAATTTAATAATTTTAGTTAGATAAAAATTAAAATAAATATTAAAATAAAAAATTTAAAACGTATAAGACGCGTATGAAAAAGTATAGGACGTGTGAGACACGAAAGGAAAAACGAAACGGGACTCAAAGACGTGAAGGAAGCAAAAAAACGCAGATAGGTATACAGGGCTCAGCGTCACGGCGCCCAAGACAGTAACCTAGCGTTGCGGCGCCAATGGTTGAGCGCCGCAGCGCCCAGGACAGTAACCCATCCCTGGGCGCTATTTTTTCCAGCACCGCGGTGCTAGAACACTTGAAAAAGTCCATTTTTCTTCGGGATTTCTAGTTTTGAAAAGTTTTTGGACTTCCAAAACAAGTGGACTCTTACTCCAATAAGGAATAGAGTTAGTAGGCACGAAATACACCCTATATAAACATTTGTAAACCCTTGATTTCAGATTAAGCATTGAGAGAGACTCAAAGGGAGGGGAAGAATTGGGTAGACACTAAGTGCTTGTGTGCGCTAGGGTGGAACCATTGTTTGGGTGATCATTATTCGTGGTAGAATAAGGATTCACTAAACGTTTAGGTCCTTTTGAGGGTTCTTCATTTGGGTTTTTCTTGTAAAATTTGTAGGGAGTTATAATAAGAGAGGCTAGGATATTTGGATCCACCGTGGACGTAGACAATAAGCTGAACCACGTAAGATTGTGTTGTGCTCTTTTATTTTCTGCTTTGGATTCTTGTTGTGGTTTGCTTGATTGACAGGTTATTCCGTTGCGCAAGGAGGTTAAGGTTTTAGGCTGAATCTTGGGTTCTTCGCTTCAATATAATCTCGAGAGGGAGAAGGGCATTTCCTCCCTCAACAAACTGGTATCAGAGCTAGAGGTTTGATAATACACATCTGGAGTATTTAAACCATGGCTATAATCAAGCAAGAAATAAAGAAGTTCAATGGTATGAATGACTTCAATCTTTGGAGGAAGAAGGTTAGGGCTCAACTAGTGAAGGAAGGGCTAGACTCAGCTTTGGAGGAAGCCAGCTACTCAATTAACGATGAGGCGACAACCTCAAAGTTCGGACAGAAAGATTGGGACACGATTCAGAATAAGGCTCACAGCACCTTATTCCTAGCGTTGAGTGACTAAGTATTAAGAGAAGGTGGTGATGAAGAAATAGCTTTTGAGCTATGGAAGAGACTCGAGGCATTGTACATGAAGAAGTCTCTTGTAAATAGACTTCTTGTGAAAAAGAGATTACATGAGCTGACAATGCACGAGGGAACTTCATTGAGAGCTCACATTGACGAGTTTAACAAGATCATTATAAGTCTTGAGCAACTGGGCATCAAGACTGAGGATGAAGATAAGGTCATTATCCTGTTAAGTTCGTTGCCGAGGAGTTATGAGAGCTTTGTGGATACGCCGATGTATGAAAATGAGTCTTTAACGATGAATGACATCAAGGCATCATTGAACTCAAAAGAATTGACAAAGAGATCTGAGTCCGAGAGTGGAGCAGCATTGCTTGCACAAGGAATGAAGAGCAACCAATCAAGAAGGAGATCCAATAGGTGTTTCCTTTATAATAAGGAAGGGCACTTTGTGAAAGATTGTCCGAAATCAAAAGGCCAAGGAGGGTGGGCTGCAATCAGTACTGAGGAAGATACTGAAGTTGTAGACACATTGGTAGCCTCAAGGAAAAAGTACGCTAGCAAATGGATACTAGATTCGAGGTGCAGTGTCTATATGTGTCCCGACAGATTGATGTTTACCAACTATAAAGCCAAGAGAGGTAAAGCTCTAATGGGGAATGACATGACTTGTGAGATCATGGGAGTTGGTGACATAAAGCTAAGGATGCAAGGTGGAGAAACAAGGGAATTACATGGTGTAAGGCATGTTCCTAAAGTGAGGAGGAACTTGATATCCCTAGGCAAGCTCGATGAGGAAGGGTATTCGGTTAGAGTGAAAAAAGGAAAACTAAGGGTAGAGAAAGGACCTATAAGGTTTGTGGGTGAGAAGCACAATGAGGGGCTCTATATGCTTACTAGGATGGCTATGAGTGGCCCAACGTGGGGTGTTGGGGCAATGTAGACCACTAGGAGACATCCAAACCGTGCTCACCAAGGTGATGAGGGTTGAAAAAGAGTTCAATGCCTCCATACTCTATGCAAGGTGCATGAATGTCTTTGGAGGCCGAAGTCACTAGCCCGAAAAAGTTAAGTCTTGGTGGAGATTTAACTAGACTCAACTCTAGGTGATAGAGTATTGGTGTGAATCGGATCCCGAAGCTTTCTTATTTGGAAGATTTTGAATCAAGGAAGGGTTTGTTAGAAAATTAGCGACTCAACAATCTTGGTTGGACAAGAATTGAGATGAAAACCAAAGTGAAGAGTCACAAGAAGTCTAGGACGTGTGAGACACGAAGAGGAAAGTAAAACGGAACTCAAAGACATGAAGGAAGCAAGAAAATACGGATAGGTATACAGGGCTCAGCGTCGCGGCACCCAGGACAGTAACCTAGTGTCGCAGTGCTAGGCGCGATTTTGTCCAGCGCCGCAGCGCCCAAGGATAAGCGCCGCGGCACCAGAACGCGTGAAAAAATCCATTTTTCTTCAGGATTTCTAGTTTTGGGAAGTTCTTGGACTTCCAAAACAAGTGGACTCTTACTCCAACAAGGAATAGGGTTAGTAGGCACGAAATACACCCTATATAAACACTTGTAAACCCTTAATTTCGGATTAAGCATTGAGAGAGACTCTAAGAGAGGGAAAGAACTGGGTAGACACTAAGTGCTTGTGTGCGCTAGGGTGAAACCATTGTTTGGATAATCATTATTCGTGGTAGAGCAAGGATTCACTAAACGTTTAGGTCCCTTTGAGACTTCTTCATTTGGGTTTTCCTTATAAAATCTCTAAGAAGTTATAATAAGAGAGGCTAGGATCTTTGGATCTACTATGGACGTAAGCAATTGGCCGAACCACGTAAGATTGTATTGTGCTCTTTTGTTTTCTGCTTTGGATTCTTATTGTAGTTTGCTTGATTAACAAGTTATTCCGCTGCGCAAGGAGGTTAGGAATCTAGGCTAAATCTTGGATTCTTCGCTTTAACATAACCTCGAGAGGGAGAAGAGCATTTCCTCTCTCAACAACATTTATCCGTCAAATAGTCTGGCATCAACATATATAACTGCTGGGTCAAACAATCTGACATTTTTTGGCTTGTATGCTTAAGTTAAAGGATCTCAACAACAAGTGAGAGAGGCAGCATCCAAGAAATATTTTTAAGTTTAGGCCTTGGAGTCTTTTGGAGGCATAGTTGCGAAATTCCATGATGCATTTGTCAGGATCCCAGGGTTTCTATCTCCAGCTACCTCTTCTATGGGTACAGCATCAGAAATTTCTTTCAGATCCTCATTTGTAAGTCTCACGGTCAATGAGCCAATATTATCGTCCAAGTTCTTAATCTTGGTTGTTCCTGAAACTCAGTGAAAATCAAGAGTAAATATATTGCAGTTATTATTGTCTTGATAAACTGTGTTCTAAACTAGCTCTGTATATTTTTATAAGGCCCCAATCCCAAATTCAATCTGGAATATCCTTGATCCCTTATTACTAATCAAGCTTATTACTGTGGGGACCTTTCTTAGGTTGCCAATTGTTTAAAATGACCAAATAATCTACTGATGAGAACAGGAAAGTATAGGAAAAAGAATTACCAGGAATAGGTACAACATCACTGCCCTGTTTTAGAACCCACGCCAGTGCTAGTTGAGCAGGAGTGCATTTGTGCTTTTTGGCAAGGTTTTCTATGCGAATGTAGATGTTCTTGTTCCTGTCCAGGTTCTCTCATTCGAATCGAGGATGTGACACCTTATAAAAATGATTACATGAAAACTTTAGCATGTTTTATGCTTCATAGAACATTATTCAATAAATGGAACCGGAAAGTAGTGTTATTTTTTAAAATTATTCATGCAATTACTGTCCTATGAACCGAAAGAATGGGACAAACATTGATTAAAGACATACCAGAAAGCTATCTACAGGCAAACTTTCCACAACAGCTTTCCCACCAAAAAAACCCCGACCAAGTGGACTGTATGGAACTATCCCAATGCCGAGCTCCCTGCATACTTAAGTGCATTAAGATGGCAGCCTTATATTTATGAAGAACATATTGGAACATATAAGATTTATAGCCACACAGAAGATGCATAAACCACCAAACCAGATGTCTACAGGAAATTGACACAAGGAAGAGATACTTCCACTGAAAATCTATTTTATTTCAGTAATGGATTTACTTAATTCTATATCTTCAGACATAAGATAAAAATGGAAAAGGTTCTAGATAGAAACAGATAAATAGGTTGTTACACACTCTTGAATATCTACGGGGCTATGCTCTAGAAACTGTTGCTCATATATTAAACAGAGTTTCATTGAAAGTTGTTCATTCTATTTCTTATGAGATATGAAATGGAAAAAAATCGAGTCTTAAATATGTTATGATTTAGAGTTGTCCTGCTTACGTAAAAGTTACGTAACAGGATAAACTTGCACCTAAAGGATACAAGTATCGGTTCATTAGATATCCTAAGAATTCAATGGGGTACTAGTTCTATGATCCCGAGGAATGAAAAGTATTCATTGCTCGAAATGCCACTTTTTTAGATAAATAATTTCTCATAGATCGTGGAGATTGTAGAAAGATTTAATTAGATGAACTCAATTAGGATATAAATGAACCAATGATGGAACCTCAGACTCAATCAAGCAGAATACCTTTGACACACCCTCTACGTAGGTCAGAAAGGATATCAAGGTCACCTGAAAGGTATGTTCAAAGCTTTTGTTGTTTTCTTAATTGAAGAAAAGGATCATTTGACTTATAGAGGGGTGATGTTAGACATCGTTTCAGAAAATGACAAAAGGCCATGAAATCTGAGTTGACTCAATGCACCAAAATTAAGTCTGGGACTTGGTTGAACTTCTTAAAGGAATTGCTCTTATCGGTTGTAAATGAATTTACAAGCAGAAACATCGGCCAGATGGAAAAGTAGAGACTTTCAAGGCTTGTCTGGTGGCGAAAGGTTATACTTAGTGATCTGGTATTGATTATGAGGAAACATTCTCACCAATAGCCATGCTTAAGTCAATTCGAATTTTATTGGCAATTATTGCATATTATGACTATGAAATTTGGCAAATAGATGTAAAAATGGCATTCTTAAATGGATATCTTGAAGAAGAAATCTATATGGAACAACTTGAAGGTTTTATATCTAGTCAAACTTCTGGTTTAGTATGCAAACTGAAGAAGTTTATTTATGAACTTAAGTATGTTTCTCGAAGTTGAAATCTTCATTTTGATGAAATAATCAGAGGGTCTAGTTTCATCAAGAACGAAGAAGAATCATGGGTGTATAAAAAGAGTAGTTTGAGTATGGTAGTCTTCTTGATTCTTTATGTGGATGACATACTCATTATCGAAAATGATATTGGTATGTTACAGTCAGTTAAAAACTACCTTAGTAAGAATTTCTCCATTAAGAATTTGGGAGAGGCTTCCTATATATTATGTATAAAGCTTTATAAAGATAAAGGTAAGAGGCTTATAGGACTCTCTTAATCATTATACATGGATAATGCTTGAAAATGTATAATTTCAATAACTGTAAGACAGTTAATATACCAAAAGTCTAAATATGTGAAAAGAAAATATTATATCATTAGAGAAATCTTGGCTACAGGAGATGTAATAGTTTGTAGAGTAGATTCTATAAATAATGTAGCGATCTCACTTAATAAAGTCTTAACTCCAAAAGTATTTGAAAGACATGTGGAGTCAATGGACATTCGATACCATCGTGAATAACATTAAAGTAAATAGGAGTTGTTGGGATTTGTGCTTACGTGTTATCCCTTTATGTATGAATATTTATTTAATATTTATACTAGTATTATCATTTCATTAAATTGCTAATTATATTTAATATATGGTAAGATGCTTGTAATGTTTCAGACATTGTATGATCTGAAAGAGTTCAGATCTGGTCTAAATGAGTTTAGATCAGTGCTAAGAATTAGCAACTCTGAGAATTATAAATACTAAGAGTTAGCACTGATAAGAGTTATCAGGTTATAAGAGTGAGCAATATCTAAAGAGTTAGAACTTTATTTGAAATGGGACAAAGACCTGAGAATATATTAGTAATGATATAGTTGCAAAAAGTTGTAAATAGTGCTAGAAAATGTCATTATGCAAATATGTTTTAAAATATTATGTTCCTGATCTATCTTCACTAATGTTGGTCTGTCAGTGAATACCTTAATAAATATATAGACTGGTGTATGTTTGTATCTGGATGGTCCAGATGGTTAGTCTTAGCAGACCATGAGTTTACTGGAAGTTCGTATAGAGATACAGGTATTCAGTAAGGATTAAATACTGAATAGACTCACAAAGACTTCAAATAGACATCCCATAAAGTCGTCAATGAAGGGTCTTTCGAGTTGACTAGTATTCGCGGTCCTTTAACTTGAGTGCCACGGTGGGCTGGTGAATGATCCACCATACTTTAGTTCCACACATGTCAAAAACTTTTCATGGTTTGACTGCTGGGTGTCACTGCGTATAGTCTAATACTCATGGAGTCCAATGTGCATAGATTTGAAATCCATCAACTCATTTGGGTGAGTAATATATCCTAATGCTTTAAGATTGTATTATAGAAAGTTTTATGGCCATAAGCGATAATTCTCGAAAAAAGAGTTTAACCATAGGGATAAATAATATCACAAATGTGTTTGGGAATATTATTTATTAAAATACAATTCTAGAGGTAAGCTTTCGATCGGGCATATGGAGATTTGACGGTGTTGATTTATATTTTCGCTTTACCCGGATATAAATGATGGAGGGATTATACGAATATGTTATAACCTTAACTTGTATGGTCTAACGCGCCGCTTTATAATATCCGTAACGTGTGTGTGAGACATCGTTCACGAACGTATGGAAGAGTTCCATATGACAATTCAAGCGTGGACTTAGAAAGTCTCACAATATGAAGTTTAATCATTGTGCACTGGGGCAGCATTATGAATTGAACAGTTCCATCTTAGAAATTTAAGCAAACTTAAAATATATTTCAGGGTTTCTCGGGTTGTGCACTTGTCTAAACTTAAATGTTAAGTACATCATTTAATTAGTTGACAAGAGTTGTTAACTAATTAGATGTTAACAAGTGACATAATTATGTTCCACCAATTGTTTCACCATGAATTCACCTATTAACCATGTTAGTAAAATTAAATAAGGTAAATATTAATTATTCAAATAGTTTTTGAAGAATTAAATAAATAAAATATAATTTTTATTTATTTGTTATTTTATTTCTAAGTAGAAGACATACCTAATTTGAGAAACATAAATTAAATTAAATGGAGCACTATTTTGTAGAATTAATGGTCAATTTTATTAAACCATTAAAAATGGTCACAAAAAATTATTTTTGGTTGTTGGCCACTTAACCTAATTTTGGTAGAGCACTTGTGAAGTGGTTAGAGTACAAAAAATGTGTGAATTCATTTTTATTAACAAGGGTGAAACAAATGAGAGAGAGCATTGAAGAGAGTTTGATTTTTATAGAGTTTTCTTTGAAATAAGAGTTGTGAGAAAAACTAGAGAGAAAGAAAAATAAATTCTTCTTAATTTTTTTTAAAGAAACAAAACCTTATTGCTGAAAATTTAATTGCTACTATTCTAGTTTCACAATCTCACCAAATTGTTGTGAATTAAAATTGAACAATAGTACACTTTAAGGTGAGTTCAAAGTTGGAGTTAGAAAAAATTCGGAATTAAAATTTTCACCTAAAGTCTTCAAAGGTATGTTTCTATAATATTAAGTTGTTAATGATTTAAGGTACACGTGTATATATTAATTACATGCTTAATTTTACTGCAAAATTTGTGTATATGATACAATATTTTATTTTTTAATATGTACTCAATCACATACATACACTTTAAAACACGTTAACATGTAAGTCCTCCAAAATAAATGTATTGTATAATATAAATTAAATTGACAAGTTGCTAGCATATGAAACAAGGAAAAAAAAGAAAAGAAATTGTGCCCTATAAGCTGGGGTAATAGGCCGCACATCACGATAGGTATATTAGGAACATTGAATCAATGTTAATCTTTATCTCTTGACATAACTACTTGACTTTTGACTATTATTTTTCTCTCTCTCTCTTCTTTTTCCTACAAAGAGGATTTATGAAAGGCATATATATAATTCACGCGAGTTTGTATTCTTGTTCGAATTTGCTTACCCCCTTAGATGCTTTAGGTAATACTCTCACACTAACATTTTTAACACCAATGCCTTGTTAAAAATCATTATTTACTTAAAAAAGTCGGTCGTTATTTGAAAAGTCAATCTTTATTTGACTTTTAAAAAAATTGACACCGCTAGTCCAATCCTCATCTATTAAGAAAAATTAAGCAATACATACGCATATTTTAAAAAAACAAGTTTTCCATAGAAAGAACATATATTAAAGAAAAAATGATAATTTTGTTTTTAAAATTTGATTTAATTTTTAATTTTATTCTACAAATTTAAAAAAAAAACTTTAAATTGTTTAAATCCCTTAATAAGATATTATTTGTTTTAACATTAAAAGAAAAAATTTAAAACGCAACACAAAATTTTAAAATGAACTAACATAAATTGACATACAACATGTGTGAGAATATTGATTAAAAATTATTGGAATATGATTTGAAGATCAAACGAAGTGCGTAGGGCGCGCACGGATCAAAGATAGACGCGAAAGGAGGTAAAAATCGAAGAAGGGCGCACCAGGCGCCAGCGCCGCGGCGACCAGGCGGAGCGCCGCGGCCCCATTTCCAGAACCTGAGCGCCGCAGCGCTCAGCAGAAGCGGGCCAGTGCCGCGGCGCTGAAAGCGGGAACAATATCCCGAAATTAGAAAACTTCCTAATTTCGTCTCCCACTTGTTTCAAGACTCCTTAATACAACTCCCACACGTATAGGGAAAACCTAGGACGTCCCAAGGCCTATATAAAGGCTATCAATTAGCTTGTAAACACATCTTGGTGATTAACAATAATCTTAGTGATAATTCTTAGTGGTTCTTTGTGAGAGAAAATCCCTAGAGGGCAAGAGAGAGTATTCTTTGTGATCTTTCTTGTAATAGGCATACTTTGTGGTTGCCTTGTGATTCATAATAAGAGAAGAGTGTGATCTTGATCCACTGTGGACGTAGGCAAGTTGCCGAACTACGTAATTTTTTTGTGTGTTCTTCTTCTACCCATTTCTTTCTTTTATTTCTTAATAACTTGTTCTGCATTATTATATTACTTGGGTGAATTGTTTAGCTTGTTTGTGTGCTTCTGCTTCAATAAACTGGTATCAGAGCTTTGGTTTTAAGCAGACATGGCCACACCCAAGTATGAGGTAGAGAAATTCAACAGTACGAATGACTTCAATCTGTGGAAGATGAAGGTTAAGGCGTTATTGGTGAGCTAATGACTTGGTTTGGCATTAGAGGAGACTGCAGCTCCATCTAGTGATGAAGAGAAGACGCCAGAGTCATCTAGAGCAGAAGCAGAAAGGAGGGACATTCAAGAAGGAGCTCATAGCACAATCGTTCTATCATTGAGCGATGAAGTACTAAAGGAAGTAGCAGGTGAGACGACGGCAATAAATCTTTGGAAGAAGCTTGACTCTCTTTATATGAGGAAATCGTTGGCCAACAGACTACATATAAAGAAGAAGCTGTATCAGCTGTCCATGTCAGAGGGGATGCCGATGAAAGATCATATAGATGCCTTCAATAAGATCATCCTTGATTTGATCTTGAGTCTATCAACATCAAGATAAAAGATGAAGATAGAGCAATTATCCTGTTGAGTTCACTCCCTAAGAGCTATGAGAGTTTTGTTAATACGCTACTCTACGGCAGAGAGAGTTTAACGATGAGTGATGTGAAATCATCATTAAACTCAAAGTTATTAGGAAAGTAGGCTGAGGGCAATGCAGAAAGTTTATCTGTAAGAGGAAGGCCCTCATATAGAGATGGAAAGAAAAAAGGCTCAAGGTCGAAGTCTAGGACTCCTAGGAAGTGCTATTACTGCAAGAAAGAGGGGCACTTCATAAAGGACTGTCCTGAGAAGAAAGCACAGGATAAGAAAATGGATGCTGCGCTTGCCTATGATGATAGCTATGACAGTGCGGAGACACTCATCGCTATTGATGGTATGAACTCTGAACAATGGGTTTTAGATTCTGGTTGTACTTTTCACATGTGCCCGTACAAGTTTTGGTTTACAAATTTCCAGCCCATTAGTAGTGGTAAGGTGCTAATGGGTAATGACATTGCATGTCAGATGATGGGAATTGGTAGTGTTAAGCTTAGGCTGCATGATGGGCGAGTGAGAGAGTTGACATGTTAGGTATGTTCCTGACTTGAAGAGAAACTTGATCTCACTAGGGACTTTAGACCAGAATGGATGTTCCATTAGGATCGACGGAGGGATTTTAAGAGTTTTGAAAGGTTCCATAGTGGTGATGAGAGGAGAGAAGCACAAAGGTGTTTATGTGCTTAAGGGTGAAGTCGTGAGTGGTTCTGCACTATTCTCTGTAGATGATGAGAGTATGCAAACCAAGTTATGGCATCTTAGACTGGCACACCTAGGCGAGAGAAATCTAAAGGAGTTATATAGTCAAAAGGCCTTTGAAGAGGATAAGTTTCAACCCTTGGAGTTTTGTGAGTATTGTGTGCTAGGGAAAGCACATAGAGTGAGGTTCAGTATCGGCGAGCACAAGACTAAAGGGACTCTTGACTACATATACTCGAATCTTTGGGGACCAGCTCAGACAGCTACTCGTGGTGGTGCTAGATATTTTCTCATCTTGATTGATGACTATTCGAGGAAGCTATGGGTCTATGTGTTGAAGAGCAAGGATCAAGCCTTTGAAATATTCAAGACTTGGAAGGTTCTTGTTGAAAATCAGACTGGCAAAAGGGTAAAGAGGCTTAGGACTGACAACGGCCTCGAGTTTTGCAACAGAGAGTTTGATGGGTTTTGTGCCAAGCATGGGATTGCAAGGCATAGAACGGTAAGATCAACACCGCAGCAGAATGGGGTAACTGAGAGGATGAACAGGACCCTACTTGAAAGGATTAGATGCATGCTTATCAATGCGAAGATGTCCAAGACATTCTGGGGAGAAGTTGTAGTGACTGCTGCTTACTTAATAAACAGAAGTCCCTCGTCAGCAATTAACTTCAAGACGCCAGAAGAGAAATGGTCTGCCAATCCTCCGAAGTATGACCATCTTAGAATATTTGGTTGCCCTGCCTTTGTACATGTTAAGGAGGGGAAGTTGAAACCTAGAGCTATTAAAAGGGTATTCATAGGATATCCCGAAAGAGTAAAAGGATACAAGGTGTGGTGTAAAGACTTAACACCACCAAGGAGTATCATAAGCCATGATGTGACGTTCGATGAGATGACGATGCTGAAAACCTCCCAAGTAGATGAGAAAGAAGAACCTGTGACCAAGGAAAACTTAGCACCCGAGTCAATAGAAGTTGAAGTAGCACCTGAAAATGGATCTGATATGCCCCCAGATCAACACTTCAATAAGGAGATCCTTGAAGATGAACCAAGAACACCGGCGAGTTCCTCCAAGTCCACCCAAAAGAAGACTAGAACTCCTGAGTTGGAACTTGAAGAGTACCAGCTTGCTAGAGACAGGTTAAGGAGAACGATTAACCCACCAGTCAGGTATGCACAAGCAGACTTAGTTGCTCATGCTTTTAATTCTGCTTACACTCTTAAGTATGATGAGCCTAGGACATATGGTGAGGCTATGAAGAGTGAAAGAATGACAGCAGGCCATGGAAGAAGAAATTTTTTCTTTTAAGAAGAACAATACCTGGAAGTTGGTGGAGAGACCTCAAAAGAAGCTAGTCGGGTGCAAGTGGGTGTATAAGGTGAATGAGGGGATACGGGGGATTGAGCCTACAAGATTTAAGGCTAGGTTAGTAGCACAAGGTTTTACTCAGAGAGAGGGAGTCGATTTTCATGAGATATTCTCTCAAGTTGTCAAGCACACATCTATTAGGATTTTGTTAGCTATGTGTGCAAACCTTGATTTACATCTAGAGCAGATAGATGTAAAGACAGCTTTTCTACATGGAGAGCTTGAAGAAACAATATACATGGCACAGCCGCAAGGGTTCGAGGAGCCCGGGAAAGAAGATCATGCTTATTTGCTAAAGAAGTCATTATACGGGTTAAAGTAATCACCTAGACAGTGGTATAGGAGATTTGGTGAGTTTATGATGGCTTGTGGCTTTAGTAGGAGCAAGTATGATGGATGCGTGTACTTCAAGAACATGAGTTGTGGGATGATGTATTTGCATTTATACGTCGATGATATGTTGATCGCATGCAAGAATATGGAAGAAATATAGAAGCTCAAGAAGCAGTTAAGTGGCGAGTTTGAAATGAAGGATTTGGGAGCAGCGTAGAGAATTTTGGGTAAGGACATTGTGAGGGAAAGAAGAGATGTTATCTTCTTATCCCAACAGCCATATATAGTCAAAATTTTGGAGAAGTTTGGTATGTTAAACGCGAAGGCTGTCTTTACTCCTTTGGCCATGCATTTCAGACTGTCAGCAGCACAGTCGCCGACATCCGAGGATGAGAAACTGCAGATGAGCAAAGTACCGTATGCAAGCGCTATGGGGAGTATTATGTATGTAATGGTTTGCACGAGACCAGACATAGCACAGGCTATGAGTGTGGTGAGTACATACATGGCGAATCCGGGTAAAGATCACTGGTTTGCAGTAAAGTGGATTCTGAGATATCTCAAGGGAACGTCGAATCACGGGTTGCTGTATAAGAGGGACGAAGACAGCAATGAAATGGTAAAAAGGTACGTAGACTCAGATTATGCAGGTGATCTTGACAAGAGAAGATCATTGACGGGCTACGTATTCACAGTGTTTGGGTGTAGTGTGTGTTAGAGATCAGTTCTACAACATGTGGTTGCACTTTTTACCACAGAGGTAGAGTACATAGCTGTTGGTAAAGCTATAAAGGAGGCCGTGTGGTTAAAAGGCATATGCGCAGAGATATTGGCTCGTAAAGATGTAAACACCGGTGTATACTGTGACAGCCAGAGTGCCATACACCTAAGCAAGCATCAAGTATTCCACGAGAGGTCGAAACACATTGATGTGAGGCTCCATTACATTCGTGAGATTGTCCAAAGTGGTGAAGTTAATCTGACAAAGATAGCATCATCTAAAAACCCTGCTGATATGTTGACTAAGCCACTGCCTTCGGTTAAGTTCGTCCTATGCAAGGACTTAACCAGAGTCACTACTTTGTGAGGGTGACCGAAGATGCGAAAATGAGAGATCGATTTACTTTGTGAATAATTTTGAATCAAATAGGGGATTTGTGAGAATATTGATTAAAAATCATTGAAATATGATTTGAAGATCAAACCAAGTGCGTAGGGTGTGCACGGATCAAAGACGGGCACGAAAGGAGGCGAAAATCGAAGAAGGGCGCACCAGGTGCTAGCGCCGCGGCGACCAGGCGGAGCGCCGTGGCGACCAGGCGGAGCGCCGCGGCGACCAGGCGGAGCGCCGCGGCGACCAGGCGGAGCGCCGCGGCGACCAGGCGGAGCGCCGCGGCGACCAGGCGGAGCGCCGCGGCGACCAGGCGGAGCGCCGCGGCGACCAGGCGGAGCGCCGCGGCGACCAGGCGGAGCGCCGCGGCGACCAGGCGGAGCGCCGCGGCGACCAGGCGGAGCGCCGCGGCGCCATTTCCAGAACTTGAGCGCTGCGGTGCTCAGCAGAAGCGGGCCAGCGCCGTGGCGATGAGAACCCAGCGCCGCAGCGCTGAAAGCGGGAACAGTATCCCGAAATTAGGAAACTTCCTAATTTCGTCTCCCACTTGTTTTAGAACTCCTTAATATGACTCCCACACGTATAGGGAAAACCCAGCGCCGCGGCGCTGAAAGCGGGAACAGTATCCCGAAATTAGGAAACTTTCTAATTTCGTCTCCCACTTATTTTAGGACTCCTTAATACGACTCTCACACATATAGGGAAAACTTAGGATGTCCCAAGGCCTATATAAAGGCTATCAATTGGCTTGTAAACACATCTTGGTAATCAATAATAATCTTAGTAATAATTCTTAGTAGTTTTTTGTAAGAGAAAATTCTTAGAGGGCAAGAGGGAGTATTTTTTGTGATCTTTCTTATAATAGGTATACTTTATGGTTGCATTGTGATTCGTAATAAGAAAAGAGTGTGATTTTGATCTACTGTGGACGTAGGTAAGTTGCCGAACCACGTAATTTTTTGTGTGTTCTTCTTCTACCCCTTTCTCTCTTTTATTTTTTAATAATTTATTTTACATTATTATATTATTTAAGTGAATTGTTTAACTTGTTTGTGTGTTTCTGCTTTAACAATACGAAAAGACATAAAAAAACACGTGCCACACACTTATAAATATAAAATTTTAATATTTATTTTATAATAAAATATAGATCATCTTCTAAAAAAATCGTGTTTTAAAAATTCATCTTAAAGAATGTAGCTTTATGAAGCATTTTCATCAATTATTTTCTCCAAACCAGCTCCACAATATTTACTCACCAGCACTTAGTTGTGTGGTAATGCTCGTACATCTCCTAACTTAAAGTTTGGGAATTCAAATCTTGAAAAGAGTTTAAAATTTTTAATTTACTCTAATTTAAAGTTTAAAATGTATTGATGTTGTGTAATTTAAAATATATTGGCAATTACGACAATAATAGTAATTTACAATATATTGACGTTGTACTTTAAAAAGTATATGTTGTAATTGATATTTGTAATATGAGATATATATTTATAAAAAAAAAGTATATATATTTACTCACACCAAAACTAGAAAAAAATCTCAATATCCAAAAGAGTCTTTAACAATACACCTAATTAATATTGCAGGGTCAATTTCAAATTATTCCCAACCAGAGCTTATCCATTACACTAAAAATATGTAAGTTCTAAGTTAAAAGATGTTGAATTTGATTTAATTAATAATATATGTACCAAAATAAATAAAAAACCCATGATCAGAAGATAATTAAGTGTCGGCAGCAGAACCTGCAAGTTGTAAGACAAATTTCAAGCAACAGGTGACAAAGGTGAAGATGATTGTGATGATGGACGGCTTGATTATTGGTTCCCAAGAAGATAAAAGATGAAGATGAAGATGAAGTGTTATTTATGATGAGGCTTAAATTTCTATTGAGATAAAGATTTTTTAAATTTTAAATAATTTATTTTAAAAAAATAAATTATTTTATTTAAAGAGAGAGGAAGAAAGACAAATGAAAGAGAAATAAAATAAAAATTTTATTTTTTAATTAATGAGATCATGCGTGTTTAAAATTAAATTAAGATAAGTACATAATAAAAAATGAAGAGCACAAATGTTATTACACAACAAAATGAGATTTTTAGTCAAATTTAACTAAATTTGTTTATGGATTAGGACAATTTTAAATTTTTTAAAATTTATAAAATAAAATTAAAAATTAAGCAAAGTTTTATAAATAAAATTGCCTTTATCTATATATTAAATATTTTCAATTTTCTCATTTTTGTAAGTATCTATGCATAATGTAAATTCTTGTAATAATTATTTAAGCAATCTAATCTCCTATATTAACTCTTTCTTTCTCTTTTTATGTTTCATGTAATTCGTATCTTGTTATATAATTCATTAAAATTTTGACAATAATAACTATTTGGATATGTCAATGATGCTTTATATTGTTCAAATTATACCAAATTAAATAAAAAAATAAACGTTAAACAAGCATTTAATCAAATATCATGAATAAAGATATTTTATACTAAATAATGTACTTAATCTCCATTTGCCTTGAGTAAGTCTCAATTATGGCCATCAAATTCTATTGTAAGGTTAATTCTAAACCAATTATCTTGGATAATATTAGCATTCCCTTTATCAAAGTGTCCATAGTAACTTTTTGACAATCTAAATGAGCTTTTGAAAATTTTATCAACTATTGTTAGCTTTTTATTATTATTTAAATTTTTAATTGTTTCAAAATAAATTACAATAAATATTCTTATTGAAGATATTTGATTTTAAATTTATCTTGTGTTATATTCTTTTTAAACATTTCCTTTAAGAAAGAGTAAAATTTCTCAAAAATATATAACCTCAGATAATGAGATCGCTTCATAGATCCATATATGTAATAAATTTTTGTCATAACAAAAATTAAACAATGATATAAAAATTAAGATTAATTAATGTAAAATTAATCATATACCTAAAAAAGACGTAAAGAAATCATTGTAAATTATATTTATGTCCATAATGTTTTAAATTTTTTTTGCTAAAGAGACTTTATATATTGCAATCTTTTTATTTAATATCCTTCTTGATGGCTTGTGAGTGACCTCTTATAAAATATTATCTTATAAATATTTAATAAATTCTTTCAAATTATCTATTTTATGAAGTAAAAATTTATCTAAATAACTTTATTCTCTACGACCTAATGATACATGATGAATAAAATACATTAATAATAATTTCATAACATCTTCGTCATTCATTTCGTTAAAATCATACTCTGCAAACAACTTATTTTAAAGTCCTTCAATGTTACATCTTGCGATTGTAAATAGTTAATTTGTAGACGATGAATAAGTTGTTTGAGCAACTATTTCATCAATGAATATTCTTCATTTTTAGCGTAATAGGCTCGTCGCGCTAGAATCATCGGGATTCCAATGACTACATTTTTTGTTATTTTCCCTCCATTCTTTTCTATTTTTCTCTATTTTTTTCCTTAATTTATTTCATCAATGGCTAAACAGTATATTACAAAACACAAATTTATCACATTTTTATAACACTTAGCCACTATTCACTCAACTGCTCTATCCGTTGTCGCCACTGTCCAAGCCCAAGTAGATAAGTAAACGTTTTAAGATATGAGACAAAATTGAGTGGAGTGAGTGGGAAAATGAGCTTGAGAGTATTTGTGTCTATTTAAAATATTTTTAGCTATAAAAATTAAAAGATTTTATGGTTGGTTAAATTAAAAAATAATCCCAAAATTTGGGTTATTTACAAAATTTTTTTCATAATCAATTGTGTTAATAAAATTTTGTCACATATATCTATTTAAAATAAACTAATTATGTTAGTAATAATAATACTAAAAAAGTTGAAATACATGGAAATATTTTATTAAATATTTCCTTTTAGACTATCCAATTCAAAATTTTCCCATAGAAAATTTCAAATTAGGGATAATATGAAATTTGAAAACTGTTTTTGAAATTTAAGAAAATTATAACAATACATTACAAATTAACTTAGAAGATTCTAAAGGCATATTACATAAGTTTTTTTTTTTTTTTTAATGTAAAAGGTTAAAAGCAATGAAAAAACAAAATTATATTTCATTGCTTTGTACAAATCAATTCATATTCTTTTTCTACAAATCAGCACCAAATATACATTTATATAGTACATCCACATCATAATTATCAAAGTTAGCTTTTTTCATCAAATTGTCCAGCACAAAAATAAATAGTCGCTAATTCATATAATATGGCATTTTATCTACCTTGTAAGCACAAAATATTGCATTCAAACCCCAAGTGAGAAAGACGACATTTGGAAATCAGACCTTCAAGTCCTTTTTAGGTGTGTTTATGAACTTCCACGTTGCATTCTTCATGAAATCATATGTTCTGTCTCCTGCTACCTCTTCTATGGGTACAGCATCAGAAATTTCTTTCAGATCTTCTTTAGTAAGTTTCACCATCAAGGAGCCAATATTGTCAACCAAGTTCTTAATCTTAGTTGTCCCTGAAACTCAAAGCAATCAATGATAAATAATATTTCTTCAAGCACCACAATGATCTGGACTTCCCATATTACAAATCAAAGGTTATCTATTGTTTGCAGCGTGTTTTGGAGAGAACAGTAGAAAACATAAACTAGTTCACATTGATGAAAACAACAAGAAATAGTTACTCACCGGGAATAGGTACAACATCATCACCTTGTTCGAGAACCCATGCCAGAGCTAGTTGTGCAGGAGTGCAATTGTGCTTTTTGGCAAGATTTTCCACGCGAGTATAAATGTTCTTGTTTTTATCCAGGTTTTCTTCCTTGAACCGAGGATGTGAGACCTTATAGAAGCAGATTAATCTTTAGGATCAATGGAACATTAATCTTAAACGAAATTGAAAACTTGCATCTTCTGAAAAATTTCATGCACTATCCAGTGAAACAGAAGTATGGGGACAAAACATGGATGAAGAACATACCAAAGAGCTATTAGCAGGCAAAGTTTCTAAGACAGCTTTGCCACCAAAAAACCCACGACCAAGAGGACTGTATGGAACTATTCCAATGCCAAGTTCCCTGCAAATTTAATGCATCAAGACGGCAACCTCATATATCTGAATATTGTAATAGGACATGTAAACATTGGCAGCCACACTAAAGACACATCAACAACCAATCTGAACTTCTGCAGCAATGTAATACAAAGATGATATATGTCCACAGAAAATCTACTTAAGAATTTACGAAATTTACACAATCAACAGATACAAGATATAAGGTTCTAGATGCAAATGGATAATTTTGTCACTATACACTTTCAAAGGTTAAAAAATGGACTAATGAGGATTGTCTTCATTCCAATTCAAACAAACCTGCAAAGCGGTACTATCTCTTCCTCAATATCACGTGTCCAGAGGGACCATTCCATTTGTACAGCTGTGATTGGATGAACTGCATGCGCCCTCCTTATTGTGTCTGGACTGGCCTCAGATAATCCAATGTGCTTGATTTTTCCCTCTTCCACCAGCTTCTTAAGTTCCCCAATCTGCAATTGAAGAAAAAAAGAAATTTAGCTCTTAGCATATTCAAATGGGTTGACAACTTTGCAAACAGTTTCAATATTGTAAATGATTACATTTGAAGAGGTACACCTGAAAGAGGAAAGGAATCACTCACTGTGTCCTCTATAGGAACCGATGGGTCTATTCTGTGCTGATAATACAGATCAATGTAGTCCACACCAAGGCGCTTCAAGCTAGCCTCACAACACGAGCGCGCATAGTCAGGGGTACCCTTCACGATCATACCATTGAGTCCAATTTCTGCAATGCCAAACTTTGTTGCTAGTTGTACTTTTTCTCTCGGTAACTGCTTCAATGCCTGAAAGGCATGAACTTTTCAAGTTAGCTTCAAACAATTCTAACAATGAGTTCAATCCTATGATAGCCCGAATTATGTACATACGTAGCTAAAAATAATATCTACATTCACAAAAATGAGGGAGATTTGCACCTTTCCAACTAGAACTTCATTAGTATGCTGTCCATATACATCAGCTGTATCAAAAAAAGTAATTCCTTTGTCAAAAGCATGTTTTATTATTGCGATCCCATCCTCATCTCCGAGTGGAGAATTATAGGCTCCAGTCAGGCCCATACATCCAAACCCCAGCTTTGAAACCTGTCAAGCAAAGAAAACAAAATCAGTAAAAAAAAACCAAAAAAGAAAAAAAAAATCAAGGATAAAGAAAATTAGAAAAGAAAATTTGGAGCCCTTTGATTCCCACATACAAATTTGACATGAAATTGAGTTTGACATATATCAAACTTAATTCAATCACTCAAATGGGATTTGACACCAGCTTTACTAATATCAATAAATGACATATCATATACATATAGCTTATGAAGTCTGATAAACATGGCTTAAGAAAAAAAGAACGAAGCTCACAATCAAGGATTCTCACGACAATATATATCCTCCCCACAATAAAAAATATTAAAAAAGGTGAAAAATACAGAAAATTCCTTAAAAGAGTCTAGACATGGAGTAATTACCTCAAGTCCTTGGCTACCCAGCTTCACTCTGGGAACTTGGATTTTCTTTTCTGCCATTTGTGTTTAGGCTGCAGCTCTTTTTTCACTTTATTTAACTGGTGTGGTGGGTGTGGTAGGTTTCGGTGTTATAATGATCTTTCAGTTGAGTAGTCTCTGAGAAAGTAGTTGACAATTGAGATGAAGTTTTAAGTTGTAAATGGAAAGTAAATTCTAGAACTCAAAAAAGTCCGAAACTGAAAACGTACGTGGCCTCCAAGTGTGTAAGAAATGGAAGTGTGAGGCTATTGTTTGTTCTGTATCATAAGCAGGTACATTGATTTATACAATCCATCTGGAATATAAAAAGATCAAAGGCCAAGGTTAAATTTGTTCTTTCAAAATGAAATTGAATTTTTTAACCGAAAGAAAAAATGCACCAGCCGGGAATCGAACCCGGGTCTGTACCGTGGCAGGGTACTATTCTACCACTAGACCACTGGTGCTTGGAGGTTGTATATTGCCTAAATAATAAAATCAGCTCCACCAACAACACGAGGAAGCAAAGTCTGGTAAATTGTTTGAACACTCTTATCGGTTTTGCCATTGATAGTGTTGTTCTGGACGTGAAGAGTTGGTAAACATTTATAGCAACTCTTCTTGAATTCAGGCTATGACATACCAAAGCTCATTGTATTCTTTCTTCACCAAATTTACATTTATATAGTAGGTTAAATACCACAGTTATCAAAGTTTACATTTATCCGTCAAATAGTCTGGCATCAACATAAACAACTGCTGGTTCAAACAATTTGGCATTTTTCGGCTTGTATGCTTAAGTTATAGGATCTCAACAAGTGAGAGAGGCAACATCCAAGAAATATTTTTAAGTTTAGGCCTTGGAGTCTTTTGGAGGCGTATTTGCGAAATTCCATGATGCATTTGTCAGGATCCCAGGGTTTCTGTCTCCAGCTACCTCTTCTATGGGCACAGCATCAGAAATTTCTTTCAAATCCTCAGTTGTAAGTCTCATGGTCAATGAGCCAATATTATCGTCCAGGTTCTTAATCTTGGTTGTTCCTGAAACTCAGTGAAAATCAAGAGTAAATATATTGCAGTTACTATTGTCTTGATAAACTGTGTTCTAAACTAGCTCTGTATATTTTTATAAGGCCCCAATCCCAAACTCAATCTGGAATATCCTTGATCCCTTATTACTAATCAAGCTTATTACTGTGGGGACCTTTCTTAGGTTGCCAATTGTTTAAAATGACCAAATAATCTACTGATGAGAACAGGAAAGTATAGGAAAAAGAATTACCAGGAATAGGTACAACATCACTGCCCTGTTTTAGAACCCACGCCAGTGCTAGTTGAGCAGGAGTGCATTTGTGCTTTTTGGCAAGGTTTTCTATGCGAATGTAGATGTTTTTGTTCCTGTCCAGGTTCTCTCCTTCGAATCGAGGATGTGACACCTTATAAAAATGATTACATGAAAACTTTAGCATGTTTTATGCTTCATAGAACATTATTCAATAAATGGAACCGGAAAGTAGTGTTATTTTTTAAAATTATTCATGCAATTACTGTCCTATGAACCGAAAGAATGGGACAAACATTGATTAAAGACATACCAGAAAGCTATCTGCAGGCAAACTTTCCACAACAGCTTTCCCACCAAAAAAACCCCGACCAAGTGGACTGTATGGAACTATCCCAATGCCGAGCTCCCTGCATACTTAAGTGCATTAAGATGGCAGCCTTATATTTATGAAGAACATATTGGAACATATAAGATTTATAGCCACACAGAAGATGCATAAACCACCAAACCTAAATGTCTACAGGAAATTGACACAATGAAGAGATACTTCCACTGAAAATCTATTTTATTTCAGTAATGGATTTACTAAATTCTATATCTTCAGACATTAGATAAAAATGGAAAAGGTTCTAGACAGAAACAGATAAATAGGTTGTTACACACTCTTCAAAGGTTTATGGAACAAAAGACTGATGGGGATAGTGTTCACTGCAATTTGAACAAACCTGCAAAGAGGTATTATCACTTCCTCAATGTCACGAGTCCAAAGGGACCATTCCATTTGTACAGCTGTGATGGGATGAACAGCATGTGCTCTCCTAATTGTGTCTGGGCCAGCCTCAGATAATCCAATGTACTTGATTTTACCCTCTTCCACCAGTTTCTTGAGTTCACCAATCTACAATGGAGAAATTGAAAATAGAATAGTTTCTAACACATTGTGACAAGCTAGATCCCACTATTAAATACAACATATAGGTTGGAGAGAAAGTCAAATGTAAAAGCTCACTGAACACCACAAATAAGATAATTAACTGAAACAAGTAAAAATCACCCACAGTTTCCTCTATAGGAATTGATGTGTCCACTCTATGCTGATAATACAAATCGATGTAGTCAACACCAAGGCGCTTCAAGCTAGCTTCACAACATGAGCGCACATATTCAGGGGTACCCTTCACGATCATACCATTAGGCCCCATTCCTGCAATGCCAAACTTTGTGGCTATTTGTATGTTTTCTCTAGGTAACTGCTTCAAAGCCTGTAGAGAGGTATGAACTTGTTTCTGTTAACTTCACAAAATTCTATCAAAAAATTCCGTTGTGCATTATCCTCAACGTGTGCAACACAATAGAAGCTAATATACCAGTTCCTTTGAAACACAAAGAAAATACTATTATAAAGATAGTTAATTAAGATTGCCCTTATTTATATCATCAATTAGTTATGAATAAAATTACTTGAAAATTTGGTGCTATTATCAAAATCCAATTTCATACACTCACAAAAGAGATAGACAACCTTTCCAACCAGAACTTCGTTAGTATGAGGTCCATAAACATCAGCTGTATCGAGGAAAGTGATTCCTTTACTGAAAGCATACATTATGATTGATATGCCATCGTCATCTGTGAGAGGAGAATTATACACTCCAGTCAAGGTCATACATCCAAACCCCAACTTTGATACCTGCAGTAAAGAAAACAAAATCAGGTATTAGAGAAAAAAAAGCCTCGAAGGGAGCCCTACAATTAAATGGGATTTGACACATTATACCTAATTCTATCACTCGATGAAACTTGAAAACAAAATATCAGCTTTACATAAACTTTTTTTTTAAAAAAAAAAAATGAAACTTGAGATTTCCTAGTTAATCAGTGGCATAATAAAGTATCTTCCACAATTAAGATGGTCTTTGATTCTGAACAAACACAAGTGGCATAATTTCTTAAAGAGTTGGAAAAAATTGGAAATGGGTAATTACCTCAAGTCCTTGGGTGCCTAGTTTCACTCTTGGAACTTGGATTTTCGTCCCTTCTGCCATTCTTCGAGCCTTGAAGCTCAGTTCTGTGGCCTCTTAGAAAAAAAAAAAAAGTAGCTGGTGAAAGTTAATGGAGGGTCAAAGCGTAAGACACCAGAAGTCTGAAAATAACGAAGCAGATTCCAATTTCAAAGCGTTTAGGAGAAATTAAAAAAATCACAAATGCACCAGCCGGGAATCGAACCCGGGTCTGTACCGTGGCAGGGTACTATTCTACCGCTAGACCACTGGTGCATTAGTGACTGAATGTTTAATATCTCTTTACTTATGTTTACATAATCGATTGCTTTAATCGGTAGACCAACCCCGCATCATTTTTCTCTCTTATCTTTTACTCAAAAAATTTTAATCCATTGCATTGTGTTATATTTATAAATTTTTTTTATTAGAATACAAAATTTATATCTCAATTTATTTATTATTTATTAACTATTATTTTTTAAAAATTTTAATTATATTAATATTATAATTATACAACATCAATTAATAATAAACATATTAAATGTTACATTAATTTTAATACAAATTTTGTACTGCAACTTTGTAAATTTAACATTATTAATTTTAAAATATGGTAAATTTTTTCACAAAAGCTGATCTGCTCTTCCCATTGGGTTTGCCATGTTTTGGACACTTTTTGCATGTTTTTACTTTGTTATAATATTATATAATACTAGATAGTATATAAAATAAAACAATGCTACGTATATATAGTTGAAATATAATATTTATATTATAAGAGACGTGGCATTTTATATGTTAATTGTTAATTAATATTGTATAAAAATTATACTAATAAAAAATAAAAAAATTAATAATTACTTAATAAATGATAATCACTAATTAGTAACACATTATTTAAGATAAAAAATTTATATGGCAACTTTACATTTATAGTACTACTCTTATGTTTGGTGTATGATTGTATTAAATTTTAAAAATTAATTTAACAACTTGATATCATAGAAGTGTTTAAATAAATATTATAAAAATATTTAAAGACGTATTTTTTATAATAATAATTAAATAATATAGATATATATTTTTAAAATTTTATTTATTTTTAGAGGTTTGGGTGTTGGCATCAGATTCCAAGTTTAAGAAATTAGATTTTATCTTCTCCAAATAATATTACTTTGGGCTCTATCCGTAATTTAAAAGATCCAAACGTCCACACTTAATAATAAATATATATAAATCTAGTTTTGAAAAACAATTGTCATATTTTAGAGAAATTCTTATTATAATTATAAAGAAAACATTTGGCACAATGATTAAGTGCTAATTATTTCCTAATACAATTTCATTTAAACAATATATATGTACTGAATAGATTTTGTATGTAATCAAAGTAGATTAATATCATAGTGACCAAAGTTAGATTTATCCATCAAATAGACTCTTCAAGAGTAGTAGATTTAATTGTCACCAATGGATTCCATAGCTGAGATCGGTCTCGTTATTTCAGATGTTAAACAGTTTATGTCTGAGTCTAAAATTTTTGCTTCTGATTTTATTCCAAGAGAAGCAAACTAAATTGCTCATAACTTATTCAGGCAGGGTAGTATTTTGGAGGTGTGTTTGCAAACTTCCACAATGCATTCTCTGCAAAATCATAGCTTCTGAATCCTGCCACCTCTTCTGTTGGTACAGCATCAGAAATTTCTTTCAGATCCTCTTCTGCAAGCTTCACCATCAATGCCCCTTTATTGTCATCCAGGTTCTTAATCTTGGTTGTTCCTGGAACTCAATCCAAGATCAACAGCAAAAATCATCTTCATTAGCTGTGTTTTATAACAGCTCAATATGTTTCCTTCAGCACTTCAACAAAATCACTCAATTGATACTTCCCTCATTACAAGTCAAAGGCTATATATTGTGGCTGACTTGCTTAGTTTCTCAGTCGTCAAATGTCCACACAAACTTGTACATTTTGATGAAACCACAAAAGAAAATTACTCACCAGGAATAGGTACAACATCATCTCCCCGTTTGAGAACCCAAGCCAGTGCTAGTTGAGCAGGAGTGCATTGGTGCTTTTTCGCAAGGTTTTCTATACGACTGTAAATGTTCTTGTTCTTATCCATGTTCTCTTCCCTGAACCGAGGATGTAATACCTTATAAAACAGATTACACAGAAAAAAAGTTCTAATAATTTATATAGTAATTAAACAGAACATTAATCTTAAACAGAACTCTGAAAAATTTCTTGCAATCACTATTCAATGAAATAAAATGATGGGGATAAACATTGATGACAAATATACCAATGTGCTGTTGGCAGGCAAACTTTCTAGAACAGCTTTGCCACCAAAAAATCCTCGACCGAGAGGACTGTATGGAACTATTCCAATGCCAAGCTCCCTACATACTTAAATGCATCAATACAGCAGCTTCGTAGTTTTGAAGAACATATATATGAGAATGCATATAGGATTTAATGGCACATCAACCACAAAACCTGACTTCTAAGACAAGATAATTAGAGGAAGGTGAAAATCTTTTCCATACAGGTAAAAAATAGATTTGTGGAGTAGACTGCTAATGAGGATTGTCTTAGCTTCGATTTGAACAAACCTGCAAAGTGGCACTATCTCTTCTTCGATATCACGTGTCCACAGAGACCATTCCATTTGTACCGCAGTGATGGGATGAACTGCATGAGCCCTCCTTATTGTGTCTGGGCTGGCCTCAGATAATCCAACGTACTTGATTTTACCCTCTTCCACCAGCTTCTTAAGTTCACCAATCTACAATTTGAGGAAAAAGAAATGTAGTTTCTAAGCCATTCTGTCAGCTAGATCCCACTATAATTGAAATTGGGAAGCAAGTTTTCAGACATTTTAAATATTGTAATTGTTCTGAAGAAGAAGAGAATCACTCACTGTGTCCTCTATAGGAACTAATTTGTCTATTCTATGCTGAAAATACAGATCAACGTACTCAACACCAATGCGATTCAAACTAGCCTCACAACATAAGCGCACATACTCAGGGGTACCATTCACGATCAAACCAGTAGTTCCTGCTCCTACTATGCCAAACTTCGTGGCTAATTGTATTTTTTCTCTTGGTAGCTGCTTCAAGGCCTGAAAGGTGTGAACTTTTTCCAATTAACACACAAAAAGAAATTCTAACAATAATTCTATCACATAATTTTCTCAATAATTTGTAAAAGTAGCTAGATGTATACTAGTTCCTTAACAGAAAACATATATAAAACACTGTACAAACAAATTTCTTATGCTATTTTTCCAGTTATGAGTGAAGTTACTTGACAATTGGAGATATTATAAGTAACCAACTTTATACATTCAAAGAGAGAGAGACATGTACCTTTCCAATCAGAACTTCATTAGCATTACCTCCATATACATCAGCAGTATCAAAGAAAGTGATTCCTTTATTGAAAGCATGCCTTATTATTGAGATGCCATCCTCTTCTGAGAGTGGAGAATTATACACTCCGCTCAGGCTCATACATCCAAACCCCAATTTTGAAACCTGTAAATCAAACAGATTACAGAAGTAGTAAGTTAAAATTTGGAAGCCATCAATTGCCATCTACAATTAGACATCAAATGGGATTGACATATGGAACCATTAATTCTATCACTTAATGGTACCATTTAAGAAATTAAATTTCCAAGTGATGGTTACCAACATCTACAAATGACTATTGTAAAATTCAACTTTTCCAATATTTTCTCTTATGTTTTTTCTGTTACATTTCTCAAGTTTTCAGTTATATCTTTTTAACTTGTGTGTTATATTTAAAAATTGTATTAGAAAATTTAAGACTTACGGTAAAAGTTTAAAAAATACTATGAAAAAATTAGAGGACTCTACTACAGTAAGAAGACTACTAGTGATTAGATTCCAACAAGAGGTGGCATTAGGTAATTACCTCAAGTCCTTGGGTTCCCAATTTCACTCTTGGAATTTGGATAGTCTCGTCTGCTGCCATGTTTGAAGATTCTGTTTCTTTGATTCAGTGTTCTCAAAATCTTCTGTTCGGTTCAGTGTCTGCCAGCTAGTACTAGTAGTTTGGCTTGCACTGGAACTAGAACTAGAATTAGAACTGCAGGTCTGTAATGGATGATGTGGCAAAGGGTGTGAGAAATCTTCGGATGACACTTATAAACTCAGTATCATATGCTTATGAAGTTGATTGAGAATCCATCAGCCGAAGATCGAAGGGCAACAAACATATATAGGCCATTTTGTTCTTTCATTCAACAAAGTAATTTAATTTAAAATCACAAGAATATCAAAGGGCAACAAATATAACATGAGGCTGCTTATTCTTCATTCAACAAAGGCGTCTGAAGGTGGGGCCCAATTTATTCTTTTAGAATAGAAACTACACAGCTGCACCTGCCCGGAATCGAACCTCCAGACCGTGGCAGGGTACTATTCGACCACTAGACCACTGGTGCCTGGATGAAAATGCGTAAGGATCAAAAGCACTCTAATAAATTGTATAAGAATACATGTATCCATAGAGTTGCAGAGTAAGTTGTTGTGTTCAGCATTGATAAGTCATGTTTATTACTTGATGAAACAAAGACAAGTAAATTGTTACACCCAAAGTTCAGATTTTGCAAATTTAGAACCTCATATGGTCACCAGGGTTCACATTTATTCATTACATACTCTAGTACTAAATTATATAGTGGCTCATACAAATAGTTTGGCGCTTTATATGCTCAGTATGCATAAAATATTGCACGCCAATCCCTGTGTGATGGCAGCATCCAGAAATATCATAAGTTCATGGCTTGCTGTCTTTCCTAGGTGTGTTTGCAAACTTCCAAGATACATTCTTTGAAAAATCATAACATCTGTCTCCAGCTGTCTTCTTTGGGAACGGCATCAGAAATTTCTTTCAGATCCTCCTGTGTAAGTTTCATCATCAATGAGCCAATATGTCATCTAGGTTCTTAATCTTAGTTGTCCCTGAAACTCAAAGCAAATCAACAGTTACAATATTGCAATCATCTTGATTAGTTGTGTTTTAAAACGGCTCTATATATCTCTTCAAGGCAATGAAATAAATCCAGACTTCCCCTATTATTATTCAGGTTATCCATTGTGTACAACTTACTTAGGTGGTTGATTCTCTTACATGTCAATATAAACTAATTTATATTGATGAAACATTAAAGAATTAATTTATATTGATGGAAACAGTAAAGAACGTTACCAACCAGGAATAGGTATGACATCTTGTCCTTGTTCAAGAATCCATGACAGTGCTAGTTGTGCAGGACTACATTTCTGCTTTTTTGCAAGGTTTTCTATGCGAGCATAAATGTTCTTGTTCTTATCCAGGTTCTCTCCCTTGAACCGAGGGTGTGAGTTCTTACAGAACAGTGACACGAAATGTTTTAATAATTTTTAGGATAAACAGAACATTAATCTTACTGGAATTGGAAAAGTAGTGTCTTCTGAAAAATTGTAATACAATCATTACCCTCAGAAACAGAAGTACAAGGAAACACATTGATGAAAAACATACCAAAGAGCTATTAGAAGACAGACTTTCTACAACAGCTTTACCACCAAAAAACCTGCGACCAAGAGGACTATATGGAACTATTCCAATGCCAAGCTTCCTACACACTTAAATGAATCAAGACGATAGCCTGGTACTTATGAAGATTATAATAGAATGTATAGTATGTACAGCCACACTAAAGATACATCAAACACCAAACTGAATTTCTGTGGCCAATTAACACAGATGATATACTTCCAAAGAAATCTATTCAAGAATTTACAAAATTCTACATCCACAGACATTCATACAAGATACAAGTGAGGATTATTTGCACTTCAATTTGAACAAACCTGCATAGCGGAACTATCTCTTCCTCGATATCACGTGTCCAGAGGGACCATTCCATTTGTAAAGCGGTGATGGGATGAACAGCATGAGCCCTTCTTATAGTTTCTGCACTGGCCTCAGATAATCCTATGTACTTGATTTTTCCCTCTTCTACGAGCTTCTTAAGTTCACCAATCTACAATAAAGATTATTAACAGAAAAAAAGTTTCTGACTCATTCTGCCAAATAGATCCCACCATCATCAAAATGAGGTAACAAATTTAAAGATGGTTTCAATATTGTAATTAATGATGAAAGTTTATATTTGAAGAGCTAAAGCTGAAAGAGAAAGAGAATCACTCACTGTGTCCTCTATTGGAACTGATGGGTCTACTCTATGCTGATAATAAAGATCAATGTAATCCACACCAAGGCGCTTCAGACTCGCTTGGCAACAGGAGCGTGCATATTCAGGGGTACCCTTCACAATAATACCATCAGGACCAATTCCTGTAATTCCAAACTTTGTGGCTAGTTGTATTTTTTCTCTCGGTAACTGCTTCAAGGCATGAAAGGCATAAACAATTTTCCAGTTTTCTTCATAAAATTCTAACAATGAGTTCCATCCTACAATACCCACAATTATGTGCAGGAGTAGCTATTTCCATACAAACTACACATATTTGAGTAAAATTACTTGAAATTTTGGAGCTACATTAACAAAAAGATAGAGAGAGATGCACCTTTCCAACCAAAACTTAATTAGCATTGGCTCCATATACATCAGCTGTATCAAAAAATGTTATTCCATTATTAAAAGCGTGCTTTATTATTGAGATTCCATCCTCTTCAGAGACTGGAGAATTATAAGTTCCAGTCAGGCCCATACATCAAAACCAGAGAAAAAAAACATATCGGAGAAATAGGAAACTGAAAAAAAAAATCACTTGCATCATTTAATGATGCCATTGAATGGTATAAAGAATCATAGCTTTACAAGGATCAATATATTGATGATGCCTTTAGTTGGGATGTGGGTAATTACCTCAAGTCCTTGGGGCCCAGTTTAATTCTTGGAATTGGGATTTTCTCGTCTTGTGCCATGTGTTAAGACTTCAAGTCGGTTTTTTTTTTTAAGAAATTTCAGCGGTCTCTCAACATCTTCAGTGTCAGCGTCTCTAAGTCAAGTAGATGAGCTGAACCTGAACTGTAGTAGAACTGTTTAAGTATTCTCAAGATCTTTAGTGTCAGTGTCTCTAAGTTAAGCAGATAAAGGGAACCTGAACTGTAATAGAACTGTCTTAAGCATGGAACTGAGACTAGTGCGTGGAATTCAAGTGTGAGATTTTCTTATCTGTCACTATTCAATGATCTGTATCATGTACTGATAAATCAGGTACGTTGATTTAGAACACTCCGGCAAAAGAAAAACATCAAAGGGCTATAAACAAGTTTGCAGGTGGGGTATGATTTTTTCAGAATTTAGAAAATTTTACAACTGCACCAGCCGGGAATCGAACCCGGGTCTGTACCGTGGCAGGGTACTATTCTACCACTAGACCACTGGTGCCTTGATAAGCAATTGCTGAAAAAATTTAAATATTTGTAGAAATAAAATTTGAAGGTGATGCGAACAATCACAATATTCTGGCTTTCAATTTTTTTTTGGGTCCTGTAAGATTGTGCTAAATTTACAAGATAGGCAATTCGTAATAGCTGAGTTCAAATGTGTTTACGTTTTAACCAGTCGAATGTCAGATCATTAAGCATAAAACTTGTCTCTTTATATTCATCGTTTATGTTTGTGCCGCCTATTCTTGATAAGAATATTTGATCTTTGTTCATAACAACAAAGCATATGATTTTATTTATAGAGAATTCAAACTCCTGGTTCTAGTTGATTAATGAATGAAGGATTAAAAAATTTTCAGAACAATACTTAAGTAGAGTAACCTCTATGAAAGAAACTACTGGGTGTATACATTATTGTCACATTCATTTTCATGGTAACCAAAAGAAGTTAACATAGGTACAAACCTGGCTTTCATTCATTACATAAGATTTCTGTACGAAAACAGCAAGTTGACATCGAATTTGTGCTGCACAAACATTGGACAGACTCGACACAAGCTAAAATGCATTTTCCTTCAGATTTGTTGAAACAAACAGCAGTCATTCTACATTGTAACAGAATCTCTCATTCTTGCATTTGGTTATATGTCAAGAAATCACTTTGGTGTTTCCTTACATCAGTTGCATGCTGGACTGGTAAGATGTTTCAACCATTACCTTGTATATCTTAAACTGATTAAGTAGCTCATGAATACAAACTTTACAATTTTCAGATGCTTTTGGTAACTGGAGGACTATCTTTTGCTGGTGTATTCGCAAACTTCCAAGAGCAGCGAATGTAATAATCAGTTGTTCAGTGCCCTGCTACCTCATGGACGGGTATTGCAGTAGAAATCTCTTCTAAATCTTCATCTCTGAGCTTCATTCTTAAGGAACCAATATTGTTTTCAAGATTTCTTATCTTGGTTGTCCCTGCAAAAAAGGGAAAACGAAAATAACTGAGAAAAAAACTTTGGCCAGTTTATGATGATTTTAGTTGCACTCTAAAACTATTAAAACTAGGGGAGCTATAGCAGAAATAGTCATTCAACCATTAAGTACTTCCAAGGGGACAATTGTTTGCTACTTTGATATTGAACTAATTTGTGATACTATAACATAAATGGTTAGTTCATTCAACCATTAAGTACTTTCCATGGGGACAACTGCTTGCTATGTTGATATTGAAACTAGTTTGTTTCTTTTAATGAACATTTTTACTTTCTCCAAGTTCATATGAGAAATTCGCCGGCAAAACCTCGGCTATATAGGCTGAAAGGATAAATTTTATTTTCCTATATATACACTAGATAACAAACAGGTGCCTTTCAATTAAAAAGAAGGAAAAAGCAGTGCCATCCATGCTCCCTCAACTCTATCAAGATTAGTAAAATTATTACACTAGGTTGAACTTGTTCTTCTTCTTATAGCTGAGTTATTAACTTCATTTTATAGTATAGGCTTCTCTCTTGGCTTCAAACAAACGTAGACAGCATCTAGTTCTGAATCTTATGAGCTTTACTTTGACAAGATATTTTCTTATCTTATTTTATTATTACCCGCCTATACACAAAAAAGGATACATACAAAGATTAGGGATACACCTTTTTTTTTTTTTCTATTTATAAACAAGAGGTAGTTTAAGAATCTTAGCTTAAATTATAAACTGTGTACCTACTTATAAGATAGATGGTGTTAAAAAATTATAATTAGTTCCCCTAAATTTTGGGTCAAGCGAGGTAATTATGTAATTGTGGTGGCAATCATGGCAAATAATGAATCAATTAAGGCATTGATTATAGATTTTTTAATTTAAGAAATAAATTATAAATTATAGACTTTCAAAAAGGGTTTACACCAACAATTATATAAAGAGGACCGTTCATTAAAGAAAGACATGTTTTGAATTCTACACTCCCTCTCTTTTATTTTTCTTTTCATATTTTTGGGGGTTGACTTAAGCATTTGAGGGTTCTCGCCGGCGTCTCACGATGAGGCCATCACCAAATTTTTTTATTTTGTAGAATTCGACATCTGACTCATGATCTTGAGTTGGCAATAGTAGTGTTTGTGTTGAAGACTTAAAGACATTATTTATATAATGTCATATGTTAAATTTTCACAAATTATAAGAGTTTGAAGTATTAATTTACACAGAAAGACATAAATCTAAGACAATGGAGATAGAGGTAATTAAGAATTATGATTGTATTATTATCTATCATTCGGGTAAGGTTAATATGGTGGCAGATGTACTCAATAGAAAGTCTTCTAACCTTTTAGTCTATTTGAGAGTGACTTATCTTCCACTACTTGTTAAAATAAGATCTGTAGGGGTTGTTTTACATAGAAAGACATAGTAAAGCACAAATGAAACATTTTTATTAATATAACAAATCTAAAATTTATAATACAAATTTTAGAAACTCTCACTTTTTCTCACTTATAATACAACATTCACAACTCAACGCTCATACACTTTTTGTTGAGCTTATTATTTGCTCAACTCTCTAACACTCTAAACTCTCAATAATTGATCAAATACTTGATCAATTCTTTATTCTTAACTTGCTTGCTTGTAAAATCAAATGAAAGAGGGAGAATATTTATACTTAGTTTCAACAAACCAAAATTACAAAAATAAAATAATGTAAAAATTTATTAACCACATAAGTTTATAATACTTATCTCCTTAATTATTAACTTCAAAATATCTTACTTAATCTAGAAATTTCAAGAATTGAGTTTGTAAATATTTGAGCTTAATCTTGAGCTTGGTGTTGTAATTAACTTCATTTGATGTTGTAATTTGAATACTCCCATCAACACCAACTTCTGTTCTTCTAACCACATTGAGTTGTCTTCGAAACTTTTTAAACTTATCAACACTGAAGCTTTTTATGAATAAATCAGCTACTTGATCTTCAGTCTTAACATATAGCAACTCAATTTCTTCTTGCAGAACTTTCTCCTGGATAAAGTGATAATGCACTTCTACATCCTTTGCTCTTATATGAAAAACTGAATTTTCTGCCAAATAGATTGCTGATCGATTATCACAATATATTGACACTTTATAATCTCTTGGCTGATGTAAGTCCTACATTAACTGCATTAACTATGTACTTTCTTGAGCTGTCATTACTACTACTCTATACTCAGTTGCACTAGTTGACAATGACACAGTCAGTTGCCTTTTACTCCACCAAAAGATTGTTCCTGAACCAATCTTGAAAAAATACCCAATGGTCAAACGTCGTGTGTCATGATCTCCTGCATAGTCAGTATCACAATAGTCAACTATTTTACAATATTGGTCTTTCTTATAGAAAAGACCATAGTCAATTCGCCTCTCACATATCTCAATATTTGTCGAAATGCTTCTAAGTGAGGTTTCTTAAGATTTTACATGTATCGACTTATTACTCCAACTACATAAGAAATGTCTAGTTGAGTTAATGTCAAATAGATGAGACTTTTTACGAGTTGTCGATACACAGTTTCATCTTCTAAATTCTTGACTTTATAACCCTACAACTTGGCATTGGCTTTTATCGGTGTTAAGATAGGCTTGCACTTTAGCATCCTAAATTTCTGCAACAAATCTTTGGCACATTTTTATTGTCCAAGAAAAATTCCTTCTACTGTTTGAGTAACTTCGAGCCCAAGAAAATGCTTAAGTTGTCCAAGCTCTTTTATTTGGAAGCGAACTGCTAAATTCTCTCTTGTTCGACGAATCTCTTCATCATTTTTAGTGATAATTAAGTCATCCACATACACTAGCACAATTGTAAGTTTTTTTCTATTAGCTTTAACGAAAAGGCTAGAATCAACTGGTGCTACAGAGTAACCACTATATGTTAGAAATTCTCTAATTTTACCATACCACACCCTTGGAGCTTGCTTTAATCTATACAATGCCTTTCTTAATTTACACACATAATCAAGGTGAAATTTGCTTTCAAATCCCATTGGTTTAATCATGTAGATATCTTAATCTAACTCTCTGTGTAGAAATGTATTCTTTACATCTCTTTGCCACAATATCCAACCTTTGCTAGCTGCTAGTATAAGTAGAACTCATATTGTAATGATCTTGGCTCTAGACTAAATGTTTCATCATAGTCTAGTCCATACTATTGAGAAAATTCTCAAGCTACCAATCGAGTTTTATATCTCTCCATCGATCCATCAGGATATCTTTTGATCTTATACACCCATTTATAAGATATAGATTTCACATCCTTTGTCTTTGGTACTAAATCCCAAGTTTGATTTTGCTCTAATGCTATGATTTCTTCTTTCACAGCTTTAATCCATTCAGAGCTCTGTGATGCTTCTTCAAAAGTCTTAGGCTCCTTAACATTTTCCTCTTTCGCCACAGCTGCATTAGCATATTTAGGATTAGGCTTTTGTATTCTTATTGACCTTCGAGGATGAGATTGAGGGGTTGCAGGTTCTGCTCCTTCATATTTGGCCTCTGTTGTTGGTTGTTGATAGATGCCAGTTTGCCAAGGACTTTGAGTTGTCTCTTGCTCGGTATTGTCATTACTGTTTCTATCATCAAGTTCTTCTTGACTCTGTCAGATTTTAGCAATTTACTCATCTATATTTTGTTATAATTGTTCTTCTATTTCTTTTGAATCTAGAAGCTCATTTTCTTGTGGCGACCACTATGAAGATGCTTCATCAAACACCAAATTTCTTGATGTGTAACACCGTCCACTAGTAGGGTTATAATATTTCCATCATTTGCACTGGTTATCGTATCTAACAAATATACACATGATTGTCTTTTTGTCGAATTTGTTTCTTAAATGACTTGGCACAAACACATGACATATACAACCAAATACTTTTAAATAACTCATTATAGGTTTTATATCCCATAATTTTTCAAAGGGTGATATTGTCACGTCTCAGACTCAAAAGATCTGACACACGACATAACTTACACTCAATTAATAATGTGCACTCATAATTAATATTGTATAAAATTTCAAACTTAAATTCTACATAGGAATCCTTAGTAATTTGCTAGTAGGTTTATCACAAAAATCAACCCATGACTATATTTGGTGAAATATAAACCAAATACAACCACACTTCATAAAATAATATATAAGTATTTATTCAATACGGATAAATCAAATATCTTAAATTACATGTCCACAAATGAAACACTTAGCAACCTAGCAATTTAGGGAACCCAAGGGACAGCAGAAGTCTTGCTAAATCCGCTAAGCACACATATACCTTATTTACCTGAAATCACCTTAAACTATAATGAGTATAAAACTCAATAAGCATACTAGTTTTTTATATATCAAAATACAAATACACATATACACAATGCATATGTATGATATGCCATGATAAATCAAAATCATAATCTTATCAAATTACATGTCAGGTAAGTACTTACACATTCTTTCAAAACATATAATAGGAATACCATCACTCAACTATTACTTAGTAGGACTTCTATATCACATATCACATAATGAGCCAAATGTCATCCGTCGATAATATACCGTATGAGAGGAATAGCACAAGTAAGGTTTAAATTATACATATATAACGCTCATGCTTGAAGGTAAGAGCCAAACTCTTACCTTGATCATTAATGAGTCATCTCACATGTACTAATACGCCACCACACGAATATGATGACTCAATCTTCTTTTAGATACCCATAGGATCCTCCTTACGTATGGAACACATAACACATACCAATCCAGAAGGAAAGGCCACACATAAAGGCTCCACAAATCACATAAGGCGCCTACTAAGTAAATAGTGAGTTTAAGCATCCTTAAAACACAAAATGTATCTCATAGAAATTTTCCACTTCAAAAGCTTTATTTGTTAAACACATTTTATTTTGAAAGCTCACTTTCATAAACACATGTATGTTTATACTCAATGTCACTGCTCATATTCATAAATATATGTCTTTCACATTTCATATCAAATATACTTTGGCATAATATAAACATATTTCTAAGTACATTTACAAAATCACATGTAAACAATTACTATGTTTATTGTGATTTCAATAAAAGTCTAGTATACTTACCTCTTAACACTTTCGAGTACAAGGCTTAATTCTCCTTAACCTATCAATGGAGATTAATCCTTGCATAAGCCTCACCATTCACACAAAACACTTTAAATAGCTTACAAAATTACACATATTGCATTTATCACATCGAATTGGTTTAATTACTTGATTTCTCAAAACCTATCATTCTGACTATTTACACTTAATAAAATTTTCTTATACATCAAATGATGCCTAATTGCTCCAAAATCAAAATATCTCTTTTTTGACTCATATATCCTTCTTATATATGAATATTATATCATAATTTCTACACAATCCATTTCATAAATACCATCAAATTCAAACTATTATCCTGATAGAATAAAGATATTTACTGAACAGTATTCAGTCTCCCAATTTTATAAAATCATATACTAACTTAAAAATTATAAAACTACCACAGAATTACTCTTGACAAATATCTCAATCCATTATAAATGTTTTACTTCAAAAGTCCTGCCAAAAGTATTTTAAAACTATTTTATTCCATAGTTTTAAAAATCTGATAATCAAATACCGTAATGAACTGATACACTTTAGAAAATCATAATAATTTAACCACATTGATCTAAATTTTTAATAATGAGTATATCATATTAGACATATAAATTTATCATATTCTATAAATTCATAATTTTTGAAGATCATTCAGTAGATCAAAAATTGTTTGTCACTTTTAGAATTTCAGGGTCATTTTTGTAAATTCACTAAAAATTCAATTTCTGAAATTTGCAATCGATTCAAAGTCTCAAATGATTTTAGACATGTCTAGTGTCATATTTCCAAAATCCAAAACCAGAATCAAGGTACAAAAATTTATAAAATTCTCAGATCAAGAGACTATCAAGTAGAAATTTTATAAATTCATCATGATTTATCAAGTTATCTATATAATCATCATTAATTCTTAATATATCTTACAAAATTCACATCAAGTCCTTAATTTTACATATTTTAAAAAATTAAAACTTAAAGAAATTAACTTAATTAATACCAATAAATTGAAAAAGAGTTATGATGTACCTCTTAAAGCCTAAAATTCTAATTTCTTATTCTTTCTCTCCCCTCTATTTCTCTCTTTTCTCTCTCTAAAATGGGTAGCTCGACCAAAAATAAGTTAATTAGGGTTAGAGGCTAACTTTAAGTATTTATAAATTAACCCCTAAAACTTTTAATGTATTATAATTTTGTTCCTAAAATAAATCCAAAGTCTTACAAAGAAACCCAATATTAATAGTAGGTCCTTAATTTATACAAACAATACTAATAATAATACATAAATTAAGTATCATTCACATACAAATAAAATATGAATATTATATCTATGTATAAATATTTATTCTTACCGATTGTGGATAAATGGTTACTACGGATATTAACCCTAACCTTGGTAGAGGAAGCCTATTAATCACGTGGGCTGCAGTCCTTATTTCTTCGGCCCAAAATCTTCTTAGTACATTTTTTGCGTGTAACATACTTCTACAAATCTCTGTAAGATGTCGATTCTTTCTTTCTACAACACCATTTTGTTGTGGCGTGTTGGTACATGTGAACTGATGTTGTATCTTATTTTCTCGAAGATATTGTAAGAACTCATTAGAGGTATATTCTCCTCCATTATCTGTGCAGAGACAATGAATATTCTTTCCGTCTTCTCTTTCAGTTGTTTTTCAAAATTTCTTGAACTTCAAAAAAGTGTCTGATTTTTTATTCATAAAGAAAACCCATACATACCTTGAGAAGTCATCAATAAATGTCACCATGTACCGCATGCCATTAATTGATGGCTGTTTGACAGGTTCAAACACATCAGAGTGAACCAACTCTAATGGCTCCTTAGCTCTAAACTTTGACTCCTCATATAGTAGTTGATTTGCCTTGTCATACTGACATCCCGCACATACTGTATCCACTCTCACATCAAGTTAAGGTAGACCCTTAAGCATTGCCTTGTTCATCATCACTTTTAGCTTATGATAATTTACATGTCCCAATAGTGCATGCCACAAATTTACTGTCTCATTCTTTCGAGTCTTGTCTTCATAAGCTGACTCTGCTGATAGTACATATATTGACTCTACTTGTCGTCCTTTTATTGTTGGTGTTCCCGTAATTTTTAAATCTTGGTACACCTTAACATCTTATGGACCGAACAAGACATAGTGTCCAGAAGATGTTAACTGTGATACTGAAAATAGATTATTTTTCATGCTAGAGACATGGTAGACATCTTGAAGTGTTACCTTGTTAGGACTGTAACGAGGTGCAAGGACTGTGTTACCAATGTGAGCTATAGGCAATCTTGAGTTGTTGGCTGTCACCACCGCGTGACCTCCTTTGTACTTAGTCATATCTTGTAGCTTTTCTTCATCACCAGTTATATGATTTAAACATCCTGAGTCGACGATCCAATCATTTTCATAGTTAATCCGTCCAGGCATTATCACTGAGAGTGATAGGTCTTATTCCTTTATAGCAATAAACGCTTCAGCATCCCACTTATCTTCACTTTTTCTTTTTGAGTTTGAAGTGGCAGCATTACCCTCAGCAGACCTTTTCTTAGACCAATAATCTTTTGCCACGTGTCTTATTTTTTCACAATTTTAGTATTTTCCCTCAAACTTTTTCTTTTGCTTGGACTAACTATCATTATTGCAAGTCCTTCATGCTCCCCCTGTCTGTGAGCTGCCTTCTTGGTGATGACTCTTTATCTTATCATCATCTCTTTTAGATCCTCTACCAGTACGTCGTTTAAATCGACATTCCTTTTGTCGATAGAGAGTGCTTCTTCATCGCCTTTTAATGAGACCCCACTAATTTTCTTGGCAATCACTTCTTAATCATCAAACAAAATTTTAAATTCAATGAGAGATGTTTGGGTTGGCCAGCCTTATATAGCAGTAACAAAAATTCTATACTTGGGCCTCAAACCATGGATGATAATTCTTTTCATCCTACTTTTTTTCATCCTAGTTTCAGCAATAGCAGCGACATGATCTAACTCATATATTTCACGGCACAAGGACTTTACTTTTGTGAAGTATTAGTTGATCGTTATGTTGCATTATGCAATCAACAATAGTTTATTCTCTAAAAGCTGTAGTCACGTGTTATTTTTCTTTGAGAAGAATGATGTAAAAGTGTCCCATGCTTCATTTGGTGTCTTAGCCTTCTTTATGTGATCTAACATTTCTTCTTCAACTGTGGTCTTAATGGTGAACATAGCCTTACCAGTTTTTAAATTCCACTTCTTTAAAGCGGCTTCATCTGTTGGCTGCTTCACTTTATTCCCGCCAACGACCTCCTAAAGATCTTGGCCTTAAAGGTAAGACTCTATTAACATCGCCAATGTATTATAATTTTGGTTGTTGAGCTTCTTAATTCCTCCAACTACTTGAAGGTCTCCCATTGTGCTTGCAAGACTTCAATAATGCTAGACAAGCTTGATCTCAAGCTGCAAGCTCATAGAGTTTCAAACTCTTCACAGTTCAAATAAAACTCTACTAAGGTCAATCTCTGACCGTCCCGCTATTAGTCCTAACAACGCTTCCACTAACACCACAGTAACAGTTCCTACGTGTTTGTTTATATGAGTTGTACACTAGAAATTTTTTTAAGAAAGACTGGAGGGGTCACAATGATCCCACTTAAAATCCAGACTCCTTAGGCAATATTAGCCTTTTTAATAAAAATTTTCTAGACATGCACCGTTCATACAACTACATTAGGCTTTGATAGTGGTACGATATATTTGAACAATAATCGAATGAATAGTACTTCAACTACTGTTTTACACCCCGAACAACTTGGCTCTGATACCAATTATTTAGCATAATAGAGCACAAATGGAACACTTTTATTAATACAACCCAAAACTTACAATATAAATTTTGGAAACTTTCACTCTTTCTCACTTATAATACAACACTCACAACTTAACACTCACTCACTCTTTATTGAGCATATTATTTGCTCAACTCTCTAACACTCTAAACTCTTAACAATTGGTCAAATACTTGATCAATTCTTTATTCTTAACTTGTTTGCTTGCAAAACCAAATGAAGGAGGGGATATTTATACTTAGTTTCAACAAACTAAAATCACAAAAATAAAATAATATAAAAATTTATTAACCACATAAGTTTATAATACTTATCTCCTTAATTATTAACTTCAAAATATTTTATTTAATCTAAAAATTTCAAGAATTGAGTTTGTAAATATTTGGACTTAATCTTAAATTTAGTGTTGTAATTAACTTCATTTAGTGTTGTAATTTTAATAAGAAGTTGGTAAAATGAGTCTTTTTATTCTTAATGTATTATAACTGTCCTTTTTTTATTAAAACAAAATTAATTTTCAATACCCTTTATAATATTTTAAGAAACCTTGATGACTACAAGGCACTATATGAATGCCATTAATTGTAATGATAAGCGCATTATTTAGCTAAGTGGGAAGACATAAAATCAGTACATAATGTTAAGAGTCAAATCTACCTTGCAGTAAAATTATGTTTTGTTGCCTATATGATTTCAAATGGGTATAAATGGGTAGATACATAATCAGTACGATAGTTTGAAGGTGAATCCTGATGTTATTCTTGAGCATGGAAAGGGTGGCAATGCAGTGAAGTATTTGCATTTTTGTTTTGCCTGCAAGATTATGCGAAATTAAAAAAATATGCAGTATATTTTAGTTGAGTTCGAATATGATTATATTTTATCAAGCTGAATGTAGGATTATTAAGCTTACATAGAACGCGCCGCCTGTTCTTGATAGAGTATTGTCTCTGTTCATATCAGGTGTACGATGGATCTATTATGTAAAGAGACTCCAATTACTGGTTATAGTGAATGAATAAATCAATGATAAATTTTTTTTCATAACAATAAATAACATAGCTACTAACTCTGCTTTCATTCATTACATAAAGATTTCTGTGCCAACATAGGAAGTTGATACCGCAGTCATACTGGATAAACATTCAACAGAATTGGCAATAACTTAAATTAATTTTCCTTCACATTTGAAACAAACAGCAGTAATTCTACATTGCAACAGAACCTTCTATTCTTGCCTTTTGTTTTTATCTCAAGAAATGACCTTGGTGTTTCCTTATATCAGTTGCATTTTGGTTTGCGCGATTCTGCATTTATTTAAGCCGTTACTTGGTATATCTTAAGCTAATTAAGTAGTTCATAAACACAAATTGTACAAATTTCAGATGCTTGTAGTAGCTCGAGGACTATCTTTTGCTGGTGTATTTGCGAACTTCCAGGAGCAACGAATGAAACTCTCAGTTATTTTGTCCCCTGCCACGTTGTTGATTGGTATCACAGCAGAAATCTCTTCTAAATCTTCATTTGTGAGCTTAACTCTTAAAGAACCAACATCGTTGTTGTGAAATTTGTGATCCAAAATCATGTTTACGATGTTGGTAATGTTTGGAACAAATTCGGGAACATGTCAGAATTATTTTGGAGTCGGAAGCATGTGTGGAAGAGGTGGAATTCTAATGAAACAGTTGAAAAAAAATTGCAGAAGAAAACAGGAAAAAATTTCCAGGTGTGGGCGCCGCGGCATTGAAAGCGCTGGCGGAAGCATTGGTTCCAGTATGTCAATGCCGCGGTGCTGCACTGTTCACTGGTCAATGCTGCGGCGCTGCGCTGTTCACTGGTACTGTTCACTGTTCACAATCTGAAAATTCCGAATTTAGGCTTTTCTTTTCCGTTTTTTTTTGGAGTATTTTAGACTTCATATAAATACCCCATTATGCCTAGGGTTAAGGAGGATGAGAAACACATTCAAAACTCTTTACAAAAAAACCCTAGAGCTCCAAAATTCAATTTGTATCATTCCTTGATCTTGTAATAAAACAAAGAATAAGAGAGACTTGGATCCTTGATCCACCGTGGACGTAAGCAATTTGCTGAACCACGTATTTTGTGTCTTGGTATGGTATATTTCTACTTTTCTCTATTGTCAATACTTAGCTCTACAATTTAGCTTGTTGTTCTTGCTTGGATTGTTTTAAACTACTTCATTGCTTGGATTCTCTACGTATTTCGCTGCGTGTTAATCTCTACAAATTGGTATCAGAGCTGTTATTGGCTGTCTAAGTTTGTTGTTGGTTGAACATGGCACCACATAAGCATGAAGTAGAGAAATTTACAGGGCATAATGATTTCAACTTATGGAAACTTAAGATGATGGCTTTGTTAGAGAGTCAAGGACTAGAATCATCCCTTGAGGAACCCTCTAGTACTAGTGATAAGTCTTCAACATCTAAGTTAGACATGGATCTTGAAACCATTAATAGAAAAGCCCGGAGTGAAATTATCTTGAGTTTGGGTGATGAAGTTTTGAGGGAAGTGGGTGCAGAAAAATCAGCACTTGGTTTGTGGAAAAGACTTGATGAGTTATATATGACTAAGTCTCTTGCAAACCGGTTGTATCTCAAGAAGAATTTGTTTGGGTTGTCTTTGGTTGAGGGTGGTTCACTAAATGAACACATTGATTCCTTCAATAAGGCTGTCATTGATTTGGAGACGGTTGATGTCAAAATCAGTGACGAAGACAAAGCAATTCTGTTATTGAGTTCACTTCCTAAAAGCTATGAACATTTTGTTGATACTCTTCTATATGGAAGGGAGTCATTGACAATGAAGGATGTTAGAGCAGCCTTAAACTCAAAAGTGTTAGTTAAGAAGTCAGAACAACAACAACAAAATTCTGCAGCTGTACTTGTTGCGAGGGGGAGAGCTGAGAGTAGAGAATCTAAAGTGAGAAATTCTTCAAGATCAAAATCGAGGGGCAAATCCAAGAAGTGTTACTTCTGCAAGAAAGAAGGCTATTTCAGAAGGGATTGTCCGGAAAGGAAAGCTAAGTATCAAGGGAAGAGACCTGAAGCAGATGCAGCTATAGTCTATGAAGAAGATTATGAAGTTGCAGAAACATTGGTTGCCTCGAATGGGCAGAACACCGGTGAGTGGATTCTTGACTCCGGATGTACTTTCCATATGTGTCCTAATAAAGCTTTGTTCACTAGCTATCAGTCCATTAATGGTTGTAAGGTATTAATGGGCAACAATATGGCTTGTCAAGTCATTGGGATGGGTAATATTAGGCTGAAACTACATGATGAGAGTGTGAGGGAGTTGTTAGATGTGAGGCATGTACCTGATCTTAAAAGAAATTTAATTTCTTTAGGCATGCTTGATCAATCCGGTTGCACATTCAAGGGTGAGAGTGGTACATTGAAAGTGATTAAGGGTTCAATGGTTGTAATGAGAGGTGAGCGTAAACACGGGTTGTATGTGTTGAGTGGAGAGGCTGTTATTGGTTCTGCATCTTTCTCTGTTGATAATGAGAATATGCAAACCAAGTTATGGCATTTGAGGTTAGGGCACTTGAGTGAGAGAGGCCTTAAGAAGTTGTATGATCAAGGTGTATTTGGCAAAGGAAAGATTCAGCCAATGGGGTTTTGTGAACATTGTGTACTTGGGAAAGCTCATAGAGTTAAGTTTAACACGGGTGAACACAACACCAAGGGCACTTTGGATTACATACATTCTGACCTTTGGGGACCTGCTCAAGCTGTCACTCATGGTGGTGCACGGTATTTTCTGTCATTCATTGATGATTATTCAAGGAAGTTGTGGGTTTATGTGTTGAAGAGCAAAGAGCAGGTGTTTGAAACATTTCAGAAATGGAAAGCACTTGTAGAGAATCAAACGGGTAAGAAAATCAAAAGACTTAGGACGGATAATGGTCTTGAGTTTTGTAATACTGAGTTTGATAAGTTTTGTGCTAAGTATGGTATTGCAAGGCATAAAACGGTGCGGTACACACCACAACAGAATGGACTTGCAGAAAGGATGAACCGAACCTTACTTGAAAGGGTAAGGTGCATGCTAACCAATGCCGGATTGTCTAAGGCATTTTGGGGGGATGCGGTAGTAACTGCAGCTTACTTGATAAACCGAAGTCCTTCTTCAGCTATTGGCTTTATGACACCAGAAGAGAAATGGTTTGGAGGCACTCCTAAATATGATCACCTGAGGGTATTTGGATGCCCTGCATTTGTACACATCAAGCAAGGCAAACTAGAACCAAGAGCCTTGAAGGGGATATTCATTGGATATCCAGAAGGTGTTAAGGGATACAAGGTGTGGTGTACTGATCTTAATCCATACAAGAGTATCATTAGTAGGGATGTGACATTCAATGAATCTACATTGTTGGAAACAAATTCGGATTCAGTTTTGAAGAAGCCTGAAGATGTGCCAAGTTCAGTTTCTGAATCTGAAACTGAACATTATGAGGTGGAACATGATTTGAGACCTGACATTCCTATAGGTCAGCACTTCAATGATGATGCACATGAAGAACAAGAACCTGAAAATTTCTCTGAAACAGCACCATTGCAGTCTAGCACTCCTGAAGCTGAACTTGAAGAGTACCAGTTGGCTAGAGATAGACAAAGGAGAGTTGTTCGACCACCGAGCAGGTATGCACATGCTGATTTGATAGCTTATGCGTTTAACACTGCTTACACTATAGAATATGATGAACCAAAATCATATGCTGAAGCTATTGAGAGTGTAAATTGTGTTAAATGGCAACAAGCTATGGAAGAAGAGATCACTTCTCTTAATAAGAATCATACCTGGAAATTGGTGGTGAAACCAAAGAACAAGAGGTTAGTTGGCTGTAAATGGGTTTACAAGGTTAAGGAGGGGGTTCCGGGTGTTGAGCCTACAAAGTTCAAGGCTAGGCTTGTTGCACAGGGCTTCACACAAAAAGAAGGGGTTGATTTCCATGAAATCTTTTCTCCTGTTGTAAAACACTCATCAATTCGCATTTTATTATCCATGTGTGTAAATCTGAATTTACATCTTGAACAAATGGATGTAAAGACAGCTTTCCTTTATGGTGAACTTGAAGAAGAGCTATACATGGCACAACCGAAAGGTTTTGAAGAACCGGGCAAAGAAGATTATGCTTGTTTGCTAAAGAAGTCTTTATATGGGCTGAAGCAATCTCCAAGACAATGGTATATGAGATTTGATGATTTTATGCTGCATTGTGGCTTCACAAGGAGCAAGTATGATGGATGTGTGTACTTCAAAGCATTGAATAACAGTAAGCGTATATATCTCCTTCTATATGTTGATGATATGTTAATTGCATGTGAGGATATGGAAGAGATACATAAGCTGAAAAATCAGTTGGGTGGTGAGTTTGAAATGAAAGATTTGGGGTCAGCCAAAAGAATTTTGGGTATGGATATAGTGAGAGGCAGTGATGTTATTTTCTTGTCTCAACAACGGTATATACTCAAGGTTCTTGACAGGTTCAGAATGAGGGATGCCAAAGTTGTGTCGACTCCATTGGCAATGCATTTCAAATTATCGGCATCTCAATCACCACAAATTGAAGAAGAAAAATTGCATATGCTTAAGGTACCATATACTAGTGCTGTTGGTTCTATAATGTATGCTATGGTTTGCACAAGGCCGGATATAGCACAAGCGGTGAGTGTTGTAAGTAGATACATGGCTAATCCTGGAAAGGAGCATTGGATGGCCGTGAAATGGATACTTAGGTATCTAAAGGGGACGTCACATTATGGTTTGCTATTCAGAAGGGTTGGCACAGGTGATGAAATGGTGAAGGGTTACGTGGACTCAGATTATGCAGGTGACTTGGACAATAGAAGGTCTTTATCTGGGTATATCTTCACGGTGTTTGGATGTAGCGTATGCTGGAAATCAGTATTGCAGCATGTTGTAGCACTATGACCTACCGAAGCCGAGTATATAGCCTTAGGAGAAGCAATTAAGGAGGCTATATGGTTAAAAGGTATATGTGCTGAACTTTTGGCTATGGATGAAGTTAATACTTCAGTACATTGTGATAGCCAAAGTGCCATACATCTAAGCAAACATCAGGTGTTTCATGAAAGATCGAAACACATTGATGTTAGAATGCATTTCATTTGGGATACTGTGCAGAGTGGCATTATTAGTCTGTGTAAAATTCTGACGTCGGAGAATCCTGCTGATATGTTGACTAAGCCGCTGCCCTCAGTTAAGTTCAAGTTGTGTATTGACTTAACTGGAATCACAACTTACAATTAAGGTTGTGATGTAGAGGATGGATCCTTGTTTGCTCTCTTGGTGTTGTTGGAGTGATTTTGTATCAAGGAGGGGATTTGTGGAATTTGTGATCCAAAATCATGTTTATGATGTTAGTAATGTTTGGAACAAATTCGGGAACATGTCAGAATTATTTTGGAGTCGGAAGCATGTGTGGAAGAGGTGGAATTCTAATGGAACAGTTGAAAAAAAATTGCAGAAGAAAACAGAAAAAAATTCCCAGGTGTGGGCGCCGCGGCATTGAAAGCGCTGGCGGAAGCATTGGTTCCAGTATGTCAATGCCGCGGCGCTGCACTGTTCACTGGTACTGTTCACTGTTCACTGTTCACAATCTGAAAATTCTGAATTTAGGCTTTTCTTTTCCGTTTTTTTGGGGTATTTTAGACTTCATATAAATACCCCATTATGCCTAGGGTTAAGGAGGATGAGAAACACATTCAAAACTCTTTACAAAAAAACCCTAGAGCTCCAAAATTCAATTTGTATCATTCCTTGATCTTGTAAGATCAATTCTCTTGTAATAAAACAAAGAATAAGAGAGACTTGGATCCTTGATCCACCGTGGACGTAAGCAATTTGCTGAACCACGTATTTTGTGTCTTGGTATGGTATATTTTTACTTTTCTCTATTGTCAATACTTAGCTCTACAATTTAGCTTATTGTTTTTGCTTGGATTGTTTTAAACTACTTCATTGCTTAAATTCTCTACGTATTTCGCTGCGTGTTAATCTCTACAGTTGTCAAGATTTTTAATCTTAGTTGTCCCTGTAAGAAAGTAAGGCGAGGATCAAAAGATATATTCAAGATACATATGTAAACAACTCTTTTTATCATATGAATAAGAGTAATATATCTTTAGTAATAGTAATGGTTCAAAATAAGGTAAAGAAAAAATGTTCAACTCACCAGGAATTGGTACCACATCATCTCCTTGATGAAGGACCCAAGCAAGTGCAAGTTGTGCAGGTTTGCATTCATACTGTGTGGCCAACTTTTCCAAGCGCGAATAAAGGATCTTGTTTTTATCCAAATTTTCTCCTATAAACCTGGGATGTAATTTCTGAACAAAGAAATTGCCAGTAGTTAATCAAGATTGTAACATAGTTAGAAACAACAGGAGAATATTGTAATAAGCCAGAAATAGATGAAAATGCCATACTAGAAAGCTGTTTTCAGGCACACTTTCTATAACTGCTTTGCCGCCAAAAAATCCCCTGCCGAGAGGACTATATGGGACTATACCAATTCCAAGTTCCCTGTTATTTAAAAGGAAAATTGTAGATACCTGAGTTTACAAGGGCTTGCTTAAATAAGAAGTAACATTTGAATTCTTGACCATAGAAAATCAACTATGCAATCATGATCAGAAAATATTTCACACGGCATCAGTTTTTGTTAAAAAATTGGTGATTCAACAATTTTGGTTGGACAAGAATTGAGATGAATACCAAAGTGGAGAGTCACAAGAAGTCTAAAATGTGTGGGACACGTATGGAGAAGTCTAGGACATGTGGGACACGAAAGGGGAAGTGAAACGGGACTCAAAGACGTGAAGGAAAAGAAGAAATCGTGGGGAGCTTCTAGCGCCGCGCGCCCAGGGCTGAGCGCCGCGGCGCTCAACACAGAAGACCAGCGCTGCAGCACTGGACGCGAGAAGAGCCAGCGCCGAGGCACCCAGAGACGAGCGCCGCGGCACCAGAACGCGTGAAAAAGTCCGTTTTGGCTCGAAATTTCAAGTTTTGGGAAGTTTTAGACTTCCAAAACAAGTGGACTCTTACTCCAACAGGGAATAGGGTTTGTAGGCATGAAATACACCCTATTTAAACACTTGTAAATTCTTGTTTAAGATTAAGCATTTAAGGTTTCAAAATGTAACCATAAGAGAGAATAGAGGAGCTAGGTAGGCACTAAGTGCGTGGTGCACTAGGGTGTAACCTTGGGGGTGCTTTCTTCTTTAGGTTCTTTGAGTGAATAAAAGAGAAACACCATAGATCCTTTTGGCTTAGATGTTCGGGCTATTCTTGTGTTTCTTGTAAAAATCTCTTATGAGAAGATACGAAGAGGTCTTAGGGAGTCATAATGATCAATGGTAGATACTTAGAGGTCTCTATGAGAGATACTAAGGGGTCTTGTGGGATCATTGATGATGTAAGAAGATACTTTGTGATCTATTTCAATGGGAAGAAGTTGGATCATGGATCCTCCGTGGATGTAGGCAATTTGGGCTGAACCACGTATATCTTATGTCTTGTGATTGGTTTGTTTCTTTATCTTTATTGGTGTGTTAATCTTATGTGTTCTTACTTATGATGTGAGTTATGATTTTCTGTTGCGCATAGGATATCAAGGTTGTGGCTTAGTTGATGCCATAAGAGTGTCAAATTGAAGTGCATGGCTTGATATCCCCTACAATTTTGGGGTTGAATTGAAGTGAGAATGTAACATGTCATTCTATTGCTAACATCTTGTGAAAGAATTTCAGTTTCAGTATAAGGAACCTGCAAAGTGGGACTATTTCTTCCTCAATTTCGCGAGTCCAGAGTGACCACTCCATTTGTACGGCAGTAATGGGATGAACTGCATGAGCCCTTCGTATTGTATCAGGGCTAGCTTCAGATAAGCCAATGTACTTTATTTTCCCTTCTTCCACCAACTTCTTCAGTTCTCCCATCTAGGGAGAAGAAAATATACCCATTAGCTAAATTAATGCAACTAAAGCCCATTGGCAAGAAAAACAGAAATGATGAAGCAGAACTTACAGTATCCTCTATAGGTACCGTTGTGTCAACACGATGCTGATAATAGAGATCAATGTATTCCACATCAAGGCGCTTCAGGCTAGCCTCACAGCAGGCACGGACATAGTCAGGGGTGCCATTTATTATAAGACTGCTAAAATCAAATTTGACAATACCAAATTTCGTGGCTAATTGGACTTTCTCTCTTGGTAGGTGCTTCAAAGCCTGAAAGATGTATAAAGATACTCAAATCATGAAGTAATTTTAGAAGCCAAGTTAAAAACTTGAACATGGAAGCATGACTTACTAAGAATGTTCATTGTGTTTGAGAAACAGGACTATCAAACTAAGATTGTTCATACTGATTGAGAAATATGACTATCCACCAACATTAGCAATTAGTCATGTACCTGTCCAACCAGAACTTCATTAGCATTGGCTCCATAGATATCTGATGTGTCAAAAAATGTGATTCCTTTATTAAAAGCATGTTTGATGATTGATATGCCAACTTCTTCGGGGACAGGATCATTGTAGTTTCCAGTTAGGCCCATGCAACCAAAACCCAACTTTGACACCTTTAACACAGGAAGATATTGCAAAAATTAGATAAGAAACAGAAACATCTTATGCTTTAAGACATAAAGGAACCAACACCTTGAAGAATACTAGCGAAGCAGCATGAAGAAAAAGATTGTTTAACATTTCGCATATGCTGTAAAGAAAATATGCTACCAAATTAATGAATTTTACCTCAAATCCTTGACTTCCCAGTTTCACTCTTGGAATCACAATACTTTGTTCTTCAGCCATTTTCTGTTAAAAAGGGTTCTTCTTCTGCTTTTAATAGTGGCTTGAGACTTACAATCTCATTATGAAGAGAGATGAGAGGCAATAAACTTAAATATACACACACACACACGTATTCTTTGAAAATATTTTCCTATTCGACTAGTCAAGCTATACGTATGACGTATTATCAATAACAATTGATGTTTGCCATGACGTTTTCTACCAATTCCTGGCAACAATTCCCATAATTATTTTCCAACATCTTCTTACATAGAATTTGAAACGACTGTTGATTGAATGGGGCAGGAATGATAAAAAAATGGGATGGTAATGTCAAAGTCGTGTGAGAGCTGGAAACTCCATGGTCTCTAATAGGCAATGGCTATCGGCTGCCCAATTGAACTTTGTACTTCCATCATCAAACCAAGTGTATAAAGTGATAAATTGAAATTTGATGCTATACAGTTTCTCATAACGTACATTCAGACTATTGAACTGCTTAGAATTTTTCCAATTGGTCATTTGGCGAATGGATTTCCGCAAAAGATACCAAAAGTTTGATATTTTTGACTTGTCCAAGATCACCTTGACTCAAGAATTCATTACATAAGCAAGAATAAGCAAGAATGTAAGCACCCTTTTGCTATTATTATATTTTGGAATTTAATGATTCAAAATTAAACATAAATTTGATTTTGAGTTGAAGACTTAAAAAAAATTGATATGTGATCAATAATGCAATGATAGAATAAAAGAGGTGCGAAATAAAAAATTGGATGCAAGAAAGGACGTAAAAACACAAGGGGAACATTCCCAAAAATAAACGCTGCAGCATTGACTGCACAATACTGCAATAACAATTCTAGTGTACTCAATGCTATAGCATTGCTACTTATTGCAGCGTTGACTCGAAGTTGCATCACCCAACATTGGACCTTTAATACTGCAGTGTTATCTATATGAAAAAAGTTTTATTTTAGTTTTAGTTGCATGTTTAAGTTAATTTTGAATTTCTTAAACATGTAGACGCTTATTCTAATTAGGTTTAAGATTTGTACAGTTAGTATTAAAATTAAATAAACCCTTATTATTTCTTAGAATTCATTAAGTATCAAATTATCAATAAGAGAGGAAATAAAGAACCTAAATTACACTTGAGTGCACAAGATAGTATAGTATAAATTATTGAGAGCTCTTGAGTATTTAGATATTATTTATATTTCTTATGAGGGTTCTTTGTGTATCAAAGATCAGAATAAAAAAACCTACGATCCTGAGATTTTCTACGGATGTAGATAATTATCATCGAACCATATATATTAATTGTGTGTTTTTTTTAGTTGCTTGATTATTTATTTTTTTAATTGTGTGATCTTTATTATTCTTAAATACTTATTAGTAAAATACTTCTACGGGACGTTTAATATTTCTTAGAGTACAAATTAAAAACTTCAACATTATTATAACTGTTTTTTCAATAATGAGTATATCATCTTTATTGCTGGCTACCCATCAATTATATCAATACTCCATCAACCAGTATCATAATGGGAGTGAAGTGATTGTATTCACGCTTTTTGACTCCTGACTACAACGCCAAGCCCCTCAAACTTTGACGAAGCAGCATATAAAACTTCCATTTGGCTTATTATCACCTGCCACCATCGTGCAATCATGAATCAAACTATAACAAGCTCTTGAACACCATAAATTAAAATTTGTGGCTGTGACTTGGTTTAATTGGTAAAAGTCTTTTGAATAGAATGAGAAGATTTAGGATTTAAACTTTGTTTACGTTGTAACGGGGAGGACAACAATTTTAAGTCTTGGGCTCTCTAGTTAGTAATTACTCTGTAATTGTGCAAAGACTGAATCTTAATTGGCAAAATGAACTCCGGACCTTAGTGGGCAACTCCATGGCCCTGGAGAAATTATTAGTTCTTCTTTGTGTTTATAATAATCTTCTTAATAATTTTTAAACCATGAGCTGAAAGTTACAAGGAGATCAAGTGCTTATATTATCTTAAAGCTAACAACAAATTAAAAGATAAAAAAGGAGGGTGACACTGGTGACACTGAGGGCTGCTCCTTTAATGATTGTCTATACTTTAATGGTTAAAGGCGCAGATAATTGATAGTTTGTTAAAGAGGTGACTAGTTAAGTGAACATAAATGGAGACATAGCACCATTAACGACATAGCTTTCCATTACCTTCTTTCTTTAGGTTCAAGGAAACTTAATAACTTTGTACAATGAATCTTTTTGTAATATTTTATTTAGAAACCTTAATCATTACAACACACCATATGAATACCATTAAGTGTAATGGTAATCACATTATTTCACGAAGTGGTAGCACATACAACATTATAGACAATATGCGAGTTATGTTCGAAAACTTTTTGTAAATGCAACCAAAATAGATGGTAATCCAAGGACATATGTATTATATCAACTTCTTAGATGACTTTGTAAGATACTCATAGGTGTACCCTTTAACACTAAATTCGAAACAATATGTTTTCATTAAATTCAAAATCCTAGTTGAAAAAATTTAAAAGATATATTAAGAGTGTCCAATCAAATTGGGGTGGAGAATTCAAACTAATCCTCAAATACTTCAATTAATTGGGAATTGCTTTAAGACACCATTGTCCTCACACTCATCACCAAAATGGTAAAATTGAAAGAAAACACATGCATCTCATAGAAACCGCACTCACTTTACTCTCACAAGCCAACAACGCGAAGCTATTGAAACAACTTATTATTTCACTAATAGACTACCAACCCTAGTCCTAGATCAATCCTCTCTCCATTTCAAAAATTATTTCATACAAAATCGAATTACTCTTTTTACAAGGTTTTTGGTTGTATTTGCTACTCCTTCCTAAAACCTTACAACAACATAAAACTTCAATATAGAACCAACAAATATGCCTTTATTGGATATAGTATGAGTCACAAAGGGTATAGGTGTCTTAATGCTTTAGGCAAAGTCTATATTGCAAGAAATATTGTCTTCAATGAGAAAGACTTCCCTTTCATCGCTAACCCCAACTTTAGTCATCAATCTATCATAAAATTCATCAATGCATATTATCTTCAATCTCTATTTCCTCAGTTAATGTACTAAGAAAAAGGAAACTTCACATTTGGTGAGTTAATACACATTAAAGAACAATAAAAATCTCTAGGATCACCACTCTATACTCCTGCATCTTCTTATTATATACAGAGCTCACATGAATAGATCAACTCTCCATAGATATCCACATTAGAAACATTAGATTCTTCATTTACAACATCTTCTTCCACTCACACAAAAATATCAAAATTATACACTCAACCAGCACCTGAGCCCATACATCCCGTAATTACCTGAGTTAAAACAGGTATATTTAAACCCAAAGCTTACCTCATAACACCCCAGCCAATGCCACTGTCACCTATTCATTACCTACATTAGTTAAGGATGCATTAGAGGATGAAAAATGAAGAGAAGCTATAAGGACAGAATACAAAGCCTTGATACAAAACTAAACTTGGGATCTAGTTCCATTTTCAAATCAAAAACTCATTGGTAAAAAAATGGGTTTATAAAGTCAAATAAAAAGCAGATGGCAATATGAACAAATTCAAGGCTTGATTAGTTGTGGAGGGTTTTCATCAAATTGCAGCTCTTGATTACTTTGAAACCTTCAGTCTAGTTGCTAAAACACCCAATGTTAGAGTATTACTAAGCCTGACAGTTATGAGAAGATAGGAAATTCAACAATTGGATGTGAATTATGCCTTTTTACATTGTGACTAATGGAAAAAGGTCTTTATGCCTTAACCAGATGAATTTGAAGACCCTGTCAAACCTTAGCACATCTACAGACTTAACAAGGCATTCTATGGTCTAAAACAAGCTCCCAAAGCTTGGTTTGAAAAATTAAAATGAGCCTTACTTAGCAGGGGCTTCTCTTAAGCAAGATTAGACCCCCACATTATCATCAAGCAATCCCAGGTTCATATAACTTATATGTTAATTTATATTGATGATATTCTTATTACAAGTAATGACATAGCAGAAGTAAAGTAGATAATTGATCATCTAAACACATAATCCTCCCTAAAAGATCTTGTTCCATACACTGCTTTCTTGGCATTGAAGCTATAATATATGATGCTGGCATAAAACTATCTTAAAGCAAATACATTGGTGATTTACTGTAAAAAGCCAAACTTAGTCAAGTAAATAGCCTGCCTTATACCAATGATCATAGGTCAAAAGCTCACTAAGGAATCAAGAGACTTTTTCTCAAAACATATACTATCTAGAAGCACCATTAGAGTTCTCTAATACCTTGCCATCACCAAACACGATATAACATTTCCTGTTAACAAACTTAGCCAACTCATGGATAATACGTTCACTGTCCATTGGTAAGCCTGTAAGAGACTTCTAAGATATCTTAAGGGAACCAAGGATTATGGTATGCTTTTTTCTAATACTGGACAAGTAATCCTAACAACTTATAGTGATGCTGGCTGGGCATGTGACACTAGTGACAAAAAATCAATAAGGGGTTATTACACATTCTTAGGTAAAAATCCAATGTCCTGGTCATCTAAGAAACAAACAATGGTCTCTAGGTCCAGTTGTGAAGCAAGTATCAAGCTTTAGCTAACACAATACTTGAGACATGTTGGCTCAAATCCTTCTTGACAGAAATGAAAGTCATTTTACATAATCCTTCATTGATCCTCTGTGATAACACCAATGCATTAGCCTTAACTTCCAATCCAGTACATTATGGGAAGACTAAACATATTGAAATTGATCTTTACTTTATTTGACACAAAATCAACAATAAAGGACTTACTTCTAGTATCAATCTACTAGGGAACAAACAACAAATATTTTTACCAAACCCATTACTAACAACAAATTTTATTATTTTAAAACCAAACTTAGAGTTCAATCTACTCACTCTAGCTTAAGAGGGGATGTTAGAGATAATACAGATAACAGAGGAGATAAAAACAACTACAGATAACACTACAAAAACTTGGTAGCTTGGACTACTTAGGTAAAAAGGCACGATAGCTTGAAAGATAAGTTTTAGCAATTGATAAACATTATTAAGCCTATACTGTCAGTTCTTTATGCTATCAATTCTCTCATTCAGTACTCTAAAGGATTATGATAAGAATTATCCTTGTAACTTAGTTGAGTATATAAACTGCAAAACATTATGTACAATTCATTCACGTGAAATACAAGTATCCATTTATCAATACTCTCTCTCTCTCGAATTTTCACCGAACTTAAATTGAATAATTTAATAACTCAGCTGTGTAAAGAATATATAAATACTGGAATTTATATATAAATATATAATCCACTCACAATATATAGAGCAAGTCCAGCCGTACGTATATATTAATTTATAAACAATTAATCAAATATGTATCGAAAATCAAGCTTCATGGTCATGGATGATAAGCATCTCCTACATTATTATGAAGATATAGAGATCAATTCAAGTTGAGAATTGCACCGTCCAAGTTGATGAAGAACTCATCTCGAACTCCAAAATATATCTTATGAAAATTCAAAGTTCCAACTTCAGGTTGCGAAATTTCATAGAACTAATAATGCCATTATTAAGATAAGCATCAAAATTTTAGATAACCAAAGGCCACATAATACAAATAAAGCTCTTCACAGATAAAAAGATATATGTACATGTACACACATCACAATTAACATATTTCATCAGTTTGATTACTTTGTATCAAGAAACGAACATATTTCTAATGCTTTCAAAAACTAGTCTTATAACATTTGTATAATCAATATGAAGAACGAGACAAGAAAGCAAGCATATATCAGGATAGAGACATGAAGGTCCACAGATACATACTAAACAACAAAATTGAAGTTGGTTCTGATACTAATCAACATACTACATGTTGGAAAACTTTATGTAAATATAAACATAATAGATCGTACATCCAACTATTGTTATTCAAGTGAAAATATATTTTATTTTATTCTTGTTGAGAGTTTTTGGTGATAGATTTTATAGGTAAAAGTTTAACATAAACTCTCTTATAAGTAAGATAGAGACCCTTAGTTCCTTTTATATATAACCTTATAACATTCTCCCATTAAAAAAGTAGGTAGTTACAAGATAATATTTATCTAACTCATTTTTTACGTACATTATCTAATATTGGTAAATTTATCCCATTTATCATGTGCGTTATCTGATAAGGCAGTTACTATATCACCCACTAATTATTTATTAATTTTTATTAAAAATTAAAATTTAAATGTGAACCACATTAAAGAGATAATATCTAACAAGTTAAATATACCTCAATAAAATTACATGTTTTAAGCCCGAAGAAAAGTTACAATAATTTTTTTAAATATTGATATTATATTAGACCTCGACTAGTATAACATTATAGAAGTATTGGGATAATACATCATTTTTATATTTAAATTCGTCTGGAACAAAAAACCCCCATAATGAAATAGGAAGGGAACTATCGGAACTGTTGAAAAATTGGTGATTCAACAATCTTGATTGGACAAGAATTGAGATGAATACCAAAGTGAAGAGTTACAAGAAGTCTAGAATGTGTGGGACAAGTATGGAGAAGTCTAAGACGTGTGGGACACAAAGGAGGAAGCGAAACAGGACTCAAAAATGCGAAGGAAGCAAGAAAACGGGGGAGGAGCTACAGGGCTGAACGCCGCGGCGCCCAGGACAGCAACCCAGCGCCGCAGCACTGGGCGCGATTTTTTTCCAGCGCCGCAGTGCCCAGGGACGAGCACCGTGGTGCCAGACCTGTCAGAAGTTCGTTTTTCTTCGGGATTTCTAGTTTTAGGACGTTTTGGACTTCCAAAACAAGTGGACTCTTACTCCAACAAGTAATAGGGTTAGTAGGCACGAAATACACCATATATAAACACTTGTAAACCATTGATTTCAGATTAAGCATTAAAAGAGACTCTAAGAGAGGGGAAAAACTGGGTAGACACTAAGTACTTGTGTGTGCTAGGGTGGAACAGTTGTTTGGGTGATCATTGTTTGTGGTAGAGTAAGGGTTCACTAAATGTTTAGGTCCTTTTGAGGGTTCTTCATTGGGTTTCTTTTATAAAATCTCTAGGGAGTTATAATAAGAGAGGCTAGGATCCTTGGATCCACCGTAAACGTAGGCAATTGGCCGAACCACGTAAGATTGTTTTGTGCTATTTTGTTTTCTGCTTTGGATTCTTGTTGTGTTTGCTTGATTGACAGGTTATTCCGCTGCGCAAGGAGGTTAGGGTTCTAGGTTGAATCTTGGGTTCTTCGCTTCAACATAACCTCGAAGAAGGAGAATGGCATTTCCTCCCTCAACAAACTAGTATCAGAGCTAGAGGTTCGATAATACACACCTGGGGTATTTAAACTATGGCTACAATTAAGTAAGAAATAGAGAAGTTCAATGAGATGAATGACTTCAATCTTTGGAGGAAGAAGGTTGGGGCTCTACTAGTGAAGGAAGGGCAAGAGTCAGCTTTGGAGGAAGCCAGCTACTCAACTAGCGATGAGGTGACAACCTCAAAGTCTGGGCAGAAAGATTGGGACACGATTCAGAAAAAAGCTTACAGCACCTTATTCCTGGCATTGAGTAATGAAGTATTAAGAGAAGTTAGTGATGAAGAAACTGCTTTGAGGCTATGGAAGAGACTCGAGGCATTATATATGAAGAAGTGTCTTGCAAATAGACTTCTTGTGAAAAAGAAATTACATGAGCTGACAATGCATGAGGGAACTTCATTGAGAGCTCACATTGACAAGTTCAATAAGATCATCATAAGTCTTGAGCAACTGGGCATCAAGACTGAGGATGAAGACAAGGCCATTATCTTGTTAAGTTCGTTGCCGAAGAGCTATGAGAGCTTTATGGATACACTACTGTATGAAAAGGATTCTTTAATGATGAATGACGTCAAGGTATCATTGAACTCAAAAGAATTGACAAAGAGATCTGAGTCCGAGAGTGGAGCCGCATTACTTGCACAAGGAAGGAAGTACAACCAATCAAGGAGGAGATCTAAGAAGTGTTTCCTTTGTAATAAGGAATGACATTTTGTGAAGGATTGTCCAAAATCAAAAGGCCAAGAAGGGTGGGCTGCAATCTGTATTGAGAAAGATACCGAAGTTGTAGACACATTGGTAGCCTCGAGGGGAAAGTACGCTGGCAAATGGATACTAGATTCGGGGTGCAGCGTCCATATGTGTCCCGACAGATCGATGTTTACCAACTATAAAGCCAAAAGAGGTAAAGCTCTAATGAGGAATAACATGACTTGTGAGATCATGAGAGTTGGTGACATAAGGCTGAGGATGCAAGGTGGAGAAACTAGGAAATTACATGGGGTAAGATATGTTCCTAAATTGAGAAGGAACTTGATATCCCTAGGCAAGCTCGATGAGGAAGGGTATTTGGTTAGAGCGGAAAAGGAAAAACTAAGGGTAGAGAAAAGACTTATAGGGTTTGAGAGTGAGAAGCACAATGAGAGGCTCTATGTGCTTACTGAGATGGCTATGAGGGGCCCAACGCGGGGTGTTGAGGTAATGCAGACCATTAGGCAACATCTAAACTGTGCTCACCGAGGTGATGAGGGTTGGAAAGGAGTGAACCGCATCCATACCCTATGCAAGGTGCACGAATGCCTTTGGAGGCCGAAGTTAGTAGCCCGGGGAAAGTTAAGTCTTGTTGAAGACTTAACTGGACTCAACTCTAGGTAATAGAGTATTGGTGTGGATCGGATCCCGAAGCCTGCTTATTTGGAAGATTTTGAATCAAAGAAAGGTTTGTTGGAAAATTGGTGATTCAACAATCTTGGTTGGACAAGAATTGAGATGAATACCAAAGTAAAGAGTTACAAGAAGTTTAGAACGTGTGGGACACATATGGAGAAGTCTAAGACGTGTAGGACACGAAGGAGGAAGTAAAACGAGACTCAAAGACGTGAAGGAAGCAAGAAAACGCAGGAGGAGCTACAAGGTTGAGCGCCGCGGCGCCCAGGATAGCAACCCAGCATCGCAGTGCTGGGCGAGATTTGTTCCAGCGCCGCAGAACCCAGGGACGAGCACCGCGGCGCCAGATGCGTCAGAAGTCCGTTTTTCTTTGGGATTTCTAGTTTTGGGAAGTTTTGGACTTCCAAAACAAGTGGACTCTTACTCCAACAAGGAACAGAGTTAGTAGGCACGAAATACACCCTATATAAACACTTGTAAACTCTTGATTTCAAATTAAGCATTAAGAGAGACTCTAAGAGAGGAAAAGAGCTGGGTAGACATTAAGTGCTTGTGTGCGCTAAGGTGGAACTGTTGTTTGGGTGATCATTGTTCGTGGTAGAGTAAGGGTTCACTAAACGTTTAGGTCTTTTTGAGGGTTCTTCATTGGATTTTCCTTGTAAAATCTCTAGGGAGTTATAATAAGAGAGGCTAGGATCCTTGGATCCACCGTAGACATAGGCAATTGGCTGAACCACGTAAAATTATGTTGTGCTCTTTTGTTTTCTACTTTGGATTCTTGTTGTATTTGCTTGATTGACAAGTTATTCCGCTGCGTAAGGAGGTTATGGTTCTAAGTTGAATCTTGGGTTCTTTGCTTCAATATAACCTTGAAGAGGGAGAAAAACGTTTTCTCCCTCAACAGGAATAATACATCAATTTTACACTTAAGCCTGCCTATACCAAAGTTTTTAATTCCAAAGAATGAAAGCTCCACTAAAGAGATTTATTGCACTGCCTTAACATTTATCAGGACTTGAATCTCTAACTTTAAGTTAAGGAGATGCACACTTATTAAACGCTTACCATTGCAACCGACAATAGAATTTGATAAGAATCGGGAGGAAGATGGAAGCAGATAGCAAATATGGAAACAAAGATCACAAAAAGCTTGAAACACGCTTACCATTGCAACTGACAATAGAATTTGATAAGAATCACGAGGAAGATGGAAGCCAAGATAGCAAATATGGAAACAAAGATCACAAAAAGCTTGAAACACTTATGCAAAGCAATAAATAACTCACTAACAACTAGTTTCTCTAAGAATCAGTTTTAGCATCAAATTTTGGAAATAATCTCCTTAATTCCTATAATTTGTCTATTTCCACAATTAATCTCCTAGTTTTGTATAAATTTGGACTCTTTATGTAAACAAATACAAGTTGAATAAAAATAGAATTATTTCATGAAATTTTATAAAATCTAATGGGGTTTTTGCCTCAATATTTTTTAAAATATAAGATTTGAGTTGAGACATTATGCCTCCTCATCATAAAATACAATTTGACCTTATAATTTGTGATCTTTGACATTTTGACCCCCAAATCTTTGAATTCTATCACCGTACCTACTTAATCCTTTGTAACTTCGAGAATGAGTATAGACGATAACATGTTCATTTGTTTAAGTGACAATAATCTTCCTCTGAAGGTTAGGGTTTGTCTTCCTGCGCCTAACGTCCCCTTGATCCCCCACTTTAATACATACAAAGACAGTCCTTTTAGGATGCAGGATTAATTTGTTACAATATTCATACCCCCCATTCATATTTTTTGTAAGACCTCAATGATAATAACATACAATCAATACTAACCCTTCAATGATACTTTGGGCTACGTAATGATTCTGGCCGGTGCATTAATATGCTTGTTTACGTTGAATAAAGAGTACTGCTCGTATATATAATATCGATGATAGGATCAAAAGTAACGTTCGAGGTTCTAAAAATGAAATTAACAAATGTATCCAAATTCTTACTCACATGCACGAGTCAATATCTTTGCTTAAAAAATGATTTTCATCTTAACAAATTTAGCGAAAATAGAAAAGTTAATCAGTGTCAATTGTTGTATGGATTTTTGTAAATTTGAGAAATTAGATTAGTAACCATATTTTTGGCCTTCGAACTTTGAGATGAGCAACATGGCAACTGCACTTGCAATTGCATCGATAACAACTGATGTTGGAGGAAAAAAGCAGTAGGACCCGCTTTCAAAAGCACTACTTGCAAATGCTTTTCCTAAGAAATGCTTCTATTTAAAAATGCTTTTTTCAAAATAAACTTCTAAGTTGGGCTTAATAATCACTATATTATATGAATAGTGGACCTGAAAGTTCGCAAAAAAGTAAAATAGTTAATACAATGCTGGGGAAAAGACTTTACTATAGTTATTTTGAAAAATGGAACGCCGAATGGTTGGTCACAAGACATTATTGCAAGATTTTTCAAAATGGAGATTACCAAATTCTACTTCATTTATTTCAGATTGTGGAAAAGTTTCATTTTTGGACTGTTGATTATCAGGATAAAAACCCAGGATCTCTCCATTTACATGTCATTAAATTCATATCTTGGCTCTAGATTTGCACGTGTTGGAGCAGTTAATTTGCAAAAAGCAGAAAGAAATTGTGAAAAATATAGTAAATAGTTCTGTACAAAGTCACATGGAAATTCAATGTTATGTACTCATATATCCTATAGTGAATTTATATCTCGTTGTGAATCCACTATACAATCAAATTAACTAAGAAAACTGATTAATTAAAAATAAAAAAAAAGGAAGAGACATTTAAGGGGAAAAAAAAAGAAGCAGCAAAAAGTCTAAAACACAACTACTTTAATCATCAAAGTACATGTCATATATTTCTTAATTACCAAAGTCGGTTAGATTAATGACTTTACAGACTAATGCTCCAAACTTTGTCACCTAATCCATGGCATAGTCTTTGATTATTGCATCTCATGGGTGCCTAGCGCCAATCAAATGCACAAGTTGCTAGCATTATAGAAATTGTTTCCTTTTTGTTTCAAAAAGACAAACGTCACCGTCCTATAGCAATCTAAACTTGCATAATATTTATACGAAGTAAATTACTAATTTAGTTTCTGAAATTTAATTAAATTTCGTTATTAACCTTGCTAATTTTTTAGATACTTTTGTTAGTCCTTACCATTGAAAAACAATACCTAAATTACACTTTTTGAGTATCATAAGATAAATTTGATTAAATATCGAATCATCTAGTATAATTAGACATATCAATTTCACTTTAGTGCTATCAAACGTACTCTTTAGATATATATTTTTTTAACAAGAGGTATTTAAACGAACCTATGGATTAATTAAGTAGTTCAACAAAATTTTGGGATTAAATTAAATTTTTTTTCAGTTTTCTAATTATTTTCTTTAATTTCTTTTAGATGTAAATAGGGATGCCAATGGGGTAGCGCGGGCTGGGGATGAGGAGACCTTTTTCATACCTACCCCATTTTTTTATTTTAAACACCGTCCCCATCTCATTTACCATAAAAATTTAACGGGGTGGAGATTGGGAATTCTCATGCAAGGAATAACTTTTTCATCCATGCTCCATTTTTAATTTCTATTAATATTAAATATTAATTTATATTTACATATTTTAATATTATAAAATGATCTATTATGATAAAAAAGAATCAAACTAATAACATAAAATAATATGATAATATCCTTCAATAATGTGAATAATATATAATTTTTTAAGTAAATAATAAATAATAAATTAAATAATATTTTAGTGCCTAGTATCATTGATTTTTCTGTTAATTACTTCATCTTCTCTCATTAAAAGTTATGAAATTAAGACTTCATTCATAAAATAACTAAACTACTTTAACTTATTAATTTATTTAAGATAATGTATTAAATAGTTTAACATAATTAAACTTCAAGAAATTAGATTAGAGTTTATCTCATCAGTATCTTTAATAAATATGCGACATTGAGTTTGTGTAAAAAAACTTGAATATAAACTTGATAATAAAAATAAATTATATAGAAACTAATTGGTTAAAATAAAATAAAATAAAATATTAAATTTTTATAATTAATACATAATTATATTTCATACCTTTAATTTCATCTCATAACTAATCTTGAGCAAACATCATAGGTCCTAATATCTTTGGATGTAATCTGCTACGATGAGGACTTATAAATTTATCAATTATACTAAATGTAGATTTAGATGCTACCAAAACTGATTTTATTATAGTTTTGAATTTTTTATTTGAAACGAGAGAGAAAGTTTAATAAAAGGACAAAGAGAACAATTGAACAAGTTTGATAAGTGTTTGAGAATAAAATTAATGGCGACTAACGGTTCAATCCTTTAATGCTAAATTTTAGGTTTTTTGTTAAATATTTTTAATTTTTATTAATAAAATTATGTTATTAAAGTATTTTCTAATTACCTAGTTAAATATAAATTATAAAAAAAAATTTAATAAACTATATAACTGTATACTAAAATTATATTTAATATACTTATATAAAATATGACATGAGGCGAGGGTGGGGTAGAGAGGTTAAATCTCATCCTTGCCCCATTAATAATTTGGAGAATAATTTTTTTCTTTTTATGTTCTACCCTATTTTCACAAAAATTACTCCATCTCTATCCCATTTGAGATGAATCTCATAAGACTCATACCTGTAGGGCATTTTGACATCCTTAGGTGCAAATTAATTTTGTTATGATTCAATCGTTGTATCATTACAACGATCATTTTCTCCTAACATAACATATAATATTTACCAAATGTTACAAGTTATATTTTGTTATAAGTAGGAAGTTTCATGTTATAAAGAGGAGATCATCTATCATAAGCCTACTACTATTACAACACAAAAGCCATAGGATGTGGGCAACATTGTGAACCTTATAAATAATATTTGGGGAACATTGATGAAGCCATGCAAATTGGTCCCCATGTATAATTGAGTTTTATAGTAATTTTGATGCATAGTTGATGTTTACATTACATCACGCAAGGACAAGAAAAAGATAGAGAGAAAGAGAGAGCATAAGAAAGAGAACTCATCCAACTAAAGTTTTTAAAAAGAATTAAAAGCCCTCAAAGGAAGTTTTGGAAACTCTCACTGTAAGCTGTCTGCATGTGGTGGCTTAGGCGTGACAATATTCAATTTGCCTTCTTTTGGACCACATGCATACTTTTTTCTCACTTGTCTACTTTAATTTTCATCTCCTAATGCTTTTCTTTTTTCAGTTCCCAGTCTCTAACATGCAATATGATCGTAAAATTACCAAAATGACTTAAACACAAAGCACTCTATGTCTTGTCCCAGTATATCTGTATATAATTGTATTAATTCTATTCACTCTGTTCTACTTACCATATGATGATCATACCAAAAACTCTATTTCCAGGTATACTGTAGTAATTGTTATTCACTGTCTTATTTGATATTCCTCTCTCCATCATTGTCACATATGACAAGGGAAAAAAAAACTAGATTGGAATTAGCAAATAAAGTACCTAGAGATAGTAGAAAAAAGAGAGAGAGAAAAAAAGAAAAAGAAAGGTCATCTACTCATCTTTAATTTCTCTCTATTTATATCGCCTCATCCACTCTTCTCCAATAAACCTTCAACCAGACTCAGATGAAGAGAATTTCAGAGGCTAAAAGCTCAGAGGTAACACCACGACGGAGGTTAGGATCATCATGTGCTTGCACCAGTAGTAGTTGAAGCTGCCAGCATGATCTAACCTTTCCTTAATTTCCTTATTTACAGGAAAGATTAGATCATGCGGCAGTTTCACCTATTGATGGTAGCATGAGAAACCCTTTGCAACAACCCAAAACCCTAATTTTTCTTCTTCTTTAGATCATTTTCAAGAACCCCACTAGGGTTTGGGATGAAAAACCATAGAAAAGGTATGTTATATCTTATTTCATTTAATTTTTGATCATGTGGATGTTCCTTATTCTATTTTTTTTTTCCATACCCTTTTGTGTTTACATATTCTACATGCTTCTTTTTTATAGTATTTTTGTATGTTTTGGGTTGTCGTGTTCGTCTTTTGTATGTCAAGGTTTTGTGAAGAATCTTATTAGCAGGTGTGAGATGTTGTTAGGGTTTTAAGTGACAGAATTTCTCTGTCTTAACGCGGTTGGTACTTTTGAGATCCCTCCTCGTGCCTTGAAGAAAGTGCTTTTCTGAAAAAAAAAAAAATCTTTTATGTAGTATTGTTTATGTCAAATTCGTTTTTCTATATGTTTTTCTTTTGTTTCCTTGTGATCTGATCTATTCATAATCCTATATTCCTTTTTGTTTTAAATATTTTCATGAATTCGGAATATCCAATCCAATTGTAGATCTACCTCAGGATTATAACAAATTAAAATTACAAAAAGTAAGATTTGAATCTGCTCAATATAATACCTTAATTTTCTTTGGATGTCGAAGATCGTTGTCTTTTTTTCTTTTGTGAGTGAATTTTAAATCAGAAGTTTAATTTAGTTGACATTCATGTTGAATCAAATGCATGAAATCGATAAATGAGAAAAGAATAAAAAAAAACTTACATATCCCACATGAAATTATAATTATTACATGGTAGATCTGGTGGAGATTGACAGAGACTTCATCAGGTTTACTTCATATAATTTAGAATTAAATTAAAAAAAGACATGAAATTACCATGTACATAAAATAATTAAGAACATCTTAAAAAAGTAATTTTACAGTTTCTTTCAAGAAGATCCAAATCAAAACTTCCTTCGAAGACACTAGATTGAAAATTTTCTTTTTTCTCTTTTCTGGTCCATTTTAATGGCTATGCATACTTGCTTTCTACATGTGGTGGTTTCTTGATTGCTCGGCCGCAAAACACTGTTCTGTCAATCTTGATATCTAGTACAGGTTTAGAACCAAAATTTCCAAAGATTTGATGTGGTTTTAGTCGAAATACTATCTTCTATATTGGCATTTGTCATTTCATCTAGGTCAAAAAGAGTTGATGATTCATGCTTATATATTGTTGTACATATGCAATTCAAAGCTTCGTTGGTCCTGGCATATATTACTTATTTTCTTGACGTGACTTATAACTTACTTTCTAGAAAATTAGCATCAGATATATGTATGCAATGATTTCTTATCGATCTTCAAAGTGTCAAAATCTTGACCAAAAGAAGTAAATAAATTCAGTGCATAGCAGAACAGTCAACTTTATACGGCATGATAAAAAATTTATGCTTATGCCATTACTGCCTAATTTCGGCTAGATAAAGTTCAATGTTTTTCTACATACATATATATATATATATATATATTTAGGTTATTGAAGTTTCTTCACATAATTTTTTTCTTTTGTTTGGAAGCTCAATTTGGGCAAGACTCCATTCAATCTTTCAAGAATTTCAGTATAACCCACGTCACGAATTTGTTGGTCACAATTAAACCCAACCGACGGGCTATCATTTCGGTACATCATTCAAGAGTAAAACATGGTTGGTGGGTTTCTTGATAGAGTTTGTTACACGCCATTAATGGGGAGTTCCCTCGTTTCTCATCTTGAAGTATTTTTGGTCCATGAATTTTTCCATGATTCTTGCTATTGTATATGTATAATTAATCCAAAAGAGAAAAAAACTATATCTGGACTGTTATTATTTTTTAAAGTTTTGGGTAAAAGTAAGAAATTTCACCTACTAAAACACATAATTTTTTATATTTGTGTTAATGTGTGTGTGTATATATATATATGTGGCAAAATTCTATTGGACAGTGTATATATTGTGTATGAAAGATTTTCTAGGGTCTTACCAAAAATATATGAATAATATTATACTTATGTAATTTGTCTCTCAATTTTATATTTTGATTGTTACAGTATCAATAAAAGAGTACCTCATAAATTGACATTTATTAATTTTATCATTTTATTATTAATGTAATAATTATACTACATCACATCATAATTAAAATATATATTATGAAAATATTAGTATTACTTCAATAAAAAATATTGATTTGTGCACTTTAGTTTGATAATGTGTGTGCATTTTCGTATGAGGCAGTGGCAAATTTTTATTGGATGATGTACATATACGGTATACGAAAGGCTCTCTTGGGTCTCGGCAAGAAGATTCTAGCATGAACACCTTGGTTTGCACAAAAGGGTTGAAGCAAGAAGGCAAAAGCTGAGGACAAGTAATTTAACTGCTCAAAGCTAATGGCAATTTCAAAAGATATTATTTAATGTTATATCTTACCTGTTTTACGTTTTTTCTTTTAAGACAAACGTTTGATTATTGTTAGAATTTGAACTCTTCATTTTATAATAGAAAAAAAATTTCTTACCATCCAGTTAAGGAGATTTGTGCTTAATCATTTTATGAAAAAACACAAACAAAAAGAAACATAAAGAAGAGAGTTTTCACATGGTTATGGAAATTTGGATCTTAATTAGAAATACTTCATGATTGATATCTGCATAGAAAACACAAATGCATGCCTCAGGATTGAAAAAGTGCCTTAAAAAGCTTCTTGTAACTAGCCTTGAGATTCATGGCATTGGCATGCATCTATAGACAGACTGCTCCATCATCAAGGCAAAAATATTTGTTACTTTCAAAACTTTTTCTAAGTTCAAGAATAACAATCATCAAAGGTGTAGGTATAAGGCTTTGTTATGTGTTCTTTTACTTTCAAAGGCTTTATTTTCATCTTCCCTCTCTATCTTTTCTCTTGCCAAGTATGTGAAAGAGGAGAAGATAGAAATTGGTACAAAACTGAGCTCAATCATTATAAATTGATCATCTCAATTCTCAGACTCTCTTTTGAAGTGGAAATGTACCAAATTGAATAAGTAGCCAAATTAATAAGATGAATGGGGTGTCCCCCTCCTTGGTCCCGACTTGAATGCCAACATTCCCATACACATTTCATATGCCTAGTCAATGTCATTTCTTAAAGTTCAGATGTTATATCACTTGAATTTCAGATATTATAAGTTTACTATCCATTTCTATAAGGTGGTGAGCTCATTATACCCCCTTTTTTTTTTATGTTTCCAACATCAGTTTTCTGTTTTTGCAATTGAAAATTAACAAAAATAAAAGTATATTTGGCCAGACATTTCCAAAACAGAAAACATTTCTTTAAAAAAAAATATTATATTGAGGGATATTAATTTTAGCAATAATCTCCACAGGCAATTAACTTTTGGTACTAATACTTTTTTATTGTAGATGCATTCAAACACAAGTAAAATAAGGGCAAAACAGAATAAGAATAAGATCACAAGAACCCACATAATTAATTACATAATTTAGCACAATGCCTACGTTCATAGTAAATCAAAGAATTTTAGCAATCTCTTATTAAAGTTCACACAAGAACGTTAACTATAAATTACCATAATCTTTCTCAAGAGATTTATCAATGAATACAAAATAGAGAAATCTTAAAGGATTTATTTAGTGCTCCTCTTATTTACACAAGAATAAGGACACCTACTATGGTTTCACCCTAAAGCACCTAAACACTTAGTGTCTACCTAGCTCTCTATTCTCTCTTGGAGTCTCTCTCAATACTTAATGAATATTAAGGGGTTATAAGGGTTTATATAATGTTTAAAAAGGTTAAAAACTTAAACCTAGTTGGAATAAGAGTTCTTGTGTGTGGGAGCCTAAAACCCACTTAAAGAAATCAATTTGAATCAAAATTAGATTTTCTTAAACAAGTAACGCTAGGGTGTTAATGCAACTATTCCAATGCTGAACTATTCCTCGACGAACGTTGAGGCGTTGGTGTGACCTTGTTGCAATGTCACATATTCTTTGGTAACATTGAGACGTTGTTCTCTTTGGAATCGACACATAAGAGTTCTGTCTTCTAACATTAAGGGTTTAGACATGTACGTCCCTATTTATGTTTCCAAATTCCTCTTTACTTTCGACTCTACGTTTTGTTCTTTTCTCATACTACCTTTATGTATTAGACTTCTTATTAACTCTTCATTGGTACCTATTTCAATTCATGATCAAAATTATTGAATCACTAATTCTAACAAATTATAACCAAAAATCCAAAATAACAATTGATTCTTGTTTTTGTTTTCAATCATTTTATAAAATAATTTTTAATTTAAACCACAACTTTGTTCAAAAAACAACTATTTACTTGTTTTTAAAAGAAATATTAGATAAATATTTACTGTCATGAATTTTGATCTTAATATTGGGAGAAATTTTAAATTCTTAATTTTAATATCATTACGATTAATATATAACGGTGGATTTTTTATATGTTAAGAATATAATAGTAAATATCTGACAGATTAAACATATTGTTTATTAGAACCTCAGCTGAAGGATAATAACCAAATTCACATTTTTTGGAATGCAGGCTGAATGTCTTTATTTCTTATTTTCTTATAATTTGCCAAGCATTGAATTATGAAATTGATATCCGTTGGCGGATGATTTTTGGTCTATGGGGAAGGCTCGACCCCCAACTCGAGTTGAAGTGTGATAGAGGATAGGAAAGTTCGAGTTCTTTGGCCCCCGGTTGCAAAGGGCTGAGATTATGATTGTACTGGTGGTAGACATCTAAAATAGTGCTGAGAAGTGGCTAAACTCCAAACTGTCATTGAACTGACTGAAGACACCTGAGGAACATAACACAACCGAGGTTAAGGGCAAACACTAGTGGGGTGACCGATGATGGCCCTTCAACATTCAAGTCAGACAAAAATACTTTGAAAAGTGTTCTCTGGGGTTAACTTGCCCCTGAGAATGTGAAGAAAGTCTACAGAGAAGGTGGAGAATTTGGGTTGCTAGAGAGAGTGTGTGAATTTCAAAAATACCAATTGTTCTTGTACTTTCTTTGTATTCTAAATACTTAACTTGAACTTGGAGGGCGCCAACTAGAGAACTCCCCTCAAGGGCGACACCTGGCGAATAGCCTTTATCATAAATGCCATTTTAGATATTTTTACTTGGAGGGATACACGAGTTATTTATTTTTTTCTAACATCTGGAGTACTAGGTATAACCTAATTAGTCACTTTCAAACCTGTCAGTCTTGAATTGGTGAAGACTAAAGAGCTCTGAGGGATACTGAGGGGTTTCTGTCTCTGCCACCCCTGTACCCAGCATGAATAGTGCTGAACTATTTACCTACTACAGACAGAGTTTCTGACTATCCCTCATATACCCAGCATCAATAGTGTCAGTGGTATCAGCTGTGGCCAAGACATTGAGTCTTACTGATGTGGCACTCGATGATTGGCTCATTAGAGAGTTCCTTATCTAATCTTATCCCTTAGGTCTAACAGCTCTATGATGGTACCCAGATGCTCCTTTGCTAGCCCTGTGCTGACATGGTGTATCCTGGTCTAGGCTAAAGTGGCACGTGCTTATGGGGCTTTGATGATCCTCCCACCTACCCTTATCTCTAGGTCAGATGACTTTGGTAAAATGGCACCCATATGCTCTTTTAGCAAGTCCCCTGAATGACGTGACAAAGTCTAAGTAGCATTGACATGTACACTTTCTGTGGGCCTATGTTGATGTGGCAGGTGCTTGAGTTTGAGAGTGACATGTCCTCTATCACCACAATTGAGTATAGACATGTGGCATGGCTTGGGTCATACTTTATGAATTTTATAGACTAAGTTATGGAGGCCTAAATATTTTGGTTTAGGCTTAGTCCCACCGAGACAGTCTTCTCTAGGCTGGGTACTTAGGAGACCTTAGGGCCTCTGTGCTAAAATAAGCACCCTAATGTTAGGCCAAGTGTAATTTCTTTCTACCCCCAACAGTATCCAAGCTCAGGAATCGTGACCCTTGTGCTCAAATCTACACTTAAGCATTTCTAGACTTACAATTAAGAGTTCATCCCAAAATAATATGTATAATGTTTATATATTTGTGTGCACAAGCATGTTGTCAATAATTTCATATTGTGATGAACGTCAAAGTCAAAAATTATATAAAGTCAAGTATCAAAGTAAAAAATTATGTAAAGTTATAGTTTAATTATATTGAGTTTTATTGTTAGATTTAAAATTTTAAAAACTAAGTTATAAAAATACTAATTTAAAAAAGTAAAATCATAAAAATCCATAGCCCCTTTAACCTTAAAAGTAGGTTTGCATCTGCATGAAAGAGTTAAGTTGAGCTAGGTACAAGAAAAATATTTGTGTATGATTGTAATAGGGTAAATGTCATTTACCCCCTATTAGATTCGTTAACAACAAAAAATTCTCATAATATTTAATAATATAAAAAATAAAAACTATGTCGTTGTAACTGTAATAGTATAAATTAATGTTGCAGAGGTATAATGGTTTTTTTATTTAAGAAGTTAACAATTGTATTTGTACAGTACTAAATAGTAAAATGCACCATATAAATAGTAAAATTAGTATACTTATAGTATCAAATAATTAATAAAAATAACATAAGAGTTTATTGTATTATGAATTATTATTTAATAGGGATGTCTATATTTATTTTAAAATATAGATGTTTAATATCGATTGTCATATTAATTTAACAAACAAAGAAAAAGTTATTAATTATACCACAATATAAATTTATTATTTAAGCAGTATTATTTAACTATTTGGAACTATATTATACAGGAATAAATTTACTATTTACACAGTGCATTGTTACTGTTTGATATTGAACAAACGTAACTATTGACTTTTAAAATAAAAAACTGTTATATCATTCTAAAGTTAAATTGTACTATTACAATTATCATGGTTGGAGGATTTTTTGATATTATTATATACAAGAGGAGTTTTTTTTTTAATGGAAAAATACAATAGAAATTTTTAGTAGTTAAAGAACTTATTAGGAGGGTAAATGGTAAATTTAATACGAAGGATCCAACTCTTTATTCTATCACCGTTAAAATATATTTATAATAAGATAAGACTAATTATTCATTAAAAATTAACGACAATCTCATCCTTTTTCATTGAAAGAGTTGGGAATCTTATTTCTTTCCAGTTAGTTTTTCATCGCATTTTTTTTAATCTTTTCATTGGTTTTAATGGCATTTTAATTTCTCTTCATCACATTCAAGTACTTCCCGCTAATTTCTCATATCTTTTATATTTTTTTTTCATTATGAAAAATAATAAAAATGTGATAAATGACTAAGATCAATATAAAGTATAAAAAAAAAAGTAATTAAGAAATGACTAAATGATTGCAAAATGTACATTAAACATTCACTATAAAGAGATGAGATTCTTACCCTCATCTATTGAATTTTTCATCACATCTCTTAATGTAATTTTTCTTTCAATCCTCGTGAAAAGAAAATCGATTGTTGCCCCAAGGATTTAAGCCTAACTTGCAAGATCCAAGAAGATTAAGCTTAACTTAAAAAAAAACTTATAAGGGCCGATCTCCTCAGTTCGATCGAGCTTACAATAGTTAAGCATGCTTAAAACTTAAGGGAATGGAGCCATTTTTAGCCTAAAATCAGAACTAGATCAGAGTAGAGCATCAACACCCATTGCCTTGTGACTAAGCAGTTGTTAGCCAAAAAAGAAAGCCTTTCTTGATTATGGATGAGTTCTTCCAAAAATTAAGGATGAGAATATCATTTATTAATTAGCACGTCCATTTTCAGCACATAACTAAAGAGTCTTAGTTATATCGCTAAGAAGTTCCTTCTTATATGACCAGAGCTAATTTCTAGTACGACGGCCTAACAATAGAAGATCATTTTGTATTATAACCAAAGAGTTCGCGCTCAAGAGTTTATTGAGGAAGACCTTGTTCTAAGGAAGACTATCACGCCCCAAACCCAAAAGATTTAATACACGACATAACTTACACTCATTCAATAATGTGAACTCAAAATTAATATTGCATAAAATTTTAAACTTGAATTCAATATAAGAATGCTTAGCAAGTTGTTAGTAAGTTCAACACAAAGATCAACCCACGACCATACTTAGTGAAACATAAACCAAATATAACCACACCTAATAAAATAATACATAAGTATTTATTCAATAGGGATAAATCAAATATCTTAAACTACGTGTCCACAAATGAAACACTCAGCAACCTAATAATTTAGGGAATGCAAGGGATAGCAAAAGCTTTGTCAAATCCGCTAAGCACACACGTACCTTATTTACTTCAAATCACCATAAACTATAACGAGTATAAAACTCAGTAAGTATACTAGTTTTTTTATATATCAAAATACAAAAACATATATATACACAATGCATATGTATAATATGCTGTGATAAATTAAAATTATAATCTTATCAAATCACATATTAGGTAAGCGCTTACATATTTTTAAAAAACATATAATAGGAATACCATCACTCAACTACTATTTAGTAGGACTTTTATATCACATATCACATAATGAACCAAGTGTCATCCGTCGATGACATACAATATAGGAGGAATAACATAAGTGAGGTTTAAATTACACATATATAACGCTCATGCCCAAAGGTAAAAGAAAAAGCCTCACCCTGATCATCGGTGAGTCCTCTCATATGCACCAATATGCCACCACACGAATGTGATGATTCACTTTTCCTTTAGGTACAAATAAGATCCTCTCTACATATGAAACACATAACATATACCAATTCCGAAGGAAAAGCCATAAATAAAGGCTCCACAAATCACATAAGGTGCCTATTAAGTAAATAGTAAGTTCAAGCATCCTCAAAACACAAAACGTTTCTCATGGACATATTACACTTCAAAAGATTTCTTTGTTAAACACATTTCATTTTGAAATGCTCACTTTCATAAACACGTGTATGTCATGTATGCCCATGCTCACATGCTCACATTTATAAACATATGCCTTTCACATTTTATATCAAAATATACTTTGATACAACATAAACATATTTCTATATACATTTACAAAATCATACATAGACAATTACTATGTTTATTATGATTTCAGTAAAAGTCTAGTATACTTACCTTTTAACACTTTCGAGTACAAGACTTAATTCTCCTTAACCTATCAATAGAGATTAATCATTTAATAAGCCTCATCATTCACATAAAACACTTTAAATAGCTTATAAAATTACACATATTGCACTTATCACATTTAATTAGTTTAATGACTTGGTTTCTCAAAATTTGTCATTCTGACCACTTATACTTAACAAAATTTTCTTATATATCAAATGATGTCCAATTAACTCATATATCCTTCTTATATATAAATATTATACCATAATTCCTACACAATCTATTTCATAAACACCATCAAATCCAAACTATTATCCTGACAGGATCAAGATATTTACTGAACAGTATTAAGTCTCCCAATTTTATAAAATCATATACTAACTCAAAAATTATAAAAGTACCACAGAATTACTCTTGACACATATCTCAATCCATGATAAATGTTTTACTTTAAAATCCCTGCCAAAAATATTTTAGAACTATTTTATTCCATTGCTTTAAACTTTTGTTGATCAAACAGACAATGAGCTGATACACTTAAAAAATCATAACAATTTGATCACATTGATCTAAATTGAAAATTTCGAATATATCATAGTAGACATGCAAAATAATCATATTCCAAAACTTCATAAGTTTTGAAGATTATATAGCAGATTAAAAATTGTTTGTCACTGTAGCATACTGTTAACACAAGAAATTTCCAGAATTACAGGGGTATTTTTGTAAATTTACTAAAAATTCAATTTGTAGAATTTTTAATCGATTCAAAGTATCAAATGATTCTACACATGTTTAATTTTATATTACCAAAAGCCAAAACTATAACCGAAGTAAAAAAATTATAAAATTCTCGGATCAAGAGACTATCAAGTAGAAATTCTGCAAATTCATCATGATTTATCAAGTTATCTACATAATCATCATTAATTCTCAATATATCTTGCAAAATTCACATCAAATCATTAATTATACATATTTTAAGAAATAAAAACTTAAAGAAATTAACTTAATTAACACCAATAAATTGAGAAAGAGTTATGATATACATTTTAAAGCTTAAAATTCTAATTTCTTCTTCTTCTTCTTTTTCTCTCCCATTTATTTCTCTCTTTTCTCTCTCTACAAGGGGTAGCTCAATAAAAAATGAGTAAATTAGGGTTTAAAATGTGTATTTTTATACTAAGAGGCTAACATTTAATATTTACGAATTAACCCCCAAACTTTTAAAGTATTACAATTTAGTCCCTAAAATAAATCTAAAGTCTTGCTAATAAACCCAATACTAATAGTAGGTCCTTAATCTATACAAATAATACTAATAACAATACATAAATTAAGTATCATCCACATACATATAAAATATGAATATTATATCTATGTATAATATTTATTCTTACTGATTGTGGATAAGTGGTTACTACAAAAATCCTATTGAACACAAAATTAAAACCCAACTAATGGAGTCTTTGGTCCAAATTAGGACAGTGCTTACAAAGTTCACCAAAGAGTTAGATTAGGAACATATGAACTTTAGCATGTAGATGGAATGGTAGTTAAAAAGCTGTGGAACGCCGAGCAATTTGAAAAATATTACCTTTAAGATTCACCATATGTTTTTCGTGATCAATTGTAAAAAGAAGAGCACTTGAAGTTCTCAAAAGTTTACATTTATTATATTTCAATAATTGTTCTTCTTTTTAAAAAATACGAGCAACCAATATAAAATAGTACACTAACAATGACCAACGTTCTTGGAGACTTGGAAAAAATTAGCACTCAATGAGAAATCACTATGAAAGAGTACAACGAGAATGACCAATGTCTTTTGAGGCTTGAGAAAAATCAGGTACTTAATGAACGATCACTATGAAAAAGTATGTCGAGAATGACCAACATCCTTAGAGACTTATGAAAATCAGGCACTCAATGGGTAACCACCATGAAAGAATACACTAAGATGACCAAACATATTTTGAGACTTGGAAACAATCAAACTTAATATACGATCATGGTAAAAGTATTTCATAAAGTGACTAATACCATTAATCGACATGAGAGTAACCAAAACATACGGTAATAAACTAATCTCTATAATGATCATTCATCAAACAAAATAAAAAGATTGCATAAAAAATATTTACCTAAAAAAAATTTCATTCCTTGAATTATAAGAAGACCGTTAAGGTTTCAAACAAAACAAAGAGATACACAGAAACAAGTATGAGCATGCAAAGAACAAATACTTAATAAATTTTTCACCATATTAAATACCTTGTTCTGAAGATAGTGTTCACACCATCTTGTTACATAATACTCTATGAGTGATAAGCTTATACGGATAATCAATTTCAATTAATATTATCAAAAAGTAACTAAGTCAAACACATCATGTATTAAATAGACTTCAAGAACACAATTAACCAACCAGGCATTAATATTGTGTGTTCAAATTATTTTGTATTTAGAATTGTTTAGTATTAAATATCTTGGATGCACACAAAGTACACTTATATAGAAAAAGGTTGAATAGTCACAATAATAAGTGCATAATAGTCATTTCTAATAAAGATAATTAAAAAAAGTGTAAGCCTAAATAGTAAGAGCAAAGGGTTGGGTAGTAGGAGTAGGAGGATCCTCAGTTAGGAGCTCTCAGTGATAATAGAGGAGGAGGAGCACTTTGTTCACTTGGAAGAGGAGGAAGAGGAGGAGGGGGAGGAGCTCAGCTTGAAAACCATGCTTATAGTATCCATAGGAGACATTTATCACCAACCCAAAACCTTCAGTGCTTAGAGGGGTCACCTCAGCTTCTAAATCAACTACTTGTAGGGAGTCATTGGCTCTCCCCTTTTTGGCTGCTACTTGGCCATCACTATAAAAGATTGACCAATTTGAAAAAGTCAGCAAACTATTATTAGGTTTGTATGAATACCACAATAAAAATAAAGCATTAACAAATGATTAGCTCCCTTATGTCTGTTTCTTCTCAACCTCTAAACCTTGCCAAGTGGGTTAACCAAGCCTATGCTCTTTAAATTTTGTTGGCTTAAAAGGACTTTGACAAAGCCTGGTTATTTTTAAGCTTGAGCAACACTATCCTCCTCTTCCAAAGTTAGTTTAGGCTTGGCTATCCAAAATGTGGCTAAAATAGTAGGTATAACCAACTTAGAAATAATAGAACAAATAATAAATCAAACATGAATAAAGAATAACTTAAGTGTAGACCTATTTTTGAAAAAATAAGAGGACAAGACAACTCTCCCAATAACCAATCATGCTCTCGGCCCCACTTTTTATCAGTGAAAAACCACAAATATTTTCATTTGTGCTTGCTCGAGGGAAAATTCCATATAGGGGTGTCGTTCTTCTTATCTTCGTAAGTGTTAAGGTAATAAAACTTTTTGTTTTAGTCGAAGTTCGCTCACTCTTTGATAAATTTATTGAAGCTCAAGAAATGTAGGTTCATTATAGTTGGCATTCAACCACATCACATAAATATCGATTAGTATCCTTCACGAATTAAGGTTTAGCTAGTAGTGCGTAATATTAAGATAGGTGAGTAAAATCATAAAATATAGTTGGAGAGATAACCTTATCCCTAATTTGAAGTACACAAGATTAAAGGCCTTTTTACCAGTCAGTGTAGTACTAACTGGTAGCACTAGCTGTTAGTGCGTAATATTAAGATAGATGAGTAAAAGCACAAAATATAGTTGAAGAGACAACCTTATCCCTAATTTGAAGTACACAAGATTAAAGGCCTCTTTACTAGTGTATCACTAACATACTCATCTTCATATAAGACCTTTAGCATAACAATGTTCAATATCCTATACTTTATCCTTAATAAGTCAAGGTTCTTCTACTTCGCACCCTAAGGATGGTTGGGCTGACAATCTAGTTCAAAAAGCACTTTGTTGTCTATCAAATGGATGAATCTTTTATTCTTCTTTGGCCTACTAGACTGACCCGAGGGTGCCCTCCTCTTACGAGGAGCATTGGACAATCTTAAGTGGTACGGCCAATTGCCTATGTCCACGGTGGATCTAAAGATCCTAGCCTCTCTTATTAACTTCCTAGAGATTTTACAAGAAAAATTCAATATGAAGAACCCTCAAAAGGATCTAATGTTTAGTGAATCCTTACTCAACCACAAATAATGATCACCTAAACAACGGTTCCACTATAGCGCACACAAGTACTTAGTGTCTACCTAGTTCTTCCTCTCTCTTAGAGTCTCTCTTAATGCTTAATCTCAACTAAAGGGTTTACAAATATTTATATAGGGTGTATTTCATGCCTACTAACCCTATTCCTTGTTGGAGTAAGAGTCCACTTTTTTTGAAAGTCTAAAACTTCTCAAAACTCAAAATTTGAATGAAAAACGGACATTCTAACACGTCTGGCACTGCGGTACTCATCCCTGGGCGTCGTGGCGCTGGCCAAAATTGCGCCCATCGCTGCGGGCTAAGGACCTAATGCTGCTGTGTTGGGTTGCTGTCCTAGGTGCCGCATCGCTCAGTCATGAGCGCCGCAGCTCTTAGCCCTGATGGCACCACCCGTATTGTCTTTGCTTCCTTCTCGTTTTCAAGTCTTGTTTCGCTTCCCCTTTTGTGTCCCACACTTCCTAAACTTCTCCATACATATCTCACACATTCTAGACTTCTCGTGACTCTCCACTTTAGTATTCATCTAAATTTTTGTTCAATCAAGATTGTTGAATCACCAATTTTTTAATATATTATATAATGATATCCCTCAAAATTCTTGTTCCGACGCCCAATGATTGACTATCTTGTCATTTCTTTTTTCACATGCAAGCTATTTCACGCCTAGAAGTTGTAATGAAATATTTTATAGAATTTTAAAATAGGTCCAAATGCTATTACATTTCTCACTATTTTCTTTTTCGCTCAAACAAGAAATGTCCTCTTCGGTCAGAGGTCGTATTCGTCATGAACAAACTCCTTTAATTTTGGGCATTTAAATTGCTTACATAAGCTACATCTACCTATTTCTCACATGAAGAATAGAGGTAAAAGAAAAGAAAAAATTAGAACCCTGCCCCCCGTGAAAAATCGAAGCAAGAACCTCTACAGTTTTTGCAAGCATGATGACCAGATGCATTGAAAGAGTCTACCTGAATCCTTGCACAAGGTATTATTCGCTTTGAGGTTCACGTACGAGTCCTTTTCTCTCACAATTTTATCCTTTATGGGCGGAACACATCGCCATCCCCAAAAGGCGTTTTTGACTCCTTATGTTACTTCTAACAGATGAAGGCACAAAACTCTGACTAGAACTCTATCTCTGTCCTCCTGATAGCATAGGTCTCTGACTATACCATTGTCTACCGAAATACTCTGTATGAGATGTCTCTTCTCTAAGTGCTCTACTATTACTTGATCCACCAATTGACTAACTATGGCATGATGTTTGCTTGAATAACTGGGCTCTGCGTGCCTTTACCAGACTTTTCTCAACTCTCATTACAGCCCCTACTAACTCATTGAAATCATGTGCCCTATGGCTGTAATTGTTGTCCTGATATTGCCTTTGAGGCCCTATTCAAATCTCTTACATTTATCCATCTCGTTCTGTATTGCATATGAAGCAAATCTCGATAACTTTATAAATTGATTATTGTACTCTTCAACTGTCATCGATCCCTGTTCTAGCTAAAAAAACTTAATAGCCTGGATGTCTTGGTAAATCATAGGAAATAATTTAACATTAAAGTTTTTATAAAAATTAGCCCAACTAATCACCCATCCATATTTATGTGATACTAATCTCCACCAGTGGTATGCCCCATCCTCAAGTAAAAATGTAGCAAAGGAAACCCTTTCATCATTAGCACATCTTATAACATCAAATATCTGTTCTAGTCTAGTCAGCTATGACTCTGCATCAGCTGGCTCTATAGTGTTTGAAAAATTTTCTGCCCATAAACTACGAATACGCTTTATTATGTTCTCTCTCTTAGGTTGTCCTTATATTTGTCTCTCCACTGCAATTGTAACTAATTGAGCCAGTCTATTTATGGATTCTTTAAGGTAGGTTTATCAGGCTGAACCTGTGTAAGCTGTATCACTGGTAGTGGCACTGGCTGAGGGTGTATCTCATCTACAATAAGATTTGGTTGGGTTTGAGGTATGGGTACAGGGGAAATGGACTTAGCTACTTTCTCTTTAATAGATTCCTCTATTCTATCTGGTATTCTAGTTTAGCCACAAGTTTCGTTCGAGGTTGATCACGTGGATGCATGATGAAAATTTATAAAATGCAACAAATAATTAATGACATCTCTAACATGCATGTATCATGTACTAGTCTACAGAATCTAAAATCATGCTCTGATACCAAACTGACAGAGGCCTCAGGGTGGTAGCCAGTTAAGTAGTAGTGCTAGTATGAGAAGGTACCCTCAGTGTTCCATTTGTGGCAAGAGTCATGAGACTTCAGTATCCTCATTTGTTTTAGAGAGGTATATGCATTTCGAGGATGAAAGTTTTTAAAAGGGGAGGAATTGTCATACATGTGTATGATTTTTAAGGATATTAGTGGAAAAAAAAGTAATAAAAAATATATATATTATTTTTAAGCGATGGCCATTGTCTATATATATATATATTTGTTTTGTTTTGCTTCGTTTAAGAAGAATCAAATTGAAATAGGAGAAGAAGAAGTAAAAACTTAAAAAGAAAAGAGAGAAAAGAGAGAAAAAGAAAAGAAAGAAAAAAAAAAGGAGAAAAGAAGAAAAAGAAATTGAGAAGAAACAAGGAAGAAAAAGAGAAAGAGAAAGAGAAGAAAAGAAAACAGTAGTCGAGAGAGAAATATAAAAAGAAAATAAATATAAAATTAGTTTAGGTAGTTAGATTTATACCAATGATTTAGCTGGTAATAGTTTTATGATATTAAAATATTTATAATACACATTAGTACTAATGATGTATTTTTATACCTTATGATATAGGAGTTATGTTGATAGCGGGTAGATCTTAAAATTCAGATCCAGCTTAGGATTAGCGCACTTTTGTGAGTGGATGACTATATATATATATTTATATTAGTTTATGATTTAATTACACATTATCAAATTTAGCCATGATTTATTTTAGACATATAAATATTTATGTTAATTAGTAGATTCAGAAATATTTTTAGAACATTTCATAGTATAGCTTATAATTATGTTCAGTACAAAAATAATCATTTTGGAATAATTATGGTTGTGATATTATATAGTAGTAGTTTTCGAACCACCATATGCATACCATCCCCTTTAGTATAGTTGCTTTGCGCATGCGTTAGACTAGTTTAGTTTGCTTTGCTAGAGCGATGCAACATTCCGCCGGGTTAGACCAGCTCAGATCCCCTGCTTTGCCTGTGCGTGAGTTATTTTGCCAGGTTAGACCAATTTTTTCCTGAGTACAAGTTTGGTATAGTTTTTAATATATATATATAGTACTTGTTTCAAGAGCTATGTTATATATATTTAGTTTGATAATAGATTTTATGATAATTTATGCTTTTAGATTTTTAGATTTTCAGTATTATGTTATGATTTTAGTTTTAGTATAAATTTTATAACAGTTTATATTTTCAGTACAAGTTTATTGACTACTTAGTATATAGTTTCATGATTATTTTATTTTACAGATTTATACGTGTACAATACATATAAAGTATATAATATTTTCTAATTATGTCCACTCAGTGAGCCACAAGCTCACCATTTTTTCTTTTTACCCTATTTTTTCTTAGGTTGCCATAGAAATTTATGCAGTATGATACAATTATCACATTTTGAGGTTAGCCCACGACACATATAGCTGCATGAGTGTCTCAGTCTGTGTATTTGTAAATCTTTATGTATATTAGAGTACACGCGTACATTTTTGTTAAAGTAGGTAACCTCGTTGTATCAAATATACGAGTAAAGAGTATGTTAATCCCATGTTATCGTAAGATCTACCTCAATTCTTGAGGAGGGTTCGGGTCGGGTCCTGTCATATCCCATACAGGGTATTTCGGTAGACAATGGTATGGTCGGATCCATATGCTATCAGAAGGATAGAGACAGAGTTCTAGTCAGAGTTTTGTGCTTCCATTTGTTAGAAGTAACATAGGGAGCTAAAGGCGTCTTTTGGGGATGGTGATGTATTTCACCCATAAAGGACAAAACCGTAAGGGGGAAGGATGCGTGCGTGAACCCTAAAGCAGACAATACCTTGTACAAGGATTCAGGTGGGCTCTTTCATTTGGTATCAAAGTTGAGGACGGCTCTGTTTCGGTGGTGGGGGGTTATGTAATGACTAAAATTCCACATCAAGCAGACTCATCCAAAGTGAAGGCCTTATAAAGAAAAATCCCCCCTACCCTTATGAGGCGCCTTTTTGGAATGACGATGTGTTCTTTTTTAAAAGACAACACTAAAAGGGGAAAGGACGCGTGCGTAAATCCCACAGCGGGCAAAGATTTAAGTGGGCTTTTTCATGCACCACTACATCTTATAGCTTGCTGTACCTTCCAGATCGAACTGCAGTAGGCTAATTGCTTCATTTAGCAACCCTGCATATGAAAATATTTATGTATATTTATTAAATACATTGAAACTACAAAAGGGCTGGTGCAATAGTGCTAGCTCGAGCAAATCAACGGTGAATTGAGGAAGACGAGGTGCTACTGAATACCCACTACCTGAGGTACCGCCCGCTGTCATTGGTCGCCGTCAAGCTCCGTCGTGCTGGCTGCATTGTGGAATCGATCAACACAAAAAAAGTAGACTAACTGATCCTGCAGCTCGCTCGAGCTAACTTGCCAAAAGATCCCGACTACAGAAACAAAAGTGGCTAACCGAAAAAAGCGACAACAATTGCAACAACCCGTGCCGATCCTCGGTTTTGACAACTTTTTCAGCTCTTGCTGCTCTCCGAAGTCAACAACAAAGACCTCGAATTGCCGTCAATAGGTGCCACAAGTTCATGAGTCCAAATTAACCACTGACCCAAGCAGGTTTTGAAACCTGCCAAAAATTCAAGCAAGCAGCAACTACCACCGAAACCCCAAGTTGTCACCACCAAGACCCCGAGCCACTACTGTGACATCTTTACAAGCTGAGGCTGCCACCAATCCTCTAAACCATTGCTGCAACGTTGCCACAGACTAATGCCATAAAAAATATCTAGAATAAGAAGCTTTATTGAGATAAAAAATACCCGAGCAAAAACTCGCGACCGAGAATGCTACAAATATATCCCCTCCCCTCTTTTTTTTTTTCTTGTCAGGATATCCACAATAATGGCAGACACCAGTTCAATCATTAGAATTTCAGCCATATACAAATACTGTATAAAACTTAATTCTAAATGAAATCACCGATAACCTCACATTGCAGTGCAAATAAAACTTAACAGAAATAACTACATCATATGGAGGACAAAAATTCTGCCCTTTTTTTAGGAGAATAAATGAACTTGATGACTATATTGAAGTAACAAAATAAATACCAAACTGTTTTATTGTAACTATGGATGAAACCAAGTTACAAAAATTATAATCAATCTTTTATATGAACTTTGGATGAAACAGGATCAGCTGCTACTTAGTTGGTTGTTGTCTTCATTGAGTGAACATATACTCAGCACAGTCACTTATTGTTGCACATCAGTTGATTTATGGCTGGACTTAGAGAGTATGTATTGGTCTCAATCTATGGCTCATATAATTGAAGTAAAGAGATAACTCAATGTCACAAGGAAAGGCTTAATAAGCATGAGTGTCTTTTTCAGTAAAATGAAAAAAATTTCTAAGATATTAGCAACATTTGGAAAACCTGTTAACGTATTTTAGGGTGTATGCATGTGATTGCGTACATATTAAAAAAACAACTAAACACATGTATCATATACACAAATTTGGCAGCGAAATTTATCATGTAATCAATATATACACATGTACTTCAATTCTTAATAACTTAAGAATACAGAAAACATATATTTGAAGACCTCCGATGAAGATTTCAAATTTCAGATTTTTTTTTTTATTTCGATTTTTTTTAGATGAGTAAAGAGTATATAAAGTATATATATGTACTAAAAGAATTCGATTCGCTCAATGAGAAAATGGATCAGATTCTATAGGATCAAACCTATGGGACTTAAGGAATGATGGAAGGGAATAAAATAAAAAAAAAAAGAAATCAAAAAAGAAAAGAGAAGGAAAAAAAAAATAAAGAAATAAGTAAATAAAAATGAAGTAGAAGAACCCACATTCCAAATGAACAAATTCAAACTTGAAAAGGATACTCTAACTTTAAGCTCACCTTGAATTGCACTTTTGTTCAATTCTAGTTCACAACAATCTGGTGGGATTGTGAAACTAAAATAACAGCAATATAATCTCCAGCAATAAGGTTTGTATTGCTTGAAAGAAAAATAAGAATGATTTATTTTTTCTTTCTCCTTTGATTTTCTCACAAGTCTTTTTTCAAAGAAAAAACTCTCTCAAAACTAACTCTTCCTTTTCCTCTCAATCCTTGCACAAAAATTCATTTACACACTTGTTAACACAATTGAAATTCAACTATTTTAGTGCTCTCAACACTTCACAAGTGCTCCACCAAAATTAGATTAAGTGGCAAACTACAAAAATAATTTTTGGTGGCCATTTTAATAGTCTAATAAAATTAACCATTAATCACAAAATAGTGCTCCACTTAATTTAATTTATGTTTCTCAAATTAGGTATGTCTTTCACTTAGGAATAAAATAACAAATAAATAAAATCATATTTTATTTATTTAAATAATATTTATTTAATTATTCAAAAACTATTGAATAATTAATATTTACCTTATTTGATTTTACTAACATGGTAAATGGTTGAGTTCATGATAAAACAATTCATTGAATAAATTTATGTCACTTGTTAATATCTAATTAGTTAATAACTCTTGTCAATTAATTAAATAATATACTTAAGTTTAAACAAGTACACAACCCGAGGAACCCCGAAACATATTTTCGGTTTGCTGAAATTTCTAGGATGGAACTGTTCAATCTATTATGCTGCCCCAGTGTATAATGAGTACACTTTATATTGTAAGACTCTCTAGGCCTACGCCCGAATTGTCATATGGAACTCCTCCATACGTTCGTGAACGATGCCCCATACACACGTTACAGATATTACAAAGCGGCGCGTTAGACTATACAAGTTGAGGTTATAACATATTCATATAATCCCTCCATCATTTATATTTGGGTAGAGCAGAGATATAGATCAACACCGTCAAATCTCCATATGCCCGACCGAAAGCTTATCTCTAGAATTGTATTTCAATAAATAATATTCCCAAATACTTTTGTAATATTATTTATCCTTAGAGTTAAACTCTTTTCCCAGGAATTAGTGCTTATAGCCATAAGACTTTCTGAAATATAATCTATAAAGCATTAGGATATAATACTCACCCAAATAAGCTGATGGATCCCATATCTATGCACACCAAACTCAATGAGCATTGGACCATACTCAGTGACACCCAACGGTCAGACCATGAAAGGTTTCTGACATGTGTGGAACCACAGTATGGTGGATCACTTACAAGCCTACTGTAGCACTTTGGTCAAAAGACCACGAATACTACTCAACTCGAAAGACCCTTCATTGATGGCTTTATCAGATGTCTATTGGAGATCTTTGTGAGTCAGTTCAGTATTCAATCCTTACTAAATACCTGTATCTCTATACGAGCTTCCACTAAACTTATGGTTTGCTAAGACTAACCATCTGAACTATTCAGATATAGACATACACCAATCTATATATTTATTAAGGTATTCACTGACAGACCAGCATCAGTGAAGATAGATCAGGAACATAATATTTGAGAACATATTTGCATAATGACATTTCTTAGCACTATTTGCAACTCTTTGCAACTATGTCATTACTAATATATTCTTAAGTTTTTGTCTCATTTCAGAAAAAGCTCTAACTCTTTAGATATTGCTGACTCTTATAACCTGATAACTCTCATCAGTGTCAACACTTAGCATTTATAACTCTAAGCGTTGTTAATTCTTAACACTGATCTAAACTCATTTAAACTAAATTTGAACTCCTTCAGATCGTACAATGTCTGAAACATTACAAGCATCTTACCATATATAAAATATAATTAGTGATTTAATGAAATGATAATACTAGTATAAATATTAAACAAATATTCATACATAAAGGGATGACACGTAAGCACAAATCCCAACAAAACCAATTTAAGATATAGAGCTAATTCAACTCATTTTAGGGGGAGTTGGCTCAGAATATGATTCTATAGTGGTAATCAAACAACTTGAATAATACAACTCTAGCAGATGCTTATACATCTCTGTTGAATTTTGAAAGCAGACTTGAGAGAAATGCAACTGAAAACATAAAACTTGAGGCCAATATGACTTACAATAGAGAAAGTCAAAGGAGAAACCAGTTTAGAAAAGGTCTTTGTGGAAGAAGAATACTAATAAATGGTAGAGGAGTCAGTTCCAACAACAAAAACAATAAAGGAAAAATGAAACAACAATAGGAGAAAGATGAGACAAAGCTGACCTGTCAAATTTGTTGGAAATCTGAATATGAAGCGATGGAGTGTTGGTATAGATTTGAACAAGATTTTGCACCAAGAACAATAAATCTAAAAAACTCATCTTATATTGCTACTCAAGAATATGAGGAAGATGAAAGATGGTACATTGAGAGTGGAGCAACAAACGATATCACCAACAACCTCAATAATCTTACCATAAGAGCTGAATGCAAAGGTAATCAAACCCTTGTAGTTGGTAATAATCATAAGTTTCACATTTCACATATTAGCACTTGTAAGCTGCATTTACCACACACATCACTAATTCTCAAACATGTTCTCTTTGTACCTAAAATAACCAAGAATCTGATATGTATATCAAAATTGATGCAATACAATGAGGTTACAATAGCATTTCACCATAATTTGTGTGTTGTGGAGGACAAGATGCAAATGACACTCCTTTAAGGAATGGCTAAAGAAGGTTTGTATTAATTAATTGTGGCAAATAAATAAAAAATTCCAACAGAAGTTAAGAGTCTTAGTCCCGCAATTTCCTTATTTGTTTCAATTCCAAAAAATAGGTCCTTAAAAAGTCTAGTCCACCTTGTAGAAAATAAATAAGCTAATTCAAACTTGTCAAGGAAGTTATCAATAATTCATAGACAATTAGGTCGCCTTAGTAATCAAGTCATGAACAGAGCCTTATCATATTGTAATAAGCCTTTTATCTTAAATAAAGATTTGGATTTGCCATTCTGTGATGCTTGTGAACTAGAAAAGACCCACAAATTAAGTTTTAAAAATTTTGAAAGCCGTACCAAAAGGCTACTTGAAATTATGTATGCTGACTTATAGGGGCTAGCACCTCTTATCTTAGGGAATAGTTTTAGATATTATCTTGGTATTGTGGATAATTACTCAAGATTCATTTAAACGTTTTCTTTGCAAACTAAATCACAAACTGCTCATACAATACTTCTATTCAAAAAGTTAATTGAAAAATAACTTAAAAATCAAATTAAAATAATCTAAATAGATATGGCAGTGAGTTTAATCCCTTGGAATATCATTTCAAAAAAAAAAATGGAATACATATGAAGCACACTTGCCTATACACATCATAATGGAATGGAAAATAGAAAGAATGCATGCGTAAATTGTAGAAGTAAGCTTGACACTTCTGTCATAGGTTAACATGTCACTTAAATTCTGGTGGCAAGCATTTGAGACTTCCATACACCTAATTAATATACTTTCTACACCAGGTTTAAATAATATCTCACCATATGAGAAGCTTTATTAAAGAGCACTAGATTATAGCTAACTTAAAGTCTTTGAATGTGAATGCTTCCCACATTTGAGAAAGTAAGCACGTTGACATCAATAATGCCTTTTTGAGTAGGGACTTAGCAGAAGAGGTTTTCATGGCACAACTTAAAGGTTTTGAAGACAAGTAAAAACCAAATTATGTTTGTAGACTTAAAAGGCTCTCTATGGACTCAAGCAAGCACCAAGAGCTTCATTTGAAAAGCTAAAATCAACACTGCTACAATAAGGATTTAGAAATTTAAGGTCAGATACCTGATTTTTTATCCTCAACGAAAAAGAAACACTAGTGATACTACTGGTACATATTGATGATATTTTAATTACTGGAAATGATGAAGATTTATGTAATACAATAATCAAAAAGCTCGATAAAACATTTTCACTGAAAAGTCATAGGATCATTAAGCTACTTTCTTGGAATAGAAGTGAAAATAAATTATCAAGGATTACACTTAAGCCAAAATAAGTGTATCTTAGACATTTTGAAGAAAGGGAAATGTCAAAATGTAAACCTTGTCAAACACCAATGAGTACAGATACTAAATTCACAAAAGATGAAGGAAAATAATTTTAAGAATGTACTTTGTACAGAAACACCATAAGAGCATTGCAATATATGACATTAACCAGGCCTAAAATAACTTACAGTGTCAATAGGCTAAGTTAGTTTCTCTAAAAACTAAAAGCTACACATTGGATTGCATATAAAAGAATTTTAAGGTATCTGTAACGGATGTTCAAATCATGGAGTATTCTTCACTAGAATGGAAGACTTGAACTGGAAGGCTATACAGACACAAATTAAGAAAATGACATAGATGTCAAAAAGTCTACGGGACATCTTCTTTGTGAAAATCATGTATCCTAAAGCTTAAGGAAACAAAAAATTATGACAAGATCAAGCACTGAGTCTGAATATAGATCACTAGCATAAACAAGAGCGGAGTTAGCTTGGCTAAATTCATTGCTGTCAGAATTATATATCTAAATGTCTTTAAAACCAATTATCTAGTATGACAACCAAAGAGCAATAGCCTTGGCAAAATAATCTTATCTTCCATGCAAGAACAAAGAACATAGATATTGATGTACATTATATTCGAGATCAAGTGGCCGATAATGAACTTGAAATCAAATTTGTTCCATCAAGAGATCAAGTAGTAGATATAATGACTAAACTTTTAACAATAGAAAGATTCAATTATTTGAAAAGTAAGCTTAAGGTATTACCAGACTCTTGAGCTAGAAAGGGGGAGTTGAATTGACAAACTCTGTAACTTGACTAAATGGAATGAGAATCAACTTTTTAAAATGGCATCTAATGAGGTGAGCTGGAAGATATTTTAGGAAGAGGAGAAAAAGCCTAAAGAAATACAAGCTGTAAAAAGCTCATAGAAGAAGAGAAAAGCTGCAAATGACTTTGAACAACTTGCTAATAATCAAGCTACATTCTGTGAATGAAGCATCATGTTTGAATTGTAAAAGCAATAAGCTGTTACTATTATCCGAAACCAACCCTGAGTAACTACTTTAGTCTTAAACCGCTGCCACTTAAAGTAAACTATTGCAGCACCTTTATTAAACTTAGGGGTTCTTACCAGTTGACGCAACATCTAACACCCTAAACCATTACTACATCATCTATAAAGGATAAAGGCAAACAACTATAATGCCTCTCTATTCTTCCACAACAGGCACATAAGTTTATGTTTTCTCTTTTTTAAAGATATTTTATTCTTAAATACTACTCAAGAACCTATTTTGCAGGGGCATTTTTTTATTCCTAAGCATTTTCACTGACCAAAACAATAGGTTATTAGAGAAAAAGGTCAACCACGTCACCATTTTTTAAGATTTCAAGATAAAGATGAATGGTAACTAAAAGAGGCCAACCACATTAAATCTTTACCAAAATCTTGAGCAGGTTCAAGATCAAAGAACCTCGAACAAGTTCAAGACTAAAGAACCCCGAGCAGGTTTAAGACCTATTAAAGAAGCGAATAAAAGTTTTATATTAGTAAAAAATGGAGAAGATCATAGGTATATAAGAAGTGAACTATATCTGTATTGGCATGAGGCCTTTTAGGTAGAGCCCAATAGCAAAACTATAAGAGCTTAGGCCTAAAGTGGATAATATCATACTAATGTAGAAATATATGTAGTTCATTGGGCTTCTTACAAGTGGTATCAGAGTCATACACCGGAGTTAGCCATATAGATGACATCCTTAATACCGAACAAGAAGGTGGTGAGCCTAGCCTCGATTTGCTTGCGATGGGATCTGTGGTTAAACTTTATGGACATGTGGTAGTGTGATCTAGGCTTCATGTAAGGTATGTGCTACAACACAATGAATATAAGTTTACCTAATAGAGTGGGCTTTCAAAGTAGGCGGTACTCTAGTACTTTACTTAAGGCGTCTAGAAGCAATGCAATAAAGATGAGTATCAAAATATTAGGAGTGAGATCTTTTTGTGTAGAAGATGAACAGATGTGATATTGTTTGAGGGGAGGTTATGTAGTCCTTTATTCGAGAGTAGGATTGTTAAGAAAGAGAGTAAAAGTTTCATATTGGTAAGAAATAGTGAGGATCATGGGTATATAAGAGTGAACTATATCTCCATTGGTATGAGATCTTTTTGGGTAGAGCCTAAGAGTAAAATTATAAGGGCTTAGGCCCAAAGTGCACAATATCATACTAATATAGAGATATATATGGCTTATTGGGCTCTTTACAAGACCAAGTCTTCACCAAAGAACCCTAACCAAGTTCAAGTTCAAGATCCTTACCAAGAATCTTGAGTTTGTCAAGGACTAAAGAAAATCATTCTCAATAAAAGAACCTGATCTGATCATAAAAACTTGAGGAGTCCAACTACTACTCAAGCATAAATAGTCTGATCTAAGGCCAAACACTTAACCTGAGCTCTCATGAAAAAATTATGTAAGCCACTTTTTACTCATTGTTGAATTTTTCTACACGACTTCTCCTTTTTAGTTATAGGAAATGGACCCTCACTCAAATAAAAATGAAATATTTCTTTGAAGTTCTACATAGTAGGGTCAATGCTATTTGAGGTTATCCCTGAGGGAGTGTGACACTCAATAGGGTTACCCCAGGATCAGTACACATGGGTCAACACTTTTTTATGTTATCTCTAAGGGGTGCAACACTTAAAGGGGTTACCCTAAGACCAACACGAGATGGTCAATGCTCATTGAGGTTATCCTTGAGGGGTTGTGGCACTCAAAAAGGTTAACCTAGGATTAATATAGGAGGGTCAATGCTCATTGAGGTTATTTTTGAGGAGGTGCGTCACTCAAAGAGGTTACCCTAGATCAGCACAACAGGGTCAATGCTCTTTGAGGTTATCTCTGAGAGGGTGTTGCACTCAAAGGGGTTACAATTGTATGTATTTTCTAAAGCAAAAACTTAAGTGAAAGTATACGCTATCGTAACAAGTAATAAAGGGACTTTTAAGTCAGATTTCGAACCCAAAGATATAATTTTTATTTTCTACCAAGTATTAAAATTGTATCTTTTAAGTAATTATCTACAAAATTAAATCTTTAATTTGTAAATAATTAAATAAAATAAAAGTGTAGAAAATAAATGACACAACTGAATAACTCAAGAAGATAGCAAGATAAAGAGAGCCTAGGGTTAATTACTATCTTTTAGTATTTTTTTTGAAAATTAATCATTTAATATTTATTTTCCTCAATTCTTATTATTGGTAAAAATACTAATGTATTCACAAGCTTATCTCAAGGTCAAATAAGTATATCTTAATTTACTAAATATCTATATCTCTATGATAATTGCAATAAATTAAGATTAATTATCTTACTAACCATATATGTCAATTAGGTATATCTCTATCCTGAATTGAAATTTCTAAATGTTACTTTATAATTATGCATCAAATTATTTAGGTTTAAATATAATGATGTCTTTCTCGAGTTTATTAAAGTATTACCAATTTAATCACAATATTGATCAGATATTATAAAGCATAAAGAACAAACAAATTAAATTTAAATAAAATATTCATACAATAATGGGATAACACATAAACATAAATTCTAACAGTTTAACCCTATGAAAACTTTTTTTTAGGGTTTTCGTTTATGGCTATAAGACTTCCTAAAATATAATCTCATAGTATCATAATATAGAACCCACCCATATGAGCTGACGGATCCTGTATCTATACACACTAGACTCCATGAGTATTGAACCATACCTAGTAACACCTAATAATCAAATCATGAAAGGTCTCTAACATGCATGGAACTAAAGTATGATAGATCACTCACAAGTCCACTATGACGCTCAGATTAAAGGATCACGAATACTACTCAACTTAAGAAGACCTTCTATTGACGACTTCATAAGATGTCTATTGGAGGTTCTCATGAGTCTGTTTAGTAACCAGTCCTTGTTGAATACCTATATGCCTATATGAACTTCCGTTAAGCCCATAATTTACTAAGAATAACCATCTGAACAGTCTAGATATAAACATACACTAATTTAAAAGGAATATTGATTGACCCGTGTGGGTAACCATGGATCAAAAATGATATTTTTGAGAATATATTGTGTAATGACATTTTTTAGCACTCTTTGTAACTATGCCATTATGATAGTATTATGGGTCTTTGTCCTTATTTCAGACAAGGTCCGAATTGTTAACTCTTTGACCTAAACTCTTTAAGATCTACAATGTCTGAAAAGTTACAAGCTTCTTATTATATAAATAATAATAATAATTGATGAATAAAGAAATATTTATTGTATAAATATTAAATAATAAATATTCATACAACAATTTGAATGACACGTAAGTAATATTTCTAACAGTTACAACTTTGATCTTTATTGTAACATAGTGTGAAGTAATATTGTTTAACCGATGGCATGGTTGGTAAAGTAGTCTTATGCACTGAGCAATAAATACCTTGTCCTTAGTCACATGACCTTCATTCATGCCTAACATAAACTTCATGTCTCTATCATTTCTTATGCATATTACCTTTGTGCGTGTCATTGTTATAGATATCTCCCTCTCCAAAGTATACCCAATTATGTTTACACCAAGAATATTTCATATAATATCACGAAGTTAATCATATATAATATGTGATTAAACCATAATACCAAAATTATCATTGACTCTGTATTCCTCAATGTCTTCAAATGGACTCTCTCATTTTCCACCAAAATAAAACATAAGCATTTGTTTTATTTTACTCAAAAGAAAAATCAAATTTGTAATATATAAAATTTCTTAAAAAATAAAATTTATATAGTTTGATTTTTTTTAAATCTACAAAACAAATGCTCTTGTCAAGCATGGCTTTATGTGCTTGACAAGAGTGTTTTTATTAAGCATATGAAATTAAGGGTGGACAAGGTTCGGTTCGATTTTTTGATAAATAAAATTGAAATTGATTTTTTTAATAGGAAAAACCGAATTGGTTTTTTCGGTTCGGGTTTTTTGGTTTGGGTTTTTTAATTTTTTTTTTAAATTATGAGTTTTTTATTTTCGGTTCAGTTTTTTTTGATTTTTTCTTGTTTTTTCGATTTTTTTGGGAGAAAACCGAACCGGAACCGAAACAGATCGGTCGATTTTTCTCCCAAAAAATTGAACCGATTTTTTGTAAAAAAAAAGTCGGACTGAACCGAATTAAACCGGCCGGTTCAGTTTGATTTTTTAATTTTTGATCTTTTTTGCCCACCTTTATATGAAACCATGTTCAACAAAATTTGTCATAGGAACTTTAGATACTCGACAAAAGCACTCAATTGGTGCTTTTATCAAGGACATGAAGCCTACTCAACAAAAGTTGTCGAGCACATAAAGCCTACTTGACAAAAGTTGTCAAGCAAGCTTCATGTGCTTGATAGTTTTGATTTTTTCTATGAACACGTCAAAATATATATATATTTTAATTTCTTTTAATAATAAAACTTACAAAATCGAAACTCAATCAAGATTAATATACTACATTACATGTAAGTGATTTTGTTTTATCTTATATTATTTAAATAACACTATTAAAAACACTCATGATCAAATAATAAATTATGAACTTTAAAATAAAATTTTTAAAAACAATTATGAGAAACTTACTTTATCTTTTTTTTAAATATTCATTTCAATCTTAACTTATTTTTTTTAGCGTTCTCTTTATTTTATTTACACTTCCAATTTCTTTAGTTTGTTTATTTTGTTTAAAATTTGCTTGGTGCATTAATAAGATTTGTCTGATATAAATGAATTGTGTTATGAGAACATTTTTGTTCGCACAGCCTCAATTTCGGCTAAAATAATTAAAAATGGAAGCTGAGCTAAAATACTTAAAGAAGTCACTAAATATTCATATATGTATTATAAATCAATGGAGCCAATCTCTATCATAAGATTTCAATATAACTAATGAGAAAAACCAAGCATTTGAAGTAAATAGTCAATACCCAAATTTCATGTCATTTAACCAAAAATAAAATGATGGAATGTTAGATTTATAGTTTATCAATCCTTCAATCCAATTCTAATGTCATAAGCTGAACAAATCTAATTAACTATAACAAGGAATGTGTACTAGGACAAATCTAGCAACCCTTTTAAGATTATTTAAAGCTTTTTAATAAATGATATTAGAACTAGATCCAAAATTTTGGATGATGTGGGTTTGGTGTTTCGGACGAGAAGGTGACACCATATTATTATATCCTAGAGCTTATTAAGAAAGTGATATCAAACATCATATATTGATTTGGCCTTATTTGCACCTTGTTGAGGTCATTTGAAAGAGTAAGAACTTCATGGTCTCCAAGCTACGTATGGTTGATTAGAAAATTAATGTGGGCATAATCATGTGATGGAGCAATGATAGGTCTCAGTTAGAGTTACAATTGTAATGTTAGAGGCTCTCTTAGGATGAGAATAAACCACAATTTGATTTGAATAATTTTTGCTGTCTACTTTCATTGAATTTGAATGATACTTAAATACATAAAAAATTACAATTGTTCTTAAACACTAGTTACACGTAGATAACTTCTATTTATACGTTTATATTAATTAATTACTAAATAGCTTCCAATTCTATATGTCTCCTGCCTTTAGGCTTTTGAAACTCATCCAAACTCAACTTCATCACACGTCCACTGCCTCATGCACGTCCTTCATGTACACACATTCCTTTAGCATGACGTACCTCTTCTAGCATAACTTCTAGCCATGTACGTCCCTCATTCTCTCTTTGCATGTCCATATCTTCACAAGTATTTCGGGTTCCTTACACGTGTCCAGATCGATTTCTTAGCCTATCATCACTCCCCTTTCATTGGGACCTTGTCCCCAAGTTTCACGTCAGAAAATTGTTCTACAATAAATTTCAAGCTCTGCTTGTACTTCAGTTCCAATTTTCTTAGGTGGTTCTCTCATATGATTATCAACATCGATCTCAAATAAGTTAGAGTTTTCTTCTAACACCAATAATTATAGCTCGCTGCCCTTATATCCCATTGTTAATTTTTTTATTGCAACGGAAGAACAAGTCTTGAACTTGATGTCTCTGCATTTCGTCGTAAGACAACCTCTTTAAGGAAGTAGCCAAGTCTAAACGAATCGCTTGAGGAATAGCCAAAGGTGTTCTTGGGGTAGTAGTGGCCTTTGTCGAGTGAGTTATTCATCCTTCATCCTTGCCAAACTAATAGCTTCCTTTAGTATCTTGGGTTTGAACATCTGGATGCCTTCCTATATTTCAGGTGTTAGTCCACCCATAAAGATGCCCACACGAGCCTTTTGTGTTCACCCTTGTTAGTTACCCAATCTCTCAAATTCCTTCTGGTAGTCATAAAAGGTCCTATTTTGCCTTACTCTCGAAAGAGCCTCATCAAAGTCTTCATAATTTATAGAAGCCAGCCTATAGTTCTTCTGTAAATTTGGCTCATGTCACCACTTTTTTCTCTTCTTTATATGTACAATAGAGTAATTGCCACCATTGATTAGCTTCTCCCTCAAGCTAAAAGGATGCTAATGACACTTTTTGCATTACCAAGGTGCCCTGGTATTCAAAACACTGGTTGACTCGATTGAACTATTCAGTTGGGTTGTCACTAGAATACTTAGGGAAATCAAGCTTGGATGAAAACTGTTGTCTGCTCCCATCCATTCCCTCTTTACTCACTTCCTTACTGTTACTAGGCTGGTCACAACATTCATTGATCTTGGGGTGTCCTCTTTTCTCAACGATAACACCTCGGACAACTTGTTGATGGTAGCTTCATGTTGGAGTAGTTTCTCAATCACACCGTTCTCTATTTTGTTCATGCCATCTTGAAGTCCCCCTAACATTATTTCTAAGTTTTTAATTATTTCTTTATTGGTAGTCATAATAAATCACGCTCTAATACCAATTGATAGGTCCCAATCAAAGCTACAATTGTAATGCTAGTAAGATTCTCTTAGGATGAGAATAAATCATAATTTAATTTTGATTATTTTTGTTGTCTACTTTCATTGAATTTTAATGATATTTAAATACATCAAAGTTGCATGGATGCATGCATGTGTATATGTGTTCATTATATTAAAATTTTGCATGTCTCACAAACATATAATGCAGCGGAATTAGAAATTTAATTTCCTAATGCAATAAACACACACTGAAATTTAAGTTTCATTACATTAATGAAATTAAAAATCAACTTGGAAGCCTTTGGAAGAGTTTTCTAAATTTGAGCTCACATGAAGTGTACTCCTTAGCAATTCTAGATTTCAACTTGGTGGGCTTGAAATGCTAAAATGGTAGCTTTTATTTTACAAGATTTTTCAAAACAACTCTTGCTTTAGTCTCTTTCAATTTTGGGTGAGACAAATGGGAGTTTTAAGAAAATAGCAACACTTACTTTTTCTCCTCTCCAAGAGTGGTCATTCCTCTCTCTTGCAAAATATTATAAACAAAACTCTTTTGTCCACCTTATTACATAATTTGGTCTAACCTTTTTACATGAAGGATAAAAGTCAAAAATTATTTTTGTCTTATTTCCCTTCAATTGGACTAACACTTTCTAAGCTTTTTAACAAAATATCTCTTAAGATTTTTTATTATTTTAAGTCATCAAAAGTACACTTATCATTATCTTAAACAATGTATCTTTTTTCATAAACAAAGCTTATTTAATAAGCTTCATTAAAATAATAAGACCATTGCAAAAGAGATAAGTGCCCAATGATTTATTCAAAGCTTGTCCAATAAGCTATAATAAAATAATTAAGTCCATGAATAATGTTCAATACTTTTCATCATCTTACATCAATGCTTAATTATTAAGTATTCTTAAAATAATCAAGTACCTAACAAGTGTTCAACACTTGTTCAAGTACTATCTAATTTTTTTTTAAGCTTAGTGATGTGTCAAATTTTAATAATTAGAATTTGATATGTGTCCAATTCGAGAAGTCTCAAAATTGAGCTCTCTCCCTAAATTAAACTCTGTGACCGAGTGCACTATCATTTTGAGAGGTCCCAATAACGAACTCTTTCATCGGATCGAACTCTTCGACCGAGTACGCTATCTTCTCGAGAGGTCATAATAACAAATCCTGCTCACCCATAATCTCTTTTGATTGAAATCTTTGATCAAGGATGCCACATCTCGAGAACTCCTAAAATCGAGCTCATCCATAATCTTTTTGAATCAAACTCTTTAAACGAGGATGCTACCCTAGTGCTTAATGAATGCACTTTATATTGTGAAACTCTCTAAGGATACACTTAGTTTGTGATATGGAACTCCTTTATACGTTCGTAAATGATGCCGCACACACATTACGGATATTACAAATAATGCATTGAATCATACAAGCCGAGGATAACCATATACATATAATCCTTCTATCACCTATATCCTTAAAAGAGCAGAGATATAAATCTCCACCGTCAAATCTCTATTTGGTTAACCGTGAACTTATCTCTAGATTCATATTTCTGTAAATGATATCTGCAAACACTCTTTTTTAGGCTTACTATTTCTGTAATATTGTTTATTCTACGAAAAACTCTTATTTTAGGCTTACTGCTTATAGTCATAAGACTTTCTGATATACAATCTTAGAGTATTATGATATGCAACTCACCCATATAAGTTGACGAATCTCATATCTACATACACTGAACTCTATGAGCATTGAACTATACCCAACGACACCCAATAGATAGATCATGAAAAGTCTCTAACATGCGTGAAACCAAAGTATAATGGATCACTCACAAGCCCACTGTGGAACTCAATTCAAAGGACTACGAATTCTATTTAACTCGAGAAGACCTTCTATTGATTGCTTTTATAAGATATGTATTGGAGGTCCTTGTAAGTTTGTACAGTACTCTGTCCTTAATAATTACTTGCATCTCTGTACAAGTTTTCACTAAGCTTATGGTTTGCTAAGACTAACAATCTAGACCGTCTAAATATAGATATACATTGATATGTATAAAACGTTTTACCAATCGACCCGCATCAGTAAAGATAGATCAAGAATGAGGTGTTTGAGAACATACGACATAATGACATTTTTTAGTACTATTTGTAACTCCTTACAACTGTCATTACTAATATATTATCAGGCTATTGTCCCATTTCAGATAAAGTTTCTAACTATTAGAATTTGCTATCTCTTATAACTTGTTAACTTTTAACACCGTTAACTCTTAACTTCACTAACTCTTTAGCACTAACCTAAACTCCTTTAGATCAGATATAAACTCCTTTAGATCTACAATGCCTGAAACATTACAAGTTTCTTACCGTATAATAAATAATATTAACAATTTTAATAAAATATTGATTGTATAAATATAAAACAATAAATATTAATATATAATGGGATGAAACGTAAGTACAAAATTCCAACAGCACGTCCTTTATTCACACATGTTCCTTAGCATACAAGTACTTCTTCTAGCATAACTCCTAGCCATGCACGTTCCATGTCCTCTCTTTACACATTTATATCTTCACAAGTATTTTAGGTTCCTTACATGTTTCCGAGTTGATCTTCTTAACCTATCAAGCGACAACAATGAAAAGGGAATACATAAGTTTTAAATAGAACATGTGACCGAGCGACAGCAATTGAAAAGAAAAATTTTCATTATCATAATAATATATAATAAATTAAATTTTTTGATGGCTTTAAATACCCTAAATAAAGTTAACCTAAAATGACCAAAATAGGCATATGACATAATTAAATAATCCTAATGAAAATTAAAAATGTAGAATTTAGATCCAAATTTTCAAGAAAAATAAAAATCTAAAAAATTAACTAAAAATAGAAAATTGACTTCGATCAATTTTGATATCGCGTTTTGAAGGCATAAACGACATAATTTTGGCATCATTTGAATGCCTCATTACCTCTGCATAAGCTCATGTCTAGAGCTCATTGAAAATTTCAAATCAATATATCTTATATGTAATTCCAATATTGTATGCGCAAGTGATGACCTTTGAAATTTTTAAGTGCATGTAGTATGTTCTACATCATCATATTTCTATGTGGGTCTCAAGCAATTTCAGGAAAGTTTATGTAAGTTTAGTATCTTGACATATTGCAATATATGCTTAGCTTGTCTTCACAGTAATTTTTTAGAAACAGGGCATCCCTTACCAAAAAAGATGTCTAAATTATAAAATCAAACTTGGGGTTAACTCTTTATTCCCATATATCTTGGTTAATTTTCACTTATTTAGCCATAAATTTTTTGTCAAACTATGTGATTATGTGTCTATGAAGCTTAAGCGGGATGATGACGGGGAGGAATTAAGACTTAAAATTGATTATGTACTAACTAATCCATGTCCACCATCTTCAAACTCTTAATAAAAGTCTATTGGTTGAGGAAAAGTTATTATTATAAAATGAGTTTTGCACTTTTTCTCTCGGTGCATGTTAGCATTTGGCTAACATACGCCAATCTCTATGGGAAGGAAGAAGTCCCACAAAACGTCTCCTATCATCATGCAAACCGGACCGGTGATTGATCCTAACGCTACTGTTCTTTCTCTGTTGTCCGATGGTGCTATCGATGAATCTCCAGTGGTTAATATGGCGGACTTTGGCTCGGCTGAAGCTGAAGTTTTTTATGCTGTAACCATTAAAAACTTGTCCCCTCAGGCAGTTTCTGCTCTTAATGCACGAGGTTCTACCACCATGGATGTAAACGCAGGCTCTAGTGGCCTAGGGACCAGTGAAGGAATCATTGGGGCTCCCTTAGTGGTAGCCGGATCTGTTACGACTACTCAAGGAGTTGTTCATCCGAAGCTGACTATGGCCTCTCCTGTCCTGGCCGCCACTGATTCTGGTCAGTTAACTGTAAAAAATAATGTAGGGCCCACTAGGAAACAAACTTACAAATATCTTCGGAGAACAGAAATCCTGTTTTAATAGGCCGTTGTCTTCTTTGTTTTCTGGTAATCGAAATAGGACCTCTGAGAGTAAGCTACAATTTGTACCTCCTACAATTTGTAATGATAAGAAAATTATTAAATTTCATTATGACGAGCTAATTGAGGAAGAGAAAAGATGGAAGCATACTTTAATTGGGCATGTTTATGGTTTATCTACAAGCTTTCAACAACCGCAAGCAATTGCGTTAAATCGTTGGAAATAATTTGGTTTAACATCAGTTCATGCTATTAAAAATGATTTATTTGTTTAATTTTAAGAATAAAACTAGGCAACGGAGGGCACTTGAGGATGGACCTCTTACTTTTGATAAATGCCCATTAATTGTCAAAATCTGGAAACCTTAGATGGTTATGAATGTAGCAAGCATTAGATCTATATCTATTTGGGTGTAGTTCTTAGGGTTGCCTTAGGAATTTTGGAGCTCCTCACTTTTGAGTCGTATTGCTAGTTCTTTGGGTCCCCCTAAATATTGTGATCAATGCACTTTGAACGGAACAATACTAGTATATGCTAGAGTTTTGATAAAAATAAATATGGAGAGCAACTTTCCTTCTATGATTACCCTAGAAAATGAGAAGGGCAATACTATACTACAGGAGGTATCTGGAAGCCTACTATTTGCCCCAAATCCAAAAAGTTTGGTTATAATGGAAAAGCCTGTAGGGCAAAGATTTAACAAGTATGGAAAGCGAAAGGTCTTGCTCAAAACAATTGGAGAGGTAATAAAGCATCTAATATTCAGGCTGGAAACAACGAAAATATCACCTATAATGAAGGCCAACAAGGGATATTTATATAGAATCTAGAGGAAAATAGGGTAAGGGATCATATGGCAACTAAATATGCACCAAAAGTTGAGAGCCCTAGTGTAATTTAGGCAGTGGACAAATTTAACTTGACAATGATTACTCTGATGCATAAGGTGAGAATTATTAGAGAGGGCTAGTGTGCCATAAGGATCTCTAAATCCTCTCGTATGAGGTAATTATTTTTAATTAGAACATTCGGGGTCTCCATGATCCCTGTAAACAGTTAGAGGTAAGAGCTCTGATTAAACTGAGAAATCTATGTATTTTTGGATTGTTAGAAACAAGAGTTAAATCAGCTAATTTAGATATTGTTTGGATGAAATTAGCATTAAGGGACTGTAAGCTGGAAAATAATTCGAACTGTTTTAATATGGGAAGAATATGGATTGCTTTTAATCTTATTAGATGTAACGTGGTAATCTTGAAAAAACATTGGCAATTTATTCATAGTGAAGTTTTTATTGATGACATCGAGTTCTTTTGGACTTTTATTTATTGCGCTTCTTCTGCTATTGATAGAGAGAGCCTATAGAAGGACCTTTGTGAGGTTTTGGTTCCCAACACTTCGTCTTGGTCAATTTAAGGCAATTTTAATAATGTTCTCAGTAATAATGATAAAATTGGTAGGCAGTGGGTTAATGATATTATGGTGGACCATTTTAAGGAGTGGATCTCAAGGCTTAAATTGTTTGATTTAAAAAATTATGGATGTAGATACATATGGTGCAACAATAAGATAGGGGATTAGCGAATTTGGAGGAAATTTGATTGGGCCTTCATAAATTGAAAATGGCTAAACACGTAGGAGTCTTCCGAGTGTGAGGTATTTTCATCAGGTATTTTTTATCACTCTCTACTTGTGATTTTCATTTCAAAGGCAGCCCTTATTAGTAGAGCTCCTTTTAAGTTTTTTAATGCTTGGAGCTTCCATTTATATTTTCTCAAAATATAGTTGAACGAGTTTGGCAAAGTGAGTTTCCTGGCTCTCTGATGTCTCTTGTCTAGTTTAAACTCAAAACTTTAAATTTGAGTTGAAAAAGCTTTACAAAGAATCCTTATATAATATTTCTCTGAAGATAAAAGACTACAAAAAACTTTTTGAACTTTTTACAGAGCAAACTGGTTCATGATCATTTTAACAAAGTTTTTCAAGAGAAAAGATGCAATTACCGGCATTTAACGAAGCTTATCTATATCGAGGAGAGCATTATCAGACAAAAATCTAGAATAAGATGGGTCTAATTGTGGGATTCAAACATTAGCTACTTTCAAAAAAATAGAGAAGAGCAAGAAACAAAATTACTTTGATAGAAGGCTAAAGTGGGAAAACAGTCACGATCCTGAAAATGCAAAAAATGCAAAAAAAATGCCAAAATCAATTATTATAAAGCATTATTAGGGATAAGTACATCTTTCAGGGTGTCTATCTAAAAGAGAACTATTGATGCAGGCCCTAAATTGAAGAGTGAGGATAGAGATATATTAATTGCTCCTGTCACTACAAATGAAGTTAAAAAGGCTATGTTCAGCATCAATGAGGATAAAGCTTTAGGACCTGATGGATGTAACAGTTTTTTCTTCTAAAAATATTGGCACATTGTAGGTAAAAAGGTAACTGAAGCTGTGCAACACTTCTTCTTTTCAAGTCAATTCTATAAATCAATTAATGCTACTGTCATCACTCTTGTACCTAAGTTACCTAACCCTCATTGTCTAGGTAACTATAGACCTATTGCATATTGTACTGTCATTTATAAGTGCATTATCAAAATAATCACGGCAAGGTTGAGAAAGATGGTGGATTATTTAGTTAACCCTAGTCAATTTGCATTTATCCGTCATAAGAAGATAGCAGATAATATTTTATTGGCTCATTAATTAGTTAGGGGATATAATGGTAGTCATGGAGTGATAAGATATGCCCTTAAGATAGATCTTCGTAAGGCATATGACTCGATGTCATGAAACTTCCTAGAATAGGTGTTGGCTGGGCTTAATTTTTCTTATTCTTTTATTTGCCTTATTATGGTGTATGTTAGAACTAGTATATTTTTTGTTGTGATAAATGGCAGTTTGAAGGGTTATTTCTTGAGCCAAAAAGGATTGCAATAAGGGGATCCCATGTCCCCTTACTATTTGTTTTAGCTATGGAATATCTCAGTAGAAGTTTAAGCTAAATTTCTTAGAATCTGTTCACTTTTCATAAAGGGTGTAAGAGATTGAGGTTAAAATCATTTGATTTTTATTGATGACTTATTCCTATTCTCTTATAGTGATGCAAGTTCTGTTGGCCAATTTAGAAAGTGCTAGATGATTTCTTTATGATTTTGGGTCTCCAGCTCAATGCAAGCAAAAGCTTTATTTTCTTTGGGAATGATCCTTACCCACCGAATAGGTTATTATGCAGATCACTAACTTTCACCTTGGTACTCTGCCTGTTAAATACTTAGCATCCTCTTAATCTCTAAAGGATTTAAGAAAGACTTTTTTCATGAGCTAATTAGCAAGATAACAAATAAAATTTCAAGCTGGACGGTAAAATTTCTTGAGTTATGCATAGACTACAATTGATCAACTCAGTCGTAATAAGTATGCATGGTTATTGGTGTTCTATTTTTTTTTTCACTCTAATGCAGTCATAAAAGAAATTGAAAATAAATGTTGCAAGTTTTTGTGGCATGGACCTGATCAGATGAAGAATAGAAGTTTAATGGCCTGGAATGAATTTGCAAAGGTAAAAAGAAGGTGGCCTTGGAATTAAACCTATAAGATCTTGGAATTTGGTGGTAGTTACCAAGCATATATAGGATTTGATTGCAGTAAAATCTTCATTATGGGCTAAATGAGTGACTAATAATAAATTTCAGAGGCTTAATTTTTAGGATATTACAAAGCCAATAGATTGTAATTAGACATTGAGGAAACATTTGGACTTGAAGTGCCAAATAAAATAGTTGTTCAACTATGAATTTGAGAATGATAAGTCTTTCTATTTTTGGTGGGATCCATGGATGTATGGAGAGTCTATAGTTGATAAGTTTCTTCAAGTGAACATTAATGATACTGATATTCCTCGAAATGCAAAGATTTTTGACTTGTGGCAGCGTGGACAATAGAACTTACCTAACCCTTTAGACGAGTATACTATTCATATTTAGAATCACATCCATAACAATTTCTCTGTTACTTTAAATGATGATAGAATTTCTTGGATAAGGAACTCTACTGGAAAATTTTCTATTGCCAATATATGAAAGCTGCCTTAATAATACTAGTGCTAAGGCTAGATGGTATAAACTAGTTTGTGGCTCTTAACATCTATCCAAACACAACTTTGTTACTTGGTTGAAACTGAAAGACAGATTATCTACTAGAGAGACTATCAAAAATTGGGCTTATCCATTCAGCTAACTGTCCCTTTTGTGGTACATATAGTAAGACAGTCCAATGTTTATTCTTTCAATACAGTTTTTCCTATAGTATCCAGTACAAGGTCCTTCTAGCCTGCCAAATTAATCATTGCCCACTCAACTAGCGACGTGAGGTCTCTTTGTTCTGTAAAAAAATTTAAGGCAAATCTCTTCTCAGTAGGATCAGGAGAGTATTCTTATATGCCATAATCTGCTTTATCTGGAGGAAGCGAAATCAAGTGGTGTTCCATCATAAAAACCCATCTACTAATGATGTATTCCATAACATTAAAGATGCTGTCTAGATTAAATGCCTAAGTGTTATAAATGGCCAAAGTGTAGATCACTTTGCGAATAAGTGGTGAATTGCTCCTAGTCCCTTCAATGAGTTATATTGGCTTTGTTTGGTTCTTCTGATTTTTACTCCTTGTATTGTTTACTGGACTTAGCTTTAATAACATTTGATTATTTACCAAAAAAAAGTTAATATTATAGTTGTGTAGGCCTGCTACCAAAGTAAACCATAGTAGCCTGTTATTTAAGTGCCCTGGTTGTCTTAATACTTCTGCTCTTTAGAGTAAACAGACTCACTTTGGCTTGGAATCTCTTATGTCCTAGCAACACTGACTAGAGGACTGCCACTCAACATATATGCTTTCGGAAGATTGGAAACCTTTATGATAGGTTGCATGATAACAAAGCAGATTCTAATATACACTTGTTTTCTAAATTAAAAACACTCAACCAAGAGAAAATATTATTAATTTGCAAAGGAATAAAGACTTTGAATAAGTAACTAGTTCTTTAATTGAAGTTCTAAGCAGGCCTGAATTGAAAATATATGTAGAAGAAACTATTTCCAGGAATGAAAGCTGAAATAATAAACATAATTGTCTTTCAGATTATGGTTATTGCAAACTGTTCAGGTTAAGGATGCTGTTTGCCTAGAAAAGAAGAGAAATTGATTGCCAGTAACTGGAATCCACTTCACAAGCCAGCCAATCAACCAGGACATAGAAGCAATGCTCACACAAGCACCCCATTGACTCCAATTCAGCCTCTTAGTGTTAGCAAACCTACTTAGAAACTCAACCATCACCACTTGCAGAATCAGTGTTACTCCAACAATCCCAATGAAAAGTTTGTTCTTGTGCAGCCCCTTGAATATGTTCCTTTTCTCCAGGTTCCTTGCATTGAACTCATTGAAGACCTGGCAGAGGACAAATGTGTTGAAAATTAGGGTGTTCTTTACCTTCTCATCCACATTGAAGATATACCTTCCCTTAAATTGCAGAGTCAATAGAATAATCACTTGATACATAGCCTGAGCAATGAGGTTTCTCCACATGAAAGTAGTAATAAGCGGCTCGAATCGACCCACAGGTGGCTTTGTCATGAGTCCATTGGTGGGTCGTTCAGTGGCCAGTGCTAGAGCACCCAACGTATCCATAATTAGGTTCACCCATAACAACTGAACAGCAGTGAGTGGTACAACGCCTGCAGAACTGCAGCAACAAAGTTGATGACAAGGGCTGCAACATTCACTGTGAGCTGAAACTGAATGAACTTCTGAATGTTGTTATAGACACATCTTCCCCACTTCAGGACTGTCACCACAGAGGAAAAGTTATCATCCAATATGACTATATCTGAGCTTTCCTTCGCCACCTCAGTGCCCTGAATTCCCATAGAGAGCCCAATGTCTGCTTCTTTTAGAGCAGGTGCATCATTTGTCCCATCTCCTGTAACTGCTACTACATGGCCTTTCTGCTTCAAGCTCTCCACCATCAAAAGCTTGTCAAAAGGGGACGATCTTGCCATAACACTGATTTTTTCAATCTTTTCCATTCTCTCTTCAGGCGAGAGATTTCTGAATTGCACTCCTTCAATTACAGAATCATCATTGTTCAAATTCACATCAGGATTCAAGATTCCGCATTCAATAGCTATAGCTCTTGCTGTGTGCACATTGTCTCCAGTTACCATCTTGACATTCACCCCTGCATTTCTACAAGATTCTACTGCTGCTCTGACGCCTGGTCGACATGGATCCTTCAAGCCCACGAGCCCCAATAGGGTCAGTCCAGAGTCTTCAAGCTTATCAGGAATTTCCTCCCCACCTTCTGCAGCTTTTGTGTGTGCAAAGGCAATGCATCGCAAGCTCTTGGCTGCCATGTCCTTAACAATCGCCCCAATTTGCATTCTTTCTTCATAATCCATAACTTTCATTGTCCCACTTCTTTCATAATAATGTGAACACATTGCTACTATCATCTCGGCAGCCCCTTTCCAGTGTGTGTGAGTAGCCTTTTCATTGATCCTCCTCATCAATACTCCGCTTCTCTTATTCTCTGAATTGAAGGCCTCTACATGGATTATTTCACAGGATTGCTTAGGTTCATCAACATTCATACCCAAATCAATCACGGCCCAAGAAAGTATTGCTTTCTCAGTTGGACTACCAGAAATCTCAGGATTTGCTGCAAAATTTGACTTAAAAACAGTACCTGTTGTGTTTAAACCGACCCCTTCAAGCAACATTTCATAAACGTTAGTTGCTATATTCGAAGTAGTAGAATCCCTCATCGTTTCTTTTCCAAGCCAAAACTCTGTCACTTTCATTTCATTCAAAGTGAGGGTGCCTGTTTTATCTGTGCAGATTGTCGTAGCTGAGCCCAATGTCTCACAAGCAGAGAGCTTTCTAACCAATGCATTATCAGCCATCATCCGCTTCATCGAATAAGCCAAAGTAAGAGTAACGGCAAGAGGCAAACCTTCAGGAATCGCCACAACAACAATTGTGACTGCTGCAGCAATGATACGCACGACTGAACTCATTATATCATCAAACTTCGTCTTGCTGCCATTGAACTCCCTGTTTCCACTTTCATCTTCTGTATTTCCAGTGAAGTATCGAATCATCAGAACAAGAAGCACTGATACAGCCACTGCCAATCCAATCTTCCCAATGTAGGTAGTCAGCTTGTTTAGGCGATGTTGCAATGGAGTCTGCTCATCCAAGTTGCGGCTAATGGAACTCATCATCTCTCCCCAGGCTGTGTTCATCCCAACACAAGTGACCACCATAAAACCAAAACCATTTGTCACCTTTGTGCCAGAAAGCAAGAAAGGATTTAGGTGCTCGCTGATCTCAACATGATCACTCTCACCAGTCATGCTAGATTCATCAACCTTCAAAGAATGCCCATTTAAGAATAAGCCATCGGCCGGAATTTGATCACCAATCTTCAAACACACAACATCACCCACAGCAACTTTGAAAATCGACACAACTTGGCGCCTGCCATCTCTCACTACCTCGACTTTTATGTCACCGCTTTTATTGGAAAGCTTCTCAAATTGTCTATTTTGCTTAAAGTTGCTCATAGCAGAGACCACAACAACTAGAAACACAGCAAACATTATGCTTCCGCCATCATACCAACCTTCTTTCCAGCCATGTTGCTTGATACCAAAACCCAGAGAGAGTATAGCACAAACTAAAAGGACGATAAGGGTGGTGTCTTTGAATGCTTCACAAACAAAACTAAAAAAGCCTTTTGTAGGTGGCTTTTTATAGCTGTTTGCACCAAAAACTTTCGTTCTACACAAAATTTCAGCTTCATTACCTTTAATGCCGTTCTTTTCATCTGTTCCGAGAACTGCAGCAACTTTTTTCACTCCTCCAAGTTGATTCAAAGCTTCCGGGCTCTTCTCTTTCACAATGCCAGAGAGTGTCTCGTGATCAATATTGAATAACGCATCGTCGTCGTTGTCATCGCGAGGGTCTTGAGAGATATCAATGGCGAGGTAAGAGAGGGAACGCAGGATTTCTTTGTTGCTGAATACAGCTTTCCTGGACAAGGAAACAAGAGCCCTTGTAAAGCATATGGCTGTAAAAGCCAACCGCCACCTTTTCTGCTGGCGTTTTGAAACGGGAGGGCCATCTCCTTGGTTGCAGTTTGCTGCCTCATGGTGTTTACGTGACCTTAAATACATTTTAATGGAAGGTAAAGAATTTGGTTATCGATAAAGAGAAGAAAAAAAAAAGTAAATAAATAGATAAACAAAACAATACGAGAAACGGGAACACACTTAAAAGTGAAAATATATGAACAGATATTTTTGAGTTTCTCAGTTTTGTAGAAGAGTCAACTGAGGAGTCAAAAGGGAAAAAAAAAAGTATTTCAGAACTGAAAATAATAAGATGAAGGAAAATTTTGATGAGTTTTGAATTGTGGGGAAGAAATAAACGAAGGTTTGAGCTATTTATACAAGCAATTCTTCGTACTTAACTTCTTTCGTCAGATTAGCATCTTCTCCTATTCTAACTTAAACTTTTAAGGTTCCTGGACCTTTCCACGAGGTTTCTGACATGGAATAGCATCTTCTCCTATTCTAAACTTATCTATTTTTTCAAGTTTCTTGATTCTTTCAAAGAGATTTCTGTTGTAGTTTTGCAGTAAATGTTGAGTAACTAATTATTATCTTTTATCTATTTGAAATCAATTAAATTTCTCTTATTTATTGAGAACGTAAAATAGCGAATTTTATTTTGAATTAACTTAATTAGGGTAAAAGCTACGGAAAGAAGATTCGCAGAAATTCAAGTCTTACATGTTTTCTTTTTGAGAGTAGCAATTATTTCCATTTTTTTTTATTTGAGTAATATTCTTAAAAATAGAAAGTATTATTTCTTTAATTCTCCTCATATCTACATCATTTTCTTCCATAATTAAATGGGCTTACTTTCTTTAATTGTTCTTGGGGTTTATCTTGCGAAGGGTTCAGCAATATAATGAATTCCAAATTGGTCCATACAAATTCTTACCAGGGTTATATAAAAAGAATGTAGCTTATTCCAAATAATTTTTTTCCCTTCTTCAAATAAATCTCAGTCTGCAACAAAATAATTAGGACCATTTTAAACCCATTCCATGCCAAACACGTAGTAATAAAGGTATAAATTTCTTGGAAGGAGGTTCGACGAATGAATATATCATGTTCAGTTTCTGGAGTCATAACAAACGTGCACTAAAATAAAGATACAAAAGAAGTCGTAAAGTATGCGGCATGGCTTATTATAAAAAAGGTTTGTATTTGCTTCATTTGGTTACTCTCGGACCGAAAGTTAAGAGTAAGGCAAAAGAAAAATAAGAGAGAAAAGAAAAGAAGAAAAGAAAATAAGAAAGAAGAAGAAAGAAAGAAGAAAAAAGGAAAGAAAAAAGAAAAAGAGGCCGAGAGAAGAAAAAGAAAAGGAAAGAAATAGGAATTTGGAAGAAAAATTGAAAATAAAGGAAATAAAAAAAAATTTAAGAAATCAATTTAAGCAGTTAAATTTATACTAATGATTCAATGGGTAATGGTTTTAAAATGTTAAAATATTTATGTTTCAATTTTTATGATACATATTATTATTAACAATAAAATTTTACACCTTAAAATATAAAAAGAGTACCAATAGTCGATAGATTCTAAATTTTTAATCCAGTTCAGGATTAACGCACTTTTATGAGTAAATGACTATATATATTTTATATGTTTTCAATACAATAATTTATTATTTAATTTTATGTTATTAGATTTATTTTATTTATGATTTATTTTTAGACATACATATATTTTTACTATTTAGTTTTTTTAGAAATATTTTTAGAATTTTTTATAATATAGCTTATAATTATATTCAGTACTTAAATATTTATTTTAAAATAATTATACTTCTATGATATTATATAGTAGCACATTTCCCTTTAGTTTATTTTGATCTGCGCGTGTGTTTGATCAGTTTAGTTTGCTCTGTTCAAGCTATGCAGCATTCCATTAGATTAAATCAGTTCAGATCCTCTGCTCTACTTTTGTTTAAGTTACTCTGCCAAGTTAGATTAATTTTTCTCCAAGTATAAGTTTAGTGTAGTTTTCAATATGTATATAATATATATTTCCATGGCTATATTACATATATTCAACTTCAAAATCTATTTTCTAACAATTTATGTTTCCAATACAAGTTTATTTATCTCTCAGTATATAGTTCTATGATTATTTTATATTACAGATTTCTACGTACATTATTTATAGTATTATTATTATTATAATTATTATTAGAAGCTATTATTTATAGTACATATAAAGTATATAATCTTTCTTCAGATTATGTTCATTCACTGAACCACAAGTTCACCATTTTCTTTTTTTTTTCCTTATGTTTTCAAGTTTTTGTAGGGATTCGTGTAATATGATACGGTCTTCACATTTTGAGGTTGGCCTGTGACATGCATAGTTGCAAGACTTATTATATTTTGTATATTTGTGTACGTTTTTTGTTGAGGCATATAACCTCGTTATATGAGATATAATGAGTATAGCGCATGTTAATCTCATGTCATCGCAAGATCCGCCTCGACTTTCGACAAGGGCTCGGGACAAGTCTTGTTAGTTTTATATCAAAGCACGATTTTAGATTTTATAGATCATGACATGATGAATGCATATTAGAGATATTTTATAGCATTTTATACATTTTCATCTTGTGTCTATATGGCTAACCTTGCACGAAACCTAGGACTGAACTAGGATCTCCTTCAGTACCAAAGAGAATGAAGGAACTTATTTGAGAGGAGTAGCTAAGTTAGTTCCCTTTAAACCCAAACCTCAAACTTAGTCTAACTCTATTATAAAGCAAATGCTCTCTCAACTAGTGCCGTAACATGAGATACAACTTACACATGGGTAATTTGATAGAGCCACTTTAAAGTAGTCTATAGATAGGTTTGCTCAATTAGCTATATGTATAATGGAGAGAGAAGCATATGAGCAACCTAAAAGAAAGAACACGATAGAGTATGTTCATAGTTTTGATGGTTAGTAGTATAATTAGTGCCTTATATCAGTAGGAGGTTAGAGATAGAGTTCTGGTTAGAGTTTTATGTCTCCATTTGCTGGAAGCAAAATAAAGAGTCAAATGCCTAAAGCTAATAGTCATACCAATTAGGAAATCATTATTGGTTGACAGTGTGTTTCAAGGATGTATTATTTGAGTGGATAGTCGTGATATGGTAGCAAATTTATTTCCTTTTAATATATATGACTTTGACGTTATACTTAGGATAGACTGGTTAGCTAATCACTATGCTATAATGGACTATTTTTGAAGATATGTAATATTCAGAAGACATAAAGAGCCCAATATTATTTTTTGTGAAGAGCAACGAGTTTTTTCATCTTGTACTATATCTGGTATGACTACTAAACGATGTTTAACCTATTTAGCTCATGTCATTGATACTAGAGTCAATGCAGTTATATTAGATGATATTCCTATGGTCAGAGACTTTACAAATATATTTTTTGAAGACCTTTCAGGTTTGTCACCAAATATAGAGATTGATTTAAATATTGATTTGGTCCCAAGCACAAGTTCGATCTCCAAAGCACTATATAGAATGGCCCTCTCAGAGTTAAAAGAATTAGAGACTCAGTTACAAGAATTAGTAGATAAGGGTTTCATTAAATCTAGTGTATCGTCATAGGGATTACGAAGATTGTTTGTTAAAAAGAATGATGGAACCTTGAGATTATGTATTAATTATCGAGATCTAAATAAATTCATGATTCACAATAAGTACCTGCTTCCTCACATTGATGATTTATTTAATCAGTTACGGGGTGCAAAAGTTTTTTCAAAGTTGATCTACGATCAGGGTATCATCAGTTGAAGATTATAGATACTAATGTGTCTAAGTCTACCTTCAGAACTCGATATGGAGTATAGAGGAGCATGTAGAGTATTTGAGGATAGTGTTGCAGATTTTAAGGAATAAATAGTTATATACTAAGTTCAGCAAATGTCAATTCTAGCCAAATAAAGTTACATTTTTAAGTCATATGATATTAGTTAATGGAATTTATATAGACCATTAAAAAATTAAAGCTGTGGCAAATTGAGAGCAACCAGCTAATATGACAGAAGGTAGAATTTTCTTAGTCTAGCAGATTATTACACCATTGATAAAATTAACCAGAAAGAATATAAAATTTGAATGGATTGATGAATGTGAAGGTAGTTTCCAAGAACTCAAAAAGAGATTGACTTCTATTTTTATTCTCACACTTTTATCTGACACCGAAGATTCATAATTTACAGTGATGCCTCTAGACAAGGATTGGGTTGTGTGTTAATGCATCATGAAAAGATGATAATCTTTGCCTCAATACAGGTTAAGAAGCATGAGTTGAATTATCCAACCCACAATTTAGAATTAGCAGTAGCAGTGTTTGCATTGAAGACTTGGTGACATTATTTATATGGTATTACATATTAGATCTTTACTGATCACAAGAGTTTGAAGTATTTGTTTACACAAAAAGACCTAAATCTAAGATAATAAAGATTGTTAGAATTAATAAAGATTATGACTGTATTATTTACTATCATTCAAGTAAGGCTAATGTAGTGGCAGATGTACTCAACAAGAAGTCTTCTAGCTCTTTAGCTTATTTGAGAGTGACTTATCTTCTGCTACTTATTGAATTGAAATCTATAGAGGTTGATCTGTCAATGTATGAATTTGGAGTACTTTTAGCACATTTTTAGTTAGGCTTATGTTGATTGATAAAATTCGAGAGATAAAGATCAAGTTTCCGACAGAGTTTGATTTAAGCAAAAGGTAAGATATGGTGGACTGATTTATTGTTAAGAGTCGATAGGACATTAGTTATGGGTAACAAGTTTTATATTTCGAATAACTCAAAGTTAAAGAAACAGATTTTAGAAGAAGTTCAAAGCTCATCTTATGTTATGCATTCTAACAACATTAAGATATATCATACTATAAGAGAACATTAATTGTAACAAGGTATGAAAAAGAGATATTGTAGAGTTTATATCTCATTATTTAATTTGTCAGCAAGTTAAAGATGAACATTAGAGGCCAGTAAGAATCATCTCACTCAAATTCAATTCCTGAGTAAAAGTATAAACATATCACCATAGATTTGTCATTGGATTTCCACGTACTCGGAGTGGTCATGATAGTATTTGGATGATTGTTGATCAACTTACGAAGTCTCTGTGTTTTTTATCTTGTGAAGTTTCATACTCATAAGATAGGTTGGCTCATTATATGTGAGTGAGATTATACTGTTGCATAGGGCTCCAGTGTCTATTGAATCGGATAGAGATTCTCGATTCACTTTTAAATTCTAACCTAACTTACAAAAGGCCTTGGGCACTAAGTTAAATTTTAATACAACTTTTCATCTCCAGACAAATAGGCAGTCAGAAAGAATTATATAAATATTAGAGGATATACTCAAAGCCTATGTGTTACAACTTAAGGGTAATTAGGATGATTATTTACCATTTATGAAGTTTGCTTATAATAACAGTTATCAATCTAGCATTCAGATGATTTTTTATAAGGTTTTATATGGAAGAAAATGTATAACTTCAGTTTATTAGGATGAGGTTGGGGAGAAAAAATTGGTGGGTTTAGAGATTATCTAAGTCACTAGCTAGAAGTTTAGAATTATTAGAGATATGCTCAGGGTAACTGAAGTCAAACAAATGAGTTATACAGATAAACGTCGTAGATAACTTGAGTTTGTAGTAAGTGATAGAGTCTTCTTACGAATTTTTCCATTCACTAGTGTACTTCAAGACAAAGAAAACTGAGTCCTCGATACATTGGAGCATATAAGATTGTTGAGAGGTTAGTGTAGTTGCTTACCAACTAACTTTACCCCCCAAAATTGTTACATATTCATGATGTGTTTCATATTTTTTTGTTACGAAAATATATACTTGACCTTTCTCATATTTTTAATATTTAGTCAATTCAATTGAGGTCAGACATGACCTACAATGAGGAATTTATTCGAATACTTGACTATTGTTAACAAATATTGCATAATAAGATTATTTCACTAATTAAAATCTTATGAAAAAATTATATAATAGAAAAGTTATATGAGAGTGTGAGGATAAAAAAAAAGCCCAATATTTGTATTTATTTCAACGAGATACATAAATTTTAATGACAAAATTATTATAAAGAAAGAGGAGTTGAAATGCACGTGGCTAATTACCACATTTCACAGAATCCAGTATGCATGTAAATTTCACAGAATCCGGTATGCATGTAAGCCATACTTGGCAAGTATATTGGTAGTGACACGTGTTAAGCCAAACTTGGCAAGTTAAGAAAAATGAAAATAATGGAAGTAACACGTGTTAAAGCAATGAGAAATATGGGTGCTTCATCAACCATTGCTGTAAATAAGGCAACGAAATTGCTTTATGTTTATATATAAGAGACAAAAGAAAAGTAATTGAAAAGAAAAATATATATACAAAAAAAGAGAATGCTGAGTTAATAAGTACGTGTTTAAGTATTAAATATAATGTGGAATTGGTGGTTCTATCTAGTTGGCCTTGTGGGTGGCATGGAAAGAGGCTTGTATTTGCTTCATTTGGTTACTTTTATACCGAGAGTTAAGAGTAAGGCAAAAGAAAAATAAGAAAAAGAAAAGGAAAGAAAAGAAGAAAAGAAAAGAAAATAAGAGAAGAAGAAGAAAGGAAAAAAGAAAAAGAGAAAGGGAAAGAAAAAAAAAGACGAGAGAAGAAAAAAGGAAAAAGAAAAGGAAAGATGAGGAGAGAAAGAAACAGAAATCGGAGACAAATTTTGAAAAAAAAATAAAGGAAAATTTTGGAAAATCAATTTCAGTGGTTAGATTTATATCTAGTAATTTAGTGGTAACAATTTTACAATATTAAAATAGTTATGTTTTAGTTTTTCTATACATATCGATCTTAGTAATATATTTTTACATCTTATGATATACGAAGAATATCAATAATTGGTGGATTCTAAATTTTTGATCCAATTCAGAATTATCACACTTTTGTGAGTATATAATTATAAATATTTTTTTTATATTTTTAATATAATAATTTATAATTTAATTTCACGTTATCAAATTTATTTTATTTATGCTTTATTTTTAGATAGATAAATATTTATATTATTTAATATTTTTAAAAATATTTTTAAAATTTATTATAGTATAATTTGATATTACGTTTAGTATAGAAATATTTATGTCAAAATAAATTATGTTTCTATGATATTATATAATAATAGTTTTTGAACCATTATATATGTACCTTCCTTTTTAGTTTTGTTTGTTCTATGTATGTGTTAGATCAGTTTAATTTATTCTACTTGAATGATGTAGCATTCTGTCGAGTTACACCAGCTTAGATCTCTCTACTTATGTATGAGTTACTTCACCAAATTAGATCAACTTTTCTCTAAGTACAAGTTTAGTATAATTTTCAATATGTATATAGTACATGTTTTTAAAGCTACATTATATATATTCAATTTTAGAATAGATTTCATAATAGTTTGTGTTTTCAATATAAATTTATTTATTTTTCAATATACAGTTTCATATTTATTTTATATTACAAATTTCTATATATATTATTTATAGTATTATAATTATTGTATTATTAGTAAAAGTTATTATTTACAGTACATATAAAGTATATAATATTTTTAGATTATGTCAATTTATTGAGTCACAAGCTTATTCTTTTTTTATTTCTCTCCTATAGTTTTTAAGTTGTCGTAAAAATTCGTACGATGTGTTATAATCTTCACATTTTAAAATTGGTCCACGACACATATAATTACATAAATTATTATATTTTGTATATTTATTTATATGTATACGTTTTTATTGAAACATATAACTTCGTTATATCAAATATAATAAATATAAAATATATTAATATTATATCATCGTAAAATTCGATTTTAAAAAAGAGCTCCCAATAAATCCTATCAATTATCGTGTTTTAAATGATTGCATTAAAGCATTTTGACGACAAACAATTAAACGAATCATAAAAAGGGTGAAAAAAAACCGAATACAAATTTTCTCTCAAACCCAAAATTTGCCAAATTTAAAATGCATTAATTTCTCTCTATTAATAGTTACGCGGCACCTATTTCACAATCACACATTCCTTTGGAGTGTAAGAATGAAATAATATTGTATTTGTACCAAATCACTGTTAGGCTAAGCTAATAACTCTATCTCTACGACTAGAAATTCAACTTTGAAACAACTATATGATTTTCGATTGACAAAAGTCTAAGGAACTTGAGAGGAAGTCCCTCTAGGCTTTATCAATATTTCTTATATGTATTTGAAATCAACGTCATTATAATACTAACATATTGAGCCATTATCTCATTTATTTTTTCAACTTAACGTTATCTCCAAGAAAATGTACCCTGATTAACAATAAGGGCTTAATCAGAAATCAATTTATATTGTAATATGCTAATTAATATCGCATACAATGAGATTATGAGAGTTTTAATAGATTATAGGATATGTTAAACGGATTAAGTGTTAAATTAATTTTTTCTATTTGCAAGTAAATTTTTTTTAACGAAATTAATGGAAATAACTCTTGACTTTATCCTCAGTTATAAGTTTGAGCTTTAAAGACACTACGTAATAAATTCACTTTATCTTAAATTATATCTTAAGTAATGATATATTAAATAATCATTAGGTAAATTGGATAGTTTTAAATTTTATATTATTTTATTATTCTATTTTACTTTATAAATTATTACTTTAAATATAATTTAAAATATGTAACATTATTATTTAATTATTTACAGTAAATTTGTTTCTCACGAGTGACTTCAAAGAGGCTTTTTTTTTGGGTATATGTGTTTCATCACGAAAAAGTAATCGGGATTCTTGTGCAGAAAAATAGAAGTGATTGTGAAGTCTACTTCTATGAAAATTGTATCATATGTTAATTCATGGCACTGTATCATCACATTAATTAACAAATATGTTGCTAATCTTATAAGTGTTTATTTTTAAGAATAAATGTTGAAATAGATTTGACAGTACATCCAAAATTTGAGTTTATTTTTTCCGAGTAATATTTTTTATTTATCTTTAAAATCATAAATAATAATTAAGATCTGTTGCTTTTTTTATATGAAAACTGTTAGGGAATACTACTCAGCAATTGGCAATGTGCATTGAATTGTTACATTATATAGTATTGTCGTTTTATTCAATTTTTTTTATATAAGTGGTTATAGTGATAATAAATCTTTATGAGCCAAGTTAATTGAAATTCAAGCAAGGAATTTAGTCAATTTTCTTTTCTTTTTGAAAAATTGGTTGAGCCTCCTAGCTAATTTTATCTCAGATGCCATGCTTTAGTGCTTTTTAGAAAAAAAATGGATTGTACCAAAAAAGAACAAGGTTTTTTATACGAAGTTTCTATGTTGTTTCTCTCTATCTTAACCTTATTGAGAATGATAATTTCCTATGTTGTATCTCTCTCTCTTTACCTTATTGTGAATGATAATGATTAAGATACTATGTTTCACGAGATACTCCTCTCTTCAGATATTCTAATTAATATGTTTCTAGATTCTGGTGTCCTAGTGTTGCACTGGGGCAAGTGAGTCTAGGTGATATTGTGGTATATGGTAAAATAAAAAAAAAAGAGAGAGAGAGAGAGAGAGAGAGAGAGAGAGATATTTTTAGTAAACTTGGTTGTTACTGGTTTAATATGCTTTTTATTAAAATTTGTTATTACATTTGTACTGCTTGCTTTAACGAGAAATAACCGTTAGTAATTTCATAGGACATTGAGAGAGGGTGATCCTACTTTTAGAGAGGAGCTTTTGAACTACTCACATAGAGGACACATTCTCCAAATATCTAATTTTAAAGATGACTCGAGCCTTCTTGGTGTGTAGCTTCTATGATTCTATCAATCTCTTACAGTTGTAAATTATTTTATAATCACTTGTGGATCGATACACTTTTATCTTTTCAACTTGGATTTTCCCCTTGAGAAATTTAATAAGCACAAAGTGCTTTATCTTAAGAGATGAAATTGAGCTTCAATTTGCTGAATTTTAGAAATTTGGCAAATTGCAAAACTTTGATAATTTAATGCTAGTATTGTCTCTTCGGCTCTTGGAAAATAAGAGAGAAAGCTAGTAATGCTTTTGAAATTATTTACAAGAGGAAGCATTTTCCTTTTCATTCACAGAAAAAGCTTTTATCTTCCGTTAATCTAAAGAATGTTAAAAATGCATTATTGTTTTACTATGGTTTGTCATCATTAGCCTATCGTTCTGTCAGCTGTGAAAGTAATTTTGAGTTTTTATGTACTGTAAGCAATCATTTCTTCAATAAGCGTGGAAGGATATAAATAGAGCAAGTTTTCACGATCTCAGGAATTCATAATAAATCTCTCATTCTTTAAAACTATTATTCTTAGAAACATTGATACTATTGAGCCATATATCAGATGCCTATATTTCCCGAGTATTCAAAATAAAGTCAGTCTCAAGCTTGTTTACTTTCTGCTGATCATATTTATGTGAAAAATTGATCTGGAGTTAGATAATATTGTAGTATTATCCTTAGGTTGCTTCTATACTCCAATAATTTCAATGTCTCAATCAAAACTATACTAAATGCTTTTTCTTTTTGTTTTCTTTTGCTTTAGTTGTTTTTGTGTTTCAGGTTTGTTTGCGCACGTACTCTTTGCAGCATTTTATTCCTAAGGCAAACCCATAAGATCATTTGCTAACCATATCTTGTGCAAATGGATGCTTAAATCTGATCTGTATGCATGTAAATCTACATTATCTGACATTATTTTTTTTCGACCAACAGGTATTCTACCGATCGCGAATAAGCACTCATGTTGCTTATGGCTTATTTGTCATATATGTTAGCTGAGGTACAACATTAAAAATATTTGTTCCTTCTTCAATAACATACTTCCCTTGTTTAAATAATCAATTAGATATCACTTGATGCATACAAAATTTTAAATCCTCAAAATGGCTGATGATTTCAGGCATACATTTGCAACAATCTCATTCATTGCAGAAATTTTTATATGAACTTGATAGAAAAGACTAATAACTGCTGTTCTAATTTGCTTCAAATTCTTGATTCAGTCTAGGAACATTTGTTATGATTCTAAATGAGTGAATTGGTTCTCTATTTTGAAACTAATTCTTTGGTGTGGAAGCTCTTACTCTACTAAACTAAATATGAAAATGGATAATTATAATTAAAATATGATTAACAAAGTGAGGATATAAATAGAAATGTCATTGTAGTGAAATTATTTCAGTTGCCTGCTTCTTCATTCAAAGGCCAAAAAACTGAAATTATTGTGCATCTTGGTGTTAGGTATCAGTTTGTGCCACAGATGATCTTGCTTTACAGTCTTTTTGGGTATCTTTCGCTTCTCATTATCGTCAAGTGATGCACTACTGGTTCTCAGGCAGATATTTATTATGAAATGATGTACATGTTTTTGAGTTCCACTGATGGTCTTCATGAGAATGAGTTATTTTGGGTCTAGTGACCACTTCAGGTAACTTTTATCTTTTATCTATTTGCTGGCTGCATGTGCACAAGGTTACTTTGTTTTTGGTTTTAGTTTTAATCAATTGATGCTTGACTTTTGCAGATCATATTGTTGCTTTTGGCTATAATTGCAGTTAATGGCTACATTTATGGTCTCATCTATTTTTTTATACAAATAATTGATGTTTTTCTTGCATCATTTTGTTGAGAAAATATATTTGCAATACCCTTTTACAATCTACTTATCCCAACCCCATTTCAAATTGTTTAAACATCTAACCTTAGTCAAATAGAAGACTACTATTAAGTCCGCATGTGTCTAATGAATATGGCAGCGGCTTTTATTGGCAATCATGAAATGAATTAGAGAGGAAATGGAGAAATTACTTGTTTCACTGGCTCTCCATGTCTAATTTGCTTGATTGTTTAGCCTTTGCACAAGAGTTCTCTCTTTATGGGAAATTCTAAATGTTGAAATGTTTCAGCATGTAAAGTGAAAAATGATCGAGATTCAGAAGAGGAAGTTTTCTAGGTAGATCTTGTGCAAAAAGCAGCTGCGGCAATAGATAGGGAGGAGTTCAAACATAAGAAATGTCTCGAACTGATGGCTTCTCTTTTATCCCAACAGCACTGCAAGTGCCAAAACAGTCCCATGGTCACAAAGTAAACAAGAAAGTCCCCCAAGTAGTAGATGTTTGTTATTATTGGATGTAGAGCTTTATTAAATACAGTAAATGGCTAGACAACCCTTCAAATGTTAAGGCAACAAAATTTCTGTCTATTTTTTTTTCTTTTAATGTATATTTTATTTTTTCTACTTTTGTTTATTTATTTATGATTTTTAATAACTTTTAATATATTATATTATAATTTTAAAGATTATTAATAATATTATTTTTCACATTTTCTTGATGTTGCGCTTTATTTTTTAAATTTTATATAATAATTTTATAATGTAAATAATTTTAATTATTTAAATATTGTGTATTTATTTATGCAAAAAATGATTAAATATATATGTATTACCAACTGAATATGGTAATACATTATAAATATTATTGTTTATTATTATAATATATTTGATTTTTAATATATATAAAATATTAAAAATATAAATTGTTTTTGGATAAAACCTTTTGTGATGATTATAGTCATTATCAAAAGAGTCTTTTGTGATGACTAATTAACTATTGTAAAATTTTATGACACTCGCATATGTGATAGAAAAAAGTCATCACAAAGCAGTCACAAAAAGCTTTTACAACGGTTAAATAACTATCGCAAAAGATCGATTTTTCTATAATAATTGTAGTTTCAATATTTTACATAACTAGTAGAATTTCTATTTAGTCATGAATTCATGTGTTTGCTTTTGTTGGCTAATTTAATTATTTACAATAAATTCATTTCTCATGGGTAACTTCAGAGAGGCTTTTTACTTTTCTAGGTGTACATATTTTATCACGAAGAATCAATCGGGATTCTTGAGCGAGAAAGAAGCAACCGTGATTCTTGGGCAAGAAAATAGAAGTAATGATTGTGAATTCTACTTCTAAGAAAATTGTATCATATGTTAATTAATGGTACTGTATCATCACATTAATTAATGAATAGATTGCTAATAAGTGTTTAATTGTAAGAATAAATGTTGAAATAGATTTGATAGTACATCCAAAATATGATTTGATTTTTTCAAGTAATATTTTTTATATTAATCTTTAAAATTATAAATAATAACTAAGATTTGTTGCTTTTTTATATGAAAACTTTACATCCAAAATATGATTTGATTTTTTCAAGTAATATTTTTTATATTAATCTTTAAAATTATAAATAATAACTAAGATTTGTTGCTTTTTTATATGAAAACTTTACATCCAAAATTTGATTTTATTTTTTTCAAGTAATATTTTTTATATTTATCTTTAAAATTATAAATAATAATTAAGATTTGTTGCTTTTTTATATGAAAACTTTATTTAATATAATATCTTTTAAATCAACAATCTAAGAATGAAAACTATTTTCTCCTGAATTTTGGCTTATAAAGTGCGAGCCTAAACATTTTAGGGACATTCATCATTCTCAATAAAGCCTTATAAGAGGTGTCCTCAAGCTTACTCACAATCATCGACCTCTTCAAAATGAGTGTTTAGTGTCGGAGATCCTCAGTATTGGGTGTTTGCAGTATTAGGTGCCCTCTTCGGCCAAATCAACCACTATAGTTATACACTAGTGATTTAAAACTAATTTGCTATCAAGAATTACGGGATTAAAGATTTTTTTTTACAAATACAATCCTTGTAATCTCGATAAGAGTCCAATAATGGTAAGAAAAATCTATTCTTATTTTGGTAAAACTCTAATAGACAAATCCAAAAAGGAGAAGTTTTGGTGCTTTCTAATTTTAATAAAATTCTATGGTTATAAGGAAAACTCGTACGATGTTTTGGTACTTTTCAATTTTAATAAAATTTTATGGTTATAAGAAAAACTCGTATGATAGCCTTATAAAAGGTCCAAATTATTAAGTTAAGGAGAAATTTTAAAACCTTTGAATAAGTCTTTTTATTTCATTATCCCTTTCTTTTGTCTTTCAATTTTTTTTATTTTTTTAAATTTTTATTGATTTAAACATCAGAGTACTATTATCAAAAAAACTTTCGATATGACCTAATATATTTTTGTTGTAAGATTTAGATTAAGTCTAACGCCCTTGGAGTGAATTAATTTAGCCTAATTTTTATAAAGTTCAACCGCTTTGTTAATTGTTTTTAAAAAAATAAATAAATTCAACTCGTTAATTTAAAAATTATTTAAATTTTTGAGTCAATAAAAATATATATAAATACTTATTTAATAGGATGACTAAATTTTATACTTTAAAAAATGAATAAATTTATACATACATAATTAAGAGAGGTGGCATATATACATAACACCAAAATGTAAATCTTCATCGGACAAAAGGTGAGACTTTTATCATTCTTCTAATTTGTTTGCCATTTTACTAATTATATGGTCATTTTTAAGATGCGCTCACTTTATAGTCTTGTCATTTTCAATAAAGCCGTCACTTTGTACTGCAGTCAGCTAATATTTTAATGATTATTATTCTTGTTTATTTTAAATTAATATTTTTTAGAATGAGATTATTTGAATCTTAAAAATATATTTTAAACATTCAAAAATTAAAAAAAAAATTATATTAGTAAAAACGTAAAGGTGTAATTTATTATTATAAATAAATAAATACTATAATATTATTCTTGTGATTTAGTACGCCCATTTAGAGGTACAATTATTCTAACTAAATAATTAAATCTTATTATTTTCCTCTCGTTATCATCTATAATTTAATATAAGTTTGTTAAGTTTATTTATGAAAAGATTATATATATATATGTATATATATATGTAATGAGTAAAGCCCGGTTGAATAAAGAAGGAAATTTTCACAAATAGTCATATTTTTTTGGACTATTTAATTATTTATGAGATTTTTTAATTTTTGGCGACTATTTAGTTATTTATGAGATTTTTTAATTTTTGTAGCCAAAGACTTTAATGAATGATAAAAATACCAAGTTTCCTCCATCCAAAATCCAAAGAATCACACCCCTTTAAAAGAAAAAAAATTACAACAAGAATCACATTGTTATAAGAAAGATAATATTGATATTTGATATGTATTTTTTTTTTTGTTGTAAATTTATTTTTATGTTGTGTTGGAAAATTAGTAATTTAACAATTTTGATTAAATAAGAATTGAGATGAATATCAAAGTGGAGAGTCACAAGAAGTTTAGAACGTGTAGGACACGTATGGAGAAGTCTAGGACGTGTGAAACACGAAGGGGGAAGTAAAACGGGACTTGAAAACGCAAAGAAAACAAAAAAATAGCAGGAGAAGCTACCAATGCCGCGACGCTCAACACAGAAGACCAGTACCGTAGCACTGGGTCCCCAGCGCCGCGGCGATGGGTGCGAGAAGGGCCAGTGCCGCAACGCCCAGGGATAAGTGCCTCGGCGTCCAGACGCGTCAGGATGTCTGTTTTAGTTCGAGATTTCTAGTTTTGGGAAGTTTTGGACTTTCAAAATAAGTGGACTCTTACCCCAACAAGGAATAGGGTTAGTAGGCACGAAATACACCCTATATAAACACTTGTAAACCCTTGTTTAAGATTAAGCATCTAAGGTTTCAAGATATAATCATAAGAGAGAATAAAGGAGCTAGGTAGGCACTAAGTGCGTGGTGCACTAGGGTGTAACCTTTGAGGAGTATTTTTTCTTTAGGTTCTTTGAGTGAATAAAAGAGAAACACCATAGATCCTTTTGGCTTAGATGCTCGGGCTATTTTTGTGTTCCTTGTAAAATTCTCTTATGAGGAGATACTAAGAGGTCTTAGGGAGTCATGATGATCAATGGTAGATACTTAGAGGTCTCTATGGGAGATACTAAGGGGTCTTGTGGGATCATTGATGATGTAAGAAGATACTTAGTAATCTATTTCAATAATAAAAAGCTAGATCATGGATCCTCTATAGACGTAGGCAATTTTGGGCCGAACCACGTATATCTTGTGTCTTGTGATTGGTTTATTTTTTTTTATCTTTATTAGTGTGTTAATCTTATGTGTTCTTTTTTGTGGTATCAAGTTATGATTTTTCGCTGCGCATAGAGTAAAAGGGGTATCAAGGTTGTGGCTTAGTTAATGCCATAGGGGTGTCAAATGGAAGTATATGGCGTGATATCCGCAACATATTGTTTTGTAGTATTTAAAATTTATTGAAGATTTTCATAAATATTTACATCAAAATTTACTTTTTGTAAATAAATATTATGTGTAAAATGAATGCATTATGTAATGATATTAGTTTCCTAGTTTGAAACAAAGAGAACCAGAAAATCAGTTATTATTGCATTGCAAGAGCTTTTAAGGCACAATGCGATAATAACTTATCACGCCCCAGGCGTGATAAGTTGCTATAGCACCAATTACTTGGCGCTATAAGCACTTAATTATAATGCCTCGGTTATTGGCACGATAGTTTTTATCACACTAATAAATTGAATTATTATTTTTTATAATTTATAATTTTTCATACATTCAATAGAGATTGAGCCACTTTTGATATGTTTTGGGTTAATGTGAGAGAGCTCCAATAATGATAAAGAGAGATATGTTAGATACCAAAGCGTCGTTATAATGGTTTCTGTAACACATCAGAATATTTATTTACTAGAATTAATTTTTTTTATTTATTAGGATTAAATTAAAACCTTGGCCTATTTACACTTTTCCAATACTTTATCATGAACTAATAGCAATTAGCCACCAAATAAATTAGAAAGTGGTAGAATTTGTTACTTTTTGACTAGATTTTAACTAGTTTAGTTAGTAAATATTTATTTGAATTTTTGGACTAATCAAGTGCCATCATTTCTAACCAATGGCATTTTTATAGTTTTGAATTTTGTTGAGGGAAAATTTAGTAAGAAAAGTGATGAGTATATAAAATGGAATAGTGTGAAAAAATACCCATTTTTTGCAAGAATAGAGCGTTCCCCCCTATTGCATTTTCTCTCCATTTTTTTTTCCTTTAAATTCAATAATTCTACATACTTTTCTCAGTAAATCAAGCCCCCAAACCTTTGATTAAACCCATTTCCATCAAGTCTCAATAATTTTTTTAGTAGAAAGGTGAATTTCAAGGTGAGTTAGTGGAAAAAATTTAATTGAATAACGATTTGGAGTTTTAAGGGTTTGTAACTTCAATTACCATTTAGAATTAGAAATTTTTGTATTTGAGTGGGATTAATTAAAATTTTATTGATTATTTGTGCATTCTTGAATATTAAGGTGAAGGCTTGGTAAAGCAGAGCCAAGGAAAGGAGAAAGAGAAGAAGTGAATGCCACTTGGAGGATGTTTAAGGTTCAGTATACACTTAAGTTGAACTTAAATTTTTGTTTTAGGGCATTAGTTTATAAATATGTAATTAAATTATTTGATGAATACTAGAATGAAAATAGTGTGTTTAATTATTATGTTGATTCTAAGTGAATTAAATGTGTTTTTAATATTGAGTATTACCTATAAGTGAAATTAGGTAAAATTTGGACCTATATGTGAAATTGTGTAAAACTTCAGATCCAAATGTGAATTAGTGAAAATCTTGGACTTTTGTGTGAAATATTGAAAATTTTGGAGTTATATATGTGTTATTGAAAAATTGGACTTATATGTAAATTTTTAAAAAATATGAGACTTGTATGTAAATTCTTGAAAGTTTTGGATCTATATGTTAATATTTAGAAAATTTTGGGTCTAATTATGAATATTCAAAAAAAAATTAGGTTTAATATAATATAATTATTAAAGACTCTTGGGTAAACCTAAACATTGGTAGGTGGAGACTGGTAATTGGCATGCTAATAGGGTGTTATAGCAGTACTACACTGTTCTGTATCTCTAATGATTCTGATCTATATCTCTGATCTGACATATACTCTGATTTGATCTGGATCTGGTAGGTAGTCATCGAGTGACCGATGCCGGATCACCATCTGATAGCTTGTTGGCCAATCCATGATATCGTGTCAGTGTTTATTTTGGGCGCCTACTGAGATCATATGTAATGAGTTAATCACGTATATGATAAATTGAATTTTAATCTAAAATATATGTTATGTTTTGATTAATTGATTTAAATATTTTGATAAATTTTAACCGATCCTGTTGACGTTATGATAAGTGATAGTAATTGATTCTGTTATTTGTACATTGTTTGAATAAATTATATTGTTTTAACTTTTGTGTACACCCACTAAGTAATTTTTTTTGCTTAGCGTGTTGGATTTACCACGCGCAGGTAGTAGAGTTTTAGTATTGAAGACTGAATAGAGTAATCATATTTGTAACAACTCGGATTAGTCACATCCTTTGTTTATATATTTTGGATAGATATTTTATTTGTATTCAAAATATTTGTATAACAAATTGTATGGACATCTACTACATGTACATATGTATAGATGATTAAGAACTATTTTTTAGTTGTAAATGATAAATTGTTTACATTCTTTTAATCTTAGGTGTATCTGGTTAAATTGGGTGAATGATTGACCCCCGTGAGTTAAAGTTTATGTGGTGGGTCTATGGTTGAGTAATAAGAGTTGAGTTAAGAAACAAAATAATTGGGAGTGTTTTTCTTTGTAACAGGTGGTAGGAAGTCCAATTTTTAGAGAAAACTTTATCTATTTGATTTTAAAATTAAAAAAAATATTTTAATATTAAGGTTTTGTAAGAACATAGTAGTATTCTCTGATCTCGTTTTAAAGAAAGGTAGGTGAGGAGAGTGTTACAGTTTCTACAAATGTGACTTATCAAAAACTTCATAACATAATGTATTGTAAAATTGGAGTCACTACAACAGAAATGGTCTTTAGCGACAAATGGATTTTGTAGTCTAAAGTTGTAATTTTGTTGCCACAGACTATTGCGAGAAAAATAGTTTTGTTGCAAGATCGTCATCATACCACCGTCGCACTACCTTTATAACTACAAAAATAGAACTTTGTCGCCTAAGTTCGTCTTCCGTGAGAAAACACTTTTGTTGCTAAAGATTATAAAGAAAATGTGCAAAAAATCATGAGGCAACAAATATTTTGTTACTCGAACATATTTTTCTCTACAATCTCATTTTGTTGCTTAAAGTAATTTTTCTCAACAATATTTTTTTTATTGTTGTAGTTTATTTTTTGCAAGAAATAAATTAATTGCAAAGAAATTTAAAATAGTTATAAAAACATTAAGTCACAAACCAGTTTGTTGCCTAATTTAAGTTTGGCAACAAAACAATTTTGTTACCAAGGGAAAACAATTCATAATTTCTAATAAAATTATTATTACTTAGGGCTATAAATAATTTTATAGTAAGATAAATTATCATAATTTCAAGTTATAAATTATATTTGAAGGAGATTTACTATGAAATATTAAGTGAAAATTCAACATTATGTGGTTATAAGACAATGAATCTAACTAAAATTCAATATAAACAAAATAAATTAAAAGATTTCTGCACATAAATAAGCTAAACTTAAAAAAATAACAATTTACATCCGAAATATACATAATAGTATCATTAGAATACATGACATTAATATATCTATAATACACTATAATAGTATCCAAAATACACCGTAATGGTATCATTAAAAAATATCCTATAATAAGCAAGTCCAAAAGATTAATGTCATCTATCCAAAGTTCTAATATTTGATGATCAAATCTAGAAATTAGCTTGAACGTTTTGTACATGAAAATTAACATCTTGACAAACATTTGTTACCAAGTCCCAAAAGTAATGATATGTCATATATCTCAAGTGCTTAAAGATATATACCATTTATCTTTAACTAGTTGAACTCAAAGCGAGATGATATTCCTTGTGAAGATATAATTTGCTGCATGAAGGCCTCAAATTGAGACAACCTAGATTCCACTTAATCAATTGTCTTCTTTTGTTCATTAAGCTCCACATCTTGAGAATCCAGTCTACTTTATTGTGAAGCTATGATATCTTGCAACCTCTTAACTTCAAAAATATCTTCAACATAACTTGAAGGAGGGCGAGGTCCTCTACCAAACCCTCGATAATAGCTTGATTTCTTTCCAAGTACTTTAATGCAAATTTCTTGTTGAGTCAATGGTTCTTCTCCCTCTGAAACACTTTGTTGTTGTTGTAGCTCTGTCATTTGATCTTATATATAAAGCTTTGTTAATACACAAGAAAGAAAAAAATTAATTATAAATTAATTTATTGGTTCTATAATTCTATTATTTGGTTTGAGATGAAACTTTGTTAGTAAATGAATAAAAAAAAACCAAAAATATTAAATAAATTTTAGTGGTGTTGTTATTAGTTTATTTTTTGGTCTTTACGAAATTTTTGTTCCTAAAGAAAAAGGAAAGAAAGTTCAAGAAATAAACTTCAATTATTTCTCAAAGGTGACATGAATTGAAGAAAGAAAATCAAAAGCCTCTCACAATAAATGAAGTATACTTACATGCTTTGACTTTGCCTCCTCATTCACCCAACCCTTTGTTTTGATATAGTGGGTGACATGAAAAAGCTCTATTTCACTATCTACTGTCTCATCCTCAAGATAATTAACAAAAGATCTTGATCCTCCATAATGATTATATAGGAGCTTAGTACAATTTACTTTGTTTTTGGTATACTGAATCTATAATTAAAAGAAAATAAAGATAAAATAAATTAAATAAACTTGAAAAGAAAAATTAAAGTTTATAACATTAATCTCAATATACCTTAAAACTTGTAGAATCAAAAATATTATGACAAAGCCAATCCCAATCATCTTGATGAATGTTTGGATATGGATGCTTAAGTGCCTCCTCCATGGATGGATAATCCAAATAATAAACATACATCCAATGTCAAAAATCACGATATCTCCCACCCATGATATCATTCACGCATCGATGAATGTATGGTAAGTTTAAGTCAATATCAAACTTTGACTATATTTGTTTTAAAAAAAAAAGAGTGATTTAGTATATATTTGAATATAACCTAAAAGATATATAACAAGAAACAGAAGTGTTTCACTTACTAAAAGTCGATCTAATAGAACTTGCTTCTCTAATTTTGAAATCTTGCTCCATTTCTTATATTTAAGTGGTCCAAACCTCCTAACCAAATAGCCACATTCACTGGATAACATAGAAGAATATTTGTGACCTATTGGTCTATTAGTCTCAGAGGAGATATGTAACTTTATTTTTCCAGATGATTGCATATGTTATCTATTTTTTTTCCACGTGTTGGTCCACGAGTTTTTCTTTGTGGTGGCTGGCAATCTAGCATATATAAGTATAAATATTAGTATATAAAAAATTATAGCACATTGCCTTAAAAAATATTAAGACCAATTATACTCATTAGACACCACGTTCTGGAGTACCATTACTTGATGTAAATCCTTGATCAGGCATAAGAGGTTGAGATATTTTTGGTGCTATACGTTTGGTACTTTTACGTCTAGGAGCCATCTAATTAATTTCAAAGTAAATATTAAAATCTTCAAGTATTAATAACAAATACAGTAAAATAAATTAATATAAAAAATTTTCTTCTTTAAAAGCTTTTTCAAACTTAGAACTTATTAAAAAATTTAAGTAGAGGACTTTATAAAGTTTTATACTCATACCATTCAGTAATACCACAAACTAATTAAAACACAAAAATTAATTAATAGAAAGAAATAAAATTCTAAAGATGAGTTAAAGCATAATATTAAAGAAAAATTAGAGGGACATGGATAAGAAACTATAGTTCATGCAAATGTAAATAATCGAATATATATGTCTAATTGTTTTGAGAACGTCTAATTGCATAAACAAATAAAAGAGAATTTAATCAACCAATTCATTCTTGAAATAAATACTATATGTCTGAATATACATTAATATCATTATTATCATCAATTTTAAACTCATCTTCATTGCCTAAGCAATATTCTACCATTGTTTCAACTTCTTCTTCAACTTCATCACAAATGAAATCATCTAAATCAAGATCCCTTGGTCTATTACTTTGCAAATTTGATACATCAGTAATGTGTACATCAACATCATCTCCACCTACGATATGATTGTACATCAAGATCATTAAGTTCAATAACAAGATTAATATTAGACGACTTATTCTACTGATACACTTGTTTCTCTATATTATCATCTTCTTTTACAAATTCATTTAAGTTACTATTTTCTTGTATATCCCATAAGTTGCACATGTCCAAGGTTTAGATTGCACCTCATATCACATTTGTACTTAAGTTTCATATTCTATTATGAAATTGACCTTAATAATACAAAATTACTAAATACTGTGCAACAATTAATAAAATAGAAAATAAAAGAAAACCACTGCATGATAGTACTTAATACCTTAAAACCCCAAGCTATACCTTGAATCTTGAGTATGGTAAATGAAATTGAGTTTTTAATTCAAACTTTTGTTGTCAAAAAAGAAGAAACTGCAAAACATACACTTCTAAATGCAATAACTCAATCATAGAAAACAAAATATATTTAAATCACTATGAGTATGCCTTTTTTTTTAATATATCAACAAATTTGAGTCAATTATTTCAATATATTTTTGTCAAACAACCTAAGTAATAAAAAAAAAAAGAAAAAACCTTGTACATCACTATAATGCTATCTAAACTAGAGCTGTATATAGTTCTAAAAAGCAAGGATAACATATAAACCATCAAGGAAGTTAAGTTACCTTAAAAAATTATCACACAATAGAACAAAATGGTGATGGTTATGCAGGAATTATTACAAAATAGATGCTAATTATTAATGATGATGAATTATTAGCCCTTTAATATTTTGCTAAGTAATTAAAGAATTGCTTGCAAATAGATATTATATATACCAATGATTCATACATTAGTCTTTCAAGAATTATTGCAAGAAAGATTATCTATAATAAAAGAACAAATGTATTGTAAGTATTTTCAATAGTATTATTAGACCAAAAAAAAAAACAAAAATATTATAAATTTGTTTATTCAAAGAAAACAAGTAATGACTTTAAACTTTCACCAATTGCAACGTGAAAAGTTAGAAATTATATAGAAAAAATTAAAATGAAAATAGTGTGACCAATTTTTATGGGAAAATTTCATAAACAACCTTCTTATTTTTTATTATTCTTTTTTAACCAAATATAAATTCATTATATTTTATTAACCAAAATTTTCATTTTTGGACATATTTGCCCTAATATCAAAAACATAAACTTCTTCTCCTTTCTTTCTACCGAACCAAGAACATATTGATGAACCAAGAATCATATTGATGGCTGAATAATTTTTAAGCTGTTATTGCGAAAATCGAGTGTTGCTGAGTATATTTATCACTTCAAATCAAGAAAATAGCCAAATCTTGTAAGTTTTTTAAACTTTTTTAAAAAATTTAATTTTAGTTAGAAATTAGATAAAACTTACATTTAAAGTTAAAAATAAGTGCTATTGATGAATTAAATGTAAAAAATGAGTTATAATGGTGTAAAAGACGTTAAAATCCGACCAAAAATAAGATTTCTAATGTGTTTGGTGAAAACCAGAGGGCGGCTGGTGCAACAGCCATCAATTTAGGCATCTCGGGCCTAAGATGGCCCCGCAATGCGCTTAATTGAGCATAATTTTTATTTTTTTATTTTTAAATAATTATTTTGATTTATTTTTAAATAATTTTACTAATTGTCATTTTTTTTCAGGTTCTGTGGAGTATGATGCAATTGTTATTTGTTTTGAAGGAAAGTGGGAGGGTTCTAGTGATGAGGAAGAAAGTTATGTTAATTATAGTAATTTTAGGATTTCGGTTCAAAAAGATATTAATTTTGAAGATCTTTTAAATGCAGTATGTTATACCTTAGGAGTCAACAATGTGAACTGTAAGGTGACTTTGAAAATCAAAATTGATGCAACGAGGTATGAGCTAAAACCTGTTGAGATTAGAAACGACAGTGATGTTCGATTTTATTTTAGCGCCAATAGAAGATCGTACTGTCCTTTATGTGTAACAGCGGATCCTAGAGTTTTCGTTTATGAAGATGATGTACAGCCCTTCAATCAAAACCCATAATCGATTCATACTCATTTTATGTCAGCTAACGGTAACAACCAAGTGAGACATACATCTCCATCAATTTGAGCGGTGGTTCCTGCAAACACAACGAATAAGTATCACAATGTTTCTCCTATACCCTTCAATAAAAACCCAGCCTATACACATTACGCTTGTGATGACATTGGAAATGTTGGGGATGTGGAAGGGGACTGTGATGATGCTAGAAATGTTGATAATTTAGAAGGGGATGATTTAGCAGAAGGCGGACGTTGTTATGTTTCAACAAGCTCCATAAATGTTGAAGCTAGAAGTGTTGGGTGTTGATTATTCTAGGGTGCTTGCATGTGAGATGTGTTCATCATACAAAAAATATACATATCTCATGCATATATGTGCACAGCGGAAGATTAAAATTAATACAATGAACACATATAATACATATTTATCAAATGAAAAACGGGATTGAGAAATTTAACCCATGAAGCCTTTGGATTAATTTGCTTGAAGTCCACCATAAAATGAAACTTTGATCAATCTTAGCAATCAACAAGGGTGGATTTGATTGTCTAGAATGACAGTATATTAATCCAGCATTTAGTTTAACTCTTAAACTTGATTCAAAGTTAAACTCTTTAACTTAGTTAAATTTGTTTTTTTTTTTATTCAACTCTTGAATAAAAACAAATTTAATTCATGTTTTAATGGCTAAATTAATTTGAGAAGATGATGAATAGAAAATATTTTCAACTCTTGAAATACTTCAATTTTCGTTCTTCATTTCTCTCTTAATTTTCTAGCCAACCAAAACCACTTAACATTTGTTTTAATCAAATTAAATTAATTTGTTTTATCTTTTGTTCAACTCTTGAACAATTAAAACAAATCTATTTTAGTTATTACATTTAGTAACCATTTATATATTTGTTTTGTTGTTCTAACACTTAAAACACAAAATAAAGAATTCCAATTTCTTAAATTGAAATGGCCACCAAAATTGCAAAATTTAAAAACTTAAAACTTATGAATTTTAAATTTCATTTCTCTTTATATACTAATGCATAAATTTCAAACTAATTTGAATTTCATTTGCATTTCATTTAAATTAACCTAATCATAGTTAATATTTAACCTTAGTTAGGTTAGTTTAACTTAACCCTTAAGTTAATAAATATTTAAATATTCTAACCATAGTTAACTAACTTAACCATGGTTAGGTTAACCTTTACTTAACCATTAAGTAAGGTTAATTTAACTTAACCATATGGTTAACCTTTAACCATAGTTAAGTTAAATTATTTATTTAACAATTAAATAAATAAATATTTATTTTAATTATTTAACAATAAAATAATTATAAAGTGAAATTGCATTTATATCCTTACTAGGTTACCAAATTAACCTAAAGTGGGTCACACTATTTAACTATATACTTTAATTAACTTAACCTTAGTAATTTGTTGAATTATACAGTATTAAACAATTTAATACGGTAAACTGCCCAAGTGCTCAAAGAGTATATTTCATATTGAGACTCTCTAGGTCTACACCCGATTTGTCAAATGAAACTATTCCATGAATCCGTAATCGATGCCTTACGCACACATTACGAATATTACAAATCAGCGTATTAGACCATTCAAGTTGAGGTCTTAACGTATATGTATAATCATTCTATCATTTATACCCTGGATGTGCAGGGATATAGATCAGCACCGTCAAATCCCCATAAACACATCCTTAAACTTATCTCCAGATTCGTATCTCGATAAACAATATATGCAAACACTTTTGCTATATTATTTAACCCTGTGAAAAAATATTTTTTCAGGTTTATGCTTGTGGCCACAAGACTTCATGAAATACAATCTCAGAGTATCAGATATACAACTTACCTACGTAAGCTGACGGATCCCGTATCTACACACACTGAACTCTATGAGCATCGGACCATACCCAGCGACACATAGCGGTCAGACCATGAAAGATCTCTGACATATGTTGAACCAAAGCATGATGGATCACTCACAAGACCACCGTGGCGCTCAGGTCAAAGGACCACGAATACTACTCAACTCAATAAGATCTTTCTTTGACGGCTTCATAGAATATCTATTAAGGTCCTCGTGAGTCTGTTCAATATCCTGTCCTGACTGGATACCCGCATGCTTATACAAGCTCTAAGCTCATAGTCAGTTAGGAACAACCATCTGAACCAGTCAGATATAGACATACACTAATCTATATTATGTGAATTCACCGATAGACCCACATTGGTGATCATAGATCAGGAACATTATATTTGAAACATACTTACATAATGACATTTCTTAGCTCCTATTGCAACTCTTTGCAACTATGTCATTACAAGTATACTTTCAGATCTTTGTCCCATTATAGACAAGGTTCTAACTCTTTAAACCTCGCTGACTTTTATAACCTGCTAACTCTCAACTTTGCTAACTATTAGTTCTGGTCTAAGCTCCTTTAGATCAGATCTGAACTCTTTCAGATCAAACAATGTCTGTAATGTTATAAGTATTATACCATATAAATATGATATTAACAATTTTTATTCAAAATATTTATTGTATAAATATTCACAATTAATATTCATACAATATTAGAATGACACGTCAACACCAGCTCTAACAAGAAGAATAGATTTTTGTGAAGCGAAAAATCCCTTTGCGTTTATGCCTCCAATACCGCCATCAGACTTAGGCATATCGAATAAGATATCGAGTAGTGACATTGGCGATGTGTTTGTAGGAAAGTTATTTGATAGCAAAGACGAACTTCACCAGGCTATTAGTATGCTAGCACTTAAAGGTTATTGGAGATTTAAAGTGTCAAGGTAGACAAAAGATCGTTTTGAGATAAAATGTGACGATGATAGATACTGATGGCGATTACGTACAATGTAGATAGATGCAAGGAAACATTTTATTATGCGCAGAATTGATTCAAGTCACGTGTGCCAATTAGATCGATTGCGCGATAGTCATCGACAAGCAAAGTCTCAGATTATTGGCAAAGTCTCAGATTATTGGCAAAGTCTCCGATTATTGGCAAAGTCTCCGATTATTGGCAAATTCATAAAAAAATAAGTTTGCATCTGCGAGTCAACTTTATAGACCGAATAAAATTCAAGCAGACATATGTGAGGAGTTTGGTGTAGACATAACTTACCCTACTGCTTGGCGGTCTAAGGAGCATACATTGGTGTTGATACGTGGTACTCCAGAGGGTTCATATAAATTACTTCCGACATACTGTCATATATTGAAACAACAGAACCCAGGTACAGTCATGCATTTGGAGATTGACGATTGCAAGCACTTCAAATATTTCTTCATGGCTCTTGGACCATATATTAAAGGGTTCCAGTCTTCCATCCGATCGGTTATTGCAGTTGATGGTACATTTTTTAAAAATGCATACTTGGGAATAATGTTTGTGGCTGTTTGTAAGGATGGAAACAATCAAATTTTTTCACTTGCATGGGGTATTGTTGACTCTGAAAATGATGCTTCATGGAAGTAGTTTATGGTAAAACTCCGAGGAGTCATTGGAGATCTTGAAAACCTTATGTTTATATCTAATCGACATGCTAGTATCGAGAAGGCCATTAGAGAGGTATTTCTTAATATATATCATAGTGTATGCATCTATCATTTGAAGTCTAATTTGGTAGCACGATATAAGATACCGTCGCAGACAACAAAAGGAGGAGGATATTTGGCTTCCTATTTTGTTGCTGCCAAGGCATATCGTATAGCTGACTTTCAAAGAAAAATTAATAAGATGCGAGAAATGAAACTAGAGGCAACGAGATACTTGAAGGAGGAGGTTGGTTTTTTAAAATGGGCTCGATCAATGGGAGCATTCAGAAGATATGACATCATGACCACCAACATTACAGAGAGCATTAACGTTGTTGCGAAGGAAGCATGTGGCATGACGGTGACTGCTTTAATTGAATAGATTAAAGAGTTAATGCAAAGATGGTTTGTTGAGAGATGTGAGGCTGCAGAAAATATGTCAAACTTCTTGACCACTTAGGCCCATGACAAGATTTGGAAGCACAATGATGATTCTGCTCGCATGACAGTATGCAATAGATCAATCTCATTTTGTCGTTAAGGACGAAAAAAGAAGTGGAATAGTGGACATCCCGGAGAAGTCATGTAGTTGTCGAAAGTTTGACCTGTGGCAGCTACCGTGTCCTCATGAACTTGCAGTATGCAGGCAAGTTAGATTCCAGTACCAGACTCTTTGTTCGCAATATTACATGAGTCTTTATTGCGTGCATACAATGAACCAATAAATCTAGTTGGTCATCCATTAGATTGGATTGTTCCAGAGGAGTTGAGAGCTGCTGACATCCAGCCTCCTATAGTACGCCGGCAATCAGTAAGACATCAGAAGAATCGAATTCTATCGCAAGGTAAGGCTTCCACGAAGAATGTATGCAGCTGCTGTAAGCAGCATGGACATAATCAACAAACTTGTCGAAACCCAATTCCATTACATGGTAGTTGATGTGTTTTTTATGAGTTATATTTATATTTTTAAGTCATGTAGTTATGGGCCTTATTTGACTAGTTAAATTGTACTTTGTACGATTGTGTTTAATTGATACGTTTGTTATGTTTCTTTTTCCTCATTGTCGTTAATAATGCATGCTTTCACTAATTATACATTTACAATAAAATGTGTAAAATACATTAAAAAAAAACTTTATAAACATACAAACATTTAATTTTCTTTTACTATTTTTTTGCACATTTTCATAAGTCAATCGCTATTTTGGTCCTAAAAAATGACCCAACATAACATCAAAAACTCTATAAACATATAAACATAAACCCCATAATTCTCACTATTCACTGTCTGTTGTGGCACTTAATTCTTTAATCTAATTACATGAAAATGGGTTAAGTCAGGTGTAATTTATCGTTGCTCTTTAAATCTACAAGCATCTAGGTAATGGGGTAACAACGTAGATAATGGCAGGATATAATTCTCAATCACGCCATCGGCAAATCCCTTGATGCTAGAATCGTAGATCACTATTTACCGATGCAAGATGTCCACCTCAGCCGTCACCCAAAGCTGTTGATTGTAGTTGACAGGAATATAAACCTACATAAAATTCAAATAAGTCTCATAAATAGTACTACAAGTTATAAACAAAAATAACAACATTCACAGAAAATATTATATTTTACCTTATTAACCTCAATCCACATACGTGCTTCGAGTAAATCTTCTTTAGCTCCTTGGGCATATGCCATCACTTCATCACTCTATACAATGCCAGTCATGTCGTTTTTGTGTTCCTCATAAAGGAATCTAAAAGTCTCCTAAAAATGCAGGGCCATCGAATAATCAATAAAGATGAAATAAGAAAATATAATTAATTTAATTCAATACTTACAAAGAAGTACGAATCCACAGAAGTGGACAATTGGGGCAATGCATTAGTGTAATTATTTTTCCTAAGCCGAATCATCTTCAAATACTCATTAATATGTTGCATTAACAAACAATTACAATGAGAGATTTCAACACATATAATTACTGTCAAGTGAATGTGTAAAATTATTGAATATATATTTTACTTACAAAGTCATCCAGCCAGCTGTGTAGCAATTTTCGAAACCATGCCGGGTTAGCATCAAACCCAGTTAAGATGACTACACCATCATCCTTGTCCATTCAGGCCTGAAACTCAACTATGATAGTCGAGTCTATCTACTGCAATGGATTCATGTCTGCTTGAGGTTGTACTTCAATTTCAATTTTCTTCTCCTCATGTATCCTTTGTGGAAATGAATTTGTATATAGGGTGTGCAAATACCATGCAGGCCTATACGCTCTCTCAAATTGACTCACTCTCTTATGCAGGGCAGGCAAGATCTCAACACTTACAAGACTGTCAATCAGTGGCTGGGGCAGTATATCATGACTAGTAACTAGGGTCTGAAAACCATATTGACAGCCTGCTGGTGTGTTCTCTCCAAACTAAAATATATATTAAAATAAATCAAACTATAATTAAGGTAAGAGAAAATTATTACAATTTTAAATTTATTTTGCTTACCATATTATGGCTTTCGTTCTGTTGGAATGAGCATGACTGCCTAAAGCACATCATCATTTACTGTGTAAGATCGGTCTGGAGTTGATCAACCCTTGTAAAAATTTCATCTCTATCCTTGTCCATTCTCTGCAGAAGTACAGCTTTAGTACGCTCAAATCTCTTAATCATCTCTTCTCGCAGTTGCTCAATCTCATGTGTTACGCCATGGTCTGCAGATGCACTGTATTCAGACTATAAAAAACATAACCATAGTTAATGACTTATTTAGAAATATATGAAAATTTCTCTTTAGTTAATCACGTAAATAAGTAATATACCATTGCTCTTGGCACTAATGCTGACATTTGTGGGTTTGTTCATTCATATTCATCCCCTTCCACATCCATAACATCAACATTAAGGTCGCTGACATGGGCATAGGTCCTGGGGCACTTGCTCTTACTCTCGCTATAATCAGACTTATTTGGTAAGTCCTCAATATAACTTTCGCTTGGAATGCCTACACATTTAACCAGTTGCATAATTGCCTCTTTCTTCTCATGGTCTTTTGGTACTAATTTACGATGTACCAAAAGAACCTATAAATATAATATTAAGTTACGCTTAAAACAAATTAAAAGTTATAAATAATATATTTTTCATTAATATCAACACATACCAAATCCTTCCCTAATATTATATTCTGAACGTCATCGAACTGTAGAGTCCCTCGAGTCGTCCAATTCAAAATATGAGGGAAGTGATCACCATAATGATAATAAAAAACCTCTTTGCACACTGGAATTGCCTCGAAAATTCATACCTAATATAATTATTTTTCAAATATAAGTTTGGCGTATACAAAATAAATAAATAATTAAGATCAAAAAGTTAAGTACAAGAAAATTATGGCGTACCAGAAATGCGTGCGAAAATTCATACACGTTGTAACTCTCAAACTTACTCTGTGCAACGCTTTCCTATTTATTTTCTCAAATTTTTAGAATGCAGCTTTCTTAAGTGAGTTATAAATCACGGTCCATACAATATTGCCCCATGGATACTTATTAAACTCATCAAGGTCATCCACTAAACATAGAACAAAATTTTGAATCCTACTACGCTCGTCACGTGGGATCAAAACACAATGCACAAAATAAAATAAACTCAACTTTACTGCATCTACATCATCCATATCCTTCAATTTCATATGTTTGTATCATTTATCAAGAAATATGTACGATAAGTTTTTTACCCCTGAAAAATATGTATCCCATAATCGAGTACCCAATTTTCTATTAAGCTGCTAGGCGGGAGGGTAATCTCGCATTTGTAGTCTGGTGATTAGTACAAACTCTTGCCAGCTAAATCGAATGCGTTTTCTTCCTATATAAAGCCACATCTCATCTTCTAAATTGGAGGTATACAACAATAACTCGTGCATCAAAATATCAGAGAATGTCAAATCTGACATATCTAAGAAATGCCCCATACACGTCTGCCTAAATAATATTTTTTTATTTTCTATCAGTTTATCTTTTATACAATTTAGACCCCACATCTTCGCATAAGTCGTCATTGATGCACGAAAAAATATAGATGCTCTGAAATTCTATATTTTTTCGATACATTCTCTTTCTTGTAACAATTAAGAAAATAAATAAAATTAAAAAATTAATATTAGAAAAAATAATAACAAGCATACATATATTTTCAATAACATTCAATATAATTTACCAAATAAAATTCACAAACAATTAATTTAACAGACATAAAATTAACATATTATAATAATTAATTACTAACATATTAATCAACATATTATAATAATTAATTATATATTAAAATAAAAATAATCATATATAAATTATAATTACAAAAGGTACTCATTAAATAATAAATAATATTAAAAATTAAAATTAATGAGTCATTTAAGTAACTTATTAATTAATGTTAATTAATTAATTAATAGATCAATTTCTTCTAAATTAGATTTTATTTAATTTAAATAAAATTACATTTAATTTTAATTTTTTAAAAAAATTAATTTCATATATTTAATTTAAATAACATTAAATTTAATTTATTTCATTTAAATTAAATTAAATCTACATTTTAAAAAATTAAAAAATTATTTTGCCCCACGTGGCAGTATATACAGCCGCATGCAGCATCGCGAATATTGCGTCTGCGGTGTGTGTCCGAGATGCGTCCTTAAGGCGCATCGCAGAGCCATCTCGGGCCTGAGATTGGCAACGGCGGCCAGCCGTTGTCTGCAACGCAACAATACACCCAAAAAAATTATTTTTTGCCAATTTTCAATGTTTCTTACACCATTCTAACCTATTTTTCACATATAATTCAATAATTTTACTTATTTCTATCTTCAAATATAAATTCTAATAAATTTTTAACAATTTTTTAAAGACATTTAAATTTTTCTAAAAATTCAATAAAACTTACCAAAAATCGCTCATTTCTTTTGTTTGAAGTGCAAAATATGTTGTATAAGCCCCGATCTATACAATGATAATTTCAAATTTTGCGATCTGAAAGTTCAAAGTTTTTTGATAATTTTCGGTGGAGATTTTTCAAATAAATTTGAATTTTGGTATTAGGACAAATGTGTCTAAAAATAAAAGTTTTGGTTAATAAAATATAATGAATTTACATTTGGTTAAAAAAAATAATAAACAAATAGAAGGGTTATTTATAAAAATTTTTCAATTTTTATTTGTTTTAAAAAATGTTCTCATCTTTTTTCAAAAGTTATCATCACTTTGAATTGATTTTTTAAAAATATTTCATTTAATTTATTTGCAAAAATATTTTAATTTTTATTAGAATAAAACAAAAGAACTTATATCAAGTTAAAAACTAAGAATAATTGGAGAAAAAATTAAAATATAAACGGACTAACCCAACCCAAATGATGCTCACAAAATTTTGTCAAATTCAGAAAACCCATGCACCAGATCAATATAATAAAATACATTGAAGTCAGAACGGATTCTTGAGAAGTAATAGGCTCTCAAATTTTAAGCAAAGCTATTCTTAAATGGGGATGATGCCATAGCTAGTTGGTAAAGTAAATTCCATGGCTGATTGAAGAATTGGTTTAATACTGAAAAGTGGTAAAACTCTCTAGAAGAAGTATTTCTTATTAAAAAAAGATAGGCATTGCTTTGTAAATGGCGCCTTTTACTAAATAATGGATGCGAAAAATGAGAAATTGTCCCACTAATTTTTTTGCTGATATATTACTATATAAATTTTTACTATTATTTAATTATCATTTAACCCTCTTTTAGATACACCAACTGTATTTCCTATAAAAATAAATACATCAAGTATATTTATAATCTTTTTTGTAAGTGATTATTATATTGAATAATAATTATTAATTAAAAACTTAGTTTTGAATTGGCAAAAACTTTATAACCCACTAATAAGATGGAAAACGTATAATTTAGATTGAGTTAGAATTAACACAAACTAAATCTAAAATCTTTAGGTTGTCATTTTTTTTTCAACCCAAACCAACCGAAATAAGATAAAAACCCCCTATACCAATTTAATTCGGTTTGAACTATTTATAAAATAAATTCTTTTTCATCACAATTAGAAGGACACAAAAAATTAAATTACAAAATTTCATTGAAGTCAAATTTAAAATAATTTTACTTGCAAGTAACAATCTTAAAACATCCCAAAGTGATATAATGTTGCATTTCAACTTGAAAAAACAAATTTAATATGCTTACTAAAACAATCAAAATAATATCAATCCAAAGCAACAGGCTGCTATTACTACTAGTATTATAAACCTTACTTATACAATCATTTTTTTTTTTTTAATCATTCAGGTAGAAATAATACAATTACCTTGATAAACAAAATATTGATACCAAATAACAAATATTGCACTATTTAACTAAATAAAAAATAAATTTTGAGATGATAAAGTAAAATTTAAACTTTACATAAATCATTTTATTATACTTTGTGCTATAACAAATTTTTTTTATTACTATATATGAAATACAAGAATTTCCAATGCAATATTTTGATTATCCTTTACTTTATGAACACAGTTCTTGTTTTTATTATATATACGTATGTGTGTGTGTGTTACAATAATCTATTTCTCATTGTTCATGACTTGTCTCAATAAAATAGTTTGTTTCAGTTAGTGCAGATGTTCAATCCAAGAGATCTTAGGCAACAAATTCTGTCTTTTGTAGGAATAAGGCCTTTTGGGCAACAAAATTTCTTTTCTCACTATAAAAATTTACTGCAACAACAAATTTTTGTTGCCTATACAAAATATTTTGTTTCCTTTCTGGCATAAATTTGGTTGACAAAATATATTTATCTACTACAACAAAAGTTTTATTTTGTCGCTGCATGTTATTTTTAGCAAGAAAATTAATTTTGTTGCAGAAAAAGTTGTACCTAATACTATATTTTCTTATAGTGAGTAATTCTTATTAGTGCAATGTCACTTAAAAATTTCGATGACTATAATAAGAATGAATGTTATACTATTGATAGTCCAAAATAATCAAGACATGCAATTTTTATTTGAAATTAATAGAAGAGATTTGGTACTATTATTTAAACAATCTACTTCTGATAAGATTTCACAAGTTCCTATTGAAAGCCAGCTTATCATAATCACTTTTTGTCCACAAGTGATAGTAACTATGTTAATAGCATATCCCCAATATTTTTAACTATAGATATCTCAATAAACACGATATGTGACTATGAACTTTCTCCAATAATATACAATGATAACCCAACTCATACTCATTATAACAATTAAATAGATGATGATGCATATGGTGGAGGTAATACTAATGATGATAGAGAAGCATATGAGTTAAATAATATAAAAGAAGGCAACGGATGTCACTTTTATATGATCATTGAGAAAGAGTTCATGATTTATATCCAACACTATTAGTGGAGTAGAACATCATTGTTGAACCACATAACCCATTTTAATTTAGCCCTTAATACCACCTTATAATTTCAATCCATTAGATCATGCTTAGGAATGAGGAAAGTTGTTATTGAAAAGTTATTTCTTAGCAAGATTGCAATATACGATACTCTCAGTCAACTTACATTGAAGGGTAATTGGTGCTTTATAGTTAACAGGTCTAGCAAAGACCAGTTTCAGGTAAAATGTGACAATGAAAAGTGCATGTGGCGAGTTTGTGTCGTGTCCACAGATGCTCACAAATATTTCATTGTACGAAGAATTGACAAGGATTGCACATATCAATTAGACCAATTGTGTAATGGTTATCATCAAGAAAAGAGTCGAATAATTGCTCAAATGATAAAAATAAAAAATTTGTATATATCAATAGACTTTATAGACCAAATGATATCTTAGTCAATAGACGGGAGGAATATGGTATGAATTTAAATACATGCCAACTTATCGCGCTAAAAAGCATACAAAAAGGTTGATACCTGGAACTTTGGAGAATTCATTCAAACTACTTCTTGCTTATTACTATTTGGTAAAAAATGAGAATTTAGGTATTGCGACTCATTTGAAGACAAATGATAGTAGATATTTTTATACATTTTTATAACATTGGGTCCTTGTATTCAAGGATTTCACGCATGTATTAGACCAATGGTTGTTGTGGATGGTACTTTCTTGAAAAGTCATTATTTGGTTGTATGTTTGTAGCAATTTGTAAAGATAAAGATAATTAAATTTATCCATTAGCATAAGGCATTGTTAATTTTGAAAATGATGCATCTTAAGAATAGTTTATGAAAACACTACAAGGTGTTATTAGTGATGTTAATGATGTAGTCTTCATATCAAAATGACATACTAGTATTGAAAAGGTTATCTATAAAGTATTTTTGAATGCCTACTGTAGAGTTTGTATATTTCACGTGAAGGATAATTTGATCACGAAGTACAAGCTTCCAACCAAAAGAAGAAGAAAGATAGATTCTCAGTGGCATATTTTCTCACTATAGAGGAATATTAATTGTTTGATCTTTAAAACAAAATAAATAACATGTTGTAAGTATATTGATTCAAAATTATTAGAATGTGATTTGAAGAGCAAGTCAAGTGCATAGGATAAGTGAGGATCGAAGACAGACGTAAAATAAAGCAAAAAATGAAGAAAACGATGCCAGACGTGAGCGCTGCGGTGACCAGGAGTGGCCACCGTGGTGCCCAATCCAGAACATGAACGTCGTGGTGCCAGGTGACTAGCGCTGCGGCCCCTAGGCAGGCGCGCACCAGTACAACGATGATGGGCACTGAGTACCGCTGTGCCCAGGGCACGCACCAGCGCCGGGATGATGGGCGCTAAGTACCGCGGTGCTGGACGTGTAAACAGTTTCTCAAAAATTGGAAACTTTCTTATTTTGTCTCCCACTTACTTCAGGACTCCCTAATACGACTCTCACACATTCAAGGTAAACCTAGGATGTCCTAAAGCCTATATAAAGGCTCTTAATTGGCTTGTAAACAGATCTAAGTGAAAGAAAAAAATCTTTGTGATTAAACCTTCTTTGTGGTTCTTTATGAGAGAAAATCCCTAGAGTGCAAGAGAGAGAGTTTTCTTTGTAATCCTTCTTGTAAAAGGCATGCTTTGTGAATGCCTTGTGATTCAATAATAAGAGTGAGTGATCTTGATCCGTCGTAGACATAGGCAAGTTACCGAACCACGTAAAGTTTGTGTGTTCTCCTTCTATCATTTCTCTCTTTATTTTCTTAATAACTTATTCTGCATATATTGTTTGGGTGATTTTGCTTGTTTGTATGCTTCCTCTTCAACAAACTGGTATCATAGTCAGGTTTTCTAAGCAGACATGGCCACTCAAGTATGAGGTAGAGAAATTCAACGGTACAAATGACTTTAATCTATTGAAGATAAAGGTATAGGTATTGTTAGTGAGCCAAAGGTTAGGCTCGGGATTAAAGGATACTGTAGCTTCATTTAGTAATGAAGAGAAGATGCTAGAGTCATCTAAAGCTGAAGTAGAAAGAAGAGACATTCAAGAAAGAGCTCATAGTACAATCGTTCCTTTATTAAGCGATGAAGTACTAAGGGAAGTAGCAAGTGAGACGACGACGATAGGTCTTTGGAAGAAGCTTGACTCGCTTTATATGCAAAAATCGTTGGCCAACAAATTGCATATAAAGAAGAAGTTGTATTAGCTATCCATATCAGAGGGGACCTCGATGAAAGATCATATAGACGCCTTCAATAAGATCATCCTTGATCTGGAATCTATCAACATCAAGATAAAAGATGAAGATGGAGTAATTATCCTACTAAGTTCACTCCCCAAGAGTTATGAGAGCTGTATTGATACGCTACTCTACAGTAGGGAGAGTTTAACAATGAGTGATGTGAAATCATCATTAAACTTAAAGTTCTTGAGAAAGCAGATCGAGGGCAATGCAGAAAGTTTATCTGTAAGAAGAAGGCCCTCATATAGAGATAGAAGGAAAAAGGGCTCAAGGTCAAAGTTTAAGACTCCTAGGAAGTGCTATTACTACAAGAAAGAATGGTGCTTTATAAAGGACTATCTTGAGAAGAGAACACAAGACAAGAAGAAAGCGAATGTTGCGCTTGCTTATAATGATAGCTATAATAGTGTAGAGACACTCGTTGCTACTGATGGTAAGAATTCTAAACAATGGGTTCTTGATTCTGGTTGTACTTTTCACATGTGCCCGCATAAGTCTTGATTTGTAAATTTCTAACCCATTAGTGGTAGTAAAGTGTTATTGGGTAATGACGTTGCATGTCAGATGATGGAAACTAGTAGTGTTAAACTTAAGTTGCATAATGGGCGAGTGAGAGAGTTAACAAATGTTAGGTATATTCCTGACCTCAAGAAGAACTTGATCTCACTAGAGACTTTAGACTAGAATGGGTGTTCCATCAGGATCGACGGAAGGGTTTTGAGAGTATTGAAAGGTTCTATGGTGGTGATGAGAGGAGATAAGCACAAATGTGTTTATGTGCTTAAGGGTGAAGTTGTGAGTGGTTCTGCATTATTCTCTGTAGATGATGAGAGTATGCAAACTAAGTTATGGCATCTTAGACTAGCACACTTAGGCGAAAGAAACCTGAATGAGTTATTTAGTCAAAAGGTATTTGGTGAGGATAAGTTTCAGCCCTTGGAGTTTTGTGAGCATTGTGTGCTTGGAAAAGTACATAGGGTGAGGTTTAGTGCCGGCGAGCACAATACTAAAGGGACTCTTGACTACATACACTTGAATCTTTGGGGAACAGCTCATACAGCTACTCATAGCGATGCTAAGTATTTTTTCAATTTAATTGATGACTATTCAAGGAAGCTGTGGGTCTATATGTTGAAGAGCAAGGATCAAGCATTTGATGTATTTAAGACTTGGAAGGCTCTTGTTGAGAATAAGACTAGCAAAATGGTGAAGAGGTTGAGAACTGACAATAGCCTCAAATTTTGTAATAGAGAGTTTGATGGGTTTTGTGCAAAGCGTGAGATTGCAAGATATAGAACGGTAAGATCAACACCACAACAGAATGGCATAGCTGAGAGGATGACTATGACCCTACTTGAAAAGGTTAGATGCATGCTTACCAATACAAATATGTCCAAAGCATTTTAGGGATAAGCTGTAATGACTGCATTTTATTTGATTAATAGAAGTCCCTTCTCAACAATTGACTTCAAGACGCCATAAGAGAAATGGTCTGGCAATCCTCCGAAGTATGATCACCTCAGAAAATTTGGTTGCCCTGCCTTTGTACATGTTTAGAGGGGAAAGTTGAAACTTAGAGCTATCAAATAGGTATTCATAGGATATCTCGAGGGAGTGAAAGGATACAAGGTGTAGTGTAAAGACTTGACACCACCAAGGAGTATCATAAGCCGTGATGTGATGTTCAATGAGACGACCTTACTGAAAGTCTCCCAAGAATATAAGAAAGAAAAACTTGTCCCCAAGGAAGACTCAGCACCCGAGTCAATAGAAGTTGAAGTAGAACCTAAGAATAGATCTGATATGCCCTTAGATCAGCACTTCAATAAGGAGATCATTGAAAAAGAACCAAAAGCACCAGCGAGTTCCTCCAAGTCTACCCAAAGAAAAACTAGGACTTCTGAGATGGAACTTAAAGAGTACCAGCTAACTAGAGACAGGCTAAGGAGAACGATTAACCCACCAGTCAGGTATGCACAAACAGATTTAGTTGCTTATGCTTTTAATTCTACTTACACTCTTGAGTATGATGAGCCTAGGATATATGGTGAGGCTATAAAGAGTGAAAAGAAGAAAGAATTGCAGCAGGTCATAGAAGAAGATATTAGTTCTCTTAAGAAGAATAATACCTGGAAGTTGGTGGAGAGACTTCAAAAGAAACTAGTTGGGTGCAAGTAGGTGTATAAGGTGAATGAGGGAATACTGAGGATAAAGCCTATGAGATTTAAGGCTAGGTTAGTTGCACAAGATTTTACTCAGAGAGATAGATTGATTTTTATGAGATATTCTCTCTAGTCGTCAAGCATACGTCTATTAGAATTTTGTTAGCCATGTGTGCAAATTCTGATTTATATCTAGAGCAGATGGATGTAAAGACAGCTTTTCTACATTGAGAGCTTGGAGATACATAGCATAGCGTAAGGGTTTGAGGATCCCGGGAAAGAAGATCATGCTTGTTTGTTAAAAAAGTCATTATACGAGTTAAAGCAATCACCTAAACAGAGGTATATGAGATTTGATAAGTTTATGATGGCTTGTGGTTTTAGTAGGAGCGAGTATGACCGATGCGTGTACTTCAAGAACATAAGTTGTGGGATAATGTAATTGCTTCTATACATCGATGATATGTTGATCGCATGTAAGAATATGAAAGAGATACAGAAGCTCAAGAAGTAGTTGAATGGCGAGTTTGAGATGAAGAATTTAAAAGTAGGAAAGAGAATATTTGGTATGAATATTGTGAGGGAAAGAAGAGATGTTACTTCTTATCCCAACAACGATATATACTCAAAATTCTAGATAAGTTTGGTATGTCCAAAGCAAAGGCTGTCTCTACTCCTTTGGCCATGCATTTCAGACTTTCAGCAGCATAGTCACCGATATCCGAAGAGAAGAAACTGTAGATGAGTAAAGTACCATATGCAAGCGCTGTGAGGAGCATCATGTATGCAATGGTTTATATAAGACTAGACATAGCACAAGCTGTAGGTGTGGTAAGTAAATATATGATAAATTCGAGTAAGGATCACTGGCTTGTAGTGAAGTAGATTCTGAGATATCTCAATGGAACGTCAAATCATGGGTTGATGTATAAGAAGGATGAGGACAATAGTGAAATAGTAAGAGGATACATAGACTCAGGTTATGCAGGTGATTTAGCAAGAGAATATCATTGACGGGCTACGTATTCACAGTGTTTGGGTATCGTGTATATTGGAGATCAGTTCTACAATATGTGATTGCATTATCTACCACAGAGGTGGAGTACATAGCTGTTGGTGAAGCTATAAAGAAAGCCATGTGGTTGAAAAGTATATGTGCGAACGTATTGGCTAAACACCAGTGTATATTGTGATAGCCAGAGTGCCATACACCTAAGCAAGCATCAAGTGTTCCACAAGAGGTCGAAACACATTGATGTGAGTTTCTATTACATTTAAGTGATTGTCCAAAGTGGTGAAGTTAGTCTAACGAAGATAGCATCATCTGAAAACCCTACTAACATATTGACTAAGCCACTGCCCTCGGTTAAGTTCATCTTATGCAAGGACTTAACTAGAGTCGCTACTTTGTGAGGGTGACCGAAGATGCAAAAATGAGATATCGAGTTGCTTTGTGGATGATTTTGAATCAATTAGGGGATTTGTGTGAATATTTGTTGAAAATCATCTGAATATAATTTGGACAGCAAGCCAAGTGCGTAGGATACGCGAAGATCGAAGATGGACGTAAAAGGAGGTGAAAAATGAAAAAGACAGTGCTAAGGGTGAGCGCCACGGCTACCAGAACTGGGCGCCGTAGCACCCAATCCAAAATGTGAGCACCACGGCACCCAAGCGGGTGTGCACTAATGCCATGACGATGGGAGCTGAGCGCTATGGCGATGGACGTGTGAACAATTTCTTGAAAATTAGAAACTTCTTTATTTCGTCTCCCACTTGCTTCAGGACTCCTTAATATAACTCCCACACGTTTAGGGTAAACCTAGAATGTCCTAAAGCCTATATAAAAGCTCTCAATTGGCTTGTAAATACATTTAAGTGAAATGAAAAAATCTTTGTAATTAAACCTTCTTTGTGATTCTTTGTGAGAGAAAATCCCTAGAGTACAAGAGAGAGAGTTTTCTTTGTGATCCTTTTTGTAAAAGGCGTATTTTATGAGTGCCTTGTGATTCAATAATAAGAGTAAGTGATCTTGATTCACCGTGGACATAGGCAAGTTACTGAACCACATAAATTTTGTTTGTTTTACTTCTACCCTTTCTCTCTTTATTTTCTTAATAACTTGTTCTGCATATATTGTTTATGTGATTTTATTTGTTTGTATGCTTCCGCTTTAACACATGTGATGCATGAAATCTGAGACAATTAATTATTTGGAAGAGAAGGTTGGTTGCAACAAGTGAGATAAATCAGTGGGCACATTTAGAAGGATAATGTTATAACCATTAATATTGCTAAGAGTATCAATGCATTGGCAAAATATGCGTGTTCCCTACTCATAACTTCACTAGTTAAATAGATACAGAGTTTAACGCAGAATTAGTTTTATAATAAAAGAGATGCCACCAAAAATATGACTACTCACTTAACCACATGAGCAAACCATGATTTATGAAAGCACAACGATTAGTCTTTGAGACTTTCAGTCAATCCAATTAACAACTCCAAGTTTTTTGTGAATGAAGATAATAAAAATGTGATAATCAACTTAGTCACAAAGACATGCAGTTGTAGAAAGTTTAACTTTTGTCAACTACCATGTGTCCATGTAATTGCCATATACAAACATGCCTAGTTACAACATTAAAGTCTTTACTTTTTCTATTACACAGTTAAGAATTTATTGACTACATATGGTGATTTACTAAATCTTGTTGACCATTTGTCGAATTTGATTGTTCTAGACGAGGTGCAAAATATTCAGATAGACTCCAATTGCACGTAGACAATAAGGTAGACGTACAAAAAAAAATGTATACAATTCCAATTGAATGAGCCTTTGAAGAATGCGTGTAATAGGTACAGCAACACAGACATAATCAACAGACATGTTAAAACCTTACTGCATGACCCTATTTGAAGATGATGAATGGTTTTGTGTTTGGTTTGGATTTTTGATGTATTGTGATGAATACTATTTCGTATTTAGATCATAGCGCATTTTACTTTAGATGTATTTTGTCCAAATATGTATTTTAATAATTATTACACACTTGCTTTCATGGATGATTGCTATATCTTTATGATATTTGTTATAGTTTTATCATAATTTCGACAGCATTTTCCTTATACTTTGGATATTCCTAAAGTTGCAATGTCATAAGCCCACACATTCATACAACAACACAAGTTATTGTGAATTAATTTGATCATAATATATACATATAAACAAATAACTATAATGTCGCTAACTTAATAGTAAACATTTCTTTAATAGTTTTACAGTTAGTATAAAGAACACAAGGATCTATGCATGTGTGTAGGTGCAAAAAGATGAGAGAGGATAAAAGATACTCACAATTTTTGTGCTCCTCATCTCGAGGACAACTACAGCATCTACAAACAAGAAAATGGGTTAACTGCTAACTGTAATGAAATTAAACCCTAAGAAAACAAATGTAAAAATTATATAGTTTAACTAATACATAAATGTCGTGATTTATTGCAATTCATTACACTGCAAATCTATAGCCATCTTCTCCCTAAACAATTATTCACTCTCAGGCCCAAAGTCAAATGTACAGCCTAATGTTAGATATTCTATAAACTTACAAGTCAACAACCCTCATTCATTACTCTGAACAGTTTGTTGAGGCACTTATTGTTTTAAGTGCATGACGCTATAAGGTGACAAATCTCAAGTTACACCACTTCTCGCAAGTGAAAAATTGGATATGACAGAGATATAACAGCATCACCTTACACATAGTTGCTAGATGCCCCTCAATAACCCCATTAGTATAATCTTTAATGTTGGAGTCGTATATAGTAGTAACTTGTTGACCTATAAATTCAACCTCAACTGTAACTCAATACTCACCCGATAATTAATAAGAAGATATACCTAAAATCATATATGAATATATATGTATTAAAATTATGCAAATATCCAGTAAAAAAGTGTGAATGTGTGTAAAAGCATACATACTTTATTAACATTGATACAAGGCTTACCACCATATAAGTGCTCTCTATCCCCGCTTATATATTATAGTAGTTTAGGGTCTCAAATTATTAAGATAAAACATGACAGTACTTTGAATAAATACCAAAAAAGGACTTTTGAAAACAGTTAATGTTCAATAAAATACATATACAAACTAGTATAACTTCGTAAAATTTAAATCGTTTAGTGGAGATATTAGTTATACTTAAAAACAAATATGAATCTATTGTTGTACATCTTTAGGGTATTGTCTAGGGATATTTTTGTTGATGGAGGTGAAACAATCTTAGATACTCGATAATGTGATGTAATATAAGAACATAACACTAAATTATCACTATTCAACTATAAAAAAGAATAATGAACTTTTAAATAAAAATACTACAAATTTGTTTAACCACTAATGTAAGTTTGTCTGAAATCATATGATATAAGCATTAACACTTTGTGGATTCACTTGTTCACTACCCTAAGCAAGCCAGTCCATAAACCTTGCATAAAGTGTCCAATCAATTAAGTGTATTAGATCCACATCAACTGTATGCTGACAAACCTACTTGACCTCATATTCTTTTTTTCTCTTCGAACTCCTATGAAGAGTATTTGTAAAGGGCGTATGCATGATCCTCATTAATCTGTATTCTTGTCCAAACTTGTTAACCCCTTAATCCCAACGTGTAACACCCGACACTACCATGTCTAATATCATTTTCTTGCTGAAAATCATTATTTTAATGATTGTCAGTCTTCATTTAGCTATTAAGGGAATTAAAATCTCATTGATAATCAATTGAGGGTACTTAAACAATACATATTAAATTTTAAGAAAGACAAGTTCCAAAAACAAATATGAATTAAACATTGTAGATAATTTACACGATATTTGAATGTGCCTATACATAAAAAAAAATCTTGCAATAATTATATAATTATTCTAATGTCCTTCATGAACTCTTCCTTATTCTTTCTCTACTACTCAAGCATGTGAGCATGTGCTTGTCATAACTGAGTATAGACCTTTCACATCTCTTGTCTTATTAAGGTAACCTCTCTATTTAATGCATCAATTCTTTGTTAGTAGTAATTATTTGGATATATGGGTGATGTTGCATATTTGCACCTAATAAAGTTAAGAAAAGAAATAAATTAAGTAAGCATGTGATTCATATCTATGTTAACAGAGATATTTTATATCAAACAATGTGCCTAATCTTGAAATGAATCAACGTCTTGATTACAGTCATAAGGGTCCATTATAAAGTCATTTGGATATATAGGTGGTATTGTGTGTTGTTGAAATTGAGTTCAATAAATTTAAGAAAATATACGTTAAACAAGCATGAAATTGAATCTATATCCATAGTGATATTTTATACCAAATAATGTATCTGATATTCATATGCCTCAGGTTTATATTGATGGACAACATCTGTATCCCCCTCATTATCTTCCTCATCAATGTGTTCATCGCAATTACCAACTTTTTTCTAGAATTGCATCAACGCTTGTACAAAATCTGCTTCCATGTTATCCTCTTGTAAAGACAATTGTCGATTTACATCTAACACCTACAAGACAAGTATCTAATTAAATGAGCAATTAAAATCTTAAATAATTATTGTTGGTATTTTATTATGTTCAAGGCGAATCATTTCTTGTTGAAAAAACCTACAATGTCCTCATCAAAAAGATTTGTCTTCATATTTCTTTGTGTTACGTTTCTTTGAAACCTCCACTTTAGCAAACGAGGGAGCTTGAGTAGAGTTTCTTAAGCATATACATACTCAGATAACAGGATTGTTCATAGATTTGTACTTTTAATTAAAATTGTCATAACATAAAGTCAACAATAATATATAAAAAATTAAAAATTAAAAAATGAAACAAAATTTTAAGTACCTGAAAAACATAAGAAAACTCTTGTAAATTATATTTTTCTTCCTTATGTGTCAGATCTTTTGCTTTTAATATTTTGTAACTCTTTGGCTTTATCTTTAATGCCCTTTTTAGAGAATTACAAGTAGCTTTTCATGATACATTACTCCACAAATATTTATTAATTTCTTTCAAATTATTCACTATCTAGAGTAAAAATGCAGCTAGCTATTTCTACCTCTACATCCCAATAATGCATGATATATGAAATACATCAATGACAATTTAACTACATCTTCACCATCCATTTCATCAAAATCGTGTTGCGAATATACCACATCAAACTCCTTCAATGAGACATCTTTTTTGGGTAGGTACTCATTTTATAAATGATGACTCAATGTTTTGTATAAGAGCCTCATTGGTGGATATTCTCTCATTTTCAAGTAGAATATAAGTGCAAACTCTTACTGACTAAAACGTATGAGTTTATTATTTACAAGATACCAAAACGTATGCGCTTATTATTTACAATATACCAAAATTCATCGTTAGTATTATGAGTTTCCACTTCATGGAGTAACACGTGATAAACCAAAATGCCCAAAAATATATACACTGTATGTTTAAGAAATGACCCATCCATGTGGCTCGAAATATTTTTTTTTATGCTCCCTCAATTTATTTTTTATAACATCAAATGCCCATATCTTCGAATAGTGTGAAATTGTTGTAGAAAAAAAGTCTTCAACTGCAATCTTTAATCTTTTTGAAATTACATCATTCTTATAATAAATAAAATATTAATTAATAACAAGTAAATAAAATTATAATTACTATAAATTTAATTAAATAAATAAATAAAATTAGGGTTATACGCTGAGCACATGACCTTAAATTAAGGCAAGTAACGCACTTGGCATGCAGTGAGATAAATTTTATCACGTCGTCTATTGCCTAGCGCAATAAGATTATTGTGCTTGATTGCCATGATTTAGGCGCAATAATCTTATCGCGCCTCTACTCCGGCACTATAAATTGGTAGAATTGCCATATTAATTTTTTTTTATTTATTACAACAAGATGGACTTGCCGAATTATTATTTCTACATTTTGTTCTAGAAAATAACTCAACAACACATTACAGCAATACAAACTTACCTTATTTTTCTAATAATCATCGTCATTTACTCTATTGTGGTCGTCCGTTGCAACTGCTAAAATAAGAAGATAAAATTTCAGTTTAGAATTTGAGAGAGTTTTGAGTTGAGAGTAAAATTAGGTTTGAGGGCATTTCTTCTCAATTTTAATGTGTTTGACTACAAGAATTTTAAAATATTTCATAAATAGCTAAATTAAATAAGTGCCCCAAAATTTAGGTTATTTGTGAAAATTTCTCATAAAAAAGCATTTATAGGAAAAATAATATATTATTTATGTTGATTAATTTTATTAATATATATATATATAATATTTTTAGAAAGGGTTTAGTTGAAGGTATTTTAGAATTTGTAAGTGTGTGCAGACTACAGAGTGAAAATAAATTTAAAAATTTATCAAAAGGGCGTGTAAAGTAAAAGGTATACAGTATATTTTAGAATGTAAATAACTCCACCCTATTCCTAATACTAAGAACGGTAGAATTGATCTTTCCCATTTATTTATTTCTTATTTGTTTTGCCTTATTTCAGTAATACTTTTTTAATCTCATACTTTTAAATGATTCTGCCAAGGATTGAGGGTATAGAGTGGGGGCATATCACCCCCATATAGAGCGCAATATCGATACACCCCATTAAGGGGCGATAATGGCCTCCCAATATTCGGGGCACGAAAATAATTTTTGACACTGAATCATAATTGGGAACAGAAAGTGAATACAAATGGGTTGCAATCAATAATTGCCAAATTTTCCTTTAATTGGATGTTATTGAATATGAAGGCCCAGCAATTACCTATTAAGAAAATACTTACCTATTTACCATGTATCTTTGAAGTTTAATAATGAAATATTATACCAAATGGCCATTAGAGCTTTGGAACTCAAGAAAAAACAAGAACAAAAAAAAAAATAAGAGAGAATATACTAGACTAGTAAATATATATAGTTTTATGTCAACAATTAGAAGGAAAATTGATAATGTTCTTGTGTTTTTGTTGAATTACTCACTTATCTTTAATACTTTAATAATTACTAATTACGTTTTTTAAGAGTATTTTTATTATTATTTTTAATTTTTACAAAATTTACTTTTTTTGTTATTATTTTTATTCAAGAAATACCACCATTTTCATTCTTAAAAGATGCAATTGATAATTTTTAAAATATGAGAGATCTAATGAATAATTCAAAAAAATATATTAAAAATTAAAGTGGCAATTTTTTGAACTAAAAATTATACTTTTAAAATATTTACTTTGAAACAATAATATGATTTTTTATTGACAAAAGCATCTAAGAAACTTGAGAGAGAAGGCAGTGTTGGGTTTATTAATATCTTTTTACAAAGTATTTGTGGAGCCATTTTTCTTATTGTCTTTTTCAACTCAACATTATATTGGTCCCTTGATGTATCATGTATAGCAACTCAATTTTTTATCCCCTCTTTTTCTGAAATTCAATTGAATCAACTCTTAACTTTGGCCCCAAGTATAAATTTGGACTTTGAAGATAATTGACACACTACTTCATCATAACTTCATTGTTGTTACAATATTTTTTATAATTGAAAATTTTTCGTAGTAGTTATAGATTTCGTGTTTTGGTTGTGTTGGCTCTATTTGTAGTAAATTTGTGTCCCATGCGTGACTTGAAAGAGGCTGTCACTTGATTGTATTTCTGCATCTAATTGTTCCATCACAATGAAGCAATTTGGATTCTTGGACAAGGAACTGAGAAATGATTGATTAAGTCTACTTCTAGAAAATGACGTAATATTTTTTATTTTTTAATTATTTAATATCATATGTTGTTTGGAGAATAATTTAATAACAACTTGACATGTGCTAATTGAAAGAAAGATTGAACTCTACATTCAAATTAGTCATCACAGTCTCACAAATTTTATTTCATAAAGCTACTCAATTCCCACAAAAAGACAAAGATTACCATACTCAATAGATACTTAGGCCAATCAGTATTCTCTAATTAGAATATAAGCAAGGCATTCTAGGTGAAACCCACTTGAACATACACTTTAATAGTGCCCTTCACGTACTATGTTGAATCACAAGTTGCAAGTCAAAATAGTCAAAAGCATATCTTAATAAGACTACTCAACTTTTCACATCACCACTAAACTTTATGACTGTCTTTTTCAAAATTTATAATAAATGACAGCTAACTTCAGTGTCCACCTCAGCATATCATATAAAATAAGATTACATAAGTAATCTTCAAGATATAAATCCTGAAGTACTCTATCATGTAGCCCTATGCATAGATGATTTTAGCTATGTGACACAGAGGTGCAAGCTATATTGTCACCAATCTTCATTTCTTATGTGACATGTGTCAATATCACTCTTAAGATAATGACACTTGTTGGGGATATTCTTGGCCACCAAGGTATACTTAGACCAAAGAAGTTAAGCAACATGCTTTTACTTGAATAGGATATTCTTTAATATAAAAGAAATATTTTCACACTCTCTCCCGTAACATAGCCCTAAAATATTATCTTTCTTTTCACCTAAGCATGACATTTAGCCCTAAATATATTATACTGTCTTCTTCACCAAAATGCCTCTAAGTGGTCTGATAAACTTACATTAACCTCCGCTATATAAGCATCATTATCTTCACAGACGATATAACAAGTTGTTCATTCACTGCACCACTTTTTCATATCCATCTCTTTCCCTTCTCTATACAGTTTTCTTCCTCTTTTTTTCCCTATTAGGTTTTTCCCATAATCCTTTTTACAACATTCAACCAACTTAATAAATCTTCAAAATCACAATTTATCCTTACTAAGAAAACCTTTATCAATTCACATGGAAATGACATTCAAAAGTTTTAAAAGGAGAAGAACATATAAGATCTTAACCTATGAGTAAGGTCACTTTGATTGTAGTCTATTTTATAATATCTCTTTCATATAGTGAGGATTTGGTAATAAGCTTCAACCATATATATAATCCTTTAGGTCGAACTATGTAAATTTTGTGTATTACCTCTTACTATATTATATTTCCTTATTAAATGCTTGCTAAATTGTGTTTAACTTAAAATTTTAGAGATTAATCGAAACATATACTTAATTTAGACTTTTATGTTGGGTATTATATATTAAAGTGGGCCTACATATATCAATTACTTGTACATTATTGGCTATCTATTTTGTTGTCCATTAAAAGTGATCAAATAAAGTTTATTTATTATTGGACTTTTAGGGCATCACGTATGATATGGGCTTTAATGTGTAGAGACCCAGTTATTTTATTTTATTTTATAATGGGCCAAAATAAAATAAAATACTATAAATAATAGGTTGAGGTCCCCAGTCTAAATCCTAACGTATTATTTATTCACATCCCATCAGTGAGTGACAGCAGTTTTTCTCTCATAAAGAAAAGGTTTAGACGTAGAATGCATTAACTCTAATTTTTCTGCGTCTCTATGAATTTAGATACACTTTCGATTTTATTCTTTTTGATGATTTAACATTAGATATTGGCTATGGTGATTCTTTCACCAATTAAAGATTTTTATCCAACAAATAGTTTCAGAGCAACCTCATATTAAATCATTGAGACTAAATTATGAGATATAAATTATGCATTGATTAAATTATAATCAAGATTATAATTACATGCGTAATTATAAAAATTAAAAAAAAAACTATGCCGCATGAAATATTAATTCTTCATGCGACATATGTAAAAAAAATAAAAAAACAAAAAAAGCAAATTCAATTCAATCTGCACATAATGTGGTTTGCATTAATATATAATATTATCTATATGCTTTAACTTATGTAAAGAATTGAATTTGTTTTTTGTGAATATGAGCCGAATTGATTGCAATATATATTTTTTAATAACCCATTCAATTTTTAGTGCTTTGAATTTGTCAAATTGCATTAAATCTTATGTTTCTATTTTGTGTGCTACGGAATTTGGTTGAATGGATTTTGATTCATAAATTCAGCATGCAATTTTTTTTTTTTTTTACAAATTTGATTTTAATAATTAAAAAAAAAAAACATGTTCAGTTTATTTACATATATGCTTTTACAATTGACGTTGCATATATATATATATATATATGCTTTAATTGCATTGAAATTGATTATATATAAACATATATGCTTTCATAAAAGGCATCATAACAAAAGGCGTCACAAAAATATACATATATATTTTTGTTATGACGCCTTTTGTGAAAGCATATATGTATATATATATATAATCAATTTCAATGCAATCAAAGCACACATATCAATTACACAAAAGGCATTATATATATATATATATATATATGTTATGACGCCTTTTGTAAAAACATATATGTATATATATAATCAATTTCAATACAATCAAAGCACATATATCAATTTCACAAAAGGTGTTATACAGTATATATATATTTTGTTATGATCATTATTCGGTGCTATTTAGAGTTATGGAATATGTATTATTTATTTATTTATTGAATTTAATTAAATAAATAAGGAGTTGAAGTTAAATTTTATTCAAAGTTAAATTGATAATGCTTGATTTAATGGAATTTCTTCTTAATTATAGTGCATATTAAATAGTTAGTGTTTATAAATTTTGAAAATTTATTATGTCAATTTTATATAACTTATAAAGATTTTACAGGGCCTAAATTTTTTATACCCAACATACTAATTAAATTAAGTGAGTTAGGATGGACCTGGGCCCATTTTGAATTTAGGTTATTGTATAAAGTTTAGGGTATGGGTAATTCGGAAAGGTTAGACTTGACCTGACCCAACTATTTTAATCTCTACCCATTCCGGTCCATCCTAACTTTAACATATTTTGACTGTTGACTTTGACTTTGACCTCAACCATTCTATTTTTTTTTTCTTTCCTTTTCGTACAAACTAATATCCAGTATTTTAAAATAAATTGAATTAAATTAAAATGCTACCAAAGTGACCTCTTTTATGCAAATTTATTTATTTTAAAATATGTGGGTATTATTAAAGAAAATAAATAATTGTGTTTAAATTTATGCGAAAAATAATCGACTCAAAGGAAGATTATTTTTTGGCCAAATAATAAACACATGTGACAGTAAATATGTGATAACTTTTGGCACTTTCTATGCATATAATATGTCGGTCTAAAGAAATGCATATTATTAACAGGATCTATTATCAATGTTTATTGTCTAAATTTTTTTTTTTTTAGAGTACCGTTTACAAATTGTTATTTCTGTCCAAAGACTAAATAGCAATGTTGTGTTTGGTATCTTATAATGGCCCAATTTATTATATCTTATGCCATGTGTTTATATGAATGCATGATTAAATGACATGGTTATTGATTGTGAGTTTTTTGTTTGTTCTATACAGTAAATACTTCTTCTATATCTGCCAACTTGAACAACATTCTAGTGTTTAACGGCACTAACTTCAGGAAATGGAAGGAGCACATTACCATTGTGCTTGGGTGTATGGATCTAAACTATGCAATCCGGATGGAAGAACCTCCTGCCCCCTACTGATAGCAGTACTGCTGAACAAATGGCACTTTATAAAAAATGGGAGCATTTTAACCACATGAGTCTGATGATCATGAAGCACTCTATTCCAGATACTATCAGGGGCGCAGTGCCTGAGGAAGAAAATGCTAAAAATTTCCTGAGCCAAATAGCAGACCGATTCGCTGATAATGAAAAAGTCGAAACAAGCATCATTTTGTCTAAGCTTGTTTCAATGCGATATAAAGGCAAAGAAAATATAAATGAGTACATTATGGAAATGTCTAATCTTGTTACAAGATTAAGGGCACTAAATTTAGAGTTGTCTGATGACATTCTCGTGTACTTGGTCTTGATCTCTCTTTCTGTACAATACAGTACTTTTAAGATCAATTATAATACTCAAAAAGAGAAATGGACTCTTAATGAGCTCATTGCTCAATGTGTGCAAGAGGAAGAGAGATTGAAACAAGAAAAGATAGAGAGTGCTCATTTAGCAACTTCTTCCAATGACAATGTTGCCAACAAGAAAAGGAAACGGAATAATAAAGGAAAAAGAGCTGCAGACATTGGAACTTCATAGCCTAAGATGCAAAAGAAACAGAATACTGAAATCTCTTGTTACTTTTGCAAGAAAGTTGGACATGTGAAGAAGGATTGTTCCAAGTATGCAAAATGGCTTGAGAAAAAGGGTAAACTTCTCAACTTTATTTGTTCAGAAATTAATTTGGCTTTAGTACCAAGTCACACTTAGTGGATAGATACGGGTGCAACTACTCACATAAGTGTGACTATGCAGAGTTGTCTAAGGAGCCGACCACCAACTGATGCTGAAAGATTCATCTATATTGGTGATGGCAACAAGGCTCATGTTAAGGCAATTGGATTATTTATATTACTATTAGAATTTGGTTATTATTTGGATTTACATGAGACATTTTATGTACCATCATTTAGACGAAATTTAGTTTCTATTTCTTATTTAGACAAATTCGGTTACTCTTGTTCTTTTGGAAATGAAAAGTTTAGTCTTTTTCAGAATTCAAATATTATTAGTACCAGTTCTTTAGTTGATAATTTATATCACTTAGATCTTCATGCCTCATAAATTAATGAAACCTTGCATGTAAGCAATTATGGTATAAAACGCAAATTAATTAATGATAATTCTTATATGTTATGGCATAAGCGTTTAGGACATATTTCTAAACAAAGAATTCAAAGGCTTGTGTCAGAAAGAATTCTAAATTCCCTTGATTTTTCAAATTTTAAAATATATATTGAATGCATTAAGGGAAAACAAACAAATATTAAAAAAGTTGGTGCCAACAGGAGTTCAAATGTCTTGGAATTAATTCATACTGATATTTGTGGTCTATTCTCTACAGCTTCCTGGAATGGTGAACAATATTTTATTACTTTCATAGACGATTGTTCTCGTTATGGGTATCTATACTTGATTCATGAGAAGTCTCAATCATTTGATGTTTTCAAAGCCTATAAAGCTGAAGTTAAAATCAGCTTGGCAAGAAAATTAAAGTCATCAAATCTGACCGTGGTGGTGAATTCTACGGTAGATATAATGGATCAGGTGAACAACGTCCAGGCCCTTTTGTGAGATATTTACAAGAATGTGGCATCGCTCCTCAATATACTATGCCAGGGACTCCAAAGTCAAAATAGTGTAGTTGAGAGACAAAATCGAACCCTAAAGGATATGGTTAGAAGTATGATAAATCATTCTTCTTTACCAGAATTTCTTTGGGGTAAAGCCTTGAAGACTGCAGTATATATCCTTAATCAAGTTTCAAGTAAAGCAGTAGATAAAACCCCATATGAGTTATGGACTGGAAAGAAGCCTAGTATTAGGTATTTGCATATCTAGAGTTGTCCAGCTGAGGCTGGGCCATACAGGCCCAATGAAAGAAAGTTGGACTCAAGGACAGTAAGTTGCTACTTTGTTGGATACTCGAAAAGATCAAAGGGTTTCAAGTTTTATGATTCCTCAAGCAGATCCTTTTTCGAGACAGGGAATGCTAAGTTCATTGAGGTTGTTGAATATACTGGGAGTGTTAAACTTGGGAACATTGTCTTTGAAGAGGAATATGTAACTATTCATAATATTGCAATTGATAATGACCAGGTAATTGCACCTGTCATTATGCTGGATGTAAATACAGATAATCAAGACGTTCCTAAGATACCTTCTGCTAATATTGAAGAACCCACTCTTACTCATGTAGAGAAGCAACAACAACAACCTCAATTGGAAGTGCCATTAAGAAGATCCATTCGGGAGAGGAGATCAGCGATTTCGAATGATTATGTCGTGTATCTCCAAGAACATGAGTTTGATATAGGACTGAAAGAGGATCCAATAACTTTCAGTCAAGTCAAACAAAGTGTGAACTCCCAGAAATGGATAAATGTCATAAAAGATGAGATGAAATCAATACAATACAATAACGTTTAGGATCTTGTCAAATTGTCTAAAGGAGCAAAACCAATTGGTTGTAAATAGATTTTCAAAATCAAACGGGATTCGAAAGGTAATGTCGAAAGATATAAGGCACGTCTAGTCGCAAAAAGTTTTACTCTAAAAGAAGGCATTGATTATAAAGAGACTTTCTCTCCGGTTTCATCAAAATACTCTTTTAGAATTATTATGGCACTTGTAGCTCATTATGATTTAGAGCTACATCAGATGAACGTAAAGACTGCATTTCTCAATGGCGACATTGAAGAAATCATATACATGTTGCAACCAGAGAACATTTAATCCAAAGATTTAAAATATTTGGTGTACAAATTAAAGAAGTCCATCTATGGTTTAAAGCAAGCATCCCGTCAATGGTATTAGAAATTTGATCAAGTGATTACCTCTTTTGGTTTTAAGAAAAACACTGTTGATCAATGTATTTATCACAAGTTCAGTGGGAGCAAATTTATTCTTCTTGTCTTATATGTGGATGACATTCTATTAGCAAGCAGCGATATAGATTTGTTGCATGAAACCAAGATATTTCTTTCAAATAAATTTGAAATGAAAGATCTTGAGAATGCCTCTTTTGTGTTGGGCATACAGATTCACCGAGATCGTTCTCGTGGGATACTTGGCTTATCACAAAAGGCATATATCGATAAGGTGCTTAGTAGATTTGACATGAAGAATTGTGCATCAGGAGACACACCCATTGTTAAAGGTAATAAGTTTAGTCTGCTTCAATGCCCAAGAAATGAGATTGAGAAGAAAGAGATGGAGAATATCCCTTATGCATCAGCAGTAGGGAGTCTCATGTATGCTCAAGTTTGTACGTATCCGGATATTGCGTATATAGTTTGCATACTTGGCAAATATCTAAGTAACTCAGGAATGAATCATTAGAGAGCCGTTAAAAAGGTTTTGCGGTATCTACAGAGAACAAAAGATTACATGCTCACATATCGGAGATCAGATCATTTAAAGATCATTGGATATTCAAACTCTGATTTTGCTTGTTGTCTCGATAGTAGAAGATCCACTTCAGGTTATGTCTTCCTAGTGGCTGGGGGAGCTATGTCATGAAAAAGTGTCAAGCAAACACTCGTAACTTCATCTACCATGGAAGCAGAATTTGTAGCTTACTATGAGGCATCAACCTTAATTTTTCTACGTCTCCATGGATTCAGGTACGCTTCCAATTTTATTCTTCTTGATGATTTAACATGAGATCCTGACTATGGTGGTTCTTTCACCAATTAAAGATTTTTATCCAACATTTTAACCCCTAAGTTAATGATACCCAAAGCTCTTTTTTGCACTAATACGAAGCTCTGAGCTTAGCTACGGTGAGCTTTGTTAGGCTTTGCTTTGTTATAATCACTCCAGATATCCCTTAACCTTAGCTCTAATTAGGGCTATCTCCTGACTATACTATGAAATCTAAGTCACCTCAACCGCCAAAATATATTTTAAAATCTTCCATGATAATCTCTACATTTATTAAACAACTTCTCTTTAAATGAACTCTCACATTTTTTATCAAAATAAAGCATAAGCACTTGTTTTATTTTATCTAAAAGAAAAATAATTTTTTTTATATATAATTTTTAAATAAATAAATTTTATGTAGTTTGAATTTTTTTTAAAAAAAAAACCTACAAAAAAAATGCTTTTGTTAAGTATGGCTTCATATGCTCGACAAGAGTGTTCTTATCAAGCACCTGAAACAATGTTCAACAAAAATTATCGAGCGGGCTTTAAATGCTTGACAAAAGCACTCAATTGGTGCTTTTGTCGAGGACATGAGCCATACTCGATTAACTTTTGTGGGGCAAGTCTTCATGTTGTCGACAAAACACCAAAGAGTGATTTTGTCAAGCACATAAAGCACTGCTTGGCAAATTTTATCAAGGCTTCGTGTGCTTGACAAAAAGCACTCTTTGATGATTTTGTCGAGCACATGAAGCCTGCTCAGCAAAAGTTGTCAAGCAAATAAAGTCTGCTTGACAAAAGTTGTCGGGCAAGCTTCATGTGCTCAACAATTTTGAGTTTTTTTATATAAACACATCAAAATTGATATATTTTTTATTTCTTTTAATAAAATACTTACAAAATTAGAACTCAATCAAGCCAAATATACTAAATTATATGTAAGTGATGTATTTTATTTTATATCATTTAAATAACACTCGTGATCAAATAATAAGTTGTGAACTTTAAAGTAAATAAAAAAATACGATAAATTTACCTTTTTTTATATATATTCAAATTCAATCTTAACTTAATTTTTTAGTGTTCTCTTTGTTTTACATACACTTCCAATTTATTTGGTTTATTTGTTTTGTTTAAAATTCGATTGATGCATTAATGAGATTTGTTTGATATAAATGAAGTTGTTCTATGAGAACATTTGTGTCCTCACAACCCCAATTTTGAATAAAATAATTAAAAAAGAGAGGCTGTGCTAAAATACTTAAGTTGTCAATAAATATTTATATGTCTTATAAATCGACAAAACCAAAGTAAACAATAGTAGCCTAGTGTGCAAGTGCCTTGTGTCACGTCCTACATCGAATAGAAATTGGATGGATTTTGGGTATATAAAGGTGGGTATGCAGCATTACCTAACAGGCTGGTATTTTGGGTCAATGACAAGCGTCCGGCCCGTGACAAGTGGTATCAGAGTAAACCAAAATTCTCATTCGTATGTGGGCTTCCAAAATCACCCCAATGGAGATTGCCACATAGGATGTGGGTCCTCTATGCCACTAGAGGATGGGCAATACGGGCTAAGTGGGCCTTAAAAATTCTGTGTTTTAAGCCCCAATAGAGATTGTCATGTGGGTAGTGAGTCTTCCATCCTCGAAGGGATGGGCAATACGAGCTAGATTAGTCCTTGAGTTTGAGCCACACTGTGACGAGGGTATCACGTGATTGGGTGAGGAAAAATGTCACATTCCACATCGAATAAAAATTTGGTGGATCTTAGGTATATAAGGGTGGGTATGCAGCATTACCTAACAGGCTAGTCTTTTGGGTAAATAGTAAACGCCCGGCCCGTGACACTTGGTTGTCTTAATACTCCTGCTCTTTAAAGTAAACAACCTCACTTTGGCTTGGAATCTCTTGTTTCCTAGCAACTCTGAATAGAGGACTGCTACTTAACATACATATTCCGATAAGCTTTTGGCATATTGGAAACATTTATGATAGATTTGCATGATAACAAAGCATATGCTGATATACAGTTGTTTGAAGATGCATGTGTTTATATATATTCCAATATGCTTTTGGCAGATTGAAACCCTTTAAGACAAATTCCATGATAACAAAGCGTATATTGATGATATACACTTGTTTTCTAAATTGAAAACACTCAACCAAGAGAAAATGTCATTATTTTTCATATGAATAAGGACTTTGAATAAGTAACTAGTTCTTTAATTAAAGTTCTAAGCAGGCCTGAATTGAAAATATATCTAGAAGAAACTATTTCCATGAATGGAAGCAGAAATAATAAAGACAATTATCTTTCAGATTTGGTTGTTGCAAACTGTTCAGGTCGCGGATTCTGTTTGCCTAGAAAAGAAGAGAAATTGTTTGCCAGTAACTGGAATCCACTTCACAAGCCAGCCAATCAACCAGGACAGAGCAGCAATGCTTACACAAGCACCCCATTGACCCCAATTCAACCTCTTAGTGTTAGCAAACCTACTTAGAAACTCAACCATCACCACTTGCAGGATCAGTGTTACTCCAACAATCCCAATGAAGAGTTTGTTCTTGTGCAGCCCCTTGAATATGTTCCTCTTCTCTAGGTTCCTTGCATTGAACTCATTGAAGACCTGGCAGAGGACAAATGTGTTGAAAATCAGGGTGTTCTTGACCTTCTCATCCACATTGAATATAGACCTCCCCTTAAACTGCAGAGTCAATAGAACAGTCACTTGATACATAGCCTGAGTAATGAGGTTCCTCCACATGAAAGAAGTAATAAGCGGCTCGGATCGACCCACAGGTGGCTTTGTCATAAGTCCATTGGTAGGTCTTTCAGTGGCCAGTGCTAGAGCACCCAACGTATCCATAATTAGGTTCACCCACAACAATTGAATAGCAGTGAGTGGTACAACTCCTGCAGAAACTGCAGCAACGAAGTTGATGACAAGGGCTGCAACATTCACTGTGAGCTGAAACTGAATGAACTTCTGAATGTTGTTATAGACACATCTTCCCCACTTCAGGACTGTCACCACAGAGGAAAAGTTATCATCCAATATGACTATATCTGAGCTTTCCTTTGCCACCTCAGTGCCCTGGATTCCCATGGAGAGCCCAATGTCTGCTTCTTTTATAGCAGGTGCATCATTTGTCCCATCTCCTGTAACTGCTACTACATGGCCTTTCTGCTTCAAGCTCTCCACCATCAAAAGCTTGTCAAAAGGGGATGATCTTGCCATAACACTGATTTTTTCAATCTTTGCCATTCTCTCTTCAGGCGAGAGATTTCTGAATTGCACACCTTCAATTACAGAATCATCATTGTTTAAATCCACATCAGGACTCAAGATTCCGCACTCAATAGCTATAGCTCTAGCCGTGTGCACATTGTCTCCAGTTACCATCTTGACATTCACCCCTGCATTTTTACAAGATTCTACTGCTGCTCTGACGCCTGGTCGACACGGATCCTTCAAGCCCACGAGCCCCAACAGGGTCAGTCCAGATTCTTCAAGCTTATCAGGAATTTCCTCCCCACCTTCTGCAGCTTTTGTGTGTGCAAAGGCAATGCATCTCAAGCTCTTGGCTGCCATGTCCTTAACAATCGCCCCAATTTGCATTCTTTCTTCATAATCCATGACTTTCATTGTCCCACTTCTGTCATAATAATGTGAACACATTGCTACTATCATCTCGGCAGCTCCTTTCCAGTGCGTGTGAGTAGCCTTTTCATTGATCCTCCTCATCAATACTCCGCTTCTCTTCTTCTCTGAATTGAAGGCATCCACATGGATTATTTCATAGTATTGCTTTGGTTCATCAACATTCATACCCAAATCAACCACGGCCCAAGAAAGTATTGCTTTCTCAGTTGGACTACCAGAAATCTCAGGATTTGCAGCAAAATTTGACTTAAAAACAGTACCTGTTGTGTTTAAACTGACCCCTTCGAGCAGCAACTCATAAACGTTAGTTGCTATATTAGAGGTAGTAGAATCGCTCACCGTTTCTTTTCCAAGCCAAAACTCTGTGACTTTCATTTCATTCAAAGTGAGGGTGCCTGTTTTATCTGTGCAGATTGTTGTAGCTGAGCCCAATGTCTCACAAGCAGAGAGCTTTCTAACCAATGCATTATCAGCCATCATCCGCTTCATCGAATAAGCCAAAGTAAGAGTAACGGCCAGAGGCAAACCTTCAGGAATCGCCACCACAACAATTGTGACTGCTGCAGCAATGATACGCACTACTGAACTCATTACGTCATCAAACTTCGTCTTCCTGCCATTGAACTCCCTGTTTCCACTTTCATCTTCAGTATTTCCAGTGAAGTATCGAATCATTAGAACAAGAAGCACCGATACAGCCACTGCCAATCCAATCTTCCCAATGTAGGAAGTCAGCTTGTTTAGGCGAAGTTGCAATGGAGTCTGCTCATCCAAGTCGCGGCTAATGGAACTCATCATCTCTCCCCAGGCTGTGTTCATCCCAACACAAGTGACCACAATAAAACCAAAACCATTTGTCACCTTTGTTCCAGAAAGCAAGAAAGGATTTTGGCGCTCACTAATCTCAACATGATCACTCTCACCGGTCATGCTAGATTCATCAACCTTCAAAGAATGCCCATTTAAGAATAAGCCATCTGCTGGAATTTGATCACCGATCTTCAAACACACAACATCACCCACAACAACTTTGAAAATCGACACAACTTGGCGCCTGCCATCTCTCACTACCTCAACTTTTATGTCACCACTCTCATTGGAAAGCTTCTCAAATTGTCTATTTTGCTTGAAGTTGCTCACAGCAGAGACCACAACAACAAGAAACACAGCAAACATTATGCTTCCGCCATCATACCAACCTTCTTTCCAGCCATGTTGCTTGATACCAAAACCCAGAGAGAGTATAGCACAAACTAGAAGGACGATAAGGGTGGTGTCTTTGAATGCTTCACAAACAAAACTAAAAAGGCCTTTTGTAGGTGCCGTTTTATAGCTGTTTGCGCCAAAAACTTCCGTTCTACGCAAAAGTTCAGCTTCATTACCTTTAATGCCGTTCTTTTCATCTGTTCCGAGAACTACAGCAACTTTTTTCACTCCTCCAAGTTGATTCAAAGCTTCTAGGCTCTTCTCTCTTACAATGCCAGAGAGTGTCTCGTGATCAACATTGAATAATACATCGTCATCGCGAGGGTCTTTAGGGATATCAATGGCGAGGTAAGAGAGGGAACGCAAGATTTCTTTGTTGCTGAATACAGCTTTCCTGGACAAGGAAAGAAGAGTCCTTGTAAAGCATATGGCTGTAAAAGCCAACCGCCACCTTTTCTGCTGGCGTTTTGAAACGGGAGGGCCATCTCCTTGGTCGCAAATTGCTGCCTCATGGTGTTTACGTGACCTTAAATACATGTTAATTAATGGAAGGTAAAAAATTTGGTTATCAATAAACAGAAGAAAATAAAAGTAGATAAATAGATAAACAAAACAATATGAGAAACGGGAACACACTTAAAATTGAAAATATATGAACAGATCTTTTTGAGTTTCTCAGTTTGGTAGAAGAGTCAACTGAGGAGTCAAAAAGAAAAAAAAGAAAAAAAGGTCTTTAAGAACTGAAAATAATAAGTTGAAGGAAAATTTTGATGATTTGTGAGTTGTGGGGAAGAAACTAGCAAAGGTTTGAGCTATTTATACCAGCAATTTAAAACAGTTCTTTATACTTAATTTCTTTCACGGAATTAACATCTTTTCTTATTTTAAACTTATCTAATTTTTTAAATTTCTTGAATTTTTCCACGAAGTTTCTGTTGTAGTTTCGTTGTAAGTGTTGAGTAACTACTTATTGTTCCTTACCTATGTGAAATCAATTAAATTTTCCTTATTTATTGAAAGGGTAAAATAGCGAACTTCTTTTTTAAATACCTAATTAGGGTAAAAGCTACAGAAAGAAGATTCATAGAAATTCAAGTCTTGTGTGTTTTCTTTTGAGAGTAGTAAATATTTTCATTTTTTTTTTCTTATTTGAGTAATATTTCTTAGTAATAGAAAGTATCACTTCTTTAGTTGTTCTCGAGGATTATCTTGCATTGGGTTCAGCAATATAATGAATTCCAAATTGGTCCATACAAATTCTTACCAGGGAAGTAGGGTTATATAAAAAGAATATTGTAGCTTATTCCAAATACTTAATTTTTTTCCCTTCTAATAAATCTCAGTATGCAACAAAATAATTAATCTAAAATAATCAGAAAGCTTCTTTTCTTTTCTTTTCTTTTCTTTTCTTTTCTTTATTTATAAGCAAAAGATTATTATGATCATTTTAAACTCATTCCATACCAAACACGTTCTAACAAAGGTATAAATTACTTGGAAGGAGGTTTGAAGAATGAATATTTCATGTTCAGTTCCTGGAGTCATTACAAACGCGCATTAAAATAAAGATACAAAAGAAATCGTAAGATATGCATTAAATGAGAAAATAAAGAGAAATTGACAGTTTAATCTTCACGTAATGTTGAATTACTCATTTAATTTTTAATATTTTAAAATTTGTTAATTACATTATTATCATTTTCATAGTTGAAACGTATTTTTTTTACAATTTTTTTCTTTAAAATATAATTATTTTTGTCTTTGAAGTTGAAGTAATTAATAATTTTTAAAATGTTATAGATATAATGAATAATTTAACAAAAACGTAAACATCGAAAATAAATATCAAGGGTAACATGTATAGGATTGCTCTACGTATGAATTAGTACGTCAAGTCAAGATTATCGTGTTAATTTAAATGATGCATTAAAACATTTTGACACACAATTAAACGATTCATAAAATGGGAGCAAAAAAAAAAAAAATGAATGCAAATTTTCTCTCAACCCATAATTTGCCATAATTAAAATGCATTCATTTCTCTCTAATATTGTATTTTTCAACTTAACGTTATCTCCAAGAAAATGTACAGTCATTAACAATTAGGGTTTAATCAGAAATCAATTTATATTGTAATATGCTAATTAATATCGCATACCAATGAGATTATGAGAGTTTTATATTTTTTAAAAAAAAATAGATTATAAGAGATGATGAATGGATTAAGTGTTAAATTAATTTTTTCCATTTGCAAGTGATTTTTTTTAACAAAATTCAATCGAAATAACTCTTAGCTTTATCCCCAATTGTAAGTTTATCTATTTATTTGTTTATTTATTATTATTTATAATAAATATGTTTTTGTTTTCTTACTTTTAAATAAATAAATATTTTTATTTATTTTTTATGATTTATAATATTTATCTTATTATTTATAGTATATTAATTATTTTTATTTATTTGAAATTATATCTATATTTGTTCAAATATAAGTTTGTAGTTTTTTATTAAAATTATATTTATTTTTTTTATTAATTAAGTTAATTATGTTAATTTATTATATTATTTATTTAATTTAACTACATGATTTAATTTTTGTAATATTTATTGGATATGGTGCCACTAATATTTTTTAATTTAAAATATTATTTATTGTGTTTTTAATTAAATAAATAATATAATTAAATAAAACAAATATAATTTTAATAAACAAATAAATATTTAAATTTAAATAAATCTAAATATAATTTTAAATAAATAATATAAATTAATCATGTCATAAATAGTAAACTAAGATAAATTACTGTAGGCTGTAGTCAATACTGTTAAAAAAATATATTTATGTCTACTTATGAATTATTTGGTAATAAAAATTAAAAAATTTTAAATTTAGTCAAATAAAAAAAATAACCTCAACAAATTAACTATTTACAAAAAAAAAATTCCCAAAATAAAATTCTTTGGTTCATTTTAAAACTCATTCCTAACACTTACTAAAGTAAAACGTTAGAAGTCATGCTACAACACACACGCTAGTATTTTAATGTGAATTGCTTAAAAAGAGATCTCGAAATTGAATAAATCGTTTTTAGAAGTCATACCACTAATAAGTAAATATCATCAAATGGTTTTTTTTTTTTAATTTTTCGGACAAACCGAATGGGTTATTTTAAAAATGAATTATTACATCAAATCACAATTAATCAACAAGTTATGATCATGTTTTAAATGAGGCACACAAAATCATTTTTGACGCTCAAACGAATCATAATTCGGAACAGAAAGTAAATACAAATGGGTTGCTAAATTTTCTTTTAATCGGTGGTTATTGAATATAAAGGCCAAGCAATTTACCTAGTAAGGAAAGAAAGTACTTACCTATTTACCACGTATCTTTGAACCAAATGAATAATTTTAAAAATGTTAGAAATTTAATGAGTAATTTAACAAAAACACAAGAATGAAAATGATAATTTTCTCAACTAAAAATAATAATTCCAAAATATTTACTTTAAAACAATAATATGATTTTCAATTGTCAAACGGGTCTAAGGAACTTGAGAGAGAAGGCAGTGTAGGGTTTGTTAATATCTTTGTCACTGTGGTTTATCATTTTGAGGCCATTAATACCATTATAATGACAAGATGTGGAGCTATCTTTCTTATTGTACCTTTTTCAACTGAACATTATATTAACCCCTTGATGTTATCATGTATAGCAACTCAATTTCTTTTTCTCTCTTTTTCAGAAATTCAAACGAACCAACTCTTAACTTTGGCTCCAAGTATAAGTTTGAACTTTGAAGATAATTGACACGCTAGCTACTTCATCATAAGTTCATTGTTGTTTCAATATTTTTCATAATTGGCCAAATTTGTTGGTAGTTATGGATTTCGTGTTTTGGTTGTGTTGGCTCCATTTGCGGTAAATTCGTGTCCCATGCGGGACTTCAAAGAGGCTTTTTCACATGAATGTGTTTCTGCGTGTAAATGTTCCAATTTCCATCACAATGAAGCAATTTGGATTCTTGGACAAGGAAACTGAGAAATGATTGCCAAGTCTACTTCTAGGAAATTGATGTCATATTTTTATTTTTTTTTGTAATTATTTAATATCATATATTTTTTAGAGAATAATTTTTGACTATTTATATAGATCAATAACAAATTGATATGCGACTAATTAAAAGTAAGATTGAGCTTTACGCTCAAATTAGTCATTATAGTCTCACAACTTTATTTCATAAAGTCACACAAGTTCTACAACTATGTTCATTAGAAACTTAAGCCAATTAATATTCTTTACTTTAGATGTAAGGCAATTCACGTGAAGCCCACTTGAAGATACACTTTAATAGTTCCCTACACATACTAGGTTTAATCACAAGTTACGGATCAAATAGTCAAAAGCATATCTCCGTAAGATCACTCAGCTCTTCACATTACTATTGAACTTCGTAGCTGCCTTTTTCAGAATCTACTTTAGATGACACTTGGCAAGAGAATGGATAAGAGGACACAAAAATATAAGTGTAACATTGCAAAGCACTTAATAAAGGACCACAAATAAATCTCTTTATTGCAAATAATATTGTAGTCCACCTTAGCACCTCAAATTAAATAAGATTATATAAGCAATCAACAAAAGATCAATTCTAAAGTACTCCGTCATGCCGTCCTATGCACAGAAGATTTTTGCTATGTGGCACTAAGGTTCAGCCCAAGATTAGTTCTTGCACGAGTCCCCAATGAAAGCTAAAGTACGGAGAGTCTCTATAGCCTATTCATAATCAAATATGACAAGGTTGATGTTAATTTTTTTAAAGAGAATACCAATGGAAAAGTGGTAATTTTTCGGCACTTACTTACTTATGAGGAAGAGTTGATTGGCAGCTATGTTGTCACCAATTTTCATTCTTTATGTGACACATGTGTCAACATCTCTCTTCAGATCATGACATTTGGTGGGTATATTCTTGATCACCAAGAAAAATTTAGGCCAAAAAAGTTAAGCAAAATACGCCTATTTGAGTAAGATATTCTTTAGTATAAAAGAAATATTTTCACACTCTTTCCTATAGTACGACCTGTAACCTTAAAATATTCTCTTTCTTTTCACTCAAATATAACATTTAGCTCTAAAGATATTATACTATTGTCTCCACCAAAAAGCCTCTAAGTAGTCCAATGAGCTCACATTACCCTCCATTATATAAGCATCACTTTCTTTAAAGATAATTTAACAAGTTGTTCATCCACTGCACTACTTTTTTATATCATCTCTTTTACCCTTTCTTTAGAGTTATTTTCCTCCTTTTTTTCTTATTAGAGTTTTTCTCACAATCTTTTTTACAACATTCAACCTATTTAATAAATTTTTAAAATCACAATTTATTCTTGCTAAACAAACATTTACCAATTAACATGAAAATTACATTCAAAAGTCTAAAAAGGGGAAGAACATATAACATCTTAGCTTATGAGTGTGGTCACTTTAATTGTAATCCATTTTATAATCTCTCTTTCATATGGTAAGGATTTGGTAATGGGTTTCACCCATGAATATAGATTTTTAGGTTGAACCATGTAAATTTTGTGTATTGCCTTTTATTATATTATATTTTTTTATTAAATGTTTTGCTAAATTGTGTTTTAACTTAAAATGTTAAAAATCAACCTAAACATACACTTAATTTAGATTTCTAACGCTTTTTTATTAAGTTAATGATACTAAAAGTTCTTCTTTACACTAATACTTATTAGCTCTAAACTCATCTACAATCAACTTTGTTAAGCTTTACTTTATTATAATCACTTCCAATAACCTTTTGACTTTTGTTCACAAAAAATAGTTGCGTCCATAGCTTACATTAGTAAATAACTAATACTATTATTTTTATAATTATTTGCTATAAGGATAAATATTGAAAAGACTTAAAAGTACATTTTTTTTTAATTGAATTTTTTATGTGTGTTCGGCTTTTTTTAAAAGGTGTTTGGTACTTTTTTAAATAGTATTTTAATTTATTTTTAAAAATAAAATAATATTTAATATTTATTGTGTTTGGATTAAACAAATGATTGGTAGGGTATTTGAAAATTAGAATCTTAATGAAGTATCAAAAACGTTATTAGTAAAATGAGTAATATTCTACGCATTTTGCCTTTGTGACTCAATCTTAAAAAATTGGCAAAATTAGTGTTGAAAAATGAATAATTTTATGCATACAAAACTAAAAATACAATATATAATAGTGTATATGTATTATTATTCTACAAATTAAGGATTGACAAAAAAAAAATTAAGAACCGAAAAATTAGTCTGAACCAAATTAATCGATTCAGTTTAATTTTTTTAAGATGAAAAAATTGTTCAATTTTTAAAATATAAAAAACTAAAAAATCGGTTGATTTTCATTTTGATTTTGTGAAAACCGAAACAACTGAAAAACCAATTAAATAGAAAAACAAAAAAAAATATTTGTCAGCCAAATACATTAGCTCTGTTGGTAAAATGACGAGGGTTTAAGTATGCATTTATCAGGGTTTGATTCCTGGCCAGTCAATTTTTTTTTTTAAGTTACTAATACCTTAAAAGTTAATATTAATTCAAATAAAATATCTTTTAAATCAATATAAGGCTTTAGCTCAGTGGGTTTAATGCGGCTCATTTCTCCCTTGCATCCAAGGTTTAATTCCCAGCGACAGCTAATTTACTTCTTTTATCAATTATTAATACTTGAATATTTGATATAAATAAATAAAACGTATTTTAATAAGTAGAGCAGCCTTTGTTCAGTTGGCAAATATTAAAGTTTTCTGGAGGTCATGGTTCGATCCACTTCTTAGCGTACTTGTGTTATTTTTTGTAATTATTAATATATTTGATTATAATAAAAAAAAATGTGTTAAGTTAATAGTTGCCACTAGCAAAAATGAAGTATTTTTCCTCCCAAATTCAGATTTGAGTCATGATTTGTCATTCTTCAATTATTTTTTTTTAAATTAAAGCAATAAACCAAACTTTTGTACATTCGGTTTTCTTTTAAAAGAATTGAAAAAATTGGTATCCAGTTTGGTCCGATTCCGTACCCAACCCTACTACAAATATATGATGAAGCAAATTAATAGTTGCCTTTAGCATTATTGGCAAAATGGAAGTATTTTTCCTCCCAAATGTGGATCTGAGTCTTGATTTGTCATTCTTCAATTATTTTTTTAAAATAAAGGCAATAAACTGAACTTTTGTACATTCGGTTTTTTTTTGGTTTTCTTTTAAAAAAAATTGATGTCATATTTTTATTTTTTTAATTATTTAATATCATATATATGTTTTTGAGAGAATAATTTTAGGCTCTTTATATGAACCACTAACAAATTAACATGTGACTAATTAAAAGTAAGATTTAGCTTTATATTCAAATTAGTTATTATAGTCTCACAACTTTATTTCATAAAATCCTACAAGTTCTTAAAAAATAGAAAAAGAAGACTATGTTTAGTAGAAATTTAAGCCAATTAATATTTCTCTGCTTTAGATGTAAGGCAATCCACGTGAAGCCCACTTGAAGATACACTTTAGTAGTTCCCTACACATACTACGTTTAATCACAGGTTACGGATCAAATAGTCAAAAGCATATTTCCGTAAGATCACTCAACTCTTTAAATCACTATTGAACTTCATAGCTGCCTTTTTCAGAATATACTTTAGATGACACTTGGCAAAAGAATGGATAAGAGGACACAAAAATATAAGTGTAACATTGCAAAGCACTTAATAAAGGACCACAAATAAGTCTCTTTATTGTAAATAATATTGTAGTCCACCTTAGCACCTCAAATTAAATAAGATTATATAAACAATCAACAAGAGATCAATCCTGAAGCACTACGTCACGTAGCCCTATGTGGCGTTAAGGTTCAAACTATGTTGTCACCCATCTCCATTATTCATGTGACATGTGTCAATATCTCTATTAAGATTATAACATTTGATGAGCATATTCTTGATCGCTAAGAAAAATCTAGGCTAAAGAAGTTAAGCAAAATACCGCTGCTTGAGTAGGATATTCTTTAGCATAAAAGAAATATTTTCACACTCTTTCCTATAGCATGACCCATAGCCCTAAAATATTCACTTTGTTTTCACCTAAGTATGATATTTAGCTTTAAAGATATTATACTATTATCTCCACAAAAAAGTCTTTAAGTAGTCTGATGAGCTCACACTACCCTTCATTATATAAACATCACTTTCTTTAAAGATAATTTAATAAGTTGTTCATTCACTACACCACTTTTTTATATCATCTCTTTTTCCCTCTCTTTAGAGTTCTTTTCCTCCTTTTTTTTTCCCTAATGGAGTTTCTCTCTCAATCTTTTTTACAACATTCAACCTATTTAATAAATTCAAAATCACAATTTATCCTTACTAAAAAAAATCTATCAATTCGCATGACATTATATTCAAAAGTCTAAAAAGGGAAAGAACATATAAGATCTTAACCTATAAGTGTGGTCACTTTAATTGTAAACTATTTTATAATATCTCTTTCATATAGTGAGGATTTGGTGATGAGTTTCACCCATGAATATAGGTCTTTAGGCCGATCCATGTAAATTTTATATATTTCCTCTTATTATATTATATTTTCTTATTAAATACTTTATTAAATTGTGTTTAACTTAAAATTTTAGAGATTAACCTAAACATACACTTAATTTAGATTTTTAACTGTTTTTTATTAAGTTAATGATACCAAAAGTTCTTTACACTAATACAGAGCTCTAAACTCAATTACGATCAACTTTGTTGAGCTCTACTTTATTATAATCACTTTTGATAATCTTTTGATTTTTGTTCTCAAAAGATGGTTGTGTCCTTAGGTTACATTAATAAATAATTAATACTATTATTTTTACAATTATTTGCTATAAGGATAAATGTTGAAAAAACCTAAAGGTACATATTTTTTTCATTGAATTTTTTAAGCGTGTTCGGTTTTTTTTTTTAAAGGTGTTTGATACTTTTTAATAGTATCTTAATTTATTTTTAAAATTAAAATAATATTTATTGTGTTTGGATTGAACAAATGATTGATAGGGTATTTGAAAATTAGAATCTTAATGAAGAATCGAAAATGTTATTAATAAAATGAGTAATATTCTACGCATTTTCATTTGTGACTCAATCTTAAAAAATTGGCAAATTAGTGTTAAAAACAAATAATTTTATGCATACAAAACTAAAAATATAATATATAATAGTATATATGTATTATTATTCTACAAATTAAAGGTGAACAAAAAAAATGTGAAATCGAAAAATCGGTCAGAACTAAATCGGCTGGTTTGGTTTAATTTCTTTTAAGATAAAAATCTGTTTGATTTTCAAAATATAAAAAGAACGAAAAAAAAAATGGTTGATTGGTTCGATTTTGTGAAAACCGAAAAATTGGTTATATAAAAAAATAAAAAATCAAAACATTTGTCAGCCAAACACCTAACTCTGTTGATAAACTAATAAAATGATGGTGGTTTAAGTATACACTTACCAAGGTTTGATTCCTAGCCAGTCTAAGTTTTTTTTTATGTTAATAATACCTTAAAAGTTAATATAATTGAAATAAAATATATTTTAAATCAATTTTGGGCTTTAGCTCAATTAGTTTAATGCGGCTCATTTCTTCCTTGCATCTAAAGTTTAATTTCCAGCGGCAGCAAGTTTCCTTCTTTTTTCAATTATTAATAGTTAAATATTTAATATAAAAATAAAATGTATTTTGATTACTTCAGTAGATGTTGCTCAGTGGGCAAATTGGCTTTAAGGCTTTCTAGAGGTCATGAGTTCCATCCACTTCTTAGTATACTTGTGCTATTTTTTTCTTAATTATTAATATATTTAACTATAATAAAAAATAAATAAATAATGTATTTTAAGCTAATAATTGCCTTTATTAACAAAATGGAATTATTTCCCCTCCCAAATGCGAGTTCAGTCCTGTTTGTCACTCTTCAATTTTTTAAAAAAAATTAAGGTAATACATTCAATTTCTTTTGATTTTCTTTAAAAAAAAACTAAAAAAATTGAGGTCCGTTCCCTACCCAACCCTACTACAAATATATGATGAAGCAAATTACGATAGTGTGAAGGGTGAGACTTTATACAAATTTGGGAATATACAATGCTAGATTAGGAGTTATTTAACAATTTGGTTATTTGTTACTAATATGGCCATTTTTAATAATAACTCTAGCCATCTTATTAATATTGTCATTTTTAAGAGAGATGAAATCTCTCGTTACATTTACAAGCCGAAGGTATCAAACATGAAATCACTGGCGACCTATTAATGAACAAAACAAATGAATTCTTAAAAGACAAAAAGGAATGAGAAGCAATAAAAATTTCTATTATTTCTCATAATATCATAGACTTTGTATTTGGACTTGGATATTTATGTCACTAAACAAAGCCAAAAGTTCTTTCTAATAGAAAACGGATCATGGATATTAGGATTTGTAAATTCAGGATTCAATTTTCGAAGAAGCTCTTTGTTTGAGAAGGTCGTTGCCATAAACGGGAATGCACTTGATGAGAAAACCAAATTGGCCAAGACATAGCAGCAATGGCAATGCAAAGAGCCCATTGCCCCAAATTCAGCCTCTCAGTATAGCAAACTTCTTCAGAAACTCTACCATTATCAGTTGAAGAACAATGGTGACTCCAATGATAGCTAGAAACAGCTTGTTCTTGCGTATCCCCTCAAATACGTTCTTCTTCTCAAGCTTCCTGGCATTGAACTCATTGAACACTTGACAGAAGACGAAAAGTAATGAAAATCATGGTGTTCTTAACACTCTCCGTCATGCCCAATATTGATCTTCCCTTGAATTGTAGAGTCAGTAAAATAGCCACCTGATAAATGGCCTGAGAAATTAGATTCCTCCACATGATTCTTGTTATCAGAGGCTTGGATCGGCCGACAGTTGGCTTCATCATGAGCTCATTGCTTGGCTGCTCAGTGGCTAAATCTAATGCCCCTAATGTATCCATTATCAGGTTCACACATAAAAGCTGAACAGCAGTTAAGGGGACTTTTCCTGAAGAAACAGCGGCAACAAAGTTGATGACAAGAGCTGCAACGTTGACTGTGAGCTGAAATTGAAGGAATTTCTGAATGTTGTTGTAGACACATCTTCCCCGTCTCAGAACAGTCACTACAGAGGCGAAGTTATCATCCAAGATGACAATATCTGAGCTCTCTTTGGCTACTTCAGTTCCTTTAATTCCCATTGAGAGTCCAACGCCTGCTGCCTTTAGAGTAGGAGCATCATTTGTGCCATCACCAGTCACTGCTACAACATGGCCTTTGTGCTTCAGGATTTGTACCATTAGAAGCTTGTCAAGTGGGGAAGATCTAGCCATTACTCGAATACTTTCAATCTTTTCCATTTTTTCTTCAGGTGAAAGATTTCTGAAGTTCACTCCTTCAATTACAGCATCATCATCTTTTAAACCCAAATCGGGATTCAGGATTCCACATTCAATTGCAATAGCTCTTCCTGTGTGCACATTGTCTCCGGTTACCATCTTGACATTGACCCCTGCCTTTCTACAGGATTCTACAGCTTCTCTGACTCCTGGCCGACACGGATCCTTCAACCCACAAGCCCCAACAGGACCAGTCCAGATTCTTCAAGCTTGTCAGGAATTTCCCCACCACCTTCTGCAACTTTTGTGTGTGCAAAGGCAATGCATCTCAAGCTTTTGGCTGCCATGTTCTTAATAATTTTCTCAATTTGATTTTTTTCTTCACCATCCATGACTTTCATTCCATCACTTTTGATATAATAATGCGAGCACATAGCCAAAATCATCTCTTCAGGTCCCTTCCAGTGTGTGTAAACAATCTTTTCATGAATCCTCTTCATCAAAACCCCACTTCTCTTTTTCTCTGAATTGAATGCCTCTACATTCATTACTCTACAATATTGCTTTGGCTCATCAACATTCATACCCAAATCAACAACAGCCTAAGTATTGATTTCTCAGTTGGGCTACCAGTGATCTCAGCATGTGATACAGATTTGACTTGTAAACAGTACTAATGGTGTTTAAACCAACTGCTTCTTGTAACAACTGATAGACATTAGGTGCTAGTTCTGAGGAATGAGCATCATTCTTCACTGCTTCTTTTCCAATCCAAACTTCTGCCACCTTCATTTGGTTTAAAGTAAGAGTGCCCGTTTTATCAGTGCAAATTGTTGTTGCTGAGCCCATAGTCTCACAAGCTGAAAGATTTCGAACCATAGCATGATCCTTCGTCATTCTCTTCATAGAATAAGCCAGGGTAAGAGTAACAGCAAGTGGCAAACCTTCAGGAATTTCCACAACAACAATTGTTACTGCTGCTGCGATAATATCAATTACGGCATTCATCACATCATCAAATTTCGTCATGCTCCTAAGAAACTCTCTCCTTCCCATCTCATCTCGCGTTTCCTGTGAAATAGCGAATCAACATACCCACAAGAACAATCACTATCACGCTCTAAATTCAAAAGATCTGAAATATGACATAACTTATACTCATTTAATAATATGCACTTATAATTAATATTGCATAAAATTTCAAACTTAAAATCAACATAGAAATCCTTATCAAATTGCTAATAAGTTTAATACAAAATCAACCTATGACTATACTTGGTGAAACATAAACTAAATACAACCACACCTAATAAAATAACACATAAGTATTTAATTAATAGGGACAAATCAAATATCTTAAATTATGTGTCCACAAATGAAACACTTAGCAACCTAGCAACTTAGGGAACCCGAGAGACAGCAGAAGCCTTGCTAAATCCGCTAAGCACACATGTACCTTATTTACCTGAAATCACCATAAACTATAATGAGTATAAACTCAATAAGGATACTAGTTTTTTATATATCAAAATACAAATACATATATGTACATAATGCATGTGTATGATATGGTGTGATAAATCAAAATCATAATCTTATCAAATCATATGTCAAGTAAACGCTTACACATTCTTTCAAAATATATAATAGGAATACCATCACTTAACTACTATTTAATAGGACTTCCATATCACATATCACATAATGAGCTAAATGTCACTCGTAGGTAACATATCGTATGAGAGGAATAGTACAAGTGATGTTTAAATTACATACATATAATGATCATGCCCAAAGGAGCCAAACCCTCACTCTGATCATCCGTAAGTCTTCTCACATGCACCAATCCACCACCACACGAATGTGATGACTCATTCTTCTTTTAGGTACCAATAAGATCCTCCCTACATACGGAATACATAACATATACCAATTCCGAAGGAAATGCCACACATAAAGGCTCCACAAATCACATAAAATGCCTACCAAGTAAATAGTGAGTTCAAACATTCTTAAAACATAAAACGTATCTCATGGACATTTTTCACTTCAAAAGCTTTCTTTGTTAAACACATTTCATTTTGAAAGCTCACTTTCATAAACACATGTATGTCCATACTATCAATGCTCACATTTATAAACATATGTCTTTCATATTTCATATCAAATATACTTTAGCATAACATAAATATATTTCTAAGCACATTTACAAAATCATACATAAACAATTACTATGTTTATTATAATTTTAGTAAAAGTCTAATATACTTATCTCTTAGCATTTTCGGCTACAAGGCTTAATTCTCCTTAACCTATCAATAAATATTAATCCTTTCATAAGTCTCAAAATTCACACAAAATACTTTAAATAGCTTACAAAATTACACATATTGCACTTATCATATCGAATTGTTCTAATTACTTGGTTTCTCAAAACTTTTCATTTTGACCACGTACACTTAAAATTTTTTCTTATACATCAAATGATGTCCAATTGTTCTAAAATCAGAATATATCTTTCTTCACTCATATATCTTTCTTATATATGAATATTATATCATAATTCTAACACAATCTATTTCATAAATACCATCAAATTCAAGTAATTATCCTGACAGGATCAAGATATTTACTGAACAATATTTAGTCTCCCAATTTTATAAAATCATATACTAAGTCAAAATTTATAAAACTATCACAGAATTACTCTTGATACATATCTCAATCCATGATAAATTTTTTACTTTAAAATCCCTTCCAAAAGTATTTTAAAACTATTTTACTCTATAACTTTGAAAATCTATTAATCAAATACTGCAATAAGCTGATATACTTTAAAAAATCATAACCATTTAACCACATTGATCTAAATTCTTAAATTTAAATATATAATATTAGACATATAAATTTATCATATTGCAAAAATTTGTAATTTTTAAAGATCATTCAATAGATCAAAAATTATTTTTCACTGTATTATACTGTTAACACAGGAAATTTCTAGAATTTCAGAATTATTTTGGTAAATTCACTACAAATTTAATTTCTGGAATTTTCAGTCGATTCAAAGTTTTAAATAGTTCTATACATGTCTAGTTTCATAGTCTCAAAATTCAAAACTAGAATCGAAGCACAACAATTTATAAAATTTTCGGATCAAGAGACTATTAAGTAGAAATTCTGCAATTCATTGTGATTTATCAAGCTATCTAAATAATTATCATCAATTCTCAATATATCTTACAAAATCTACATCAAATTCCCAATTTTTCATATTTTCATAAATCAAAAATTAAAAGAATTAACTTAATTAACACCAACAAATTAAGAAATAGTTATGATATACCTCTTAAAACTTAAAATTCTAATTTATTCTTCTTCTTCTCTTTCTCTCCCCTCTATTTCTCTCTTTTCTCTCTCTAAAGGGGTGGCTCGACCCAAAAATGAGTAAATTAGGGTTTAAAATGTATATTTTTATACTAAGAAGGTAACTTTTAGTATTTACAAATTAACACCCAAAACTTTTAAAGTATTATAATTTGGTCCCTAAAATAAATCTAAATTCTTGCAAATAAACTCAATACTAATAGTATGTCCTTAATCCATACAAACAATATTAATAATAATACATAAATTAAGTATCATCCACATATAAATAAAATATGAATATTATATATATATATATATATAAATATTTATTTTTTTCGATGTTGAATAAGTGGTTACTACAATCATAGCCACTGACAATCTAGTCTTCTTAATATAAGAAGTCAGCTTGTTGAGACGAGTTTGTAATAGAGTCTACTCATTCAACTCATAGCTAATGGAACTCATCATCTCACCCCCAAGCTGCGTTCATTCCCACAGAAGTGACAAGCATGAAGCCATAGCCATGAGTCACTTTGGTCCCAGATAGCAAGAAAGGATTCTTCACATTAATTTCAACATGATCACTTTCACCAGTCATGCTAGACTTGTCTACCTTCAAAAATTGGACGATTAAGAATAACCCGTCTATTGGAATCTGATCGTCGGTCTTTAAACAAAAAAACATCACCGACAACAAGATCAAATATTAACACCTCCTAGTGCTTTTCATCTCTCACTAACTCAATTCTTATATCGTTGCTATTATCTGAAAGAGCCTCAAATTGTTTATTTTGCTTGAAATTACTTGCAAAAAAGACGATAACGACCAAAAACACAGCAAATATAATGTTCCGCCATCATACCACCCTTCTTTTAGGCCATCTTGTTTAACGCCAAACCCAAGAGAGAGTTAGGCACAAACCAAAAGTATGATAATAGTTATATCTTTAAATGCTTCAAAAACAAAACTTAGAAAAAATTTTGTTGGATGTTTCTATACCTATTAGCTCCAAAAACGATAATTCTCTGAGTAAGATCAGCTTCATACTTATTGTTAAAGCGGAAGCAATAAATCCAAGTAGTAACAAGTAATTAAAAATAAATTAAAGACAGAATGTAAAAGAAATAACACAAGAATTTACATAGTTCAGCAACTTGCCTACGTTTACGGCGAATCAAAATCTCACTTCTCTTATTAATGAATCACAAGGCACTCACAGAGTATATCTTTTATAAGAAAGAACTCAATATTCTCAAAAAACACTCTCAATTGCACTCACAAAGACCTTACAATTTATCTCTCTTGTAGATTAAGGGTTTTCTTTTTTATGTTTGTGTTGTAGTTGTTGTGATATGTTGTGATGTATTTACAAGTCAATATAAAACCTTTATATAGGCTTTGGATACCTTAAGAAAATTCTAAATCTGGTTAGAATAAGAGTCTTTACTTGTAAGATTTTAAATTCTACTTAAAGAAATCAATTGAGCTAAAACAGAAAATACTCATAAATTGTCGCATGAATAGTACCCGCGTGAACAATTCCTTACTTTCGACTTTTCATTTTGTTTCTTTCTAGCACGATCTTCAAACTCCCTATTACAAAACTTTAGGCCATTGTTAATCCTTAACCTCTTAATTTTCTTGCAAGTTTGATTCTCAACAAAGACCTTCCAAGTTTTGAATGTCTTAAATATTTACTCATTATTCTTTAATACATAAATCCATAGCTTTCTCAAGTAGTAATCTATAAAAGTGAAAAAAAATATCTAATCTAATCTCATCATAGGTCCTTGGTCTGCGCTAGTCCTCAAAGATCTAAATGTATGTAGTTAAGAGTCCTTTTAGTTTTGTACTCTCCGATACTTAACCTCACTCTATATGCTTTTTCTAGCACACAATGCTCACAAAACTCAAGCGGTTGGAACTTATCCTCACTAAACGCCTTTTGACTAAATAACTCTTTCAAGATTCTCTCATCTAGGTGTGTTAATCTAAGATGTCACAACTTGGTTTGTATATTCTCAACAGCTACAGAGAATGATACAAAATCACTTACTACATCTCTCTTTAGCACATATACTCTTTTATGTTTCTCACTTCTCATCATAACCATGAAAACCTTTAACACTCTCAAAACTCATCCGTCAATTCTGATGGAACACCCATTTTAGTCTAGCATGCCTAGTAAGATCAAATTCCTCTTAAGATCTACATCATACCTAACTTCTAACAACTCTCTCACTTACTTATCATATAACTTAAGTCTAATATTACCAACTCCTATCACTTGACACGCTACGTCATTACCTATTAATACTTTATCACCACTAATAAGCTGAAAGTTGACAAACCAAGACTTATGTAGGCATATGTAAAAAGTACAACCAGTATCTAAAACTCATTATTCAGAACTCTTACCATCAATAGCGACTAAAGTCTCTGCGTTCTTATAGCTATCATTATAGGTAAGCACAACATTCACATTCTTGTCTTTAACTTTCTTCTCCAGACAGTCATTTATAAAGTACTCATTTTTCTTGCAGTAATAGCACTTCCTAGGAGTGCCCTTAGACTTTGATTTTAAGTCCTTCTTCTTTTCATCTTTATGTAAGGCTCTCTCTCTTATAGATAAGCCTTCTGCATTAGCCTCTATCTGTCTTCCTAATTACTTTGAGTTTAATGATGATTTCACATCACTCATCGTTAAACTCTCTTTGCCACAAAGAAACCTATCAACAAAGTGCTCATAGCTTTTGGAAAGTGAACTCAGTAAGATGATTACATTGTCTTCATCCTCTTTATTTATGTTGATAGCTTCAAGATCAATGATGATCTTATTGAGGGCATCTATTGTTAATGTATTTTAGGGTGTATACATGTGATTGTGTACATGTTGAAAAAATTAAACTCATGTATCATATGCACGAATTTTATAGCGAAATTAAACATGTAATCAACATATACACATGTAACTTAAGATTATGGAAACATACCTTTGATGCCCTTCGGGGAAATTTCAATTCTGGATTTTTTCTAACTCCAACTTTGAGCTCACCTTGAAGTGCATTATTATTCAATTCTAGTTCACAACAATCCTATGGGATTGTGAAGTTAGAATAGCAGCAATTAAATTTTCAACAACAAGGTTTTGTTTTTTTTGAAAGAAAAATAAGAGGAATTTATTTTTATTTCTCTCTAATTTTTCTCACAACTCTTTATACGAAATATAACTCTAAAAACCAAACTCTCTTCAATGCCCTCTATCCTCGCACGAATTTTTTGCTTCACCCTTGTTAATTAAAATGAATTCACATCATTTTTGGTGCTCTAACTACTTTACAAGTGCTCCACCAAAATTAGGTTAAGTGGCCAACAACCAAAAATAATTTTTTGTGACCATTTTTAATGGTCTAATAAAATTGACCATTAATTCTATAAAATGGTGCTCCATTTAATTTAATTTATGTGTCTCAAATTAGGTATGTCTTCCACTTAGAAATAAAATAACAAATAAATAAAAATCATATTTTATTTATTTAAATAATATTTATTTAATTATTCAAAAATTATTTGAATAATTAATATTTATCTTATTTGATTTTACTAACATGGTTAATAGGTGAATTCATGGTGAAATAATTCATAGAACAAAATTATGCCACTTGTTAACATCTAATTAGTTAACAACTCTTGTAAACTAATTAAATGATGTACTTAATATTTAAGTCTAAACAAGTGTACAACCCGAGGAACCTTAAAATATATTTTCAGTTTGTTGAAATTTCTAGAATGGAACTGCTCAATCCATAATACTGCCCCAGTGCACAATGAGTACACTTCATATTGCGAGACTTTATAGGTCCACGCCCGAATTGTCATATGGAACTCCTCTATACACCCATGAACGATGCCCCACACATACGTTACAGATATTACAAAACGATGCGTTAAACCACACAAATTGAGGTTATAATATATTCGTATAATCCATCCATCATTTATATTTGGGTAGAGCGGAGATATAGATTAACACCGTCAAATCTCCATATGCTCAACGGAAAGCTTATCTCTAGAATTTTATTTCAATAAATAATATTTACAAATACATTTGTGATATTATTTATCCCTAGAGTTAAACTCTTTTCCTGAGAATTACTGCTTATGGTCATAAAACTTTCTGAAATACAATCTTAGAGCATCAGGATATATTACTCAGCCAAATGGGCTTATGGATCCTATATCTATGCACACCGGACTCTATAAGCATTGGACCATACCCAGAGACACCTAGCGGTTATACCATGAAAGGTTTCTGATATGTGTAGAATCAAAGTATGATAAATCACTCACAAGCCCATCGTGGCACTCAAGTCAAAGGACCAAAAATACTAATCAACTCAAAAGACCCTCCATTGACAGTTTTATGGAATGTCTATTGGAGGTCTTTGTGAGTCTATTCAATATTCAGTCCTTACTGAATATCTGTATCTTTATACGAGCTTTCATTAAACTTATGGTCTGCTAAAACTAACCATCTGGACCATCTAGATATAAACATACACTAATCTATATATTTATTAAGGTATTCACTGACTGATCAGTATTAATAAAGATAAATCAAAACATAATATTTGATAACATATTTGCATAATGACATTTCCTAGCACTATTTGAAACTCTTTACAACTACGTAATTATTAATATATTCTCAGATCTTTGTCCTATTTGAAACAAGGCTCTTAACTCTTTAGATATCGCTAACTCTTATAACTTAACTCTTATCAATGCCAACTCTTAGTATTTATAACTCTCAACGTTGCTAATTCTTAGCACTGATCTAAACTCATTTAAACTACATCTGAACTCTTTTAGATCATATAATGTCTAAAACGTTACAAACATCTTACCATATAAAATATAATTAACAATTTAATGAAATGATAATACTAGTATAAATATTAAGCAAATATTCACACATAAAGAGATGGCACGTAAGCACAAATTTCAACATCTATATGGTCTTTTATCAACGTCCCTTCAAACATGAACAATTGATACAAATTTTTCTTTATATACAATCTATTAGCCAATGATTTCTGCATATAAAGAGAGTCAAGCTTCTTCCAAAAACCAATTATTGTCTTCTCATCTACTACTTCTCTCAATACTTCATCACTCAATAATAGAATGATATAGTTATAGGTCTTTTCCTGAATACCCTTTCTTTCTACTTCAACCTTTGATGTCTTTTCTGTTAGGATCGGTGCTTACGTGTCACCCCTGAATATACATATACTTGTGTATTTATACAAGTGTACATTCACATTAAATCACTAATATCCATAATATGGTACTATGCAAAGTAACATTATAAACATTGTACGATCTGAAGGAGTTCAAATCAAATCTAAAGGAGTTTAGATAAGGGCACATTGTAGTAATCAAGTATCCACAATCGGTAAGAATAAGTATTTATTTATATATATATATATATATATAAATATACATATTTTATTTGTATATGGGTGATGCTTAATTTATTTGTTGTTATTAGTATTGTTTATATAGATTAAGGATATACTATTAGTATTAGGTTTATTTGCAAGACTTTAGATTTATTTTAGGGACCAAATTATAATACTTTGAAAGTTTTAGGGGCTAATTTATAAATACTAAAAATTAGCCTCTTAGTATAAAAATACACATTTGTAACCCTAATTCACTCATTTTGGTCGGGCCACCTCTTTTAGAGTGAGAAAAGAGAGAAAGAGAGGAGAGAGAAAGAGAAGAGGAAGAAGAAAAAGATGAAGAAATTTGAAATTTTAAGCTTTAAGAGTTATATTATAACCCTTTCTTAGTTTCTTGGTGTTAATTAAGTTAATTTCTTTAAGTTTTGATTTCTAAAAATATGTACAATTGAGGATTTGATGTGGATTTTATAAGATATATTTAGAATTGATGATGATTATATAGATAACTTGATAAATCATGATGAATTGTAGAATTTCTACTCGATAGTCTCTCGATCCATGAATTTTATAAATTGTTGTGCCTCGATTCTGGTTTTGGTTTTTGAGAATGTAAAATTATTCATGTTTAAAATCATTTGAGACTTTGAATCGATTAAAAATTCTAAAAATTGAATTTGTAGTGAATTTACTAAAATGATCCTGAACTTCTAGAAATTTCTTGTGTTAATAGTATAACACAGTGAAAATAATTTTTAATATGCTGAATGATTTTTAAAAATTACGAATTTCTGGAATATGATAAATTTATATGTCTAATATGATATATTCAAAGTTTAGAATTTAGATCAATGTGGTTAAATTGTTATGATTTTCTAAAGTGTATCAGCTCATTGCAGTATTTGATTAACAGATTTTCAAAGCTATGGAGTAAAATAATTTTAAAATACTTTTGGAAGGGATTTTGAAGTAAAACATTTATCATGGATTGAGATATATGTCAAGAGTAATTCTATGATATTTTTATAATTTTTGACTTAGTATATGATTTTATAAAATTGGGAGACTGAATATTATTCAGTAAATATCTTGATCCTGCAGGATAATTGCTTGGATTTGGTGGTATTTATGAAATAGATTATATAGGAATTATGATATAATATTCATATATAAGAAATATATATGAGTGAAGAAAGATATATTCAGATTTTGGAACAATTGGACATCATTTTATGTATAAGAAAAAAAATTTAAGTGTAAGTGGTCAGAATGAAAAGTTTTGAGAAACCAAGTAATTAGAACAATTCGATGTGATAAATGCAATATGTGTAATTTTGTAAGTTATTTAAAGTGTTTTGTGTGAATTTTGAGGCTTATGAAAGGATTAATCTCTATTGATAGGTTAAGGAGAATTAAGTCTTCTAGCCGAAAGTGGTAAGAGGTAAGTATACTAAACTTTTACTAAAATCACAATAAACATAGTAATTGTTTATGTATGATTTTGTAAATGTACTTAGAAATATGTTTATGTTATGCTAAAGTCTATTTGATATGAAATGTGAAAGATAAATGTTTATAAATGTGAGCATTGACATTGAGCATGGACATACATATGTTTATGAAAGTGAACTTTCAAAATAAAATGTGTTTAACAAAGAAAGCTGTTGAAGTGAAAAATGTCCATGAGATACGTTTTGTGTTGAAAGAATGTTTGAACTCACTATTTACTTAGTGGGCATTTTATGTGATTTATGGAGCCTTTATGTGTGACATTTCCTTCGGGATTGGTATATGTTATGTATTCCATATGTAGGGAGGATCTTATTGGTACCTAAAAGAAGAGTGAGTCGTCACATTCGTGTGGTGGTAGATTGGTGCATATGTGAAGACTCACCGATAATCAAAGTGAGGGTTTGGCTCTTACCTTCCGGCATGAGCATTATATGTATGTAATTTAAACCTCATTTGTACTATTCCTCTCATAGAGTATGTCACCTACGAGTGACATTTGGCTCATTATGTGATATGTGATATGGAAGTCCTACTAAGTAGTAGTTAAGTGATGGTATTCCTATTATCTATTTTGAAAGAATATGTAAGAGCTTACTTAATATGTGATTTGATAAGATTTGGATTTTGATTTATCACAGCATATCATACATATGCATTGTGTATATATATATATATGTATTTGTATTTTGATATATGAAAAACTAGTATGCTTATTGAGTTTTATACTCATTATAGTTTATGGTGATTTCAGGTAAATAAGGTATATGTGTGCTTAGCGGATTTGGCAAGGCTTTTGCTGTCCATTAGGTTTCCTATGTTGCTAGGTTGCTGAGTGTTTCATTTATGGATACGTGGTTTAAGATATTTGATTTATCCCTATTGAATAAATACTTTTGTATTATTTTATTAAGTGTAGTTGTATTTGGTTTAAGTTTCACCAAGTGTGGTTATGGGTTGATTTTAATGTTGAACTTACTAGCAACTTACTAAGGATTCTTATGTTGAATTTAAGTTTGAAATTTTATGCAATATTAATTATGAGTGCACATTATTGAATAAGTGTAAGTTATGTCATGTGTCAAATCTTTTAGGTCTGGGGCGTGACACTCATAGTTAGCCATGCTGAGAGATATAAATGCTAAATGTTAGCATAACTACGTATTAGCTGGTTATAATACTCAGTAGATCCAAGAGTTGGAGCTTTATCTGTAATGGGACATAGACTTGGGTATATACTAGTAACTGCATAGTTACAAGAGTTGCAATCGGGTGCCAGAAAATGCTAGTTACGTAAGTATGCTCTCAAATAATTATCCATGATCTATTTCTATCGATGCAGGTCTGTCAGTGGATACCTTTAATATATAGATCAACATATGTCGTACCTATAGGGTATAGATGGCCGTTTCTAGCCGACCGTGAGCTTGGAGCTCATATTGACATATAGGTATCCAGTTAGGACTGGATATAGGACAGACTCATGAGGGCCTCCGACAGACACCCTATATAAGCCATCAACGAAGGGTCCTCTCGAGTTGAGTAGTATACGTGGTCCTTTGACCTGAGTGCCATAGTGGACTTATAAGTGATCCACCATACTTTGGTTCCACGCATGTCACAGACCTTTCATGGTGTGACCGTTGGGTGTCGCTGGGTATGGTCCGATGCTTATGAAGTCTGGTGCGTATAGTTCTGAAATCCATCAGCTCGCATAAGGAGTTAGATATCCAGATACTTTGAGACTGTATCTCAGAAAGTTTTATGGCCATAAGTATTAATCTCGGGAAAGAGTTTTGTCAGGGTAGAATAATATGACAAAAGAGTTTGCGCATATTGTTCAGTGAGATACAAATCTGGAGATAAGACATGGATGAGCACTAGGGGATTTGACGGTGATAATCTATATTTCCGCACATCTAGGATATCATGACGGAAGGACTATACATATACATTGTAATCTTAACTTGTATAGTTCAACGCGGTGATTTATATATCTGTGATGTGTGCGTAGAGCATTGCTCATGGACTTATGACATAGTTCCATTTGACGAATCGGGCGTAGAACCTAGGGAGTCCCGCGATATAGAGTGTACTCGTTGTGCACTGGGACAGCGTGCCGGATTTAATCCAGCAATATTCAGCACTACCATGGGAATGCATGCATGTCTGTATTTAAGTGTTAAATACAATAATTAGTCAATAATTATTATTTACTAATTGTATAATGACACGTGGCACATTGTGGACCCTTGGTTGAGTTTACCAGATATGGGATTTAGTAGGACCCACTAAGGGATAGATTTGGTAACTATTTATGAGGAGCAAAATGATCATTTCACACTTTGATTATTTAATAGTTAAATAATCAAAATACCGTATGGAGACCAACTCGTGAACAGTTCTAATCACCAACACGGTAGGCTTGGTGAGCTAGAACAGCAGCCCTATATGCAGCACTGGGTTTAACTCTTAAACCCCAAAATGATCGGTGTATGTTTACATCCTTTTCTCCAAAAGTATAAGAAATTAAGAGTTTGAAGCAATCTACCATTGCTTCAAATAGAACCATAGAGAAAAATGAAACAATTTCATTTTTCTCTTTTTGTTTTTCTTCTTCCTCTTCTCCTTCGATTCTTCTTCTTCTTTCTTCTTTCTTTTCTATTTCTCTTTCTTTCTCTCGGCCAAAATGGCCAAACACACACTAATTCAACAAATTTCACATCTTTCTCTCATATTTATATATATTATAAAATATTTATATAATATAATATTAACAATGGGTGCCAACTATTTGGCACCCAAAATATATTGTTTCATTTTTCTTTATGGTTCTATTAAAAGCAATGGTGGATTGCTTTAAACTCTCCATTTCTTATCCTTTTGGAGAAAATGATGTAAATACATACCGGTCATTTTAGGGTTTAAGAGTTAAACCCAGTGCTGCGTATAAGGCTGCTATTCTAGCTCACCAAACCCACCGTGTTGATGACTAGAACTACCCATGAGTTGGTCTCCATGCGGACTCTGAAAAAAATACGTGTATAACATTACACGTTGAGGTGAGTTCTCTACCCTGTTTATATATTAATGTGATTAATATATTTATTTATTGTGTTTATTGTATGTTTTATGCTTCCCCCGCATTTAAATTCGTATTTGATATGTATTTAGGCAATAGGCACAATAGCACATGTATACACCCACATATATTAGATCCCCGACAAAATTTTCTTCCTCACTAGATTGAGTTATAGTCTCCTCTAGTGCTCATCCTAACCATTAGCTTACCTGTAACGTTGTCACCTTTATCTTCTACAGATTGAAGTCATTCAACACATTAATTTCTCTACTTCATACTTGGGTGTGGTCATATCTACTAAGAACCAAACTTTAATAATAGTTTGTTGAAGTGAAAGTAATAAACCCAAATAATATAATACAACAACAAATAATCAAGAATAAACTAGAGAAAGAAAGTAAAAGAAAGAACACAAGAATTTATATGGTTCGGCAACTTACCTACGTCTACAGTAGATCAAGATCGCACTTCTCTTATTAATGAATCACAACGCACTCACAAAGTATGCATTTTATAAGAAATAACTAAAATTTTATAAAGAACACTCTCAATTGCACTCAAAAAGGCCTTGCAATTGTTCTCTCTTATAGACTAGAAGTTTTCTCTCTTATATTTGTGTTGTAGTTGTTGTGATATATTATGATGTGTTTATAAGCCAATATAGAGCCTTTATATAGGCTTTGGATGCCTTAAAGAAACCCTAAACTTAGTTGGAATAAGAGGTATTACTTGTAAGAGCCAAAATCCCACTTAAAGCAGTCAATTAAGTTAAAATAAAAAATATTCGTAAGTTGCTGCATGAACAGTACTCACCGCGTGAACAGTTCCTTACTTCCGACTTTTTATTTTGCTTCTTCCTAACACGGCCTTCACTTACTAGACTTCTTACTGACTCTTCATTAGTCTTCAACTCAAAATTAAAACTCATTCTTGATTTTGAATCACAAATTTTCAATAGTTACTAATTCTGCCATTTGGATCACTTTGAAGAATTGCAGCAACTTGCCCAACTCCTCCAAGATTACTCAAAGATTTGAAACTCCTTTCTTTCACCATTTCAAAGGGCTTCTTCTCATCAATGTTTGCAATGGGAACACGAAATCAAACTCGATCATTGTTATTAGTTATTACTAATGTCTATAGCGACATAAGAGAGAGAGAGAGAGATAGCGAAGCAAGACTAGTTTGTTGTCGAGAACTTTCTTTGACAAAGAAACAAGAACTCTTGTGAAGTATATGACTCTGAAAGCCTTTCGCCACCTTCATTGGTAATGTTTCGACAATGAAAGATCATCTTTTGTATTCTTACCACAGTGTTTTTGAGACCTTAAAGGCATGTTTAAAGACAAGAACAAGAACAAGCTAAACAACAACTGACAGATTAAGAGGAAAAAGGTCTCTTGAATTTAAAAGTGAGTTAGTAAGATTGAGTAAAGTCTGTTAAGTAATTCTTCTTTATACATAGAGGATTTAGGCTCAATTACAAACTAAGAAATTGTATTGAATGTCTTAATTAGTTGGTGGAATTATTTTGCTTGCATGAGAAATACCTTTTTTCCTAGTTTGTTCTTTTTTTTATCCTTTTAAAATTTTCAAAGTTGAGTAAGTCAATATACACGATCCTTGAGTGATTTATGAGTCTAAATAAGCAAATTTTGTATGATATATGTATTGTTCAAATATAATAGAAAATTATGATGACATAATTTAATTAAAAATATATTAGATTTATAATTTAATTAAGGATAATGTTAGACATACAAGTGACATTAATTAACTGTTGAGTAGGTTGGAATTTTCGTAAAAGTCTTTGCTTATAAGTATACAAGAATTACAAAGATCACACACAATGAATAAAGAAAATAATCAATCACACATAAAAGATACAAGAATTTAAATGGTTCAATAAATTGCTTAACTTCTTTTATTACCCAGTGATTATTACAAATCACTCAATAATCATAAAGATCACTTAAGATATTTATAAAGAATACATAATAGAATTAGCTTTCCAAAGGTCTATACCGCACTCTCTTGCACACTTATTACTTAAGTGCCCCTTATACAGCACTCTATCACACATTTAGCACTCAAATGCTCCCTAAGCTCTCTATTCAACACTCTCTTTGATGTCTTTTGATCCTTACCACCCTAATGGCATAACAAGAGTTTATATGGATTTAAAAACATCTCTAAAAATCTTATATCGACTTGGAATAGAATTTCACACGTGAAAGAAATTCAAAACCGACTTGAAAATATCAAAACAACATAAAATAATTAATCTGTCTCCATAGGCCGATGCCCCAATGCTGCTACAGCCTTGGTCGGCATTGCAGCATCAAGGGCAGCAAAATGGCTCCTTGTATATTCTGAGCCCTTCTTTACTTTTAACTCTCTATTTTGCTTTAAGTCTTACCTCTTCATTGGTCTCAGACTTAAAATTACACTCAAACACGATTTTTAAATTACCAATTTCTACAAACCCTTCCTTGATTCAAAATCACTAAAAAAAAATTCAGGATTCATCCACTCCACATCACATGCCTAGTTATATAATGGTAATTCTAGTTAAATGTTTTCACAAACTTAACTTCACTACGAATAATAACTCAGGACTCTAAAGATCCGAACGTATCTCGTCTAAGGCAGCTTTGTTGTTTTGATCTCTCGTGTCAATCTTAACTCCATAACCACAAACTTCGTGGCTAAAACTTATCCCTGCTAATTGCACCCTTACCGTACATTCTCTTTCGACCTCTTTCACTCTAATGGACTAATCTCCAATATAACTTCTTAGTCTGTATCCCTTCAATAACAAATATTGAACCACACACAATATTTCTATTTAGCACACACAACCTGTTATGTTTTTCACCCTTCATTATCACCATAAACCCGTTGTGTTTCTCTCTTATTATTATATATGGATGAAAATAATTATTTTTTTAGTTTTCTCAAATTTCTCCAATTGACTTAGACCAATTGGAAGTCATTTCATTTTATTATTATTGGCATTAGGAAAAATATATTAATTTTTGAAAATATCTTTTATTTTTAAAAAATATAGTCTCTAATATCTTTTTATTATAATTTAATAAATTAATTTGAATCTACTTTTGTAGTTATATATATAAAGTAGATTTTTAAATTTAACTTGTTAAAAATTATAATTCTATTATAAAGTCTCTCTCATGCAAAGAAGCAGTACTCAAAATAATAATAATATTAAATAATTTCTTGTTGTAATATGAAAATATTACACTATAATAGTAATATCATACAACAATATAAAAATTCTTTTAAAAAATTGTTCATGTAGTTGAGTAGCATGGCTTCTCAAGCTAAAATTTACTTATCACTTGGACAAAATTCGAGATTCAAAGATTATATTGAGTGGTGAATTTGCTATTAGCCTATAAGTACTTTAAAAAAAATTCTCTAATCACATTAATAATATGACACTGCGAAGGCCAAGAACGAGGATGAGCTATCTAAGCAAGCCTACATTATATATAAATGACCTAATTCATATTTTTTTTAAAAACTCGTTAGTTTAATCTCTAAAATTTAGTTAAATGACTTAGTTAATTCTTATGTTTTCTATAAGTACTTTGATTAGGTTTTGTCACTACTAAAAAATGACGTCTAAAGTGTAAATTTTAAGATAGTAAAATAAATTTGATTAATTATAGGATTACTTACTACACGGATACATTAATAATATGTATTTTTTAAATACGTACTTTGATTAGGTTTTGTGAATAATAAAAATAAATAATATGACCTTTGTCACATAATTGGAAAGATTAAAATATTACATTTTATATCGAATAAAAATTATTTGAACTTTAAGTATATATGAACAGATGAGATAGTATTATTTAATAGATTAATCTTTTAATAAATGATAAGTGTTTGACCTATAATAATATTTATAGGCTTAGGGTACTTATTATAAAAACTAAAATGCTTTTACTAAAATACTTATTTATAAAAAGTCTCCCTCGTTATTTTACAGATGTAGAAAATAGTTCCTATATCTCACGTGAGGGAATGATTCAAACCAGAAGAATTTAGATCTATAAAATAATGGCTTAACCTACCACAATTGAAGCGAGAGATATATATGGCCCATTTTGATAATTTTAGAGCTTGAACTAGGGCAAAATTAGAAGTTAAAGGATGAGGGAATAAAATATCAAATAAAAATTGGTATGGATTAGAGTTCAATTATATGAAAATTTTAATAACAGACTAAAAAATATTGATAGAGTTAAATTATAAAAATATATAATTTAAGGGTTAAAATTATTATTAAAAAAATAGCTATTATTGATTCTATTTCAATTGCTCCTAAGTTCGAACTAAGCTAAAATTCTTATGAGAAATTAACTACTAGGCTTTTTTTTTAATATAGATTTTGAGGAAAAATTCTCTATTAATTATCGTCAATATCTAACTTTTTCTTCCTATCATATAGTCAATGTCTAACTTTTTTTTTTTTTAACAGTCAATATCTAATGTTACCGTCGGCAAAAATTAGTGAAGATTGCACATTATTTGGCTATCAGAAAATGAAAATTGAAAAATTATAGTCAATTGACTATAGTTTTTTTGTGAGCATCGATCAACTTTCAATTGTCTTCGTGAATTAATGTACGGAGAATAACTTGACTTGGAATTTTCTCTTCCATGAAAGCACCTCATCTTGTTTGAAACTAGTAGTCTAAAATCCTTTTTCGCAAATATTTCTCCGAAAGTTTTTTCTCCGAAAGTTTTTTCTTGGGTTCACATTCAAGGCATAATAATATGCTTTGGGTTCACATTCAAGGCATAATAATATGCTTTTGGTTCACATTCGAGGCATGATAATATACTTGAAACACAGTTAATGCTTAGGGAAAATGACCATTTGTCTCTTGAGATGATAATTGGCTTCTTTTTTTTTGTAACATTATTCTCTTACAAAATTCTTAAAATAGGGTAATAGAAAATTTTTAAAAATTTTAAGGGAGAAAGTGATAAAAAAAATTAGATGGGTAATAATAATTTTCTCGCATGCTTACAGGCAGATAATCATTGTTGTTAATGAAGAAGAGGGAGAGGTGGTGAGGTTGAAGAAGAAAAGAAAGAAAGAAATAGAGAATAATATTGTAGTATTATAATGTTGAGCTGAATTTTCTAAAAAAGATATCTTAAATAGTGGTCTGAAATTAAGAATGGTAACCCTCTCCTTTCAGGGCGAAGCTAAGATGACGTTATGTCATTTCTCTCCTTTTTAATTTTCAAGTTTCCTTGTTTAGAGATACAACGTCCTCAACTAGTGGTGTCCACCACTCTATGGCTGATGTGCTAGAAGAGATGGCCAACCTGCTTGCATGATACAAGGAAAAGCAACCTAAATCTATAGATGAGGCCCCAATGGTTCTGACTAAACGATCCTTTGCCTCTATACTATCTTTTTCGTTGGACATCTCAACTCATCCATTATAGTTGCCTCCTCTTTGTCTCAAAAGGGATCAAGTCTTTATCAAGATTGACGAATATGAAAATCAAAAGCACTTTCTTCAAAGTAAGTTTAATCTCATTGGGCCTAGTGTTAGAAATGGTCATAGCCAACTAAAGTGAATACGTTGAAATTGGGGCTTAATAAATTATCGAATCCTAATCATAGCTAGGACTTATTCTTAATGCCGAATAGGTTTTACGTTCTTCATTTTGAAGATGCCATGGATATGCAACGAGTATGGGACAAAGGCACTTATACATTGAATTCGGGCTCTTTCCATTTATATCAATGGCAGCTTTTGATCCTTACACCACTAAAATTCTTAAGAATTCTCAAGTCTAGGTTCAGATTTACGGTCTCAACTAGGAGAACTGGAGCCCGAAAATCATCATGAGCATTACTAGGGGTGTTGAGCTATCTCTACATTTGGATAATGCTATAAGGGAAAGAATTTATGGGTTCTACGCTTTGTCTTAGTCAAAGTTAATGTTTCTAGTCAGTTGCCTTAATTTTTTACAATAAAAAGGGAAGGATATGATTTGCAAGTTAAAATTTATTATGAAAATCTTTTACCAAAATGTTCTAGTTGTAGGAACAATGGTCATGATCTCTCCAAGTGTCGAAACCAGCATAAGGGGACCATAATTACCCGAGATATACTCGTTCAAGCTCTAAAAATAAGGAAAAGAAGAAAATAGATGTAAAACAATCTATTGTGAGGCTTCAAGATTCGATGGTTGATAGGGTATTAAGGCAGTCTCCTAAGGTATCAATGAATGAGAAAGTCTTTAAGCAACCTCCAGCTTCAAGAGTACCTGTATCAGGTATACAGGGACCCATGGTTATGATCATAGGTATAGCTCTTAAAATCCTGATGAGGAAACTAGCGCTATTATGCAGACTTGTAGCAATCCAATTCTGGGAGAGGATGGTAAAGCTTTATTGTCACTAGTGAACCAATTCTTTGGGTCGTGTCCCTTATAGATGTTGGAACTCAAGCTATGGTGGGCAGCACTCCTAACCAACTTAGCAAAACATCTCAGCTAGAGATTGATAAGTCTCCTCGGATAAGAGAATATGATCGTGACAATGGGATTGTTGGTTTGTTAAATATTAAGCTTCAGAAGGTAGTGAGTATTTTTACCAAGCCATCAGTGGAGGATAAGTTTGAAATTATCCTCTTTATATCTTAAAAAAAATATTAAAGTGATCAATAAGTTATAGAGTTCAGATTTGGATCCAAAATTATGAAGATTCTTTATTGAAATATTATAGGGGTGGCTGATGCCCAATCTCAGCAGGAGTTGACCAATCTATGCTTGAAGCACAAACGGTTATTTATTGTTGTCAGTGAACCCATGGTTGCCTTAGACTCAATTTTTGATTCTTTTTTGCTATCTTTACATCTCTCTTTTGTAGGACATACAGCAACTCAATTTTTTATTCTTTTTTGTTATCTTTACATCTCTCTTTTGTAGGACATACAGTTAATTCTCTTTTGAAATTGTAGGTGTTTAAAAGTGATATGGCGGGGGTTATGGACATTGTTGTTATTGGAGCTCAATATCTTATACTCAGTACTTCCATTAATTCTCATTCTTGTCAGGTGACCTTTATTTATGCAACATCCCAATATGTCCAGTGCTGGGATCTCTGGTCTGAACTAAATGTGATTTCTTATTAGTCTCCTTGGCTTGTGGTTAGGGATTTTAATGTCACTCTTAGGGAGGTTTTCTTAGCCCTCATTCTTGTTTGGATTTTTAGGAATTCATAAATTTATGCAACCTTCTAGCAGTTCCCACTTCTGGTTTATTTTTCACTTGGGCTAGAAGTACGAGGAATAGTGATCATATTGAGCACAAATTAGATCAAGCCCTATATAATTTGGTGTGGCAAGAGTCTTGGGGTCTTTCTACTTGTGTATCTCTTCCTCGTACAGTCTCAAATGATTCTCCTTTGTTAATTTCTTTTGCTTATGCGGACAATTCAAGTCCTAGGCCATTTTGTTTCTAATCTATGTGGACTTTTCATTCGGAGTTTAAGGATATGATTGTCAAATTTTGGAATTTTGCTCTTTGTCATGAGTGTCCAATGTTTATGGTTATTATTAAAAAAAAATGGGGTTGAAGAATCATTTAAAGAATTGGAATTGAAATACTTTTAACAATGTTCAAGACCACTTGAATAAAGCTAGTGATTTTCTCGCTTCAATCCGAGAAAAAATTAGGTCTAGTGAGGTTACGGATGAGCTATTACATGCTGAGGCAGAGGCTAAGCTTAACGTTTTTCATGCTTTACAACTACAATCCAAGTATTGACGAGACCAAGCTAAATTCAAATAGCTCAATAAGGGGGATAAGTGTACTAAGGTCTTCTATTCTTATATGAAAACTTAAGCTGTGAAATCTCTTATTAAAAGGTTGATTATTAATAAGGCTTGGAATTATAAAATGTAAGATGTTTCAGCTCATATTCTTGACTACTTCAGAGATCTTTATGTGGGTTCTTTTGTTGATGATAATTCAATTTTGTAGGTCTGTGGGCACCTCCCAAATTTGGTGTCAGATATTGATAATAATGCGATGACTAATATTCCTTCAGATAAAGAAGTGAGGTTGAAAGTCTTTTCTTTAGATCCTTTTAGCGCACCAAATCTGGATGGTTTTTTAGGTTTATTTTATTAAGACTATTGGGATATTATTAAGGATTTGGTGATAGGCATTAAGTAATTTTTCGCTTAGAGTTTCCTTCTTCCTAATCTTAATTCTAGCTTTATTATTTTGATTCCTAAAGTGATTAACATGGTTAAGGTTAATCAGGCTAGGGTAATTGCCTTGGCAATTTTTACTTTAAAATAATCATCAAGATTATTATTGGTAGACTAGTGGTTCTTATGCTTAGGCTAGTCTCAAAAAATCAAATAACTTTCATTAAAGGTCGTCATATTTATGACAATATTTTATTTGTATCCAAAAGTGTTAACCTATTAGACATAAAAGTTTTTAAGGATAACATTAAAATAAAATTGGATATTACTAAAGCTTTTGACACCTGTTAGACATAAAGGTTTTTAAGTATAACATTAAGATGAAATTGGATATTACTAAAGCTTTTGACACCATTAATTAAGATTTTCTTCTCCAAGTTCTTAAGTAGTTCATCTTCAACATGGTCTTTATTAATTGGATTTCTATCATCCTTAGATCATCTTAGTTGTCTATTATGATTAATGGTTCCCCTAATGATTTTTTTTTTTTTTTGTTATGGTAAAGTTGTGCGCCAAGGTAATATTTTATCTCCTTTGCCTTTCTATCTTAAATTTAAAGCCTAATTGATGCCAAGAAGGTGGCTACAATCCCGATTCCTAAAAGTTATATAGCCCTTTCTTATATTTTATATACGGGTGACGTTTTCTTATTTTGTATGGGTGATCACAGTTTCCTTACAAATCTTATAAATTTCATTGGGTCTTATGGCTTGGTGTCTGGTCAGAAGGTTAATAAAGAAAAAGCCTTTTTCTCCTTAGAAAATCTATTCTTCATCATTGTCAAGAAATCTCAAAATTTTTAGAGTTCTCTCAAGGTATTTTGCCTTTTCTTATTTGGGGGTTTCAATTTGTAAAGGTTGTCTATATAGTCATCATTTGCAAGTTTTTACAAATAAGGCGTGTGCAAAGCTAAGTAGTTGGAAGGGAAAAACTCTTTTTATGGCTAGGCGTATTGAATTAGTGCATTAAGGTGAATACTAATGGGCATTTTGAAAGGAAATCTAAGGATAGTAGCCTATGGAGGTGTTTTTAAGGATGCATCGGGCACTTTTTTAAGTGAATTTTCTTGTCCTTAGAAAGTAGAGATGGCTTATTATGCAAAAATTATAGGCTCAATTTTGGCTATTGAAATTGCTTATGCTCATGGATGGCATGAGCTAATTTTAGAATGTGATTTTATTCTAATCATTCATCAACTTTTCAACTCTAGTCTATGTCCCCATTAGAAGCTTTAGACTCGATGGCAAAATTATTAAGACTATGTCTCTCACTTGCAGTTTCGTTTTATTCACACATTTCAAGAAAATAGGATTATGGATAGCTTGAAAAATATTTGTTTGAGTTATAATAATTTAACTTAATGGTTAAAAGTGTTGAACCTTGTGCTTACATGTCATTTTAATATTGTAAGATATTGATTATTTAATATTTATAAAATAAATATACTTCGCCGAAGACTGAACTACCTGAGCCTGAGACGAAAGTCGGATTGAATGGGATTCTCTTCTTCTGCCCCACTTTTCTATCCATCTCCTCGGGCAAGGATTCGGATTCTGAACCGTGATGAAATCAGTTTGGTTGCTCACTAGAACTGGTTCTATTCGAATTTCATTCTAGGGCACTTAGAAAACACATTAATTTTCCTTGTAGTTTTTGTATAAAATCGTTAATATTAAATATATGGTAAGATACTTGTCACATTTCAGACATTATATGATCTGAAAGAATTCAAATTTGGTCTAAAGAAATTTTGACCAGGGCTATGAGTTAGCAGCACTGAAAGTTACAAATGATAAGAATTAGCAGGCTATAAGAGTCAACCAGATCTAAGGAGTTAGATCCTTATCTGAAATGGGACACAGACTTAAAAGTATGCTAGTAATGACATAGTTGCAAAAGATTGCAATAGGTGCTAAAAATGTCATTAAACAAGTATATTCTCAAACCCTATGTTTCTGATTTATTTTCATCGATGCGGGTCTATCGATGAATCCATTTTATATGCATCAATGTATGTCTATATCTATATGGTACATATGATTGTTCTTTACTAACCATAAGTTTAGTGGAAGTTCGTATAAGTATGCAGGTACTCAATGAGAATAGGTATTAAACGAGCTCAATTAGGATCTTCAATAGACATCCTCTAAAGCCATCAATAGATGATCCTTTCGAATTGAGTAGTATTCATAGTCCCTTAACCTGAGCACCACGGTGGACTTGTGAGTGATCCACCATACTTAAGTTTCACATATGTTAGAGACCTTTCATGGTCTGACTGCTGCGTGTTTTTAGGTATGGTCCGATGCTCAAGGAGTCCGGTGTATGTAGATATGGGATCCGTTAGCTTATATGGTGAGTTGTATATCCAGATGCACCAAGATTGTGTTCTAAAAAATCTTATGGTCATAAGTAATTCACCCGAAAAAAATATTTTCTATGTAAGAAATAATATCGCAAAAGTGTTTGTAAATATTATTTATGAGAATACGAATCTGAACATAAGTTCTAATGTTGAGCATATGGAGACTTGACGGTAATAATCTATGTCTCGACTCTTTTAGGATATAAATGTCGGAGAGATTATACGAATATGTATTAACTTCAACATGTATGATTTAATACGCTATTTTGTTATTTCTATAACATATGTGTGGGGCGATATTTATAGACTTACGGAAGAGTTCCGTAAAATAACACATGTATGAACTTAAGGAGTCATACTATATGAAGTGTATTCGTTGTATATCGGAGTAGTGCACCGGATTGAATAATTCAATCTAAAATTTTTTTTAAAAATTGAAATTATTTTAAAATCTCTCAAAAAGATCATAGGATTTAAGTGTTAAACACGGGAATCTCAACAAGCGAAACTTGCCATTTTATTATTTCTATTAAATACCACATGTCATACTATTAATTTATTAAAATATGACATGTAACATAATTTTATTAATTTATTTAATTATTAAATATTAATATATATATAATAAATGGCCCAAATAAATTATTTTAATCGGTGGTTTTGAATGAAATTCAGCCAAATGAAGTTAGTGGCAGCATGATTTGTCATGCATTATCTTAATATTTGTTGGCAACAATTCAACTAAAGATAAAATATACATATCCTTGTCATGCTTGAAAGAAAGCATACGGTGGCCTTGATTTATAAGCCATAAACATGAATTTTGCCACCAATCTTGATAGAAAATCCGTCACCTAATAAACTGGACACTAAACTTTGATCAATGCTTTATTATGCATTTTATAAATATGCCGCCAATTTGAATTTTATTATAAACATTGGCAGCAACTCAAGGTTATAAATAGCTTCATTAATTCATCTGTTCATGGAAGTGGATTGTGAGTTAAAAATAGATTAAGGGCAGAGAGAAATATAGAAGCAATAGTTGTTCTAGTATTAAACATTTCGATGAGAATAGAAAATTATCGTTTTAGTTTAAAAAAATTTATCGAATCTTAAATTAGAACTGCACAAAATATGCTTTGAAGGTAAATTTTTTAATATCTCATTAGTGTAATTAGATGATTGTTTATTTTTTGTTGCGTATTATACATGTGATATATAAATTATAAATTAAAATATATACGTTCATACAACAACGCACAGCACACTTTCAAAAAGCTCATTCAAGATATTTTGTACTTACTTCATAATAATGTCAATAGTTTTCTGAGTTATAAATTTCACTAAACATGCAAAGTTTGCATGGTTTTATTGTTTTTTTATGTTCTTTTCCTATCTTAATTTGCTCTTCCTTTATGAGTATTTTAAAAGGTAAGGTTTATAAAATCTCTCCTACTTATCTATTTTTCTTCATTAATATATTTTCTCGTTGGTCGAGTTTACCTTAGAAGAAAAAAAAGTACATTATAAGGGGCTGAAATGATAAAATTATGGGATGGTGTCAAGCCCCTTTCAAGCCCTCCTATAGTTTAGACTTGTTCTCCTTATCTGAACTTAGGTGAGTGAAGACATTGAAATTTCACTTTTAACAACATAACAATACAAGTGGTAACTTATGTGACTTCATTTTTGCTTATCATTGACAGAAGAACAGAATAGGAATCTAATAAAGGTTCACTCATATTAGCTTATGAAACAGTTTTATATATTATCCAATGTTATGAAGATTACTTCATATATATATACGAGTCTGAAAACGAAGGATAAAAATTGCGTGAGAAAAATTCAAACTTAATTGAATGAAAAAAGATACAACAATTAATGTCTCTTATGGTTATTAATTACACAACGCTCCAGTCTTATGAGTTACGTACAATAATAGAATTAGCCTTTGCATATTAAAATTTAATTGCAGAAACAATTTCCTTTCTTCTTTCTTGGTAAATGAATCCTTTATACTATAAATGCTATCTTAAGTCTCTGGCTTGGTTGCAGTGAACAGTATCCTGCAGTGCCGATTGAAGACTCTGATAGATTAAACGGAAGACAATATCATTCTGAGGAATTCGTCGTAGTTAATTTGACCATCACCATCCAAATCAGCCACTCTAATCATCTGCTCCAGCTCTTCATCTGTCAGTTTTACTCCAAGGTTCATCATTACATGCCTCAACTGCAAATTAATCCATGCACCAAAATGAGAAAAGCAGAAAGTGAATCAATACAAGATTGATAATACATGAAATGAAAAAAAGAAAGAAAGAAAGAAATTAATGACATGCACATGCAAATGGAATCCCCACTTGTTATAAAATCATTGATGTTAATTCATTAAGTTTGCCTTGGTGACAGTTTTGATTAAGCAATACATTTGATGGGCAGTTTTCAGAATGAGCAAAATATATTTAATCTAGGGGAAGAAGATTCAACCTCATTGGGTGATAAGTAACCATCTTGATCCTTGTCAAAGACTTTGAAAGCTTCTTTCAGTTCCTCTTCAGCTTCACTTTCCTGTAAAACCAATATTCAAATTCCATGTATATTAATTTTGGATTTATAAGGAATTAAATTAGAATGGGTATGATTTAATAACAAAAACTGAATATTATTGCACATGAATTAATTAATTTGTATTTTTAGTTACCTTCATCTTTCTTGCCATGAGATTCAAGAACTCCCCAAACTCAATAGTTCCATTACCATCAACATCAACTTCATTGATCATTTTTTGCAGCTCTTCTTCTGTAGGATTCTCATCCAATGATCTGATTGCAGCAGCCAGTTCCTCCATAGTTATGCATCCTAACCAAATCACAAAACCAACTTGTCAATGAAATAGTTATAAATTAACTTTTAAAGTTTAATATCTTTCATCTACGTTAGACTTGAAGCTTAACTCATAAATCTTAAAATCTTTTAAAAACGTTTAAGTTTCAAACATATTTGAATGAACACAAAACAAAGAAACTGTACCATCTCCATCTCTGTCGAGTAAGCAAAACGCTTCTTGAAACTCAGCAATCTGATCTTCAGGCAACACATCTCCCATATTTGATCTCCTCTGTGACTGTGAGGTTGCAGCCATTTTTATAGAAAATTATACGCTCAAGGAGAGAATTAAAGGAAGTGAACAAGAAATCGTTTAGCGAGAATGCCTTAATTCTCAGAGCTACTTATATGCATGCTAGCAGTTGGGAAAAGCTAGCTGCCCCGTTCTTTAAGTTCGGAAAAAATGCATTATTTAGTCAAAAATGCTGACTAGAAAATTTTTATTCTGCTCCAGTTTCTGGAGCCTGTTTGTTTCCAAGTTTTTTTCCTATAAAAATCTTGAAAGGCACAGGGAGAAATTCAATTATTCAAACTAGTTGTTTGGATTTTCGTGGGGGGTTGTGGTCCATTAATTACTAACTGTCAATGTTTTACATTTCATAAGTAATATTACATCTTTGCTTTGCTTTTCTTTCTTCTTTTTTTTTTTTCTAATTAAGGAATACGGCAGACTTAATGCATTTTCCATGCATGTTCTTACTGTCAAGATATTGATACATTCACGTTCATGGATATAATTAAATTACAAATAAATCAACGTCAGCCAGCGGCACCAAATTATATAATTAATACAAATAATCACCGATAACTGATTCTCCTAATCGAGACAGTGAAATGACATTAGATATGCTCCGTACAACAATTTACGGTTTGTAAAAAAAGTCACAGATTCTAATTTTTTTTAAGTTAAATTTTAAATAAAGTTTTAAAGATTTTTTAAACGTATTTTGTGTTAGTTACGAGTGGTTAAAATTTAATTTTTTAAGTAATCATTAATTCTCATCAATCACTTCTTAATAAAAGATTAGATAAAAAATTTAACTTAAAAGAGAATTCGAATTTTAACGTACGAGAGGATATTAAATTCAATTAACACCTCACTAAATTGATATTCTATCTAATTTATTAGATTTGAATCGATCAAACCATAATTAAGAAAGAGAGACAAATATTTATGTATGAATAATAGTATTTGGTGCCAACATTTATATGTTTTATAATGATTGTTTAACTCAAATATAACTCTAATTTTTAATTATACAACTTTGTTTATTAATTAACGATATAATGTATATTTTTTAATTTACATTTTAAATTGTGCAAACATCTAATATTAAATAAAAACTCTTGAAATAAAATATATAACTTTCTTTTTAACCCCAGATAAGACCCGTTCCAAGTCCAGAAAATATTTCATAATAAATTAATTTGTGTAATTAATTCAAAGATAATGACTAGAAATTTCATAAGAACAATTCTTAAATGGTTGGATCATTCACATATATATGTGTCTTATAAGCTTGTCCTTTTCTGTGACTTTCAAATGAGTTGATTGAAACATCGACGATATGTTTATTCTTGCTTGTACCAAAAACAAAAACAAAACAAAAATTGACAAACTTTGCTGATTTTCGTCATCCTTATTACATAATTTTTAAAACAAATAAATAAATTTTACATAGAAGCAAAGGTCATCCTGAATATAGAGGATATGATTGAACTGTAATCATACATAAAAAAAAAATTAGATTAAATCTTTAATACAAATAAAATTCTCGAAATCATGGTGAATGATCAATTTTGATATATTAACAGGGAAAAAAAAGTATATATGTAAAGGTAGTATATAATGAAAATTATCTATTGTTACTCAAGATTTCGAAGAAAATGGTTTTATTTTCTGATCTTCTTTTTATAAATTTTAGATTCTTATAAAATTATTAATTGATATGACATAAAAATAATTTATTTATACAAATTGTCATCTTTATATATATATATAGTTAATCTTCGTATTGTTTATTAGGAGTATGGTACGGCAGTGATTATTTGACTTTTTCAACTTGGGTATTAATATATATAAATTATATGTGACGATTTCTATATCTTAAGTTTTCAAAGGAAAGAGTATGGTACGGCAGTGATTATTTGACTTTTTCAACTTGGGTATTAATATATATAAATTAAATGTGACGATTTCTATATCTTAAGTTTTCTTTTTCCTTTGAAAATTGAAATGAATATATATATATATATATTATATCTTAAGTAAGTAAAGCACAGCTAATTAAATATCCACTCACTAACATATTTTTTGTTTTTACAAAATTACAATTTTCTCATATATTATTATAATATCACTTTTCTTTTTCCTTTTTTTATAGCCTTTCTCTTTGACCAATCCCTTATTAAGTGTCCTTTTTTTTTGTAATCATAATATTTTCTGGATACCTATAACTATAATACTTTTATTAAGTGTTCTTCTTTCATACCTTGCGACACATAATAGTCAAATCATGAAAGTTCTCTAACATATATGGAACTAAAGTATGGTGGATCACTTACAAGTTCACCATAACGCTTAAGTCAAAGGATTGTATACATTATTTAACTCGAGATGACTTATTATTGACGACTTCATAGGATGTTTATTGGGGTCCTCGATGAGCCTGTTCAGTACTTGGTCCATACTGAATACCTATATGCTATACATATTTCTGGTAAGCTCATGGTTAGTTAAGAATAATCATCTAAACCATCTAGGTATAGTATGTTGGGATTTGTGCTTACGTGCCATCCCTTTTATGTATAAATATTTGCTTTATGTTTATACATTTATGATTTCAATATATCACTAATTATTTTATTTATAAATATGGTAAGATGCTTGTAACGTTTTAGACATTGTATGATCTGAACGAGTTCAGATCTGATCTAAAGAAGTTTAGATCAGAACTAAGAGTTAGAGCCTTGTCTGAAATGGGACAAAGACCTAAGAATATATTAATAATGACATAGTTGCAATGAGTTGCAAATGGTGCTAAGAAATGTTGTTATGCAAATATGTTCTTAAATTTAATGTTCCTGATCTACCTTCACTAATGCGGGTCTGCTAGTGAAGATCTTAATATATATATAGATCAGTGTATGTCTATATCTAGATAGTTCAGATGGTTAGTCTTAGCAGACCATGAGTTTAGTGGAAACTCGTATAGAGATACAAGTATTCAGTAAGGACTGAATATTGAACAGACTCACAAAGATCTCCAATAGACATCCCATAAAACCGTCAATGGAGGATCTTTCGAGTTGAGTAGTATTCGTGGTCCTTAGACCTGAGTGCCACGGTGGACTTGTGAGTGATCCATCATACTTTGGTTCCACACATGTCAGATACCTTTCATGGTCTGACCGCTGGGTGTCGCTGGGTATGGTCCGATGCTCATGGAGTCCGGTGTGTACAGATATGGGATCCATCAACTCAATTGGGTGAGTAAAATATCATGTAACTCTAAGATTGTATTTCAGAAAGTCTTATGGCCATAAGCAGACATCTAAGAATTTCTTGGGAAAATAATATCGTGAAAGTGTTTACGCATATTATTTATTGAAATACAAATCTAGAGATAAGTTTATGGTTGAGCACATGGAGACTTGACGGTGTTGATCTATATCTCCGCTCTTCTAGGATATTTATGATGGAAGGATTATACGAATATGTTATAACCTCAACTTGTATGGTTTAATGCGCCGTTTTGTAATATCTGTAACATGTGTGTGGGACATTGTTCACGGACGTGTGAAATAGTTTCATATGACAAATCGGGCATAGACCTAGAGAGTCTCACAATATGAAGTGTACTCGTTGTGCACTGGGGCGGCGAATTGGATTGAATAATTAATCCAACAATTTTCAGCAAAATGAAAAATGTTTCTAAGTTCCTTTTATTATTCACTTGTCAATAATTGAAGGTAAAACACATTATTAGTTTACAAGAGTTGTTAATCAATAAGAAATTGACAAGTGACATAATCTTGCTCCATAAATTATTTACCATGTATTTACCTATTTACCTTGCTTGGTAAATATATATATATGGTAAATGTAAATAATCAAAATAGTTTTGAATTATTAATATTTTATATATTAATCAAATTATTATTATTAATTATAAAATCATTTATTGATGTGACATAAAAATAATTTATTAATACAAATTGTTACCTTTATATTTATATATATATATATATAAGTTAATCTTCATATTTTCGTATTGGTTATAGGAGTACGGTATGGCAGTGATTATTTGACTTTTTCAACTTGGTTATTAGTATAAAAATTAAATGTGACAATTTCTATATCTTAAGTTTTCTTTTTCTTTGAAAATTGAAATGAATATATATATATATATATATATATCTTAAGTTAAGTGGAGCACATTTGATCATTTAATTTTGTTTTTGACTAATTTATAAAAGCATTTGCTATTTTCTAACTATTTTATGTACCACTAGTTTGGTGCATATAAGATATTGTTCTTTCACTTTCTAAGATTGATCAAGAACAACTAACCAAAGATTTTTGTGATCCCTTAACATTATTACAAAATTTGAAAATTTAATAAACATCTTTATCATTTAAATCTATCACGCATTTTTTACGAAGAGAATTTAAATAGGACATCTTTAATTATGTAGAATTAAATTAACCAATCATGTTAAAAAAAATCATAATTTTGAAATTTTGAAACTGGTGTAGTCTAACTCTTCACATTGAATGATAATTATGTGTTTGTGAAAGTTCATACGATTTTTAAAATGAAAAAGCTTCAATTACTTGTATTAAAAAAACAATGAACTACTTGTATAAAAAAAATTAGACTAATTCAATTATATGTACAAATAGTGGCAGAGGTGGGATTATGAGTTTAGTAAGGCTAATTTGAATAATATGAACATATTTTGAGTCAAATATTGATTTTGTAATTCTATAGAGCATTAATTGTAAATTTATAGGGGCCTTAAACGATATTTACATATTAAATTCAAGGGATTAGAACGGCGCCCCCGCCGCGGGGGGGGGGATGCGGCGGCGGCCTTAAATGATATTTACATATTAAATTCAAGGGTTGATCAAAATTTTTATTTTAAAAAAAAAAAGTTTGGTTGATAGTTGTTTTCTTAAGGTAAAAGAAGACATTTTATTAATAAAGTAGTCCATGTATTTTTTTTACTACAGTTTTTATTACAACTACTTCATTTTTATAATAATCGGAGCTTCAAATTTAATTTTAATAACACACAATGAGATTTTTCATGTATGGGATCTAAACATAAACTATCATCTATATCAATAAATTATGTTTACATAATTGAGATATTTTTGAAAATATTAAAATGTTAATGGATACTTTATTAATAAATATCATGGACACAATAGATAATAAGTCAAGGAATGTAAGAATACATTATACTTAATTATAAATTTTCATCCCTCTAGAACATTTCAATAATTGTATTATTTTAAATTTAATATAAAAGGATACAACTTTATATATAGTTGCATATATAAATAAAATGTCACAACTTTTCATATTTGTATATTTTAAAATCCTTTTAAAATATACAACAGTCAACAGATACAAACTTTATATTTTGACTAATGTGGTATTTGATGAATTTATTGTTAATTAATGTTAGATAATTACCAGATTAATGAGAATTAAAAATAAACAATTACTTGACCCGTGTTAGTTAATTATTAGTAACACATTAATTGAGATACAAATTTTATATTCTAACTTTATAAATATAACACCCAATAATTATTTGACACATCATTATTTAAAATATAATTTGAGATATAACTTAAGATATATAGTAGTATATAAATACACACACCTCCTTCTAGCACTTTATTTTTGACTCTTTTTTATCCTCTTTCTTATCATTGGTTTCTTCTATTAAGGATGCAACAAGTAAATCATATAGAACTACTAAATAAACAACATAAACAACTTAGTATTCACCATAGAACGAACTCAAATTCAACTTGTTATACCTTGTTACAAAGTATAAATATATTTTAAAATGAAACCAATAACTTTGTGAAGTATTAAAACTAACAACCAAATTAAATAGTTTAGCATACATTAAAGCATATTTATTGAAATCAAACATAAATACATTAATAGTAAAACGATTGTAGAAATGTCACTGCTGCCAAATTTGAGGAGATAGTATATTTCTCAACTATCACACACCACCGTATGAGACCATATGTAAAAGTAAAAGACTAAAAGGGCATAAATCTTCAAATCTAAAGTTGTTAAACTGATGAACTCAAACACGTAAAGTTACAGTCTCACACTATAATTCAAGATAATTCTATCATGTTGGTGCTAAAGAATCATGATAAAAGCTCAACCAATATGCAAACACATGCGAGCAAGGCTCTGACTTATTTTAATTTTTTTTCCTTTCTTTTTTTTCTTGTAGACCCATGAGAGAAAAAATTTATAATGCTCAATATATTTGTTGTATTGAATAGGATAGATTTTGTTCACACATATTAAAAGAATGTTAATAAGTTTAAAATTAAAAAATAATCATTTTTTATCAGGACATTAATATAAAAATTAGTGTTTTAAAATAATGTTTATACAATTTAAATTTATATTCTAAAAAGTGATTATGTCTACGTATAAAGATTTTTATTAAACATAATCCAAATTCAATGTCATAAATGAGATCCTTATATAAAGATAACACAAGTGGAAACCCAAATAGCATTTTTTTTTAAATATTTTTTTTTATCTCTTAAAAAATAGTGTTTTTAAAAAAGAATTAAAAACTGAATTTGGACTATGTTTGATATAAGGATATTTGACCCATTCCTTAGCTTAATTATCTTCGATGCATGAACCCCTACTTAGATAACTCTCCGCAACAGTTAATTAAGAGAGTAGGTAAGATAAATTCAGAGGGACATTTATTTTTAAGAGAAGTAATTATATGATTATAAAACAAGTCAAAACTGATTGAATTATTGAGGTCTTTCGTATTAATTTGCATAATTATTTGCCTTTTATTCAACACTATTTTCAAAGAGTAATGTTAGGTTTTTTAATTTAGTATTTTAAAATTAAAATTTTAAATAATGTGATAAATAATTATTATACGGTGAAATAGTATAATTTTTAAAATATCTATTACCATCTAATGATTGATTGCAACATTGTTTAAAATTTTAATTTTAAAATATTAATTTGAGACATCTAATATATTTTTTCAAATTTGTTTTTATTGTAACTGAAAATTGGAATTTAGAAATGAAGTTCCTAGTTTTTAAAAATTTTGAGAAATTATTTTCGCGCCCTTAGATCTTTAAAGTATTTTTGAGAAAAGTCTTGTGTCTGCGTTTAATTGGTTCTAGAAACTTCTCTTTTAAAAGCAAGGCCATCCTCCTGTAAGAAAAAACACTCTCAGATGCAAGTCAGTAACAGTAGAAAGAACTCGGTACTATGTGTGGGAGTGTTTATCAATCAAGTAAGAGATTTGCAGATTTTGGGTGTGGGTGCTCTTGAAAACTACTCAAAGATCAAAAGAGTGTAAGGATTCTTTAGCTATGCTTTCCGATGTATTTCTTAATGTGTTTCTCCATGATTGTAATTGTATTATGAATGTCTTTTTATAGTGCAAAGTGGTAGAGTTTAATCAATATGCAAACAGTTTTGTGATAAGATGAACTTAATCTGTTTTAGGATTGAAGTGACTTAATTCGTTTCTTTATGAATTATCTTCTCCTCGAGAAAAGTTCAATCATGATTCCTTTTTTAAGAAGTTGATTTTATTGTGAGACAAAACGTGGTCACAATCTAAGCTAAATACGTGAAGAATCTTATTATACATTTGATATAATTTAATCTGACATACAATAATCACAATCGGATAGAATAAACTTAATAAGAGAAATCAATAAGTGAAGAAGTTTTCAAACCTAACTCAAGTGCATTGCCCGTTTTCTGTTGGGAAACACAAGAAAAACTTGAGTTCGAACAGAACTCTTCTATGCTCTTTTTGTTGATGGGCATTTTGGTATTTCGTATCTTTGGTGGGCTATTTTGGTAATTTCCTGTCAGGCCTATTGTCATTTTCGATCCTAGGATTTTTAGATGAGTCCAGTCTTTCTTATAAACGATTCTTTAATTTTCTTTAATGCCATGTTGGGCCGTGTCAACTATGAGCCCAACCAAAACTAAAACTCAATTTTCAAAATTAGCGTCAATCAAAATCAAAGCGCAGAAGTTAAACACAAACCCTTGACTTACCTTTTAAATTTCATTAAGAGTAATTTTATATTTGTATAGTTAAGATATAAATTTATATTTTATAATTGACATAGCATTTAATATATCTATTGTTAATTGATATTATATAACTACCATCATAATAAATAATAAAAAATCAACAACTAACAAATAGTATTCACTGATTAGTAAAATATCAATTGAGATATAAACTTTGTATCTCAAATTTATAAATGTAACACTGCTCTATTAAGCCCTTTCGCATGAGGGTAGGTATCTTCGTTTTAAATGAGGCAGTGTTCCCTGTTATAGGTTAGTTTGTTTTGTTTTAGCCCTCTTGTGTAAGAATGGGTCTCCCTGCCTAAATGGGGTAGTAATCTCCGCTATAAGGTTTGTTTGTTCTCTTTATGAGAGAGTTGTAGGTCCAAATGAGCTGTATTAAAACTATCTAATCCTTGTGTAACGTCTTGATAATCTCCTAATTTTTTATCAAGAGTCCTACAATGTAATATTACTGATCTTTTCAATGATATTACATTAACGATGTTTCAAAATAAAACACTGCTCTATTAAGAGTACAAAAAGTTAACAGCAAACTAATATATGATAATTATTTATTAGTAATACATCAATTAGTATACAAAATTTATATCTTAATTTTTGTAAACTTAAAATCACTATAATACTAGATATACCTTTTTATCATTTTTGTTAAAGAAATTGACTCTAAAATTCTCATGTTGGGATTTTTTAATCGAAAGTCTTTACCCACAAGTATTTAAAAATTGTAAAAGATCACACACACCAAAAAAAATAACCTATCACATATAAGATATAAGAATATACATAGTTCAATAAATTACCTATGTCCACAGTAAATCACCGAATCCTAACTTCTTTTTTTACTCGATGATTACTTACAGACTACTCAATGATCGCAAAGGTTACACAAGAGATTATAAAAAATACCAATTAGAACAAGCTCTCAGTGGTCTATACAGTACTTTCTTGTACACTCAGCACTTAAGTGCTCCCAAAGCTCTCTATTCAGTATTCTCTTTAATGCCTCTTTAATGCATACTACCTTAATGGCTTTACATGGGTCTATATAACCTCTAAAACATCCCTAAACTCCATATCGAGTTAGAATAAGAATCCACACGTAAAGGAATCTAAAACCGACTTAAAAATCTTAAAACCCCAACATAAAATGAAAACTTGGCACTGCGACACCCAGCTACTACCAGGCTGGCGTTACAGCCTAATTCCCTTAAGGTTGCAGCCCTAAGGCCTTAAGATATACCCATTGCGTGTTCCAAATCCCTCCCTACTTTTGACTTTTCGTTTCGCTTCAAATCTTATTCATCCATCACATTCTCAATCTCTTTTAGTCTCTTTATTAGTTTCGGACTCAAAATTTTGAATCACTAAATTTCAAAAAACTTCTCCCTAATTCAAAATCATTAAGAAGCTTTTTCAAGATCCATCCACTCTACATCACATGCTTAATTACTTAACAGCGATCCAGTTAAGTCTTTTTGTATAGACTTAACTCCACTAAGGATCGTAACTTAAGTCTCCAAAGATCTGAATGCTTATCGCCTAAGGTAGCTTTATTGTTGAGATTTCATGTGTCACTATTGACTCGTCGACCATAATACCCAATATCTGAAACTTATTCCTGCAATAACACATTTACAATACATTCTCTTTTGACTTCTTTCACTTTAGTGAGCAATTCTTCAATCCTACCTCTTGGTCTGCATCTCTTCAATAACACACGTTGAACTGCACACAATATTCCTATTCAACACATAAAACTCATTGTGCTTCTCACCCTTCATTATCACTATAGACTCTTAATTACCTTTAGTATTTCTTTTTCTATTTTACATGAATATCTCGCTTGATCTAGCTTTCACAAAGATACCAAGTTTCTCCTAACTCCAAGAATCTCAATATTATACTACCAATTCCTATGAAAGACAAGTCATATCATTACCTATTAATATTTACCACTATTAATAGATTTATAATTGGTAAATAAGGATCTATCAAGACATATATAAAAAGTACAGGTTGAATTAAATATCCACTCACCAGCATACGTTCTTCTGAAGCTATTAAGGTTTTTGCAAAACCACAATCCTCTCATATATTATTGCAGCATCACCTTCTTTTTTCTTTTCATTTTTCAGTCTTTCTCTCTGAACAATCCCTTATTAAGTGTCATTCTTTCTTATAACCATAATACTTCCTGAATTTCTCCTTTTACTCCTTTGAATGATTGTTCTTCCCATCTTTATTGTCAGTCATTCTCCTTGCAGTATAAACCACTGTAGTATTAGTAGTCTCTAATCTTGTTTTTCAATTATTTTGAGCTCAACGAGGCTTAACATTAGTCATCATTAATGATTTTTCCATACAAGAGTATATTGACAAAATTCCCATAACTCAAAGGTAGAGAACTCAACATGATAATAGCTTTACTTTCATTTTCTATCTTGATGCCTATCATCTCAAAATCAATGATAAGCTTTGAAGATATCAATGTGATTTTTAATCAAAGTGCCTTCAGTCATAGAAAACTAATATAATTTCTTCTTAATATACAGGCAATTTGTTAGGGACTTTGTTATGTATAGATCATCAAGCTTCTTCTAAGGACTAATTATAGCCTTCTCTCCAGTAACCTCTCTCAATACTTTATCACTCAATAACAAAACAATAATACTCTAGGCTCTCTTTTAAATCATTTTACAATAGGATCATATTTATATATCTCAGGGTTCTTCTCATCACTGGTTGTGGAATGAGTCTTCACAAAAGCGGAATCAAGCCCTTGACTCACTAGTAAAGTTATCACCTTCACCTTCAACATATTGAAATCATTATGCCCATTGAACTTCTTAACTTCATACTTGTGAGATGCTATTATCGAATAACCTTATATCTAATACCAGTTTGTTAGTTTTTCACACGAAAGTCTTCACCCACATGTATTCAAGAATTACAAAAGATCACACACACAAATAAAAAAAAACAATCTATCACACACAAGGCACAAGAATATATATGATTCGGTAAATTGCTTACATCTATGGTGGATCACATGATCCTAACTTCTTTTATTACTCAATGATTACTAACGAACCATTCAATGATTATAAAAATTACACAAGAGATTATAAGGAATACTCAATAAAACGAGCTTTCTAAATATCTGTACAGCACTCTCTTGTACACTCAACACATAAGTGCTCCCTAAGTTCTCTATTTAGCATTCTTTTTAATGTCTCTTTGATGTATACCACCTTAATGCCTTTGCAAGAGTTTATATAGGCTCTAAAACAACCTTAAAAATCCTATATCAAATTGGAATAAAAGACCATACATGAAAGAATTTTAAATTAACTTGAAAATCCTGAAAACTGAGCTTAAAATGAAAATTTGGCGCTACAGTGCGGTGGGCCGACACCGCAGTGCTCAGCTACTACTAGGTTAGAGCTACAGTATGGCTCCCTTGGGGTCGCAGTCCTAAGCCCTGGAGATATGCCTGTTATATACTCCTAGCCCCTCTTTACTTTCGGCTTCCTGTTTTGTTTCAAATCTTATTCGTCCATCACTTTCTTGACCTCATGTCGTTTCCTCATTGTTCTCCAACTCAAAATCATACTTGAATATGATTTTGAATCACTGAATTCCAACATCTCAAATCTTCCAAAAAAAATTGTCAATTTAATCTTTGTATTTTAATTGAATTATTTAATTAGTTTCTTTTTTTTTTAATATATTGATTAGTCTCTTTTATTTAAAAAAAAAGTCTAATTATATTTTCTAATGATAGTAAAATATACTTGATCAAATATGAGACCGACTATCATGATTAGGTATATCAATTTACTTTGTTGCACTTAAAAATGCACGTCAAATGACTTCAAGCATTATTTTTTACAATAAGAAGAATAACTAAAATTTAAAAATATATATAGTAACTAATTAAGTAATTTAACAAAAGTATAAAGACAAAGCTGATAATTGTCTTTTTTTTAAATGTATTATTTAATTTGTTTTCCTTTCTAGAAAATATTGCTGCATATATAGGCTTAGTTAAAGAATTGAAGAAAACTGAAGTTGTAAACAGTTTCGAATACCCACTAGCCAATAAGTGACAATTTATCTTAATCAGAAAACCCAATACATATCAGTTTCTTTTTTCTTTTTTCTGTTTTCTATTTCTTGGTCGTTAATTACATCAGAGTTTATAGCCTGGAACAATTCTGATCTTGTGAATAGGAGTTTGGCCAATGTTTTACTTGATCTCTCAAGAAGCTGTTATTGCACAAAGCTTTGATTGTTCGGTCATCAGAATTGAAATTTTGTCCTTGGAATTTGATAATGAACTACTAGTCCAAACTTAATTGATTGACTCTAGCTAGTTGCTATGTGGAGCGACCTTTATGCCAAACATTCACATTGGAAATGAGAAGATAAAATGTTTTGTTTATTTTTTTAGAATCAAATTATTGCAAAGAGATGAATTATTTAATTAGCTGAGCCTATTTTACGTAGTTGAAAGCCAAGTCATGAGAACATGTTATAAATATGACAAGATGGAGTTTAATTCAAAGATAAGCTATTTTGCTTGTCGTTTCTCTAGTCTGAATTCGGATGTGGACTTGAACTTGGCCCTTAGCAATACGATGTTGAATTATATGCTTCATGGTTGACACTTGACACCAAAACAATCGGTTGAAGTAAAACTCAAACAATTCATATTCAAGATCTCCTTATGCCCCCAGAACATGGCCTGATGGCAGACCTTATATAAGTTATGTCAAACTATCAGAGTTTGAATTTTGTGGGAGGTAAAGAGTTAAACCCTTTGGCACTAACTCACCCATTATCTTTTAGAAAGAAATAAAATCTCCTTGTATAAAGCAAATGGGTTAATTCTAGGCCTAGATATTAGAAGAAACCATATTCATAGAAGATCTCGCAGGCCGTTGTCAGCGTGCCGGCGTTGCAAGTAGAAAATTACATTTAGCACGACAAGACACTGTGGATCGTAGTTATTTGCCAGACTCCAGTTTAACTGAAATAAGAGAAGCATATAAAAAGATAGGACACATTCCCTGAACTCATATTCTACAATTCTAAGGTCCTTTGTTCGTTAATTTAACCCCATATGGCTTTTCCTTTTTGGGTTTTTGCCAGGTTAAATATTAGATACTAAATTGGCTAATCACTATCAAACAGTGTCATTCTGAAGAAAAGTTCAAGCTATATTTATATATATAGGCAACATGCATGTCCATGGCCGGCCTAAACAAAACCACTAAATAGAGTTCACTTTTCATTGGTTCTTGACATTATTTTTTCCTAGATCTCCACTTCGATTGAAACAACTGACAAAAACCCTAAACTCCAACGATGGAGCAACTGCCCAAAAACCTTTTACCAGACGAAGCAAGTCCGGAGTGGATGAACAAGGGTGACAATGCATGGCAACTCACGGCAGCCACGCTCGTGGGCCTTCAAAGCATTCCAGGCCTAGTCATCCTCTACGGCAGCTTGGTAAAGAAGAAATGGGCTATCAACTCAGCTTTCATGGCCATGTACGCCTTCGCCGCGGTTCTAGTGTGCTGGGTGGGATGGGCATACCGCATGTCATTTGGCGAAAAGTTCATCGAATTCCTGGGCAAACCCGCGGTTGCCTTGGACGAGAAGTATTTGCTAGGGCAAGCTTTTTTAGGGTATTTTCCAAATGCTACAATGGTGCTTTTTCAGGGTGTTTTTGCTTGTATAACTTTGGTTTTGATCGCTGGTGCTCTTCTGGGAAGGATGAACTTCAGGGCTTGGATGTTGTTTGTGCCATTATGGCTTACATGTTCATATACAATTGCTGCATTTAGCATATGGTGCCCTAATGGCTGGCTTGCAAAACTTGGAGTTATAGATTTTGCCGGTGGATATGTGATTCATGTTTCAGCTGGAGTTGCTGGTTTCACTGCATCCTTTTGGGTAAGCATCATCAATACACATCTCTCCCCATAGATATTATTATAATAGAATAGTAATTGAGCCTTCTTGTTCATGAAACTCAGTCTGTTAACACTATTTTAACTTTTTAAAAACAAAAGGTGAAAGAGTTTGTTTAAAAATCGAAATATATAAAGAGAAGACTAATTTAGTAAGCAATATATATTACTGTTATATGGAACTGTCGCAATATTAATCCACAATTTTATATTTATTAAGGTGTTATGGAATTATAGCAAATTGTAATTATTTTTATCATATGACAAGTGATACTGTTCATTAAATTATTTTTGCATAATTAAATATCTAAACACAAGCAAAACAAAAATCTAATTAACAATAAAAAAATTCAAGCACACAAATGTGATGTAAAATTCAAAATCAAGACCATAGTGAAAAATTGAAATTTAACGTGAATTAACTATTAAGGTTCAAGCTCGTTGATATTATGACAATGGTAATTATTCACTATAAAGGTTAGGGTAACGTAATAATTTCTTTTATAGTGGGATGCTCTCCCCCTTAAGGGGATTGATATCCAAGCGTATATTAATGTGAAAATAAAATTTTATTTTAATTAGTTAAAGTTTGGGCGCGTATAAATTATTGTCCCAATTATAATAGAGTCTAGTATTTATATTAATAGATATAACACATATAAAGTTTGTAATTCAAAAAATAAAAAATAAATAAATAAAGACGGTTCAATTAAAAACTCATAAAATACAATCATAGACATAATTTAGTGATAATTACACGTCTCGATTAATATTAAAAAAATTTATTTGAGCTATTTCTCTTTTTATTTTTTTTATAAAAAAAAACTATGATTGATTTGAAAATATTTAAAGATTATATTTTATTATATTATTTTTTAAAAAACTCAAACCAAGTGAAATAAATGTCAAGACAATATATGCCTTAGTGAAAATATCCTAGAAATTAAGCTTATTTCCTAAAGAGTATTATTATCACATGATGTTCATGTAAAATGATTATTAAGCTCTATTAAACCTTGTGTAAGAAAATTATTTCAAGTTTATAAAAAAAATAAAAATAAAAAATCGAATGAAATATGATGCTTCCTTAACGACGACGTTTGTGGATGTTCAATATATGTAGGTGGGCCCCAGATCAGAGAAGGACAGAGAGAGGTTCCCTCCAAACAACATTATTCTGACGCTTGCAGGCGCAGGGCTGCTTTGGATGGGCTGGAGTGGATTCAACGGTGGAGGGCCGTTTGCTATCAGTTCGGGCGCATCTCTAGCCGTCCTTAATACCCACGTGTGCACTTCCACGAGCCTGCTGACGTGGCTACTCCTCGACACTTTCATTTTTGGAAAGCCCTCTGTGATTGGTGCTGTACAGGGCATGATCACTGGTCTTGTTTGCATCACTCCTGCTGCAGGTCAATTGACATAATCGCCCTTTGTATTTAATCTTCATTTTTTTTTAGAATATGTTTAATCTTCATTTAAACATGCATAATTTACGTCTCTTTATTTGCTAATTAACCAATGCCACAGTCGAGAGCACATTATACTCTTTCAATATGTTAGCTAAAATTCATAAAACATACCTTTAAAATATAATATTAAATTTAAAAATCTTATTCATTTTAAATAACAAAAAAATTAAAAAATATATATCATGTGCATAGTCGTAGCACTATTTGAATTTTTTTTTTTTACATCATACTAAAAAAAGGATTTTATTTTATTTTATTAATAAAATTTTTGTAAATCTAAAATATTTACTATGTAAAATAAAGATCAATTTGTTTTGTTAAGATTTTAGTATTTTCCCTAGTGACTTTTGTGAGAAGCTGTTATTGCCATTAAAATATTATAATCATGTGTAATTTACAATCGATTTATATGAATTTATTTATATTGTTTTAGTAGTGATTCTGATGGGACAAGTGACAAAATTAAGCAGCATATGTAGTGTTATGATCATGTGACCACACTAGGGAAAACATATAACAAAATTTGGCAATGTTGAAATTTGAATATAGGTGTAGTGCAAGGTTGGGCAGCCATCATAATGGGACTAATATCAGGAAGTGTTCCATGGTACACGATGATGGTGCAACACAACAAGATCAAGCTTCTCCGGCTCATCGACGATCCAATGGCCGTCTTCCACACCCATGCCCTCGCCGGAATGCTAGGCGGCATTCTCACCGGCTTCTTTGCCATGCCCAAATTTTGTAGACTCTTTTACATGGTGCCTGATTGGGAAAAATATATAGGTCTAGCATATGGACTCCAAACCGGTAGAACTTTGGCCGGATTCCGGCAAATGGGAGTCCAAGTAGCAGGGCTAGGGTTTGTAATATGCTTGAACATTGCTACAACAAGCATTATTTGTTGGTTCATTGGGTTGATAGTTCCTCTAAGATTGTCGGAGGATGAATTGGATATTGGTGATAAGGCTGTGCATGGAGAAGAAGCTTTTGCCTTCTCTGATGATGGTAAGAGATTTGAAAATCCCAAGCACAATTCCTTTTATGATGCTGAAGATTTTTCTTATGTGGGATCAAGGTCTTTAGGTGAAGTTCAAATGGTGTAATTGGCTTTGGAGTTTTGAATTTGCCCAAAAAAAAAATGTTCTTTTTCTTTGCTGTAAAAATAATATGTTACAAAAAATAAGTAATTATCATGAATATGCATCTTTAAAATGATTAATTATTATGGTAAGTACTATGAATCACTTATTGTTACATAATTATTTTAAAAAACAAACGAATATTTTGAATTTATTTTTTAAAAAAATATTAATATTATAGAAGGGTACTTTGGTGATAAATAAAAAAATTTAATTTGGAATACTTAAACTTTTAAAAAAAAATTAAATCATATTTTTGAATAAAATAAGGTATTTATATTACGTTGATAATTGAATCAAATCTTTAGGATTCTTTTTTTTTTTTTTTTTTGAAAGCATGATGTCATAAGTTCATGATACATCAAATGCTTAATAATTTTGGGGCCCATAATGAGCTTGTACGATGAACACGCGAACGATGAACAGACGTTTGATTGATCGGATAAGTTGGGGCCCATAATGAGCGTGTACGATGGACTCGAGTACATCAAATCCAAGCCCAACGAGAGAAATCAATGCGTAAACGCATTAGTCTCACCGCGGTGGGCCCCAGTGAATCCCCACCCTCCACTCCCGGTCTCCTCGTTCACTCCTCCATTTACGTTTTGTTTGTCGGTTGAACCGGATTGATTTAAGATGGATATTTATAAATTCGTATTTATATTCATTAAAAAATAAAATATTTTTTTTTTAAAATCAGTTGTAGGGTTTGAGTTTTATTACTAAATTTATTTTAATAAATTTGTACTTATTATTAAATTATAATAATTATCTGTAAATTTTAAATAAATTTTAAAATAATATTATAAAGTAATAAACTCAATTTTACAAATACAACTAATAAAATTTGCTATAGTTTAATTTATTTTTATTTTAACTTATTTTAATTAATCTAAGATACAATTAGATTCATTGAATGTACTGTATTCACAAATATTAATTTAATATTAACATAAATGATTTCATTAATTTTATTTTAAAATGTTAATGTTGTCACATCTAATAAATAATGACACTTAAATTAAATATTAATATCTAATTATGTTAATATCTTTTATTAATATAATATTTACGTAATATTTAATTTTAGTAACTAAAATTAATGGCAGTAATAGGGACACTTGAACTAATATGGCATTAGCTAAAACTTCATCCAATGAGGCCTCGGCCACTTTGGTAACAAAGACCATTAGAATTACTGCACATAAGCCAGAGAAAAAGACAGATTGAAAATTGCGTAATTTTTTTTAATAATTAATATTCAATAAGTCAATGTAAATCTATAAGAGAAGTTCATTTTGATTTACAACTCTTAACCTAAGAACTGTAAGTGGGTGAAGGCCCAAAAGTAAAATGGAGAAGTATGCTTCACGCCTCCTGGTTATTAACGGTGAATAAAAAAAATTTAGTAATAAAAAAATTGAATTGAATTAATCGGTTCAATTTAATTCAAATTGATTGATTCAATTTAATTTTGATTTGATTTTTTTTATTTAAAAAAATCAAATTAAAAATTAAAAATAATTTATAATTTATAATCAAAAAATCAAAAAAATTAAACCGGACAGAATTGAAAAAATTAAATTAAAAAAATTAATTCAATTTTTTTTATTAAAAAAATTAATTTTAATTTTACAAAAAATTAAACTAAATCGGACCGTACCCACCCTATTAGTTATAACTCCCTATCTTGTAAATAATTCTTTATCTCCTTTCTCAGTTCCTTTTTCCTTTCGCATGATGATTTTATTTATATTTTTTTATATCTTGCAGTTAATGTTTCTAAGTCAAAAGGTTTTCGTTCTTTATTTTTTTTTAAAAAAAAAATTGTAATTGCAAGCATACACATAAAAGGGAGCAAGTAAACAAATATAATTAGATATAATATTGATCTGCGGCTGATTTTCTGTTTTGAGTTGTAAGATTGGAAAAATAAATGAGAGTGAGGAAATTTAAAATTTGTTGTTAGAGCTAAGAGTGAAGATGACAGTAAAAAAAGTTTAAGCTTTATGATATGAAAAAAATATAATGAATGAAATAAAATGTTCTTAAATTTTAGTATTTTAGAGTTATGCAGTGTTTTACTTATTAAAAAAATTATTTTTTAAAAATAAAATAATATATGTGAATACTCATTGTGAGTATTTGTGAGTTTTTTATTGAATTCGTATCGTTTCAAATTTATTACGAATTTTATTTTTATAAACTAAACTCGTTTTAAATTTTATCTATTCCTTCATAATACAGGTAAATTTTAATAAATTTACAAATTTACGGATATTTTTATCATTCTTATTTATTTTTATTCTTCTCATATATTAAGAAACCTAACTTCGCAACCCATTCAAAATTTTTAAAAAGTATTATTATTTTAATATATTAAATAATTAATAGATAACAAAATTGCACGATTTTTAAAATTATTTATTATTTTATTTTATTACTTAATAATTATTTATCTCATTATTTAAAATAAAAATTTTAAAATACTATTTAAAATATGTATTATTATTCTTCTTTTTAACCCCATTTGCTATATTAAGGTAAATATACTAATAATGACGTCAAAATAATAAACACATAGTGTATAATATAAAATTTAAAAAAAACAAAGTGACTAAAGATACCAATCTGTTCTTGTGTTCACCAATTTTTACACTTTTTAAATTAAATAATATTATATTCATATAGTTCGTAAAATAAATTTGTCTCTTAATTTGTTGCGACAATAGTACTATATTCGTATGAATTCTATAATAACTTTAATCTTAATTGGATGTGACACTAATTAGAATATATTTTATATTAGTACTATTAATTTTAATTTATATCTTATATTTTTGATAAATTTTTTACCTAGGGTAAAATATTAAAAATACAGTCAAAACTTTAAGAAATTAAAAAGTATATTAAAAAAAGAGAGAGATTGTAAAAATACATTAGCCCAATAAAATTTATAAACTCTTCATAGCAATCTATATAGAAAATAACTCCTTGCATTTGCAAATTATCAAAATATGAACATCTAAGTCTTTTTTTTCTTATAATTTTTGTTTCCCTAACTATACAAATTTAGAAAGAAAAACTCAATAAAATTATAAAAGCAAAAAAAAAAGGTTAAACTAACAAATTTTCTCCTTTACCTCTCTTTGCAAACACTTTAATTTCTCTAAAAAATAGAGAATGAAAAACCCTAACTATCATTTTCTATCTCCACGGGAGAGAAGTGGAGAGGCCTTTGCCCCTCTCCGGTAGACATCTTCCACTTATAATTTTTTCCTTCCGTTTTAAGTTTGTATTTCTTTTTTTTTAAATTTTTTTTACCGATTAAATGATTGCTTTCCTAATGAATTTGTCAGCTTTCGATCCCTTTTCATTGGCCTTCATTGAGTTTCACCAGACCCAATCGTCTTTCTATTAGCTTTGTCGCTATTTATCGTGCTTTCATCAATTTCTTCGTGCTTTTATCGGGAGTTGCTACTCTAAATCTCTTTTAGTACGCTTTAGAAACTCGTCGTCATTACCTACCACAATCGATCAAGCACTAGTTGCCCTCAAGCTCATTTGGTTCACTAATAATCGGCGTGCAGCCCAAATTTAATAGAAAGCTTAATTCGATGGTTGTCACGCTCCACATCAACACCTGCATAGAACAACATCATCACCACCTAGTGTAAGTAAGATTTAACGGTCCGTCTTTAGTTATTCCAACAGTATTCGTAGGTTGGCAATCCAAGCTTTAATTTTTACATCTTGGATTGTTATTCAATTATATGTCATTGTTAATTGTAAGTTGTGACTTGAATGTGTTATTGTAAATGGTAGAGAAAATTGTAAACAATGTGGTAATGTTTGTGTAATCCTCCCTTTGTGAGAATAATTTTTATCCTTATATGAGAATATTTTGTCTTTCTTGTGCGATGATAGTTGATCCATTACTCTAAAGGGTCATGTGCCTTTGTTTCAAAGTCTAATCCCTAATTTGAAAATTAATTTATTTCTCTCCTTAAAAAAAAAAATTGAATTGCAGCCTTCGGTAAAATGAATATATTTTATTGTCCCAATAATCTTTCAATTAAATATCAGTAAATCTTTTATTTTTAATCTACAAGAAGTTAAAAAAAAAATATCTCGAAGAAAAGAAGAAAACACTGGCATTTTCCAAAAATTAACGAAATCCAAGTGCCAAACCAAATACAAATATATCTCAGAGCAGACCAGTTCAAATGTTCAAGTCCAAGTCCTCAATTCCTCAAAAGTAAAACCTCAAAAAAAAATCCCCAAAACCTTCAAACACTAATTCCTTCACATTCAAAAATGTCTGCCGGAGGTTTAACTGTCGTCGACGGATCCCAGCTCCGATCACTCTCCCTCCCCCTCACGCTGCCGGACTCCGCGGGCGCCGTCGTGAACGGAGCTCACCTCCTCGATTTCGCAGAGACTAAAGCATCCTCTTCTCTTTTCGGTCTCCCATTGCCTCAGAACCTCAAGTCATCTGCTCTCAAACGCATTGCCGTTTCCGGTGATGACGTGACTTTCTTAACCAACGAATTTGATAGAGATCAGGCCTCCAAGTTGGCCACAGATTACATCACTGCCATCGCCGATGAACTCAGAGGTTCAGTTTGAGCTCAAGTTCAATACAGTTTATAAATTTTTCTTTTTTTGGGTGCTTTTGTTTTCAATTCAATTTTTTATTAATTAAAATTGTTTGGAGATTGTATATTGATGTTTCCCATGTGGGGTTTAGATGATCCGCTAGTGGTGTCAGTACTGGATGGGAACACGCTGAGGTTGTTTTTGGAGGATGAAGATGATTTCGCCATGTTAGCGGAGAATTTGTTCATTGATTTGGACACTGAAGATAAGGGCAAGGTTTGCAAGAGTGAGATTCGCAATGCGCTTGGTCACATGGGAGTTGAATTGGGTGTCCCTCCATTTTCGGGTTCATTTCCTTTTTCACTCTTGCCATTACATGGTTTGGTTTGTGATATAGAATATATGTGCTTCCAATTGCATAATTGGATTTTGATTTAAAATGGATCGAGTTCACTTGTGGATTAACATAACAACATCCCATGCTTAGGCTGATAATTTGATCATTTCTTTTGAGCTACTATTATAATGTAGTTAATTCCATAGTCAAATACTGTCTCCTATGCATCAGCATACTCTTTTCATTTTGAAACTTGACAGGAAGAAAGGCAAATGCTTTGAGAAAGTACCAAAATTCTTCCTTTTTTAAATTATTTTTCTTTCGGTCTTGCCTCATTTTTGAGTTCCTCAACCATCATTTCAAGTTTTTTCCCAAGCAACATCAACTCTGGGTACCTCTTGAACATGATGTATTATAGAATAATGGATCCATTTGGTAAGCTCCGCTTTGGTGATAAAGCTCTTAGTTGCCTTTTCTATTGAACATAAACTAATTGGAAGAGATGTTTGCCCTATTCCACCTAGGAAAAAAAATGATGCTAAAAGGTGGTGCTAGCTTAGCTTAGCTTCTAAGGCTCTTGGGGCTGTACATCAAGTCTTGGATCAAATTCCACTACCTTTAGTGTTGAAGTGCTCTAGGGTTGGGTTCAAAGTGCTAAGAATTAGACTTGAGGGGCAAGAACTGTTCAAATACTTGACACAAGTAATCCAAGACTTAAGCTCTAGTTTGTGGAGTTAAAAGTGAGACGATATTTGAATCTTCAGTTCCCAATAGGTGTTGCACTGTTCAATAGTTGATATTTAAATCAACTATTGAGACGATGTTCTTGAACATGTCCAAAGATTCAAATAATTAATAACAACAGGTTGCACTGTTTTCAGTTCCCATGTATGCTTATCTTATTTCCAAGAAAATGTGATTATCACAAAATTCTTGATTAATTGTTAAATTTATTTTTGTCATTTACTCATAATTGTGCTCAATTCCATAAATTTGATGCACAAAAAGTGTTTGAACAGAATTTCCTCTGCTTAAGGACATCTTAAAGAAATATGGAGCTGTGGGAGAAGAAGAGTTGGGCCAAGCACAATTTGCACAATTACTCCAGCATGTTCTACAAGATATAGCAGATGCATTGACTGAGAAACATATTGTTGTCATTCAGAACATCAAGATCATTAATGGATCTAAGCTTCAAATGGTACTTCCACATCTTGTTTCTCATTGTTATTAATTATTCTCATTCATTTTACCAAGAGAGATGACTCACTCATAACTTTTGGAATCCACTTGTTAAATGAGAAATTGCAGGACTATGATTCTTTGAATTTCTAATGATACTGAATGGATACCATATTAGATTGCTAGCATTGTGATTCTGTCCTTCCATATTGGTTCTTTGTTCATGGTGACAAAAAATAGGGTCAAGATATATACACCTTGGGGATAAATTTGACTATTAAGAAATAAAGAAAATACTAACAATTTAACATCGTTTTAACAGAACAAGGTATAGTTCAGCAATGAGTTAAATTTTGTTCTGCAAGGCAGTGGGAACACTAGTTGTATGAGATGATCAGTTGAAATCATTTTGCATACAGTAGTTGAAAGGAATGTTTGCAATAAAATGTCTATGGAATCAAATTTCTTCTATAGTTTTAAGACGTGGACAAGTGAGTTTCCATAAGAGCATTGACCCTATTTGAGCTGACATGATCATTTGATTGGATCAGAAGTTAACTCTCACTGGCTTAAGAGGCTATAAAAAGCGATTAAGATTTAAAATCTGGATTGTTCTTTTTATTAAGTTCTAATAACCTCTTGATGGAACATTGCAGCTTTTGGCAGATGAGAAGCAACTGAATAGTGTTGTAGAGAAGATACTGCAGGAAAAGAATAGCATAGAGGGTGAACCGGCAAGTACAGCTATAATCAGGAGTTTCCTTGAGAAAAATTGGAAAGAGATTGGTTTGCCACCTTCAGAAGCCAATGAAGCTGTAGGTCTTCTTTATGATGCTATATTTGCAGATACAGAGAGCAGTAAGAGTGCTGTAGAAAAAGAGAATGAGTACAGAAAACTGGTGAAGGACATCCTGGAGAAATTTGCAGAGCAGCTAGAAGCCAATCCCGTTTATCATGATTTTGATTGAAAATTGACGGAGAGTGAAATTATGCTAAATTATTTGGTTGTCAAAGCTTGACCTTTACTGAGCTTTACATGTTACACCCTTTAGATTTTTAATGTTCATATGTATCCATGACAGCCAAACCTGAACACATGAAAGTTACAATGTAGCATCAGCTTATACAAATGCTGTTACAATCATACCAGTATGCTATATATCTATGTGGTTATATTGATACATCTAAGGTTTAACGTAGTTTATTTCTGTTCAGTGTCTCTGGATTAGATTATTATAACTAAGAATCATCTGGATTTTGGATGCTGAAAGCTTTTCTGTGGCAAGAAATAAGAATGACATTGCAGCAAAAACCCCTTTCTTGCAAGCTGATTTCGCAGCTACCTGATTTTAATGGCAGCTTTTGTGTGACAACAAACTGAATCTTGAATAGGGAGAATTGTAGCTCTGCAAGTGGCCCAAATTGTCAAATGGAGAAACGGAGTTTAAGAGCCTAGACACGTAAAAAAGGGGAAACGGCAACAGTCGAAGGACATGGTTATTATGTTTGCAATAAGATTCTTTACAAATCATAACCCCACAGCTTTTTGTTGTCTATAAACTGTGCCTCGTCTAAAGCAATGCCCTAAGGGCCACACCATGTGATCCTACTCATCTTGTCAACATTTAAATCTACGGCCATGTTCAAGAATATAAGATTAATAGTAGATTCAACCCACCTTAAATTAGGGATAGACAAAAAAATTCATAAATTCACTAAAATTTATTCGTATTAAAATTTTTTTTGTAAGATTTGAAACGAATTTAGTATATAAAATTAAAATTTGTAATGAATTTGATATAAGTATAATTTTGATGAAAAATTTACAAATACCTGCAACGGTTATCCGCATATATTACAGTAAAAAAAAATTTAAAAAAATAAAAATATGAGTTAATTATTTTTGTATTTATTTTTATCTCACATTAAAAAGTTTAGATTTGATTTGACGTTACTCATACCATTTAATAAAAATAAATAAAATTAGTTTAAAGGGACTATTGATTATAATTAAAATTAAAAATAAAATTATAATATTTAATATAATTAAAATTGAAACTAAAATATTTAATATTTAACATAAATAGAATTGGATTTAAAATTATAACATTTAACGTAATTGAAATTATAATTGTAATTGAAATTAAACATTTAACGCAATTGAAATTGAAAATGTAATTGAATTTAGAATGATAACATTTAATGTAATTGAAATTAAAATTGGATTTGAAATTATAACATTTAACACATAAATTATAATATTTAATGTAAATAAAATTAGAATTAAAATTGAAATTAAAATATTTAACGTAATTGAAATTGGATTTGGAATTATAATATTTAACTATCGAAATTTGAATTATAATTATAACAATTTAATGTTATTGAAATCAAATTTTGATTTAGAGTTATGACATTTAACGTAATTTAAATCGAAATTAGATTTAAAATTATGACATTTAACGTAATTGAAATTGGAATTAGAATTACGACATTTAATATAATTGAAATTAGAATTGAAATTATAGTATTTAATGTAATTGAAATAAAAATTAGATTTAGAATTATAATATTTAATGTAATTGAAATCGAAATTGAATTTGAAATTATAATATTTAACATAATTGAATACAATATTAGAATTAATATTATAATATTTAACGTAATTGAAATCAAAATTGAAATTGAAATTATAACAATTAACGTAATTAAAATCAAAATTAAATTTTAAATTATAATATTTAACGTATTAAAATTAAAAATTAGAATTGAAATTATAAAATTTAATATAATTAAAATTAAAATTCGGTTTAGAATTATAACATAAATGAAATTAAAATTATAATATTTTAACGTAATTGAAATCAAAATTGGAATAAGAATTATAATATTTAACATAATTGATATCGAATTTGAAATTATAATTATAACATTAACGTAATTAAAATCAAAATCGGATTTGAAGTTATAATGTTTAACGTAATTGAAATTGAAATTGGAATTGGAATTATAACATTTAATGTAATTAGAATTAAAATTAAAATATTTAACGTAATTAAAATTATAACATTTATCGTAATTAAAATCGAGATTAGATTTGAAATTATAACATTTAATGTAATTAAAATTAAATTTGAAGTTAAAATTATAACATTTAATGTAAATAAAATTAGAAGTATAATTGATATTATTTTAATTGTTATAATTTAGAAAAATTTAATTAAATTAATATTATAATTTTATTTTTTATTATATTAATTCAAAACTCGCTTAAAATTCATAAATTATTCGTTGCGGGTTTGGTAATAGGTACAAACCCACAAGTGTGGGTTTGGTAACGGTACTCAAAACCCTCAACGAGTTTGAAAATGATATAATATTTTATTTTTTAAACGAATATGAATATAATTTTAGAAGTATCTATTTCAAATCCATTCGCTGCCATCTCTCCCTAAAACGCACTGAGTTAACAAGATGAAGGTATTTGAGATTAATTATGTGAACAAATAACCAAATATGGAGAGTTTCAACTAATTTATTAAGTGGGTTTTATAATTCTTTCTTAGGGAGAAAGAAAAAATTTAATGAGCCTTAGTAAAAATACCAAATAATTACTCTCAACTATTGGCATGTGTTACGATGACACCCTATTGAGGGCTCACCATGTGTGCCCCAAAAGGGATCACATCAATGCATGTTAGAGGTTGAAATACGACAGAGCTTTTTGGAAAGAAGCAATCAACTTGCTAGCAAAGCAAGCCCCACGATTGAAGCCAATTTGCTTCCATGCTGAACCGTCTTAAAATTTTTAAAAAGAGCAATTGATATACAGAAAGGTGCTCGTAGATTCAGTACTTTTTGGAGCTACTTTTCGACCACGTAAGGAGATGGGGGCTCCGATGTTTTATTGTCAACTTGAGCCCTTTTGCATTTGGCCACGTTAGATATTATCCCCTTGGCAATTTTTGAACCATGGAATCCAATGTCCACATCCATCTCCGTCAAAAAGTTTTCAATACTTATGAGCTTTCATCATCAGGAATTAGCCCATATTAATTTAGCGGCACAAATTTTGATCATGGGCTGATGTATATACCAAAAAGGTCCCAGAACGCTTTCACATGGACAATTCAATTCACACTCTTAATTCCATTCACAGGCGGTTAAGCAACAAAAAGGGCACTAAGTAGTAAAGGTAGCACCAGCTTGAAACAGAAGGCGATAGTAGGATACATTTTACAAACCACAACCATATGCCTAATACCTACGAATGCAAAAACAAAATCAGGAAGGAAGTGGCTCACTAGCTCCCTTGTCTTTGGTATGTTACAAGAGAATATCTGTTGTTATGAAATGATGTAGTTCTTGGGCAAGGTGGACCAACTTTCATGGACAAAGAATTAATTGTGGTCATGGGTGTTATTCTAATGACACAAATAGCTAAAATACTCCTATGTCTAATCCATCACCATTAAAGGACCACAAGATCAAGTGGGCAACCATCAACCAAGAAAGGCAAGATAACTATGTCTCTGCTCGCTCCCTGGATTTTCTACTTGAAATAGCTTCTCAAAAACAAAAAAGGCATATAGCTTTTCTATTATAACCTGTAAACGAGACAACTAATGCTTTGCTAAGGCTAACTATCAATCATGTCAGTGCTGCAAGTTTATATGAATCATATGACGATCTCTAGCATTAAAATGACAGCTCTCATAGTCTACAAGAAATCCAGAGTCAAACAACCAATAGACAAAAGAGATCACATGTAAAAAATATTGGAACCACAAAAGCCATTATTATTCAAAACCAATTGATAACACAGCAGGGGAAACATGTTTATTACATAATCCTTCTCTAGCAGCTTGATAAAATACAACGGGAGCACAAAAGCTTCTCCTAAATACTTCGACATAGTACAGACTAGAAACCAAAATGAATAATGGTCCCGATTCAAGAGGCCTTCCTAGAGCTCCATACTGACGGGTAACCTTCTTAACACATTTCGGTACTATAAATATCATAATAAAACATGGCATTATCATAGCTATATATATCATAATGAAACATGGCTTTTCTGAGGGCTACTGCAAGAGCTGTATCATGCAACCACTTCATTCTTTGCCATCAGCAGCACGAAGTGAACCTAACTGAACTGGAGCTTGAGTTCCTACCACCTTAGATGATCCATAAATAGACAGGTCAATACCTTGAGCCTTCTCCTTCTCAATCTGTTCCTTGATCCAGAAAAATGTAACTCTCAGCCCATCCTACAGCCCATTAGGATTTGTTGTCAGTAAGAAAATGAGTCGATCAGATGTAATTCAACAGATTGATAGAGAAAAAAGACACAATATGAAGTTCTTAATTCTTGTATAGTTAAATACTTCCCACGTTTAGATTCACCTAATAGAAGCAATCATAGAATTTATCTTGAGCTAGGAGTAACAAGGAAATTTGCAAGCAAGACAAAGATAATTCATTATTTTGGTACCTTCAACTTCATTGAAGGTGCCCAACCAAGCTTCTCTTTAATCAGTGTGTTGTCAGAATTACGGCCACGAACCCCCTCAGGGCCAGGAATGTGGTGGATGGGAAGCTTCTTGTTCTCAAAGCTAAGAACAATTTCAGCCATCTCGTTCATGCTAACCATCTCATCACTTCCAATGTTGACTGGCTCGCGGAAATCTGACTTCGTCAATCTAAACAAATTAATTTAAAGATACATCAATAAGGGAGTTAAAAACAGATATCCGAAATGAGAAAGTAGTCAAACACCTCTGTCAATTTGCCAGGAGGTTCCATTAGGTTTTCATTAAAATACAGAACAAGTATAATATATTACAGCTCCCACATTAGGTTCATGATAATATACCAGGTACAGCATAACTACATTCTAATCACAATTTCTAATGAAGCAACATAGAAGATTTACACAAAGACATAACACATTAAAGCCTATTTCCTTTCTTGTGGAAGAGACTAATTTCTTTCCAACATTTCCCAATTGTGGTTGATAAGATAATCTAAGAAATATCTTCATCTCCAAATGCCAGTCTCTAACCACCAAGAAAAAAATCAAGAAGAAGACACTTGCCTTTTTAACACATTTAGCAAATAATTTTACCTTTTTAACACATTTAGCAAATAATTTTACTATCTTTGCATCAAAGCTAAATCTGAGTTGACCCATTTAATTCAAAGATTGTTTTGATTTCTAAAACTCAACTAACCTAAAATTAATTTTCAGAGGGAAAAAATACTATCATTTACATGTATGATTTTGATTCGTGGAATATGATCACCTATAAATGAAACCCAGGAACTTCAAGAACAGAAATGTGAGCTTCAGACAAATAATCAAAAAAAACAAGCAGTTGCTTACCTAAGCACACCTTCAACACATTCATCAATGAAGGTGAAAGATCGAGTTTGGAGTCCATCTCCCCACATCTCAAACTTGTCAGTTGAAGTGATAGCCTTTCTGCAGAAAGCAGCAGGAGCCTTTTCCCTTCCACCTAGAACACATAACAAAATGCAAATTAGTATAGTCTAGAAGGCATCAAAACCTCCATACAGGAAAAGTTTGATTTGTATAAAGAACTTACCTTTCCAAGTTCCAAAAGGGCCGTAAATATTGTGGAACCTTCCAATGCGACACTCAATTCCAAAGTCTTTGGTATAGTGCTTGCACAACTCCTCAGTTGCAAGCTTCTCCAAGCCATAAGCATCTTGAGGCTAAGCCCAAACAGAAAAAAATGAAATCATTATATAGATCCAATATTTTCAAATAGAAGATATTCATAATTGTTAACCTCTAAGAGTAACAAACCTCTGCAGGCCAGGCATCAGACTCCTTCAAGCTCACATTGGTATCCAGTTGCTTAAATTCGGGGTAGATGCAAGCACTAGAGGCATAGAACAACCTCTTAACTCCATTGATTCTAGAGGCCTCAAGCATGTTGAAGCTGATCATCGTATTGTTATACATAATGACTGAGTGGTTGGACTGAATGAAGCCCATCCCACCCATATCAGCAGCAAGGTTAAACACATGATCAACTCCTTTAGTAACCTTCAAGCAATTGTCCATGACCCTGAGGTCAACAAGGTGGAATTCATGACAGAACATATCCTCAGTCATATGCTCATTCTTTTTCCAATCAGAAGCAATAATGTAATGGCCCTCACTCTTCAGACGACGAGCAATGTGGGAGGCAATAAAACCACCTGCCCCTGTGATGGAGATGCGGAGTTTCTCAGAAGGCCAGTAAGGTTCCCTCTCGAGACCCTCATAGGTGTAGGCACCATAGTTGGTTCCTTCAGTACTTCCCATTCTGCATTTTCAAATTGGTCAAACAAGTATTAAGAGCTTATAAGTACAAATGAATCAAAATCATTTGTATTTCAATTAAGAAACAGAGATTGCTCAAACAGTACAAGTACAATATGTTATGCTTGCAATATAGGAAGTAACATATGATGATATTTGTCCAAGCAACCAAAATTATGCAATTTTCATGCAACGCTGATCCTAAAGGGAAACAGCAAAAAGCCAACAGGAAAGTTATTGAGCAAAGTTGCAATGATAAATTGACAACTACTACTAATTCAAACAAAAAACTAACTGAATAGAATCAACCCATTTTGTAGACTTAAAAGGGTATCCACTTCCATGTACATATTAAGATGGATAGAGCAAAATTAGAAGAAAAATTATATAATATCATTTAAGTACATAATTTATTGCAGAGCAAGAAATAACAAACAAACTGTGAAATATTAAAAGAAATCACCCAATCCCTCTTGAGAAACTACAAAAATACTGAAGTTAAAAATTCTAACAAATACATGCAAAACAAGCAAATATTTCAGATTTGCCGCTATTCAACTCCTTTAACTACAAGTAATGACTCAGAAAAAGAACCACATAAAGAATTATACGAAGCAAGCAAAACTATAATAAACCACTAACAAGAACGCAGAGGATCTCAGCATTGTGACCCCGCAGAGTCTCCAAACAAAGAATTTGAAACATACCCAGAAAAATTCAAGCTCTAAACACCGACAAAAACATAATAAAGGGGCATAAGAGAAGAGTAAAAACAAAGCACCGAAACAGAGTATGCAGAGCCAAGATAAGATTTTTACCTGAAAAGACTTCCAACTTCGGAGGTTCAAAGAAAAGAAGATAATGAAAGAGAGAAGACCAAAAGCGGGTGACTTGTAAGATTGATAGGAGAGCTCGAGAATTAATGGAGCGCCTATAACGCTTCTTCTGCTAATGCTATATATAGACCCAGCAGCACCAGCAGATCACTGAGCTGTGACAAATAAACCCACAAGTTTACAGCTTTATTTCTTTTACGATAATAATATTTTGGGATAACAACACTCGACTCCTTCACCTTTTATCATTTCTCGAATGCGTATTGATTTTATCCATTTCTATTACATAAGTTCAAATCCACAGTAAAATATTAAGATATTCTTTTTTTATTAATTTACATATTTATTGTAAAAATAATGTATTTCTACTGCATTAAAAAAATTTCCCTTAGCATTAGCACAATACCATTCCACGTTTATTACTATTTTATTAGCGAATTTAAAGGTCAAATATAATTAACTAATGTAAAGGTAAATCGTCATTTATTTATATAGACGTAATACTGCAATTCGCATATTAATTTTCTATAAACTTGGAATGTACATTTAACATATCCATGTAATACTTTAATAAAATATTTATTTATCTCCTTTTAATTTGTATGCATATTATTATAATTTTTAGTGTGTACTTAAAATTTTTTTAAATATTTTATAAAAAATTTCACTCACAAATAATTAAGAATAAAAAAATCACACATAATAAAGATAAAAAATCATATACAATGCATAAAATAATTTACATGATTCGTCAACAAACGCTTAAGTCTACGGTGGATTACAAAATTTTAATTTTTTTTTATTTAGATCACAAAGATCTCTCACAAAAAAAAATATATATAATAATATATTAGCTCTCAAGAATCTATCAATACTTTTTTAATCACATAAATTTCAAGTATATCTATGACACTCTCTTGTGTATTTAGTACTCAAGACTTTTCTAACTCTCTATTTTCTCTCTTAGAATTTCTTTTTAATGTTTGATTATTCTAAAGAGTTATAAGAATTTATATAAAATTTAAAAAGTCCTTATAAATTTTATTTTTAATTAGAATAAGAGTTTATATATGTGAGAGTCCAAAGTCAACTTAAAGAAGTCGAACTGTGCTAAAATCAAAAAGTCCCCGTAACTTGGTGCCACAACCCCAAGGGTTGGTGTCATGGTGCTGGTCATGGCTAGGCCTTGGCGTTGTCGTGGGCAACATCTAAGCAATGTAATCCCAAGGCCTGTACTTCTGTGTTCCATTCCCTTCCTTATTTTTACTTTTTGTTTCTATTTTTTTTATTTATTTATAATGTCTTTGATCTTATGTTGACTTTTTATTAACTTTCAACTTAAAATTATATTTAAAATGTGATTTTAAATCACTAATTTTAACACATTTTTTTATACTTATTTTATGTATTTCTTTTATATTTATTTATATTAACCATTTTACTGCAATGAAAGCTAAAACACAATATTATAAGAATATCTTACTTAGGTATAGTAATTTACCCCATATCTAAAAAATTCAAAAACCCAACCTAGCCTAAAGAATTCAAACTTTATTTTGGATTCAATTTTTTAAAAAAAATCAGATTCAAGTTTTAGCTAGTACCCAAAAACCCAAATCCAAATTTTATTTTTTTTAAAGAAAAACCTTAAATTAATTCTTAATTTTTAAAATATTTGAATATAATAATTATTTTACAAAATAAATACTCAAAAATTTAAATTTAACATAAAAATTTGAAAAAAAAATTGAAATAAGGTAAAAAAATTAAAATTGTAATCATTATAAGAGAACAAAAATTAATAGAGTTTAACATATATTAAATATACATATATATTTTACATTACAAATTTTACAGTCTAACAATTTATTTTATAAAATAAATATTTTAAATTTTTAAATTTTTTTTTTAAAAAAATAGATTCAACTTGAATCTGACCTAATCCAAAAAAATCCATGCTAAGCTTAAATTTTGAGTTCATTTAAAAAAATGGGATCCGAGTTAAGTAAAACTCGGATCCGAAACTGCATTTTGCCATACCTAATCTTGGTTATTTTGATAAAGTGAAGTGAGGTATCTGTTTGATATAAATAGAACAATTATATCATCATATGAGAATATATAAAATATTAGGGATCCGAATGATATTTACCCACATATTTTAATTAGAGAACACATGGTCTTGTTATCAAATGCTTGTACTTTATGCTTCAAATGATTGTACTTAAAAGAGTTGTACATCTATGAAGAACAAATTATTTTCCTTGATTAAAAATAAATATTTTTTCTATTTCAGTACACAGAATGAATAATACTCCTTTCAATTCCCTCCTCTGATTCATGGGATGAAAGAATTAAGAAAAGAATAATAAGTTTATTTATGAAAGAGGCAGCTAAATTTTCTAACTCTTTTTTTAACCAAGTAATTAAATAAATTTTTTTAAAAAATTCAAGTCATGAACTTAGAATATTATGAAACTTTGCTCTTTTATTTATCCTTATATTATAAATCAATAAATTAAAGAAATTTTTTCTTTTTTTTTTATTTCTTGATTTGTCTTTAATAAAATTATATATTCCAATTATTTAAATTCATTAAGATCAATTATACATTGAGTCTTTGATGGGAGAATTATAATATAATCTGCCCCCACCCTGTAAACAAATACCATAAGATTAATATTTTAATTAATGGCGTTTGACTAAAGTTAATTATTGGAAAAGAAACTTTATGACATTTATGGTTTTTTTATTAAAGACATTTGAACCTTTTCTTTTTTTCAAAAAAAAAAATAATGTTGTTGGGTTGTAGTTATCTTGAAAAGTAATATTATATTTTTAAAATGATATTTTCAAATTTTATTTTAAATAATAAAATAAAATAATTTTAAAAATTATTAAGTATTAAATATTTTATTTTTTAATAATTATTTAACACGGAAATATATTTAAAATGTATACGTTATTCTTGTCTTGAGTAGATTGTGAATTGACTCATCAACCTAAAATCATGTGGGGCCAAAAATGGCCATGACCCGGTGGGCCATAACACGTGCCGCAGACAGAAAGTTCTTGGAAACTGGCTTTGAAACTTAAAAGCTCTGTTTGTTTTGGGCCTTAATGAAGTTGCTGGGAAGGTGCTTGTGCTTAGCAGTAAGCAGGTTATGCTTTTAGTAGCCCAATTCTTCTCCACCGAGGCTCGTGCAAAAGCACTTGCCAAAGGAGTACGGACATTAGAAGCGCTTTCCCTTTCTGCTTGAGAGAAAATACAAGGTAAGAATTTGACGGGGAAGTTGGGACTTGTGGGATTGGGGGAAAGTTCGTTTTTTGTCGCATGATTTTGCTCGCGATTATAACAGACAAATTCATGAGTTTTATTTTAGAGTTATTATTTATTAGCCAATTTAATAAATCATAACTAAGTAACTCTCTTCATTATTATATAATTAATATATTATAGTGTGTTTGAAAGTGTTTTTTTTAACACTTATTTAAATGGTTAAATGGTAAAAGATTTATAGTGATAACTTTACTGAAGTGAAGATTCTGTGTTTGAAATTTTGCTTCTCTCATAAATATATATATATATATATGTATATAAAAAAGTGTTTTTTCAAGAGTTTATTTTTTTAAATAATACTTTAAAGTAAGACTTAATATATAAAGTACTTATTAATTTCAAAAATACGCATTAATATTTAATTGTTAGAGAATTTATGATAAAATTAATAAAAAATGAAATAAAATAAAATAAACATTTAAAATTTAAATAATATTTTAAAAAATAAAAATCATTAATTTTTTTCCTTCTCTTTTTATCTCGTATCTAAAAAATATTAAAACTACTCATTCTAACCACTCTAATAAATGGATATTAATGTTTACTTTTGAAATTAATAATATTTTAAACATTAAACTTTACATCGAGGGTACTGCTAAAAGTACCCATTTTGTGTAGGGATATAAGTACAAAGTGATATAAAAATTAAATACTTTCAAACATAATTTTATCTTAAAAATTTATTTTTGTGTGCATTTGAATGTAAAGATTTTACCGATAAAAATACACATAAATAATAAGAATTGAAAAAATATATCATTAATAACAATAAAACAATGTAAAAAAACATAGATAATTGTATTAACAATGGATTCTCCCTAATTTCAAGAGGTAATAATAATCGTTAAAAAATGCAAAATAAATTTTTTTTAAAAGAAAAAAAAACAAAAGAAATAGGATTAGGATTAGGATAAACTTTATAAAATAATGAAAAGCTTAGAAAATAAATAAAAACAAAATTAATTAGGTCGGACTAGATTGCAAATTTCAATTGGGCCGATTCGGTAAAGCGACCCGTTGATTTTCGAACCCGGGTTATTCCACACACACAAATCGACCCACATGGCTCCTCAACGTTCACAATCTGAAGATTCTGATCTCCCTCCCTGGATCGAGAGCTTGAAAGTCTCAGAGAGCAGCTTCACAGGTTTGCGTGTTTCTATTACTGAAATCTCAATTTGGGATTTTTTTTTTTTAATTTTATAATTACGTAATTGAGTTTTAAAAGATTAATGATATATTATTGTTTGAGTTGCGTGGAATTATTATAGTAAATTTGTCACTGCTTGATTTGTTTTTTTTATAAATTTTATGTTGTTCTAAGGTAAGAAAAAACTGAACTTTCTTGTTTGATGTAATTATCTTGGTCATTAGAATATGGGAATTGCTTGATTTAGATTCAAGTTTCATAATTGGGGACTTCAGTTTAGTATTTTTGCTTGTTGTTTTTGTTGCGTCTGATGGGAGATTTTCATATTCATCAATAGGAAAGTGGGTTGAGATGAATTTGTTTGCAGAATTTTTAATCAGTTTATTTAATTGACATATGCACACCTGGCCGGTAGCTATTGGAATTGGTATTTCTATCATCCTAGATATATTTAGTCACAAAAGAGGACAATTGTAAGTTTTAATAAAAAAGATTTTGGAGATTTGCTTGTAAAAGTCTCTGACTTTGTATATCTTGTGGGACAAGGGATTCAGATCTCTTGATCATATTGCTATATTGTTTTCTGTTACTCGTAGTATTGTGTGCTTATTCCTGAGTCCTTTTCTTTTCCTTGGCAGTTCAAGTAATTTTTAGTTAAATGGCTGGCAGAACTCCAATTGCAACTAAGAGCTCAGCTCTTATTGCCATGATTGCAGATGAGGTAATAGAAAATGTATTTGTTTATATATATTGACAAAGTATGAGTAAATTTCACTTGTATTTCATCTAACAAATGTACACTAATTTATAGAAAAAGAAATTAACCTAAGTCCTAATTATAAGGAATACATAACTGTAATACATGGCTGAAAATGAGCTGTAATAACTTGAAAAATCTGCACACCAATATCATAATTGTTGACTCTAGCATTTGGACACTAATACCATAATTGTTGACTCTAACACTCTCCCTCAAGCTAATAAGTGGATCTTTTTCATTCCCAACTTGCCAATAATAGATTAGAATGCAGAACCATTCAATCCTTTAGTTAATACATCTGCAAGTTGACCTTGGGTTGGCACAAATGGAGTACAAAGTAGTCTACTCTTTAACTTCTCCTTTATAAAATGTTTATCTACTTCCACGTACTTGGTGCGGTTATGTTGTACTGGATTATGTGCGATATTAATTGCTGACTTATTATGACAATATAGTTTTATAGGTCCTTCCCATGCAATCTTCAAGTCTTCCAAGATTATTTTCAACCATAAAAGCTCACAAACTTCTAATGCCATACTCTGAACTCAGTTTCTGCACTTGATCTTGCTACCACATTTTGCTTCTTGCTTCTCCATGTTACAAGATTGCCTCCAAGGAATGTATAATAGCCTAAAGTTGATCTTCTATCATCAACTGATCCAGCATAATCTGCATTTGTGTATGCTTTCACTGTTAATTCATTATCTCTTCTAAACAATACTCCATTTCCTGAAGTATCTTTTAAGTATTGTAGAATTCGATGTGCTGCTTGAAGGTGTACTTCTTTTGGGTTGTGCATGAATCGACTCACCACTTCTATAGCATAGGCTATGTCTGGTTTGGTGTGGGAAAGATAAATTAGTTTGCCAACCAATCTTTGATAGGATTCTCTATCCACCACTGCATCTTCTGGTGCTTCACAAAGTTTGTGATTTGGTTCAATGGGCGTTTTCATTGGTTTATACCCTAGTTTCCCTGTCTAGTTAATAGATCCAGCATATATTTCTGTAATAAACACCTCAGGAAATGGATCTGTTGTGATATAAAGATCCCATGTTGAGAGTGAGTTACTTTAATGCCGAGGAAGTATTTTAACCTGCTGAGTTCTTTAATCTCAAACTCTTGTAATAAACACTTTTTCAATGTCTTCATTCCTTGCAAGTCATCTCCAGTTAACCACTATGTCATCCACATGAACTAATAGAGCTGTAACTCCCCCTAAAGTAGAATGTTTGATAAACAATACATGATTATCTTGACTTTGTTTGAAACCCAAAGCATTCATTACTCTAGCAAATCTGCCAAACCAAGCCCTGGAAGACTGTTTTAAGCCATATAATGCATTTTTCAACTTACACACTTTATTATTTTTTGACTCAAACCCTAGAGGTACCTCCATATAGATTTCTTTATCAAGATCACCATGTAGAAATGCATTTTTTTACATCAAACTGCTGCAAACTCTAGCCATGATTAGCAGCTAAAGATAATAAGATTCTTACTGTATTCATTTTTGCAACAGGAACAAATGTTTCAAGATAATCTATCCTATAAGTTTGAGTATACTGTTTTGCTACTAACCTTATCTTGTATCGTTCAAGTGATCCATCTGCCTTATATTTCAAGGTGAAGACTTATTTACATCTCACTAACTTCTTTCCTAGAGGTAGTTCCACAAAGTCCTAGGTTTTATTCTTTTCAAGAGCATCCATTTCAACCTTCATAGCTTCCTTCCACTCTTTGCTACTCAAAGCTTTAGAGACATTTTTTGGGATAGTAATAGTGTTGAGGTGGAGAAAATTTTTTTTATGACCACTAGACAGTTTTTCATAGGATATAAAGTGAGACAATGGATATATAGGCTGTTGGGTAGAGTTTCTAATCCCCTTTTTAATTGCAATAGGAAGATCATCATCATTAGCAACAATAGGCACATGACTATCATAATCCTTAGAGTTAGGAGTTACCTCAACATTATCAATAACAAAAATTGGTTCTGAATTAAGAACTTGTATTGGTTGAACAAAAGGTTCTTTCCTTCTTGAATATACCTACAATGGGTGTATAGTACTTTGAATCTGTTTATCATTTGCCACTTGACTAGGACTGCTTGGATATGATTCATTTTGTAAAGGATCGGAAATAGATGATAATTTATTTGGTAAAGGAACTAAATTTTGATTTTGTGAGGATGAGGAGTATGAAAGATCAAATAAAAACAAATCTCTATCTTTATCTTGCATAAATGTTGTCTCCCCCTGAAGATAAGGATTTGGAAAGTAATTTTCATTTTCAACAAATGTTACATCGACAGAGACAAATAATCGTTTTGTCGGAGAATGATAATACTTGTACCATTTCTGTGTAGGAGAATACCCAATAAAAATACACTTAAGAGCCATTGGATCAAGTTTCCTATGGTTATTCGAATGAATATGAACAAAGGACACACACCCAAAAACCCTAGGAATCAGGTGATTAGTCATTTTGAAGTCAGAGTAAAATTTCGAAAATAGTTGCATAGGGTTGTTATAATCAAGAACTTTAGATGGTAATCTTTAATCAGATGTGTAGCGATAAAGACAGCTTCCCCCCAATAATTCTTTGGAACATTGTTTTGGAAAAGAAAAGCTCAAGTAATAGTTAGAAGATGACCATTTTTTCTTTTTGCCACTCCATTTTGTTGTGATGTGTTGACACATGAGGACTCATGAATGATTCATTTTTCTTTAAAGAATGGTGACAATACTTGATTAAAATATTCCCTACATTATCAGATCGAACTCTTTTTATTCTAACCCCATATTGATTTTTTACTATATGGAAAAAATTTTGAAAGGTGAACTGACATCTGATTTTTGTTTTAAGAGAAAAATCCATGATACTCGAGTACAATCATCAATAAACGAGACAAATCAACGAGCTTCAGAGATATTATGAAAAGTAAAAAGTCCCCAAATGTCACTGTGAATTAGAGTAAAATGTTTTAAAGCTCTTGTATTACTTATTGAAAAGGAAGTACGTTTATGTTTTGCAAGTTCACAAACATCACAATGGAACATACTCAAATCAAATCCTTTAAATAAATTAGGAAACATTATTTTAAAAATACTAAAAACAGGATGACCAAGATAAAAATGATATAGCCATATCTTTATTGACAAGAGAAGACTCAGAAAGTAGAGATAGCGAAATCGGATCCTTAGTACAATTTTGCCCACTAAGTTCTTTAAGAAATTAAAGCTCATTCTTCTCCCTAGCAAGTGCAATCATCATTCCCATTTTCTGGTCCTGAAATTTACAAAGTGCAGAAGAAAAGATTACAAAACAGTTCAAATCCTTATTACTAAGACCAGCAACTGTAACCAATGTTCCATCGACAATAGCAATTTTCTTATTACTAGGATAAGGACTATAAGATACAAACATATGAGAAGATTGAGTCATATGATTTGTAGCCTCGAAATCTACTATCCAAGTTCTTTTTGTTATTGACACATTAAGTGTAAAGGGTTGAAAATTACCTGAAAAAACCAAGGTGTAAGTACCTGCACCACCAGTAGGTTTCTCTAATGTCCTTATAAAATATCACAACTTCTCAATCTTTTCCTTATTGAACTTAGATTGCTCTTGAGAGAATTCTTTTACACTTTTAGATTGTATCGAGATCAAATGTGCTAGTCTTTGACTTGCTTCTTGATTACTTTTTGTTGTCCAAGATGTATTTTGAGTATTTGAAAGCTTACCATAGAGTTTTCAGCACTTTTCCCTGCTATGTTGCGGCTTCTTATAGTAGATACACTATAAGGAGTTTTATTGCCTTCTCTAAGTCCTTCTAATAGTCCTCCTACTCCGTTGGAACAAGCATTTGACTTTTGTAACTAAAACTGAACCTTCTGTCAAATTATAATCTTGCTAATTGGTAGATTTTAAAATCTCAGACATGATTTTAGACATAAGTGGAAAGAAAAAATCTGAGCGTAGGAAGACTAATGTTGAGAAAAAAAAATGATTCTGAAAAATATGGCAAAGCAGGCCTTAAAAAAAGAACCAGAAGAAGTAAAGAAAATGGAGATTTAGGCCAGAAAAGAAAAAAAAAAACTGAAACTTTTTTTCAGAAATTTAAAGTGGCAATGTAGGCCACTAATTTGGAATTGATAAAATGACCAGAAAATGATAAACAAACTGGAACTTTTTTCATAAATTTTAAAGTGGCAATGCAAGCCACAAGTTTAGAAATGATAAAATGGCTCTGATACTATGACAAAGTATGAGTAAATCTCACTTGTATATTATTTAACAAATGTACACTAATTTATAGAAAAAGAAACTAACATAAGTCTAAATTACAGGGAATACATAGCTATAATATATGGCTGAAATGAGTTGTAATAAGTTGAAAAATCTGCACACCAACACCGTAATTATTGACTCTAGCATCTGCACACTAATACCATAATTGTTGACTCTAACATATCTATATATATATATATATATATATATATATATATTTCACACATCAGTTCTTAAATTCATTCTTGCAATGTATGGTTAAGCAAGGCAATAGAACTGCAATAAGTTTGCTTGTTATCAGTCACTTACAATTCTATTTCACAGTTGGTGAGCAAGATCACTGAGTCATTTACTGTTATATTCATGCCAATATATACTTATTCAGGGGGTCACGGTTGTCAAATGTTTGTCTTTCTCAGTGCTTGGTGACATAGGAGCTAATAGATTTACTTGTACTTATATAAGATATTAAATAGTCTGCCTAGTGGAGTGTCAGATGTGTCTGCTCCTATTTGGTGTTTGATAGTGCTGCTTCATAATTTTTAAGTGTTTATCGAATGTAGCTCAGAGAGATTTATACTGCAATTAGCATGGTCATTGTTTTGTTTTTGGTGGGCTAGGTTGCCTTATGTTTATTCTCCAGCCAAATTATGAGTTTGTGTCTTGCTATTCCTTCATTGCATCACGTAAATTTACTTTCCAGTCATCTTAGGAATTGACAATGAGGCAGGTGTTACGATGATCTTCTCTGTTTATGCCTTTAATGTTTTTAATAAAATGTTGTGATCTATTGTCTTGGGCATGGGTTTCTCATACCAATGAAGGCATGGGTTATCACTCATAACAGTTTGTGAACATCTTATACATACATGAGTGCAGAGGATAAAACATCTGAATCATGAATTTGAATGTGTATTTGATATTCTGATGTGGAAGAACAATCTTGGTTGTCTCCAACAACTGATGTTAGCTGATATGTGTCCTTGAGCATCACATTATCTTAGACTAAATAGGGGTTGAGTTGTTGTGAGAGGTCAACAATGTGCCTGATGATCCTTAAATTAGGAAAGTATCCTAATTGACATAATTTTCATTAATTTTCTGTGTTTTGGTGCCAAAAATGTGTGAAAATGAAATTTTATATATTCATTCATTCCCATATACATTATTGTCTTTATATTATATGATTCTCTGACTAGTTCTTAAAGTATAATGCAGAATGTACTAGTTTACACCATGATAAACGAACAACACATCTCGTCTCTAGAACACCCTTTAATGAACTTTTTTTTTTTTCATATAGGATACTGTAACTGGATTTTTGCTGGCTGGAGTGGGGAATGTTGACTTGCGAAGAAAGACAAACTATCTTATTGTTGATTCAAGTATGTTCATGGGCCTTGTTGATACTAGAATGTAGAAACTTTTTTAGTTATGATTGATTAATAACTATCTATAGAGTTCTATATGAACCTTAGCTTACATTTCCTAGCAGAGTTCTCTCACTTTGTAGCTGTTTCCTTTCTTATGCTCAAAATGGTTGCTTGTTTTGCCTTTAAAAAATGTTTTGAATTATTATGACCCACATATCTACTGATACACAAATCCAAGGCTTAGGTAATTGAGGTGAATGTCCAAAGGTTTTTAATTAGGTCTGTGAATTTAATGATTATATTGTTATAAGAAAATTTCTTTTTGATTGAGATCCTGTTATGGGCATTATGTTGTTATAGATTAAGCCTGCCATGGATGATGAGGAGGCTGTTTAAAGTGTTAGTTTACTGTACTGCCCAGAAGATTGTTCCTTCTTTTACATTTCAAAATTGGCAAATTGGGACAGATCCAATTTTTTTTCTTTAAAAAAATGGATAAGGGATGCATACATATTTGTTTTTGATCATATCATCACTGGTAACCGGGGTAAATGATGGTCTGTCCTTGGTGGAACCCAAATAAGCTTTGTGCATGTTGGTTAGTGAAACCGTTTCCATGTCCTATATTTTCTGCTCTGAGTCCATCTGAGATACTTGGACTCCTTAATTTCTTAACAGAGTTCGTTGATGCTGATTTATGTGCTAAAGGTTTTCATATTTCTATTCAGAAACAACGGTGAAGCAAATTGAAGATGCATTCAAAGAGTTTACAACCAAGGACGACATTGCTATTATTTTAATCAGTCAATATGTAAGTTTTTGGAAACATTTAATAAATATTATCACCTCCCATGTTGATTTGATTAAGTACTTACAACTTCTTGTAGAAGCGATTAAGTCCTAAAGTTATCAAGTATTAGATCTTGCATAGTTCCAAATTGCCTTGGGAAGAATGGCATAGATATTATGTGATACAAAGTTTCTATTATCTTCAGTTTGTGTAAATGAAAAAGTTTTTCTTTACAAACTTGAACATTTCTTCTTGCTCATAGGTTGCAAATATGATAAGGTTCTTAGTTGACAGCTACAATAAGCCAATTCCAGCAATTTTGGAGATTCCTTCCAAGGACCATCCATATGACCCTGCTCATGATTCAGTTCTTTCACGAGTGAAAAACCTCTTCTCTACAGAGTCGGTTGCATCTGGAAGGCGTTGAGCATTTCCCAATGTTCTGCTCATCAAGTTGCATGCATGATAAGGTTCTTACTTGATGGCTACAAATGAATTGCATATGTGCACGAGGTTGTGTGCTTTGTTGATAACTTGCTTCCCACTGATTTATTTCTCTCATCATTTTCGCTATTTACATCTCGTGTCTGTTTATTGTCTTATCATTGTGATTTAGACTCTAGTTATGATAAAGAAACAAATAGATTGCTTGATTGAGCTGATTGTTGTTGTTCAGTTTCCAGTTGATAAGCTCGGGCTCACAGCTACAATCAAGTTATCTGATGATGGCACAAAGTTTCGAAGGGCCATATAGTGGCTCCACTACACTTTAGGCTGAAGGACAATACTTTGACTTCAAAAACTTATTATCATAGATTGATCATGTGTGTGTTTAAGATTGTTTTTATAGTCTTAAGATAAATTTCATTGCTCTTGTTAGAGATCTAGCTAAAAATATAGACAAGTCTTCCTGATATCAATAGTTTTTTAAAACCTCCCTTAGAATTCTGGAAATCATTGTATATCTCTGTCAAACTTTATCGAAAAAACTAAATCAAACAAATCTTATTTTCGTGGAAGCACCCGACTCAAAAGTGTTTACTTGTTTACATAGATTCGATGTGCACACTAGCTATAAAGAAAGAAAAAAGTAGTTTAAATCATCCAAGAAGCAACTTCATTAGTGTCGAAAATGCTTTCAAACATATCTTATAGGTAAAATTTCCCGATTGGTGGCATAAGCAACTATGCCTTTACTGGTCATGCAAATTAAAAAAAATGGCACAAACATAATGAAATTTGAAAATTTTAAATAAAAACTAACTACTTTCTCGGCTAGTGCTTCTTGAAAAAGCAAAACAACAAAACCTCAATTGGTGGCATTTGCAATTGCAACCAACCCTTTACAGATCTATCAAAAAAATTTATGCCAATTTGACAGAAACGTGAATCGCGGTGTCCCCTCTGATAAACAAACAAACAAAACTTTATGTTGCTTTTAAGACAAGAAGGCAAAAAGCTGTGGGTCAAGTCCTAAGCGGATGCTATGGCCCACCAAAAATTTAAGTGGGACAGATTCAATATTTATCCACATTTGATTTGAGAAATGGCCGCCGCATCGCACGGAAGCCAATCCATAACAACCATTGAATTCCGAAAAGGTCGTCTCTTCCTATCCAAATATACGTAACTCACTACTCGGACAGAATTTAGCAACATGTTTTTTCGTTGTGTAAACTTCTGTATTGATTATGATTATTGCTGTGTTTGCTGACACTTGTCTGAACTTTCATTTAATTCCTTCAAAGAATTGAACTCTTTATTATTCAAATAATAAATCTTTTAGAGATATGTCCATGGGATTTCCATCATGTTTTCTCTTTTTGAGCCTTTGATGGAAATGGGGATAGTCTAGTCCCACCTAAGATAATTTGTCAATTAGATGTTTCCAATCCAAGCAAATGGATAAACATCAAATTCTCCTTGACCTTCTTTCCACCTTACCATTTGTGGGTACATAATTTATTAATTATTTTCTTCAATTCTAGTAGTAAATAGGGTTACAATTACTTTTAAAAAAATAGGGTTACAATTTATTTATTTATTATTATTATTATTATTATTATATTTTTGTTTGGCAGGAGGATCATTCTAATTCAAACCAATCATGAATCAATCAACTTTGATTAATTTGCCATTTCATTAGATTAGGCATTGATCAAAATCAAATCCAAAATGGATTGATTTCATTAGCCCAACAAATTAGGTTAAAGTAATCACACTGTTAGATGTTTTTGTTTTTGTTTTAAAAAAAAAATTATAACGAAACCAATTAACTAAAATGACCGAGTCTGAGTCTGACCTGTTATTTTAACACATGAAGGATCAAACATAGACAGAAGCGAAGACAAGAAGACAAAGAACAACTATAATAACAACTTAAAAACTAACATTCCTTCTTGTTGAGTTGGATTGGAGAGAGAAATGCAAAATGGATAGAGTTTTTTCAGTGGGTGAAATTTCTGATCACTTTTGGTCAACCTCTAACGTTACCTCACCGGACCAGAAAACAACAGATTCCTCCAAAATGAACCGCAGCGAATCTGAGTGGGCCTTTCAGCGCTTCCTTCAAGAAGCCAACGTCTCCGCCAATGGGTCCTCTCCTCAACAATCTTCCTCCTCCGCCGGCGCCGATAGCAAAAATGACAGTGTCGTCGTCGACATCAAGAGTTCCCACAACAACAACAACAACAGCAACAGCAACAACAACAACAAAACCGTTGGTAATGTGAAGGGTGGGAGTGGGAGTAAAATTATTGTGAGTACTAAAAGTACGGCCGGTAATAATAATAATAATAATAACTCGGCATCGTTTAACAATGGCCCTCCCAATGTTCCGGTTGACTCTGAGGAGTACCAGGCTTTTCTTAAGAACAAGCTCAATCTTGCTTGCGCTGCCGTGGCCTTGTCACGTGTAAGTTTGATTTTTGCTTTTATAGTTTTTGTGTTTCTGGGTTTTGTTTCGTTGGTTAGAAAGTTGAGGGAAAATGAAAAAGATTAGATCTTGTGCTTCTTTGCCCATATATGTACGTAAATATTTTCTGGATTGAGTGTTTTTTCTGGGTTTGTTGAGAAAAATGGAGAGAGATGATGAGAAGTCATCAAATTTTTTGGTTACTTTTGTTGTTTTGTTATTTTAATTGATTTTTTGGTTTCTGGGTATTTTAAAAGTCAGCTCATTTAAGCTAAAGTTTGAGATTGTTTGTGATTGGTCTTTGGGATATTACCGTGAGAAAACTAGAAAGTAGGAAGGAAGGGAAGCTGAGTTTATGGATGCTTTTGTGCTGTTATGTTGTCTAGGATTTGTGGGAAATAGAAAGCTCAGTTTGATTTAGCTAAAAATGGGTCAGCTCGGTTGGTAACTTGGTGTTTGTGTAATTGGATGCTAAGGGACGAGATTTTTTTCATTCAGAATTTAAAGATTTTACTAGCGTACAAACTGAGATTAGTAACTCTTATCAGTTAGGGGAGGCCCCTTTATGATGCAGCTGAAGTTTTCATATACCTCTATGATTTTCTTTACGTTTTGATCAAATTAGGTGTCGAAATTCTAACATATCTTTTTGCATGGTAAAGCTAAAGAGGGTAATCAAAGGTGATATGAGGAATGAATGTCAGATAATTAGGATTTTGAGGTGTATAACTATGGATATATGTGAATGTATTTGACTTTTAAATCATGATTTCACAAAGTATTGCAATTATTTGTGATGTCTAGACCTTTATGAACATTGGTTGGAAAGATGCAATCCCACTTTTTTGTTCATTTCAGGAAATATTGGTTAACTAAAATTGTTATCTTCATGTTCTCATTTATGTAGGCATCTTATACGAAACCAGATTCTGCTGCTAAGGCTGAGGCTGACAGTGGGTCTCAAGCTTCCAATACTTCACAATTGGGATCTCAAGCACCTAAAGGTTTGCACCACAGAATTACTGTCTTTCTGTATGGTTTATGTATGTATGGAGTAATCAATTATGTAGTATGAAAAGTTTTATTCCTACATTTGAATAGAACAAATGAAACTTAAGGTATTTTAAAGACTAGCAAAGCCAGAGAGTCGATGATTGGAAAGTCCTTATTTGATTGAAATTTTTTCTATATTTTGTTGTCTCATAAAATTACGTCTTATTAGCAAAGTTGGTTCACTCTTTCTTTGGTAAGTACCGAATTCTTCACTTTTCACCTATGACAAGCTTAAAGATATTGTACTACAGTAGCTTTTATATACAGACAGAAGTAGTGGGGAATTGTGTGCACTTATAAATGGGATACATGCATACCTTTTGGGCTTACTGATGATAATATCTGATTCATGGCATATGTTGGCCATAAAAGACATTGACAAAATGATATGTTGAAGTGATTCGAACATAAACAAAATGGAGACACAATGTTGCACCTGTGAGAGTGAGGGTAAGTCATAGTTTAAAGAGTAAAAATGCATGTGAAAGATGTCTAATTGGAAGTTATGTGCATTTACACTTTTTTTAATCTAGATCCGAAGATTTATGCATCAAAGGAGTTAAAGAGCGATACAATTCATACTTTCAACTTTTCATCTATCAACCTCTGCTTGTTGTTCGTGGATAGTGTATAAGCTTAACTTCAGATTGTCATGTGCAGAGCATATTTAGAGTTAAGTGCAGCATGATGAATAAAAAGTTTTACTGGTAGAATATAATTTCTTCCTATTCTCTTTTATTACCCATGTAGGAGCTGTGCATGATTTGTTCAGGTCACAAAATAAGGATGCTAATGGACTGCACGGAATTCCCTCTGCAGCAACCACGCAGAAGACTCCAGCAGGGTCAACAAACAGTGTGTCATCAAGAGAACTGTCTGAAGATGAGGAAGCTGAGGGAGAAACTGAAATGACTGAGAATATGGATCCTGCTGATGCAAAACGCGTAAGGAGGTAATTTTTTATCTCTGCTATTCTGATTGCAAATTTTACAGGTTTGGCACTTGTGGATTTTGGAGTTATATTGTCTATCATAAACTCGGATTTTATATAATTTGACAACTGATAATTGGCACTATTTGGAGAAGCATATGTTTCTGCACTGAAGTTTCCTTCATGTTGGACTATGTGAAATCTACGTGACAGATATAGAGATCTCAAGCGTATTCTTTCAACTTCTAAACCAACTATAACTAACAGGAGATAAACCCTGTATTTTGATAAAGTTTTAGAGGTTAATCCTTTGGATACCCCTTGCCAACCACCCTCTATCTCTCTCTTTTTAGTGAGTGTGAAATCGCTTGTTAAATAAAGCAATGTCTTGTCTTGAACAAGTGATGCTCAGTGAACCTGAAACAATATACCTAACAAATGGTTTGTTGATCAAGATATTATTTCCTCTTTTAATTTTGGAAATGTGATTTCTTGTGAAAAAGTGTATTATGTTCAGATGGATATGGAATAACATGCAATGCATTTGCATGACATTTGTTTTGCATAAAACCTATCATTCATTTGCATAGTGTTTCACAGAATGCTTTCCAATAGAGAGTCAGCTAGACGCTCTAGAAGAAGGAAGCAAGCCCATTTGACTGAACTTGAGACACAGGTAAGATTCCCACCCTTGGCTCTTCCATGCCTCCTTGGGCTAAATAAGAATTATTGAATACCTAATCATGTTGTTTTCTTAGGTTTCTCAATTAAGAGTGGAAAATTCATCTCTACTGAAGCGTCTCACTGACATCGGCCAAAAGTACAATGCAGCAGCTGTTGACAACAGAGTTTTGAAAGCTGATGTTGAAACTTTGAGAGCAAAGGTAAGCCATGCATCAGTATTAATCACACAGTTGACTGCCTCTGTGGTGGGCTTTTTTACAACTTCATTAGGTTGCAAGCAGAGGATTGAAACCCAATGATTGAAAGACCCTTCTCTCCTCTCTTATCACAAAGTGTAAAGATCTTGATGCACGAAATAAAGCACAAATCCAACCATTAACTAATTTCATCCATGTGTCCTGATTACGTTTCCAGGTGATGATGGCCGAGGAGACTGTCAAAAGACTTACTGGGTTGAACCCTCTGTTCCATGCTACACCAGAGGTATCCTCAATGAGCATGTCATCATTTGGTGGAAATTCTTCTGACACATCAACCGATGCTGCCGTTCCTATACAAGATGATCCAAAGCATCACTTTTTCCAGCCACCATCTGATAATCCTATGCCTGCTCATGACCTGATAATCAACAATGCTTTGACAGACATTTCCTCAATAGAAAATGTGCAACCAAATGTAGGAGCAGCTGCAGCATCAGTAGTGGTGAATAAGATGGGAAGAACCGTCTCCATGCCGAGAGTGGCTAGCTTGGAGCATCTTCAAAAGCGGATTCGTGGGGGTGGAAGTCCTTGTAGTCCAAATTCCAGTGGAGAGCAGTAACGTCAAACTGCTTGACCATAATGCGAAGAAGGTTTTGTTGAAGGCTGCATGAAGAATGATTTCAATGCAGTTGTATTTTTTTCTTTTAATTCTACTGTACGTAAGAAATCCTATTCTTTAAGTTAACTACATTCCGAGTCAATGATATTAATCTTCATTTGATCACGTGACACTTACCGGATTAATTGCTAATCATTGTAACTTGTACTCTGTTATGAATATCCTTCATTGAAATTCTGATTTTGAGTAGTCTGATAGTATCAGTGATAAATGCATTTCGACCAAAAGGACTTCACCTATGCTAATATTAAAGAACAACACAAAATGGTGCTTTATATATGAAAGTTCATACAAACATTAAAATCCAAAAGAAATCAACATTAAGACACCGTTGCAACATACTATCCACCGTTTTGACCCACTTGGGCGCTGTATGGCCTCCATTGTTTATAACTGTGGAGCTGGCAATCAACCCCTGCTCTCTACTGTGAGAGCATGAATGTGAAATATTTTGTGGTTTGCCTACTAATGATATGCACAGCTCTATGTTTACAGGATATTGGAGATGGTGTAAGAAATGATATGTATGTGGTTTAAGAGTCTATCTTCTTGACTGACGATTCAAGTCTTCACAACAATGTGCTGAAGTTGCTAAGTGGATTCTATAACTACAATTCATCCGAAGTGTAATGTCTAATGGTCTGAAGTAAGCTACAACCTGGCTCAGTTTCTACCCTTTTAACCTTCATTTCCTTTCTCACACTCTCTACTTCTTGCCATCTTTGCGCTGTAGCCTAAATATTTGACAAAGCTACATAACCCTCACTAGTACCATTCAAATCCTCAGAAATCAGCTCTGGTTGTAGCTGGAGAAGGATCTTCCCCACCTTTTCACCCATCACAACATCCCCATGAACATTTCCGGCACTCAACAAACTCCTCCACAAGATTGCATCAGCTTTAACTGAGATCCCCATTATGAAAGCATATGGTTCATTTAAGTGCCCAGCCCTGCCAAGGAGATCAACAATGCAACCATAATGTTGTATATGTCAACACCCCACTTGCTCTTCATATTGTTAAACAAGTGAAGCCCCTCTTCAAAATGGCTTGCATGGCAACAAGCGCAAACAAGCTAGTGAAAGTCACTGCATTAGGCTGAACACCACAATCCCTCATTGAACTTGAAATTACAACTTTGGAAAAAAAAACTCTTTTCTTAGTCCCTCGGACTCTTTGTGTTGGAAATTTGGTGATTCAACAATTTTGTATGGGCAAGAATTGAAATGAATACTAAGAGTAGAGTCATTATGAAGTCAAGTACGCATTGGGTGTATAAGGGAAGAGCAAAACGGAAGAAAAAAGAATGAGTACTGTTCATGCGGCGGCACTGTTCATAGCGAGCACTGTTGTGCGCGGTGGTACTGTTCACTACGGTACTGTTCATAAGTTAATGTTCACGCGGTTACTATTCACGTGGCAAGTTGAGGATATTTCCTATTTTAGCTCAATTAACTTCTTTAAGTAGTATTAGGACTCCTACAAGTAAAGACTCTTACTCCAACAAGGAATAAGGTTTGTAGGCACGAAATACATTCTATATAAACACTTGTAAACCCTTGTTTAAGATTAAGCATCTAAGGTTTCAAAATATAATCATAAGAGAGAATAGAGGAGTTAGGTAGGCACTAAGTGCGTGGTGCACTAGGGTGTAACCTTTGGGGGTGTTTTCTTCTTTAAGTTCTTTAAGTGAATAAAAGAGAAACATCATAGATCCTTTAGGCTTAGATGCTCGGACTATTCTTGTGTTTCTTGTAAAAATCTCTTATGAGGAGATACTGAGAGGTCTTAGAGAGTCATAATGATAAATGGTAGATGCTTAGAGGTCTCTATGGGAGATACTAAGGGGTCTTGTGGGATCATTGATGATGTAAGAAGATACTTAGTGGTCTATATCAATAATAAGAAGCTGGATCATGGATCATCCGTGGACGTAGGCAATTTTGAACCGAACCACGTATATCTTATGTCTTGTGATTGGTTTGTTTTCTTTATCTTTATTGGTGTGTTAATTTTATGTGTTCTTACTTATGGTGTGAGCTATAGTTTTCTGCTGCGCATAGGGTGCAAAGGGTATCAAGATTGTGGCTTAGTTGATACCATTAAGGTATCAAATTGAAGTGCATGGCGTGATATCCGTAACACTTTGTTATAGGTGTGTGTTACAGGAACCTATTAGGATTAAAGCAAATTGTACCTTTCTAATTTAAGTTCATCCTAAACTTATTTGAATTTAAATTTGTGTCAAGATCACTGGTTTTCGAGATTCTTGGGATTTGAATTGATTGATTGATTTCGTGATTATAAAAATTAAATTGGTCGAATAATTTAACTTCAAGATTCTCAAAGATTACGATAAATCTTTGATTCTTGATTATTGTGTACCTTTTTTGATCCTTAAGAGCTTTTTATGTAATTGGTCTCAATGAGAACTTATATGATCGACTTAATTAATGTTCATTATAAAAAATACTTATTGGTATCGAAAACTTTATGATCGAACACCATAAACAAACTCGAGAGAACTCCCTTGTTTATTTATTAGAGCTTTTCCTAATAGTGAGTGAAGTCCAAAATATCTACATAATGAGCTTGAAAGCAGGCCTTAATAGAGGAGTTTTTGAGAATCAGAATATTTGAGTTCAGGGTTCATAAGCCACACTCAATTTCTAGAGAATTGGACTTAGCCTAAATCACATGAAAACAATTATAATATAAGTTTACCTAAGTCCTAGTCCTAAATCTCTACTGCTACTGTTTTGTCTTGCTTTGCTTTAAGTCAGATTTTCACCTCTATGATGCATAGGAAATTAGGAACGAATGAATTTATCTCAAAGCCTGTGTCTCTCACTTTAGTTTTTATTTCACTCCCATCTTTCGAAAGGGAAATAAGATTGCTAATGCTTTAGCCAATTTGGGCCTTAATTTTATACATCTTATTTGGTTTGAATTTGATACTCTTCCGCCGCAAATTTTAGGTCTTTTCTCCACACAAAAAAAAATTATTACACTTTTTTTAATTAAATTCTGATTTAACTGTATTATTCTTTTAGGCTTTGTACTCTTTTTTTTTCTTTTTTAAAATAAATTTCCATTCTTATACGGTATATATACACAAAGTTCTTCGATATAAACTTTATGAGAATTTACTTTATTATCTTTATTAATTTCTCACATTTACAAAAAAGTCATCGCTTTTTTATAAAAAAAATACACTCCGATGCCAAAATTAGTGTTTATAGAATACGAAGGAGCATGTGTGTAGAAAGACTTACGAAGCGAAAACATACAAATTGAGTTTTTTTATTTATTTAGAATATTGTCTTAATTTTCAAGTTTTTTGGATGATAAAAAGATTGTTCTTTTATAAATTTTTAAATCAGTAGAGTTATTGCTCCTAATTATGGTAATAACTCTTATTGATTTAAAGGCTTAAAAATGTCTTTAATTTAGTATTTAAATGTGAAATTAATTTGAAATTTAATAAACTTTTAGTGTTGATTAGCTCTTAAATTTATTATCTCTCTTAAATGGGCTTTTTAAATTTGTTTTCTTTTAAGCATGTTTATCTAATAAGGACCTCCTTTTATGCAATTTTTGGCTAACAAGAAATTTTCATAATATACATTTATTTTTGGGAAGTCCTTACTCATGTAAATAAAAATGAAAAATTAGAATTTAACCATAAATGCTATCAAATGGTATTAAATAACAAGTAATGTTATTTCAATTAATCATGCATATAATTCAATAGTCATTCAATAATTATTAATGCAATTCAATTGTTATTAATATAATATTCAATAGTTATCAACTTGAACAAAGTGATGTGCCATAATTGATCGATAATTGTGTTAATTTTAGTACTAACAATATATAAATTTTAATAGTATATAATTGATGGGTTCATTTGGATCTAAACAAATCAAGATGATCGCTAACAAATTGAAATTAGGTGCCAAACCCTTATAAAAATTTAAAATATAACTATATTTTATAGAATTCAAATTTGAAATTACAATTTGAATACACATTCATTATTTAAGCAAATATTCATATTCGATTTATATAATTAATAATTTGAATTAAATAATTTATTCATTTAATTGGATTCAAATTCAATTTCAATTTAACTCAAATTCCATCTAAATTTTAAAATGTTCCCTTTAAAAAATTTTAAATTTTCTAATATATTGTGAATTCTAAACAAATTCTTTTCATTCAAATACACCTAATTCACTTATATAAATAGTGATAAATTTTAAATGAATTCATGTTTATTCACATTTATTTAATTCATTTACATAAATAATTGCGAATCATAAGTGAATTAGCAAATAACGTTGGTTAAATACATATTCAATTCATATAATTATTCTTAAATATGGATTATTTGTTTATTATTTAAATTAATTTTTTTTAATCCATATTTATAAATTTAAATCAAATGCATGTGAATAAACGAATCGAATAGTGATTCTGATTAATCCTGTCAGCCCTAGTTTTGAATTAATAATAATAATAATAATAAAAACAAAATTAAACAAAAATATCTATCAAAATCCAAAACTCAACGGCCCACGTCAGACAGAATGTTATCCATCTTTCCGCAACTCCAATTTCAAAACACACAAAAACTGATCAAAACATCAATCCAAAACCACAATCAGACGACAATGGAGATATCTTCATCCTTAACTCTCTCACTCACTTCTTCTTCTTCTTCTCTCTCAACAAGACCCCGACTACCCACTTCTCTCCCCGTCTCTTCTTCTAACTCGTCTTTCTTCACGAACACCAGAACCAAGCTGAAAGCCAACTCTTTAGTTGTGGGTCGGCCCAGAACAGGAAGTGGAAAGGCCAAGAAGGGTTTTTCTTGCAATGCTTTGTTTGGTCTTGGAGTGCCTGAGCTGGTTGTTATTGCTGGAGTGACTGCTTTAGTTTTTGGTCCCAAGAAGTTGCCTGAAGTTGGCAGGAGTATTGGCAAGACTATCAAGAGCTTTCAACAGGTTTGTCTGTTTGGTTTTACAGAAAATGAATGAAATCAAAATGAAAGTTTTGATATTTTTGGATTCCTTGTGCTAATTTGGTTTGTGGTATATGAATGCATGTACTCCATAAATTTAGTTAAAGAGTAGTGAAATAGTTGTCAGTTTTATAATTGTTTTATTGGAGTTGGTGTGTTAGCTGACAAACTGGCAAAAGGAAAAGGAAAAGGAAAAAACGAATTTGACTTTTATGTTGATTAAGTGTAATTTTGATTACCTAGAAAATTGAGGCGAAGAGAAGAGGATTTTTGGAGATATGTTGATTATGTTGTTTCAGATTTCAAAACTTAGAACGTACAGAATTTTGAAGCAGGCATAATTGCTGTATGGCTTCAAGTTTAATTTTGGTGGTAAATAATGTAAAATCTAGCCTATGGAATTATATCTTTGTTGCTTAAAAATTCCCACTGTTGCAAGAGATTTTGTTACGAGTGGGCATTAATGGAAATGTTTTGATATGTTGAGTTTCTGCTATTGGGTTTTAGATCTTTTTTCATGGTGGAGTCATTTGTTTCTGTAGTGTATTACCTCTGTGAACTAGTGTCTCGTGACTTTGGTCTTCAAAGATTCTGAATGCATATTTTCTTGGGTAGCCTTAGTAATGTGATCTCCAGAGTCACTCTCGACTATACCACAATATCTCAATGGCTAAATCGTATCCTTACCAGTAACACCCTTAACATATATTCTCTTTCGACCATTGTCACTTCGGTAAGATAATCTCAATGCTGCCTATTGTTATGCATCCCCTTAACAACCCATTTTGAGCCCTCACAACATTCCCATCAAGCACATAGTTTTTACTGTGCTTTTTATCAAACACTTTCTAGTATTCCTTCTTCAAAAGTTACCAAGCATTTTGCAACTTCAAGTCTTATTCATAGACTAATTGCATGTCTCCACTCATTTTTGCCTTTCTATTTAATTACTCTTCAATCTTTATTCTCAAACCTTCCCTTGCAGTCACAACTCTACTGCACTACTAGACTCTTGATATTTTCCTTTATTCTTTCGTCTTCGTACTTATAAGTCACCATGGTTGAAATAACTTATGCTCTGCAATCTGGTTCTACAACCTGTGTTCTGAATCCTAAATCTGTTTGGACTTCAACCTGGCTTTAATACCACTTGTTAGGAAATCAGTTAAGCTCTCAAATTTGATACCACTAAGGAATTAACCTCAGCCATAGCACTAACATCACTTGTTAGGATTTTTACGCGCCCTAATACCTCTATGGCTAGTATTTAGCACCCTAAAACCTTAAGTATTTTGCGAAAAACTTTGGTTACAAGTAAAACAAGAATAGAAAAGATAAACACAGTAATAGAGATAGCAATCACACACACAACGCACAAAGATATACGTAGTTTGGCAACAAATGCATATGTTTACGGTGGATTATGGGATCCTAACTTCTTTTATTTAGTTCACAAAGATCTTACACAAGAGATTCTCAAAGAATATATCAATAGACAAACTCTCACAAAAGGATCAATCAATGCGCTCTTGCATACTCAGTACTCCCATGGCACTCTCTCCCACGCACTCAACACTCTAGAGCTGCCTAAACTCTCTATTCTCTCTCTTGTTATTGCATTGATGCACTCTTTGATGCATACTTAATCTAATGGGTTTACAAGGGTTTATATAGGTTTTAATTCATCCCTAAAACCTCTAATTCTTGTTGGAATAAGAGTCCACACAAATGGGAAGTCTAAAAACGACTTAAACTAATCAAAACGGCTTAAAACAGGAAACTACCAAAATTGCGCGCCACGGGCTAGCGTTGCGACACTGCTACAATCTCGACTTGGCGCCATAGCACTGGGGCTTCTAAGCTCAGCGCCACGGCGCTCAGCAACCAATGCTGCAAAGCTCACACTTGGAGATTGTCTCCTCGTGCGCTTTCTCGCCCTTCCTTGTTTTCGGCTTTTTATTTTCTTCTATTTCTTGTATGTCCACTGCGTACTTGACCTCGTGTTAACTTGTTGGTTTTCAATTAAAAATCAAATTCAAATATAATTTTGAATCACTAAAATTTCAACAATGTGTTTCTGCGGGTAATGCTCAATGTAGTCGCTTTCTAGTTTTGGATACTTGGAATTGATTTTGGAATGGTTTTTGCTTAACTTGTAGCTTAAGAATTCATCAGATGCTCAACCCTTTACCCTTTATCCTAATGGATTTTTTTGTAAATGGCTATAACTCAAGTCATTTCAGTGAATCTGGCTGCTAACAAATTATTTTGATTTAGCAATCTTGGCGCAAGTGGGTAAGGGGTGGAATTGGATAGACTTAGGTTTTATGTCGGGATCTAGAAAGGAAGTGTAACTTTCACAAACCAGTGACTGGTATGAATAGAGATTGAAAACTTTGCAATTGATGCAAAGAAACATGTTTGGACTTTTCTCCACCATTGGTTGAGGATCTAGTAGAATTTTACTTAGGCTCTTTTCTAACACTTGACAGGTATTACCCCTTATCTTTTGCTTATTGGAATGAATGGGAATGTTTTGTGCTTTTATCCTTTGGTGAATGTTGTTTTTCTCCTCCTTTCTCTCTCTCTAATTTTCTCCCCTATTTATGAGGCTTTTTTTCGTTATTTTAGACTATTTTGACTACAAATTGTTTGGTTAGACTTAGATGATTTTATGCGGTTAAGGATTTCTGAGCAATATTGGTAATCACAATTTTAGTTTAAATTGTCCAGGCTGCAAAGGAATTTGAGACAGAGCTTAAAAAGGAACCTGATTCTATAACAGATGCACCTGGAGAGAAGCCTATAGCAGCCAGCGAAGAGCAGGAAGAAGACGCAAAAGCCCCGAGCTCAAAGGAAAGTGTATGAGACAGTGGAACTCCTTCTTAGTTAGTAACAATATTTCATTGTTGCGCCAATGAGTTTAAGAGTAAGTAAATTCATTTCGAATGTATACCATCTATCGCGGGGATTCTTGGTTGATTTTTCAATTTTGAGAAAAACTGTTCAAAAAATCGAAATATAAGTAGGTGTCAAATGGGTTGTGTCTGAGTGAAAATAATCTGAATGGTTGGTCCTAAATCCTAATAGTGCTTCCACTCGCGGCTAGTTTCACTCTGCTTTCGGCTGTGGCCGCAGCTCAGAGATATATTCTTTATCAGTTGGGATTATCATCATCATACTGTTTCTGTGCATTTGAAATTGGTCCTTCCTCACTCTCATTTGCTTGCTTAAATTGAATTCTTTTTAAATCACTCGGTGCAACCGGGAACAGAGTATATTAGGGTCTTTTGGTTGAGCCTTGTACACGGGTTATCGATCCATTTTATAAATGGGTGAAGGCCTAAATGCCCAAGCAAACGAAAAAGAAATCAAATATTTTTTCTTGGTCAGGTCGTTCTAATTATTTGAGCTGATTAAAAATCAAACCGGCCAAAAACTGATTAGTTTTAGTTTGGTTTGATCTTGAATCGAAATGAAATGAAATGGAATTTGCCCTCCTTTCATCATTCGCCAATCCTTACAAAAAAATTTATGTTAACACAACTTATGAATTGTTAGGATCATGGGCTGAGTCATCTTGGTGAATGAATCGAGATACTGTCATGGTGGATAATGGACTGTCATATACACCATTCGATTTCACAATATTCCAATTTTTAGTAGGAAGCATGGAATGGGCAAGCTGAAAGGCAAAAGTTGGTGAGAGTTTAAAATAATCAACAAACTATTAAACAAAGTAAATATTATTGAGTTGAAAGGAATCTAAAATAGCAAATTTATACAGCATGCCATTGCCTATATGCACTGCTCTTTCTGATAAATGTATACATGACACTTTATACCACACTTTCTTTGGACTGTTGTGTCATCCTCCCATATCGATCATATAGAGACAAGAAGCATTATTAGTCTTGTACTGATTTTTAATTTAAAAACAAAAAACAAAAACACCAATTACTGGTGTCGTTTCTTATGGTGAGGCAGGCTTATTCATCCATCTATGATATAAGCAAAAATTTCCAGTTGTAAATATAAGGAATACCAAGTTCAATATTTCCATCTTTAAGCACAAGCAAAGGCCAAATCATGCAATTTTGAAAAGATTCTTTTCTTCATAAATTTCAGTGAAGAGTCGATATTTAAGTCAGCGGAGAGTCCAGATTTCTATCGTAATCTCGGAATAAAAATTGTTCTTGTTAAATATGTTAAAATTTGATGATTTAAAATTATGAATTAATTTGATTTTGAGTTGTAGACTAAGAAGAGTCAATACGTGGTCAATAACACAATAGACGGATAAAAGAGATGTAAAATAAGAAGCCAAAAGCGAAGAAGGTCAAAAAAACTCAAGTGGAGGAAAGCTCAGATGTTGGCATCACAACATTAGAATTTCAGTGTTGCGACACCCAAAATAGTATGCCCAACGCCATAGTGCTGGGCTAGTCTTACTGGGGGCCACAGCCTCAGCTTATCAGGGTCGCAACGCTGCTTGTTCAAGAAGCTTCCAAATTGTGAGTTTAAATTTATTTTAGACTTTCTAAGTACGTTAACTCTTATTCTAATTAGATTTAAAATTTTTAGGGTCGATAATTACACTATATAAACTCTTATAATTTTTTGTAATTTATTTTGCATTAAACTATCAACAAGAAAAAAAATAGAAAGCTTAGGTCACACTTGAGTATTTTGAGCACACAAGATTGTGTGGTATAGATTTTCAATAGCTCTTTAGTAATTGGGTATTTTGTGTACGAAAGAACGAAATGAAAAAAGTTAAAATCTTGAGATCCATCATAGATATAGGTGGTTTGTCGAACCACATACATTGATTGTATGCTTTCTTTAGTTGCTTGATTATTTATCTCCTTTGTTACTGATATTTATTGCTCTTGGTTGATTATGAGTGAAAGACTTTCGCAGGGTGCCAAGGGTTTCTTAGAGTGCAGACTAAGAAATTCTGCAATAAACTCATATTATAGCATAGGTTGATTAATCCATGACAAATCACAAGCTTGAAGTAGAAAATTTTAATAGGTAGAATGACTTCAATATATGAAAAATAAATATTATGTCTCTATTGGTGAGTTAAGGGTTAGATTCAACTTTTCAGAAAACTCAAGCAACAACAAGTGAAGAAAAGAGACTGACAAAACCTATATCTAAGACAGATAAAGAAGACATTCAAAAAAAAGACTTATAGTACCATAGTGTTATCATTGAGATTGAGTAATAAGGTCTGAATGAGGTGGCTAAAGAGAAGACGATATTGGGTCTTTGAAAGAAACTTGATGCCCTCTACATGATGAAGTCATTAGCAAATCGTCTATATATCAAGAAAAAGTTATATCAGTTATCTATAGCTGAGGGAACTACCATAAAAAGCCATATAGATGCATTAAAAAAAATTATTGATCTTAAGATGATAGACATCACGATTGAGGATAAGAATAAAGCAATAATTTTATTAAATTCTATACCTCTAAGTTATGAACACTTCATTGACACACTAGTGTATGCTAGGGAGACTTTAATAGCGACTGATGTTAAAGCTACATTAAACTCTAAAGAACTAGTAAAAAGATTAGAATTTGGTAATGCAACTGGATTAGTTGTAAGGGGAGAAAATGGTAAAAACAATCAATTGGACAGATTCAAGAAGTGCTATTTTTTTTAATAAAGACCTTTCAAGAGGGATTGCCCAAAAAGAAAGGCTAAGATATGGAGGAGTTGTAGTCTATGAAGAAGACTTAAAAATTGCAGAGACATTGATAGCTTTTATTAAGAAGTATACTAGAAGATAGATACTTAACTTTGTCTACAGTTATCATGTGTATTCGAATAAATTATTTTTTTACCAATTATAGATCTATTGGGGGAAAGAAATACTAACGAGGAATAATATGGCGTGCATAGTCATAGGGATTGATAGTATTATGATGATAATGCATGATGGGAAGATTAGGTAGTTACATGGTGTTAGGCATATTCTTAGAGTTAAGAGAAACTTGATATCCATAGAAGTGCTAGATCAGGAGGGATATGCAATCAAAGCAGGAAATAAGAAAGGAATACTAAAGGCAAGGAAATGATTTATAGTAGTGATGAATATTGAGAAGTACAAGGGTTATAATTGCTTGATGGTAATGTTGTAGGTAGCTCAACAAGGGTTGTCGAAGGGATACATATCAAAGGACAACATTGAAGATTTGCTCAGTTAGGTGATAAAGGTTAAAAAAGAATACGTAGGAAGGGTGTTGCTAGCAAGAATATGCCGTGAATGTACTATAATGGTGTCAAGAATGACATGAAAAATCATAGTACAAGGGTCACCCAAAGGAAAACGCATTCGTATCTTTGGAAACCAAGGTCACGAGCCTAAATTGAGCTAAGTCTAGATAGAAGTTTCATTGAAGTTAACTCTATGTGATAGAGCATTGAGTGGATGGATCTTAGTTGAAGTTTTTTAGAGAGATTTTGAATTAAAGAGAGGTTTGTTGAAATTTGGTGATTCAAAATCAATGATTAATTTGATTTTAAGTTATAGAAAAAAAGATGTAGTCAAGATGTGGTCAAGAATGCAATGAACAAACAAAAGAGATGCGAAACAGAAAGTTAAAAGCGAAGAGAGGTGAAAAAACTCAAGCAAAGGGAAAGCCTAAGTATAGGCACTGCAACACTGCGATTTCAGTGTTACGACACCGAAATCAATATGCTCAGCGCTACAATGTTAGGTTGCAATGGCATTGGGGACTACAGCGCTACTTGTTTTGAAAACTCCTATTTTAGTTTAAATTGCATGTTTAAGTCAATTTTATACTTTTTAAACATGTAGACTTTTATTCAAATTAGGTTTAAATTTTCTAGAGTTAATTTTTACACTATATAAATCCTAATTACTCCTTATAATTTATTAAGTATCAAACTATCAACGAGAGAGAAAAAATAAAGAATTTAAGTTACACTTTAGTGTTTGAGCACAAAAGATAATATGGTATATATTCTTAATAGCTCTTTGGTATATTAGTATTTCTTCTATCTCTTATGAGAGTTTTTTGTGTATAAAAAAATAAAATAAAAAAAGTTTGAATTTTAAAATTCACAGTAGGTTATTTGTTTTTTACATACATTGATTGTGTGCTTTAATTGTTTGATTATTTATCTTCTTAGTTATTGAGCTTTATTAATCTTAGTTGATGGTAAATGAATGACTTCCATGAAGCATTAGGAATTTTTTAAAATGCACACTAAAAAATCCCACAACAAAATATACCAATTTTAGAATGTATAACGAACAAAAAAAATCAATCTAAAAACAAAGATCCTAGATCAATAGTAGAAACATGTAATTAAAATTTACATTACCATCGAAATATTTCAATAAAATATGGTGCATAGCTAGGGACAGAGGAAGTGAACTGCCCACCAACAACTGCTTATAAAAACTTTGATTCAATTATGGGAATTGAGAAATGAGATAGCAGCACAAGACAAGAACTCCAACCAATAAACTTTACCAAAAAAACTTTGCCATTTTCTTTTCATATTCAAATAAAAACAGAGCAATGATGATGTCCTTTTATGACTCCTTTAAGAGCGCGTTGGGCTAATGGTATTGGCGTCTCATTTGCAATCCATACATTTAAAAAATCAAAGCTTTCCCATTCACCAACTTCTCGCTCTCTCTCTCTCTCTCTCTCTCTCTCTCTCTCTCTCTGATTAAACCAAACACTCAAAACACAACGACACAAGTCAGAGCCCTAAAAGTAGCCAAAACCGAACTATAATAACACCATTACAGCATTACATAAGAATTAAGATTCACTTTCACAGAAAAAGCCTCTCTCTCTCTCTCTCTCTGAATTCTGAAACTCTTCGTTTGTCTTTCGCAAAAATCTTTCAAACTCAAAAAACCATTAACACCACCACTACCACCACAACTATAAGCATAAGCTTTAAGCTCAGCCTCTCTCTTTCCTCCTTGGAAACCACAATTTCTTTTCCGGGTTATTGGACTCCGGATCTGCCTCCCACATCCCCAACACCTTATCTTTTCTCGGGTTCTCACTCTCATATTCAATATTTGTTTGTCCCCATTAAAGCAACCCCACTTTCTTCAACTTCTACTTCTACTTCAACTCTATCTTCTCTTTCCTCTTGCATATTCTTTACAAATAACACGCCAAAACTATAGTGTTCTCTTTTCTTTTTACAAGCAAAAATAGTTATATATCAATGGCTGGCAATGGCCACGAAGGGTTTGGAGATGATTTCTTTGAGCAAATCCTGTCCGTTCCAACTGGTTATGGTGAAACGTCAGGTGGGTCAAGCTCGACCATGCCCATGTTGCTACACCTGGGCTCTGGCGGCGGCGCTAGCGCTGGCGGTGGTGGTGGTGATGACATGAGAAGTTTGGCTATGGGGATCAGTATGGGAATGATGCCTTTAGGGTTAAATTTGGAACATGGTTTCTTGAGGCAACATCATGAGGATAGCATCAACCCTAATCATAGTAATAATCATAACAACAACAATAATGCTTCTTCTTCTCCTAATAATTCGTCTGCTACTTCTGGAATCAACGTAAGACTTTCGTTTTCTCACTTTCATCTTTTTTTATTATCTACTTTTAATATTTTTTTGCTTCTTTTTTTCTGAAATGGACTTTCTTTGTTTCATTTGTCTTTTGGATTATGGTTAGGGTTACCATCTGAGTGAATACTTTTGGTTAGAGGATCAGCTTCTTTTTTTTTTTTGTTTCTCCAGCTGGGGGTTGAATTTTCTGATAAATCTTCCATTTCCATACTTTCCTGGGAATATCAAATCCGAAATACGTTATTTACGTTATTATATTATGTGGAGGAGGGTATTTGCTTTTGATGGATGGGGTAATGGCGTTGATGTGAAATAAGGGTATTTGAGAGGGTAATTTAGTCAAAATGAATGATTTGTACTTTGTGTTGTAGGAGAGAGATTCGATGCACATGCCAAGTTTGTTTCCAGCGTTCGGACATCTGCATACTCATTCCCTCCGGCCGTCTCCGCCACGTCCTCCTCAACTTCGACAGGTTTTATTTTTCTGACCAAAATACCCTTTTTTAAAACTTATTTATCATTATATATATTTATCATAAGATATCAAATTTACTTTTGAAGAAGCTTTTAATTGATTAAATGGAGTGACATTGTAGCCATGTGAGTTGTCTTAGAGTTTTTCAATAATTTGTGGTGTGTTTTTTTTTTTAAATTCTTTTTTTTAATAGAAAATGGTTGTTTCCCTTAAAAAAAAAGAAAAAATAATTGTTAGTTAAACAAAAATGGTTGTAGGTGGTTTCAAAATTTATTAATTTTTAACCAAAAAAAATTTAGTATTGTGTATATTGAGATCATAAAAAGGTCGGCAAAGCACCCTATTACTTTGGCCTTTACCATAATGATTAAGCTTATGCACCCGTCCCTAATTTAAGTTATGGATTCGAATCTCAGCAAAGGTTAAGAATTTAGAGAATTTTTTATTCGTCCAATTATTTAAGGCAATTATATGTTGTAGTCAGTTTCATAATTTCAATTAGTGTTAGTATGGTACTTTTGAGCACTTGTAGTTAAGATTAGTTTCACGATTTCAATTAGGCAATTATATGTTGTAGTAGTTTCACAATTTCAATTAGTGTTAATATTGTACTTCTAAGCACTTGTAACTGAGACCAGTTTCACAGTTTCAATTAGGCAGTTATATGTTGTAGTCAATTTCACTAACGTTTCAGTTACGCAGTTATATGTTGTAGTCAATTTCACTAACGTTTCAGTTACGTAGTTATATGTTGTAGTCAAGTTCAGTTAGTGTTAGTATGGTACTTCTGAGCACTCGTAGCTGAGATCAGTTTCACAGTTTCAGTTAGGCAATTATATGTTGTAGTTAGTTTCACAATTTCAGTTAGTGTTAACATGGTACTTCTGAACACTTGTAATTGAGATTAGTTTAACGATTTCAATTAGGCAATTATATGTTGTAGTTAGTTTCACAATTTCAGTTAATGTTAGTTGAGATGTGTTTCATAGTTTCAGTTAGTATTAGTATTATATTTTTATACACTAATTGAGATCAATTTTAAGGTTTTGGTTAATATTTGTATGGTACTTCTAAGTCATTGTAGTTGAGATATAAAATTTATAATGTAATACTTATATTAAAAAAAAGTAAGATAAATTTATCTTTTTTTTATTTAGTAAGTACAATAATTTATATATTAAATAATTGAAAAAAGAGTATTGGGGCAGTGACGAGCACGCAGTTTAAGAGTGCGTAGCGGGTGAGGGGGAGTGATGGGGATAGTTTTCTAAGTCCCTTTCGCTCTCTCTTCAGTGGCAAAAGTGACGATGAGTAGTACTGAGTCTGACAGACAAAATGTGTCATGCACGTGCGAGCAATTTGCAAACGTGCGGAGAACTATGCATTAACGCCGACTCTTGTTTACGAATTTCAGGAAGTCAAAGATTTTGGCTTTGTATGGATTAACAATTATTGAAGTGATATTCGGTTGATTTTAGTCCAAAACCCATTTGTTTTCAATTTTATTTCCGGATTGTCGGCATGATTATTGGCACTTTCACTTCCTGCTTGCTTGAATTTATTCATCTAATTCCTATGTTGAAATAAATATTATATAGAGCAGAAATCAATTTAGGTGTATTTGTCTTGACAATTTTCATATAAGCACATACATATAGGTACAAATAAATAATTTTTACACCTAACACTAACGTGTGCATTACTATTGTTTAGTATCAATTTTGTGTAAATGTTTTAAATTTTCAATACATTACTTCTATTAAGTGAGTTGATCCTTTTGTATTGGTAAAAAAAAAAATTGATAGTTGGGTTAATGAAAATGGTTACTTTACTTATTAATTTAGTCTTTTGAATTTAACGCTTGATTCTTAAGTTTTCTCTATTAATTTAGTCTTTTAAATTTAACGCTTAATCCTTAAATTTTCTCTTTATAAACACAAGGTCTCCGAAAATTTTCTTTTCATTAAATTATGTCATGTGTATTATTTATTCCATTTCCCCCCTTAAATTTTATTTTATTTATTTATATATATATTTGTGTGTATGTGTATTTACATCATTTGTTAAACCACAATGCAGCAGCAATTTCAGAGCCAACCAGCAGCAGGAGGAGCAGTTGCTGCAGCACCACAGCCTCCTGCCATCCGCCCAAGGGTACGAGCAAGACGCGGGCAAGCCACCGATCCTCACAGTATTGCCGAGAGGGTAATCTTGATTTCTATTTCCTAAATTATACGATGTGGGTTTATTTCTTGTATCACAAGTCATGTAAAGAATGCAAGTAAGTTCTTTCACACTGAAAATAAGTTTGATAGTGTCTATGTTAGTTGTATGACTATTGAAGGTCTAACTACCAAGTATAATTTTGAGTTATGAAAGGAATAAATATTATGCCTTGTTTCAGAGTTAGATTGCTCAAGTTACTTATGGCTCCACACAGATTGATTCATTAATAGCAGCCTTAATACTTATTATTACTTTTACGATTACAAAACTCTCTGGCTGCTTCACGTTGCTGTTGCTAACAAATATTTAGTTTGTTATTCTGGTTGCAGTTGCGTAGGGAAAGAATTGCAGACAGGATTAGAGCTTTGCAGGAATTAGTACCCAGCTGCAACAAGGTTAGTGTCTCCTTATGCAGTTACTTTATCAATTTCTTCAAGTTCAGTCACTTGCCATGAATATTAATCTTGCCTTGTTGGGGTCCAACTTTACATTTTCTTCAGACGGATAGGGCAGCCATGCTTGATGAAATTGTGGAATATGTGAAGTTTCTGAGGCTTCAGGTCAAGGTATCGTAGACCAAAAACCCAATTAGATAATGAATGAAAAGATTCACTGTATCTCCTATATCATTCATTGAGTGTATATATATGTACATATTTTAAAGATCTGAAAGCTACATATAATCTACAAGATCTTTGCATTTGCAAAAATACTTTCACGGATTTCATCTATGACTGGCCCATTTTGACACATTTTTGTCAGGACTATTTATCAAACTCAGCATTGGTAGCTATTCAAAAGTTGTAACTACTTCCAACAAGTTGCTTGATAATTATTGCCTTCGGAAGTCTTTAGGAAGTCCAATACAATTGTACAATGTAGGGCCTCTTATATTGACTAATCTTGAAATATATGAAGAGATTAAGACCTTTCTTTAAGTGAAAGTTGTTACAAGTCAAGCCTAAAATGATCCTTGTCTGGTGCTGGAATCTCCGGACCAAATTATATCATTTTTGAAGTATAATTATTGCACCACTCAGAAAAATTATAATTAATTAAAGATGTCATTTTCATTTCATTGAAAATTTTGAACAGGTTTTGAGCATGAGTAGATTGGGGGCAGCTGGTGCAGTGGCTCAGCTTGTAGCTGATGTTCCCCCATCATCAGCTGAGGTAGTAAAAATTCAGAAAATTTCCATTTTCTCTGCTGTATTTTGAAATTTTTCTTTCTGATTGATTTACTTTTGATACATCCGTAATTGAGGGTGAGAGCGTTGATGGTGGAAGCAATCAGCCAGCTTGGCAGAAATGGTCAAATGATGGCACAGAAGAACAAGTAGCTAAGATGATGGAAGAAGACATTGGATCTGCAATGCAGTTCCTTCAATCCAAGGCACTATGCATCATGCCCGTATCACTTGCCAATGCAATCTACCGATCCCATCAACCAGATGCACCAGCATTCGTCAAGCCTGAATCAAGCACCCCTTCATAGAACCCTACACAAAGAATTGTAGCAGGCAGTTGCAGTCAATGACTCCGAGCAATATAATTCATCTCAGTCCCTAATCCTATAGCATAATTCAGTCCATTTCTAGTTACTTGTCAAAGAAGTAATCAATTCCAGGGCAGGTGCTAGGTTCTCTTTTCCAGTAACAAGGAAGTGAATGGCAAACAATATGTGATGTAATGCAATGGTGTTTGGATAAGGGGGGAAATTTTCAAAGCTCAATTCATGAACTTCCCTTCAAATATCAATGGTGGGGTTGTTAGTGGAGGATGACAAAAAAACTGGTAATGAGAACTTGCCTGGCTTTGCTTTTCAAGTTTCTTTATTTCCTTTTTTTTTTTTTTTTCGCTTAGTGCAATGTGGGACCTTCTAAAAGGGATGGATAGCTATGCATATGATGTATTTGCAGAAATTTTTGTTTAAGTGAAAGTTGAAATATATATAATGGTCGGTTGTTTTATAAAAGCATTGTTGAAAGAAGCTTCTGGTTTTGAGGATAAATTTGTTTATGGGTTGAGCTTGTTTTTTTCTGCTAAAGTAAATTGGGAGAGACAGAAACAGATGGGACCATGGATTTTTATTTCTGAATTCTGATAGCTGAACTGATTGCTGACTAAAGATGTATAGTGACTGAAATCTTGTTTTGTGTTATTTAAATCTTGTTTATAAAAGTGGCTTTACAACATAATCCCGGGTTTGCATCAATACCTAAATCTATCGTTACAACATAAGCCCCTAACAATATACCATGTGGTTTTTTTTTTTAAAAAAAATATCACCAATTATAATATTATTAATAATATTACAACGTAGAACTTTTGATAGAAAATAAAAATAATTATTAAATATTTTATAAAAATAAAATAATTTTATTATAATTTGTTTGGATTTATTACTCTCATTTAAAAAAATACGGACAAATCTCATAACATAGCACTATCCCGATTAAGAGGATTATTATCTTTATTAAAGACAAAAAATTCAAATATTTTACACTCGCATAAGAAGGACCAAAACAACCCTCACACATAAGGGACCAATATACCACCTGATTTGTACAATGAATAGAGGAACATATTTAAAAATAGTCATTTTTTTAAGTTATAAATTTTTATAGTAAAAAATTATTTAACTAATTTTTATTAGTTAAGAAGACAATAAATGAACGAAATTATCCCTATAAATAATATAACTAAAAAAAACTTATAGTTTGAACCATAAAATTAAAAAATAATCTTATAAAATTGAAAAATACACTATAGAATATGAAAAAAAATAATTTTGTAAATTGTATGAAAAATAATAAAATCAAAGACAAAAATGAAAGACAAAGTTTAAAATTCCTTGCACCTTTCATGCAAGATGCGGGGAGGGGCCTCGTGCCCCACCTTGCACGCATAGCATAGCATACATAATATAAAATTAGAGTAATATTGGTTGAAAATTGATAAATTTGATTGAAAATTATTATAAAAAAATAGTGAACAAAAAAAAATTCGACAAAAAATGCCGAAAAAGAAGATCGAGAATGCGTCCTAATGATAAGGCCGCGTGTCATATCTCACAGCTTGAGGCCCCTCCTCGTGCCACACAGCATGCGCGAGGTCCCTTCCTTGCGCCTTGCATGCGAGATGCGAAGAATTTTGGACTTCGTTTATCATTTTTATCTCTAATTTCATTATTTTTTATATTTTTGATATTTTTTTATATTAATTCCCAAATTTATTTGTTCTAAATCTATAGAGTATTTTTTAGATCTATTTGGACAATAAAAATACTTTTTGTTAATTTTATTGCTCAAACTACAAATTTGTTTAGTTATATTATTTACAAAGGCAATTCTCTCCATTTATTATTTTATTGGGTAATAAAAAATAGTCAAGTTGTTTTTAATTATAAAAATTTATAATCTCCAAAAAAATGTTTATTTTTGGACATTTATTAAATTTTAAATAATTTGTAGAAAAAAAATACAAAATTACTTAAATGATAAAATAGTTCGAAAATCAAGTATTTAATTAATAAAATTCGTGTTGAAATAAAAAGTGACTGTTTTTAACATTTCCTGAGAATATATGTATATTGTTGTCGTGTGATTTTTTTTTTTTCTAACAAAATTATCGTGTGATGAATAAGACCAGCTTTGTATGAATCTACTTTAACAACTAACAAAGGTTTAAAAATTAATTAACCAATTCATCTTCATGGTTAAGGCGTACCACTCATCAACTTTGATATGAGAAAAGTTAAAAGAAAGAAAGTTTGAAATGAAAATAATAAGACAAAAGCACTTTTCTGTGGATACTAAAAAATGGATTGATTCTTATGAAAAAGAAAATGATATAAAGATTTACAATAAAAACAACTGAAATGAGTTTGACTTTAGATAAAATAGACAAAAGCACTTTTTGAAATAATAGATACTCAAAATGGATTCTATAGAAGTATCCAAAGAAGCACTTCTCTGAAATATAATATTTATATACCCATCATATATTCAATCAAATGCAAATAATGAGTATTTATTTAATAGAAGCAATTTTATTTACATATGTTTCACTCCCAAAAAAAAAAAATTAAAAGAAATAAAAGTGAGATGCCAACCATCTTATTGGTTTAGTAATTTGATATTAGTATTTTTAATGTTAAAGCGTTGGGTTTGAATTGAACTAATTTCTTTTTATTAAAAGTGTTTGATTTATAAATTAATTTATAATGAATATAATTTATAAATTTATTTCTAATGAGTACTAGTTGATTTGTAAAATAAAAATAAAAGAAAATAGAAATAAAAGTGAGATTGAGTTTTGAGTTTTTAATAATCAATGAAACCAAAACCGAAGAATTAGAAAGAAGAACAAAACAAAACTCAAACTGGGCCGGGCTGAGCTGGGCTATGAATTAGAGATGGATTTGGATTGGGTATCTTGACCGGGCTCACAAAATTCGGATCCCAAGCAATCTGAAACCGGGGTTTTGTTCATCAGAGAGGCACCTTAACAACTAGGGTTTAAGATTTTAATCTGAAACCAATCCCTTCATTTATAATTATCTCTTCAATTTCCAGTTAATATTTGGTAAGTAATAGCTATGATTTTGCACCGCAGTTTCTATAATTAAATGGTTTCTTTGTTATTCAATTTGTTTTTAATTTATACCTACACCCACTCCACATTGCATCCTTGAATTTGGAAAAACGTGCCATTTTTCTCATTTTAAAGTGTCTCGTTCATTGATTTAAAACAAACCCACGTAATAAGATTCAAATGGGTGCATGTATATGTTTTCAAGTTCACTTTTTTTTTTATGTTTCATGTGTTAATTTCATGCATGCGTCTTTTGAACACATGCCCTGTTTTTTTTGTACAGAGGGTCTGTAGATATCCATATATCAAGCTCAAGAATGGCGGTTGTTAGAAAAATTTGTGAATGTTGAGTCTATACAGTTTTTGGAGAATGAAGATTTTCAACCGTTATGGTATGTACTTCAGAAAAGGACTTATGTCTAATATTGTTAAGACAAAGTGTATAATTTGTATTTTTTTTTTAGTATGAGAACCTGATTTATATATTGGTTATGTTGATATAGAGTCTCAATCTAGAATTTGCATTGTTGTTGGGCATTTGGGTTATAGAAAGTGATTTTTTTTTTTTTTTGTAATTGAGTGATAATGATAATGATTATCAGATTTTATTATGAGCTTCTGTTCTTTTAATGGCAGTTTGATGGATGGCCACTGATGTTTTAAGGGTTGCCATGTTGAACTTAATCATTTTTCCGTTATTGACAGTTCATTTGTTGGATGTTTTTACATGTATCGTTATGGGAGAGGTATTCGCTTTCTCAGTTTCACCTCAACAATTGGAAAAACCAACTGGAATCCAACCATATCTCTTGAACTCAATCATCCAACTCTTCTTTTGCTTGAAATTGCAGTGCAAGAGATCATTTTTACAGATTTTGGGGCAGATGGTGAGGACCAATCTCATTGGTCAAAATTTTCTATGAGCAGACTAATTTTTTTCTCGTCAACTTCATATCCTGAAAACTTAGACATGTCAATTCTTTTGTTCACTCACTTTACTCATCCAAATCTCTACATTTACAATACCATTATATGTGCTTTATCTTCATCTAGTGGTCAATCATTTGTTGTGTACAGTTCTATGCTTAGGTCTTGTATTCAGCCGATAAACACACACTTCTTTACTTACGAAAAGCTGCTAATCATATATCAGCAGCAAAGCAGATCCATTGCCATGCCATTGTTATGGGATTGGTGTCCTGTAATTATTTGCAGAATTCACTTATTAAGGTGTATATGGAGAATGGGTAAATAGTGCTTGCTAAAAAGGTTTTTTATGTAAGCAAAGTCCAGATGCTGCCTCTTTTAATATTATGATTATTAGCTATGCCAAGAAGGGATATAGTAAAGAGGCAATCAGACTATTCAATGAAACAGTGGTTTTAGGTCTTGAACCAGATGAATTTACCATGCCAGGACTTATTCTTTGTTGTGGGCAGTTTGCAGATGTGCAATTGGGAAGTCTGTTCGTGCATGGATGGAAAGCAGAGAGCATATTAGCTCATCAAATTTGATATTAAGAAATGCTCTTTTAGACATGTAGGTGAAATGCAAAGAGTTAGAGCTTGCCCAGAGGACATTTGATGCACTAACAGTGAAGGATGTTGTTTCATGGAATACCATGATTGCAGCTCTGCCAAGGTTGGAGAGTTGGAATCTGCACAAAGTCTTTTTGATCACATGCATAACAGAAATCTTGTTTGTTGGACTTCTTTGATTGCTGGCTATGCCAAGAGTGGTGATTATATGATGGTGAGGAAGTTAGTAACACGATTTTGGAGCAAATTATGCCTGATAATGTCACACTGATTAACTTGGTTTCTGCTGCAGCTGAACTTGGGCTGCTGGACCATGGGAGATGGATACATGGAATGGTGTTGAGGATGGGATGAAAATTTATGTATTTTTAGGTTTTGCATTGATAAATATGTATTGCAAGTGTGGAAGCGTTGAAATAGCATACACAAACAGTCTTCAGGGAGATTAGGGAAAAGGATATTGCCGTATGGACAACAATGATAACATGATTTGCATTACATGGTTTTGCAAGAAAAGCTTTGGAATTGTTCTCTAAGATGCAAGAAATGGTAATACCCAACGAAGTCCTTCGTTGCTGTTCTTACAGCTTGTAGTTATTGTGGACTTGTGGATGAAGGGTTTAGATTATTTAGTAGTATGAAAGAAAATTATGGTATCAAACCTGAAACTGAACACTGTGGATGTTTAGTGGATCTTTTTGCACGTCCAGGGAGATTGGCCGAGGCAAAAGATGGGATATAAAAGATGCCAACGACACCAAGTTGATCCATCTGGGGGGCAATTCTGAGCGCTTGTAGAGCTCACGGAAATGTGGAAATGGCAGAGATAGCTTTGAGAGAGTTGCTAAAGTTAAGAGCCTGAGAAAGAGAGCGGATATGTGTTGCTGTCTAACATTTATGCTGCTACCAAAAAGTGGACCTCTTCTGACAAGATTAGGGAAATCACGGAAAGCAGAGGGGTGAAGAAAACAGTAGTGTCGTCGGTGATGGAGTTATTCATGATTTCGTGGCTGCAAATAAGCAGCATCCAAGATGGTTAGATATACAGTCAATTTTGATGTCTCTGAATTGTGAAATGAAGTTAGGTGCTGATTTTACTTTGAAGTTTCCGCCGCTGCTATTGGAAATAAGTTAATCATGATACTTTATGGATCTTACTCTTATATGACAGTTGATGCCAGAACATACGTGCTTGAAGAGGCTTCACAAATAACATCAAGCTAACACTACTTGGAGCACTCTTCAAGGGCAATTCTATTTAATGCATTTTGCAGCCTGAGGATCGAGTACAAACAAGTACTCTAGACTTATCACAAACAGGATTGTACAGACTGAAAAATATGATTATTAATTTGTAGAAATTCAATTCACCACAAGCTTGCTTAAAAACGAAAAGAAAAAAAACCATATTACATGGCTCTACCATTTAACTGTTCAATTGACGATCTTCATGAGAAGCCACCCAAAGGCAAAATAGCATTCCCTGATTGACGTATGATCCAATTTTCTCAACACAACGAACGAGCCATGCGCTTTCACGATGACAGGTTTATTTGTTAATCCAAGTTTCAATTATCATAAATTTTATAAGTAACGATATGCATACAGTTAGTTAACTTCCACAACAAACTTAGAGCTTGAGGCAGTTTACCGAAAGAATTAAAAGACTACAAAGTTATAATTACAGCAATCGTACGAAGGATATAGATAGCTTCTAACGATAATCTTGTTCATCTTGCAAATGTCCATTTTGCGTATACAACTAACTCTTTAACGGAATACCCGTTTTAAAAAAGAAAAACTTTTACAAAGTTTCGAGTTCACCAAGTGTGATCTGTACAGGGAAAATCACAGCTACAATACCCTTATCTTCAAAATTGTCATACATCCTACTTATTAGAGGATTAGATCAGTAAAAAAAAGAAAAAGAAAAACTCAAGCAAGAGGCTCCAGATCTGCTGTCAGTCTGTCCCACCACAGGAAGGTCCTTACAGCAAGATTGTAGATTCTGTAAGCACAAACAACGAGCCATGATAAATCTGCGCAGCTACATAATTCCCATCAACAAAAATCCAAGTTCATGGTAAATGGCTGACAGATCATGTTGCCACAGAGCTTGCAGTAACACTGCTACCATCCTTTAACCCTTGAAGACACAAATGTAATGTCTTTTGTACATTGTCTGCAACTATCCTTAACCTTCCCTGCATAACCTCTCCAGTTAGATTCATTTCCACGGTTCGAGCAGCCCTATGTTTACATTTCTCCCACTCATCAACACGTAACCAGCAAGCTCGGCCCCCATGGCTACCTTCCATACCTAGAAAGGAAACATTGGGGTTTTCACCAAATGAATACCTCAACCTTACTGAGACACAGTAAGGCAACCACGCAGCACCACCAGCAGCGTTAATATGAGGTATGTGAGCAGGATCAAGAACTACAGTCAGTGCAAAATCAACAGAATTATGGGCCCTGTCATAGTGGATATTGCTTTTAGAAGCTGATGAATTACCAGGACCATCTTGCACATTAAACCCACTATGATTTTCAAGGCATAATTCAATTCGGGGTTTTTGTGATGGAGCTATTTCACCAACTTGTGTCTGGGCTAGTCCCTTCTTCCATGCGATTAGCTTTAAGAATTCTCTTAAAACTGATATCGGCAAAGTGAGAAGAGTAATGAATGATGCAACCCGAGAAGCATCATAAGGTTCTGATGCAACACGACGACTGAAGTAGTCACATATCTCTCCTATTTCGGATGGAGTTAATTCCTCCTGAGCAGTGCTTGGATTTTGCTGCTGTTGTTGCTGTTGCTGTTGATGGAAGCGTTTTACACTGAGGACTTGGAGAAGAAGTTGAACCCGGTGGACACTAACAGCGAACACATAGCCCCTGCAGAACAAAATGCCACAAGAACAAGATAGAGATTTAGAAAAAATATCATGGCAATGGATGAAATATGCAGACATTCACAGACAAATTACTACTAGCAAGCTCGAAGCACACTAGAGAGTTCCAATCATAATATTACAAAATAAATTTAAAGAGAACATTATGAATTGGTAACATAAGATCCATGCATTGAAATCAAACAAAAATCAAATCTCCTTGGCTGATGGTAATTCATAAAAATGTTACAAATATATAGGGTTTTCATGAAAACTTAAGTGCCTCAAGGTTGGCAGATGGGTTAAAAGGTTCATGATCTCTTTTTGAAAAACTAGACTAATAGTTTTCCTAAACATCTATAAAAGAGTTTTCTTCATCTACTTCATCAAATTTCTTCTTTGTGCGTGATCATGGGTGAATGTTTGTGTGCATGTCTCAAGCCTCTCGGCATTCCATTTATATTCCTTAAACATGCACAGAAAACCTTACATGACCTACTTCTAATTAACATCCATGCCCATTCCTTGTAGAATTTATAATAGCAAATCTTTCCTAAACTCAACACGCTTAAAAATATCTAGCGTCCTTTCATAAAATTCTCACAATAACCACCTATTCAGGGTGATGGTAAATTACCTCATCCATAAAGTTCAGGATGAATTTTAATTCACTTATACCAAAACCAATTAAAATTCAAGGATCACTGAGACAAGAAATTGGGTTTGACAGTTCTGCAGTCCGATTTTTTACATCCTCTTAGGTCTCTACGTCCATATTTTCTGTATCAATCAGTGTGACTTAATAGTTATCTCCTGCACTATACAAAGAACATGGTAGACAAATCATAAAGCTTTGGATGGCAACAAATGCTCACTAATCCTGTATCCAGGGCCACATATACTTGGAGCCAGAAATCAGAATGTAGGGCCCTCCCTGAATAGGCACCAAAAAGTAGACATGAACCAGCAAGAAAATGACCCTCAGAAGAGTATGCACCCACAAGCCACAAAAAGACTTTAACATATTTCATATATTCAGGTTAATTTCATATCAAATCATTGGTTGTCAATAATCAAGCAGAAAATGAGCTTTCTAATACTTCTAAGAACGTGTGCACTTGCGGTTTGAATGCTCTAACATTGATAAACTATGAAAGAAGAAATTATTCACAGAATTTGCACAAAAATAAGAGTCCCTCAAGATCGTGAACACCACTTTGTAACATGAAGAGACCGATCAAGAAATAAACTAATCTCCATAGAGAGGAAACAAATGAATCAGGTTATGTAATGCGTCATTCAAAACTTACAATCCAGTCTTACCCGACAAAGAAGCGCAAGGCAGGCTGTTCTTGGTCCAAATTCAAGAGTGCACCTTCATTCTCCTTCAAAATTGACCCAAGGATCTCTTTCAAAAGATCAGGTAACTGTGCAAACAGCCATAGCACTCCAAGATACTTAAGAATGCCTCTTAGCACCTTCTTTAGAGCAACAAGAGGAACCCATCCACCTCCATACCCCCCATCGTCACCAAGACCAATAATAGCTGTATTCAGTTCTCCTCTGACATGTGCAGGAACACCAGCACCCGGAGATCTCCGTATAGGTAATCCCGAACTCACAACTGACAAATTTGAAGATCCTGGAATAGGATTGCCAACACGGTTCAAACCAGCAACTTGGTTCCCTGGCCTAGATATCGCAACAGAACTTGGGATGTTAACTCTACTACCATTGGCACTTGATAACTGAGGGCCTGAAGTTGGGTTAGAATTTACCATTCCAACTGTCTGTTGACCACCAGTGATATTAGAATCTAATCCATTCAGCTCCTGTGCAACATGCTCCATGATGAATGGCCTAAATTGTGGGCATGGCAATGACCCTCCAACTGAAGGGCCGCCCTTGGGAGGTGTTGCTGGTTGCAGCCAAACCTGATCTCCAGCAAAGCATCGCATGTCAACTGCAAAATGTTTGCGATAAATGATTCGTATCCAGTATGGACCACGTAGTACAACAGAGACATCAATGGGCAACAGTGAGCTAGGGACAATGCCGGGGCCACCTCGCCCTGCAGCAGCTAACATTGCAGCCCCATGAAGGTTATGGTTCCCAAGAGAACCTGCAGCAGTAGCTACAACAGAGTTCCCTGTTGGACCAGAAGTTGCTTGACTCACATTTGAGGTTGAACTGGTTGGCAGAAGCCCCTGGGATGATACGTACCCCATTTGTTTTGGAATAGTAGAGGCAGCTGCAGCTATCCCAGGAACCCCTGGAACAGCTCCAGCTCGAGCAGGCCGTGTGGCAGCTGCAAGAGCATGCAAAGGACCTGCAGTGAGGCGAATGCAGTCCAAAAGGGATGCAACTTCACCTCCATTTATGAAGTCTTCTAGGAACTGCACAACAAAAGAGATGTATTTCAGCACACATCTCTCTACAAAGTGAAAAGAAGGAAAAGAAAGTTTAAAAGTGGAACTACTTCACATCATTGTACTTTTTGAAATTTTTCCGTCCCCAATTGTTTGTATGATTTGGTTAAAGAAACAAGAGACAACAAAATTGAATAAAAATAAGAGCTTACAAATGATACATAGAAAAACACAATTGAACAAATTTAGATTTAAGGACAAAGAGTCAATATGACAATAATGAAGAAGAGAACACAGTGACGAATGCAACAAGAAAAATAAACAAACCTTGGTATGGGGCCAAAGTTGGTCAGGAGAAACATGCATTGTGCAACCTTCTTTACCAGACTCCCACTCAACAACAAAGCGAGCAAGGACACCTGACCCAAAACTAAACCACAAGCTCATTAATCCAACTGCCTCAATTCTGAATGCCCTCCTCATTTGTTCTGATAACTTATCAGCTGCTTCAACAGCACCTTTGCCCCCAACTGGTGCTTTAACATCAGAGTTTGCACTGCCTTCCTCTGATTTCTCATCTGCTCTTACTCCAAGCAGTTTCCTCATCCCAAGGGCAAACATTCGAGCATTGGCAAGCCTCTGAATATCTGCTACTAACTTCTTTATACTATCAGTCTCAACAGACTGATAACTGAGAACAACACCATCTGGATCATAACGGATATGCGAATCTATATCAGATGTATTGGCAATTCGCACACCAGAACCCCATGGGATACTGTTGCTTCCCTTTTGAAGTTCCCACAAATCCCTGAAGTGCTGATCATTTATTTTAACATCCCAATACATACTTCCTGGTCTGCCAAGTCGTAAGCATATGTGTCGCCATGTATCACCTCGGGCAAATGGAAGCCGGAACCATATATTAGAGGATGCACTTCTTAGTCCCACTTCTTCGACATAAGGAATGTCCAATGCCTCCATCTGACTAGTTAGTCTGGCATGCTTAATACATAATGAGCAATGCCTGACCACGTGAAGAAGAGCAGAAACATAAATGCTTGAAGGTGCATTCCCTTTATTTGCTTCAGCAATAAGATTCCCGTAGCTGTATCTTTCAGTCTTAGAAACAATTTCAGTTGATATAAGGCCCTGAGATGAAGGCCGCTGAGACTGAGCTGATTCTGAGAGTTTCCTTCTCTTGCTGCATGCTCCGGCAGTGGCTTCCATACCTTGGAGTGACGGAATCAAACTCAAGATATCAAAAACTGTACGCTTCCGTGGATTTTTATCAAGTTTTGAAACAATATCATGGCAAGAGCTCTGAGAAATTGCAGTATCTGCTGCCTGGGCTGAAGAAAGAACATTTTGCTAATCAAATACAGTTAACCAGAAATAGAATTTTGGGAGAATAAGAAGGTACAGGTCCCAGAACAAAGACAAACTCAGAGAAAGTATCTTACATACGGGAGGTGAAACCAATGAGCATGATCCAGCAACTTTAATGGATCCAGTGAGGGCTCCAGTAGGTGAACTTCTGGGTCCATTTGGTTTTGCACTTGTTGCAGGGGGTCGGACTGAAGGTCCTCTTGGAGGAGATAGTAGTCGTGATGACCTAGTCCCAGATACCAAATCTTCCTCCATACTGCCAACTTCAACTGAATGTGGCGATCTTAGAGAAGCCAAATCCTGATCAGATTTTGAAGCTGACATTTTTTTTACAACTGTGCTTCTTCCTATGCCGGACGATAGCGAACTGAAAGAACTGGACTGTGCAGGGCCCTTTACACTGCCTGATGAATATAAAGAACTATTATATTGAGTATTCCCAATCGAAGCTTTTGCAACATTATTAAGGTGTGACATCTGCATACGTCCCTCCCACCTTGGAGAAGGAGTTCCAGCTTTTACACCATGAAGATTCATTTGAAGCGAGCCAAAATGAGGAGCAGAAGATGAAGTAAATGATGAAGAAATGTTCTGGACAGGATAAGAAGGTGCAGACAGCCCTTTTTCAAACTCAAACACTTCATCAACAACAGATGAAAAGCTTGAAGGAGGACATCCTGCAAACTGCATAGAACCATCAAGGCTGAATTCAGAAAGAAGACCATGTTCAGAATTCTGATTGGGAGCCTGAGCATTAGACAAAAAGGAAAGTAATTTTTCTTGGTCAAGTATACTCAAATTGAGTTCATCTTCAAGCATCTGCATCTGACTGACATCAATTTTGTTGATGCGTATCACATGATTTAAGTCATTAAAAGAATGACCCTTTTCAGATGGATCAGACTGAGTCTCTAGCAATTTAAACATGGGTTTAAAATCCTTATCAAGTTCCATCAGGAGAAAATAAGAGCTCCCACAGTCTGGAAAACCCATCAGCAACACAGTTGAACCATTTGCAAGGTTCTTTGGTACTTTCATAGCAGCAAAACTATGGTCATAAACCTGCAAGAATCACATTAAGCAGCCTCGTAAATATTAAAGGCATCTGAATAGATAAATATACATAGAAATATCCAGTATGCTGTCCATGTAATATTCTTCTTCATTTAGAAAAGGAAAAGAAAAAAAGGAAGAGAGAAAGAAAAAGGAGCAATGAAGGGAAGATTACCTCAAGCCCTAAAAACTTGCCAATAGCAGCAAATAAGTACAAAATACTATTGCTTCTCAAGCTTATAAAAACTTCAGCTGCAGCCATACTTCCCTGATTTAATGCTTCTTCACAATCTGATAATTCTGTAGGTGCAAGAATATTATCGGATGACAGGAGAAGAAAACGGCCATTCCTGCAAGATCACAAAAGACACTCAGAAAACCTACAGAAGTGGATGTCTTGGACAAAATGCAGTGTTTATTTACAAAGAGACATTATGTCCAAGATCTTTTCTCCTCTGAAATAATAAAACTTATTTTTGAATGTCAAAATGGATTTATTGACGTATAGGAAGGGATGGATCTTACATCGATCATCTTAGAAAGAAGAGCACACACAAAACAAAGAAAGGGAAGAAAATAAATAAGAAATGTAAGATACATTTGATTAATCCTAAGATCTACTTCTTTTCTTGGTTTAATTCCATTAAAGAAAGTGCCTTGCACCACCTTTCATGTCACATTCTCAAAATCTTCTAAGAAATATTTTTAAGAGTTTCTTATACCCAATCAAAAAGATTTCATCCAGAAGTTCAATTTTCTCCATATTTTGAATCTGAAAAGAAAAAGGTCTCAATCAGTCATGAATCCAAATTGCATCACAGTTTGGTCTGTTTTACAAAAGTTCAGTCCCTAAATTTCAAGATGCAAGCTAAACATTCTATAAACCTTGAAACCAAAGCACCAACTGAACTGCCGCACGGGCTCGCTAGTGCAAAATAGAAGCTCATCAGGCCACGCCCAATAAAAGTATCAAAATGGTTTGCAAGAGGAACAAGCACAGAGGCACGTCAAGGATCAGGTTTTTGTCAGGTAGAACTTCAAGTTATATATGGCCAAGAACTGTAACATATTCATAGTTTTTTCATATATAACAGATAGATCAACAGCCGAAAAAATGATGAGCCATAAACACATAACGTTTCAAGAGCTGTAATGTATTCACAGCTTTTTCATTGAAAATGAGAACAAATGTAAACTCTGGGTAATTAGCAAGAGCAAATAAAGAAAACCTTATATTTATTCCAAGGGTAAAAAATGATGAACCATAAGCACGCACGCGTAACACTTCCTGCCCCTCATAGCTCCTAAAGTCAGACTTGTTATCTTTCTGCAAAAAAAAATCAATTAAGTTAATGACGTAGTCTCAAATCATAAAATCTATTCAGCAAACCAATGCATTAAGCAGCAGAAAAAATCCCACACATTTGAAACCAACCTTTCTATTGTCAACACCAGGTTCATCCATGTATGATTGAAGAACAACATCACTCGGAGCTCGACAGATCTGAATATTCTTACACAGTTCTTTCTGAATTTCAAGCAAACGAGTATATCTATTACAAGATATAGCTCTCGAGAGCAACTTTTCTACATCTATGCAACTTTGGTCAAGTGAAAATTCTGCCTCCTTGCCAGTTAATGGATCTATAACAAATGTGCTATGAAGACACATTATCTGTAGATCTGGTCCTGGTTCAATCTTTATAAATGGGCTTGACCCTGAATCACATGAACTTGAGTTTTTATCAAATTCTAGCCAGTATATAAGTTTTAACCCAGGAGTCCGTAGACCAGACGAATCAACTTCTCCATCTTGATTTGGTTGCATGGAACTCCCACTCGCTCCATGACCCGTACTTCCATTAGAAGTGAGCTCATACCGAATTGCATCCTTCCATCTCCCTTGCCGAAGTGCTTGCACTTGCCTTATAACAGTGTCCATTACAAGTGCAACACATAGCTCATGCAGAACTGAGTATAATGTTATGAATGGATTCTCTGCTGCCGACATTCTGCGCTCTAAATCATCTCCAAGAACATGTCGCCGTGATTCCTCCAACTTCACCAGTCCACTTCTCTCACCAACAAGTAGCTCTAAATGCAATATCCTCCACATCGACAAGTGTCCTCTATAACCAAGAGTAACTAACACCTTAAATTCCCCATCCACACGAAGCAGTGCTGTACCATTCGAAACCTTGACCTCCGTAATTTCTTTTGGCAGTGAAACTTCAAGTAATTTAGCCCGTACAAGGGTGTCCAATTTTTTCAGAGCAGGCTTCTGCTGCTCCTCAGTCAATGCACTATGCATACCAACATCTTCTATACATTTTGGTAATCGCTGATAAGATCCCGTAAGGAAAACTTCAATAGCAGATGGAACATCATAAATTGGAGCACGAGCTTGCTGTAGCCCCTCATGCATGAAAAACAGTGAATCTGCAGCTTGGGTGAAACATGTATCATGACTTGATAGAGTCGATGCAAGTTGTTGACAATAATGTATTAGCGGAACCTGCAGTTAAAATAATATGGATAAATAAAAGAACTCAACTCCTAATTCAACAGCTTAAAACTGAACAAGATTACTAGAACCCACTACATATATGTACACACACATTTAAATATGGTCTTTCTCCTATGCGGATGTCTGCACCTTTTTAAATAAAGTTCAGAGGAGAGAACAATTTTATATATATTTATGTTACGGGAAGTGAATGGTATTGACAAAGATTAAAGCTGCAATGCTACCAGTGAGAGTGCTGATTGAATTGGAGATCAAACAAGTGAAAATATCTAAGATTCCAATTTCCAACTTTCTTGTTTTCCCCATTTTATCAGTGGCCAAAAGAAGGCTAGTGAATATAATAAACTCAAGGACCAATGAAAGCTTAAGTCCACAACTCTTTTCTAGAAAATAAGACCCTGTGCATAATCAAAAAACTGAATAACTTGAACTTAGACATTCTTGGTACAGTAAGCAAAAGCATTAAAGCCAACAACTTCTGCAAACCAAATACGCATTGCACACAAATTTTATTCATATTGCATCACTTATTCAGCTTCCCCATCCTTTTGGCATCCAATCAAAGGATAAATCAATCCACAAGCCCGGGCTAATTACTCTCAAAATAAATTCAATTAACAACATAAATTACCTTCATAGACGGCTTAAAATATATCCAAACTTTTCCCTTAATACGCCACTATGAACCAAGAACCAATAAGTAAAAACCACCCAAGCTCACTCAGTCACCCTCCATAACTACCCAAATAAATTTTACCTCGGTTATTGATTCAAATTTCAATCTTTAAAGGGGTAACTCAATTAAAAAACCTATAATCGCAAAATTCAATTTAAAAAATACCTACATTTACACTCTTGATAAAATTAACACTCTTCTATTAGCTTGCCACTAACCTAAACCCCTTCCCAATCATTATTTTCATTTCAAACAAAAAAAAAATTCAAACTTTAAACGTAAATTTCAAATTAAAAAACAAACAAACGTTAATTTCGAGTAACTCAGTAACTAACTAACTCGCTAACTAAACTAACCTGTTGGCACCACTTGGCAAGAACATTGAGACGAAGCATGCGTTGCTGTGTTTTAACAATATACTTCAACAAGTTAATCTTCTTCTCGGTGTCGGATTCCTCGCCGCTCTTCGATTTATCGACCAGCTCTTTGAGCGAGGCAAACGATTCCTCCGCTGCTCGACTCACCAGAGTCGAAAACGGCACCGTCTGCTGCCCTAATTCCCCCATCTGGGAAAAATCGGAAGAAATTAGGGCTTTTTTATCGTAATTAAATTTCCAAGATCTGGCGTCGTGTGAATTTATTTAACATGGAAATTTTTAGGGCTTCGTTTTATTAATTTGTGTGTCACTGTTATTACAGAGCGAGAGAAAGTAAACCAAAAAAAATTTAATCGACGGAACTACTTATTTATTTTTCTTTCTCGCTCGCTGACTGGCTGGCTGGCAGTCGCGGTCGGGGAGAAGAAAGAAGAAACGGGTAATTTAACAGGAAGCCCGCCTCATATGAAGAGCGGAAAGCTAGAAATTTTTGTGTGGGTCCCACTGTTGAAAATCTTGACGCACCAGCTCTATAGTGGATGATTATGTTTTAAAGAATGGGAAAATGACACGTGGATATCTATCATTTTAATAAAGAAATATGTAAATTTTAATTGATTTTAAATATTTTTATGAATAATTTTATTAAATAATACTTTTTGTTTATTTTAATAAAAATATATATTTAAATTTAAAAAATAATTTATAAAATTGACACGTAAACTCTTTTTATCATTAAAATAAATAAATATCACCGTTATTAACAAAGAGGTTAATAAAATTATTAAAATTTATATATGCTTTTTTAAAATAATAAGGGTTTAAATATATTTTTTTAAATAAAATAAAAAATTTGACCGAACCAAAACTACAATTTCCATTCTTTTTTCCTTTGATATTATGATTTAAACAAAAATTCTACTAATATTTACAAATCGATATCTTATAAAACTGGTTCAAATTAATTTTTTTTATGATATAATTCATAATTTTCAATTCAAACGCATACTAAATCTATTTTCCTTTGTGAGAAAAAAAAAACTACCTAATTCTTATTTTGAATATTGTGATTTTTGTTTAATTACAAATGGTCTGACATGAAGTTATGCATTAAAATATTTATGCTCATAGGTATATTTTGTAACAGTCACACCTCTTTAAAATGTTAAAATTTTGTGTTCAAATTCCCTTACTTAAGATAAGAAGAAAAACAAGTGTTAAAACATTTAGGGTTTATTTAATATAACTTTCTTGAAATAAACTTATACTAATAGATTTAGATTTATGAGAGAAATAAAGTTGACTTTTCTTTAAAATTCTCTCAAATATAAATAGAGGATGAAAAAATTAAAAAGATTGATATTATTATAATTCATTCTTCTAAGTGGATCATTTAAAAAGTGGTATTAAATATTTAAATAAAATTTTTTATTAATAATTATTTTGAATCTTTTTTAACTATTTTAATATAAAGACTGATTTTTATGTTGATTATTTAATTATTGAAATGATTTCATAAGCGTTTATTTTTGCGTCTCTCTTAAATTATAGGTCTTGTCTACTTGATAGGGCGAAGGAGAGAGAGGGAACCCCTCTCTTCAAATAGACCAATTCTTCATTTTTGTTTGTTCTTAAAACTTTACTTATGCATTTTTATAATATATATATATATATTTTAAAAATCTTTTAGTGAAAGCAAGATATAATATATATATATATATGTATGTATGTATATAATTCTCACTCCTGCTTATTTACAATCAAATAAAGCAAAATAATTAAAAAATTTATTTTTAACATTAAAAAGCTTTTTTAGAGTAAAGAAGTTACACCAATTAAGCACTTACTAAATTAAATATGAAGAATACCCTTAATTTTGCCATTATTTATTGTCCACCGTAAGATTTTTTATTGATTAATTTATACAATAATTAATTCAATTAGTACTCATACCAACTAGATATATTTTTTTCATATCTAAAATTGTGGTGAATTATGAAAAAAAAAACTATAATAAGAATAGAGTTGGCCACGGGGCAGGTAGGGAATAGTAATTTTTTTCCAATAATAATTTTTATTTTCAAATTTGAATTAGTTTAAATTTTTCATATTTGTCTCATATTTTGAATTCGAGGGTTTGGGGATTTTTGCAAGTACCCTTTATCCCAAATTTATTTATTATTTTTAAAATATATTTTTAAATATTAAAATAATAAAATTTAATCACAAAATTTAAAATATATATTTATTAATTTTTTTAATTCAAGGTACTGGTGATAGTAATCCATCATCAAATCTGATTTGAAATATAATTTAGAGATGATAACTCATCTTCAAATTCGTGCTGAAACTCAAAATTTTTTTTTTTTTTAATGATCTCTCATTTATTCCTCTTTTAAAGCTCGGTTTCATATAAATTTTTGCTTAACTTTATATAATGATATATCATTTAAAATATGTATGAAAAAAGTTTCAGTATAATATTTGGGCTCTTGATGATTGAAAAATGGGAGTTGATAATAAAACAATTAAAATATTGAAAGTAATGTGTCCACTTGAAATATGTGAAATAAATAATTAATTAATTAAATATCCTGAGAATTAAGATTTTGATTGGAAAATACTATCATCCCTAATTAGAGGTAGGCAAATCGAGATCGAGATAGGATCCAATCAGTCTTGTGTCCCGTCAAGACATTGATCAGGATAGAGTTTGGGATGGAACATGTCCCAACCTAAATCAGAATGAGTCGAGATACAGGACAATTAAAGACATGAGTCGTTTTTTGTCAATGTCTTTAATTGGTCCATATTTGTATTTTGACCCAAAATTTTAGTTTTAAATTTTTTGTTAGACTTTAATTTTTTTTGTATTGATTTCTTATTTCATTAATATAATTTTGATTTCATTTTTTATTTACGTTTTTAATTACGTTAAATGTTATAATTTTAATTTTAATTATATTAAATATTTTAATTTATTTTAATTACGGTAAATATTATAATTATGGTTCCAATTTTAACTTTAATTATGTTAAATGTTATAATTTCGATTCCAATTATAATTTTTATTACATTAAATATTATAATTTCAAATTGGCAAATTCAATTTCAATTGCGTTACATGTTATAAATTTCAATTTTAATTGCGTTAAGTATTATGATACCAATTCAATTTCAATTACATTAAGTATTATAATTCCAATTCTAATTTCAATTTTACTTACGTTAAGTGTTACAATTCTAATTTCAACTTCAATTGCGTTAAGTGTTATAATTTTAATTTCAATTACGTTAAATATTATAATTTTGATTGTAATTTTAATTTTTATTACGTTAAATATTATAATTCAAAATCACAAATCTATTTTAATTTGTAATTACGTTAAGTATTATAATTATAATTTCAATTACTTTAAACATTATAGTTCAGGTATCAATCAATATATAGGATAGTCTAACCTAACCAAAACTATTAGCATAGTCTCTAAATTGAATGTGACTGGATATTTGCTAGCTCTAAAGTTCTGACCTGAGGGTATCAATCGTAATAGAGGAAGGGGAGTAAAATATAATTTTAATTTTAATTACGTTAATTATTATAATTTTAATTATAGTTATAATTATAATATATTAAATATTATAATTTCGATTCGAATTCTAATTTTAATTACGTTAAATATTATAATTCAAACCTAATTTTAATTTAACGTATTTCAGTTACGTTAAATATTATAATTCAAATCTAATTTTAATTTAAATTACGTTAAATGTTATAATTTTGATTCCAACTCTAATTTTAATTTTCTTAAATATTATAATCTAAATCAAATTTTATTTTCAACTACGTTAAATATTATAATTTCAAATTCAATTTTAAATTATATTACGTTAAATATTATAATTTCAATTCTAATTTAAATTACATTAAATGTTATAATCAAAATTTAATTTGAATTTCAACTACGTTAAATGTTGTAATTTCGATTTCAATTCTAATTTTAATTTCTCTAATGTTATAATCTAAATTCAAAATTAATTTTAATTACGATAAATGTTATAATTTTAAATTTAATTTTAATTAAGTTAAATATAATTTGTAATCTATTTTTAATTTTAATGACGTTAAATATTGTAATTCTAAATCTAATTTAATATTAATAGTTTAATAAATTTTTAATATTAACTTGCTCAAATAAAGTCACGAATACAAATTAAGATAAAATGTTTAAAAATAAAAAATCTTATAATTTATTAATTAACTTGTAAATTTATAAAAATTACGTTAAATTAATTTATAATTTGCTGATTAATTAATAAAATCTTTAATTATTTTTTAATTATTTTTTTTAAAAATTAGGTATTGAAATATTCAAATTTCTCATTTTTCATTTCGAATATGTCCCAACCTTTTTTCCCATTCCATTCTATGTCGAAAATTTTAGGGTGGAACAAAACGAGAACATTTGCCCACCCCAAGACCCTTATTCCTAAATTAGGAGTTTGATTCAGTTGCAACTTGCAAGATCAACAAACGTCCAAATTACAGAATTAAAAAATATGGCCGTTTGGGCTGAAGCGGCCTCAATATAAAGCCCAATAGCTACTACATTTTACAAAATTGCAAAGGCTCATGAAACCAACTGCCTTAGACAAAATGAAATTGGCTTGAATTCTTTTTTTAATTTTTTTTTTTAAAAAAAAGAGTTTGGTAAGAATTATATATCATAAATAATTAATTATAATGTTACATATCTTAAATTTAAAATTCAAATAATGTATCGAGTAATTATTTAATAGTTAATTTTTATAATTTTTAAAATTATTCATTACACTATTTTTCTATCTAATAGTTATTTGATACCTCAAATTTAAAATTTAAAATTTAAAATATAATTTAAGATGAATAATATTACTCAATAATTAATCTCTATTTTAATTCTTACTCGAACTCAAATGACTGTATGTACAGTGCACCTTGACAACTACTCGAGAAACGCCCTTAGCCGGCTTGAATTTTTATATGTATGGTGTAGGATTGACTTACTGTAAAATTGTTAAAAAAAAAACAGGACATCAAATCTTTGGATACATTAAAAGTTTGTGCTGACTGATTCCTGTTGTAGATGTGCTAATAAAAGATTAGTGTTCGACCTTAATCTGTTTTTAATATTTTTTTGGGGAATCAATTGGCAGAAGGATGACACGATTCCTCAATATTAAACTGCACTGATAAAGATATGAGCCAGGATATCTTCCAAGAAACCTGAAACAAGTCTAGTTTTCAGGACATTGTATGCATAAAAGGCCTCATACCAAGTCACAATCTCACCCAGTAACCAGCCACCGATTTTAAAACTTTTTTTAAGTGTTGATGCAATTAATTAAATGGACTTATAAGGGGTGCTTGCCATTTTGGCTAAGGCCCCAAGTGCATAGCCGATTCTTCTTATCTGGCAAAATGTTAAAATAAAATTTTTAAAGATATTGTAAATCTGGCATCATCTTTCCTGGAAACCCACTGGGGACATAGCCGATGGAAGCCTGATAAGATTTGATTTTCAGCAGAAAGGTTTAATTTTTAATACAAATATCAATAACTCAACTGGGTTCATTAATCCAACTTTTTTTTTTTTTCTCTTTGACCCAAGTTTTGGTTTCTCTTTCATCTTTGCAGGCAACTAGATTTAACCTTGATTTACTCCACTAAATAACAACAAATATAAGAACAAAAAAATAAAAATGAACCTATTGTTAATACAGTGACTTTTGGGTAAAAATATTAATTTTCTCATTGATGTATGAAAAAACACCATGCGAGCATCATATGTTTCCTTTGTACATTGACATCAAAACAAACATGGCATCTATACATGCTCTTTTTTTTTAAACTTCTCTTTCCTAATGGAAGGAAGAAGAACCCAGATCTAAAATTAATGCTTCTCCGAGAGCCCAAGCTGCAAGGGTTTTCTCTCATCTTCTTGTCCAGGATCATGTGTCAGTGCCTGTGAATTATGTGATTTTTTTTCTGTTTTTACACAGCACAACCCAAGCCTCTAGCTTCTGATCCTTTCATGACCCTCAGCTTTTTGCAGGAAGTGATGAACATATCCCATGGTACATCACCAACCAACATCCAGTCACCATCTTTGTCTTCATAAGTTGGTACATATTCAGATCCATTGTAACCTTCCCTCTCTGAGTATTCACCTGAAAAAAATTGAAACTTTATTATTAATTCAATATTACTTTAAAAAACTGGTATCATCACTAGAAAAGCAAGAAGAATTGAGAAATGGTACTTACCAACTTTGAACTTGAACATGTCTTCCAAGGCCTTAAGCAACTCTGGATATCCCTTGTAGATGTTTAAATCAATCTTTCTTAGATAAGGAGCTCCATCCATGCTGACTTTCACATAGATTCCGGCAGCTTCAGGCTCTGGTTTCTTTGTTTGCAAACAGTTTTTCCTGTAAGATCTAATTGGTGGCCACCCCACTACTTGTGCCCTGTAAAATTACATATAATATCAACCCTGTTAGCTCATGCATACAAAGAAACCATACCTAACTCTATATTCAGTCATGGGTTTTTATTCTTTACAGGAAAAGAAGATTTGCTTACTTGCTAGGAGGAGCGGTTTCTTGGTCAGATTTTTTGTCATATGTTGCATCACAATTGCCGCTGACAGAACCAGACTCACGAACATCGTCATTCATGTCAGGCAATGATCTTTTGTTGCTTCTTGTAGTACTATGTTTCTCTGTTTCTTCGGTACCCGGTAGGCCTAAACGAAGCTCGGTAGCCTCAAGGTTAAGATCTCTCTCAAATGCCATTGTTGTGATCTCTGATCTTCTTGGCACTGAGCAAGAGCAACCAAATGTTAAATCTGTGCTACAAATGATCAACAGATGCCCAGCTAGCTCAGCAATTAGCTTTTGATGTGGTATCCAAAAGCTATAATTGTTTTCAATGGCGTGCAAGCAAAAGTGTTGATGGTATGAAAAGCGTTGATGCTGAAATTTTCTTCTAAATTCTGCAAAGAAGAAACCGTGGTGGATTGCCAGAGGAAATTAATGGTATTTTATAGAAAGGAATATGGTTGATCAAAAGGCGAAGGCCAAACGAATATTGCCTACTAAGTCACAATTTGCACTACCCCCACCCGCTACTCACAGCGCGTGGTTCAACTCATCATCTACATTTTATTAATAAAAAAATAACGTTTAAAGTGTATTTTTTTTAATTATTATAATATATTTAAATATTTAATTATAATAAATAATTTTATATTTAATTAAGTTTTGTCTTGTTATTTAAAAAAACACTTTACACATTATTTTTTAATAATAATAATTAATTAAAATATTTAAAAAAAGATATATATATAAATATTAATTAAATAATTTAACTAAATTTTAAGAATTTAATTGATAATTTTGTTTTTAAGAATTTTAACGTTTGGTTGGAGGGAGAATGGGATGAGATGGCCAAATAGAAAGCGTGAAGAGAACACCTTAGGGGGAGGTTATGGTAACGATGTTGGTGACATGGAACATGAACAGAAAAATTGAGGCAATTGTCCTTCCATTTCGGGGACAGCTTAGGGACACTACCTTTGCCTTTTATCAACTTAAACACCTTCTTGAATCACCACCGTCCGATCATCCCATGTCATTTGGGCCCCACATGGATTGTCGTTGATCGGCAAAGCATGGTCATGTCCTTCAATGCCTTAATTTTAATTTTAATTTTTTTTTTAAATCATCCAATTTATTTTAATTTATGCTTGTGGTGGGTGGGTGTGGTCAGCTCCTTCAGCCATGCCTTGCATTAAGGAGAGTTCAATTAGATTAACATGCTGCGTTTCAAAATATTCAATAAATTAAAAAAAAAAATTATAAGTTTTTTTTTTTATATATTTGTTTCCTTTTGGGTTAGCTTTCATGATTGTTATCCATTTAATTTTGTATGTATATATATATATATATGTATGTATGTATTAAATTGAAACTTGTCGGGTTTGATTAACAAACTGTCGAATTTATGTTATAATAAAATCAATCGTTTTATTTTATTCAAGTTAAATTCAATGTAAACTAAGGTCATACTTGATTAAATTTATGTAGACATTAAAACCGAATCAAATTTTAATAAAATTTATTAGTTTTGAATTGATAAATACTCTTTGTTTATATACAATTGTTATGAATTCCGTTTTGCCTTGGCTAAGCTTATACATCTCTAGATTTAGATCAAAGAATTAAATTCAGACAAAAATTAAAAAAAATTAGAAAAGTTACCATTCGTCATATTATTGAATTGTGTATTTGTAATTATTTAGTTGATGCAAATGTTTGCCATTATTCAATCAACGGTATTTGCAGTTATTCAGTTAATATGAGTGTTTGTCATTATTCAGGTATTTGCAGTTTGTTATCACTGAATTAATGGTGTTTATAGTTATTCAATTAATGCGAGTGTTTGCCATAATTTAGTTGATGATATTTACAATTATTCAATTAATGTTATAATTCATGTGTTTACAGTTGCAGTTATTTAGTTAATCTTATAATTTATATGTTTGTAGTTTTTTTTTAATAAAAAAAAAATTAAATGTAAAAAGTATCAATTTTAATTTTTTACGTTCTTATAAATTTAGGTATGCTTTCGATTTTTTTTTAATGATTTAATATGAATTTCTGACTACGATGATTCTTCCACCAATAAAATTATTTATCTAACATTGTAATTTTTGTGTTTGTAATTACAGTTATTCAGTTAATATTATAATTTATGTGTGCAGTTTGTCGCTATTTAGTTAATGGTGTTTACAGTTATTTAGTTAATATTATAATTTATGCGTTTGCAACTTGTCATTATTCAGTTGATGGTATTTACAATTATTCAATTACCGTTATAATTCATGTTTTGTAATTATTTAATTAGTGAATATAAATTTATAATATTATATATATATATATATGTAGTTGTGTTTTAGTTGATGAAGTCATTTATATGTTATTTATGCATTTTATCTTAAATGGCTCTACATGATATGAAAGGCTCAAATGTTATTTTTTAAGCTTTAATCTCAAATAATTGTGATAAGGACCCAACTTATTCATTTACCCTCAACAGTAAGAAACATTTGACAAAAAATTGGTTTTGTTATGGATGTTGATTGCCATTGCATGATGTATTAATATTAATGAAATTATAGAACAAATTATCCATCAAGAGATTTAATATTTTTTTTTATAAAGTATTATTGCTTTTCATTTTAAGTCAACAAGCCAACAGTTAATTGTCCCATCTTTGTTTAACAATGTTTTGTTGATCATCTATTTTTTTTGTATAAAAAAAGTTGTGTTAATCATTGAATTAGGTTAATAAATTTTAAATAAGAGGCTCAAAATGTGAAATTATGCACTTATGAATGTGTTGATGTTCATGAACTTGAGTGTAATTATAACAAAAAGAAGTATTTTAAAATATATATATATATATAAATAAAAAAAACACTTTTTATCTCTGTTGTTAAGGTATTTTTTTTAATTATTTTTAAATAGTATATAAATATAAATTAAATTTTTTTATTATTTTATTAGAGCAAAATTTAAAGACTCAAGATTTTTTTTTACCACATTAATGGATTTTATTAATTTTAACAATAAATCTATTTTCTTGAATGTCTTGTAATAAAAATTTTATAATGTGTTATTCATTTATTGAAGTATAGATCTTGAGTTCGATCTCTCATCAACAAATAAAAAATTAACAAAATTACTCACTCGTTCATTTTTAATATTATTTATAATTTTATTATAAAAGATATTATTATTCTTTTGTTTAATAGCTTCTCTGGTGATACAATCTAGTAGTAATTTCTTATGCAGCACATTTTTATAATATTTTAAAAAAATAAGTATTATATTTTTTTGAAGTTGTATTTCACCTTTTTTTAAATTCTAATAATATGTTATGCATTTATTAAACGATAAATTTTTTCTAATTTTAAAAATAATTTATTACATTATTTAACACATTAACTTATTTATTTTTTAAAATAAAAAAAATCAAAAGTTAAAAAAAAAAAGAATAAATATATAAAGAAATCAATCAAAGATAGACGCTGAACAAAAGCAACCTCATCGTTTGAAAGGGACCGCGGACAGACACGAAGGGCCCATCACTTTTGTAAGAACTGGGGCCCATAAAAAATTCGAGCTGATCTATGACACCGCATTATGATTGTCTGGCTGGGGTGGGTCTGTTCTCTTATAATGTGACAGCCAATCCCGACCCTACAACCATCAATGCCTTGGGCCCCTTCCTTTTTGTCCCTACTCCGACTAAGTGGGCCCCATCTGTAACATTTCCAGCAATTTTTTTTTGTTCTCATCATTTTTTTTTTGTTATTAAAAAAATATTGTCTCGAAGCTTTTTTTTATATTTAATTTTTATTTATTTTAATGTGCCCCAACAAGTTGACATAATTATCTTGTAATGGCATTGATTAGTGTTGTTTTAATCAAATCTAATCCAATGCTTGAAAATTTGTTAGTTCAATCAAAATAATGAAATATATATTAATTAATTTAATTAATAAAATCTTTTTGAGTAAAATTATGAGTGTTGGTCTCACTAGCCGGCTCAACTATTTTACATATATATTATTTAAATTTATCTTACTAAGTAATCAAGTTTGTTAACTTATAGACGTCACAAACAGATAATAGACTTAATTAGAGGTGAAAATAAATTAAAATTTTGAATTTTATCTAAAATTTAATTATTATTTTACGTGAATAATTATTCATCACAAGTAGAGATTTCTACTTAAATATATTTTTTTAATTAAAATGAATAAATTCTAATTAATTATAATTTAAGTAAATTATATTTATATTTATATTCGTACATTCTAATACAGATTAAAATTTATACATTATAAATAAGTATAATATCTTTACTCATTATTTATTCAATTCAAGAAAAAATAATTATTACACTATTGAGATCTTCTAATAATCTTATAACATTCTTTAACAATTCAATTTGCATCTTTCTTGTTTAAATACTCATCATATATAATCATTTTTTTCTTTTCGTTAAACACTTATTTAAGTATTAGAATATTTTTTTTCTTCCAAAAGAACAGTATTATTTTAAAATTTAAAAATATTTGAAAGCAAAAGAAAGAAGATAGAGTGATTTTAAAATTCTCGTAAAAAATAAGGGTGTCCAAATAATTTTTTAAAATTTCAAAACCTAAGACTTCCAAAAACAAATTAAAGAATGAAACCCTCTCATACCAAAATAAATAAATAAATAAATAAAATTAATTCGATAACATGCACTAATATTTTACTTTAACGTTAGTGACTCTTTATATATATATATATATTAATAATAATTAGAATTTTTTATTTGATAAGAATTAACTTACCATATAATATTTATATTTTAAGTTTAGAGGAAAAAAATTGCATATATACATATATTTGAATAGTATATTTCTCATTGACCTTGTCACCCTAAACATTACGTTGAATTATGGAATGAAGATGACTAAAAGAAGAATGCATTGAACAAAGGTAAGCTCTTGGAAATCTAAACTTAATAGAAAATTGCCGCACGTCTCTCGTAATATTTTAAAATTTTATATTTATGTGTTAAATAATTATTAAATAATAACATAAAATAATAAATAAAATAAAATTTAAAATTTTGTATTATTTTATTAATTAATAATTATTTAATACATTAATTTAAGATGAAAATTTTAAAATATTATTTTAAAAAAATGACAAATTATTAAATAGTAAAATATTATAATTTTAAAAATTACTCGTTTATTATTATACTATTTTATTATTTAATAATTAATTAATACACTATTTAAAATAAAAAATTTACAATACTATTTAAAAAATATTAAGATATTATCATAAATACTTTCAAGGTATCGTATAATTTGAATAATACTCATTATTTTAAAAAATAGGCAGTAATTTTAATCATTAACAAATATTCTGTTATAATTAACAGAATTACATGATAATTTTGTCATTTTAAACATAAAAATAATAAAATGGTCATTCAACTCTTACAAAGCATCATTTTTCATAAAAAATTTAACTTTTAAATAATAAATTAATAATATTTTTGGCCATTAGTTCGACGACCATTTAGTCTGTCCAAGCGGCCACTTTTATTTATATTTATTTATTTATTTTGTTATTTAATTTATTTTTATTATTTAAAAAAAAGAGTATTTAAACTTTTTAAATTTATTATCTGAACACAAGAATAACATTATTTGAATATGAGAATAAATATGTTTGAATATAAGAATAAAGATGTTTAAATATAGGATAATGATTGTTTGAATTAAACAGTATTAAAATGATAATATTAAATTTTTTGTAATTAATTTTAATAAATTTATTTTAATAATTAGATATTATTATTTATTTTTTAAATTAATGAATATTATTTAATACCTCAAGAGTATTTATGGTAATATTTAAAAATATAATATTATTTTTCATAATATATATATGTATATATATATCAGTCAAATTTTCTAAGATTTATGTTTTAAAAAATTAAAGATTTTTTTGAAGGTACCTCAAAATTAACTTTCATTTTCACATTCATTGTACCTTAAGATTTAATGTCATTTTCCTTGTTAGGGTACGAGGGAGACAAGCCACTCGTGGACATTAATATCGCCACGTTTTGGGTTATTTTTGCCAAACATTTTTATGGTTTCGTGTTGCCATTTTTTTTTTTTGAAGAAGAAGAAGAAACGTTCCTAGAAAAAATAGCGATTTCATTGGGGTTTTGGTTGTGCAAATATTTTATACATCGTTATTGTTTTTCAAAACTTGGATTAGCAAGCCATATCGATATCTTTTTACAACTGTTTTTTTTATTTATTCATAAAGATAAGATTTTATCAACTTTTTTTTATTAGGGAGAAAATTAAGGAGATTATATCAATTATTAAGATTTAACTTTTTTATATATATATATATATATATGTGTGTGTGTGTTTAGATGGGCCTCAAATGATTTCAAGAATTTGTCACTAATAATTTGAAATGACACATTAAAATATGTTTTCAACAACGAATATATATTTACAAAACTCGTTAGCTATGGTTGATATAAAGTTTATTTTTTTAAAGAAAAAAATAAAATTGATGTTAAATTATATTGATTTTCAATTTTATTATATAATTGATGACATATATTTTATATATTAAGTAAGATTATGTAAAGAAACAATGATTTTGTTCGTTCTATTAATTTATCACTTAACAAAAAAATTAAGTTGATAAGTAAATGTTTAATATTAATATTAAAAATAAGTTTAAACAATCTCTTTTATATGAATCTGAATTTAACAAAGTGAATCACTCGAAGATCGAAACAAAAAAATTAAGAAAAGGTGAATTTGAATTTAACAAAGTATATCACTCATAATTTGAAAATAGAAAAATTAAAAAATTAACTAAAAACAAAGGCTCGATAAGGGCTTCAAACTTAACACTTTGGATCCGATACTATATTAATTTATCATTCAACTCAAAAATTTAATTTAATAAGTAAATATCAATATTAATATTAAAAATAATTCTTAATAGGGCTTATTTCCTAAACACCGAACCAGCCAGTATTTTTTGTGATTCATGTGGTGTGGCCTACATCTTAAAGTAATAAATGGTCTAGACGAGAAAAGCCATACAATTTAAAAGCTTGAACGTTATATTCAGTATCCAACAAACATATAACTTGACCAGAAAATCAACAAATTTCTATAAATAGATAAATAAGAGACTTCACAAGAAGTTATGATAGATCAAATTATAATTTTTACTTTCATTTTAATTATAATTCTATTTTAATTATAATTTTTTAATAGAAAAAAGTTCTTAAAGTATAATTAATTTTAAATACTATTGAATATCACATAAAAATGATGTAATGAATATTCTCTAGGATCCATATTCACGTATGCATGTTTTGAATATAATTTAAATTTATTTTTTTTATTTATAAATACAAGTAATTATTCATTAACTATTAATCATTAATTGATTGATACACAATTCCCTATTCAATCTATTAAGATTAATAACATAAACCTAATTATTTGTGCAAATACTCTTTCACATACTAACATCTCCTTCCTTTTTATAAACATTGGCTTTAATTTCGAAATATTTTTTTAGAATACAAAGACAGTGTAATTTTATTAATTGAAAAAGTATACAAGAATAAGTTGATAACTGATGTAAAGATTCCAAATTAAAAACTTTCAGAACTATATTAAATTTTATAAACAACCTAGATTTTGCTCATGTTGCAAAGAGCTACATTGTAACATATGATATTATATAAATAACCTCCATTTTTCTAGAGGATCTATATCAATATTTGATAATATATTGTTAATCAACAATTTAACATCATTCTCGGATTTTATATTTCCATCCTCACGAGTCAAACTATTTTTGAATTCACATCCCAATTATATTCCAATTTTATTTTTCTTAAAGGTTATAAATTTCACGTCACGAATTTATTGAAGGTTAACCTTTGTTATACATCTTTATTATTTTTGAAGAATTTACATTATACTTAATATATCACTTATCACGAGTCGAATATTTTGTCATCAAAATAAAAAATTAATTTATTATATAAAATTATTTATTTATCTTTAAAAACCCAAAATACATTGAATTTTTATCAATTAGGAGAAGTGACAAAATGGCATTGTTAAAACTAGAAAATTTGTAACATAAGATTTTTAGCTAAATTTTAAAAGAATGACCACAAAATTTGCTCCGACAAATGTGAAAAAAAGAAAAGGACCAAATAACACATCCGAAATCTGTAAATGAATAATTTTTATACGGTACAGTCAGTACAGTACGGAGCAAAGGTAAAGATCAGTTGGTGGTGTTGTTAAAAGCTGAAAGTGAAACAAACAGAACCCAAGAAATCCAAAATCGAGAAGGAGCTTTCAAGTTATTAAAAAGGGCACACGTGTGTTGTTTGCGCAAGGAGAGTACCAAACCAATACCATCCTTATCGTGAAGCCAGCTTCACACGTGTGGGGGGCATTTTCTAGGGGATGGGTGGGGGCCCAAAACCCCGCACGAGGTCGAGGAACAGGTTGGCTGGGCTGTCAATGGGCCTTACCCCCCACCCTTTTGTTTTGTTTTGTTTTTATTTTAAGCAGACGGCAAGTCGTTTTCCATTGCCTTGCTTTCCGTGTTTTGTCAGCTTTTACGCGAAAATCAATAACCATCTATCTTATTGTTCGCCATGCCCATTCATGCCCATACCATCTCACCATTCATGCCCATTCATGTCCGCATTTAATATAAGGACCACAAATCTTCATTGTTTATGAGCAGGCAATCTAAATAATGAACATAATTAAACGTTTAAAAAAATTCTAATAAGTCAACCAAAAATTCATATGAAAAAAAAAATGAAGAGAAAGGAGATGTATTTGTTAACTAGAAATATATAATAAAATAAATAAAAATAATTGTCATTGGTGGATGAAACAGGGCACATGGGGAGTAGGGTAAGTAGGGAAGTAGATGACATGCAAAATACGTAATTTTGTGGTAATAAAATTATAATGTATTTGTTAAATGTTGGTAGGGCACAGCTAGTGGGCCCCCTCTCCACCAATCAATATCTGCACATGCACGGTTTCGTTGACTTTTTCAAAAGTATATGGGTCCCACTAACTCCACATGTCCTCCGTTGATTCCTCGATATCTCACAGCCCTGTCAGATACCATGGGCTTTGGCCGCTAATGCCATCCGTCCAGTATTATTTTATTGGCGCGTCTACGTTATTTTCTTCTTTAAATTTTCAAATTTCACTCCCAAATCTCAACTACCAAATAACTGATTTGGGATTTCAAAAAAAAATAAAAAATTGTTTTGACCATATTTTCTCTCGACAAATCCTAGCAACCCAGCGGCCGCCACCACCATCCGGTGGACTCTGTTCCTCTCATTTTCCTCCATTCTTCTCCCCCATCCTTCTTTTAAATTTTATTTTTAGTATTTTTACTTTTCTTTTTTATTTTCATTTTTGTTACTATTTTTTCAACGGTGCCGTCGACCACCCATAAAGTAAGGTCCCTTGACCAGCAACGACACTCTAAAAGCCACCAGGTTTCCTCCAAGCGATCGCCATCATTATCGAGCAGCCACTATCAATTCTCAACCTCTTTGAGTGGCCACAATCCACGGTAGATCATTTCGAATTTTGACAAGTTTTCCTAGAGATACGACCGAGCTCAAAGTGCCCTCTTGATTTTTTTGGTCAGGTTTTGATCAACCAAGATTCTGCTGTTCCTTACTGGATTTGATTCGTTCGTCGTCGTCTGCTCCTCCCTCCTATAGATCCAGCCTTAGTCTCATATTTTTTTGCCATCCTTGGCTCTCGTTTACTGGCGTTGTCAATTTTCGACAGTATACTTGTATTTGGGTGGTTTTTTTTTTGTTAGATTAGGATTGATTTTAGTACAAAGATGTGATAAGGGTAGGGGTACTTTTGTAACTTCTCTCGTACGCAAGATTTTTATATTTCTCTTCTATGTGAAGATAGATATCCTTCTTGTGACGTTGTAAAATTTTTCTTGTGTGAGGGTAGGACTTTCCATCCTCAATAAGAGTAGAAGAATTCATCTGTGGATGGTCCCTAAGTATGGAATTATTGTCTCTCTATATAAAGAAAGCTTTAGGTTTAGCTAGTCGTCAATAAGTATGTATTAGTATTGTCTCTATAATCCTGTACTTTCATAGCAGTAATCCATGTAATATCTTGATTTTATTGATGATATTACAATGCTTCAAAAAAAAAATCTCAACTATATAATGATTACAATATTATAGTCAAAATATTAACTAACAACTTTCTTAGACAATTATAAAAACAAAAATTAACCTCACAACTACTAAAAGAACTAAAATTACTATAAAATCTGTCAAGATTTCGATCTCCTAACCTATGCGGCTATGCTTGGGGTGCGCAGTATCACGTCCCACATCAAATAGAAGTTGAGTAAATATTGGGTATATATAGATAGGTAGGCAACATTATCTAGCAAGTTAATTTTTTGGGTAAATGGCAAGCGTTTGATTCGTGACAAGTGGTATTTGAGCATATCCAACTTCTCAATTGTATATGGGCCCTTAAAATTGCCTCAATAGAGATAGTCACGTAGGATATGAGTACTCCCAGAATAATGAGGATATGCATTATAAGCAAAGTAGGCTCTAAAAATTCTGTATCTTGTGTTAGTAGGTGTGTAATGTGTAGAGTGTATGTATAAATTTAAAATTATATACACGCAGTGGAAGTATCATATACAATAACACTCTATATTGCATAATCATGCATTATATCTCATATATGATCATATATTAATTAAGCTTAATAACAAGCAAGTAAACATATATGAATTGAAGGTAGCTTTCTAATTCTTTAGGAACTCCAATCTTGAAATCTTGAGCTCACCTTGAAGTTTTTGTTGCACAATTTTAGTTTACGACTAAAACCGATGAGATTGTAAAGCTATAATAGCAGCTTTAAATTTTTAGCAATTAATATTTTAACTCTTAAAATAATTTTGGTTATTATGTCTTATTTCTTATGAGAGATGAGAGAAATTTAACGTGTTTAGTCTTTGTTCCCTTAGAACCCCTTCTTTAGAACTTAGAAATGACTTAGCAAAATTCTCTTAACTCTACATTCCTCTACATTGGCCAAATTATTCACTTGTACTACTAATTGAACACTTTAATTTTAGTTTTATCTAAATGATGGCTAATCAAAGTGCTCCACCACTACTCACAATTGTTGGCCATTTCATTCAAATAAAAAATTCAAGTATTTGAGTATAGACCACCTAAAATTTATTTCACCCATATGAATCAATGGTTATAGAGAATGAAAATAAATAAAACAATATTAAGTGGTTTCACCATTTCTCAAGTGCACCCCTCAATATCTCAAAGTAGCCAACAATATTAATTACCTATTTAAAGTGCTTAGTCCATTACATAATGATTTTGCCACTTATCAAATTAATAATAAATTTTTATTTATTTATTTATTAATTATTCAAAAATAATTTTTGAATAATTACATTTGCCCTATTAGTATTAATGGGTGAATTTATGATAAAACAATTCATGGACCCAAATTGTATCACTTGTCAACATCTTATTAGTTAACAACTTTTGTCAACAAATTAAGTGATGTACTTAACATTTAAGTCTAGAAAAGTGAACAATCTAAGGAACCCTGAAACATATTTTTGGTTTGTTGAAATTTCTTGGACTAATTTGTTTAATCCAATATGCTGCCTATGTGCACAACGAGTACACTTCATATTGTGAGACTCTATAAGTCCATACTTGATTTATCATATGAAACTTGTCGGAACTTGTCCATACGTTCGTGAATAATGTCCCACTCACATGTTATGGATATTACAAAATGACACATTAGACCATACAAATTGAGGTTATAACATATTTGTATAATTCCTTCATCGTAAATGTCTTTGAAGAGCGGAGATATAGATCAACACCGTTAAGTCTCTATGTGCTCGACCGTAAACTTATCTCTAGATTTGCATTTCAATAAATAATATCCGCAAACACTATTGCAATATTATTTATTTTGCGGATATTATTTATCCCTAAGATAAAACTCTTTTCTCGGGTATAACTGTTTATGGCTATAAGACTTTCTGAAACACAATCTTAGAGTATCAAGATATATTACTCACCCAAATGAGCTAATGGATCCTATATCTACGTACACTAGATTTCATGAGTATCAGATCATACCTAGCGACACCCAACGGTTAGACTATGAAAGGTTTCTATTGTGTGTTTAACTAAAGTACAGTGGATCACTTATAAGCCCATCGTGGCGCTCAGGTCAAAGGACCATAAATACTACTCAACTCGAGAAGACCATCAATTGACGGCTATATAGGATGTATATTGGAGGTCCTCGTGAGTCTGTTCAGTACTGAGTCCTAATTGAATACTTGTATCTTTATACGAGCTTCTACTAAACTCATGGTCTACTAAGATTAACCATCTGGACTGTCCAGATATAAACATACACTGATCAGTGAAAATAGATCAGGAACACAATATTTAAGAACATACTTGTATAGCGACATTTCCTAACACATTTGTAACTCTTTACAACTATGTCATTACTAATATATTCTCAGGTCTTTGTCCTATTTCAGATAAGGCTATAACTATTTAGATTTTGCTGACTTTTATAAGTTCGTAACTTTTATCAGTGCTAACTTTTAATATTTATAACTCTCAGCATTGTTAATTCTTAACACTGATCTAAACTCTTTTAGACCAAATCTGAACTCTTTAAGATCATACAATATCTGAAATGTTACAAGTATCTTACCACATAAAATATAATTAGCGATTTAATGAAATGATAATAGTATAAAAATAAAACAAATATTTATACATAAAAGGGATGACACGTAAGTACAAATCTCAATATCTTGAGCCCCATTTGAGATTGCCACATGAGTAGTGAGTCTCTATGTCTCTTGAGAGATGAGCAATACGGATTAAGTTGGCTCATGAGTTTGGGCCAAATTGTGATGAAAGTGTCACATGATTGGGTGGGGGAGAATGTCACGTCAAGATATTGAGTGGATCTTGGATATATATAGGCGAGTAGGTAAAATTACCTAACATGTTAGTCTTTATAAAGATAGAACGAGGAGGCTGATAGGACTCTCTTAATCTTCATACATTGATAATGTCTTGAAAAGGTACAGTTTTAGTAACTGTAAGACAGTTAATGTACCTTTTTGACATGACATTCATCTTTCGAGGAAGATGTGTCATCAAAAGGAAGATGAAATGGTTAGAATGTCTAATATTCCTTATGCATCAGTTGTTGGAAGCTTGATGTATGCCATAATGTGTACGAGACCTGATATTAGTATGGCTGTAAGTGTTATGAGTCGGTATCAGTTTGATCTAGGTGACAACAATTGGATGACAGTCAAACATGTCTTTAATTAGTATAAAGGACAAGTTTCTCATATATGGAAAAAATGACTTACAGGTAAGAGGATACGCTGACTCAAAATTTCAGTCTAATCTGGATGATAAAAAGTCTACATCTGGATATGTGTTTATTCTTAATGGCATCGCTATAAGTTAGAAGGGTATCAAATAGGGATCCACAGCTGATTCTACCACAGAGGCAGAATACATTGCAACTTCAAAAAAATAAAAGAAGTGGTATTGATTATGAAGTTTATCGCTGAACTTAGTATAGTCTCGAGTTCCGTAGATTTTATCCCATTTTATTATGACAACAACAGGGCCATTGCATAAGTGAAAGAGCCAAAAGCACACAAGAGATCTAAATATATCGAGAGAAAATACCACATTGTTAGAGAGATCTTGACTCAAAAAGATGTTGTATTTCATAGAGTTGATTCTGTAAATAATGTAGTAGACCCATTAACTAAGTCTTTAACTCCTAAGGTGTTTGAAAAACATGTGGACTCATTAGGTATTAGATACTACTACGAATGACACTACAGCAAGTGAGAGTTGTTAGAATTTGTGCTCATGTGTCATCCCAATTTTGTATGAATATTGTAATATCATATTTATGTAATCAATAAATATTTCATTAAATTACTAATTACTTTATTTAGGTAATATGCTTGCAATATTTTGGACATTATATAGATCTGAAGAAGTTTAGATCAGGTTTAATGAGTTAGAACCTTATCTAAAATAGGACAGAGACATAGAAATATGCTTGCAATGAAATAATTGCAAATAATTGTAAGCGTTGTTAAGAAATGTCATTATATAAGTATATTTTTGAAATGTATATTCCTGATCTATTTTCACTGACGTAGGGTCTATCGAGTGGAACCGATTAATATAAATCAGTGTATATTTATATCTGGAATGCCTGGATGGTTAATTTTAGCAGACCATGAGCTTAGTCAAAGCTAGTATAGATATATAAGTATCCAGTGAGGACTGGATACTGAATAAGGCTCAATAAAGACCTCCAATGGATATCCCATAAAATCTTCAATGAAGGGTGTCACGCCCCAGACCCATAAGATCTGACACACGACATAACTTACACTCATTCATATAATGTGTACTCATAATTAATATTGTATAAAATTTCAAACTTGAATTCTACATAAGAATCTTTAGTAAGTTGTTAGTAAGTTCATCACAAAAATCAACCCATGACCATACTTAGTGAAACATAAACCAAATACAACTACACTTAATAAAATAATAAATAAATATTTATTCAATATGAAAATATCAAATATCTTAAACTACGTGTCCCTAAATGAAACACTTAGTAACCTAGTAACTCAGGGAACCCAAGGGACGACAGAAGCCATGCCAAATCTGCTAAGCACACATGTACATTATTTACCTGAAATCATCATAAACTTTAATGAGTATAAAACTCAGTAAGCATACTAGTTTTTCATATATCAAAATACAAAATATATATATATATATATACACACAATGCATATGTATGATATGCCGTGATAAATAAAAATCATAATCTTATCAAATCACATGTCAGGTAAACGCTTACATATTCTTTCAAAACATATAATAGGAATACCATCACTCAACTACTACTTAGTAGGACTTCTATATCATATATCACATAATGAGCCAAATGTCACCCGTCGATGACATATCGTATGAGAGGAATAGCACAAGTGAGGTTTAAATTACACATATATAACGCTTATGCCAGAAGGTAAGAGCCAAACCCTTACCCTGATCAGCGACGAGTCCTCTTACATGCAACAATACGCCACCACGCGAATGTGATGACTCACTTTTCCTTTAGGTACCAATAGGATCCTCCCTACATACGAAACACATAACATATATCAATCTTGAAGGAAATGCCACACATAAAGGCTCCACAAATTACATAAGATGCCTACTAAGTAAATAGTGAGTTCAAGTATCCTTAAAACACAAAACGTATCTCATGAACATTTTTCACTTCAAAAGCTTTTTTTGTTAAAGACATTTCATTTTGAAAGCTAACTTTCATAAACACATGTATGTCAATCCTTAATGTTAATGCTCACATTCATAAACATATGTCTTTCACATTTCATATCAAATATACTTTGGCATAACATAAACATATTTCTAAGCACATTTACAAAATCATACATAAACAATTACTATATTTATTGTGATTTCGGTAAAAGTCTAGTATACTTATCTTTTAACACTTTTGAGTACAAGGCTTAATTCTCTTTAACCTATCAATGAAGATTAATCATTTCATAAGCTTCACCATTCATACAGAATACTTTAAATAGCTTACAAAATTATATATATTGCACTTATCACATCGAATTGGTCTAATTACTTGGTTTCTCAAAACATGTCCTTCTGACCACTTATACTTAACAAAATTTTCTTATACATCACGTGATGTCCAATTACTCCAAAATCAGAATATATCTTTCTTAACTTATATATCCTTCTTATATATGAATATTATATCATAATTCCTATACAATCTATTTCATAAACACCATCAAATCTAAACTATTATCCTGACAGGATCAAGATATTTACTGAACAGTATTCAGTCTCCCAATTTTATAAAATCATATACTAACTCAAAAATTATAAAACTATCACAATTACTCTTGACACATATCTCAAACCATGATAAATATTTTACTTTAAAATTCCTGCCAAAAGTATTTTAAAACTATTTTATTCCATAGCTTTAAAAATTTGTTAATCAAATACTGCAATGAGCTGATACACTTTAAAAAATCATAACAATTTAACCACATTTGTCACACCCCAGACCCAAAAGATCTGACACACGACATCACTTATATTCATTCAATAATATTTCTAAGCACATTCATTTTAATTTCTTTTAGAATTATAGCAATTGAATTATGACTGGGACAATTAGTAAACCGGAGATACGCAGAGTTTTCTCAGAGATTAACACTCTACTATGTCACCAGTAGCAACTTTGTTATCGGAAGCCCAGAATATATTCATTGCAAATTCTTACTTAAAATCAATCCATTACCACACTTGGTGAAACTTAAAATAAATCCAACCACACACAATAAAATAATACATAAGTATTTATTCAATAGGGACAAATCAAATATCTTATCCCACGTGTCCCCAAATGAAACACTTAGCAACCTAACAACTTAGGGAACTCAAGGAACAGCAGAAGCCTTGTCAAATCCGCTAAACACACATGTACCTTATTTACCTGAAATCACCATAAACTATAATGAGTATAAAACTCAGTAAGTATACTTGTTTTTCATATATCAAATACAAATACATATATGTACACAATGCATATGTATGATATGTTGTGATCAATCAAAATCATAATCTTATTAAATCACATATCATGTAAGCGCTTACACATTCTTTCAAAACATATTACAGGAATACCATCGCTCAACTACTACTTAGTAGGACTTACACATTACATATCACATAATGAGCCAAATGTCACTCGTAGGTGACATACCGTATGAGAGGAATAGTACAAGTGAAGTTTAAATTACACATATATAATGCTCAAGCCTGAAGGTAAGAGCTAAACCCTCACCATGATCATTGGTGAGTACTCTCACATATACCAATACGCCACCACACGAATGTGATGACTCAATCTTCCTTTAGGTACCAATAGGATCTTCCCTACATACGGAACACATAATATATACCAATCCGAAAAGAAAGGCCACACATAAAGGCTCCACAAATCACATAAGATGCTTACTAAGTCAACAGTGAGTTCAAGCATCCTCAAAATATAAAATATTTCTTATGGACATATTACACTTCAAAGCTTTCTTTGTTAAACACATTTTATTTTGAAAGCTCACTTTCAAAAATACATGTATGTCCATGCTCAATGTCAATGCTCACATTCATAAACGTATATCTTTCACATTTCATATCAAATACACTTTGCCATAACATAAACATATTCTTAACCCCATTTACAAAATCATACAAAACAATTACTATATTTATTATAATTTTAGTAAAAAGTCTAGTATACTTATCTCTTAGCACTTTCAGGTACAATACTTAAATCTCCTTAACTTATCAATAGAGATTAATCATTTCATAAGCCACAAAATTCACACAAAATACTTTAAATAGCTTACAAAATTATACACAATGCATTTATCACATCAAATTGGTTTAAATACTTGGTTTCTCAAAACCTGTTATTCTGAACACTTACACTTAACAAAATTTTCTAATACATCAAATAATGTCCAATTACTCCAAAATCAGAATATATTATTCTTGACTCATATATCCTTCTTATATATGAACATTATATCAAAATTCCTACACAATCCATTCCATACACACCATCGAATCCAAACTACTAACCTGACAGAATCAAGATATTTACTGAACAGTATTCAATCTCCCAATTTTATAAAATCATATACTAACTCAAAAATTATAAAAATATCACATAATTACTCTTAACACATACCTAAATCCATAATAAATATGTCACTTCAAAATCACTGCCAAAAGTATTTTAAAACTATTTTATTCCATAGATTTAAAAATTTGTTAATCAAATACTGTAATAAGCTAACACTCTTTAGAAAATCATAACAATTTAACCACATTGATCTAACTTTTTAATTTTGAGTATATCCTATTAGACATACAACATTATCATATTACACAAATTCGTCATTTTTGAAGATCATTCAGTAGGCCAAAAATTGTTTGCCACTGTATCATACTGTTCACACAGGAAATTTCTAGAATTTCAGGGTCATTTTGGTAAATTCACTATAAATTCAATTTCTTGAATTTTCAATCGATTCAAAGTCTCAGATAATACTAAACATGTCTAATTTAATATAATAAAAATTAAATACCAGAATCGAATCACAACAATTTATTAAATTTCTGGATCAAGAGACTATCAAATAGAAATTCTGCAATTCATCATGATTTATCAAGCTCTTTACATAGATCATCATCAATTTTCACAATATCTTACGAAATACACATCAAATACTCAATTATACATATTTCCAGAAATCAAAAGTTGAAGGAATTAACTTGATTAACACCAATAAATTGAGAAATAGTTGTGATATACCTCTTAAAATCTAAAATTCTAATTTCTTCTTCTTCTTCTTCTCTTTCTCTCCCATTTCTTTCTCTCTTTTCTCACTCTAAAAGGGATAGCTCGACCAAAATGAGAGAATTAGGGTTTCAAAAGTGTATTTTTATACTAAGAGGCTAATTTTTTATATTTACGAATTTTCCCCTAAAACTTTCAAAGTATTACAATTTGGTCCCTAAAATAAATCTAAAGTCTTGCAAATAAACCCAATGCTAATAGTATGTCCTTAACCTATACAAACACTAATAATAACAATATATAAATCAAGTATCACCCACATATAAATAAAATACGTATATATATATATATTAATACTTATTCTTACCGGTTGTGGATATTGGGTACTACAATTCTCCCCTCCTTATAAGAATTTTGTACTCGAAATTCATAACTTAAGCAAACATGTGAGGATACTTAGATCCCATATCCTATTCTTATTCCCAATTTGCCTTTTTAACTGTATGATTTATTCATAAAACATTTACAAAGCAATCTTTTTGGTATATAAGATTTGCTCATTGTGGTCCAAAATCCTGATAAACACTCATTTATATGTTAGATTATCTCTAAGTTGGCTCATAGCTTAGTATATGAGAGGAGTACGAAACATATATCCATAAAATAAACACATGGCACATATTATGGACTTATAAAATTTATACACACATATTTTTATTCTTTTCTCCCATTCGTTCAATATTTAATGGGCATCTATACATTTCACATTTCAATCATTAAAGAATAACATAAATGTAGAATACCCATACTAATCTCTTATATAAAATTCTTAACTCCTCTAAAAATTTTAATCCCTTCAACATATACTCATATGTCATAATATCATTCACTACCTTGATATCATTCTCAAAATAAAAAAATAATGTAGCATTTCTACGCAACTAAGTTGTCATTCAAATCAGAATGTTAAAGGCATTATCTTAAACGATCAAACATTAACTTCAATAAAAAGACCTTTAGTTCAATTGATTCTTAAACTATAGATCTCAACATTATATCTCTTACTTTAACTCTTTAAAAAAAATAGTCCACCTTATTGGACATCATTTTTTCATTGAGATTGACATGTCTGCTTTTTTTTCCCCTTATAATATGCTCAATTTCAAACAAGAAACGATTCCACTAGCACAATTACTGCGATGACAAATATGATTTTTCAACTATTCCTTTAACGTCATCCACGTAAAAGAAAAGAACAAAACGATTACTGATTTTCTTTCACGAAACTCTATAAATAGCCATAACCTCATAATCACTTTTATAACAATAAAGAAAACAACCCTTTTACTATCTTCATAATGAATCCCATTATCATAACTCCTCCTATTCCTTTTACTCCACCACAATTTTTAGACCTAATCAGAACCAGAACACTCCATTCCCGTGCCAAAGAATTCATCAGACACTACGCCATCTTGGCAGTCCAAGAACACGACCTCACAGTTCTTGGTGGCTCTTCGCTCAACTTAGAATACCCTTTCTTTCACCTGCACTATTTTTTCCCATTTTTCCAATGGTCCAAACCCGTCCTTTACTTGTTATAGTACCTATTGGATCTGTATACAATCGCCATAGAATTTCCATTACTTAGAACCCTCCAAAAATTAGAAAAATGTGATGAAGATCATCCAGCCCTGATTTTTCTCTAATGGTTTTACCCAAAGACATGGTGGATAACTAAATTTCAACACATGATTGCAAACAACACAAATGCTGTAGTCCCTAGACAACATCTTTGGTCTGTCTTACTTCTCTAACGAAAGGGTATGATTGTTTCGGATCATGAAATCCATTATTACCCCACTGTCAAGGATTACTTCACCTTTACCCTTTCACTAAAGGGATCAATTAAGCTCTGGCCTGAAAAAGTAATTCAGCAAAAGAGAAAACTTGAAAGAATTCTTGCTCAAGAAAATCAGATAATTCCTCCGTCCGTTTGGATCTCCCTAGAAGATGCTGCGCCTTGGGAACAGGTTGAAGATGACTTTGCAGAAGAACTGAATTTTGCCAATATACTCAAATTCCAACAAAGACAAAAATATCATCTTTCACATCATTGAAATACAAATTACTCTACCCACCATCACCATATCCCAAACATGACTTATTATGCCAGATACAGACAAGAAATGGATAACCTTCACCAATGGCCTCAGCTAGTTGTCCTGACAGAACCTACCCAATCTCAGCCAGTTGTCCCAACAGAACCTAACCAACACCAACCCAATCTTGACTTATCCCTCTATCAAGACTCCCAACATTATCCAACCGACACCCAAATCCAAGAGAAAGCCAACACACCCCTCATCTAGACCAGCTCACCTGGAGAAGATCAAGATATGGTAGACCCACATTGCACTCAGCCAGAGCCGTCATTCAATGTATGGGAACAACAACTCCATAAGTTCCTCTCTCACGGATACGACACAAATGAAAGTGACTAGGGAGACTCATTTTGACCTACATTGCTGTTTCTATTACTAAGAATGTATTAGTAATGACATAATTGTAAAGAGTTGTAAATAGTGCTAGGAAATGTCACTATACAAATATGTTCTCAAATATTATGTTCCTGATCTATCTTCACTGATGCAGGTCTGTCAGTGAATACTTTAACAAATATATAGATTGGTATATGTCTATATCTGGATGGTCCAGATGGTTAGTCTTAGCAAACCATGAGTTTAGTGGAAGCTCGTATAGAGATACAGGTATTCAGTAAGGACTGAATACTGAACAGACTCACAAAGATCTCCAATAGACATCCCATAAAGCCATCAATGGAGGATCTTTCGAGTTGAGTAGTATTCGTGGTCCTTTGACCTGAGTGCCACGGTAGGCTTGTAAGTGATCCACCATACTTTGGTTCCACACATGTCAGAAACCTTTCATGGTCTGACCGCTGGGTGTCGCTAGGTATGGTCCGATGCTCATGGAGTCCGGTGTGCATAGATATGGGATCCATCAGCTCATTTGGGTGAGTATTATATCACAATACTCTATAGATTGTATTTCAGAAAGTCTTATGGCCATAAGCAATAATTCCCGAGAAAAGAGTTTAACCCTAGGGATAAATAATATTACAAAAGTGTTTGGGAATATTATTTATTGAAATACAATTCAAGACATAAGCTTTCAGTCGGGCATATGGAGATTTGACGGTGCTGATCTATATCTCTGCTCTACTCGGATATAAATGATGGAGAAATTATATGAATATATTATAACCTTAACTTGTATGGTCTAACGCGCCGTTTTGTAATATCCGTAATGTGTGTGTGGGGCATCGTTCACGGATGTATAGAAGAGTTCTATATGACAATTCGGGCGTGGACCTAGAGAGTCTCACAATATGAAGTGTACTCGTTGTGCACTGGGGCAGCATAATGGATTGAACAGTTCCATCCTAGAAATTCCAGCAAACCGAAAATATGTTTCAGGGTTCCTCGGGTTGTGTACTTGTTTAAACTTAAATGTTAAGTATATTATTTAATTAGTTGACAAGAGTTGTTAACTAATTAGATATTAACAAGTGGCATAATTTTATTGTATGAATTATTTTACCATGAATTCAACCATTTATCATGTTGGTAAAATCAAATAAGGTAAATATTAATTATTCAAATAGTTTTTGAATAATTAAATAAATGTTATTTAAATAAATAAAATATGATTTTATTTATTTATTATTTTATTCCTAAATGGAAGACATACCTAATTTGAAAAACATAAACTAAATTTAGTGGAGCACCATTTTGTAATTAATGGTTAATTTTATTAGACCATTAAAATGGCCACAAAAAATGATTTTGGTAGTTGGCCACTTAATCTAATTTTGGTGGAGCACTTGTGAAGTTGTTATAACCACTAAAATAGTTGAGTTTTAATTGTGTTAACATGAGAGTAAATAAAAATTCGTGTAAGGGTTGAGAGGAAAAAGAAGAGTTGGTTTGTGAGAGAGTTTTTCAAAGTACAAAGACTTGTGAGAAAAACCAAAGGAGAAAGAAAATAAATCATTTATATTTTTCTTTCTAGAATCAAAACCTTGTTGCTGGAGATCATACTGCTGCTATTCTAGCTTCACAATCCCACCGGATTGTTGTGAACTAGAATTGGACAAGAGTGCACTTCAAGGTAAGCTCAAACTTGGAGTAAGGATATCCGAAATTGGAAATCTTCATCGGAGGTCTTCAAAGGTATGTTTCTGTATTCTTAAATTGTTAAGAATTGAACTACAAGTGTATATATTGATTACTTGATAAATTTTGCTACCAAATTCATGTATATGATGCATAATTTTATTTTTTCAATATGTACACAATCACATGCATACACCTTAAAATACGTCAATAACTACAAAGGATCTTCTCGAGTTGAATGGTATTCGGGGTCTGTTGACCTAAGCACCATAGTGAGCTTGTGAGTGATCCACCATACTTAGCTTTCACACATGTTAAAAACCTTTTATGGTCTGACTACTGGGTGTCGGTGAGTATGGTTTGATGCTTATAGAGTCTAGTGTGTATAGACATGGGATCCGTCAGCTCATATGGATGAGTCAAATATTCAGATGCTTTAAGGTTGTATTCTAAGAAGTCTTATGGCTATAAGCATTTAACCCGAGAAAGTTTCTTGTGGTATAAACAATATCGCAAAGGAGTTTGTGGATATTGTTTATCAGAATACGAATCGAGGAGACAAGTTTATGGTTAAGCAATAAGAGACTTAATGATATTGATCTATGTCTCCACTATTCTAGGATATTAATGGCAGAGGGATTATACAAATATGAATTAACCTCAACTTGTATGGTTTAACTCGCCATTTTGTATTATCCATAACATGTATGTGTGGGGCATCGATTGTGGACTTACGAAAATATTCCGTGAAACAAAATGGGTGTGAACTTAGGGAGTCTCACTATATGAAGTATACTCGGTGAGCGCGTGGGTAGCACATAAGATCTAACAATTCGATCCGAGAAGTTTTCAAACAATGTAAATTTATTTCAAGGTCTCTCAGGGGATAGCTAAGGTTTAAGTGTTAGGTCTAAAATTGTGGTAAGTGAGACTTAACACTTTATTGGTATACAAAACTATAAAAGAGTGAAACAATTGTTGTTTCATTAATTTGCTATTTGGCCACACACACGCACACACACACACGCACACACACACACGCACACACACACACGCACACACACACACGCACACACACATAATTAAGTAGATTTAATTTATTTTTTATTATTAAAATGATTGCCATTTGTTTTATTTACATTGGCTAAAACTAAAACATACATGTTTGTTTTTTATTGGCCGTTAACTAAAGCTATTGAATTAAATTGAATTCAAAATGAATACGTGGTGTTCATTCAAATTAAAATTGCAAAGCTTGAGGTGGCAATTCTCTGTTGTCTTAAGATAATTGCAAGTCACTAATTTCCTTAACAGTTGGCCACCGAGACATTCATCATATTCAGCAAAATTGCCAAGTAGTTGTTAGCAAATTTAATTGCTTTGTCACCCTTTATCAAGTGGCAAACAATTGATTTTCATTGGCCAATTTGGAGGCAAGTGTTGCCTATATAAAGTGAATGGCCAAAAGTTGCAAGTGAGAAGAGAAAAATTGAAATTTTTTAGATAGCTTTTGAATGTACAATAAGAGTTAACATATAATAAACAGAAGTATTATCTTCTTCCCGAGAGTTAAAATTTATAAAAAAAGCAATTGTTGCTTTGTATGTTCTGAGAGGAAAGCTATCAATGTAGCTTGAGAAAACCCATTTCGTCTATAATTAGACTTGTTAACAAACATGCTTTAAGGATGAGTTCTCAATCTCATTAGTGTATTGAGAAAATAAGAATGTGTATTTTAATTCCTCTGCGTAGCTTGTATGACATGTTATTATTAAAATATTTAATAATATACACATTCACCCGATGCACGACGCTCACGCACATAACACCAACAAACCTTACTTTTGTGATAGTGATTAACTCTATGTATTAATAATATTATGATGCATTTAAAGTTCAATAAACAAAAATTAGTTACATAATATCAGGAAAAAAGAATGATTTCAAGATAGAATATATATCAGGAAAATGGGTAAGGCTTGGGGACTAACCTACTTTGGCTTAATAGTAGTTGAGCCTTTGGGCTCAGCCTACTTGATTTTTGCAGTATTCTTTTCAGCGTTTATTCATTTCGGACAAAGTTTCACAAAGTTGAGTAATGTTAATTTCGACCACTTTTAGTTTTCGTCTTTTCTTAAGAGCACTTAAAATGGCTTTTGGTACTAGCAAAGGACATAAGCTACTTACTCAAAAAAATTGAGTTAAGGCCAAGCACTACGACAAATAAAGAGGAAAATTTTGACTAGGTTTTAAATTGTATCTCAAACAAGTAACTAAGACCATTCTAGATGGCCTTAGTCTTTTTATATTGGGAAGTCATGTCTATTTGCGATGCCTTCATTGTGCGCTTTCTATTACTCATCGGGGGGACTATATACTCGTATTTATTCCTCATTCAGAGCATTATGTTAGAGAGAGTAGGGGTAGAGGCGGTTGACCTTGTTTGGGGTCCCATTCTAATGCTTAAGACCATTACTAGAGGAGGACTTATTGAGGACTCTGACAACATCGCAATCTCTCAAATAGGGCTTAGAATTCTGCTTAGTGAGAGTGATAACAATGACGGTGGAGTAGTTGAAGCAGAGTTGTCCACCGACCTTTTTCCTTTATTCATAGGTTTCCCTTGTCCGAATCTTCATGGTACCAGGGGAGTAGTCCATCTGCTCATCATGAACAACAAAGTAACGATGCTCCTCAAATCCCTGACTAGTTCTATCTGCTTCGTAGTTTGGTGAGCTTGCTTCCTGCCCTTATTCTATTTAACTATTCTTGCAAAGGAACATCGAAGGCATGAGCTAACCACTATTTCGTTGTAAATAAGAAAACAAAATTTGATTAAGTATATAAAGATTACCTCTCTTCTGCCTTATATTTTTTAGTCTCAAAGCTTCAATAGTATAAGTAATTAAATACCAAGTTCGACAAACTCTGCTGAGGTGGGAGGTTATTGATCGAGCTTGCATTCTTCAATGCCTTGAAGATTATGTCTTGATCTCCAAAATAAGTATTGACGACCAATAGGTTACTAAAATAAGAGGATAAAAAAGGTCAGAAACAACCCTTAGCCTATAGGTAGTAAAAGAACAAAGAAGGTATTAAACCTGAAGTTAAAAAAATGCAAATGACACAACTACTGTCTGAACATGCCTAAATGCTCTTAACCCCACTCCCCACCAATGAAGAACTAGAGATGTTTCCAATGTTTTATTGCCCAAGGGAAAAGTTTTAATAGGGGTGTTTCACCCCCTACCATCATAGGCGGTGAAATAATAGGATCCCTTTATTTTGCTCAGACTTTGCCATAATCTAGAGCTAATGAACTTTTGGAAAGTAGGATCAAATTGATTAGCTCTTACCCACATGACAATTAGCTTGACTAGTATTCTCTAGGCATTTAAATTCAGCTGGTAATGAGTGATGTTCAAGTGAGCAAATTTGATGAAGTAAGGCTAAATAGGCAGCCTCAGCCCTAACTTGAAGAAAATAAGGTGAATAACCACCTCACTAGTTGGGGGTATACTAGTATATTCCCTGAACTTAGAGACCCTTAGCTTAATGCTTGTTGGTATTTGTTATCTAGCCTTGAGATCTTTAAGATCCACATTGGTCACATCAAATGGGTAGTTTGATGGAGAATCAAACTCACATGGAATCTCATTGTTTGTCGAAGAGGCATTCTTTCACTTGTTGGGTATGCTAGTCAACTCTCAAATGACCACTCTCCCATGAGGGGTACTGGTTGAGTCTTCTTGATTTCATACCTCTCTACTTATTATTTGCTATGCTTTATTTTTAGCGACTAACTCAACCTCAACATTTCATTCTTGGTCAAGCTTTATAATTAATCCCTATAGTTCTTAGTCCTCTTAAGCACTACACTCATAACTCTACGGGATGGGCTACTGCCAACGTTTGAGTCCCCTCTAAAATCACCAAATTCTCAACCACATATACTCCAAGAGTCATCGACCTTACTCTTATCTAAAGACATTTCCCCATCAATTGGCCTAGAAATGATAGAGTAGACAATTATTACTCAAGCATTCAATTATAGGGCAAGCACTCATCAAAGATGACTGAGCACTCATACTTGAAGAATGAAGAACAAAAAACCCAGCAAAACCCAAAAAATGGCTTTAAATAAGATAAAAAAATTAATTAAAGAGTGAAAGTAAGTTAATTAAAGATGGAACCAAAAATTTAGGTTGTATTCTTAAACTAGAATCGAATAGCAACTTTCAAACTCATAGTTTCTCTCTCTAAATAAAGTTTGAATAAATGAAAAAAACGATTAAGGAAAGAGGACTTTCAAATATATATGAGGTGCTTAAAAAAACTCGATCGTTGAAAAAAAGATCTAATAGCCTAGATTTGCTTGCATGCGAAGAGTCATTTCCATTAATAGGTATGTCAGTTCAAGTTAACCTTAGTTGTCTAATCAGGATCAATGGTCCAAGATGAGGCCACGTTTGCACAAAAATAAAGCGGCACATCTATTCGAGTGGCTACCAAAATGGCGTAAAACTCTCAGAGGGTCACTTGCATTTAATGCATTTAATGCTAATTTTGAATAATCTAAGCTTATCATAAGCGAGTGCCCAAAAGAAGATTTAAAGCACCTATGCACTAGTCTTTTTCTCGATCATTGTCTAATAAGTCGAACACTTCATAGATTTTTCACTATTAACTAGTCAACATTGAAAATTGAGGGACTCTTGTTGCTCCTAAGATTCTAGTCTAGTGTGTTAAGACCCAAAAGTGGTAGAGCCCTCAGGCCTAACCTAATTTGGCTTAAAAGTGATTGAGCCAAGCATTAAGCAAGCAATCCAAGGCTGAATCAGCAATTCTAGAGCCACCAAACTAGACTATAGTTGACTAGAGCTCATCACATTTTATATGACCTAACTAGTACCTTTTATTTGTAACTAAGGAGCCCTCGTATTATGATTGATGAGCCTTTTCTTATAAGGGTGAACACTTTTCATTCTATGACCGAAAAGCCCCTATTTTTATATGGGCAAGCATTGCCAACTTCAAAAGCTTTTCTACCCACATTGAGGAGCATACTAATGCCTCCCAATATTTCAAAGAACCTCCCTATCAATAAGGCACCACAAGTAAAAAAACTGTGCAATCTATCCCATAACGCTAAAGAATTCAAGATGGACATACATGTCACCTATGCCCTTCCAAAATTACGGAGCATGAGATACCAAATCGATGTCTCTTATATTTTTGGACCATGCCCACAACCCTTGAAAATTAAGGAGCCATGACATGAGTTAATTGCCCAAGAAACTTGTATAATCAAAAATTATATCTCGCATTCAAAAAAATAAATAAGTAATTTTTACACACTTAAGCTACTTAGAAAAATCATTCTACTTACTTTAACTAATAAATTTTTGACTTAAATATGGAAAGATGTTTATTGAAATTTACTATTAAGGCAACCTTACTTAATTTTGTATTTACAGTAAATAAGTTTCACCCATAAATTTTTTTAAAGAAAAATAAGGATGATTCATCCATACATTCACGTTATTTTTATAAATATATAAAATTTTCTTTTGGCGGAGACTTCAAATTTAATTGATGGCCCAAAATCTACCGTTAACAAAAATTAATGATGAAGAACCAGGCGTTTTGAAAGAGTGAAGAAATTGTTCTTCAAGCTCTAATTCCCAATGGTTTTAGTCAATTAGAACAAATGCTTTGTGTACAAAAACAGAAATTTCTCAAAAAGAAAACATATGCCATCTTTCTATTTGCTTTGCCATTTTTGTATAAATATTGAATGTAGACGGAGTGGCAGCCACCGGTGCAAATGCAATAACTTGGTTGCTTTGAATTATCACCACACGAAGTTGAGAGTACTGGATAAGTATATCAAAAGATTGCCAATATCACATCTTAATTCTCATTTGGAGTCCCACTGGCAATCATAAACATATACAACTTTTACATTTTTCTTTCGGACACACAATTGCTTTAACAAATTTACTTTTTTTTTTAAAAAAAATAAAATAAATAATATTGGTTATACTAGAAATTATATAAAGTTCTTCTACATATATAAATTTTGAATTAATTTATTTATTTAATTTTAAAAAAAAATCATATTTTAAACTACAAACGTTGGAATTGCATATACAATATATTTTTTCAAAATTGAGTATGAGAGTTCAGTCCAATTAATTGAACTCTTCCAAGACTCATATTTTAATTTAAATTTAAATTTCTTTCCCTTAAATGGTGTAAAAAATAAAATATATTATAATTTTTTTTAAAATTATTGATATATCCTCACTTCTAATGCATGGTGTAAGCATAAAACTCTTATAATAGAAGTCAAATTCTATCGTTTGAACACTCAAATCACATGCTAAAAGTTAGACGAGTTCATTTTCTTTGACTTTAAGAAAATTTTCTTTTGGACACACAATTGCTTTAACAAATTTACTTTTTTTTAAAATTAATATTGATTATACTAAAAATTTATTTAAAGTTCTTTTATATATATACACATAAATTTTGGGTAAATTTATTTATTTATTTATGTATTGAATAATTTTGGTTTTAATTAGGCAGGCGATTATTATTTAACGGTGGAGCCAAGGAAACAAGGAAAAGGCAAACAAGCCCAACTTGGGCTGTCCACTCAAACTCACCATAATTATTCTACCATTTACATCATTCATTACATCACTTCCTCGACAACCCATCCGACGGCCCCAACTTCACCCTTTCCCCCTCCACGTGTCGCCCATCATCACCGTCCAAAATCATAGCCTTATTCCCCTTTTGGACAAGCTTTGTTCTTTCTTCTTGCCATCCTTTTGCATGCAAAAAAGAAAAAAAAAAAACACGGGACTCTAAACACAACACAAGCCACAAAACAAGAAAAGAGAGAAAGAGAGAGAGAGATAACTAAGAGAGAAGATAACTGAAGTGGGTTTAGTGAGTGAGTAAATTTGGACGTTAAGTGAAGATGATTAACTTCGAGGAGACGGAGCTGCGGCTAGGGTTACCGGGTGGTGGTGGTGGTGGTGGTGAGATCATGGCGAAGAATAATAACGTTAATGGCAAGAGAGGATTTGCAGAGACTGAAGTTGATTTGAAGCTTAATCTTTCCACCAAAGCCAAAGACTCATCCTCTCCCTCTGGGGTTAACGATGGCATTGACAACATCAAGGACAAAACTTCTGCTGCTGCTTCTTCAAATCCTCACGCTGCCAAGTAAGTTTTATACAATTTTTCATTTTTTTTGGCTTTGCCTTCTGGTTTTATTGGTTAACTGATGAACAACATGATAATGGAGCTTCATCTCTCTCTTTCTCTTGCTTTTTTCTTTTTCGTTTGTTTCTATTTATAGTTTCTTGCATGCATAAGGTTGAGATAAACCATGGATGAATATATATTATGAAGAACAAATTGTATATTAATTAAGTTTGAGTGGTTATTATTTTCTAACGTGTTAAAATTATTAAACTTAAGATTCTATAACTTAATTAACATTCATCTTTTATGAATAGAGATTATAAGTCATGTTCAAGATTAAATAGGGTTTCATGACTTAATTTCCTCTATGATTTTAACGAAAAATACTAACAATTTTCAATTTTGGGTTCGGATTTTACGGAGTGTGGGGTGTATTTTCGATGGATTTGATTTTTATTTCCTATTTTTTAAAGTATTTTTTTAAACTTGAATATAAATATGTATTTCAAATTATTAATGGAGAATTTTGTTAGCAACAAAGAATAAGTTGATGAGGTTACGTTACATGGTGGCCACACATAAACAATTCAAAGGAATTGGAGATTTCAAGGCCTTTGGTTTCTTGTCGGGAAGAAGCAGGAAAAATACAAAACATTTGGAATCTTTACTTTTCACACCCACCCACCAACACATTTCAATTGATTTTTGAAAAAGATTGCTGCGTATTCAGTATTATTCACACCTAATTGATAATTCCATCCTCCGAGGGTCAATGTCATATCCCACGAATAGAAGTTGAGGTTAATGTTATGTTTCACGTCGACAATATTACTTACCCTATCCGTAACATGGAGGACTCTTTCAACTTTCCTAACATAAAAGATTTGAATTTGCCAATACTAATAATCGCTTATCAATTAGTCAAATCTAAAAAAAGATGATAAGTTTATAAGTTATTTTATATTCATCTTTCTTTTAAGGCTGTAATTTTGGGCAATGGTTAATGGGATGGAGGGTTAATTATTCTGCAGGGCACAAGTTGTGGGTTGGCCACCCGTTAGATCATTCAGGAAGAACATCATGGCTGTCCAAAAGAACAGCAACGATGAAGCCGATAAGGCCAGCAGCAGCAGTAGCAGCAGCAGTGCTGCCTTTGTTAAGGTCAGCATGGATGGTGCTCCTTATTTACGAAAAGTGGACTTGAAATTATACAAGAGCTACCGAGAACTTTCTGATGCCCTTGGCAAAATGTTCAGCTCCTTCACCATTGGTAAGAGCTTTTCTTCAAGTCCAAAGAAAAAAATATTAATTAAGGAGTAAAAAGCGAGTGTTTGATAAATAATAATTATATAACTAAAGTAATGTTTACTAGATACCTTTTGTACTTCTAGAATTAAGTTGAAATATCTCTATACCAAATGCAGTTAAACAAAGTTTATGGGGCTAATGTGCATTTTGGAAAAAGTTCATAGTAGGTCTAAAGGATTATTTTCCAAAAAGCACTTATTTGTTTCAAAAAGTAATCATTAATCACTCCCAAAAAGTGCTTTTGAAAGGTGATTAAAGTTACCTTTCAAAGAAAAAAAGAAAAAAGAAAAAAGAAAGGTGATTAAAGTTTCTACTATAAGTTTTAACAAGTGGGTTTATTTATTTTTTTATTTTGCTTTAACTGTAGGTAACTGTGGTTCAAATGGAATGAAGGATTTTATGAATGAGAGCAAACTGATAGATCTTTTGAATGGTTCTGAATATGTGCCAACTTACGAAGACAAAGATGGAGATTGGATGCTTGTAGGAGATGTGCCTTGGGAGTAAGTTTCTCTTTAACCTAACTTAAGAACATCATAATTAATTTCAAGCTGCATGCATTAACACATTAACTGAGATTAACAGCATTGCTAATTCTTCTTTTTAATTTGATTGAACAGGATGTTTGTTGACTCATGCAAACGCTTAAGGATAATGAAAGGATCCGAGGCCATTGGACTTGGTAATAACAATTAATATAATTTCCCCCCCTTTAATCACAATCCATGAATACAAATTTAATCTTTCTATATGTAACTTGCTTCTGATATGAGCATTTTCTATCAATTTTGCAGCTCCAAGAGCAGTTGAGAAGTGCAAGAACAGAAGCTGAGCAACTACTCTGTAAAAAGCAGCTGGCTAAAAAGAAAAGTTGATTTCCAAGTTCAAATCATGGCAAACCGGCTTGTGAGGGATCAAGCAGAGAGTTTGGATGTGTTTCTGTATCATGGGTTTTCTTTCTTTCTTTTTTTTCCTGGGTTATTGTTTTCGTTTTAATATGTTAGTACTGATAGAGAGTTGGAATATATTCTGAGAGATTTGTTTAGGGACAAGAGGCAATAATAATTATTAGAATATGTTTATATAAGTCTTCATCATCAATTTCCCATAATCTGTAACTTACCTTCACTGTCTATGGCTTGTCTAATAATACAAATACCTTATTATTATTATCAATTTTTTTTTTCTTTCTAGTTGCTGTCATGATCTGTTTGTGTCATGATCTGTTTGTGTTCCCTCCATTTTGAATTTAAGAAAAATAATGTATTAATTCATGATCAGAATCTCTGCAACTTTTTTTTTTGGGTGTGTTTTATATAAGTTTTTGTGTGATTGGTTGAGGAGGCAAAGACAATGAACAAGATCCATTAACAAAGTGATAAGATATGGAGCAAGCAAGGCCATGTGCATGCTGTTGGTGATATTTATTGATCATCCATTATTGAGCATCTACTGACATGTTTCTGCTGCAAGTGTTGATCATTTTTTGTTTGAAGAATATCAATATGCAAGCTGCATGTGTATTTGAAAATAACTAGTAACAGATTTTTAGTTATATCTTTTGATCTGTTCTTCCAATCAAATTAAGCTGGCATTGTTTTGGAGTCTAATGATATTATATAGCCAAGTTCATGAGAGTAATAATATAATCATCCTGTTTTGGAATCAATTCTGTAAGGATCTTCAACATAAGGCCAGGGATTTGCAAAGATTTTGCTCTGTCCTTTTTAAAAGAGATAATGAAGAATCTTACAAATTACTTGACTCCATGAAAATAATAACATTATGCTCTTTCCTTTTCTAGTAATACAAATTTATTTTCTCTTGATCTCCAACACAAAATTGGGGATCTGTAAACTTTGTCTTTTGACTTCCCAAGATTCTATAAACCATTAGCTTCATAAAAAATCATCATTATATATTATTATTATAAACTTACTTTTTAGGGTAATTAAGAATTTGGTGTTCTATCTCCTCAGTTATGTATATTTTCATGTAAGAGAAAATTTCAAATATAAACACCACTATTCTTACTGTCAAAATAATAATAATCTTCAAGTATTATTGTTCCTCCTGCATGAGATTTGGATTCCTTTGTTCTTAATAGTAGTAATGATCTTTGATCGGAATAATTTTTTATTATGGAATTTGTAATAATAAATTTGAGCGAGTTATAATATATTTATTTTTTTATGTAGCGTTTTGAAATTTTTTTAATTTTATATTAAAAATTATATGATGTAATATTAATAATTTTGTTAATAATATTATATTTGATGATGATTTATTTATATAAAAAAATTTATGATGTAATATTGATTAATAATATTACATTCGACGATAATTAAAAAAAATTATGTATATTCACATTGGGTTTTTAAAATAAGCTAAGAGAAAGGAGCATGATGGTTCCTAATACTATGACAACTGTGATTAAAATAAGAATTTGCTTAATATAATAATTTAATATGTTAGTTAAAGGGTTGCATCACTAAATAGAAAGTGTTTTTAGGCAACAAAAAAATCATGTCTGCGATCTCAGAAGATTTAGATATGTACTTAGGAGGTGTTTTGGGGCCAGCCATATATTGATGCTTTAGAGAAGCACTTTTTCAAAGTGCTTCTGCTTTTCTCGAGGTTTCATAATGAGAGCATCCACTAACCCACATAAACATATCACTCTTACTCAAGTGTGGATCTGCTCGAAGGATTTGGGACCCTACCAAATAAAAGTAAAAAATAAAAAAAAAATGTGATAGGCAGCATTGAAGGGATTCTCACCTAAAATATTTTTTATTATGGGAATTTTTTCCTTTTTTTTTAAATATTTTATTTTTTTACTTTTTTTTATATCTAAAACGGCAAGTGAAATATAACTTATTTTAAAATGAGAGAAATTTGAATTGAAATTGAGAGTAATCTATGAAATATGGCCTTATAATATGAAGATGTAAATGATGAAGTGCTTTTTTTTAATAGATTAAAATGATCCACCAAATAATCTTAGTTAGGTAGAATAAGAATTTTCGTATACAAAAATCTATATAAAAGATATCGTATATATATATAGATATATATATATATTTAATTATTGAATTCTGTAGTCCAGATTGTAAGCAAATGAATTGTAAGAAATTATAATATAAACAACTAATTGAAAGTGTGATGTATGTATAGTAAATGTGTATATTTTAATTTTTTTTAATTTATACATCACATGCATAAATAAATGTAATAAAATATATATTAATATTTTATTATACTAATGAAATATTACAAACTTTACTCTTAAAATATGGTTTATATAATTTTAATTTAAAATTTAATGAGATCATTTGAGTTAAAATAATAACTTCTTATTTTCATGAAAATATATTATACTTAAACAATTATTGCTTTTAAATTATCTCTTGAACCTCTAAATTTTAATGCTTATAAAACATTTTGCATAAAACTCCTTTAAACACAAATGAAATGAAGACCCGTATTTATAACATTGTTACCAATAAAAATGCAATAAGTGTAATTTTATTATAAGCATGACAAAGCTTATTAACAAAAAGGGTAAATCACAATGAAAATTAGTGGGTAGAATGTGAAATAAAAGGGTGGCAATATATTATGTTAACTCGTTAACAAACGCCACCTCATGGTTTATCATTTGAAAATATTGACCGAATATCATTTGGCTGCCAAATGAATGATGCCATCAAATGTTGTTTATTTATTGATCCAATTGAAATTAATACATTTATTTTTTACGAAAATTAGTTTGCTATCAAATTTGTTATAAGCAAAATATCAATTACATTATTTATTAATTAATTAATTAATTTAAAATTTATTATTAATATTTAATAATTAAATAGATCAATAAAAATATATTACGTGTCATGCTATAATAAATTAATGACATAAAATAAAAAAGTTAAAATACCAAATTCTATTTATCGAGATTTCAGACTTAACACTTAAATTTTATAATTTCTTTAAGAGATCCTAAAATAATTTTAATTTTTTAAAATTTTTTCAGATTGAATTATTCAATCCGATGCGCTACTCAGTATACAACGAGTATACTTCATATAATGAGACTCCTTAGGTTCACACCCATTTCATCTTACGAAACTCTTTTGTAAGTTCATAAGCGTTGCCCTACACACATGTTATGAAAATAACAAAACAACGTGTTGAACTATACAAGTTGAGGTTAATACGTATTCATATAATTCCTCTGTCATTTATTTTCTAGAAGAGCGGAGACATAGATCATCACCGTCAAGTCTTCATATGCTCAACTGTGAACTTATCTCCAAATTTATATTTTCATAAACAATATCCGCAAATACTTTTATAATATTGTTTATCCCACGAAAAAATATTTTCCTGAGTTAATTGCTTATGGCCATAAGACTTTTTGAAATACAATCTTAGAGCATTAGGATATACAACTCACCCATATAAGCTGACGGATCCCATATCTATACACACTGGACTCCATGAGTATCGAACCATACCCAACGTTACCCATTGGTCAGACCATAAAAGGTCTCTGATATGTGTGGAACCTAAGTATGATGGATCACTCATAAGCCCACTGTAGTGCTCAGGTTAAAGGGTTACGAATACTACTAAACTTGAAAAGACCCTCAATTGATGACTTTACGAGATGTCTATTGAAGGTTCTAATTGAGCCTATTCAATACACAGTCCTCACCAAATGCCTGCATATCTATATAAATTTCAATTAAACTCATGGTCAGTTAAAAATAACCATTTATGCCATACAGATATAGACATACACTGATCTATATAAAAGGAGTTCATCGACAAATCCACATTGACAAAAATAGATCAGGAACATATTATTTGAGAATATACTTACTTATTGACATTTCTTAACACCTATTGCAACAATTTGTAACTATATCATTATTAACATACCCTCAGGCCTTTATTTCATTTTAGACAAGATTTTATTTTTTTAAATCTTATCGACTCTTATAACCTACTAATTTTTAGCAGTGCTAACTCATAGCAATTACAACTCTCAACGTAGGTAACTCTTAGGATTGGTCCAAACTCTTTTGAACTGGATCTAACGTCTTTAAGATAATAAAATATCTGCAATGTTACAAATATCTTACTATATATATTTAATATTAACGATTTTAATCTAAATACTTATTATATAAATATTTAATATTTAATATTTATATAATATTAAAATATCACGTAAATATTAATTTCAACACTAATTATCATATAACATATTCTAGGTGAACTTTTTTCAACTTAATAGAAATATATTCTAAAAGAAAATTAACAGTTCTGTAAAGGATTAAAATTAAAAAGAAAAAAAATACATTAGATCTAGATCTAGATTTGAATATGCACATAAATATAAAATATAAAATATAAAATAATAATCAAATTAAAATATTTAGCATATAATAAAATACAGTTACACATTGTTCAAAGTAAATTTTGATGCTATAATGGACGATAAAATGAGAGTTGGGCTCGGTTTGGTTGTGAAAGATAGTAAAAGGTTTGATTTGGTTTGCCATGTCAAAAACTTTTGTTGGGAATTTGTCATCGTCATGCTCCGAGAGTGTAGCCCTCTTCCATGGAATAAAATCAGCTAGGCAGAATAACATTATAATAAATATTATTGAACCTCAATATTCTTCAACTCCTTGAGCAGGAAGCATTCTCTAGATACGAGGGATGATCTTCGTTCTGTTTTCCCCCAATTGATTGGTATGAAAGATGTTACATGTAATTTTGTTATAAGGTTAAAAGAATTTTTTTTTAATATTAATATTAAATTTGTATTTATCAGTTTAAAATTTTGAATTAAGTGGTAAAAATTTTGAGTTCAAATTTTTATATTTTTATTTTTAATTAATTTTTTAATCTTTATTTTATGATATGGGAAATTTACTTAATTCAAATTTATTCAAATTTACGTTTTACATGAATAAAATTATTAAAAAATTTATTTTTAATATTAATATTATACTTTCACCTATTAGTTTAAATTTTTGCGTTAAATGATAAACTAATAAGAAAAATAAAAATATAATTGCTCATTTTTTAGTCAAATTTACTGTTAATTACTTTGTTGATAAGGAGTGGTGCTTTGCTATACTCCGCTCTTAGAGCTATTCTATCCATCACGATTCCCTTCGTCAATAAAAATTTCATTTTTTTTTCTTTAAAAAAAAATAATTACATAAATAACAAAATCACTATTAAAAAAATATATATTGTCACTATAAGATTTAATTAGAGAGTTTATTTTTCAACTACCATACACCGTTAGAAGATGGAAGTGTGAAGGTAAACTTGACGAACTCAAAGTTATGTATTTACAATCTTGCATAATATTGGTGGGATCACAATCAATGCATAGACATGGGCGACAAAAGCTTTTAAGGTTTTTTCAATTTTCTCTAGCAGATTCAAGAGAAAAAGAGAAAACAACTTTAAAGAGAGTATAGTCAATAAAATCACACAAGGTTTAACTAGAAAATACATCTACTATAAGAATCCTCAGTAATAATCTCTAAAGTAATTTAAAAGCATTTCTAAAAGGATTTTTTCTTTCAATCTTAGTTCTATATAATCTAATTAAAGAGATGAAGAAATTGAAACATATTTGATTTGATTTGGTTTGTTCTCAATAATCATAAGATGGTTATTTTAGTGTGATCTTTTCATCGTTTATGCTCTTATTACATTTGTATTCGTTCAAGGACGAGACCCAACTCTATAAAATATATCCATATGTAATTACGAACTTGTAAAATAAATTTATTTATCATAAATAAATTCATTATTCTTGACCTTCCTTTTATCTTAATTATTATTTGAACAAGTAAAAATTATTTTTTGATCGAGTGCCCGATAGCATTTTTCTTCCGGATGTCCATGTTACGTTTCTTTAATTATGGAAGTAATATTGTTTTCTTCTAATTCAATTAACAAATTACAAAATAGATAAAAAAAAGAAAAAAAAATAGTTCAAATTATCCGAGCTAGAGTGTAACTTGCATTCTATATATATGCATTGTGATGGAAAATGTAACTATTTCATATTTGTAATTTGTATTATTAATATGATTATGTTTTATTGTGAGAGTTGATGCTTTAATAATAATAGAAATTAAAAGTCTTCATTTTTTTCATAGGCCGATTAATATGTTTGTGGGTCAGTTTAAATCCAAACCTTCAACCTAAGCAAAGAATTCTAGAGTTCTCTTGAGATCTTCATTTGATCTCCGAAAACTCCCAAAATGCAAAATTCTCTTGTTTAATAATCACTTTTACACACAATGCGATAATCCATGTTGTTTAGTGATTTGAGTGTTATATATTTTTTTTTAAGAACAACGGCCTTATTCCAAAAAAAAGGTTCTAAAACTGTTTAGAGAAAAACGTGAGATCGAATTCAAGATTACAACAAAAATTCAAAGGCACAAAAATAATTTATAAAAGTTTCCAAAAATTAAAAACTTCACGATTGATAAAACAAATGACACATTATTTATTGTCATATACAAATCTATCGACAATTGATATTTTGTGGTTCCCATTTTCTTTCACGTTTTTTAAAGATTTGCCAGTTATTTTTTTCCCATGGTAAAACTATTTATTGTTTACCTTGCACATTTATCATGGAGTAGTCGACTAGACAACTGAAGGTTGTGTAGTTTTCTGAAAGATAAGGCCACTGCAAAAGTTGTGGGGAAAAGCTGGAAGAAAAAGCCACTGCCATTAACCTAAAGAAGAAACCAAATCAAAACTCAACGGGGGGTAATATTCCTTATCTGGTAAAAGACAAACAACCCACATGCCAACTTGCAATGGCGTCAAAAACCACATATACCATATCCTGGTGGTCCTAAATATCCAACTACTGAATAAAGCAAATCAACTCTGATAGATCTTGTCTCTCAATGAGAACCAGAGTTTTTATCAATGAGAACCTGAGGTTTTTATCAATAACAAAGATAACATAACAAGATGCAATAACATGAGATGATTATCTACTGAATGATACTATCACCCTGCTAACAATAAGACCCAGATAAAGATTTTGATTGAACTCCATCAGCTTGTAGAAAAGTCGTACAAGGAAACTAGAACTTGCATTTGGGAATGAATATAATTGACTTTGAAATGAGTTAGTGGTGTCAAATTCTCTCACTTATGCTAACAATCGCCCCCCTTTTTTTTTTTGGAGAGAATATTGATTGAAAATTATTGGGATATAATTTGGAGAGCAAGTTAAGTGTGTAGGGTGTGCACGGATCTAAGACGGATGCAAAAGGAGGCAGAAAATGAAAAAGGGGGCACCAGATGCCAGCACAAGCCAAGTACGTAGGGTGTGCACAGATCGAAGACGGACGCAAAATGAGGCAAAAAAATGAAAAAAAGGGCGCACCAGGCGCCAGCTCCGCGGCACAAAAAGCGTAGGCGTCGCGGCGCCCAATCCAGCAATTGAGCACCGTGGCATCAGGCGACGAGTGCTGCAGCTCTCAGACAGGCACGCTAGTGCAACGGCGGTGAGAGCCTAACGCCGTGGCGCTGAAGACAGAAACAGTATCCCGAAATAAGAAAACTTATTTATTTCGTCTCTCACTTGTTTCAGGACTCCCTAATACGACTCCCACACATATAAGGTAAACTTAAGTCGTCCCAAAGTCTATATAAAGGCTATCAATTGGCTTGTAAACACATCTTTGTAATCATCAATTAATCTTTGTGATAAGTTGAGAAATTTTAGTGATCATCAACAATCTTTGTGGTTCTTTGTGAGAGAAAATCTCTAGAGTGATAGAGAGAGTTATCTTTGTGATCTTTCTTGTAAAAGGCATACTTTGTAAGTGTCTTGTAATTCATAATAAGAGAAGAGTGTAATCTTGATTCGCCGTAGACGTAGGCAAGTTGTCGAACCACGTAATTCTTTGTGTGTTCTTCTTCTACCCTTTCTCTCTTTATTTTTTAATTACTTGTTCTGCATATATTGCTTGGGTGATTTTGCTTGTTTGTGTACTTTCGCTTCAGTAAACTGGTATCAAAGCTTGGTTCTAAGCAGACATAGCCACACCCAAGTATGAGGTAGAGAGATTCAACAGTACGAATGACTTCAATTTGTGGAAGATGAAGGTTAAGGCGTTGTGGTGAGCCAAAGGCTTGGTTCGGCATTAGAGGAGACTGCAGCTCCATCTAATGATGAAGAGACGACCAGAGTCATCTAAAGCTGAAGCAAAAAAAAGAGACATTCAAGAAAGAGCTCATAGCACAATCGTTCTGTCATTGAGCGATGAAGTACTAAGGGAAGAAGCAGGTGAGACGACGGCAATAGGTCTTTGGAAGAAGCTTGACTCTCTTTATATTAGAAAATCGTTGGCCAACAGATTACATATATTGCTTGGGTGATTTTGCTTGTTTGTGTACTTTCGCTTCAACAAACTGGTATCAAAGCTTGGTTCTAAGCAGACATGGCCACACCCAAGTATGAGGTAGAGAGATTCAACAGTACAAATGACTTCAATTTGTGGAAGATGAAGGTTAAGGCGTTGTGGTGAGCCAAAGGCTTGGTTCGGCATTAGAGGAGACTGCAGCTCCATCTAATGATGAAGAGACGACCAGAGTCATCTAAAGCTGAAGCAGAAAGAAGAGACATTCAAGAAAGAGCTCATAGCACAATCGTTCTGTCATTGAGCGATGAAGTACTAAGGGAAGTAGCAGGTGAGACGACGGCAATAGGTCTTTGGAAGAAGCTTGACTCTCTTTATATTAGAAAATCGTTGGCCAACAGATTACATATAAAGAAGAAGCTGTATTAGCTGTCCATGTCAGATGGGATGCCGATGAAAGATCATATAGACGCCTTCAATAAGATCATCCTTGATCTTGAGTCTATTAACATCAAGATAGAAGATTAAGATAGAGCAATTATCTTGCTGAGTTCACTTCCCAAGAGCTATGAGAGTTTTGTTGATACGCTACTCTACAACAGAGAGAGTTTAACAATGAGTGATGTGAAATCATCATTAAACTTAAAGTTATTAAGAAAGCAGACCGAGGGCAATGCAGAAAGTTTATCTGTAAGAGGAAGGCCCTCATATAGAGATGGGAAGAAAAAAGACTCAAGGTCGAAGTCTAGAACTCCTAGGAAGTGTTATTGCTGCAAAAAAGAGGGGGACTTCATAAATGACTGTCCTGAGAAGAAAGCACAAGATAAGAAGAAAGCGGATGCTGCGCTTACCTATGATGATAGTTATGATAGCGCAGAGACACTCGTCGTTATTGATGGTAAGAACTCTGAACAATGGGTTCTTGATTCTTGTTGCATTCTTCACATGTGTCTACACAAGTCTTGGTTTATAAATTTCCAGCTTATTAGTGGTGGTAAGGTCTTAATGGGTAATGACATTGCATGTCAGAAGATGTGAATTGGTAATATTAAACTCAGGCTACATGATGGGCAAGTGAGAAAGTTGACAGATGTTAGGTATGTTCTTGACTTGAAGAGAAACTTGATCTTACTAGGGACTCTAGACCAGAATGGGTATTCCATCAAGATCGACGGAGGGATTTTAAGAGTTTTGAAAGGTTCTATGGTGGTGATGAGAGGAGAGAAGCGCAAATGGGGTTTATGTGCTTAAAGGTGAAGTCATAAGTGGTTCTGCATTATTCTCTGTAGATGATGAGAGTATGCAAACTAAGTTGTGGCATCTTAGACTGACACACCTAGGTGAGAGAAACCTAAAGGAGTCATTTAGTTAAAAGGCATTTGGATAAGATAAGTTCCAGCCCTTAGAGTTTTGTGAGCATTGTGTGCTTTGGGAAAGCATATAGAGTAAGGTTTAGTACCGGCAAGCACAAGACTAAGGGGACTCTTGACTACATATACTCGGATCTTTGGGGACCAGCTCAGACAACTATTCGTGGTGGTGTCAGGTATTTTCTCAGCTTGATTGATGACTATTCAAGGAAACAGTGGGTTTATGTGTTGAAGAGTAAGGATCAAGCCTTTGAAGTATTCAAGACTTGGAAGGTTCTTGTTAAGAATCAGACTAGCAAAAGGGTAAAGAGGCTAAGGCCTGACAACGGCCTCGAATTTTGCAACTGAGAATTTGATGGATTTTGTGCCAAGCATGGGATTGCAAGGCATAGAACAGTAAGATCAACACTACAGCAAAATGATGTAGCTGAAAGGATGAATAGGACCCTACTTGAAAGGGTTAGATGCATGCTTACTATAATAAAGATGTCCAAGACATTTTGGGGAGAAGCTGTAGTGACTGCAACTTACTTGATTAATAGAAGTCCCTCCTCAGCAATTGACTTCAAAAGGCCATAAGAGAAATGGTCTGGCAATCCTCTGGAGTATGACTACCTCAGAATATTTGGTTGCCCTGCCTTTGTACATATTAAGAAAGGAAACTTAGAACCTAGAGCTATCAAAGGGGCATTTATAAGATATCCAAAAGGAGTAAAAGGATATAAGGTGTGGTGTAAAGACTTGACACCATTAAGGAGTATCATAAGCCGTGACGTGACGGTCAATGAGATGACGATGTTGAAAATGTCACGCCCCAGACCCAAAAGATCTGACACACGACATCACTTACATTCATTCAATAATACTTAAACATTCATTTTAATTTCTTTCAGAATTATAGTAATTGAATTATGACTGGGACAATTAGTAAACCGGAGATACGCAGAGTTTTCTCAGAGATTAACACTCTACTACGTCACCAGTAGCAACTTTATTACCGGAAGCCCAGAATATATTCATTGCAAATTCTTACTTAAAATCAATCCATTACTACACTTGGTGAAACTTAAACTAAATCCAACCACACACAATAAAATAATACATAAGTATTTATTCACTAGGGACAAATCAAATATCTTATCCCACGTGTCCCCAAATGAAACACTTAGCAACCTAACAACTTAGGGAACCCAAGGAACAGCAGAAGCCTTGCCAAATCCGCTAAGCACACATGTACCTTATTTACCTGAAATCACCATAAATTATAATGAGTATAAAACTCAGTAAGCATACTAGTTTTTCATATATCAAATACAAATACATATATGTACACAATGCATATGTATGATATGCTGTGATCAATCAAAATCATAATCTTATCAAATCACATATCATGTAAGCTCTTACACATTTTTTCAAAACACATAATAGGAATACCATTACTCGACTACTACTTAGTAGGACTTACATATCACATATCACATAATGAGCCAAATGTCACTCGTAGGTGACATACCGTATGAGAGAAATAGTACAAGTGAGGTCTTTAAATCACACATATATAACGCTTATGCTCGAAGGTAAAAGCCAAACCCTCACCCTGATCATCGGTGAGTCCTCTCACATGTACCAATACGCCACCACACGAATGTGATGACTCACACTTCCTTTAGGTACCAATAGGATCCTCCCTACATACGGAACACATAACATATACCAATCCTGAAGGAAAGGCCACACATAAAGGCTCCACAAATCACATAAAATGCCTACTAAGTTAACAGTGAGTTCAAGTACCCTCAAATCACAAAATATTTCTCATGGACATATTACACTTCAAAAGCTTTCTTTGTTAAACGCATCTTATTTTGGAAAGCTCACTTTCAAAAACACATGTATGTCCATGCTCAATGTCAATGCTCACATTCATAAACATATATTCACATTTCATATCAAAATATACTTTGACATATCATAAACATATTCTTAACCCCATTTACAAAATCATACAAAACAATTATTATGTTTATTGTGATTCCAGTAGTAAGTCTAGTATACTTACCTCTTAACACTTTCAGCTACAAGGCTTAAATCTCCTTAACCTATCAATGGAGATTAATCCTTTCATAAGCCTCACAATTCACACAAAATACTTTAAATAGCTTACAAAATTATACACAATGCATTTATCACATCAAATTGGTCTAAATATTTGATTTCTCAAAACCTGTCATTCTGACCACTTACACTTAACAAAAATTTCTAATACATCAAATAATGTCCAATTACTCCAAAATCAGAATATACCATTCTTGACTCATATATTCTTCTTATATATGAACATTATATCAAATTTCCTACACAATCCATTCCATACACACCATCGAATCCAAACTATAAACCTGACAGGATCAAGATACTTACTGAACAGTATTCAATCTCTCAATTTTATAAAATCATATACTAACTCAAAAATTATAAAAATACCACATAATTACTCTTAACACATATCTCAGTCCATGATAAATATTTCACTTCCAAATCACTGCCAAAAGTATTTTAAAACTATTTTATTTTATAACTTTAAAAATCTGTTAATCAAATATTACAATGAGCTGATACACTTTAGAAATTCATAACACTTCAACCACATTGATCTAAATTCTCAATTCCGAGTATATCATATTAGACATATAAAATTATCATATTCCACAAATTCATAATTTTTGAAGATCATTCAGTAGTACAAAAATTATTGTTCACTGTACTATACTGTTTACATAGGAAATTTCCAGAATTTCAGGGTCATTTTGGTAAATTCTCTATAAATTCAATTTCCAGAATTTTCAATCGATTCAAAGTCTCAGATGATCCTTAACATGTCTAATTTCATATACTCAAAATTCAAAACCAGAATCGAATCACAACAATTTATAAAATTCCTAGATCAAGAGATTATCCAGCAGAAATTCCACAATTCATCATGATTTATCAAACTATCTTATAGATCATCATCAATTCTCATATGATCTTACGAAATACACAAAAAATCCTCAATTATACATATTTTCAAAAATCAAAACTTAAAGGAATTAACTTAATTAATACCAATGAATTGAGAAATACGTATGATATACCTCTTAAAATCCAAAATTCCAATTTCTTCTTCTTTTTCTTCTCCTTCTTCTCTTTCTCTCCCCTCTTTTCTCTCTCTTCTCTCTCTCTAAAAGAGCTAGCTCGACCAAAATGAGAGAATTAGAGTTTTAAAAGTGTATTTTTATACTAAGTGGCTAATTTTTAGTATTTACAAATTTACCCCCCAAACTTTCAAAGTATTACAATTTGGTCCCTAAAATAAATCTAAAGTCTTGCAATTAAACCCAATGCTAATAGTATCACCTTAACCTATACAAACACTACTAATAACAATATATAAATCAAGTATCATCAACATACAAATAAAATACGTATATTTATATATATAAATATACATATTCTTACCGGTTATGGATACTGGTTACTACAGAAAACCTCCCAAGAAGACGGGAAAAAAGAACCTGTGCCCAAGGAAGACTTAGCACCCGAGTTAATAGAAGTTGAAGTGGAGACTGAAAATAAATCTGATATGCCCTCAACTTAACACTTTAACGAGGAAATCCTTAAAGATGAACCAAGAATATCGGCGAGTTCCTCCAAGTCCACCCAAAGAAAGACTAAGACTCCTGAGATGGAACTTGAAGAGTACCAGTTAGCCAGAGATAGGCTAAAGAGAACGATTAACCCACCAGTCAGGTATGCACAAGTAGACTTAGTTGCTCATGCTTTTAATTCTGCTTACACTCTTGAGTATGATGAGCCTATGACATATGGTAAGGCTATGAAGAGTGAAAATAAGAAAGAGTGACAGTAGGCCATAGAAGAAGAAATTAGTTCTCTTAGGAATAACAATACCTGGAAGTTGGTGGAGAAACCTCAAAAGAAGCTAGTCGGGTGCAAGTGAGTGTATAAGGTGAAGAAGGGGATACCAGGGATTGAGCCTACAAGATTCAAGGCTAGGTTAGTAGCACAAGGTTTTACTCAGAGAGAGGGAGTCTATTTTCATGAGATATTCTCTCCAGTTGTCAAGCACACATCTATTAGGATTTTATTAGCCATGTGTGCAAACCTTGATTTACATCTAAAGTAGATGGATGTAAAGATAGCTTTTCTACATAGAGAGCTTGAAGAAATAATATACATGACACAGTCACAAGGGTTCGAGGAGCCTGAAAAAGAAGATCATGCTTATTTGCTAAAGAAGTCATTATACTGGCTAAAGCAATCACCTAGACAGTGGTATAAGAGATTTGATGAGTTTATGATGGTTTGTGGCTTTAGTAGAAGCAAGTATGATGGATGCGTGTACTTCAAGAACATAAGTTGTGGGATAATGTATTTACTTCTATACGTCGATGATATATTGATCGCATGCAAGAATATGGAAGAAGTACAGAAGCTCAAGAAGCAGTTAAGTGGCGAGTTTGAAATGAAGGATTTGAGAGCAGCAAAGAGAATTTTTGGGTATGGATATTGTGAGGGAAAGAAGAGATGTTATCTTCTTGTCCCAACAATGATATATAGTCAAAATTCTGGTGAAGTTTGGTATGTCCAACGCAAAGGCTATCTTTACTCCTTTGGCCATGCATTTCAGACTTTCAGCAGCACAGTCGCCAACATCTGAAGAAAAGAAACTGCAGATGAGTAAAGTACCATATACAAGCGCTGTGGAGAGCATCATGTATGCAATGGTTTGCACAAGACCAGATATAGTACAGGCTGTGAGTGTGGTGAGTAGATACATGGCAAATTCGGATAAAAATCATTGGCTTGCAGAAAAGTGGATTCTGAAATATCTCAAGGGGACGTCAAATCACGGGTTGATATATAAGAGGGATGAAGACAGCAATGAAATGGTAAGAGGGTACGTAGACTCAGATTATACAAGTGATCTAGACAAGAGAAGATCGTTAATGGGCTACGTATTCACAGTGTTTGGGTGAAATGTGTGTTGGAGATCAGTTCTATAACATGTGGTTGCACTCTCTACCACAGAGATGGAGTACATAGCTGTTGGTGAAACTATCAAGGAGGCCGTGTGGTTAAAAGGCATATGTGCGGAGGTATTGGCTAGTAAAGATGTGAACACCAGTGTATATTGTGACAACCAAAGTGCCATACACCTAAGCAAGCATCAAGTGTTACACAAGAGGTCGAAATACATTGATGTAAGGCTCCATTACATTTGAGAGATTGTCCAAAGTGGTGAAGTTAATCTAACAAAGATAACGTCAGCTAAAAACCCTGCTGATATGTTGACTAAGCCACTGCCCTCGGTTAAGTTCATCCTATGCAAAGACTTAACCGGAGTCACTACTTTGTGAGAGTGACCAAAGATGCGAAAATGAGAGATCGAGTTGCTTTGTGGATGATTTTGAATTAAGGAGGGAATTTGTGAGAATGTTGATTGAAAATCATCAGGATATGATTTAGAGAGCAAGTCAAGTGCATAGGGTGCGCACAGATCGAAGACGGACGCAAAAGGAGGCAGAAAATGAAGAAGGGCGTACTAGGCGCCAGCGTCGCGGTAACTAGGCGTGGGCGCCGCGGCGTCCAATCTAGCAACTGAGCGCCGCAGTGCCACGCGATGAGTGTTGCAGCGCTCAGACGGGCACGCTAGCGCCGCAGCGGTGAGAGCCTAACGCCATGGCGCTGGAGACGGGAACATTATCCCAAAATAAGGAAACTTCCTTATTTCGTCTCCCACTTATTTCAGGATTTCCTAATACGACTCTCACATGTATAGGGTAAACCTAGGTCGTCCCGAAACCTATATAAACGCTATCAATTGGCTTGTAAACACATATTTGTGATCATCAATTAATCTTTGTGATAGGTTGAGAAATCTTAGTGATCATCAACAATATTTGTAGTTCTTTGTGAGAGAAAATCTCTAGAGTGACAGAGAGAGTTATCTTTGTAATCTTTCTTGTAAAAGGCATATTTTGTGAGTGCTTTGTGATTCATAATAAGAGAAGAGTGTGATCTTGATCTGCCGTAGACGTAGGCAAGTTGCCGAATTACGTAATTTTTTATGTGTTCTTCTTCTACCCTTTCTTTCTTTATTCTTTAATTACTTGTTCTACATATATTGATTGAGTGATTTTGCTTGTTTGTGTACTTTCGCTTCAACACCTTTATTACAAAAAAAACATTTCTCTGTTCTACCTGTCAATTAAGATATCTTAAGCTCTTATAAATAACTCATCATCCTCAACAATTTCAGGCATCCCCTCTACAATTTTCATCACTTCCTCAATGCTACAGCGTGGCTTATCTTTTCTCCTTAGAATCTTATTTACTACTGCATCTAAAAGATCACCTAATTTTTCAGATACTTTACCTCCAATTCCTTGTGAAAATTCTTGCCCCTTGTCCCCAAGTGTAGGAACAATGGCATTACGCGAAGAAGTGTCAACAACTCCAAGTCCTTCAGAAACAATTTCTCTCTTTGTTTCTTGTCTAGAAACAATGGCATTGTGTGAAGAAGTGTCAACGACAACAACTCCTTTAGAAACATTTTCTCTCTTCTTATCTTGCGTAGAAACAACAGCGTTAAGGGAAGAATTGTGAGCAACAACAACTCCAACTCCTGAAACTTTTTCTCTCTTTTTTTCTTTATTAGCAACAACAGCATTATGGGAAGAACTGCCAACAACTCCAACCCCTTTTGAAACATCAATATTACGGGAACAAGTGTCAATGGCTCCAACTCCTTGTGACACTTTTTGTCTCTTTCTTTCTGCTGCAGAAACAACACTACTACAGGAAGGCGCCTCGTCATCACTACCAGATGATTCCTCGTTAAGGTAATTGAGATATTGATACATAATTAGCGGCAATGTCATCAACTCAATTAAATCATCTATCATCATTAGACGAACTCATATCTGGAAAAGCAAATCATATGTATTATATCGAGACGTATCAATTCGATAATTCAGTCACCCAAATTAAAGGATTAAGAAAAAAAACGAAAACCGACAATTAACAGTATGTACACTATTAAATGGATTGCAAACCGAGTTAATGAAGTAAAGATGAGATCCACAAACATTTATCCTAAAAGTGTAAGAGCATAAGAAAACCTGCAGTCTTCCAAATGGGGTTATGAATACTCAAATATTTAGTTTCTCAATGGTAAATTACTTGGTAGATAACTTGAGCTATTATCACCTTTCGATTGTTTAGTTGTGATTTCTACCTACTTCTGTTAGTAATGTGAAGGGATGAAAAGGAGTCAGAATTTCACAGGCCTGGAAAATTTCCAGCATCGATCATATCAATCCAACTCATGCCTGACCATAAAATAGTAGTTCAATACGTATCCATACCGGGTAAGATCTTCCAATACCGGTAAGGAATTTATCTTTAGAAATTCAAAACGACGGTACAAAAATTCAATTAATAAATTGGCACACAGACACGCAATGAACAGAAATTAAACAAATTACACATGATAATGACAATGAGCAGAGTCCAATATTATCTTTATACAGTTTCAGTTTCTTCTCCATTTTTTTTTATTGAAGTGCTAATCATTGGAAGAAATCAATTTATTTGCTTTTCGTATCTTAAAATTATGTTTGAAAAACAAAAGAGCTTCCATTAAGTGATTTTACTCAAAAGCGCTTTCTAAGAAAGCAATCCGAAATGCAACCTAAATATAATCAAATCCAATTAAAAAAAATAACATTTAAAAGTATTTCGTATGTCGTATCTTTAAAATGTCGTCCACATAACCTCGAATTGCCCTTAAAGCCCGCCGCCTTCCACGTTGCATAACATTCCGAAAGAATCAACTGGTAGCATCAGCTTGATAGGCTTGGAAATCTGAGGAATCATTTGTGAAATGCAGTTAAAGTTCACTCCTTTCTAAGCCGGTGAGTTATATCATTATGTTTCGTTTTCTGTATAGAAGACAAAGAACATTGGTTCGTTTTAGTGATTTTGTTCTGATAGACTCAAATGCTCAACTGGGTTGTGTTCAAAAAAGCAAAATTTTCAATGTTAGGTTGCTTTGTTTATCATTAGATGTAAAGAAGAAATCCATAGAAGTTAAAGAAAATGAAGAGACAAAGTCATTGAAGGTGCATAATTGATGAACTCATGTGGGTTGTCTTTAGAATCTGCTATATTGGCAGCTACGAAAATTAGTTTTAAGAACACTGAAAAAAGAGACATAGTTCTTAAGCTTCTCAAGGACCATGGATTTAGTAAAACCCAAATCTCTAAAGTTGTGAGAGTATGCCCACAAGTTTTAGTTCTTGATCCTGAGAAGACACTTTTGCCCAAGATAGAGTTTTTCCGCTCCATCGGGTTTTCCAGGAGTGACTTTGTGAAGATAATAGTATCATGCCCGCGTTTGTTGGTTAGGAGTTTAGAGAATCATCTTACTCCCTGCTACAACTTCCTCAAGGATGTACCTGTCCCTGATGAAGCAATTGTTAGGACATTGAAGTGCACACCGCGGGCAATTTTACAGAATTTCATGAGCAATTTGGCTCCTAATATAGAACTTCTGAGAGCAATTGGTGTGCCTCAATCTCGAATTTCTTTTCTGGTGATTCTAGATTTCGCTGCAGCATCATGCAAGCATTCTAAATTTTGTAAGATTGTCAATGAGGTTAAGGAAATGGGATTTAGTCCTGTTTTGACAACATTTGTTTTAGCAATTCAAGTGCTTGGCCAGATCAAGAAATCAACTTGGGACTCCAAGGTTGAACTTTATCAGAGGTGGGGTTGGTCCGAGGATGAGATCCTTGCTGCATTTAGAAGGCATCCACATTGTATGCTTATATCCAAGAAGAATATTTCAAAGAGCTATGGACTTCTTTGTTAAAAAAAATGGGTTGGTTTTCCCAAGATATTGCCAAGAAATCAGAAATTCTCCTATTTAGCCTGGAAAAGAGGACTGTGCCAAGGTGTTCTGTTATCCAAGTTCTACTGTCAAAGGGATTGATCAGAAAAGATTTATCTCCACTTACTATCTTACAACCTAGGGAGAGTGACTTTGTGAGGAGGTATATAATCAGATTTCAGGAAGAGGTTCCTCAATTGTTGAATCTGTTTCAAGGAAAAATGAAACTTTTCAGTGTGAGACCTGGATCTAAGAGGTATGTGAAATGAAACAGATTTAACCTGTTGATCTGCAGATTTGTATAAAAATTTCCTTTGTGTAGTTGCTGCTGCATTTTAGATTATAAGAATATTAGATTTGTATATCATGAACAGATGTTTTGACATGACATTATCAAATATGAAGCTATAGCATAGATGTAAGAGAGTAAATCCTGCTTTCGTCCAGCTCAGCCTCTCTTTATGGGAGTAAATTTGGCGTTAAATCTTAATAATTATGAGCCATTATGCTAGCTCCAAATCGTCATGTGATTCCACTTCCACGTATATACTTCCCTTCATCAAAATAAATGTTTTGTTCTTTAAATTTATCATATCATTCTTTTCCCTGTAACTTATACAAACCATCAAAGTCCGAACATTCTTTATGAAATTAAACTACAATCCACCATCAACGGACTTCTAGGTGCAGGCATAGATTTCTAAGAGACGCATGCTACGTTTCTGAAACTGACATACTTCCAAGGCTTAAAAGTGACATTGGCTATATAAATAAATTAGAATTGACCATACAATGTGGTACAACAATCAGAAGGGAGAAGCATTCACTGCATAGCCACGGTGGTCGGGGACTAAGAGTGCACCCTCGTCACTAGAGTTTTTGAGTTCTGACTGGGACAAGATTTCTCCCCAATAAATTGTGGGTGCTTTGCTCTGCTTCAATGTGTCAATATCGAGCATTCTGGCAGATGACTGGTTGTAAACCAGCTTTCCAAAAAAAAAAATATATTCAGGAGGGAGAAGGAAGTAACACAATGGGCAGCTTCATGTTCAGTATCTGCGATGATCACCACGCAAACATCAAATTTTTTTTTTTTTCCTTTAGAGAAAAAGCTATAACAGTGATGATGTCACAAAAGAATATATTAATTCTAACAATATAAATATATATGAAATAAATCCCAGATATATAGTAAAACACCAAGTCAATAAGCAGAGTAGCTAGCAGAGCTCAGAACTTGTTAGAACAATAATAACCTATTTCTGGACAACAAACCGAGCCAACATCCCAACACATATAATTGACAGCTCACAGAGAATTGGATTGTTAAAATCTGCTTCAAACCTCCAATATTAACTCAAACGTTCATCCAGATACACAAGATTTATGAGATCATCGCTATGAAATTATTATAATCTTTTATTTATGGCCACTATTCAAATTTAAAGGGAACAAAAGAGTGATAGAAAAGACATGTTGATAGTGCAGGAAAAAAATTTATGAGAGATTTAAATTTGAACCATATGAACTATTACCATATGAGCTTTCTACAGTCACGCCAATCCTTTCCACGTTTTACCCAACTCATTAAAAGTTGCATAACTGATCAGAAGAAATATAATTTTTAAAAAAAATGCAAACATGCATGTAAACCTCTACTACGTGCACACACATGTTCACCACAAAATCAATGTGATTGCAAATGGCATTTATAAAGTTTTGAGTGTTAAAGGCAAAAATGAAAAATAAAAATTATAATGATAATGATGACTTTATGTAGACTTGAATCTGGTCATTGGTTCTAATTTCTTAACTAGAGTTGAGAATAACCATGTAAATTAAAAAGCTATTGTTGATAGAATTTCTGCAATTTCATTAAATGCAGAAACCTATAAGCAAGATTAGATCATTATACATGAAGTTGGCAGCCACAGCACTTACACTATTTTGCAGTAACGGTCTTAGGTGACACCATCAATTCAACATCTAACCCTTCACTGCCAAATGGATTCAGCAACAACAATATTATCTACCACATTTGCTAAAGAGAAAGAATAATGTAAGTAAAATATCTATAATAAGCAGCAAACTCAAGTCTGACAACCATAGTGCTCCTCCGCTTCTTAAATGTTACTGATTAGGATAGAATAAAAACGAATGTTTTGTTCCTTTTCTTCAGTTTTTATTGATCTTGTATTTGCAAGAAAAGATGATAAAAGCAACTGCAAAAGGAAAAGGTACTTTCAAGAAAACCCAATACAGCATTTGAGTTTATCAAACCAAAACCTCTAGGTAAATTGTTTTTGAGTATTTGTTACTAGGTAATGTCAATGTCTACAACATATCTGTTCTGATATTACTTAATGGGAATTATAAAACTCATCAGAAGAGTAACTGATCTAAGATCCTAAAACAGATTTCACGAGCTCAACTAAATAATACATTTTCTGCGTGCTTTGGTCACAGAGTTCACAAAGTAGCAATAGGCCATAACCAATGGGGACTCTAATGATATCAAGCCCTTTAACCAAATCTTTATACATCAGAAATCTAAAGCAAGAGACATTTCGAGACAACTGACATTCCCATGTGAGCTTTAATAAAATTATTCGTTTGGAAAAAAATATGGGGGTTGCTAGTTGCTACTCCTGTTAGTGACTCGCTCTCATGTTAGAGATTAATGATCTTGACAAAGTCATATAAAAACATTTGTTCTTTCAACCAACAAAATACAAATCTAATACACAATAAATTGAAAATTCTGAAATTAGCAACTGCCACAAGCAAAGAGAAAATTATACATTGAACTAAAGATTAGATGTTAAGGTTGTTTGATTTGACATACCTCTCAGATGCAGGTCTCACATTCACAATATCTATTTTTCCTTCATACACATTCAACAACTGTGGAGCTTTCTCCTGAAACTTGGTTACATACCTCTCAATAAATTCTCTCGCCCCAGGTAATAAGAAATTTGTTGGACAAAAATCTTTTTCGGTCACTCCCTTGGACAGCAGGACTTGAACAACAGAACACCTAGGAACAATCCTCTTCTCCAGGGTTAATAGGAGAACCACTGGTCTTTTTGCAATATCTTGTGACAACCAACCCATTTTGTTCACAAAAAAGTCCATAGTTTTTGTAATCTTCTCCTCAGATATAAGCATACAAAATGGATGCCTTTTAAATGCAGCAATAGTCTCATCCTTGGACCAACCCCACTTCTGATAAACCTCCATCTTTGATTCCAAAATGATTGTTTCAGTTGACTAACCACTGTTTTGCTTTTAGAAACATTCCCCTCAAGGGGTTAAATCCCATTTCCTAACCTCATTGACTTTCTTGCGAAATTCAGAATGTTTGAAGGTTGCTGCCTGTGGACTGCGAATCACAAAATTTGAAATTCTAGATTGAGGCACACCAATTTCTCTGAAAAGTGCTATATTTGGTCCCATGTAGGTCCTCAGATTCCGTAAAAATGCCCAATTAATGCGCTTCAACACTTTAGCAACTTCTTGATCAAGGATAACTACTTTCTTGAGGAAATTGTAATTGGGAATGAGATGATTCGTTAAACTCACAGCTAATAGATATGGAGAAGATGATATCATCTTTGCAAGATCTTTGCAAGGTCATTCCTTGAAACTCCGACAGAATGAAAAAAAACTCAATCTTGGGCAATAGAGTCCTCTCAGGACCAGTTAAACCGACTCGTGGGTATGATCTGACAACTCTAGAGATCTGGGTATTGGTGAAACCATGGTTGCTAAGAAGCCTAAGTACTGAGTCAGCTCTTTCCTTGTTCTTGATACGGACTTTCTTCGCAATAAGAAAGGCAGATTTTAAGGGCAACCCACACGAGTTTATGAAATATGAGACTGTAAATGACACTTTTTGTTCATTTTCTTCAGCTTTGAAAGGTCTCTTCTTTATATGGGAAGATGAAGAAAGCAACCTAGCAATAGAAAATGTATTTTGAACAAAACCCAGTTGGCTATTGACGTACATGAAACCAAAACCTGCACAATGAACTAGTGCTCTTTGCGTTCTACAGAAAAATTGAAACATAATGAACTCACTGGACTAAAGTGAGAGAACTTCAACCGCATTATACAAATGAAGTAAAAACAAACCTTCTTCAATAGCAACTGACAACAGTCACCCCTCAAATTAGCGAGCTGTCATCACCATGCATTCTATTTCTAAAGCCTTTACGAATTTTATTTTGTTACTGTTGATTTTTGTTGTAAAGGAAAAAAAAGTTGATTTGATAGGTCAATGGACTGGCCGACTGGGTTTGATTCCATTAGCGGATCAATTTATAAATTATTAATAAAATTTTACTAAAATCTATCTTAATTTAAAAAAATAATATCATTATATTTAAATAAAATTTAATTAATTAACTCAATTTAGTTTACAAATAAAATATTTGTAAAAAAATTAATTTTTTTTATTTTTTATAAAATAACTAAAAAACCTAAAATATACTTTTGAGGTCAAAGTTATCTCCTAATTAAATAAAAATTTTAAAAAAAGTTATTAGATTTCCTTTATCATTTTCACTCCTTTTACAAAGCTTTTGTTGCTATAATCGTGAAAAGATTTTCAGAAAATGTTATTTTATGGGAGTTTATTAAATATATATTGATTACAAGTAGTGTTATATTTATAAAATTAGGATACAAATTTTTGTATCCTAATTAATGTGTCCCCAATTAATAATTATTATTAATTAATTAATTATTATCTTTTTACTTTTTATTAATATAATATTAATTTTTTTTTAAAATTTTAACTTAAGTCCAATCCTCTAAAAGGTCTATTACAATTCACACCTATGCCCATTAAAACTCATAAGAAAATTCATTATATGGGAATATGAGATATTGGCCTACAAAAAGAATGGGGAAAAGTTCACAAATAGCCTTATTATTTTTTTATTATAATATTTTAACCAACTTAAAATTAAATATATTTTATTAACCAAACATAAATATTTTGGATACATTTGCCCATTTTTTCTATTAACTTTTCACTCACCCGAAAATCAATCAAAAAAAGCAAAAATTATCAAAATTCGTTAGATCGAAAAATTTGAAGTTATCACTGTATAGATCGAAGCTTTTACAACAGATTTCTCACTTCAAACAAAGAAAATGGCCGATTTTTGGTGAGTTTTGTTTAAGTTTTAAAAAATTTAAATTTGTTTATAACATGATTAGAATTTATATTAAAAGCTAGCAATAGATGAAATTATTAAATAATATGTGAAAAATGGGTTTGAATGGTGTAAGAAACGTTGAAAATGGGCAAAAAATCGTGATTTTTGGGTCATATTCGCGATGCAGACGGCGGCGGCCACCGTTGCCAATCTCGGGGCCATCTCGGGCCCGAGATGGCCCCGCGATGCGCGTTAAGGGCGCATCGCGGGCGCGCAACGCGGACCCGAGACGGCCCCGCGATGCTCGTTTAACTGGCGAATCGCGGGGCCATCTCGGGTCCGCGATGCGCCCTTAACGCGCATCGCGGGCGCACAACGCGGACCAGAGACGACCCCGCGATGCCGCAAAATTCGCGCCACGTGGCGCGAATTTTTTTGAATTAGGTTTTTTTTAAAATTAAATTAAATTATATTTAAATTAATTAAATATATTTTACATTAATAATTTAGATAAATGTAATTTTATTTAAATTAAATAAAAGATTTCATAAATTCTATTTAGAAAGAATATTATTGATCTAATAGATGGGAAAATTTGCTTAAATGACTCATTAATTTTGGTTTGTAACATTTTTTATTATTATTATTATATATGATTATTTTGATTTTAATATATAATTAATGTTGATTAATATTAATATGTTAGTAAATTAATTATTAAGTTTGGTTTGATTTTATTATTATAATATGTTGATTAATATGTTAGTAATTAATTATTTTAATGTATTATGTATGTTAAATTAATTGTTTTTGTAAATAATCTTTCTCTGATTAATATTAATGTATTTTGTTTATTTTTTTTTATTGTTACAGGAAAGAGAACATATCGAAAGAATATAGAATTCCAGAGCATATGTTTTTTCGTGCATCAGTGGCGGCTTATGCTAAGATGTGGGGTCTAAATTGCATTAAGGATAAACTGACAACAAGTCAGAAAACATTATTTAGGCAGACGTGTATGGGGTATTTCTTAGATATGTCAGAGTTGACATTCTCTGGTATTTTGGTGCACGAGTTATTGTTGCGTGAGGTGCATACCTCTAATGTAGATGATGAGATGTGGTTTTACATAGGGAGGAAACGCATCCGTTTTAGCCGGCAGGAGTTTGTACTAATCACTGGACTACAAATGCAAGATTACCCTCCCGCCCAGCAGCTGCATAGGAAATTGGGCACTCGATTATGGGATACATATTTTTCTGGGGTAAAGAAATTATCTTACATATTTCTTGATCAATGGTACGCACGTCTAAATTTGGAGAAAATGGACGATACAGATGCAGTAAAGTTGAGTTTATTTTATTTTGTGCATCGTGTTTTGATTCCACGTGACGAGCGTAGTGGAATTCAAAATTTTGTTTTATGTTTAGTGGATGACCTTGATGAGTTTAATAAGTATCCATGGGGCAATATTGCATGGACCGTACTTCATAACTCACTTAAGAAGGCTGCATTCCAAAAACTTGAGAAAATAAAAAGGAAAAGGTTTGCACAGAAGAAGTTTGAGAGTTACAACGTATATGGCTTTTCGCACGCATTTCTGGTACGCCATATGTACTTAACTTTTTGATCTTAATTATATATTTTGTTTGTATACGTCAAACTTATATTTTAAATATAATTATATTAGGTATGGATTTTCGAGGCAATTCCAGTGTGCGGAGAGATTTTTAGTTATCATAATGGTGATCGCTTCCCTCGTATTTTGAATTGGACGACTCGAGGGACTCCATTGTTCGATGAGGTTCAGGATACAATGTTAGCAAAGGATTTGGTATGTGTTGATATGAATGTAAAATATATATATTGGTTTATAACTTTTATTTTGTTTTAAGCGTAACTTAATATGGTTGGTTGATTTATAGGTTCTTTCGGTACATCATAAATTAGTACCAAAAGACCACGAGAAGAGAGAGGCAATTGTGCGCCTAGCTAGACGTGTAGGCATTCCAAGCGGAAGTTATGCTGGGGACTTACCAAATATGTCTGATTTCAGCGAGAGCAAGCGCCCCAGGACCTATGCCCATTTTAGCGACCCTAACGATGATGTTATGGATGTGGAGGGGGGTGGATATGAATGGACAAACCCATAAATGTCAGCACCAGTGGCAGGAGCAACGGTATATTTACGTGATTAACTAAAGAGAAATTTCAATATATTTCTAATATTTCTAAATAAGTCATTAACTATGATTATGTTTCTTGTAGTCTGAACACAGTGCATCTGCAGACCATGGCGTAACACATCAGATTGAGCAGCTGCGGGAGGAGATGATTAAGAGAATTGAGCATACTGAAGCTGCACTTCTACAAAGAATGGACAAGGATAAAGATGAAATTTTAACAAGTGTTAATCAACTCCGGACCGATCTTACACAGCAGATGCAGCAAATGATGATGTGGTTTAGGCAGTCATGCTCATTCCAACAGAACGAAAGCCATAATATGGTAAGCAAAATAAATTTTAAACACAATTACCTTAATTGCAGTTTTATTTATTTTAATATATACATATATTGTAGTATGGAGAGAACACACCGGCAGGCTGTCAATATGATTTTCAGACCCCAGCTACTGGTCATGATATATTGCCTCAGCCACTGATTGACAGTCCTGCAAGTGTTGAGATCTTGCCTGCCCCGCATAAGGGAGTAAGTCAATTTGGGAGACAGTATAGGCCTGCATGGTATTTGCACACCCCATATACAAATCCATTTCTACAAAGGATACACGAAAAGAAGAAATTTGAAATTGAAGTGCAACCTCAAGCAGACATGAATCCGTTGCAGCCGATAGACTCGACTATCATGGTTCAGTTTCAGGCTTGGATGGACAAGGATGAGGGTGTAGTCAGCTTACCTGGGCTAGAAGCTAACCCGACGTGGTTTCGGGAATTGCTACACAGTTGGCTGGATGACTTTGTAAGTAAATTATTGAATAATTATCCCCTTGCAGTTTTTTTATAAATTTATAGAATCACTTGACGGTTATTGTTTCTAAATGCAGCATATTAATGAGTATTTGAAGGTGATTCGACTTAGGCAATACGGTTGCACTAATGCATTGCCTCAATTGTCCACTTCTGTGGATTCGTACTTCTTTGTGAGTGATGAATTAAATTATTTATATTTTGTTATTTCAATTTTATTGATTATTCGATAGCCCTGCATTTGTAGGAGTCTTTTAGACTCTTTTATGAGCAGCACAAAAATGACATTACTGGCATTGTATGGAGTGATGAAGTGATGGCATATGCTCAAGGCGCTAAAGAAGATTTACTCGGTGCACGTATGTGGATTGAGGTTGATAAGGTAAATGTTGTTATTTTTGTTTATAACTTGTAGTACTATTTTGTGTGAATGTTGTTATTTTTGTTTATAACTTGTAGTACTATTTCTAAGACTTATTTGAATTTTATGTAGGTTTATATTCCTGTCAACTACAATCAACAGCATTGGGTAACGGCTGAGGTGGACATCTTGCATCGGCAAATATTGATCTACGATTCTAGCATCAAGGGATTTGCCGATGGCGTGATTGAGAATCATGTCCTGCTATTAGCTATGTTGTTACCCCGTTACTTAGATGCTTGTAGATTATATGAGCAACGACGGATTACACCTGACTTAACCCCTTTTCATGTAATTAGGTTAAAGGATGGAGTGCCACAACAGACAGTGAATAGTAGAGATTGTGGGGTTTATGTTTGTATGTTTATAGAGTTTTTGATGTGTTGTCATCCCTTAGATTTTGGTCCTGAGCATGGGTCATTTTTTAGGACCAAAATGGCGACCGACTTATGGAAATGTGCAAAAAAGTAGTGAAATATTTTCTGCAGCCTCACGTCTCAAAAAAGTAGTGAAATCTTGTTATGGGCCCAAGTGGTCAAGAAGTTTGACATATTTTCTGCAGCCTCACGTCTCTCAACAAACCATTTTTGCATTAACTCTCGAATCCACTCAATTAAGGCAGTCACCATCATGGCACGTGCATTCTTCGCAACAGCGTTAATGCTCTCTGCAATGTTGGTGGTCATGATGTCATATCTTCTGAATGCTCCCACTGATCGAGCCCATTTTGAAAAATCAACCTCTTCCTCCAAGTATCTCGTTGCCTCCGGTTTCATTTCTCGCATCTTATATATTTCCCTTTGAAAGTCAGCTATGCGATACGCCTTGGCAGCAACAAAATAGGAGGCTAAGTATCCCCCTCCTTTTGTTGTATGCGATGGTATCTTATATCGTGCTACCAAATTACCCTTCAAGTGATGGATGCATACACCATGATATACATTAGGAAATACCTCTTTAATGGCCTTCTCGATACTAGCATGTCGATCAGATATAAATACAAGGTTCGCAAGATCGCCAATAACTCCTCGGAGTTTTTTCATAAACCACTTCCATGAAGCATCATTTTCAGAGTCAGCAATACCCCATGCAAGTGGAAAAATCTGGTTGTTTCCATCCTTGCAAACAGCCACAAACATTGTTCCCAAGTATGCATTTTTTAAAAATGTACCATCAACTGCAATAACCGGTCGGATGGAAGACTAGAACCCTCTAATACATGGTCCAAGAGCCATGAAGAAATATTTAAAGTGCTTGCAATCGTCAATCTCCAAATGTGTGACTGTACCAGGGTTCTGTTGTTCCAATATATGACAGTATGCAGGAAGTAATTTATATGAACCCTCTGGAGTACCACGTATCAACACCAATGCATGCTCTTTAGACCGCCAAGCAGTAGGGTAAGTTAAGTCCACACCAAACTCCGCACGTATGTCTGCTTGGATTTCCTTCGGTCTATAAAGTCGACTCGCAGATGCAAATTTATTTTTTATAAATTTGCCAATAATCCGAGACTTTGCTTGTCGATGACCATCGCGTAATCGATCTAATTGGCACACGTGACTTGAATCAATTCTGCGCACAATAAAATGTTTCCTTGCATCTGTCGACACTGCACGTAATCGCCATCGACATCTATCATCATCACATTTGATCTCAAAACGATCTTTTGTCGACCTTGACACTTTAAAGCTCCAATTACCTTTAAGTGCTACCATACTAATAGCCTGGTGAAGTTCGTCTTTGCTATCAAACAACTTTCCTACAAACACATCGTCAATTCCACTACTCGATATCTTATCTGAAATGACCAAGTCTGATGGTGGTATTGGAGGCATAAACGCAAAGGGATTTTCTGCTTCACAAAAATCTATTCTTCTAGCTTCAACATTTAGGGAGCTTGTCGAAACATAACAACGTCCGCCTTCTGCTAAATCATCCCCTTCTAAATTATCAACATTTCTAACATCATCATAGTCCCCTTCCACATCCCCAACATTTTCAATGTCATCACAAGCGTAATGTGTATAGGCTGGGTCTTCATTAAAGGGTATAGGAGAAACATTGTGATACTCGTTCGTTGTGTTTGCAGGAACCACTGCTGGAACTGATAGAGATGTATGGCTCACTTGGTTGCTACCGCTAGCTGACATAAAATAACCATGAATTGATGGTGGATTGGGGGGCTGTACATTATCTTCATAAACAGGAGCTCTAGGATCCACTGTTACACATAAAGGATAATACGATCTTCTATTGGTGCTTAAAAAAAATCGAACATCATTGTCATTTCTAATCTCAATAGGCTTTAGGTTATACCTCGTTGCATCAATTTTGATTTTCAAAGTCACCTTACACTTCACATTGTCGACTCCCAAGGTATAACATACTGCATTTAAAAGATCTTCAAAATTATTATCTTTCGAAACCGAAATTCCAAAATTATTATAATCAACATAACTTTCTTCCCCGTCACTAGAACTCTCCCACTTTCCACCAAAACAAATAACTATCGCATCACACTCCATATGACCTGAAAAAACAAAAAAGATTAGGAAAAGTTCACAAATGGAAAATTTAGTAAAATTTTTTAAAACGATAAAATATTTAAAAATAAAAAAAATGCGCATCGCGGGGGCACATCTCGAGCCCGAGATGTGCCCCCGCGATGCCCACAGATTGCGCGCCGCGGGGCCGTCTCGAGCCTGAGACGTGCCCCCGCGATGCGCACAGATTGCGCGCCGCGGGGTCGTCTCGGGCCCGAGACGGCCCCTAGACGGCCCCGCGGCGCGCACTATGTGCGCATCGCGGGGGCACGTCTCAAACCCGAGATGCACACAATGTGGGCGCCGCGGGGCCATCTTGGGCCCGAGATGTGTCCCGCGATGACCAAATCGACGGCCGCCGCAGCGACCGCCGTCTGGTTTTCGCCAAATACACTCCAAAACGTATTTTTGGCCGGATTTCAACGCCGTTTATACCATTCTAACTCATTTAGTTGGTTAATAACAACTACTTTTAACTTCAAATGTAAATTTATCTAATTTCTAACAAGTTTAGAAAATTTACCCGAGCTATTTCTTTGATTTGATTCGAAGCGATCCTCAGCTATTTCTCGAGCCCGAGATGTGCCCCCGCGATGCCCACAGATTGCGCGCCGCGGGGCCGTCTCGAGCCTGAGACGTGCCCCCGCGATGCGCACAGATTGCGCGCCGCGGGGTCGTCTCGGGCCCGAGACGGCCCCTAGACGGCCCCGCGGCGCGCACTATGTGCGCATCGCGGGGGCACGTCTCAAACCCGAGATGCACACAATGTGGGCGCCGCGGGGCCATCTTGGGCCCGAGATGTGTCCCGCGATGACCAAATCGACGGCCGCCGCAGCGACCGCCGTCTGGTTTTCGCCAAATACACTCCAAAACGTATTTTTGGCCGGATTTCAACGCCGTTTATACCATTCTAACTCATTTAGTTGGTTAATAACAACTACTTTTAACTTCAAATGTAAATTTATCTAATTTCTAACAAGTTTAGAAAATTTACCCGAGCTATTTCTTTGATTTGATTCGAAGCGATCCTCAGCAACCCTTTGATTTTTAGAATAATAACTTCAAAAATATTCGGTAAGCTATTTCTTTAAAGTTTCTTTAAACTTTAAAAAAACACGAAGTTATAAATTTGATATAAGGATAAATTTGTCCAAAATTAAATTATTTGGCTAATAAAATATAATCATTTTATATTTGGTTAAAATAAAATAATAAAATAATTTAAAGGCTATTTGTGAACTTTTCCCAAAAGAATGGCATTAGCTTAAAAGTTCTCGATCTTAAAAGTACGTCTAAAATTGACCATATAAACTCTTTAAAGGCCGACCACATAAAGCTTTCAAAGGTAAATCATATAAGTCTTTCAAATGCCAATTATTAAAGTCCTCAAAAGTAGATAAGAAATGGTCTCGTTATAATTGATTGAGGACTCGCGTTGTTTTTACTCCCAAGAATTTTGGAGTTAGATTTTCAAAAACAATCAAATAAAAAAGTAAATATATGTTTTAATTTTAAAAAAACTCTATATGTCTTGATTCTAAAATTTTTTTGTAACTTAATACAAAATAAAAAAAAATTTATAAAAATGAGACTAAACAATAAAGTAAGAGACTTAACCATTTTTAGACTTTTTGAATTTTTTTCCTTCGAATTCTCTCTTTTTGGAGTAAAAAAGAGACTGTATTAAATAAAATAAAAACTCTAAAAAAACTCTATTTAGTGCACAACACAACGGCAAACACAAAATTTTTTTTATTGCCTTCTTACTTTTCTTAATTTTTTTTCTATAAGACTCATTATTAATTTAAACATTAGAGATTTACCACTGAAAAAAATCTCTAGTATAACCTAATTTTATTTATGGTTATATGAAAATATATAAAGTTCGATATGCATAAAGAGTAATTGTCAAATCCAACTTTTCAAGACATCTAATTGTTATTTAAAAAAAAAAAAATTTAACTTGTAAATTTAAAATTTGATAAATCCAGAATCTTTCAAATTCTAAAAGTCAACAAAAATTGCTACTACCCAATGCCCATATTACCATCTCTCTTTATTCAAAATCAAATTGCCCATTTTGAGGAAGAATAGTAAAACAATATTGTCAAGCTTTTCTCCTAGACCAAATCCAAAATTTCCAAGAATTCAAGAAATTTAGAATTAAAGGTTAAAATAAAGATTAGAGATTAGTCAAGGCTTCAAGTCAATCTGATAACTTGTCATGTGATCACGCTCTTCCTCCTAGTAGACTACTAGCCATATTGTCTACACCGCTTTTATGGAAGAAAGAGCTTAAGATATTGGCATTTGAAAAAAAACAAAACCCCATCTAAAATTATCAAACTTTTCTCCAAGACCAAATCTACAATTCCCAAGAGTCCAAGAAATCCATCACATTAAGGATTAGCAAGTCTTGAAGTCAATTTGAGACCTTCTTCAAGTCGTGTCATCGTTCTCTTCCATTTAAAATATTAAACAGAACACTATTCCTACTCCTTTATAAATTCATACACGATTCAACAACCCAATGCAACCAAATAATAATAATAATAATAATAAAGCTACTCGAAAAAAAAAGGGTAAATTAAGCCTATGCATGCTGTTCCCACTTTGTTCAGCGGTGGCTATTGCCTCTGCCCAAAGTGCTTCCAATGTGAGAGCAGCTTACCACTTCTACAATCCTGAGCAAAAGGGATGGAACTCGAATGCTGTAAGTGCTTTTTGCACAACATGGGATGCAAACAAGCTCTAGGCTTGGCGCCGCAAGTATGGATGGACTGCCTGCTGTGGCCCCGTTGGGCCTCGTGGACAAGCAGCATGTGGCAAGTGCTTAAGGGGAAGACATATACAAAATCGATCTTTTCCATGTTTCACTTTTATGTCATCTATATATACATGTAGGTCTTCTATATCAATGAAGGAATTTGCAAAGCATTCATAAGATTAACGTTGTGAGAATTGTCTGATGCGATGGCGGAAATGTTGTAATTGGGGTTGGTTAACTGGATGTGATGCAGGTGACAAATAGAGAGACAGGAGCTCAAGCAACAGTGAGGATTGTGGATCAGTGCAGCAATGGAGGCCTAGATTTGGACGCTGGTGTGTTGCGGCGAATCGATACCGATGGAAGAGGCAACGCTCAAGGTCACCTTATGGTCAATTACTAGTTCGTTAACTGTGGAGATTGATGCTACTTTTATTATGAATAATACCAAGTATCCAACATATATATATATATAAAATTATAATTAAATAATCGCGGAAGTACTGCTAGCTTCTTGAATAACAGTGTTGATTTTCAAATCAACCTTTTCCAGAGAAAGAGTATGTAATCAATCTGTTCATGTTTTGACTGATACATAAGTGAAATGAAATTTATCTACCCTTTTAATTATATTTCAGTTCTCTACCAACTTTTGCTGTAACAATTAAGATTCAAAACTTCTGAAATACTGCAAATTGGTCAGGCAAATTTCCGAGCTAATTTTAATCTCAATGATTTCCGACTGATAATCTTGACGTTAGAGAAAAATAAAAGGTCCTAAAATAATGACTTAAAAGGTTAATGCTCCTCAGGAAAAAGGAAGGTAAAAAATGTACAGCAGTTGCATTATTGAGACACAGAAATAAAGACAAGAAAGCAATTTTTTTTGGTTCTTTTTTTAGGGGATGGTGCCTTCATTCAAAGGAGTTAAAATAAATGTTCTGATGTATTAGCATATTGAGAAAAATATTGAGTTTAAATTCAACACCAGATAGTGTAACAAAATGTAGAAACAGACGAAGACAGTTGTAATTGTACAACCATCTATACAAGTTGTTAAATAAAATCAAAAGACACATGGACCAATGGAGGAAGGATCCGAGAATCATGCTGCATATAAATGATTGCAATGATTTTCACAATGATTATATTTGTACAAATGTCAATATTTGATTCCTTGTCTATATATATATAAAGACATGCCCAGGTGCTATCAAAAAATATAGAATGCAGAAATATTAGAACCTTGGCAGTAGCTTTCTCTCTTCTGCAATTTCTGAAAATTCTATCTTGGTATCAGAGCACAGGTTAGTCAATACAATGGCAAGCATGAGCTCAGGTTCTGGTTCATCATCTGAAATAGGAAATACACTATAGAGTTTAATTCGTGGTGGTGTATCAAACAATCTTACATTTTCTGTTCCCATCAAATTAGACAGAACAAACTACATTATCTGAAAAACTCAGGTTCTACCATTCATAAGAGGAAATGAACTCGAAGATTACATAGATGAAACCAAACAGTCACCTGGCAAATACTCAGTGACCATGGATGAAAACCAAACACAAAACCATTCTAAACCCACTATATGCTCTTTGGAGGAAGCAGGATTAGCTTTTACTTAGCTGGTTACTGTCCTCACTAAGTGAAAGCATACTCAGCTCAGTCACTGACTGTAGCACTTCTCTTGAACTGTGGGTTGCATTAAGGAGGATGTACTGCTCCCAATCCATGGCTCACATGATAGAAGTCAAAAGACAACTTAATGTCACAAGGAAGGGCTCAATGAGCATGAGTGACTATTTCAGCAAAATGAAAAAACTTGTTGAAATTTTGGCCACTTTTAAAAAGCCAATACTTGATGTTGAGTTGATCCAGTACATATTAAGTGGTCTTGGATCTAAATATGATCCAGTGGTGGTGCTCATAACCTCAAATTTAAATGGCACATCACTTGAAGACACTTATGCTTTGTTGCTCAATTTTGAAGGCAGACTAGAAAGAAACTCATCAGAAAATACAGATTTTGAAGCAAACATGACTGTTAACAGACGAAACCCAAGAAGAAATCAATATGGAAGAGGCACTGGAGGAAGGGGTTCACCATTTTTTGGCAGAGGAGGTGGCAGAAACTTCAACATCAACAACAGGCCAATTTTAATAGCAAGAACCATAAGGGGAAAATGAAACAAGCTGGAAACAAAGACAAACCAAATGTGGTATTCCAAATATGCTTCAAAGGTGGACATAGGCATATGAATGCTGGCACAGATTCGAACAAGAATTTGTGCCAAAAGGCACAAACCAACAGAGCACAGCATATGTTGCTGCACAGGAGGAAGAAGGAGATGAAGGATGGTTCATTGATAGCGGTGCTACAAATCATGTCACTAACAATGTCAACAATCTCTCTACCAGATCAGAGTATAAAGGTAAACAAACTCTCATTGTTGGTAATGGTCAGAAATTGAAAATAACACATATTGGAACAAGCATGCTTCACTTGCCTGACTCCCAAAATCTTTTATTGCTTAAACATGTACTGTGTGTGCCTAAGATGACAAAAAATCTCATTAGTATTTTTAAACTAATGAAAGATAATGATGTCACAGTAGAATTTCTTAATGATTTATGTATTGTGAAGGACAAGATGCAGAAGACTCTACTCAAAGGATTGTCTAAGGGAGGTTTATATCAATTGACTATGGTATCCAAACCCAGCAACACTAAAACCAGTCCAAAAGTCAAGTCTTTCAGTGCTGCAGTCTCTCTATTTGCTTCAGTCCTAGGAAATAAAAAACTATGTGGCATAAATGTTAATCTACATAAATCAAGGAAACTAGTAATACTGCACAGACAACTTGGTCACCATAGTAATCATGTTTTAAAGTCAGTTCTGTCATCTTGTAAAGCGTTCCTTGACTCTAATGAAATCCCTTCATTACCTTTTTGTATTGCGTGTGAGATGGGTAAGAATCACAAATTGAAGTTTAATAATTCAGAAAACTCAACAAAGAGACCATTGGAAATTCTGCACATGGACCTATAGGAACCAGCCCCTTTAACCTCAGACAATAACTTTAGATACTATCTAGGTATAGTTGATAGCTATTCAAGGTTTGTCTGGATTTATCCCTTGCAAAGAAAATCACAATCCTCAAATATAGTAATCCAGTTCATTAAATTTGCTGAAAGACAGTATGATCACCAGGTTAAAATCATTCAAACTGACATGGGTGGTGAGTTTAGACCCCTAAGCTCATACCTGAAACAAAATGGAATTCACCTAAGACACACCTGTCCTTACACTTCAGAACAAAATGGTAAAATAGAGAGAAAGCATAGACAAATTGCAGAAGTAGGTCTCACATTCCTTTCACAAGCTGGCATGCCATTAAAACACTGGTGGGAAGCATTTGAGACTGCAGTACACCTAATTAACATACTGCTCACACCTATCCTAAGCAATCTTACTCCATATGAAAAACTTCTCAATAAAAAACCTGGCTATGACAAATTGAAAACCTTTGAATGTGCATGTTTCCCTTATTTGAGACCATTAAACAAACACAAGTTTGATTTTCACACACAAAAATGCATATTCATAGGCTATAGCTCAAAACACAAAGGTTACAAATGTTTACTGCTAAATGGAAAAGTCTTCATGTCCAGGCATGTCACGTTTAATGAAGAAGATTTTCCCTTCAAAAATGATATGTCACTCATAAGAGAAACACCACAACCAAATGAGACAGCCAACTACACATATCCATTCCATTTTTTCAGCAAACCAACAATAGAACCTATCATAGTCAGTGATGTAAATCATTCTGAAACAAATCGAGGAGAAGAGGAACTTCAACATCGAGAATCTCATGATACATATTCACATTCACTGTCAACATCAGATACACACCAACAAACATTGTCAACCTCACCAGAAACACATTTAAATAATCCACCTTCAGCATCAAACCCTCAAACATCACTAGAAACAAAACAAACAATACAACCAAACCAGTCACAACAACTAATTGCAACCCATCATATGATCACCAGGTCTAAATCTGGAATATATAAGCCCAAAATTTATCTAGCCTTCCAACAAAATCAGAAACATGAAAGTGTACCTATAAGCACAAAGGAAGCATAAAGAGATTCAAGGTGGAAGGCTGCAATGTCAGAAGAATTTCAAGCACTGCAAAAAAATGAGACCTGGAAACTAGTAGAACACAAGCCAGGAATGAAGATAATTGGGAACAAGTGGATTTTTAAGGTCAAATACAAACCAACAGGAGAAGTGGCTAGGTACAAAGCCAGGCTGGTAGCCAACGGTTATCATCAAGTTGCAGGTGTGGACTATACAGAAACTTTCAGTCCTGTGGTAAAATCAGCAACTCTTAAGGTTGTTCTGAGTCTTGCTTCATACTTCAAGTGGGAAATCAAACAAATCGACATCAACAATGCCTTCTTAAATGGAAACTTGGCTGAGGAAGTGTTTATGATACAACCTGAAGGCTTTGAAGACAAACTGAGATCTAAACATGTGTGCAAACTCAATAAGGCACTTTATGGGCTCAAACAGGCTCTAAGAGCCTGGTTTGAGAAACTCAGATCAGCTTTACAGCAATGGGGATTTAAAAATGCTAAATCAGACACTTCATTGTTTGTGTACAAATAAAAGGACAACTTCTTATACATCCTAGTTTATGTTAATGATATTCTGATTACAGGAAATAATCAGAGTATGTGTGAAGATGTTATAAAAATGGTGGAACAGACCTTCTCTTTGAAGGTCTTAGGATCATTGAACTATTTCCTGAAAATGGAAGTAAAAAGAGATCAGTAAGGTATGCATCTAAATTAAAATAAATACATTCTTGACTTGCTAAAAAGAGTAGGGATGTCCAATTGCAAGTCCTGTCCAACACCAATGTGTGCAGACACTAAATTCAACAAAGAAGATGGAGAAGACCTTGTTGATGAAACACTTTACAGAAGTACAATAGGTGCCTTGCAGTATGCCACCATTACTAGGCCAGAGATAACATTCAGTGTGAATAAATTGAGTCAATTCTTACAGAAGCCAAAAGTAACACACTGGAATGGATGCAAAAGAGTTTTGGGATATCTTCAAGGGACCACAAATCATGGTTTGTATTATACAACAGATGGAAAGTTAGAAATCGAAGGCTTCACAGATGCTAGTTGGGCAGATGACATTGATGACCGAAAATCCACAGAAGATTACAACATATACTTATGTGGAAATCTAGTGTCATGGAGCTCAAAAAAACAAAAGGTTGTGTCAAGGTCTAGTACAAAATCAGAGTATAGATCCCTTGCACAAACAGTAGCAGAAATAACATGGCTCAAATCCTTATTGATAAAGATGCACATCAAACTAACAAAGAAACCAACCATATGGTGTGACAACCAAGGAGCAACAGCACTAGCCAACAATCCAATCTACCATGCAAGAATTAAACACATAGAAATTGATGTACACTTCATTCGAGACAAGGTGACAAACAATGAAGTTGAAATCAAATACATTCCCTCACAGAAGCAGGTGGCATACATCATGACCAAAGCACTCACAATTAACAGATTCAACTACTTAAAAAATAAGCTTAAGGTCGTAAGAGACACTCAAACTTGAAGGGGGGGAGTTAAAATAAAGATTCTGATGTATGAGCATATTAAGAAAAATATTGAATTCAAATCCAATACCGGAGAGTGTAACAAAATGCAGAAACAGACAAAAACAGCTGTAACTGTACAACCACCTAACCAAGAGACACATAGACCAATAGAAGAAGGATCCGAGAACATGCTGCATACAAATGATTGCAATAATTTTCACAATAATTATATTTGTACAAATATCAATATTTGTCTATGTATATATAAAAACATGTCCAGGTGCTATCAAAAAATATAGAATGCAGAAATATTAGAATCTTGGCAGCAGCTTTCTCTCCTCTGCAATTTCTGAAAATTCTATCTAAAGGGACAAGCCAGACTCTTCATCTTCTTCAAGATCGGTAGTGTAAGTAAAATACAGAGCCCAAATCAACGCGAAAACACCAAAAAGAATCCACCCGAGAAGGTTGTTGCTCAGACCAAAAGGAAGTCCAGTTCCTTCAGTGCTCATTCTCTCATCCACCAAGGCCATGGCTGGGCCTGCGGAGGTGTTCAAGGCTGCCGCCGCCGCCGCCGCCATCAACGATGCAACCATACTTGTCTTTGAGCTGCTTATCATGTTGCTGGTGGAAGCTACTGGGGTCTTCTCCTCAAGGGTGCACATAAAACGGCCCCTTGTTGCCATTGCTGGTAGTCCTGCAGCAAAGTCGTCATAATCATTGCATAATCATAATGATGTAAGAACGAGAGTCTTTGTACTCCCTAATCATAATCATAATGAAATTACTTTAGATTTCAAAATTAATAATAATAACAATAATAAGGCTCCATTTCCATTTTTATACGACTTTTACAAAAAGCACTTTCTTTAAACAGCAAGCATGTAGAATGTTTCTTAATATTGAATGAATTTTAAGCAAAAAAAGTGCTACCAACCAATCAAGTAAAACAAAATGTTTGTAAAAGGATTATGTCAATTACTTCTTCTTTAACGTTTCATTTTGCTTTTCTGCTTTTGTATATATATATATAAGAGTGTTAAAAATCACTTTTGAGAAAAAAGCAAAAAAAAAATATACATACAATGAAAGAGATCTTAGTCTTACCATAGACTGGTGATGACTGGGTTAAGCCCTTAGACACAAAGGCAGCACGAGGAAGCAGTGCAGCAAAGTTGGGTGTTGAAATTGAGGCCATTTTTCTGAAAGTAGATGGATCAAAGCAGAAGCAAAATTGATACTAAAAAAAAAGGGGAGAAATAGAAATATATTATATGTATTTGAAAGAGGGAGAATCTGGAGAAATAATAGCATAAAATAAAAAGAATATGCTAAGTGCACCACCACACAAAGTGGATGGAAAAAATTGTAACCAAACATTTCATATCCATAATATCTAGACAACCACTCATTTTTCTCCACGTGTTTTCTCCTTCCTGGGCGTTGAATTCTGACAAAGCCACAATCTATATCCTTTATATTTTTCTTTTTTTCAAATTTCTTGGGTGTTATGTTAATGTTTATTGTTAATTTATTATTCTGATTATTTCAAATATAAAAGTTTAGCAATTATATTATTGTTTTAATAGGATAGTGATAAAGGATTGATAGTATATTTATTTCTATTTTTAAAGAAATGTTGAATTCAAATTCCCCTTCTCATAAGAAAAAAAAAATGGTTTATCTATAATATTAAAGTTTTCTAAAGTGAGGATTTAAAAATGTGCATTTTTAATTTAATAAAAGTAAATGTGATATAAATTTGTAACAATATAATGTGTTATTTCTCCGTTGTGAGGATAGGTGTATCTTATTTGTGAAGATTTGATCTCTTTTATATAAAGGTTGAATTCTTCATTTAAAATGGGATAGAGATTCTTGACTATTAATAGAGTTGTATGATTTTTCTCAAAATAGATAATAAATTTGACATATTATATTATAATTATCTTGTATAGAGTCCTAATAAAATAATTTGACATATTATATTATAATTATCTTATATAGAGTCCTAATAATTCATCCGATTATAATTTTAGTGTAAATCATCTACTCTTTCAAGAAACTTTCCCTTTGTGTTAATATAGAATTCAAAATTTAAAATTATACTCAAAGTTATAGTTTTTGACCCCTTCCTATATTTCTATGATATCTATAATTTATTTATAAAGACCACAGGTCACCTATTTGATGAATTTAGAGGACAAATTAGGCTCTTGTTTTAAGTAAAGAATTTGGAGTACAAATTAGGACAAACAAGATACTTTGTATGGAATTTCTTCAATTAAATAAAGAAATTGGCCTATTGAAAATTGGCCAAAAATAAAAACCCCTAAAAAAAGTTAAGATCAACATCAAATAAATGGTATAAGTGATGCAATTTTTTGGATTTTAGTTAGTTAAGTTGAAGTAAAAAGAATCTGTTAAAAGAGTTACACGAGAATGTCAATATTACTTGAGAAGATAATTTAATGAATTCATTTTGAATTTTTTTTTTTTGCAATGAGGCAACAAGTTTTTTTTTTAAAAAAAGTGTATTAAAAAAGTAATTTTTTGTTTTACGATTAAAAATTATGAATATTCTTATTAAATTACAAAAATAAAATATAAAAAAAATGAATTAATCAAATTAAACCACATTGAACATTATGTCCTCAAAAAAAAAAAAAAGGATTCTAATATAATATTTATTGAAATATTACACATAACACATGTTTTGAAATTTAAATTCACTGACAAGGTTAGAGGAGGACTTGGTTGATATTAAAGAGATATTAAAAAATATATTTTAATTTTAAGAAATAAAATTAGAGACTATTAATAAAACTATAAGGCAAAGAAATATTCGTTTTTTCTTTGAAAGGGAAATAATTTCATCAAGCTAACATAAAACTTGTGGATAATATCTTACAACCAAAGAATTCAGAGCTCTTAGTATAGAATTCGTCCAATTGACTTCTGAATTTTGACTTAAAGTAAATTTTGCAAGTTCATGAGCAACCTTATTTGCTTCTAATTACATAAAGAAATGGGGAGGGCATCAAATACATTTATTTTTACCGATTAATTAATTTCTAAACATTGGAGTAGATTTTAAAAAGATCTCACTTTTTCGTGAATTTATCTTTAATCACAATTTTTTAACTTAATTTTATTTTAAATTTTTAAATATTGTAGTAGATTCTAAAAATATCTCACTTTTTCGTGAACGTGAATTTATCTTGAATCACGATTTTTTTCGTGAATTTATCTTAAATTATGATCTTTTGACTCAACTTTATTGCAATTTTGCTAAAGTATAAGAATTGAAGATTTTCGTATAGTAAAAAATATCTTGTAAATAATACCCATTTCGGAGGCCACATTTGATTTAGCTAGCAAGTCGTTAATAATCGTTGCAACATCTGCCTCAACTTCTATTAAAGAGAAACCTAGGGACCAAACTACTTGCAAGCCTTTGAGGATTGCTAAAGCTTCCGCAATTGGGATTGTGTAAAAATTGTTCAAACATTCAGCTTCAGCGAGAAGAACAAATTCTTTGTGATCGTGAGCAACAAAACCAATTTTTATCTTTTGTCTCCTAGAATCCAAGGCTGTATTTGTGTTCCGCTTGATTTCATTGTTAAGCGACGGTTTTCATTTTACTGTTCTATCAACTCTCTCCATTTGGTAACCTTCATTGGCTGCTTTGTATTTCAATAGTTAAGTGCTTGCCCAGGCCATAACTGAATCTATAGACTTTGTCTTCTTTACCATGGATTCTTAAATTTCTAATAAACCACACTTGCCACAGGATAACACAGAGAAGCTCCAGCTTATCTTCAACAAGTGTATGCAAGCATGAGATGAACCACTTATACATTGATATCTGGTGAGAACAAAAGTTGAAGTTCATGAATTTGCAAGCTTTCCTTACTACTTTAAGAAAGCTGCATGACTATATTGCGTGAATTGTGCTGTTCAATCTACCTCTATTCTTTAAGCACTTTTGTTATGAATATTAAGTCATGCACTTCAATTTGACACTCTTAGGATATCAATTAAGCTACAACTTTGATACCCCTTTTATTTTATACGTAGCGAAAAATCATAACTCACACCATAAATAAAAATATATAAGATCAACATACCAATAAATATAAAGAAAATAAACCAATCAACAAGACATAGAATATACGTGGTTCGACCCAAAATTACCTACGTCTATGGAGGATCAATGATCCAACTTTTTATTATTGATATAAACTACTAAGTATCTTTTTACATCATCAATGATCTCACAAGACCTTTTAGTATCTCTCATAGAGACTTCTAAGTATTTACCCTTGATCACTATGACTCCTCAAAATCTCTTAGTATCTTCTCATAAGAGATTTTTATAAGGAATGCAAGAATAGCTCGGACATCTAACTCAAAAGGATCTATGATGTTTCTTTTGTTCACTTAAAAACTAAAATAAAACACTCCCAAAAGGTTACACCCTAGTGCACCATGTACTTAGTGACTACCTAGCTCCTTTATTTTTTCTTATGGTTACATTTTGAAACCTTAGATGCTTGATTTTTTCTTGTGTTTATAAGGGTTTATATAGTGAATAAAACACCCTTATAAACCCTAAACCTAGTTGGAACAATAGTCCTTACTTGTAGGAGTCCTAATCCTACTTAAAGAAGTCAATTGAGCCAAAACAGAAAATACCCTAAAGTTGCCGCGTGAACAGTAACCTCCAGATGAACAGTACTGTCGTGAATAGTATCAACCACCGTGCAACAGTGCTCGTCGTGAACAGTGTCACCGTATGAATAGTACTAATTCTTTTTGCTTTTGTTTTGCTCCTCCCTTATACACTCAATGCATATTTGACTTTATAATAACTCTTTTTTTGGTATTCATCTCAATTCTTACTCATACAAAATTGTTGAATCATTAATTTCCAATAACTTCTCATCAAATGATATATGATGATATTTTAAATTAAAATTCATCGGAATCCAATTGTTTGAGTCCCTAGAAAAAAAAAAAGAACTTAATCTTTGGCGTGACCTTAAGTTTCCAAGGTTACTGCCATCATGCTTTGACCTTGGACTTTTCGGAACAACTTGCTACACCTTAGAGTTGCACAGGAAGATAATATCCTCTATTTATTGTCTATTATCCAAGTCGGTCATAATGCCATATTAATTGTTTGAGGAATTCAACTGTTGTAAAGAAAAAGGGAGCCTAACGATAGCTTGCTTCTCCTCTTTTATGAAAGAATTATGGAGCAACTCCTTATTCCACCTTTCTATTGCTGTAATAAGCTTTAAAACCATGGTATGTTTTGGAAGTTTTTAAGAATATTATATCTTGAAAGAGAATGGCCGAGGAAGCCAAGGATTATGATAGATAGATAAACATTGTGGTGTCGTCTCTGATCCACCATCTCGATCCTTGTAAGATTAGTTTGCACCCCCAGAGAATGCTTTTGCTAATAAAAGAGGCTATAGATTTTAGTTTAGCCTGTAAAAAAGACAAGTTGGTGAAGCAAAAACTTTAAAGACTCGGGTCATAAGTGAGTCAGAATTGTTTAGAATTTATCATCTTTGCTTAGCCAACATAGCTCTATTGAAAAGAAAAAAATTTCTAAACCCCAAACTATCATCTTTCTTATTTCGACAAAGAAATCCCAAGTAACCAATAGATCTTCCTTTTCTCCTCATTCCTCCCCCTAAACTTACATCTTACACAAGCTCTGTGCAAGTCGTGAATTAGTGTTTCCGATAGACGAAAGAGATTCATGGAATAAGCGGGGATAGCCTAGACAACAACATTGATTAAGACTACATGATCCGTCGTGATAAGAGGTTTTCTTTCCAACCTTTTAATTTACTCCAAACTCAATCCTTCAATGATGCGAACAATGATTTTTCGCTTCTACCGTATATACTTGGGAGCCCTAGGTATTTCTTATGGCACTCAACCTTCTGGACATCAAAGTAATTGATAATATTGTTTACCATAGTGACTGGGACCCTGAACTGAAACACCTTGCAGATTTTTCAAAATGTACCATTTGGTTGTAAACTTTGGTATATTAATTAAGAATCCTTTTTATTGATCGATAGTTAGGTAAGATGACTTTGGAGAATATAAGGTTGCCATCAACGAAAAAAAAAGAAAGAAAGAAATAGAATGATCTTGCTTACCATACTGAACTTTATTAACATTCTTATTAAGTTCTACCTATCTAAAGAATGAAGATAAACCTTTAGCCCACATAATAAACAAATATAGGGATAAATGATCACCTTGATGCGATCTTCTTGAAGGTTTAAGACAGCCACATTATTCATCATTAGTGAGGACTGAATAAAAAATTACGCTTACACAACGTAAAACCTTTTGGCACTACTGCTTAGAATTTGAACCTCCTCATAATGGCGTCAAAAAATGCCCACTCAACTTGATCGTATGCCTTGGGCAATGCATTCAAACCCTATGATTGCATTGTCTATGATTAGGCATCTCGAGATGACCCCTTATCACTTATTGTATTCTCAAATCTCTGAAAAAATAAATAGGCATACCATCTTTCCCTGGGACATTAGTAGGATATATTTGGAATAAACCCTGATGAACTTCTTGTACAGTAAAAGAAGCATCAATATGGTGTATGCCTACCTCTGGAAGTTAAAGGTCTATACACTCTAAGACCACATTAATATTTTATGTTAAAGGTCAAGAAGATATGAAAATGTTCGAGAAGTGATCAACAAAAATTTGCTCAAGCTAATGCTATTTATGCTACCATTAGTTATTTGCATTGAAAATTCCTTCAATTATGTTCCTCTTTCATTATTTTGACGCTTTTAAGTGAATGCACTTCAAGTTGTAATCCAAATTCTTCTACCATATAACCTAAACCTTTTTTTACCAATAAGTTTTGTATTGGTACAACAAAGCATAAATATTTTCTTTGTTTTTTGAATTTCTACCTAAACCTTGCCATTTATATGTTGATTTTGAGAGGATAGCTTCTTGCTAGTCTAATTAATATCATTAGATAGCCTTCTATAATTCATCATATTTCATTGTTAGAGTTCACTACCAATCTTAGCTAAATTAGATTGCATTACCAAGAGGGTATTTTCTATACTGGTCTATTTGTTTTTGATGATTTCTCTGCAATTGACTTTATTTACTTAAGCCACCTTGAAATGGAACTAACTATGAGTTCTTGCATGATAACCACATTTGAATGAAACCGAATTAGCATTCCCTTCTACTGAAAGTGGTCAATGGTTTAAGTTATATAATTTCAAGTGGTATACCTAGGAATGTGGAAAAGGCTCATTTCATTCAAGAGTGAACCATTTTATCAAGCCGTTCTTAAATGAAGCCCCATTTTTTTTCCTAACCATTACACCATGTAAATTTAGCCCTAGAAAGTCAAATTCCATCAATCCGCAATCATTAAGAACCTTTTTAAAATTGTCCAGTAAATAATTCTACCTCTAGGCACCCTCTCATCTTTTCATTATAAGTCAAATTTCATTAAATTCCCCATTCTCCACAACCAAAGCAAGGTGGAGAAGGTTCTTAATCGCCGCAACAAAATTCATGCATGAACCTGTTAAGCTATCTTTAAATGGTCATAAAAGCCTATAAATTGAAAAATCTTACTGTTATGGGACTCAACCTAAACATCAATATAAAACTTGGAAAAAGATAGCAAATGCACATCAATATTATCTTAAAAAATTAAAACAAGGCCACCATTGTGACCTACCCTTTCTATAAGTAACTTTTTGGTGAATTAAATCTGAGCTTAAAAATCTTCCAACTGAAAGGTGTAAGCTAGCGTTTCATTTAGAAACACCAAATTCGAGTAGTTCTTATATACTCGTTTGCATATGATTTGGAATGTCTGGGTATTGCCTAACCCTTGAACATTCTAACTGAAGATTTTTATGGCAATTGACAACCCTGCCTATTATCATAAGCCACTATTTGAATGGATTCAGAAACATCGCCATTAAAATTGCCTATATTTTCATGTTCACTAGGGTTTTTCACATTCACATTATCTTCCACAAATTTAAAATCTAATACTTTCTTACCATATTCTTCTCCACGACCCATTTTCTCGTTAATTTTGGAAACTAGATTGTTTTGAATCTTTCTCTTAGAAGGCTTTCATGTGTAGATTGCTAAAGCAAGTTTGGATGATATTTTCCATGGACCTCCCTTGAAATTCTTTTTGGACCTTTTTTGTTTTTTCAAACTTGCTTTCGATTTTAACCATTTCTCAATTGAACTACCATTAATATGTAAAGAAGGTTACTTTTTTATTTGAAATTGGAAGGATTCATTGAGTTATATATCTATAAGGGTATTTTATATTGTCACTAGGGTAAGGAGCTTCTTATCGGCCATATTATGTTCTTGTGCTATTGTATAGAGGGAGCCAAATGACACCATTTTAAATAGATTAAGATTAAGGTTGTTAACACCATCTTGTTTCTCTATCGGGGCATTTTTGCCATTATTCTCTTCGTGTTATGCCCTAGACCCAAAAGATCTGACACACGACATCGCTTACATTCATTCAATAATGTGCACTCATAAATAATATTACATAAAATTTCAAACTTTAATTCAACATAGGAATTCTTAGCAAATTGTTAGTAAGTTCAACACTAAAATCAACTCATAACTTAACATATAAATATAAACTTCTATTGACAATATTTAAACATTCATGTCAATTTCTTTCAGAATTATAACAATTGAATTATGACTGGGACAATTAGTAAATCGGAGATATGCAGAGTTTTCTCAGAGATTAACACTCTACTACATCACTAGTAGCAACTTTGTTACCGGAAGCCCAAAATATATTCATTGCAAATTCTTACTTAAAATCAACCAATAACCACATTTGGTGAAATTTAAACCAAATCCAACCACACATAATAAAATAATATATAAGTATTTATTCAATAGGGACAAATTAAATATCTCATCCCACGTGTCCCCAAATGAAACACTCAGCAACCTAGCAACTTAGGGAACTCAAAGAATAGCAGAAGCCTTGCCAAATCCGTTAAGCACACATGTACCTTATTTACCTGAAATCACCATAAACTATAATGAGTATAAAACTCAGTAAGCATACTAGTTTTTCATATGTCAAATACAAATACAAATATATATATATATATATATATATACAATGCATATGTATGATATGCTGTGATAAATCAAAATCGTAATCTTATTAAATCACATGTCATGTAAACACTTACACATTCTTTCAAAACATATAATAGGAATACATCACTCAACTACTACTTAGTAGGAATTACATATCACATATCACATAATGAGTCAAATGTCACTTGTAGGTGATATACCGTATGAGAGGAATAGTACATGTGAGGTTTTAAATTACATATATCATCGGTGAGTCCTTTCACATGCACCAATACGCCACCACACGAATGTGATGACTCACTCTTCCTTTATGTAGCAATAGGATCCTTCCTTTATGTACCAATAGGATCCTCTCTACATACGGAACACATAATATATACCAATCTCGAAGAAAATGCCACACATAAAGGCTCTACAAATCACATAAAATGCCTACTAAGTCAACAGTGAGTTCAAGCACCCTCAAAACACAAAATATTTCTCATGGACATATTACACTTCAAAAGCTTTCTTTGTTAAACACATCTTATTTTGAAAGCTCACTTTCAAAAACATATGTATGTCCATGCTCAATGTCAATGCTCACATTCATAAACATATGTCTTTCACATTTCATATCAAATATACTTTATCATCACATAAACATATTTCTAAGCACATTTATAAAATCATACATAAACAATTACTATGCTTATTGTGATTTCAGTAAAAGATCTAGTATACTTATCTCTTAATACTTTCAACTACAAGGCTTAAATCTCTTTAACCTATCAATGGAGATTAATCCTTTCATAAGCCTCAACATTCATACAAAACACTTTAAATAGCTTACAAAAATACACATATTGCACTTATCACATCGAATTGGTCTAATTACTTGGTTTCTCAAAACCTGTCATTCTGACCACTTACACTTAACAAAATTTTCTTATACATTAAATGATGTCCAATTACTCCAAAATCAAAATATATCATTCTTGACTCATATATCCTTCTTATATATGAATATTATATCATAATTCTGTTAGGATTTGTGCTTACGTGCCATCTCTTTTGTGTATAAACATTTATTTTATATTTATACAATTATGATTTAAATATATCACTAATTATTTTATATATAAATATGGTAAGATGCTTGTAACGTTTTAAACATTGTATAATCTGAAAGAGTTCAAATCTGATCTAAAGAAGTTTAGATCAGTACTAAGAGTTAGTAACGCTAAAAGATATAAATGCTAAAAGTTAGTACTGATAAGAGTTATCAAGTTATAAGAGTTAGCAAAATCTAAAGAGTTAGAGCCTTGTCTGAAATGGGACAAAGACCTAAGAATATATTAGTAATGACATAGTTGCAATGAGTTGCAAATGGTGCTAGAACATGTTGTTATGCAAATATGTTCTTAAACTTAATGTTCCTGATCTATCTTCACTAATGTGGATCTGTTAGTGAAGACCTTAATATATATAGATCAGTGTATGTCTATATCTGGATAGTCCAGATGGTTAGTCTTAGCAGACCATGAGTTTAGTGGAAACTCGTATAGAGATACAAGTATTCAGTAAGGACTGAATATTGAACAGACTCACAAAGATCTCCAATAGACATCCCATAAAGCCGTTAATAGAGGATCTTTCGAGTTGAGTAGTATTCGTGGTCCTTAGACCTGAGTGCCACGGTGGACTTGTGAGTAATCCACCATACTTTGGTTCCACACATGTTAGATACCTTTCATGGTCTGACCGCTTGATGTTGCTAGGTATGGTCCGATGCTCATGGAGTTCGGTGTGTACAGATATGAGATCCATCAACTCAATTGGGTGAGTAAAATATCCTGTAACTCTAAGATTGTATTTTAGAAAGTCTTATGGCCATAAGCAAATATATCTGAGAATTAATTTTATCCTCGGGAAAATAATATCCGCAAAAAAAAAATAATATCGTAAAAGTGTTTACGGATATTATTTATTGAAATACAAATCTAGAGATAAGTTTATGGTTGAGCACATGGAGACTTGACGGTATTGATCTATATCTCTGCTCTTCTAGGATATTTATGATGGAAGGATTATACGAATATGTTATAACCTCAACTTGTATGGTCTAATGCGCTGTTTTGTAATATCTGTAACATGTGTGTGGGACATTGTTCACAGACATGTGAAATAGTTTCATATGACAAATCGGGCATGGACCTAGAGAGTCTCACAATATGAAGTGTACTCGTTGTGCACAAGGGCAGCGACTTGGATTGAACAATTGGTCCAACAATTTCCAGCAAAATGAAAAATGTTTCAAGGTTCCTTTTATTATTCACTTGTCAATAATTGAATGTAAAATATATTATTGGTTTACAAGAGTTGTTAACCAATAAGAAATTAACAAGTGACATAATCTTGCTCCATAAATAATTTACCATGTATTTACCTATTTACCTTATTTGGTAAATACATATATGGTAAATGTAAATATTCTAAATAGTTTTGAATTATTAATATTTTATATATTAATCAAATTATTATTATTAATTGGAATAAGTGGCAAATACCATTTACTAATAGAGAATGTACTTGTTATTAATAATAAGGAATGTTAGCCACTTAGAAATTCTTAAATGATGCACTAAGGAAGTGGTGAAACCACTTAGCATTGTTTAAAAGCCATTTACTCTTTAGAAATTGATTCAAATGGTTGAATTAAATTGATGAGTGAAAAATATGATTGATTAATGTTTGTAATGGCAAACATGGATAAGTGGTGGTGGAACACTAAGAGAAGTAATCATTCTTTACACTTAATCAAGAATTGAAAGAGTTCAATTTGTGTAATAGAAGGAGAGAATTTCGTTCAAGGAGAGGAAGAGAGAATTGAGAGCATTTCCTAGGTGTATTTCTCAAAGTGTTGAGAGAATATGCAAAGGCTTACTAAGGTTCAAGAAAAAGAGTTGTAAAGAACTAAAGAAAACACTTAATTCTTCTCATCTCTTGGTAGTAATAATTCATAAGGACAAATTGTTTTAAATGTTAAAACAATCCTTTACTGAAAATTCAAGGCTGCCATTCTAGCTTCACAATCCCACCGAATTTAGTTGTGAACTAGAATTGTGTAAGGGAACACTTCAAGGTGAGCTCAACAAATTGAAGATTGGAGTTCTTAAAGAATTGTAAAGCTACCTTCATAACCGGGTAGGTTATTTAATTACAATTCATTTATATCATGCATGATAATATATATGAGATATATATGTGCTTGAATGATCATAAATGTGATTATATGCTTGAGTTTGTTACATAGTATATTACATGTATGATTACTTCCGTTGCGTATTTAATTTTTGAAATTATACATATCTATACACATCACACACTATATCACAACAAATTCCTCAACAAACCATTCAAGCATATAATATATATGAGATATATATGTGCTTGAATGATCATACATGTGATTATATACTTGAGTTTGTTACATTGTATATTACATGTATGATTACTTCCGTTGCGTATTTAATTTTTGAAATTATACATATCTATACACATCACACACCATATCACAACAAATTCCTCAACAAACCATTCTATAAACACCATCGAATCCAAACTACTAACCTGACAGGATCAAGATATTTACTGAACAGTATTCAATCTTCTAATTTTATAAAATTATATACTAACTCAAAAATTATAAAAATAGGATATAATTACTTTTAACACATATCTCAATTCATGATAAATATTTTACTTCAAAATCACTATCAAAAGTATTTTAAAACTATTTTATTCTATAACTTTAAAAATCTGTTAATCAAATACTACAATGAGCTAACACTCTTCAGAAACTCATAATAATTTAACCACAATGATCTAAATTCTCAATTATTAGTATATCATATTAGACATATAAACTTATCATATTCCATAAATTTGTAATTTTTGAAGATTATTCAGTAGATCAAAAATTGTTTGTCTCTGTATCATATTATTAATACAGGAAATTTTTTGAATTTTAAGGTCATTTTGGTAAATTCACTACAAATTCAATTTCTGGAATTTTCAATCAATTCAAAGTCTCAAATGATTCTAAATATGTTTAATTTCATATATTCAAAATTCAAAACTAGAATCGAATAAAAATAATTTATAAAATTCCTGGATCAAGAGACTATTAATAGAAATTCTGCAATTCATCATGATTTATCAAGTTATCTACATAGATCATCATCAATTCTCACAATATCTTACGAGATACACATCAAATCCTCAATTGTACATATTTTCAAAAATCAAAACTTAAAGCATTTAACTTAATTAATACCAATAAATTGAGAAATAGTTATGATATACCTCTTAAAACTTTAAATTCCATTTTCTTCTTCTTCTTCTTCTTTTTCTCTTCCCTCTATTTCTCTCTTTTCTCTCTCTAAAGGGGTGGATCGATCCAAAAATAAGTTAATTAGGGCTTTAAAAGTGTATTTTTATACTAAGAGGCTAAGTTTTGGTATTTACAAATTTGCCCCCAAAACTTTTAAAGTATTACAATTTGGTCCCTAAAATAAATCTAAAGTCTTGCAAATAAACCCAATAGTAATAGTATGTTCTTAACCTTTACAAACACTACTAATAATAATACATAAATCAAGTATCACCCACATACAAATAAAATATGTATATTTATATATATATATATATATATATATATAAATACTTATTCTTACCGGTTATGGATACTGGTTACTATATTTCGAATCCTACCAAATATCATATTTCAAATTGTCGCATTGCTCTAAGGCAATTGAAAATATATCATTCCTCTGTACATACATTTTCTTTGTTGGACCTAAATTTACCGTCAACTGATATAAGGGATCTCTATCTTGATTAGAATCCAAGAACACTATAACAAGCCCACTTCTCATTGGTTCCTTTTTCTTTCTTCGCCTAGGTATTGTCTACTCACCTAGGGTTTGATTTTGCATGTTAAGAGCTTGTCCAGGTCTACTTTAATGTTCCCTATCATCATGTTGAAATTTGTTTGGTCTATCCCTATTTGTTCCCATGTCCCCCAGTTTTTTTCTCCACTGAGGGTGGGATGCCTTCGTCGTTTGATTAAGGCCACTCTTTGTTCGATCAAGAAAACCACACTATCTTTTATTCAAACCCCGATAGAACTGAGTCTCAAATCTAGCGTAAATCCAATTGCTATAGAAAAACCTCTTATATATGAAATCCCTCTTCTGGGCATGATGACATTCTTTCTCTTGATGTCTAAATCGACCACATCTAAAACAAAGGTCTGAAAAACCATTCATATCATAATACAACAATGATCACTTTATTGGAGTCGTCCATGCCCATTCTCAAGTTTGAGTGGCTTAAAAATATCAATTGTTTAGTTGCACTAGTGGCATTACCTGACAAAATTAATGAAAAGAAGTTTGTGTATGACTAGGAAAGGCTCCAACTGATAAAGGTATATTTGTTATATATTTTCTCATGTTTTTATTTTGATATTTTATTATTTTATGAGAATAGATGACTATTTATAAGCATTATTGTTATTTATAGGGACTTGAACGAAATTTAAAGTATGGACCTGTCGCCCTAGCGCCACGAGTATTTTCGCCCCAACTCTGAAACAATGATAGAAATAAGAAAATCAAAACAGGCGACCTGTTTAAATTACGACTGGCACCCCAGCGTCAGATCTTTTTCCCACCAGCGTCCCAACGCCATCTCTTCATTGCGTCAGCGACGAGCCAGCGCTAGCATTCCACCACTCCAGCGGTGAGGCTTATTACACGCAACGCCCCAGCGATAGCAGTATAGTGGCTCAGCAGTAGTGCGAGTCCTAATCCTACGAGAATTGAGATTTTAAAGCTCATATCAATCTCTATAAAAGGTCACTCATTCCCAAACTTTAAAAATCAACCAAGATCACCATAGAGCAATTCAAGAATACCAAGAATAAAGAACACAAGTCTTAGAGAGCAATAGGGGTTTCATTGAAGCAACCTTAGAGAGAGATTCTTCAGCATCAAGAGTTTCTTAGGCAGCACAATTAAAAGCAATTCGACGTCTATATCGCTTTTCTAATTATTGTATCATGATTTCTCATTCTTTTTACTGTTGTTCTCTTGTAGCCATAAACTAAATTTATTTTCTAGGGTTAATACTTGAACTTAATATGTGTGCTTAATTGCCATATCTTTTTAATATTTAATAAACTTAGTCCTTTATTATTTAAAATACTTGATCTTAATACTTCAATATATCTGGCCAATATATGGTGAATGAGTTGGTAATATTATTGATAAACTCGGAAGAGGAATCATAATATTCAGATCTAGGTAATTTGATACATGATTATAGAGTAACATTTAATGTTGCATATGCAAGTTTCAATTTAGGATAGGTATATACCTAATTGGCATGTATGATCAATAAGACCTAATCTTAATGAATTTTAATTTATTACAAATAACATAGGAATATAGGTATCTGGTAAATTAAGGTATACTTGCATAACCTTAGAAGAGGCTTGTGAATACATTAGTATCTTGATCAATAACAAAGAATAAGGGAGTTAAATATTAGAGATTAATAATTAGAAAGCATATTGAGGGATAGTATTAATTCTATGTTTTCTCTATATTACTATCACCTAATTCTCTTTGCATTGTGTTTTTGCTTTCATATTTTCTATATTCATTCTTAAATTTTTATTTTTCTGAATAATGATTAGAAAGATATAATTTTAGTTCTTGGTTAAAACGTAAAAATTATCCATGTGGGTTCGACATCCGATTTATTAAATCCTTTTATTACTTGTTACGATAGTGTATACTTGCACTTAATTATAAGATATAGAAATATCGCATCACTCACTTATACTTTCTTGAAAAGAACTTAGAAGAGACTTAAAGTTTAAGCCAAGAAATATTCTTGATATGTATATATATATTGGTCCAATGAGAAGAAGTGAAAATCATAAAAAAATATAGGACATGAACTCGGTGTGTTAGGCGTTGAATTCACAGTTCACAATTTATACATATTATTACTATTACTATTATTATTACTATTAGAGAAAAGAACATCTAAACCTTTAAAGTTTAAGAAAGGAAAATGCAGACCTTAGTGTTTTAAAAAAATTATATTTACACCATTGTCATGTAACGGTTATGTTAATTTTAATTAGATAAAGGGTAAAAATAGAAATTTACCCCTATTTTGATCGAACAAAAGGTTTAACTTGGCTTAAATGCTAGAAAAATGACTTGAACCTTAGACATTATAGTTAAGAGCCCACACTTTAAATAACTAAGCTACGCTAATTTTATCTTTATGTAGATTTATAAATCTATTAACATATTATCCTTAAGATCATATGTTAATAATTTTAAAAATTCTATTGACAGAGATTAAACCTAATCACCCATATGATAAGTAAGGGTATTAACCATTGTGCTACAATAAATTTTTTAAAATAATATAAAAAAATACAAAAATATGAAATGACAGAACCTTAGTTACGTGCATGCCACCATCTATCATTCGTTACCGCCAATCACCATCGTCAGTTACCAATTAGCTGGTCATTTTTGAGCTGATTGAAATGTTGATCGGTGACATGTTCAAAATATAAGAGTTTATTTTCAAGTGCAAGATTGTCAAAGTAATAAATTGTTAGGGTTTGTCCTTACGTGTTATCCTTATTTATATGAATATTCATTTTGTAATATTTATACAATGAATATTTTATTAAATCGCTAATAACTTTTATTAAATAGTACTAAAGCTTGTAACACTATAGATATTGTATGATCTGAAGGAGTTCAGATCTAGTTTAAAAGAATTTAGACCAGTGCTAAGAGTTAACAATGCTGAGAGTTATAAATGCTAAGAATTGGAACTTCTAAGAGTTAGCAAGTTATAAGAGTCAGTGAGATCTAAAGAGTTAGAACCCTGTCTATGATAGGATAAAGACCTGAGAGTCTACTTGTAATGATATAGTTACAAAAAGTTGCAAAAGGTGTTAGAAAATATCATTATGTAAGTATGTTTTCAAATATAGTATTACCTGATCTATGTTCACCAATACGGGTCTATCGGTGAATTACTATAATATAGATCAGTGTATGTCTATATCTGTATTGTATAGATGATTGTTCTTAACTGACCATGAGTTTAATGGAAGCTCGTATAGACATGTAGGTATTTAGTCAGGACTGAATTTTGAACAAACTCACGAGGACCCCAATAAATATCCTATGAATTTGTCAAAGAAAAGTCTTTTCGAGTCGAGTAGTATTCATAGTCCTTTGACTTAAGAGCCACAGTGGACTTGTGGGTGATCCATCATACTTTGGTTCCATGTATATCAAAGATCTTTCATGGTCTGACTGTTATGTGTCGTTGGGTATGGTTCGATGCTCATGGAGTTCGGTGTGCATAAATACGGGACTCGTCAGCTCACATAGGTGGGTTTTATATTCTATGCTTTGAGATTATATCTTACAAAGTCTTATGGCCATAAGCATAAACATGAGAAAAGAGTTTCCTACAGGGTTAAACAATATTGTAAAAGTATTTACGCATATTGTTCATTAAGATACGAATCTTGAGATAAGTTCATGGATGAGTTTACAGGGATTTAACGATGATGATCTATATTCTGCCCATTCAGGATATAATGACGGAAGAATTATATGAATATGTATTAACCTCAACATATAGGGTCTAACGTGCTAATTTGTTATATCCATAATGTGTTCGTGGGGCATCGATCACGGACTTATAGAATAGTTCCATTTGACGAATCGAGCGTGGACCTAAGGAGTTCCAATATGAAATGTACTCTTTGTGTACTTAGACAGCGTACCGTATTGAATAGTTCAATACGGTGAAATCCAACAATTTACTATAGTTAAGTTAACTAAAGTATATAGTTAAATAGTGAGACCCACTTTAGGTTAACTTGGTAACTTAGTAAGGATATAGATGTAATTTTACTTAATAATTATTTAATTGTTAAATAATTAAAATAAATATTTATTTATTTAATAGTTAAATAAATAATTTAATTTAAACTATGGTTAAAAGTTAACCATAGGGTAAAGTTAAGTTAACCTTATTTAATGGTTAAGTAAATGTTAACTTAACCATGGTTAAATTAATTAACTAAGATTAGATTATTTAAATATTTATTTAACCTAATGGTTAATTTAAACTAACTTAACTAAAGTTAAATATTAACTATAATTAGATTAAATTAAATATAAATACAAATTAAGTGAAATTAAATTTATTTACATACTTTTGCAAAATGAAATAAAATTTAAGAGTTAATTTTATTTTTAACTAAGTGTTTGGCCAGCTATCAAAGACAAAGAAAAAGGAAAATTTGTTTTCTTAATTTTTTGAATTCAATTGTTGAATTCATAATAGAATTTTCTTTTCATTAGGCTTCAAGCCAATTAAACAAAAACAAGAGTTTGATTTATTGATTAAGTGTTAATTAAAGAAAAATTAAAAATTTAAGTTTAATTTGCTAAACTTGTTGCTGGATTAAAATACTGTTATTCTAGATAATCAATTCTACCATTGTTGATTACTAGAATTTATTTCAAGAATTTTAATCCAAAGACTTCAAGGATTATTTTTCAATTTTATTATTAATTTGATTAATATGTAATAATTGTGTTCACTGCAAATTTTTGTACTTATGCTGTATATGTATATGTATAAGATATGTATATTTTGTTGTTAAATATATATAACACATGTTTGCACCCTAAATAAATCAACACTCAACATAAATAATCCGATGAGAATGAGGTCGATCCACAGGAAAGTGGAATTAAAATTATAAACTATAAATAATCTAAAGACAAATAAAGTAATATAAGATGCTTCCAAATAATAATTAAAATAACTAATTAAAATAAATACTAAGGTTAGAAGATTCACTCTTGGAATATGAAATAAGAATATATTCGACTTTCTTTATAACTCAATTGAAATCTTCACATAAAAGAGATTTTAATCAGAAGATATAACAATTAAGGTTCATCATTATTTATATATTTTGTATTTATTTCTTTTAATTATTATACATCAAATCTTGTAAATGAGTTCAAGTATTTTTTATGCCAATATTTATATTTGTCTATAATAAATTATGACTCATACTTTACAAAAAATAGTATCTACGCCAAATCTTATAAATGGTTTTAATAATTTATTGTTCCAATTATAAATATTGTCTATAATAAATCAGGATTCACCACTTTAGAAGAAATGGTATTAATATTGTAAAATAAAATAAATACAAATTTGCTTAACTTAAGAATGTAGCATTAAATTCTAGAATAAGAGTTTAAGTATATTTTATTACCTTACCAAGAGTTTCACCCTTTCACCTTAGCAAAATGAAAATTACTTGGATATAATAAAATTAAAAGAAAGAGATGGAAGAATATATAATATGAATTTTAGACTAGTAAATAAAAGAAATAATACTATAAAGAGATAATACAAAATATAAGTGTTCTGAACTAAAATTTAGCTCTCTAATTACATACTTTGGGCATAAACATGTCACATATTTTATAAAAAAATATGGATAATACACGATAAATGAAAATGAAACCACTTGAATGATAAAAATCAAATAGAGAGGCAACTAATTTGCACTAATTATCATTAATTTACTCATTTGATTGTCAAATTTGAAATTGATGTGGTTCGAATTAACTTTCACTCAAAAATTTAAAGTTATAGATAAGTCTGTTAACTTTTCAAATAGAGTTATATCATACATATTAGATACATATTTCTCCAATTAGAAGCCAAATATTAAAAACTGTTTGGAATGAGCCTATATTATAGATCAATTCTATTTTAGGCCATTTTCACCTTCTATATGTTAGAATTACAAATTTTTTGTGAAATATAATATTTTAGTTTATTAAGTCAGCTCTTCATAAGCTTAAGAATTATGCCAATTAAACTCCTAAGTATAAATATTCGCCCATTTTATCAAATCTTACACAAAACAGTTAAAAATTAATTAAATACAATATTGTAAACATGCTTTAATTAGAGAGGTTAATGACACTAGTAATACAAAATAATAATGTAAAATCCTTATTAAATGTATAATTTCAAGTGTTCATCAATTGACGATTGACAGTGGATGATGGCTAGTGACAACAGATGATGGCATGAAGGTAATTAGGGTTATGTCATTTCACCTTTTTGTATTTTTTGTTTTGACATTTTTTTAATAAAATTTTTTATAATAGAATTGTAAATACTCTTACTTGTCATATGCGTGACTAAAGTCCAATCTCTGTTAAATAAATTTTTATAACATGTGGTCTTGAAAATAATATAAATTTACAAACTCATACATATAGATAATATTGTAATAGCTTAGTTGGTTAAAGTTTGTAACTTTTAACCATAAGTCTAACTATAATGTTAAACTTTTTTTTTTTTTAATTAAAACGGAGCATAATCGTACTTTTACTAGCATTATCTATTTTATCGTTAAAATTAATAAAAAAAATTTATTTAATTGAGATGTAAATAAAAATTTTAAAAATAAAAGAGGGTATAATCGTGTTTTTACTATTATTATCTATTTTACCATTAAAATTAACAAAAACTGTTACTTAACAATGACATAAATAAAAATTTTAAAAATACTTAAATATGTATATTTTTTTTATAATTAAAACAGAAATATAATCATACTTTCATTAATATTACTCGTTTTCAATCAAAACAGAAATATAATTATACTTTTACTAATATTACTTTTTTTTATAATTAAAATTAATAGAAGCTGTTTAAATAATAAAAATATAAATTAAACTTTTAAACATATTAAACTCTGTATATCCCCTGCTTAAAATATTTGAGATTCCCTTACTATTCTTATTACTATTACAACACGCGTCAAATTAAATAATAAAAAAAAGCTTTTTTCTGTTCTTGTTCTTATTCTGTAGTGGCTCTCTCTCTCTCTCTCTCAATCTCTCTTATTTATTCAAGCTATTTATTTAATCAAAACTTAAAAAAAAAAAAAAAAACTCAAAAACTCATATTCTTTGACATTCACTTCGTTGTCGGAAAAATGTGAAGGCACCCCACGTAGTTTCCAGACTTTCCTCTCATAAAATTCATACCTATCTCCAATTTTCGCCTCAAACCCCGCCACTTTCTTCACTTCTTTTAGATCCATCTACTTTTGCCTTTCCTCTTCATAATATTATTACTAATTTAATTATCACACGCAACGCAACAGCTAAAACCTCTCCGTACTCTCGGTCTTTGCAAATTACTCGTGATTAGTCGATCAATATTATTAATATTGACTTCTATTTTCTCGACTTAATGCAGGTTTGGATAGATAACTGCACATAAGTCTGTGTAATATTAATATTATGATATATTTATATATATAAAGATTGTAAATGAAGAAAGAGATGGCGGGACAGGAGGTGAAAGTGAAGAGGGAGACATTAGAGGCTTGCATGACATGTCCTCTTTGTAACAAGCTCTTGAAAGAAGCTACCACAATCTCTTTGTGTCTCCATACATGTAAGTTTGTATACATATTATATATATATATATATATATATATTCTTATTTGGTGGTTTGTTTTAGTTGTTGTTGTTGATGTTTTTGATCTCATTTCTCTTCTTGTTTTTGCATTTTTTTTATGTGGGATAGTTTTGATTATTGGTTTTTTGATCTGGGGTTTTGCTTGTTTTGCGAATTGCTTGATTTCTTTATTGAGTACGCTCGCTCTTGTTTGGCATTCAGTTTCATGACCTGTGTTTCTTATGTGTTATGTTTGTCAATTTTCTTTTTGTCTTTGATTTCGTCAAATTCGATACCGGGCTGTTTTTATTTTGAAATTTCTGAACTGGGTTCTATCTTTTTCGTCGTCTTAATGATCTAGAGCTTTTCACTTAGCTTTCAGTTCCCCAATTCTTTGATGTTGGTTCTTGTCTTTCAATTTCTTTCTTTTAAATTTGTAGGTAGTATTAGTTCATATTATTTAAGTACATACCTTTAGTTTCCATTAATTACTGTATCTTGTTGTAATACTGAAGAGAAACATGCGGCAAATCGTGTAGTAATTCACCTTCCTGTTGAAAAATTGTTTCAATGTATTGAATTTTGAATTTGAACCAGTCTGCAGGAAGTGCATATATGACAAGCTCTCAGATGAGGAGGTGGATTGCTGTCCTGTATGCAATATTGACCTGGGCTGTCTTCCAGCGGAGAAACTCAGGTTAGTAGTGCTATCTTATTTAAAACTAAGCTCTCTCTCAATCTCATGTTATTTTGTTGTCAGAAATTTGCCTGAGGATCATTCTTTTTTCAGTTCATATACTTCTAGACAAGAATGGTAGGTTGATTCGTAGAGTAGTTGGTTCTAATTATGCATTCCCTGAGCAAGCATTGAATAGAAGGTTAAGTAATGGTGTGGGAATGATTTAGTTGTTGTTATGAGTTGATTTAGAGATTATCCTGACATTTAGAAATGTGTATATTTATGTTTGAAACCTGAATTACATATCAAATATGTAGCAGGCTTGAGTAAAATAATTACGTAGTGGTAGTTTGGAAAACTGTTTGCTGGAGACTGCTTGGTCTCGTCGTCCCAGATATTGCATGAACTAAATTTGACATAGTGATGAGTTGGGACCTAATGCCTCTAGTGCAATTGGGAATTTTCTTACCTCTAAAACTCCCTCCTCTTTGGATTCTTTCTTCTGCTTCTCTTGATCTTCCAGGCATGAGTACCTTAGGTCTGGACAAGCTTTCAAGGAGGAGGTGGATTTTATGCTTATTTTCTTGTTGCATCAGTAGATGTCATGGATTAAATACCGGCTTCCTACCTTTCTCTACACTGACTGCAAAACTAACCTGCGCCAGCCTTTGTCTTTTCTATATTTAAGTTTATGTCTCTGGAAACTTAACATGTCTTCCTTTGTTTAATCAATTGCACAGAAAGACCTTAGCTTTGCCATTTATAATTTAAATTATCAGATTGGTGTCACATGAACTTGTATTTGATTTAGTTTTACTTTCAACATCGATGCTAGGAACAAAGCTTTTCGCAAGATATCAAGCGTATCCTAGTAACTGCTATTCTGCTGTTGCTATAAAATTTGCAGTGAAAAAATTACTAGGTCTGTTAATTTTTTTAGTAGATTGCCAAGCTTTTGTGTAAGCAAAATGTTGGTACTTTGTGAAAAAAAAATAAATAAAGATTTAACTTTTAAAGTTTCTTATTTGAATTTGAGAAAGTTTGAGATTTTTTTTTTCTACAAACATAGGCTGACAGGGCAGAGATGTTATTTGACGTACAATAATTTATATATGCTGATTATGTATCTGCACCCCTTGGGATCGATAAACTTTTTGGATCTTATTAACCAAAGAGATACGACTTTGCACTATAGTTAGCTCAGCACCAATCAAGAATCCCCAAGGAATTCTGAGAATTCTTCGTAAGTATATTTTTGATATCGAATTTGAAAGGATCTAATTCGAGCAATTTTTAAATCCAAAAGCAAAAGGAAAATTTGTTGGAATTGGGAAAACTCTTTCGATCAAAAGTGTATCATATCATGTAGGAATCACTTGTTCGTATGATTCTTTGATAGAAAGAAATCAAAAAAAGGTGTGTTGCTGCCATTTTTACGCTTTTCATGTAGTGGTATACTAGTTTTAAAGCAGTTTAAGGGTGCTAAATCCTAAATTATATTGATGTATATTCCTTAAGTGCATATTTACACCAGCTTCCTAATATTGTTGTCCTTAGTTGGTAGTGGATTTAATAACTACTCTTGTTTTATGGGGTTCTCCAGCATTCTTTTAGGAGAAAATTTAGCTTGTTGGTGTGACTAATGTAGTACGTTTGTTTATGCTCACATGAGTGCTTATGGAATATGAGCAGGCCAGACCACAATTTACAAGATATAAGGGCCAAAATTTTCCCTTATAAAAGAAGAAAGATTCAGGCTCCTGAAGTTATGCCTTCTATTTCTCTTCCAGCAAAGAGAAAGGAGAGATCACTTTCATCATTGGTGGTCAGCACTCCGAAAGTGCCAATTCACACTGGCTTGACTGGAAAGAGGACAAAAGGAAATGCAAGAAAGGCTGCTGCCTTACGAGGATGTGGATTTATTCTCGAGGACAAGAGAGAAGATTCTGCTGAAGATCATCCATTGAGCTCAAGCTCACTTGATTCATTAAACAAAATTACTCAAAATAGAAGGCAGGTAAAAGAAGCTGAACATTGACTCTTGTGACATTTTAAGAATTAAGTTCAAATCTAAGTATGTTGCAGTAGCAGTTATTTATCCTTTGCAAATTGATCTAGGAATATTCCAAGGCTGAGCCATCTAGTGAGCAACGGCCTGATGGCGATACGGAGAATGATGGTGAAATAATAGAAGGGAAAGCTGATCTCTGGACACCATTAAACTGTCTTGTTGAAGCTGCCAACAGAACCAAATCCTCAAAGTTAAATTCACAGGGGCCATCTCTTGCCAGATCAGATCTGCACAATGGCCCTGATTCTGAACTGTATATGCCTGAAACCAAGGCCAAAGTAGAATTCCCAAATGCTCCAGGCAGTGAAGGATATTCTTCAAAAGCCAAAATGAAAGAGCATGGACGGAAGACAAAATTTCCTGATAACAAGAATGGAATAGGTTTGCTTCCAGGGCCTGTGAAGCGTAGGAGGTTCCGTGCAGCAGCTAAAAAAAGGGAAGCTGGATCGGTTGAGTTATGTGCTGCAGCACAAGCCATGCTAGACGCTGCTGGAACTAAGCACAAAAGAAAGAATAGTCCAATTTGGTTCTCATTAATTGCCACTGAAGATCAGTAAGATGCTACTCCAAATTTCTATATCATGATATAATTTTTGTATATTTGATTTATTTGCTTAGGGATATATGGTATCTATTACTGGGGAAGCTTAATTTGCAACTGCTCAAGTCTCTAATTGTCTGTTAAATGGCTTCAGGAAAGGAGATGCTTCCTTGCCTCAAATCTCCACAAGTTACTTGAGGATAAAGTGAGTTTATTTGATCCCATTTCCTTACAGTACTAGGTTTTTCATTTGATGACCTATGTCATCCTTCATCAACTACAACTATCTTCTGTAGCATATATTGACTCAGCAAGTTTCCTAAATCTAGCTTGTATTATTACTGAATTCTTGTTATTACACCTAAGTTGAGTTTGCTTAGATGCTTCCTATTGGAAAAGTAAAATTGCTATTCTTATCATCAAACATTATGCTTCATTGATTTTTTTTTTCTTTTTCTATCTTTTGATCATAGGGATGGTCAAATGCCTGTCTCATTTATTCAGAAGTACCTTGTAAAGAAACTTGATCTTACCGGTGAAGCCGAGGTGAGTTCACCTTTGTTTCCCAGCGAAAAATCATGATATTTGCATTAATCATAGAATTTACATATAACCACTTAAATCATAATCAAAGAAATCATACTTTCGGTTACTTTCTTCTAGCTTATTTTCCAGTGAAACTATCTTTCAGGTGGAGTTATTTTGCCGAGGTCAACCAGTGGTTCCAACATTGCAACTTCATAACCTATTAGACCTATGGCTCCGGACAGCATCAACATCAAAAAAGATTCCAGCCTCTGTTGGCTCCTCAGCCAAGGACTTCGTAATGGTCCTGTCATACTGTCGAAAAGTTCAAGCCCCTTAATAAACTGCCCTTCAATTTTCTTTTACAGTCTCAGTTTACATGTTATCTTATATTTGTTGTAGAATTAGCATAAAAGCTACATTGAGTAACACTAGGAGAATCGGTCGTTTATGTTTGTAGGATGTACCTTATCACATTACACGTATGAATTTATTGAATTATTTATTCAACTGCTTATGTTGTGACTAAATTTAGTAATTCTGTCCAATGATGATGATGTTAAATAAAATTTACAAGTTGCAGCAATATGAAATCAACTTTAGAATTTAGATCATATATTTTGGTAATACATTTCGTCATAAGATGACTAGCCACCTCTGTTTTTGCAATGAGTGCCCATTATATGAGAGTAAATGGCAGTCCACTAATATGTTATTTGAATGACATTTCATTCGTATAATAAGGCACGGGAAGACAAGTCGTGAGCATATTTCATTACTATACGACAAGTCGTGAGCATATTTCTTTACTATACGACAAGTCGTTCATTAGTACTCTCGCTTTAGTGAACAAGAATCAGTTGGAAAGCTGTCGTTCATGAATTTTGAAACGTAACGAACGACAAGTTGATTAAAGATTTGAGATTTGAACGACAAGTCGTCAGAAATAATAAACTAAGGCGACATATGGATCCCCACTAAACTAAACTGAACACAAACCATTCGCTTTGTTTCTCTGAAGACTGCACTTGAACTTCACTTTGCGCTTTCTCGAGACAATGATGCAACAAGAACAGGTAATCGGAACCCTCGCAAAGCCCTAATATTCATTTTAGGACTTTTTTTTAGAAAAAAAAAGAAAATATGTGGAGTTTTAAAATTATAATATTGGATATACGTGTGTGTGTGTGAAGGGTGGAAAATCTGATACGGAGGTGACATGGGAAGATCAACAGAACATAAACAAATTTGGAAGATTGAACAACAGATTTCATGAGCTTGAAGACGAAATCAAGATTGCCAAGGTCTTTATCTTTCTCTTTCATTTTCAATTTCATCTGGGTTTGAGTTTTATTTTTAGTTTGTTTGTGATTTTGGATTGTCATGGACCCAAGTCTTGAAAATTAGAGAAAACCCATTCCCAATTCTAATTTAAGATATTGGATGGGTTTCTGAAACGAGAGAAAATCAGCTCTGGTTTCGATTGCCCCTGATAGAAAGTAAATGTGTTTCTCTATGCTTGTTTTTCGCCCTATGTCTTGAGGAATTTCATCATTGTATCTGTCAAGGAAGTTTTTGATTCTCTCAGTATCTTTAGGAACAAGGTTGACTTTAGATTAGTTTGTGTTAGTTAAACTTAGGTTGAAGAAAAAGCTGGTCTTGCAAGCTCAGTCATGGTGGTGTTGCTGCCCAAGATTGAGCCTGACTGTTTGCTCATCATTAATCTTGAATAAGAAGTTTGCGAATGGGAAGATTTGTAGTCTGATGAAATTAAGTTTTGATCTTTCATGCTTCCTCTTTGTTATTATAAGGGGCATCAGGAGTTTGGGTGCGTGATGCACGCATCGGAAACAATTCTAGTGCTATTGTTGTACTAGGGACTTGATATGTTTGCGTCCCACTACACCAATGTGGAGACCTTAACAATTTTTTAGGGATTTTTAACAGATTGAATGCATTGATAGTTTTTTAGGGATATTTAACAAGTTGAGCATGTGCCAAGGATGGAACATAAGAAAAACCAGAAAAATGATAGAATTGTAGGGATGTTTAGCTTTTGGTAGTACTGTGAGAGAATTGCCATAGACATGTCAACATTTTTCATGCGTGTTTAAGAATTGTAGAACTTACATCTATGGAAGCTACTTAGGCCAAAAACATGCATCAAGTTTGATGTAGATCAAGTTATTAACAGAAGAGACTGATGTATTTCAATGTTAGCCATGTTAATGGTTGTGGTTATCAATAAAGCTCATGAGGAGCATCCAAGTCTTTCTTTTTCCTTGCTTGTTCAAGTAGTGCGTGCATTAAGGAGTTGGTTGTTGGTTATTTATAGTTGTATGTTTTTGACTTGAATATGTAAGCATTTCTTATTCATAGAACATTTGGTTAGAAGGGGAAAAATCTGAAGTAGCGAGCTGCAGAACTTCATTGCTAATTATTTTTACAGTTCACAAAAGCAACCGTTTGCAAATTCTCATTGAGGGAATGAAACCATGATTCGTTGAATTGAAAAAGAAGAAATTCAGATTCAGTTCTATCTCCTCTGAGTGCTTCAACAAATCTTCTAGCTTTCCAATATATTAAATATGTGCTTGTCAACTTTTTTTATGGCCTTAGCAGAAGTTTGTTTGCTTCTGTCATCTGCTTCTCTTTGTTTAGAACTACACTGAAAAGAACTTTTAACCTTGGTACTGCGCCTTGACAATTATTATTTGAATGTATTCATGCTTAATATTTGTATACTGCTTTTTAGGCGACATCAGTTTGTAGGATGGTTCTTTTATAGGCTTGACCTTCTCTCATTCAACATGTTAAGGCATTTTTTTAGGACATTACCAAAGTCAATTTGACAAATCTTTATTGTAATTCTGCTGTTCAATTCTTTAGCTATTCTACTCTTAACATTCAACAGAGTAGACTGATGGTAGTTCCTCTCCTTGGATGACTGAGGTGTAACCATTATTAACTTCCTCTAGGCTGTTCGAATTGTCTTCATCTGCTTTAATTTCTTTTTCTACTACATATGCTTGACTCCCAGTTTCCTATTTTGTCATCTTTCTAACTTAATGTTGTCTTTCATCAAAGGAAACTAACGATAATCTGGAGGATGCAAGCAATGAATTAATTCTGACTGATGAGGACATGGTCCGCTTCCAATTAGGAGAAGTCTTTGCTCATGTGCCAAAGGAAGAAGTGGAGACCAGGATAGAAGAGATGAAAGAGGTCACAAGCAAAAATTTGGAAAGACTCGAAGAAGAGAAGGAATCTGTACTTGCTCAAATGACCGAATTGAAGAAGATTCTGTATGCAAAGTTCAAGGATTCGATCAACCTAGAGGAGGACTAACAAGCCATGGGTTGTCATTTACCTGTAATTTGATTGCCTCTTGCGTTGAATTCTATAATGATTTCTTGTTACCGACTGGCACATCTTTCACGTAAAACTGTTTCGACCCTTACAAATATTAATTGGAAGATGAGTTGCTTCAACAATTTGCATGCATATCTTGAGCAGACATCTTAACAGTTTGATGAATGCATGCCAGGCTAGTTGATCATCTAGTATGAATCGATTTCTTCTGTTTCATGTTTTAAAATTGCTCGACGTAAAATCCATAAACGCCAACTCGCTAACTTGGTCAAGTCCTGCAAAGCTACAGGCTTAAATCAAATAGATAACCGTAAGTACAGATGATAACGACGATATTTGTCGGGGAATATCATGGGAGATTAACAGATTCTCCGTAAGTAGTAGCTCTGAAACGTAATATCAGCTCTTGGCGATCTGATTTCTTGCAATGAACATAGTGTCAGATTGGTATTGTTGAAACAAATGTTCAAATAGTAGAACTTGCTGGTAAAACCACGGTGCCAATCCCATGTTGCTCAAAATCTGGATTGAAACTTAGATATGTATTAGATAACAACCTAATTACTGGTCTGCAAATCAAACCCAGATGATTTCCATGGAATAGTCACAAATGTGGCAAGCTACAAACATGCAGTCCTAAATCCTACTAATTCAAAAATAACTAGTTAAATTGCAACTAAATATATGGAGGCAAAAAAATATTAGGTTTCGGAAATTTTGATGGGATTGATATCACCGGAGCATGAATTGAGTTTATAAGTAAAAAAGAAAGCAAGACATAACCTAGACCAGTTTAATAGTATAGTAGTAGATCGAATTTAAAATGGATACTCTTAAATTTGTATTTGTTAAAAAAAATAAAATATTAAATTTTTTTCAAATTCATTGTGAGTTGTGAGTTTTATTATCAAATCCGCTTTAATAAATTTGTACTCATCATCAAATTCGCAATGATTTATTTACGAATTTTAAGCAGGTTTTAAAATTATATAATAAAATAATAATCTTAATTTAAATAAATATTTATAAAATATAACAATTATAAGTTTATAATCATATCAAAAAATTAAAAATATTATCAATCAAAATATATCAATTTTACTCCTATTATTTGTAATTTCTTAAAGTGAACAAAAAATAATAAAATAAAATTAAAGTTATATTTTAAGTTTTAACTTAAATTTATTAAAAAAATATTTTCTCTAATAAAATAAAACTAGCAATATTCGTGGGTTTACGAAATATCCAGAACGGATATTGAATTCATACTCATATTAAACAAAATCTGAATTTTTATTTTGTATATTAAATTCGTATTAAATTTATTTTAAAATTTATCAAATCTTTCTGAATACGAATGAATTTTAAGTTTATCAGTACTTCTACCATCATCAACAAAATTCACTGGAACTTTCCTCTACTCTTAACCGTGGATCCCTTTCGACTTACAAGCCGAAGGAAATAACATTTCTGAGAAACATCTCATTCAAGCCACTAAGATGGCAGAGATATGCTCGTGCTTCTGGGTTTCCAAAGATGACACACTCTAAAAACTCAGAGTCCAGATAATGAATCACCAAAGTTAAAGATCAAATTACAAGTTTTTTTTTTTCCTTTTACATTTTTTATTTAACAAGTTTCCGCAAGAAGATTCATGAGAATTATGTAAAAGATAGTAGATCGAATCAAATTAGCATAGAAACCCCGTCGCCATATGAAGCCATTTCAATCAATTGATTAAAGATGGTTATTGGCCATGGGCCTACGCCAAGCAACTAATTGAGGGCGAACATTATTTTTTTTATTTCTTTTGCAAGAAAGCAAACATATGACCATAGCAAACAAAAAAAACTATCAGAACTGATCACGTTCATCTTCGTGATAAGACCATCACCAAACATGCATCAAGAAACTAACTACACGGAAAAGAATTTGATAACTGATTGATCATTTCAAATCATTCGGATTTTGCTGACATAAAAAACTGAAAATTAGTGATCAGACTTGAAAGAGCAAAATGAAGTCATTTTCCCAAATCAGCAAATCCACAAAATAGCATTAATATCACCTCCCTTGATGCCACAGAAATCTCCATAACAGCTGTCATTTTGTCACGTTACAAATGTTCTCAGCTATTTTATTTTTTCCAAACACTTGATGCGACAAAGCTTTCAAAAGGATATTTAGCCCATAAAATGTCTAAGGCGGCATGGGTTTGAGACACGTTTGTGACCCTTTGCACCACAACATTAACCTCATCTCGACAAAGTACAAGTTAAGAACAACTCTGAAATGGCCAAAAGATATCCCAGTCACCATGATCCGCAAGTCAATCCAAACAAGCTCTTCCATTTCTAAGCAAGCTTCCCCAAAAAAAGATGAAGCTAACCAATCAAGCTGAATTTCATCTCCTCAAACAATGAAATAGCACCACCCCAATCAAGACCTAGAAACACCCTAAACAACCCAATTACCACCACAAAAAATGCTAATCAACACCAACCAAAAAAAAAAAAAAAGCAGCAACCATCCACCCACCAATCAAATTTTACTCATCACCATGAATCTATAACACTGACCTCCAAAGTGCCACCTCAAAATTATGGACTAAAAACACTTAATGCTCACATCAAATCAACCCCGAAAACGACCCCCCAAATCCTTCAAATCCGTGTATAACCAGTCAATCTCACGGGCTGAGTCCCCACAACCGAGACCAACCCACCTTCAGCAGCGCTCTGCTCATCCAAAAACAAATCTTCCGTACTCCTAAAACTAGCATGAACCCCAACTAAAACAACCACGACAATTAAACCCCAGAACACATTGGCTCCCACATCAGTCAACACCAAAGAGAGGATTGTGACCAAAGTCAAACTACCCAAAACGACTCTGTCATCCACGATCTGGTTGAAAACGACAACGGGGTCGTCACGCGCGAAGTAAAAATACAACCAGGCGATGAATACGATAATGAAAACGATCATCGATAGCGGGTGCCAAAGCAAGCTTAGAAAGAGAACGAAGAGCATTACCATGGTGTAGTTCACGCGGAAGTAGTTCACGTTCCGCCGTACGCGGGTCATTGCGTCGTTGTAGCTGATGGGGAGTGAGAAGGTTGCGAAGTTAAAGAATTCCCGCCATGGGCGGCGAGTGGCAGTTAGAGATTCGGCACGTGAGAAGAAGGATAGATTGGTTTCGGTGGTGGCGGCTGTTGTGGTGGTACCGGCGGCGCCATATTTTTGGATTGGTTTTAGAGACATGGTTGTTGTTGGATCTGAAGATTTAGAGGGAGAAGGAGAGGAACCCTTAAAACAGTTAAATGCTTTGAACCTTTGATGTTATGTTTTGAAAGAGAACAGGGAAAATATGGAAGTGTTTTCTAATTTCCGGTTTCCGGAATTGTTAGAAACGGGATAGAAAATTGAATTTTGTTTGAATATTAACTGTGAGCTGTGCCTGTGTTCGAACATGGATGGGAACGAGCTTGTTTATAAAATCTTAACCACCTTACTGTAAATATTGACCTTTATTCAATTCTGAATGTTTACTGACATTACTTTAATATTTCATAACATCAGATTTTGCTCATAATAATGTATTGTATTTGATCATTCAAGTTGTTTTCTTTTTAGTCTCAAACCCGCAACTAATAGCGTAGCAGGTTTTAATAATGTTAACATATCCAAATTATAATAAGCATCAAGAACAATCCTTCCAAGTTCTAAATTGACCATCTCTCAACCCAACTTCCCCAACAAAATATGCAACTTCTAAATTTGGATGGTAAAAGAAACATGTCATCTCTGATTTTGAGGATTAATAATGACAACCATTCTCACTTGTACTTTTCACCATCTTTGGGGAATCTCATGACTGACTGACAAAATCTTAGTACAAAAAGAAAGATTAAATTGAGAGAAAAAAAGATGCGGCTGCAATGCAATCACTCATTCAACACCTTAACAAAATCACATAGAATACTGATGAAGCTAAATACTATATGAGCTAAGGATATCGTCTTTAGTACGGTTTCTCAACACACCACCTGATTCATTTCTTGGGATTTCTCAAATATCCTCTGTAGTTCCTTGTCTCTCTCTTTGGCACAAAACATTACTTCTTATCTGTCCCATGAAACTTCTTTCCAGCTTCAACAGCTTCCCTGCAAAGATGGCAAGTTAATGAGGTGGTTTAAGCAATATGATTGAAACAGGGAAGAATACATTGTATATGTATACTCTTCTGTCCATCCCTGCTGTTAGCAAAGGGAAACCAATCACGATATAAGGAAATAAAGGTATATTCTGCATGGTGCAGAAATTAAGGGAAATTGAACAGCCAATTGAACTCTTAAGCAACCAAAAGACAGATGCAAACTAATGCCACACACACAAGCATAGAAGCCGATATAGTTACATTTCAAGGAGCAATAATGGTCTCAAATTGGTGATCATGAAGCCTATTACTGAGTATCCAATACAATTTGACCTGGGGTGCTGGTTTGATGGGAAAGAGACTCCTTGTTTTTTTTATGGATCCTAAAATTTCTTTTACAACCCTTTCAAGTGCGAAAACAGTAGAGCCAGAATTTCAATCAAGCATAGGAAATTCAAGTATGTCGAACACAAAAGTTAATATTATTTAATTGACGATAAACCAAGACTTTATTGAGTGGGAATAAGTTCCCAGTCAATAAAAAAATTTGACTAGAGATATCAACCTATTCATGAAAACGGATATTCATTTGCTCTCAAATACTTCCAAGAATGTTGCAGAATTTTTTCACCAACTGGCTTTTCTACTCTTAAACAGTGCCAATTGTTAGTAAACAGTACAAGTTGCACAGCTATTAATACTCGATTAGTAAAAGTTTCATGAGCAAACTATTAAGAAAAAAAAGAAAAAGAAGCTACTAAAAAGCAAAGAGACAAAAGGAGTCTATCACAAACCTAAAAGCATTTACAAGTTCCTTATTCTCAGGATCAAGCGTCACACCCTCATAAAAAGCATTGGCTGCCTCTTCAAATTTCTGAAGGAAGAGCAAAAAGAAAAATGTCGAATAATGTAATCACAGATAGTCTTAAAATTCATTAAAAATGTGAAATAATGTAAAACAGATATAGTCTTAAAATTCAACTCAAAGAGTAGAGGAGAGTATGCCTCCATTAAACGTAATGCTGCACCCTCCCGGTAGCAAGCTTTTGGCCAGTCCGGTCTTAATGCTCTGCACGCCTTTGCATCTTCTAAGGCGTGCTGAGCTTGTCCAAGAAGTAGCCAACAAAGGCTTCTGTTGGAGAGCAAGGTGGCATCATTAGGGTCCAAATCAATAGCCTGTAAAACATCGTCAAGTAAGTATTTAATCAAAATTTGGAAAGCTCTTTAATTAAGGTGGCCAGTTTAACACCTAGTTCTTGCTACAGTAAGGGAATACATGAACTCATAGATATTGTGAAGCAACAGGAACACCATTCAAAATGTATTTTTGAATTCTCTAATACTTTGTTAAAGGTTTGGCTTCTTCTGAAAAGGTAACTCCCATTAGCAACTTCACAACATTAGTGGTTAACATACACAGAAAAACAGTCAGCACAGAAATTGATCAACGTAAGGAGTGCGACTAATGTTAAAACACTTGGGTTCTTTCATTTGTTCAGATCTACAGAAGTTGAATGTCAAGAATGTTAAAACACATAACTGATTCTCCACCACTCAATCTGAAAACAAGAATCAAAAAGATGCTCGACATTTGTAACAGAATAAGAATGGATATAGCAATCAAACGGCAGAGAACAGGCCCCCAGGGGCATGGCCTGGTGGCAGGCCTTACGTAAGCCATGTCAAGCTACCAGGGTTCGGACCTTGGGGGAGGTAAGGGGTAAAACCCTTTGGCGCTGGCCCACCCTCCTTTCTTTTTAAAATTGTAAAAAAGAAAATGGCAGAGAATAGAATAACATACTTGTGTATAAGCATCAATAGCAACTTGATAATCCTTCCATTTGAAAGCCTCGTTTCCTCTCAATTTTGCTTCAGCAGCTTTCTTCTTTATTTCAGGTGCCACCTGAATTAAGTTGCATAAATTAAAATTGGTGACAAGACGGAATATATTCAATCAGCAAACTTATCTCAAAAAAATAAATAACACAAATAAGTTTCCTCTCATGCTTTTTATGAGACAAAAGAAAACAATCCAATAGAGAAGAGAAAATAAATAAATAAATATAGTATTTCCAAGTTAAGATAAAGCCATAAGAGTAATACCAGTAAGAAGAAAATTAATTAGAAAGAATATCCGAGCCAAGCAAGGACCCCAAAAAAAAAAAAAACACACATGAGCCCTAGAAAGGAAATACTGTATTAGTGCAGTTTCTTTCATGTTATCAAGGAAAGATCTTCAAGGGAAGAAATAGAAGGAATAAAATATAGAGCATATAAAGCAATCAATCCCACAAGATTAACATTTATTACACATGGACAGCTAAATAACTACTATGATTGACCAATTGAAAGAATAATGTCACAATGTATATCTCCCTGTCACTAACTGTATAATTTTCCAAGTCAACCATGAAAACTTTCAATAAGCTACTCTACAAAGAATTTTGTCCTTTTTTACCCAATCAAACCATTCCTAGCCATAAATGTTTTTTATTCCACCTCTCATTGGATAGGCAATCATTCAGTAATGATGGTATATAACACACAGAGCAGCAGTGACATTCAACGATGGAAAAAAAAAAAAGAACAAAGAAAAAGGACCTAACTTAATTAGCAATGTACCTTGATGAAATAATCTGAGCAAAAGCAATGCATAATCAACAAGAGAAGTAGAATTATACAGTAAAAGTTCTACCTCAGGAAGCTCTTTCTTTGATGCAGTTTCTGTACATAAATTATCCTCCGGGTTTCTCGGATTTTCCTGCAAACATTAGCCCATGGAAGTAAATATATATGTGTGTGTGTGCGTGCGTGTGTGTGTGGCCAAAATCAATATTACCATCAAATGTTTAGACTGCAATTATTCGAACTATATGCGAGGACAGTATCTTGCTTAATAGATAATAAACCTAGGTGATTTCATGGGGACAATAATATGCCTATCTAGTTCTAAGTGGTCATATTAACTTTGTTGCACACATTCCTTCTTTTTTGCTCTTTAATGAGATCCCTTCTTCTAGCATAATAACTCCTTAAAAAAATCTTATGACATATTTTGCATCAAAAGGTAGCTACATTTATACCATCCGCTGTTAAAATTAAGTGAGTATAATCTTTATACCAGTGATAACAAGTCCACACCTGAACAAGAAAAATTGATTAAAATAATAATGAATTTAGCATAAACGGATTGCAAGCTTCCTCCAGTCTTGTAAAAAAAAAAACCACTGAATCAAAGGATTACCCGATGTTTCTCAGTTTCAGACTGCATATATTCAAGAATTCCGTCAACAGTCCATTTGGGAATAGAAGGATCTTCCGATGTTAAAGGGAAAAGGATGTCAACAGCTTCATGGTTGCCTCTAGCAGCTGCAACCTGTATGGGTTTCTGGCCATCCTGTGATGCAGAGAAAAGTACATTTTAAGTTATTTCATAAAATGGAGGTATCAACAGATCCTATTAACTGACTATCATTCACAACCTTTAAGTAAAATTATACTTGCTCTTATGTTGATATTACTTGAACTTCGGAATCTGTAAAGAAACCTAAACCAGAAATGTAGTTGGGAAAAGCTCTTCTAGATAAGTGAAGCGTGACTACTTGCACCCAATCTATTGGCTTGCCCAAGTACCTAACAAACTCTACATATTGATAAAAATACAGTGAGCTTGTAGAAGGAATACAGAACCAAGATTTCTGCTTTTATTTCCCTCCTGTCCGAACCTCAATAAGGCTCATACCGTAGAGGGCCATTTGATTATAGCCAGCTTGAAGCGAAAGGATAGCAAGATCAGTTTGAAAACATGTTCTCACAAGTTAGCAGATTAGATTTAGAGATCTTATGGCAAGAGAAAGCTCGCTGGAAAGATGCAATCTGTGTAGTCATTATGCCTTCATGGAAGGTCCCCTAAAGGTCAACTACCCAATCCATCACATGGACTTTTAGTCACCCTTACTAGGTCTTTGCATGTTTTGCAAGGTATTGAGTTCTGCCTACTTTTAGTAACAACAAACTCATCAATATATATATAAATATAGGCTTGTAGTGTTAAAGGAAGTTTTTTAATTTTAATTACTGCAATAAGGAAATCAAACTCCAAACAACTATTGGGATTGGTAGTAGAAATTTTATGCAATCTTCAACTAGATAGACAAAAGATATAAATATCAATACAAGCTGATTAACATGGGGTTTAGAAAGACTTGACGAAATAAATGCACACATACAAACATGCAATGAAAGGTGTAAAGGGAGTGACAATATCATATTTATTAATGAATGAATACAGTGATGGTCTTAACCTCGTCAGTGACATTAGGATCAGCTCCAGCTTTCAATAAGCATTTTATAATTGCAGTGTTGCCAATATCAGCAGCAATGTGCAATGGTGTTGCTCCACCAGCCATAATATTCACATTAGCCCCTGCCTGCATAAAGTAAATTCCTTCTAAAATCCAGAGACTAGCTATGTGCAGAAACTCTAAAACACACATTAGTGAACCCAAAACAACATCCAACAATTGAGAGAAGTAACAAATATACAAAAACCTGAACTAACAAGTCTAAGCATGCTAGTGAACCAGCTGCTACAGCTGACAATAGAGGAGTGATGTTATCTTCAGTTTCAGCATTAGGCTGCAACAATATCAATCAAGAACAATATAAGTAAAACCATATAATAGACACACACACCCACGTGATGCAATGAAAGAGATTTTTTTTTCATAATAAGTGAAATGAATGAAAAATACATTAGCACTGTGCTCTAACAAAACTTTCACAGCTTCTTGTTGGGCATGACCAGCTGCCCAAACTAAAGGAGTGCCAGCATCACTTTGGGAATCAACCTCAACCCCTTTGGAGAGTAAATATGTCAGCAGCTCCATATTTCCTGCAATGAAGTATGAAAGGGTTGTAAGAATTTAAATCAAATAAGTGATGCGGACCAAATTTCACCTTAGTGAGCCGAAATGAATCTAGAGACTAGATTTCACATGACAGCTAAAATGAACCCAAAAAAAAAAACTAGTGTACAAAAGATACAGAACCTAAAACTGTAATTTTAAATTCAACTGCACAAAAAAATTTCCAGGATAAATCCGGCGAATTTAACAACATTGGATTTCTCCATTCCACCTTGTCATGCATATATATAATTTTGGCTAGCCACAAAAATGGTTCTGATAAAAGAAAAGGTGCAATAATTTGATTAACCAACACTTGCATCAATGATTTACAAGTGATTTGTCATTTCCAAAGAGGTTGGGGACTTCCACCATATCCTTTACATGTCCAGCCATTTCTAGTATCAACTAAAGGAAAAGGTGTTATATATTTTCATAATTCTGCGGCATACAATCGCAAACAAGAACAAACAGCACACCTATTCCAGCAGAATGATGCAGTGCCGTGGCCCCTAAGTTACTGGGAATGGCTGGGTTGGCACCATGCTCAAAAAGGTACTTGGCAGTTTCAGTATGTCCTTGACGGGCAGCATGAACAAGAGGAGTCTCACCTGCAAATTTAAATTCAAGCAGTTCAGATGGAAGACCTTCATATCCATAATTTCAACACTTAAACCAATAGACAATACACACCATCTAAGTTTTTCGTTTCATAAAGCGATGTAAAATTAAATACATATGCAAAATATCAGCTGACAATTTGGATATATTAACCTATGGTAAACCATGGCATAGGCTTCTCAAAATGATACTCAAAAACATAAGGGTACCTAGTTTCTCTAGTTGTCAAAGCAAAATCAAATGGGTACCTAGGCTCTAGCAGATCAACAATTTGTTCACAAAGGATAAAACAACATGAAGACAAGTTACATGTATAGACAACATGAACATTAAATGCAAACCATCTTCATCTTGTGTATCCACATCGAGCTTCAATTCTTCTATCAAATACTTGCACACATCAGTCTTGCCCTCTCTAGCTGCAAAATGTAGTGCACCTCGTTTGTTGGCATCCTTTATGTCTACCACAGTCTTTGATAATCCTTTCCCCTGATCATCAAGTTGCTTTGCTATCTCTATCAAGATAATTCCAAAAAAAATATCAGAAAAGGGTAGCAATTTGGAAACAAAGTTATATAAAGAAGTGCCTAAACTGTTATTAATGCATGCACTGAACTTACTCTTAAGAAGATCGAGATTCCCAGTCACAGCAGCATTCAGAAAATTTTGAACTTTTTGCCTCACTACATTCAAGAGAGTACAAATTTGTAAATTTAGAGTGCAAGACATGGAGAAAGACAAAGGTATTCAAAAAAATTTTTTTTAACTTTTTATGCACCAAGCTATATACATATACATATACAAATACAAATACAAATAAACATACATAAGCACTGAACTTTATGCTTCAAAACCAATAGAAATTTAAGCCTCACATGGATCCATAATGCATTGCAAATTGCCAAAATACTCAAGCAGGAGAATAAAATAATGGTTATAAAAATCAAATTGAAACACTGGAGAACGCGCACTCACACTTAGAAGAAACTGTCAAATTTTCATGAACCGGCAAAATTAAATGATATAAACAACATAATACGAGCTACATAAATAAATATGCATGTGCATCTTTACGCTTTAAAAGAAAACACAATACAAACTAACCCCCACATGAATATGAACACAACCCAGATAGCAGAACTACTCAAACAACAGAAAAATAAATAAAAAAAACCACTGCCACAATATGTGCTCATAAAAATTTTGACATGAGAGAGAGAGATGGGAAACCTGCAAGAGCATCAGAAGCATCAGGGGCCATTGCTGCTGTGATTGTTTATTGGATTTTGTGATAGCTAAGTAGTTGCTCTGTGTCCAAAAGACGAACAATAACAAAGCTAAGAGAAGATTCTGGGGTTTACGTTTAAAGTGGAAGACGGGAGATGAACCCTGGGGGTTTTATGTCGACTTGATTTGAAATCCCCAAGACAAAACCAAACTCCGGTTCACAACTTTTCCTTTTTTAATTATCAAATTAATCCCTATACTTTGCAAAAGATATATATTAGTCCATAGAGTCATTAGTTATAACATGTTTATTACAACAGTAATATTCCACAAGTAAAATTAACATTTTTCTTAATTTTTTTTTATTATTACAATTTACAAATCAAACTCCTTTGTATTTGTTTTTTAAAAGAGAATGATAAATTATTATTTAAAAAAATACAGAAATAAGATTCTCATAAATACAAGTACAAAGAAATATTAGATAAAAACTTTAATTGGTGAAATAATCACCATAATCAGGATCTCATGTTAAATCATAAAGAAGAATAAAATCGGAAGCGTACCTAAATTTATAGAGACGCAGAAAAATTGTAGTTGATACCTTCTACGTCTAAACCTTTTCTTTATGAAAGAAAAACTGTCGTCACTCACTAATGGGATATAAATAAATAATACGTTAGGGTTTAGACTGGGGACCTCAACCTATTATTTATAATATTTTATTTTATTTTGGTTAATCATAAAATAAAATAAAATAACAGGGTCTCTACACATTAAAGTCCATACCATACGTGATGCCCAAAAGTCCAATAATAAATAAACTTTATTTGATCACTTTAATGGACAACAAAATAGATAGCCAATAATGTACAATTAATTGATATATGTAGGCCTACCTTATTATATAATACCCAACAATCTCTCACTTGGGCTACATATGTCAATTTACAATTGTACATTACCAAATAACTTTATGAGCTCAATATTTACTATCTTAATAAAAGATATCTTTTAACAATCTGGTCCATCAACTATATTAATATAAGATCAAAGTGGTCTTCGTTATCTTTCTTGTAACCAAACCTATCAATGGTCACATACATCAATATAATTAATGACATAGATCAAGCGTGGATGTGTAACATGAAAATTTCATACAACGTGATCCCTTAACATGCCTATTTTCAACTGGTCCTACTTTATAACTCATAAGAGTTCAACAATATACTTTCAAAACTTTATGCAACACTGCAATTGAAAGAATATAACTTTATTTCAGAGTTTTCAATAAATAAACAAAAAGGTAATACTTTAGTCTGATCAGAAAATATGTCAATTGAAATTGAACATCAAGAAAAAAACTCTCACTATAGAAGCATATCATCAGGATGAACCACACCCATACGAGCCACATGCTCATAAAACACATTAGGTGGTACACCCTTAGTAAGCGGATCCGCAATCATTAAGTTTGTACTGATATGTTCAATAGACACTTGAAGACTCTGAACTCTCTCTTTAACAATAAGAAACTTGATGTTAATGTGCTTCGATTTTGACAAACTTCTGTTGTTCTTAGAATATAACTCAGCGGCTTTATTATCACAATTTATTCTCAATGATCTCTCAATGCCATCAATAATTTGTAGCCCAATGATAAAATTTTGCAACCATATTACTTGATTTGATGCCTCATAGCAAGCTACAAATTCTGCTTCCATGGTGGATGAAGTTACGAGTGTCTGCTTGACACTTTTCCATGACACAGCTCCCCCAGCCACTAGAAAGACATAACCTGAAGTGGATCTTCTGCTATCGAGACAACTAGCAAAATCGGAGTCTGAATACCCAATGATCTCTAAATAATCTGATCTCCGATATGTGAGCATGTAATCTTTTATTCTCTGTAGATACTGCATAACCCTTTTAACGACTCTCCAGTGATCCATTCCTGGGTTACTTAGATATCTGTCAAGCATGCCAACTACATACGCAATATCCGGACGCGTACAAACTTGAGCATACATGAGACTCCCTACTGCTGATGCATAAGGGATATTCTCCATCTCTTTTTTCTCAATCTCATTTCTTAGTCATTGAAGCAGACTAAACTTATCACCTTTAGCAATAGGTGTGTCTCCCGATGCACAATTCTTCATGTCAAATCTACTAAGCACCTTATCGATATATGCCTTTTGTGATAAGTCAAGTATCCCACGAGAACGATCTCGGTGAATCTGTATGCCCAACACAAAAGAGGCATTCCCAAGATCTTTCATTTTAATTTATTTGAAAGAAATATCTTAATTTTATGCAACAAACCTATATCGCTGCTTGCTAGTAGAATGTCATCCACATATAAGACAAGAAGAATAAATTTGCTCCCACTGATCTTGTGATAAATGCATTGATCAACGGTGTTTTTCTTAAAACCAAATGAGGTAATCACTTGATCAAATTTTCGATACCATTAACGAGATGCTTGCTTTAAACCATATATAGACTTTTTTAATTTGCACACCAAATGTTTTGAATCTTTGGATTCAAAGTTCTCTAGTTGCAACATGTATATGGTTTCTTCAATGTCGCCATTGAGAAACGCAGTCTTTACGTCCATCTGATGTAGATCTAAATCATAATGAGCTACAAGTGCTATAATAATTCTAAAAGAGTTTTTTGATGAAACCGGAGAGAAAGTCTCTTTATAATCAATGCCTTCCTTTTGAGTGAAACCTTTTGCGACTAGACGTGCCTTATATCTTTCAACATTGCCTTTCAAATCCTGTTTGGTTTTGAAAATCCATTTACAACCAATTGGTTTCGCTCCTTTAGGCAATTCGACAAGATCCCAAACGTTATTGTTTTACATTGATTTCATCTCATCTTTCATGGCATCTATCTATTTCTGGGAGTTCACACTTTATTTGACTTGACTGAAAGTTATTGGATCATCTTTCAGTCCTATATCAAACTCATATTCTTAGAGATACACGACATAATCATTCGAAATCGCTGATCTCCTCTCCCTAGTGGATCTTCTTAATGACACTTCCAATTGAGGTTGTTGTTGTTGCTCCTCTATATAAGTAGGAGCAATTTCTTCAATATTAGCAGGAGGTATCTCAGGAACGTCTTGATTATCTGTATTTACATCCAGCATAATGACAGGTGCAATTACCTGGCCATTATCAATTGCAATATTAAGAATAGTTACATATTCTTCTTCAAAGATAATATTCCTGAGTTTAGCACTCCCACTATACTCAACATCCTCAATGAACTTAGCATTCCCTGTCTCGAAAAATGATCTGCCTGAGGGATCATAAAACTTGAAACCTCTCGATCTCTCTGAGTATCCAACAAAGTAGCAGCTTACTGTTCTTGAGTCTAACTTTCTTTCATTAGGCTTGTATAGTCTAGCCTCAGCTGGACAACCCCAGACATGTAAATGCCTAATACTAGGCTTCTTTCCAGTCCATAACTCATATGGGGTTTTAACTACTGCTTTACTTGGAACTCGATTAAGGATATATACTGCAATCTTTAAGGCTTCACCCCAAAGAGATTCTGGTAAAGAAGAATGATTTATCATACTTCTAACCATATCCTTTGGGGTCCGATTTCGTCTCTCAGCTACACCATTTTGACTTGGAGTCCCCGGCATGGTGTATTGAAGAACGATGCCACATTCTTGCAAATATCTCGCAAAAGGGCCTGGACGTTGTTCACCTGATCCATCATATCTATCGTAGAACTCACCACCACGGTCAGATTTGACGGCTTTAATTTTCTTGCCAAGCTGATTTTCAACTTCAGCTTTATAGGCTTTGAAAACATCTAATGATTAAGACTTCTCATGAATCAAGTATTAATACCTATAACGAGAACAATCGTTTATGAAAGTAATAAAATATTGTTGACCATTCCAGGAAGCCGTAGGGAATGGACCACAAATATCAGTATGAATTAATTCTAAGACGTTTGAACTCCTGTTGGCACCAACTTTTCTAATATTTGTTTGTTTTCCCTTAACGCATTCAATACATATTTTAAAATCTGAAAAATCAAAGGAATTTAGAATTCTTTTTGACACAAGCCTTTGAATTCTTTGTTTAGAAATGTATCCTAAACGCTTATGCCATAACATATAAGAATTCTCATTAATTAATTTGTACTTTATACCATAATTGCTTACATGCAGGGTTTCATTAATTTGTGAGGCATAAAGATCTAATTGATATAAATTATCAACTAAAGAATCGATACTAATAATATTTAAATTCTGAAAGAGACTAAACTTTCCATTTCCAAAAGAACAAGAGTAACCAAATTTGTCCAAACAAGAAATAGAAAATAAATTTCGTCTAAATGATGGTACATAAAATGTCTCATGTAAATCCAAATAATAACCAGATTCTAATAGTAATCTAAATAATCCAATTGCCTTAACAGGAGCCTTGTTGCCACCACCCACATAGATGAATCTTTCAGCATTAGTTGGCAGTTGACTCCTTAGACAACCCTACATAGTCACACTTATGTGAGTAGTTGCACTCGTATCTATCCACTAAGTGTGACTTGGTACTAAAGCCAAATTAACTTCTGAACAAACAAAGTTGAGAAGTTTACCCTTTTTGTCAAGCCATTTTGCATACTTAGAACAATCCTTCTTCACATGTCCAACTTTCTTGCAAAAGTAACAAGAGATTTCAGTATTCTGTTTCTTTTGCACCTTAGGTTGTGAAGTTCCAATGTCTACAGCTCTTTTTCCTTTATTATTCCATTTCCTTTTCTTGTTGGCAGCATTGTCATTGGAAGAAGTTGCTAAATGAGTACTCTCTATCTTTTCTTGTTTCAATCTCTCTTCCTCTTATACACATTGAGCAATGAGCTCATTAAGAGTCCATTTCTCTTTTTGAGTATTATAACTGATCTTAAAAGGACTGTATTGTACAGGAAGAGAGATCAAGACCAAGTGTACAAGAATGTCATCAGACAACTCTAACTTTAGTGCCCTTAATCTTGTAACAAGATTAGACATTTCCATAATGTACTCCCTTATATTTTCTTTGCCTTTATACCGCATTGAAACAAGCTTAGACAAAATAGGGCTTGTTTCGACCTTTTCATTACCAGCGAATCGGTCTGCTATTTGGTTCAGAAAATTTTTAGCATTTTCTTCCTCAGGCACTGCGCCCCTGATGATATCTGGAATAGAGTACTTCATGATCATCAGACTCATACGGTTAGAACGCTCCCATTTTTCATAAAGTGAGTAGGGGCGGGAGGTTCTTCCATCCGGATTGCATAGTCTAGATCCATACACCCAAACACAATGGTAATGTGCTCCTTCCATTTCCTGTAGTTAGTGCCATTAAACACTGGAATGTTGTTCAAGTTGACAGATATAGAAGAAGCATTTACTGTATAGAACAAACAAAAAATTCACAATCAATAACCATGCTATTTAATCATGCATTCATATAAACACATGACATAAAATATAATAAATTGGGCCATTATAAGATACCAAACGCAACATTACTATTTAGTCTTTGGACAGAATAACAATTTGTAAATGGTACTCTAAAAAAAAATTTGGACAATAAACATTGATAATAGATCCTGCCAATAATACGCCTTTCTTTGGACCGACATATTATATGCATAGAAAGTGCCAAAGTTTATCACATATTTACTGTCACATGTGTTTATTATTTGGCCAAAAAATAATCTTCCTTTGGACCGATTATTTTTCGCATAACAATTATTTATTTTCTTTAATAATACCCATATATTTTAAAATAAATAAATCTGCATAAAAGATGTCACTTTGATGGCATTTTAATTCAATTTAATTTATTTTAAAATACTGGATATTAGTTTGTATGAAAAAGGAAGAAAGAAAAAATAGAATAGTTGAGGTCAAAGTCAAAGTCAACGATAAAAAATCAACAGTTAAATCATGTTAAAATTAGGACGGAACCGAAATGGATAAGGACCAAAGTGGTTGGGTCAGGTCAAGCCTAACCTTTTCGAATTACCCATACCTTAAACTTTATCCAATAACCTAAACCCAAAATGGGCCCAAGTCTATTCTAACTCACTTGATTTGACTAGTATGTTGGGTATAAAAATTTAGGCTCGATAAAATCTTTATGGGCCATCTAAATTTTATTTAATAAACTCTCAAAATTTATAAACACTAACTATCTGACGTATATTATAATTAAAAGAAGTCCCATCAAAGTTGATATTATTAATTTGATTATAAATAAAATTTAAACTTTTATTCCCTTTTTCTTTCCTCCTTTTTTTTTCATTAAAAACAAATTTCAAATGAATTTAATATTCATTCAATCAGTTAGAATGTTTTTTTTTTAAAGGTAATAATAGCAATTCCATCAATCTGAATCCATGGAATAATAATAAATAAATTGTATAAAATACAATAATACGCCAAAATTCAAATCAATGCAATTGACATATTAATACATTATATATTCAATCAATGCAATATTATAAAATTTAGCATAACGTAATTTGGCTTTATTCAATTTGGCACATTCATATTTATGCAGCATACACCCGTCAATTGCGTATGTTGATATTCGGCAAATTCAAAGCACCGAAACAATTGAATTGATGTAATCAATTCAGCCTATATATTTATACACAGAGACAAAATTAATTGCACATATACGTTGAGGTATATATATGTATAATATATTAAAACAAACGACAACGCTGCGCATTTAGATTAAATTGAACTTGTCAATTTTTTTTTTTGAGAATTAATAATGCATGTCGCATATACCTTTTTTTTATTTATAATAATTATACATGCAATTATAATTCTCAATATAATTTAATTAATACAGACTTTAAATTCTCATAATTTATTCTTAATAATTTAATACGAGGTGGCTCTAATATCATTTGTTGGATAAAAACTTTAATTGGTGAAATAATCACCATAGCCAGGATCTCATGTTAAATCATCAAGAAGAATAAAATCGGAAGCGTACCTAAATTTATAAAGACGCAGAAAAATTGTGGTTGATACCTTCTACGTCTAAACCTTTTCTTTATAAAAGAAAAACTGTCGCTACTCACTGATGGGATGTGAATGAATAATACGTTAGGGTTTAAACTGAGGACCTCAACCTATTATTTATAGTATTTTATTTTATTTTGGCCAATCATAAAATAAAATAATAGGGTCTCTACACATTAAAGCCTATGTCATACGTGATGCCCTAAAAGCCCAATAATAAATAAACTTTATTTGATCACTTTAATGGGCAACAAAATAGATAGCCAATAATGTACAATTAATTGATATATATATAGGCCCACATTATTATATAATACTCAACAAGAGAGATGTGTTAGACATAATTATATATTGAATTCATATTCATATAAATATAACTCAAGATCTATCATGTCAAATTATTAAGATAAATGTTGAGAAAAATATACCTAGAGAATCTATGGTGATTAGAACTTGAAGATTAGCAGTCTTGAATAAGATCTAAAAGTATAATAGCATTCCACAGTCAAATTTTATGTAGGCTCAATGAGTTTATCTCTTTGTGATGAAAAGAGGAGAAGAACTTTACGTGAATTAATTTGACTTGGGAATCACAACCCTAAAAAGGTCTTTATATACTAGGTTAAATTATGATTCCATCACTCATAATCCAACTAGTATTGGGTTTCTACATATAACAAACTTATATTAAATTAGATGTCTCTAAAGCCCAATAAGATATAGCCTAAATAGATCACTTAAATTGGCTCTTATTTAAGATAACTCATAATGTATAATTATTGTTAATATGTGAGTCCATATAAAAATAATAATAAACCTAACAATCTCTCACTAGGACTACATATGTCATCTGGATATAATTATATATTATAAACCTTAGTGTGCACAATAAATGTTTTCTTATCTTGAAACATCTCCTTAGATACAATCTGATCGATTAACTATATTAATATGGTATTAAAGCGACCTTCGCTGCATATATTCGCAACTAGACCTATGGTCACCATACTAACATAATTAATGACATAGATCAAATATGAATGTATATCATAAAAATTACATGAAATGTGATCTCAAACATGTCTATTTTCAACTGGTCATATTTTATAGCTCCAACGAGTTAAATACTTTCTAAACTTTATGCAAAACTGCAATAGAAAGTACTAAACATTTTTTAATTTTTATGCAAACTGCAGTAGAATGTGTTAGAGTTGGTGCTTACGTGTCATTCAAATACTTTCGAATATTAAATTATTAAATATTTATAAAGCATACATTTCATATAATCATTACTACAATATAAATACATGGTACAATACTTGTTATGTTACAGATATTGTATAATCTGAAAGGGTTTAGATCTGGTCTAAAGGAGTTTAGACTAGTGCCAAGAATTAGCAGAACTAAGTGTTATATTTATGCTAATAGTTAGCACTACTAAAAGTTAGCAGGTTATAACAGTCAGTCAGATCTAAAAGTTTAGATCTTTATCTATAATGGGATAAAGACCTGATGGTATACCAATAATAACATGGTTGTAAAGAGTTGCAATATGTGCTAAGAGATGTCATTATGTAAGTATGTCATCAAACACTATGTTCCTGATCTGCTTCACCGATGCGGGTCTATCGGTGGATCAATTTTATATAGTTCAGTATATGCTATATCTATATGGTATAGATGATTGTTCTTAGTCAACTATGAGCTTACCGGAAGCTCATATATGCATACGGGTATTTAGTTAAGACTGAATACTGAACAAACTCACGAAGACGCCAATAGACATCATATGAAATTTTCAATAGTGAGTCCTCTTGAGTTGAGTAGTGTACGTGGTCCTTTTGAACTGAGTGCCACGGTGGACTTGTAAGTGATCCACTATACTTTGGTTCCACGTATGTCACAAACCTTTCATGGTGTGACTGCTGGGTGTCGTTGGGTATAGTCCGATGCTTATAGAGTCTGGTGTGTACAGATATAAGATCCGTCAACTCTCATAGGAGAATAGTTGTAGTAACCACTTATCCACAATCGATAATAAATATTTATATATATATATATACATATTTTATTTGTATGTGGGTGATACTTGATTTATGTATTGTTATTAGTAGTGTTTGTCTAGATTAAGGACTTACTATTAGTGTTAGGTTTATTTGCAAGACTTTAGATTTATTTTAGGGACAAACTTATAATACTTTAAAAGTTTTGGGGGGTTAATTCGTAAATATTAAAAGCTAGTCTCTTAGTATAAAAATACATATTTTAAACCCTAATTTACTCATTTTTGGGTCGAGCCACCCCTTTAGAGAGAGAAAAGAGAGAAATATAGGGGAGAGAAAGAGAAGAAGAAGAAGAAATTAAAATTTTGAGTTTTAAAAGGTATATCATAACTATTTCTCAATTTATTGGTGTTAATTAGGTAAATTTCTTTAAGTTTTGATTTCTAAAAGTATGTACAATTGAGGACTTGATGTGGATTTTGTAAAAAATATTGAGAATTAATGATGATTATGTAGATAACTTAATAAATCAAGTAGAATTTGCACAAATTCTACTTGCTGCAAATTCTACTTGATAGTCTCTTGATCCAAGAATTTTATAACTTTTTGTGCTTTGATTCTGGTTCTGGATTTTGGGAATATGATACTAGACATGTCTAGAATCATTTGAGACTTTAAATCGATTGAAAATTCTAAAAATCAAATTTGTAGTGAATTTACAAAATGACTTTGAAATTCTAAAAATTTTCTGTGTTAACAGTATGCTACAGTGACAACTAATTTTTGATCTGCTAAATGATCTTAAAAAATTATGATTTTATGGAATGATAAATTTATATGTCTAATATGTTACACTCAGAATTGAGAATTTAGATCAATGTGGTTAAATTATTATGATTTTCTAAAGTGTATCAGCTCATTGCAATATTTGATTAACAAATTTTTAAAGTTATGGAATGAAATAGTTTTAAAATACTTTTAGCAGAGATTTTGAAGTAAAATATTTACCATAAATTGAGATATGTGCCAAGAGTGATCCTGTGGTAGTTTTATAATTTTTGACTTAGTATATGATTTTATAAAATTGGGAGACTGAATATTGTTCAGTAAATATCTTGATCCTGTCAGGATAATAGCTTGGATTTGATGGTGTTTATGAAATGGATTATGTAGAAATTATGATATAATATTCATATATAAGAAATATATATGAGTTAAGAATGATATATTCTGATTTTGGAGTAATTGAACATCATTTGATGTATAAGAAAATTTTGTTAAGTGTAAGTGGTCAGAATGATAGGTTTTGAGAAACTAAATAATTAGACCAATTCGATGTGATAAGTGCAATATGTGTAATTTTGTAAGCTATTTAAAGTATTTTTTTGTGAATGTTAAGGCTTATGAAAGGATTAATCTCCATTGATAGGTTAAGGAGAATTAAGCTTTGTAACCGAAAGTGCTAAGAGGTAAGTATACTAGACTTTTACTAAAATAACAATAAACATAGTAATTGTTTATGTATGATTTTTTAAATATGCTTAAAAATATGTTTATGTTATGTTAAAGTACATTTGATATAAAATGTGAAAGACATATGTTTATGAATGTGAGCATTGACATTGAGCATGGACATATATGTGTTTATGAAAGTGAGCTTTCAAAATGAAATTTGTTTAACGAAGAAAACTTTTGAAGTGAAAAATGTCCATGAGATACATTTTGTGTTTTAAGGTTGCTTAAACTCACTATTTACTTAGTAGGCATCTTATGTGATTTATGGAGCCTTTATGTGTGGCCTTTCCTTCGGGATTGGTAAATGTTATTGTTGGGATTTGTGCTCATGTGCCATTCTAATTTTGTATGAATATTGTATTTTCATACTTATGTAATAAATAAATATTTCATTAAATCGCTAATTAATTTTATTAAGTAAGATGCTTGTAATATTTCGGACATTATATTGATCTGAAGGAGTTCAGATTAAGTTTAAAGAGTTAGAACCTTATCTAAAATGGGACAAAGACTTAGGAATATACTAACAATGACATAATTACAAATAGTTGCAAGCGTTACTAAGAAATATCATTGTGTAAATATATTCTCAAATTAAATGCTCCTGATCTATTTCTACCGATGCAGGGTCTATCGAATGGAATCGATTAATATAGATTATAGTATATCAAAATCTGGATAGTCCAGATGGTTAATCTTAGCAAACCATGAGTTTAGTGAAATCTCGTATAGATATACATGTATTTAGTAAGGATTGGATACTGAACTAGACTCAATGAAAACCTCCAATAGATTTCCTCTAAATCTGTCAGTGGAGGGTCTTCTCGAGTTGAGTAGTATTCGTGGCCCCTAAACCTGAGTACCATGGTAGGCTTATGAGTGATCCACTATACTTAGGTTCCACACATGTCAGAGACCTTTCATGGTCTGACCGTTGGGTATTGCTAGGTATGGACCGATGCTTATGGAGTTCGGTGTGTGTAAATATAGGATCTGTCAGCTCATATGGGTGAGTTAAATATCCAGATGCTCTAAGATTGTATTCTAGGAAGTCTTATGGCCATAAGCATTTAACTCGAAAAAAGTTTCCTATGGAGTAAATAATATTGCAAATAAATTTACATATATTATTTATTAGAATATGAATCAAAAGAGATAAGTTTATGGTTGAGTAATAGGGGACTTGACGCTATTGATCTATGTCTTCACTGTTCCAGGATATTAATGATGGATAGATGATACGAATATGGATTAACCTCAACTTGTATGGTTTAACTCGTCATTTTGTATTATCCATAACATGTGTGTGTGGGGCATCGGTTATGGACTTGCGAAAATATTTCGTGAGACAAAATAGGTGTGAACCTAGGGAGTCTCACTATATGAAGTGTACACGTTGAGCACGTGGGTAACGCACCAGATCAAATTGTTCGATCTAGGAAGTTTTAAAAAATATGAATTAATTTTAGGGTCTCTCAGGGAATAGCTAAGGTTTAATTGTTAAGCCTAAAATTGTGACAAGTGAAACTTGACACTTTTATCTACCTAGTGTATATTTCAAATTATGCCAATAATTTGTATAGGTACTAAATTGAGCATGGGTAGATAAACTATCATTTAAATAAAATAATTGTTATTTTATTTAAATAAATTAATTATTCACTCATTTACTTTAGAGTCTCTCATGAAGTAGCTAAGATTTAATTGTTAAATTTAAAATTGTGTTAAGTAAGACTTGGACATTTTTATTTACCTAATGTATATCTCAAAATTGTGCCAATAATTTGTATAAGTACTAATTTAAGTATTAATAGATAAAAAATTTATTAAAAAAAAGAGAGAATAATTTGTTTATTCAATTTGGCCCGTAAGAATCAATTCATTTGATTCATACACTTTACATTTGTTATATTTCCATTAGATGGAACAAAGAAAAATAAAAACATGTTTTTATTTGATTAGCTAAAACAAAGGCATATATTTGTTTTCATTCAGCAGTTGAAGTAAATATTGAATTTGATTCAATCTTCATCAAACATGGCAATTTATTGAAACTGTATTGCCACCAATTGTTTCTAAAATTAGCCACTGATATAGCAAAGATAATTGTAGCATAACAAGTGGCTATCAAGCCACTTTTCATTTGTTAAATGAAAGGCAACTTTGCCTATATATACATGCAAACCGAGAGACATATAAGTTAAGTTTTGAATTATTTTGTTTTATAAGGTTAAGTGTTAACCTTAATCCGAGAGATTGAAATAAATCTGAAACAAAATTATTTAATTTTGAAAAAGAAAGTTATTATTCTAGCCCGAGGAAGCCTACTACATGCTAATTAGAATTGTTCAAAGCACGCTTCGAGTGTGAGTCCCCTAATCTTATTAGTGTAATGAGATTATTTTAATGTGTATTATATTTCTGCTGCGTTGCACATGTGTTATGCTATTATTATTAAATTGTTTAATTATGCACACAAGTGCACACGCACACATTTACTCGTACCACGGTGCACACGCACACAGCACCAACAGTTATGTGTTTCATATGTAGGGAGGATTCTATTGGTATCTAAAAGAAAAGTGAGTCATCACATTCGTGTGGTGGCGTATTGGTGCATGTGAGAGGACTCACCGATGATTAGGGTGAGGGTTTGGCTCTTACCTTCTAGCATGAGCGTTATATATTTATAATTTAAACCTCACTTGTACTATTCTTCTCATACGGTATATCACCGACTGGTGACATTTGACTCATTATGTGATATATGATATGTGATATGAAAGTCCTACTAAGTAGTAGTTGAGTGATGGTATTCCTATTATATATTTTGAAAAAATGTGTAAGTGCTTACTTGACATGTGATTTGATAAGATTATAATTTTGATTTATTACGGCATATCATACATATGCATTGTGTATATATATGTATTTGTATTTTGATATATGAAAAACTAGTATGCTTACTGCATTTTATGCTCATTATAGTTTATGGTGATTTCAGGTAAATAAAGTACATGTGTACTTAGCGGATTTGGCAAGGCTTCTGTTGTCCCTTGGGTTCTCTAAGTTGCTAGGTTGTTAAGTATTTCATTTGTGGACACATAATTTAAGATATTTGATATGTTAGTATTGAATAAATACTTATGTATTATTTTATTAAGCGTGGTTGTATTTGGTTTATATTTTACTAAGTATGGTCATGGGTTGATTTTTGTGATGAACATACTAACAACTTACTAAGGATTCCTATGTAGAATTCAAGTTTGAAATTTTATACATTATTAATAATGAGTGCACATTATTGAATGATTGTAAGTTATGTCGTGTGTCAAATCTTTTGGGTCTGGGGCGTGATAACTTTTTAGATAATTTGCTCAATGTCAAAATATAGATAAGTAGAGTATTAAAGACATTATTTGAAATAACTTTTATTGAAAAGGAAAACAACAACAACAATACCAGCAACAAAATAACAATAGAGGCTACAGAGTGTAAGTTATGTCGTGTGTCAGATCTTTTGGGTCTGGGACGTGACAATAGTATATCCAAATGCTCTGAAATTGTATTTTAATAAATCTCGTAGCCACGAGTACTAACCTGGGAAAAGTGTTTCCTAAAGGGTTGAACAATATAGCAAATATGTTTGTGTATATTGTTCTTGAAAATACAAATATGGAGATAAGCTCATGGATTGGCATATGAGGATTTGACGTGCTGATTTATATCCCCGCACATCCAGGATATACATAATGAAGGATTATACGTATGTGTTGTGACCTCAGTTTGTATAGTCTAACGTGCTAATTTGTAATATCTGTGACGTGTGCATGGGGCATTGATCACAGAATTAGGAATAGTTCTATTTGATGAATCGGGTGTGGACCTAGGGAGTCCCGTAATATGAAGTGTACTCGTTGTGCATTGGGGCAGCATATTAGATTGAATTATTCAATCTAGTAATTTTTAGCAGAACCGAATATTTGTTTCAGAAACCCTCGGGATGTGCGCGTGTTAGTGCTTAATTATTAAGTACAATAATTAGTTAATAATTATTGTTGGCTAATTAAATAATGACACGTAGTACATTTTGAGCATTCGATTAAATTAACTCAAGTATTGGATAAGGTGGAACCTACGTTAAGTTAATTAAAGGCTTAAGTGTTATTTTTTCTTAATTGATTATTTAAGTATTAAATAATCTAAATATTTATTCTCACTTAAGAGTTAAGTGATTAATTAATTTAACTAGAGTTAATTGTTAGCTCATGGTTAAATTAATAAAGTAAATATTTCATTAATGACTTAATTGCTAAATAAAATAATTTTATTAAGCAAATAATTAAGTTAAAGTAAATGTTGCTTAAAAAGGATATAAAATGAAATTATAAGGACTTAAGTGTAAATTTTTTTGTCAAATACAAGAAATTGTCGGCCACCCACTCGTGTCCAATTGTTGGACACATATTTGCTTTATTTGATAAACCAAATTTATTTTAATAATACTATATTAATCAAAAGCTTAGATATTTCATATTATTATTACATTTATATATTCATTTGATGAATATTGAATGCAATAAGTGGCATGTCATTATGAATGGTAGTTGCCATTGAAATTATTTGGTCTTTTGAAATGATTTCAATGGAAACAAAACAATTATTAAGGAAATAAAGAGTGGCCAGCCATTGTGATTAAGTGGTGTCCTTTATATTCATTTTCATTCTTGAATGAAGGAGGGAGAAGATGAGAGCTCAAGTGTGGCTCTTGGCTATGGAAGAAGATGAAGATGAAAATGGTTTTTATTTTCTTCTTTGAAGTAAAACAAGATGGCTAGCTAATTTTGAAGGTACGAAAAATTATTTTTGTTTTGAGTTTTTAAGTGTTAAAAACAAGAAAAACTTAATAGCAAAAATTATTTTGCTATTCATATTTTTCTCATAAACATATGGCCATTATTGTTGCATTTAAATTGTTTGTTTTGATGAATTTAAGTGTTGAATACATCAAAAACAAAATGAATATAGTCTAAGTGTTAGGGTATGGAGATTAAGAGTTAATTCAATAGTTTAAGTGTTAAACCGATGCTAAAAATATATAGGCTGCTGTTTTAACGACTCAAGCCAACCAAGTTGAGTCCTAGAACTGCCAACGGCTCGTCTTCATGCGGTATTCCAACTACAAATCCATTCCAAAGGCTTGACATGTGATATTCTCAATCATTAGTATTAATTTGATTAATATATTTTATATTTTGTTCATTAGTGTAATGAATACAATTTATTGTGTTCATTTTATGAAATTTTAATTTCTAGCTTCCGTTGCATTTATGATTTGTATATGTATGTATTAGATGCATATGTATATGAATTTTAAAATGGACATATAGACCACATGCATACACCCAATAGGTTTAGGTTGTGAATCGGGATAAACCATCAAACTTATTTCAAAGTTTTAACAAACCAGCAAACTTTATTATAGAAAATAAACTATAAGTATGTCTTTTAACCAAATGAACATCAAATGACACTCTCATTATTCATGCACATCATCAAATAATAAAACACCTTGGGCAGTAACCCTTTGGTGAACAGATCCACAATTATGGAGTTTGAACCAATATGTTCTATTGACACTTGTTGACTCTAAACTCTTTCTTTAATAACCTAAAACTTGAAGTCGATGTGCTTAGACTTCGAAGAGCTTCTATTGTTATAGGAATACATCATTACGGCTTTATTATCACAATAAATTTTTAATGATTTTTTTTAATGCCATTGATAATATGCAGCTCTATGATAAAGTTCTGCAATCATATCCTATAATTTGATGCTTTAAAATAAGTGTTTACGCTCAAAATATAATGCGATTATCGCAGTATAAATTGAGGTGTCAATCCCATAAGGAAGCTTTTGACAAAATAAGTTAGTAAAATAAAAATATTAAAACAATAACAAATGAGAAAATTAACTAATTGATTTATGTAGATGAAATGGAATTGTATATGAACTAAGAGAGAAATTTTATGATGATGTAAGTAAATTTTCAAGAATCACAATTATGTTTCATAAATATATTCTATACTTTGATTCAATGTCTATAACTCAATTAAAAGCTTTACAGCCCAAACAATCAATCGGAAGATTGTATGCCTTAACCTAGAGCTATAAAGAAAGCCATTGTGCTAACTAAGGCTTGGGAATTAAGTTAATAATGTTCCAGGTTAAGTAAACCTATATTAATAAGAAGAATATCTTATAATAACTTAGAACTTCATCTTATCAACTTTCTTGAATGCAATGTCTTTCCGATTTTGAAAACGAACCAAAAATGAGTTTATCTATCTAGTGGAATATCTTGACTATACCTTAATCTCCATCAATCTTTTGCCCTGCCATTGCTTCCTCAAAGACCAAGACCAAGTATTGCCAATTCCCATCAACAAATCAAGCAATAAATGAGCAGCCATCTATTTTACCGATGTAGGTCTATCGGTGAATTTTTTTTATATAAATAAATGTATGTTCATTTTTGAATGGTCTAAATTATTAGTCTTAGCAAACTATGAGCTTCGTGAAACTCATATGGGCATATGAATATTCAATGAGAACTAGGTACTAAACAGGCTCACGATGACCTTCATTAGACATCCCGTGAAACTGTTAATAGCAAGTCCTCTTGAGTTGAGTAGTATTCATGGTTCTTTGATTTGAGCGCTACAGTGGGCTTATGAGTAATCTAATATACTTTGATTCCACAGATGTTAGAAGCTTTTTATAGTCTAACCGTCATATGTCACTAGGTATGGTCTGATGCTCATAGAGTCTGATATGTATAAATATAGGATCTTTCAACTCACATGGGTGAGTTATATATCTAGATACTTCAAGATTGTGTCTCAGAAAGTCTTATGGCCATAAACAGTAAACCCAGAAAAAGAGTTTTTCATTGGGTTAAATAATATTACAAAAGTGTTTTCATATATTATTATCGATATACAAATCTAAAGATAAGTTCACGGATAAGCATATGAAAATTTGATGGTGATGATCTATATCTCCGCTCTTTAAGATATAGATGACAAAAGGATTATACGTATATGTTATGACTTTAACTTGTATAGTCTAACGCGTTGATTTGTAATATTCATGACCTGTGTGTGAGGCATCATTCACAGACTCATAGAAGAGTTTCATTTGACAAATCAAGCGTGGACATAGGGAGTTTCGCAATATGAAGTGTATTCGTTGTGCACTAGGGCATCGTACTAGATTAAATAGTTCATTCCAATAAATTTTAGCATGCCAGATATTTGTTTCAGGTTCCCTTAGAAAGTGCACTTGTTAAGACTTAAGAGTTATGTACATTAATTGGTTAACAAGAGTTGTTGATCGATGGGATGATGACAAGTGACACAATTTGGACCCTTGGATGTTTAACTTAAAAATGACCAAAATGACCTTACTTGTGTGACAAGCAAAGTCAATTAATTAAATGCAAAAATATTTTGTTTTTAATTAATTTTTATTAGTCAAATAATTATTAAAATAAAATGGGACAAAAAGATATTTATGTAAGTGTTGCCATGCTTGGTGAAGACACACAAATTGACCAAACGGTGAAAAGTATATTAAACAAATGAAAAGTAAGTGTCTTTCAAATTGTTAAAGTCTTGGTACGGCATAACAGATGTCTTGTTTGTTTTAATAAACAAAGATTAAAACACAATGGAATGGCTAAAAGAATTGCAAGCCATGCATGATGGGTCCTGAGCTTGACTTTGCAAATTGGAGGGATATTGACATTTATAAAAGTAAATGAATTGTCTTTATTTTAGAGAGAGGGTTTTGCCATTTTAAAAGAGATAGTGAGAAGATTTTTTGCAGGACATGTTTCAAGTATTGAAACAAATAAAATAAAGGCTTTAAAAGATTATTCATCTTTTTCTCCACTTATTAGGCTGGCCATTGAAGTATTAAATTTTGGTTTTTGTAGTTCAAGAGTTGAATAAGCAAAAATAACTTCATTGCTTAATTATATAGTTTAAGTGTTAAACTAGTGATTAAAAGTTAATCAAAGTGTTTAAGTTGTAAACACTAGTGAACTTCATTGTATAATTATATAGTTTAAGTGTTAAACTAGTGATTAAGAGTTAATCAAATTATTTAAGTTGTCAACACACTATAGGAATCAAGACTGCCATTTTAGATACTTAAACCCACCTTAGTTAAATATTATAACTACCAACAAATGTAGTTCAAGGCAGACCTCACTATTGTTCCAAAGGCTTGAAAGTGAACACTCAATCTTTAATTTTTCATTATAGTAATAAGACTTAAAGTATATGTTTATTGCATTAGGGAATTACATTTTTTGCTTCCGCTGTGCTTAATTTATATATGAGATGCATAGGTTTTATTGTAATGAACATATAACACACATATGCATCCTAGTAAAATAACACAATTTCAAAAATAACATAAAGAGCTCGGTGATCCAAAGAGAAAAAATCACAATGAAAAACCTTAGCTTTCTAAAAAAGAGATAACCATCCTCTACATACAAAGGCTCTATCCAACTATTCCAACAGCACTCTTTCATCATTTTTTGGTGATTTCCAAGTAAAACAAAGACCCAAAAAACCCAAATTCGTAATCTTAAGCTCAATCACCACATCTTGAAATCATATATGGATTGATGACTCCCCTCCTTATTATGCATCAAGAGAATTTCATGAAAATTGCCAATATAAAAGAAAGGTAAAGTTGAACATTGATAGAGGCGCCACAATAATTCCCAACTTAAATGCTCTTTACTCTAAAAAGGATTTCTATTGAAATGAACTGCCCTTAATACGTTAGAAGTGTCAACCACCTTAAATTAATCGGAAACAAAGAGAATCCAAAAATAAAAATATCCCATATCCTTCACTTTGATCCACACTATCAACATAAAAAGAGAAAGGAAAACCAAAACTCTGTCTAATTCTCTCCTCTATTTTACCAAATTGTTTGGTTTTAAGGATAAAAATCAAACTAAGGGAACATTTTGATAGAAGTTTCTGTAACCCCCATAATGTACGAGAATTCTACAACTCTTGTACATTCTAATAAAGAACACTTTGGGGATTTGTGGGGTTGCTTTGCAACATCCGCCTGTGATACATTAAAATTAACAATTGTATTAAATTTCTTAAAAGGAGAAAAATCCTAAAAAAATTAGCTTGAGCTTTTCGTTTAGTCCCTTGACACTGAATAAAGTATCACTACTTAAAGAAGAGTGAAAAAATAATCGGGCCCTTTTATAAAGCGTTTTATTTGTAGATTTATTCTATATGTTTGTCTAAGAATAAAATTTTTGAACTAGCTCCAAAATTTATAGGAAAATACATGATGTTAAAGAGTCTTTTAGAAAATCCTTTAGGGAATAAAAAAACACCAAAAATTGTAACAACACCAGCCACTTGGACAACATTAAAAGATTTAAACTTACAGAACAACCATCAATTTAGAATCTCATTGGGCTGGGACTGAAAGTGTTTAATTTTCAACTTGTTGGAGGAATTGCCATTCTCCCCGTGAGATTAAGTTAAAGCGAAGAACCCTAACCTTTTTGCATGGAAAAATAACCTAGGTATCAAGCAAAAATAACAAGAACTCAAAGCAAATAATAAAGAGCATAACACAATCACTTATATAGTTTGGCCAAATTGCCTACATCTATGGTGGATCTAAGATCCTAATATCTCTTATTAACTCATTAGAGAATTTATAAGGAAAACCCAATAAAGAAACCTCAAAATGATCTAATGTTTAGTGTACTCTTATTCTCCCACGAACAATGAACACTCAAATAAAGGTTCTACCATAGTGCACACAAGCACTTAGTATCTACCTAATTCTTCTCTCTCTTAATGCATAATCTCAATTAAAGAGTTTACAATAATTTATATATGGGTTATTTCATGCTTACTAACCCTAATCCTTATTAGAGTAAGAGTTCACTTGTTTTGAAAGTCCAAAACTCAGAAATTCAGATTTAAAACTGATTCTGCCCGCTCTGGCGCTGCAGCGCCGAGGACCTGGCACCATGGCACTAAATATGTCATAGCCGACGTCGCGGCACTATCTTGCTATTCTGGGTGCCACAGCGTCCAACCCTGGGCGCCAAGGCGCTCAGTCATGTACCAGCCCCTATGCTTTTCTCGCTTCCTTCACGTCTTTGAGTCCTATTTTACTTCCCCTTTCATGTCTTATACATTCTAGACTTTTTCATACGTGTCATACTTGTTTTAGACTTCTTGTGACTCTCCTATTTGATATTCTTCTCAATTATTGATCAAATAAGATTGCTGAATCACTAAATCTCAATTACAACTAAACACTCATTTGATAATAACAAAGAACCACCAAAACTTGGAACTACAAACGATGTCTATTCCGCCATAGGCACTGCCTGACCCTCGCTTGTAGAATCTTTAAACAAAGCTGGTTATACCTCACTTGTTGAGTTTTTTTACTGTGCCGCAAGACCCTTATAAGCAGCTTCCTTCTAAACGGACCTCAGTCCCCAAAAATTAACAACAGCCATGATATCATCAAAATATCAATGATAGCTCAGTTTCTTTAAAATGGCTGAAAAATTCTCCAAACACTCCTTATAAGTATGCGTAAGAAAGCCACATAACATGCAAAAATAGCCAATCATGGTTACTTAACCAAAGATACAAACCTTTCGTAATGGTTGATCAATGTCGACTCAAACACTTATCCGTCTATGCTTCCTAACACAAGAACCCCCACTGTCAGCATCGACATCGATAAACTCTTCAATCTTGTTTCTTATCAACTCAACAATGTCTACATTCATATGATGAACAACACATTATGCACTTGTATCTAAAAAGGACTAGAACGAAAGACCAAATTTTCCACTCATGCGACATTTGTTACTATCCCCAAAATAAGTAAAAACTTGCTAAAATTCCATGGTTTAAATAGCAAAGCACGTCGACGATTGTCTTCCTCTTAGAACTCAACCAAAAAAACATCAGTCCTTAAGCAACGAAATTGTAAATCCCCCTTAGGCTTCCACAATGTGTGCATGGTATTCATAAAAGCATCCTTTGAAAGTGATGGCGAGTGAGAACCTTGACAATTATCCGGTATCTAGCCTGGTTACGATATTTATAAACACTCTTGTCCACCTCCAGAATTTTCTCGTTATATGAATTATCAATACAAAAAGTTGCTACAACAGCTCTACTTCATCCATGGCAATGAGAAGAAATGGAAAATGAAACAATTGAGCTCAGCTAAGGGAGATAAAAAAGATTTTCAAGAAACCCTAGAGAGAAAACTGCTCTTTCATCATTAGTTTTTGCCACTCTTATCTTTATTCTTTTGTAGTATTTTCTCAACTCCTTCACAATTTTAATGTAAGCGAAATATAAAAATTTTTAGATCTCTTATACAAGGCCAAGAGTTTGTTGGAGTTGAAATAATTGATATTCACACTATTAGTGAAATTTAACATTTGTATGATTTTATGTTTTATTTCCATCCAGTTAAATTTATCAAAAAGTTAATAGAATCAAATAAGTGTAAAATAACAGCATCTCAAACTCTTTTATCAAACATTACTTTAATACCTTCTCGTAAAAAAACTTTTTTTTTCAATTATTTGTATTTAAAATTGACTACAATTGTAACCAAAATTCATGTTATATTATTTAAATAATCTTAGCCAAATGAACTAAGAGTTATGTATATATGCTAAAAGAAATTAAGGAAAAAAAAACCACTCCACAGTATAGTTTTTAAGTTATTTAATCATTGACAGTAATGTAATGCACATTACATGAATTTTTCCTCAATCCTATTTAATTTGGAAAGAGGCCAAAATGCCCACAAATGCATGCTGCTCCCACAACATGTTTGTGGTGCCAAAAAATACTTAGCAATTAAAAAAAAAAAAATTTTAAAAACTCAATGAACATCATGACCTTATTATAACTTGGCCATTACAAATGATAATCCCCATTGCCCAGGACTGCTGCTCCTTTTTTATTTCCTCTCTTTATATTTCTGGAGATAGTGATGCCAAATATAATGAATGAACAAACCCTACCTTTTCTTTCTCTCTAGATCTTCCTCTTCCTTTTTATTTTTTATTTATTTTTTTGGCTGTACAAAGGCTTTTGATTAATGAATTTAAATTGAACATCACTGTTTAGAAGGATTGCATCACTGAACATGCAACAGCTTGAGCCCAATGCCTCAACTTTGTCTTCACTTGCTGTGGATCGTCTCCTATACCAACCACAGTTCGGTCATTTATCAAATCAACCACATATTTCTGCTAAATATAATCAATGAAAAATCATCCTTATTTCACATTTGGGTGTGCTTTTAGAAGACATTTTGTCATGTTATATGAAAATAAACAGAGTGATATATATAATCTGTAAAATAGTTTACCAGGGCTACAAATTTTCCATGCATCTGAATCACTCAGGGGGCTCCCGAACGACGATGAGCGGCATTCCAGGGACGAGGTAGAGGCGCGGCTCTGCGGGGTGGAGACGGGGCTGGTGGAAAGCTGACGGTTGACAGCGAAATAAAGGTCCAAAGCGGGCAACGTATTACATAACTGCTGACCCTCTTCCTCGTTAAACCCAAAACCAAGCTCAATGCAACCTTTAAGCTCATGCAAATCCTCGTCAGTCAAACACTGATCATAATCATTATTAATCCCGTTCTTCCTCCGTACTTGCCTCAGCATCTGCCACCGCCTCTTCTCCCACGCGATGTCACGCGGAGTCTCGCACAACGACAGCTGCTTCGACAACCTCTTCTTGTTCTTCAACGCCAACGGGGCCAACGGCATCCGCTTCAATTCCTCCTTCTCCGAATCATGCAAACGGGTGTGCAACGCTGGTGTCGATGAAGATGCTGCCGACGACAATGTCCGCGAAAAACTTGTTTGATCTTTTTGAGGATCCATTTTTACAAACGATCACTATATATATATTACACAATGTGCAAATATTACAAAAAGAAAAGAGATTTGAATGAGCTTATTTGTGAGGTTGACTAATAAATTCAATTCGGCTGCCGCGACACAAACTGGAATCACGGCCAGCCTAATTCACAGAGTCCTGAGGGTTTGGGGGCGGTGCGTTTATTATTTATTTTTGTTCAAAATCAAATGATTATATTTATACTGTACATATAAATATAAAAGAACTCTACAAAGAAATTGTTTTTTTTGGTGGAACGACACCACCCCCTACCGAAACATGCAGGAGATGATTTAGAGGGCTTTAATGAGCAGAAACGAGAGTTTGCGGATGACTCGCCTGCCCATTCATTGATTGGATTCCTTTTGATCACCATTCATTTCTAACTGTAAACTGCCTACTAATTTTACTTTCCAGGTTAATTTTGGTGGGCGGTAAATAACTGAATTTTCTTTTTTATTTGTTTTGTTTATTTTATTAGGATTTACGGTTAATATTTTAGAGTAATGTTACATTTTTTTAAAAAAATTTCAGATGCATCCTTATAAATGGCATTATGCATATTGTTGGAAATTTAGTCAATAATAAATTTAATTTTGAGTTAGAGATTAAAAAAAGTTAACACATGATCAAGAATGCAATGATTGGATAAAATAGGTGTGAAATAGGAAGCTAGATGCGATGAGGGGTCTTGAAACACAAATAAGATATTCCTATATGAGAACATCGTGGCATTAGTTGCTCAACACTGCAACGCCAATTCTAGGATGCCCAAGATTGCAACAATGGTTTTAGAGTGCTACAACATTGGTTTTAGAATGCTACAACATTGGTTAGTCGCATTAATGCCCCGGCATTGGAGCTTGAACGCTGCGACCTTAACTATTCTGAAAAATAGTGTTGGACTCCCGTTTTACGTGGACTCTTATTCTGATTAGAAATTAGATTTTTAGAAACTTTTTAAATACTATATAAATCCTTATAATTTATTAGAATAGAAAATGCATCAGGAAGAGAAAGAATAGAGGGTTGGGATAACTTTAGGGTGCTAGGTATAAACGCGAAAAAGTGTCGTGGAGTGCTAGTTATAAGCATAAGAAAGCACTGAGTAAATCCTTTAGGAGCTCGTCTATTGTTGTATTTCTTGGGTTTCTTTTATGAGGTTATTTATGTATAAAAGAACTGAATAAAAGAAGTGAGAATCTGGTGATTCACCGTGGATGTAGGCAGATCTTTTTGAATCACATATATTTTTGTGTCTTGTATAATTGATTGTTATCTCTATTGTGTAGTTAATATTGTTTATTCTTGTTTTATTTGTGAGTAAAGTATTACACAAAGCGCATAGATTTTTATAGTGCTAAATACCAGGCTAAAAATTATTAGAGCATGTATACCCTAAAGAATGGGATTAGTACTAAGGCTAATTCCTAAGTGAGATCGGTATTAAATGTTGATTCCTACAACAAACTGGTATCAAAGTTATGACTAATTTGATACCTAAATGGTGTTAGATTGGAAAATTTTTCTAGATATTTTAGCAAACTAGTATCAGAGCTATGATTGAAGTCAATGGCAGAATATAGGTTATTCAACTATGGGGATTCACAATTATAAAGACGAAAGAATAACAAAAAAGATTAAGAACCTAGGAGTGCAGCAACTTGACTGCAAATAAGAAAGGCTGGAGAGTAGAGATTGAAGAGCAATCGGAGATGAAGGTAAAAAATGATGGAGGTATTGTAATTAGTCTATGAATAGGACTTGAAATTGTAGAATCCTTGAAGGCTTCTTGTAGAAGGAATACGAAAGATTTTTAAAGGGTCTATGGGTGAGAAGCACAATTAAAGTTATATGCTTGAATGAATATTGTGAGGTCTTAATATGGAGTTGTTGGGTGAGAGCAACATTCAAGATTATCTCACCGTAATGGCAATGGTCGAAAAAGAATGTGTAATAAGAGAGGATATAGCCATAGAGATATTGTGATAGTGTTTAGGTGATACTGAAAATTATAATATGCTAGCTACCTAGAGAGAGATACATTCAAAATCTTTGGAGACCGAAGCCACGAGCTTTAAAGGAGTTAAGTCGAGCATAGACTTAACTAGAGTTAACGCTACAATAATTGAGTGTTGCAGTTGATAAATTCTAATAAAACTTCTTGGAGAGATTTTGAATCAATTAGGGGTTTGTTAAAAATTTGATAATTTAAAATTAAGGATCAATTTAATTTTGAGTTGGAGACCAAGAAACAGTCGACACATGGTTAAAAATGCAATAGTCGAATAAAATAAGTACAAAAAGAAAAATTGGATGTGATAAGCATGGAAACACAAGTAGAACATTCCTATATGAGAACACCATAATGTTGGCTGTTCAACACTGCAACGTCAATTTCAAGAAGCCCAATGTTGCAACGTTTGTTATAGAATGTTATAGCATTAGTTAGTCACATTAACGCTCTAATGTTGGAGGTCGAACGCTACAACATTACTTATTTGGAAAAAAAAAACTTTTTTGAGTTTTAATTGCGTGCTTAAGTCAATTTTGAACTCCCATTTTACGTGAACTCTTATTTTAACTAAAAATGGAATTTCTAGAGACTTTCTAAACACTATATAAACCCTTGAAATATATTAAAATAAAAAATTACTTCAATAAGAGAAAGAATAGAGGGCTATGATATCTTTAAAAAAAAGGGTTGGGTAGCTCTAGGGCTCTAGGCATAAGTGCGAAAGAGTGCTATAAAGTGCTTGAGTGCTTAGGCATAAGCATAAGAAAGCACTGAGTAAATCTTTTAGAAGCTAGTCTATTATTGTATTTCTTGAATTTTTCTTGTGTAGATTCTTTGTGTATAAAAGAACTGAATAAAAGAAGTGAAAATTTGATAATCTACTATGAACGTAGGTGGTTATTGTCAAACTAAGTACATTTTTGTATTTTGTGTGATTTATTATCTCTATTGTATGGTTTTTTTTTTTGTGAGTAAAATATTTTATAAAATGTATAAGATTTTATGGTGTTAAATATCGAGACAAAAAGTATTATGACACTTATAGTGAAATTTGTACTAAAGACTAATTCCTTTAACAAATTGACATCAAAATTGTAACTAAGTTAATACCTAAATTATGTTAGATTGAAAAACCTTGTTACTTGATACGTAAAATCAAGAGTGTTGATATATTTTCTCTACCATTTTGAGAATTAAGCAGTCAAGAAATTTTCCGTAGTAGGAAAATTGTTTGAAATTTTGCACATATAAATACGATCATTGCCATGAAAATGACATCCAGCTTATTATCATATAACCAGTTCAATTTCTCTAAACTGAATGAAAACTCATTAATTAAGTTAAGAACTTGGCAATAACTAATATTTTTTTATAATTAATTAAGCTAATTATAAAGTCAAAGATGTGGAAGTGGACTACGAGGTGGTGATCGATTGATGAAAGTTGGGAAATCAACTTTATGTTCATTCGATAAAATCCCATGACATGAATATCCAAAGTACATAAAGGTAATTAAGGGTAAAAGTTTAGAATCGATAAACAAAAAAGTTTAAACCTACATAGCATAATTTTAATTAAATAGACGTATATATGCATATTACCATGTCCGTCCCATCTAATAAACAATTCTTCCGTTCAATTTTTTAAGCTTTAGATTTTGATTCAGCAAAAATGACAAGGTTTTGATTCAGCCGGATTTTAAAAAGACTAACTGTATACATTGAATATAATTTTGAATGCAAATCCATGATAGTGGAACCATTAGACATCCCAAAACAATTGTCTGTAAAAGTAAACTGAATTTAAGTTACAGAAGTTCCGGGAAAAGAATGCTAAAATTGGCTTATCAAAGGCAATTAAAACCTTTTGACAACCAATTAAACACATCATCATTACGATTCTTGCTCTCCTTCATTGATTTTCAACGAGTCTCCCACTAGGAAAAAGAACAAACTGTTAGGACCAAACCCCAAAAATGGAAAAGCAAATGCAAAGAAGAAACAAAAAAGTTCCATGATACTACAAAAAGAAAAATAAAAACCTATCCATTTCTTCTTGCCTGGTTTGGTCCCATTGATCCAGGCAATGATAGAGCTTCCATGGATGATTTCATTTAATTTAGGCTAGCCCTATTACATCCAAAAATAAAATAAAATAAAATAACAGCTACCCTTAACATTGTAATTTTGGCGTACAGGAGAACTTAATTATTTCTTCTTCTTGTTCTTTTATAATCAGCTTAGTTTTCTTTTTTGGTTTTCCTGTACGCCAAAGTGCATGCTTATTACTTCTTCTTTTTTTTTTCTTTTTACAAGCCATGTACAATATCTCCCAAATTTTGCTTTCTGTTGTTTGTTCATCACTTCTTTTCAATACCCTTTATGCACAAGGCGGCTCCGGGGCATTGATTTTGAGCTGTGGCTCAAATGGTGGTGGCACAGATACGGACGGGCGAAAATGGGAACCTGATGATAAGTATGTGAGTAAAGGTGAATCGAAAAAGGTTCAAGCTACGTACCAAGACCCTTCACTTAGTTCCAAGGTTCCTTACATGGATGGCAGGGTGTTTATGAAAGAAATGAGTTACAAATTTCCTATAAAATCCAAAACTCGTTATTGGATTCGGTTCCATTTCTATCCGTCTAATTATCCTGGAGTTAATGTTTCAAATTCTTATTTCTCTGTTACTGCGAATGACATTACCCTTTTGAGCAATTTTAGTGCTTCAATTACAGCAGAAGCTATGACACAAGCTTACATTGTTAAAGAGTTTTCTCTGGCTCCAATGGATTCTGATTCCTTGACAGTTATATTCAAACCTTCGGATAAATATCCTGGAACATTTGCTTTTGTTAATGGGATAGAATTGATTCCAAGCCCAGACTTATTTGATTCGGTGACAATGGTTGGATTTTCTGACGCAAATCTTGATGGCAAGATGACGAATATGCAGACAATGTTTAGACTGAATGTTGCAGGGCAGTTTATTTCTCCTAAAGATGACTCTGGTGGTCTTATGAGGACTTGGTATGATGATGTGCCTTATATTTATGGAAGTGGATTTGGGGTCAATCTTCAAGCTAATGAAAGCGTTAAAATTGACTACAAAGGTTTGCCAGATTATGCTGCTCCTGTTGATGTTTACAGGACTGCAAGAGGAATGGGACCAAGCAAGGAGGTCAATGTGGGTTACAATCTCACATGGATTTTCCAGATTGATCCTAATTTTACATACTTTGTAAGGTTGCATTTCTGTGAGTTTCAAATGACCAAAGTCAATCAAAGAGTGTTCAATGTTTACATCAACAATCAATCAGCCCAGGCTGATCCTAACGCAGCTGATGTGATTGGATGGACAGGAGGCCGAGGAGTTCCAACGTATAAAGATTATGCGACGTTTGTCACTGATATGCCGGGTGATGATGAAATTTGGGTGGCATTGACACCATCAACCGCATCAATGCCTGAATATTATGATGCAATTCTCAATGGACTGGAAATATTCAAGTTAGAAACAGCTAAGAATTTGGCAGGCCCCAATCCTCAGCCTTCAGCAATGCTTGCTAAGTCTCTAAGCCAGAACCCAAAGAGTTTTGGTAATCAAGAATCTGGCTCCAGCTTGCATGTGATAGGAGCAGCTGGAGGAGCTGCTGTCTTGAGCCTTGTAGCTGCCCTTGGCTTTGTTGTCTACCAAAGAAAGAGGAAATTCCCCGGGGGAGATCCACAGTCATCTAGCTGGTTGCCAGTTTATGGGCAATCTCAAACATCAGCAAGCAAATCAACAATCTCAGGCAAAAGCAATGCTAGTAGCCATCTCTCAGCAATGGCTCAAGGTCTTTGCCGACGTTTCTCATTGTCAGAGATTAAACATGCTACAAAACATTTTGATGAGTCATATGTCATTGGAGTTGGAGGTTTTGGTAAGGTGTATAAAGGTACTCTTGATGATAAAATGAAAGTGGCTATTAAAAGATCTAACCCATCTTCAGAACAAGGAGTTAATGAGTTTGTGACCGAAATTGAAATGCTTTCAAAGCTAAGACACAAGCATTTGGTATCGTTGATTGGTTTCTGTGAAGAGGAAAATGAAATGTGCTTGGTTTATGACTACATGGCACTTGGTACTTTAAGGGAGCATCTTTACAACATAAAAAAGCCTCATCTCCCGTGGAAACAAAGATTGGAGATTTGCGTTGGAGCAGCTAGAGGACTTCACTATCTTCACACTGGGGCCAAGTACACAATCATTCACAGAGATGTCAAGACAACAAACATTCTCCTTGATGAGAATTGGGTTGCTAAGGTCTCAGATTTCGGGCTCTCAAAAACTGGTCCTAACATGGAAAATGGCCATGTTAGTACAGTGGTGAAAGGCAGCTTTGGTTACTTGGATCCTGAATATTTCAAAAGGCAACAATTAACTGAAAAGTCAGACATTTACTCATTTGGAGTTGTCCTTTTTGAAGTGTTATGTGCAAGGCCAGCTCTCAATCCTAATCTTCCAAAGGAACAAGTCAGTCTTGCAGATTGGGCACTCCATTGCAAACGAAAAGGGATTCTTGAAGACATCATTGATCCTCATCTCAAGGGGAAAATCGATGATGAATGCCTAAAGAAGTTTGCGCACACAGCTGAAAAGTGCTTGTCTGATGCTGGAATTGAGCGCCCCTCAATGGGAGATGTGTTGTGGAACCTGGAATTTGCTCTGCAATTAGTGGAAAATTCGGAAGGTTCATCACATTGTTCCCGAGCAGAGCGAGGAAGCATGAGTTCTGAAGATTTTAATAAAAGAAACCGAGGCGGCAGCGCACACAATCTGAGCATTGGAAGTGAGAATGAATATAAAGGAAGTACGTCATCATCAGGAGATAGCGCACTCTTCTCACAGATTCACAATCCAATAGGGCGATGAGAATGAATTGTTACTTCTTTGATAATTGTAGTGTCATTGAGAGATGGGCATTAAAGGACCAAAATTAAGCCCTGGAACTCTAGCTTATAAAACCAAGTTTGATCTTTCATTGCCCAGAAAAGGACATTCCCTTGATTGTTTCTATTGTTTGTTGTTTTGTTATAAAGCAATTTTTACTCTTTTCCAGGATTTAAGAGGAAAAAAAACCATCAAAAATAAAAAAAAAAAGACTCAAAGTTTAACATTCCTTGTATTCCATTTTCAAGTTATATTTTGTTCAGAATATAACTATATACGTATGATTCGTATGTCCCATTAGATAGAACATGAATTCATTCATTGGATTTCAGTCTCCTGTCATTGGAATTAGTTAAATGTTTAATATTATATAATAGAATTTATCAAGTTCATAAGATGTCACTTTCAGAATTAATAACAAGCTGAAGAACCACTTCTAACTTCTTTAGGGAAGGCGTCTTGTGCATAGGGATGGCAGCGGGCGGGTTTGGGACGAATACCTCTAATACCATATCCATATCCGTTTACAAAATGAAATACCATATCCTTCCCAAATCTGTTGCGGGTTTGGAGTGCCGTTATCAAACCCGCACTTGCGAGTTTGTACCTATTACCAAATCCGCAACGGGTTATCCGTGGATTTTAAGCGGATTTTGAATTAATATAATAAAAAAATAAAATAATAATATTAATTAAATTAAATTTTTTTAATTATAACAATTAAAATAATATCAATTATATTTCTAATTTTATTTACATTAAATATTATAATTTTTAACTTCAATTTTAATTTTAATTAAATTAAATATTATAATTTCAAATCTAATCTCGATTTTAATTACGATAAATGTTATAATTTTAATTACGTTAAATATTTTTATTTTAATTATGTTAAATATTTTAATTCCAAATCTAATTTCGATTTCAATTACGTTACATATTATAATTTATAACTCCAAATCCAATTTTGATTTTAATTACGTTAATATTATAATTTTAATTTTAATTTTGATATCAATTATGTTAAATATTATAATTCTTATTCCAATTTTGATTTTAATTACGTTAAATATCATAATTTTAAATTCAATTTCGATTTCAATTACGTTAAATGTTATAATTCCAAACTAATTTCGATTTCAATTACGTTACATATTATAACTCCAAATCTAATTTTATTTTTAATTACGTTAATGTTATAATTATTATTTTGATATTAATTATGTTAAATATTATAATTCTTATTCTAATTTTAATTTCAATTACGTTAAATGTCATAATTTTAAATCCAATTTCGATTTCAATTACGTTAAATATTATAATTCTAAATCTAATTTCGATTTCAATTACGTTACATATTATAACTCCAAATCTAATTTCGATTTCAATTACGTTAATATTATAATTATAATTTTAATTTTGATATCAATTATGTTAAATATTATAATTCTTATTCCAATTTTGATTTCAATTACGTTAAATATCATAACTCTAAATCAAATTTCGATTTCAATTACGTTAAATGTTATAATTCCAAACTAATTTCGATTTCAATTACGTTACATATTATAACTCCAAATCTAATTTTAATTTCAATTACGTTAATGTTATAATTATAATTTTGATATCAATTATGTTAAATATTATAATTCTTATTCCAATTTTAATTTCAATTACGTTAAATGTCATAATTTTAAATCCAATTTCGATTTCAATTACGTTACATATTATAACTCCAAATCCAATTTCGATTTCAATTACGTTAATGTTATAATTATATAATTTTAATTTTAATATCAGTTATGTTAAATATGATAATTCTTATTCCAATTTTGATTTCAATTACGTTAAATGTCATAATTTTAAATCCAATTTCGATTTCAATTACGTTAAATATTATAATTGTAAACCTAATTTTGATTTCAATTACGTTACATATTATAACTCTAAATCCAATTTCGATTTCAATTACGTTAATGTTATAATTATAATCATAATTTTGATATCAATTATGTTAAATATTATAATTCTTATTCCAATTTTGATTTCAATTACGTTAAATATCATAACTTTAAATCAAATTTTAATTTTAATTACATTAAATTGTTATAATTATAATTTCAATTTCGATAGTTAAATATTATAATTTTAAATCCAATTTCAATTATGTTAAATATTTTAATTTCAATTTTAATTCTAATTTTATTTACATTAAATATTATAATTCTTGTGTTAAATATTATAATTTCAAATCCAATTTCAATTTTAATTACATTAAATGTTATCATTCTAAATCCAATTTCATTTCCAATTTCAATTGTGTTAAATATTTAATTCTAATTACAATTACAATTTCAATTTTAATTACGTTAAATGTTATAATTCTAAATTCAATTTCAATTACGCTAAATATTAAATATTTTAATTCCAATTTCAATTATGTTAAATACTATAATTTTATTTTTAATTTCAATTATAATCATTAATTCCTTTGAACTAATTTTATTTATTTATATTTAATGGTATGAGCAATGTCAAATAAAATGTAGATTTTTTGATGTGAGATAAAAAAAAATACAAAAATAATCATTTTATATTTTATATTTTATATTTTTTTTAAATGTAGTATGTGCGGATACCCGTTGCGGGTATCCGCGGATTTTTCACTAAAATCATACCCGTACCAAATCCGTTGCGGGTTTTAATTTTAAATACCAAACCCGTACCAAACCCGCTTCAAGCCTTACCAAATCCTTCCCAATGCGGGCGGGTTTTAACGGGTTTGCGGGTTTACGGATTTTTTTGCCATCCCTACTTGTGCATATTAAACAGAAAAATTAATTATGCACATCTACTACAGTTATTGAAAGTTATAAAGTTTAGAATTCTACGAATTTACCTTCTTACTTTTATGTTAACGAGGAATCGCTCTTTTTACTCTCGAGATTAAGTTAAAATAAAAAATTTAAAATTTAATTTAAAATTCTAACCTTTTTGTACGAAAAAATAATTTATATATCAAGTAAAATAAATAAAATAATAAGAATTCAAAGTAAAAAATAAAATATCACAATACAATTTTACGTAATTTGGCTAATTATCTACGTCCACAGTGGATCCAAAGATCCTAACTTTTCTTATTAACTCCCTAAAGATTTTATAAGGAAAACCCAATGAAAAACTCTCAAAATGATCTAGTGTTTAGTGTACCCTTACTCTACCACGAACAATAAACACTCAAACGATGGTTCCACCCTAGTGTACATAAGCACTTAGTGTCTACCTAGTTCTTTTTCTCTCTTAAAGTCTCTCTTAATGCTTAATCTCAACTAAAGAGTTTACAAGTATTTATATAGGGGCTATTTCATGCTTACTAACCTTATTTCTTGTTGGAGTAAGAGTCCACTTATTTTAGAAGTCCAAAACTTAAAATCTGGATCAAAACAAAAAAATTTCAGCTCGAGCGCCGCAGTGCTAAGCTTTATCGAGCCCCGCACCGCGAGGCTAGGGACTCAGCACTGCGGCGCTCAGCCTTGGTGCCTCCTCCGCGCATTTTCTTCACTTTCTTCGCATCTTCAAGTCCAATTTTGCTTCTCCTTTAATGCCCCACATGTCCTAAACTTCTTCATACATGTCCTACACGTTGTAGACTTATTATGACTCTCTTTTTTTATATTCATCTCAATTCTTATTCAACCAAGATTTTTTAATCACCAAATCTCCAACAAACCCTTCCTTGATTCAAAATCTTCCAAATAATAAGGCTTCTGGATCCGATCCACACCGATACTCTATCACCTAGAGTTGAATCTAGTTAAGTCTCCACCAAGACTTAACTTTCCCCAGGCTAGTAATTTTGATCTTCAAAGGCATTCGTGCACCTTGCATAGGGTATAGATGTGTTGCACTCCTTTCCGACCCTCATCACCTCGGTAAGTACGGTTTGGATGTCGCCTAGTAGTTTGCATTACCCCAACACCCGCGTTGGGCCACTCATGGCCCTCTCAGTTAGCATATAGAGCCTTCCATTGTGCTTTTCACCCTCAAACCTTATAGGTCTTTTCTCTACCCTCAGTTTTTCTTTTCTTCGCTCTAATCGCATACCCTTCCTCATCAAGCTTGCCGATATCAAGTTCCTTCTCAGTTTAGGAATATGCCTTACACCATGTAAGTCCCTAGTTTCTCTGCCTTGCATCCTCAGTCTTATGTCACCAACTCTCATGATCTCACAAGTCATGTCATCCCCATTAGAGCTTTACCTCTCTTGGCTTTATAGTTGGTAAACATCAATCTGTCGAGACACATATGGGCGTTGCACCCCGAATCTAGTAACCATTTGCCAACGTACTTTCCCCTTAAGGCTACCAATATGTCTACAACTTCAGCGTCTTCCTCAGTACCGATTGCAACCCATTCTCCTTGGCCTTTTGATTTCGGACAATCCTTCACAAGTGTCCTTCCTTATTACAAAGGAAACACTTCTTGGATCTCCTCCTTGATTGGTTGCTTTTCCTCCCTTATGCAAGCAATGCTACTATACTCTCGGACTCAGATCTCTTTGTCAATTCTTTTGAGTTCAATGATGCCTATCATTCATCGTTAAAGACTCATTACCATAAAGCAGCATATCTACAAAGCTCTCATAGCTTTTTGGCAACTAACTTAATAGGATTATGGCATTGTCTTCATCCTCAGTTTTGATGTCCAATTGCTCAAGACTTATAATGATCTTGTTAAACTCGTCAATGTGAGCTCTAAATGAAGATCCCTCGTGCATTGTTAACTAATATAGTTTCTGCTTCACAAGAAGTCTATTTGCAAGAAACTTCTTCATGTATAATGTCTCGAGTCTCTTTGATAGTCCCAAAGCAGCTTCTATTAGGGTCAGTGTTTACATGTCATCCATGAATGTACATATACTTGTGTATTTATACAAGTGTACATTTTTATTAAATCACTAATACCCATTTATATGGTACTATGTAATGTAACATTACAGACATTGTATGATCTGAAGAAGTTCAGATCAGATCTAAAAGAGTTTAGATAACGGCTCATAGTTAGCCACGCTGAGAGATATAAATGCTAAATATTAGCACAACTAAGTGTTAGCTGGTTATAATACTAAGCGAAGATCCAAGAGTTGGAGCCTTATCTGTAATGAAACATAGACTTGGGAATATACTAGTAACTGCATAGTTGTAAGAGTTGAATTTGGGTGCCAGGAAATGCTAGTTGCACAAGTATGTTCTCAAATAATTTTCCCTGATCTAATTCTGCAAATGGGGGTCTGTCGGTAGATATCCTTTATATATATATATATATATATATATCAGCATATGTCATGCCTATAGGGTATAGATAGTCGTTCCTAGCCGACTGTGAGCTTGGAGCTCGTATTGACATATAAGTATCCAATTAAGACTGGATATAGGAAAAACTCACGAGGGCCTCTGATAGACACCCTATGTAAGCCGTCAATGGAGGGTCCTCTCGAGTTGACTAGTATACGTTGTCCTTTGACCTGAGTGCTACGGTGGGCTTGTAAGTGATCTACCATACTTTGGTTCCACGCATGTCACAGACTTTTCATGGTGTAATCATTGGGTATCGCTGGGCATGGTCTGATGCTTATAGAGTTCGGTATGTACAAAGATGGGATCCGTCAGCTCACATAGGGAGTTTGATATCCAGATGCTTCAAGACTGTATCTTAAAAAGTCTTGTAGCCACAAGCATTAATCTCAGGATAGAAGTTCCACCAAGATAGAACAATATGGCAAAGAAGTTTGCACATATTATTTAGTAAGATACAAGTCTGAGGATAGAACATGGATGAGCACATGAGAATTTGACGGTGATAATCTATATCCTCAGCACATCTAGGATATCATGACGGAAAGACTATACGTATGCGTTGTAACCTCAACTTGCATGGTTCAATGCACTGATTTGTATATCCGTGACGTGTATGTGGGGTAATGTTCACGGACTTATGGAATAATTCCATTTGACTAATCGGGTATGGATCTAGGGAGTCCCGCAGTATGGAGTGTACTCGTTGTACACTGGGGCAGCGTGATTAAATTGTTTAATCCAACACTACTATAGGAATGTGTGTGTGTCTGTATTTAAATGTTAAATATAACAATTAGTCAATAATTATTATTTACTAATTGTATAATGACACATGGCGCATTTTGAACCCTAGGTTGAGTTTACACAAGTGTGAGATTTAATAGGACCCACTAGAGGTAGATTTAGTAACTATTTATGAGGGGCAAAATAATCATTTTCACTTTAATTATTTATTTGTTAAATACCGGTCACTGATGAGCGCTGCTATTATATTATATTTATATTATTATTATATAATAAATGGATAATAGTTGTTACCCATTATAATATATTATATTATTATTTTAATATATATATATATATAGTGAGATGTAGGTGGGTGAATTGGTGAATGTGTGTGTGTTGTGTCGTGTCTGCAAATGAAAGGAAATGAAAAATGTTTCATTTCCATTTTGTGCCGAGAGGAAGAAATGGAAAAGAGGGAAAGATTGAAATTGTTTCAATTTTCCTTCAATGAGGTCATGCTAAGCAGTTGTGAATTGTTTCAATCTCCATTTCCTTTTCTTTTAGAGAAAAAGAATAATACACACATCCGACTATTTTTGGGTTAAGAATTAATCCCGTACTGGAATATGGAGCTGCTATTCTAGCTCACCAAGCCCACCGAATTAGTGACTAGAACTGCCAATGATTTAGTTGTTGGGATTTGTGCTTACGTGCCATCCCTTTTATGTATAAATATTTGCTTTATGTTTATACATTTATGATTTCAATATATCACTAATTATTTTATTTATAAATATGGTAAGATGCTTGTAACGTTTTAGACATTGTATGATCTGAACGAGTTCAGATCTGATCTAAAGGAGTTTAGATCAGAACTAAGAGTTAGTAAAATCTAAAGAGTTAGAGCCTTGTCTGAAATGGGACAAAGACCTAAGAATATATTAATAATGACATAGTTGCAATGAGTTGCAAATGGTGCTAAGAAATGTTGTTATGCAAATATGTTCTTAAATTTAATGTTCCTGATCTACCTTCACTAATGCGGGTCTGCTAGTGAAGATCTTAATATATATATATAGATCAGTGTATGTCTATATCTAGATAGTCCAGATGGTTAGTCTTAGCAGACCATGAGTTTAGTGGAAACTCGTATAGAGATACAAGTATTCAGTAAGGACTGAATATTGAACAGACTCACAAAGATCTCCAATAGACATCCCATAAAGCCGTCAATGGAGGATCTTTCGAGTTGAGTAGTATTCGTGGTCCTTAGACCTGAGTGCCACGGTGGACTTGTGAGTGATCCATCATACTTTGGTTCCACACATGTCAGATACCTTTCATGGTCTGACCGCTGGGTGTCGCTGGGTATGGTCCGATGCTCATGGAGTCCAGTGTGTACAGATATGGGATCCATCAACTCAATTGGGTGAGTAAAATATCATGTAACTCTAAGATTGTATTTCAGAAAGTCTTATGGCCATAAGCAGACATCCAAGAATTTCTTGGGAAAAAAATATCGTGAAAGTGTTTACGGATATTATTTATTGAAATACAAATCTAGAGATAAGTTTATGGTTGAGCACATGGAGACTTGACGGTGTTGATCTATATCCCCGCTCTTCTAGGATATTTATGATGGAAGGATTATACGAATATGTTATAACCTCAACTTGTATGGTCTAATGCGCCGTTTTGTAATATCTGTAACATGTGTGTGGGACATTGTTCACGGACGTGTGAAATAGTTTCATATGACAAATCGGGCATGGACCTAGAGAGTCTCACAATATGAAGTGTACTCGTTGTGCACTAGGGCGGCGAATTGGATTCAATAATTAATCCAACAATTTTCAGCAAAATGAAAAAATGTTTCTAAGTTCCTTTTATTATTCACTTGTCAATAATTGAAGGTAAAACACATTATTGGTTTACAAGAGTTGTTAACCAATAAGAAATTGACAAGTGACATAATCTTGCTCCATAAATTATTTACCATGTATTTACCTATTTACCTTACTTGGTAAATACATATATGGTAAATGTAAATAATCAAAATAGTTTTGAATTATTAATATTTTATATATTAATCAAATTATTATTATTAATTGGAATAAGTGGCAAACACCATTTACTAATGGAGAATGCACTTGTTATTAATAATAAGAAAAGTTTACCACTTTGTAATTCTTAAATGATGCACTAAGGAAGTGGTAAAACCACTTAACATTGATTAAATGCCATTTACTCTCTAGAAATTGATTCAATTGGTTGAATCAAATTGGTGAGTGAAAAATATGATAGATTAATGTTTGTAATGGCAAACATGGTTAAGTGGTGGTAGAGCACTAAGATAAATCATTCTTTGCACTTAAGAAAGAATTGAAAGAGTTCAATGTGTGCAAGAGAGAGTAAAAATTCGTGCTAGGAGAAAAGAGAGAGAATTGAGAGCTTTTCCTAAGTGTTTTTCTCAAAGTGTTGAGAGAAAATACAAAGGTTTACCAAGCTACAACATATAGAGTTGTAAAGAACTATAGAAAACACCAAATTCTTTTCATCTCTTGGTAGTAATCATAAGGACAAATTGTTTTAAGTGTTAAAACAATCATTTGCTGGAAATTCAAGGCTGCCATTCTAGCTTCACAATCCCACCGGATTTAGTTGTGAACTAGAATTGTGCAAGGGAACACTTCAAGGTGAGCTCAACAAAATTGAAGCTTGGAGTTCTTGAAGATTTGTAAAGCTACCTTCATATCCGGGTAGGTTATTTATTTGTTATTCATTTTATATCATGCATGAAATATATATATGAGATATATATATATGTACTTGAATGATCATACATGATTGAATATGTTACATATTGTTTAATATGTATGAATACCTCCGTTGCGTATTTAATTTTTGAAATTATACACATCACACACCATATCACACAACATTAGTCTCCATGCGAACTCCGAGAGAAATACGTGTAAAACGTTACATGTACAGATAATTTCTCAACCTTTTTAAATATATTAATGTGATTAATATATTGTTTATTGTATATTTTAATGCTTTCGCAGCATTAAATATGTATATGATATGTATTTAGGCAATAAACACAATTGCATATGCATACACCCACGTATATTAGATCTCTGACAGTTTCTTCATCACCAACTTCCCTTAATACTTCGTTGCTCAACACTAAAACTATGGTGTTGTAAGCTTTTTTCTGAATTGTGTCCCAATATTTCTGTCCGAACTTTGAGGTTGTTGTCTCTTCTCTAGTTGAGGAATTGGCTATTGGAATTTGTACTCACGTGTCATCCTATTATTGTATGAATATTTTATTGTATAATATTTATACAGTTTATTATTTGTTAAATCGCTAATTACTATTATTAAATGGTTCAATGCTTGTGACGCTATAGACATTATATGATTTGAAGGAGTTTAGATCAATGTCAAGAGTTAACATCACTGAAAACTATAAATGCTAAATAGTTAGCATGTTATGTATTTTAGGCAATAAACAAAATTACACATGCATACACCTACGTATATTATATCCCTGATAGTTTCTTCATCACCAACTTCCCTTAATACTTCGTTGCTCAACACTAGGATTATGGTGTTATGAGCTTTTTTTCTGAATCGTGTCCTAATATTTCTGCCCGGACTTTGAGGTTGTTGTCTCTTCGCTAGTTGAGGAACTGGATGTTGGGATTTGTGCTCACATGTCATCCCATTATTGTATAAATATTTTATTTTATAATATTTATACAATTCATTATTTGTTAAATCGCTAATTACTATTATTAAATGGTTCAATACTTGTGACGCTATAGACATTATATAATCTGAAGGAGTTTAAATTTGGTCTAAAGAAGTTTAGATCAATGCCAAGAGTTAACATCACTGAAACTATAAATGCTAAATAGTTAACATGTTATATTAATCAGTGAAGTCTAAGAGTTAAAATCTTATCTGTGATGATACAAAGACCTGAGAATACATTAGTAATAACATAGTTACAAGAGTTGCAATAAGTGCTAAAAAATTTTATTATGCATGTCTATTCTCAAATTATATGTTCTTGGTCTTAATTCACCGATGCAGGTCTGTCGGTAGATTCCTTTTACATATACCAGTGTATACTATATCTAGATGGTCTAAATGGTTATTCTTAGTTGACAATAGGCTTACTGGAAGTCCGTATAGCATGCAGGTGTTCAGTAAGGGCTGAATACTAAACAGACTCAACGAGGACCCTAATAGACATCCCATGAAGTCGTCAATGGAAGGTCCTCTCGAGTTGAGTAGTATGCGTAGTCCTTTAACCTGAGTATCACGGTGGGCTTGTAAGTGATCCATCATACTTTAGTTTCACGCATGTCACAGACATTTCACGGTGTGACCGCTAGATGTCACTGGGTATGATCCGATACTTATAGAGTCTGGTGTGTACATATATATTATCCGTCAGTTCACATGGATGAGTTATATATATAGATGCCTAGAGACTGTATCTTAAAAAGTCTTATGGCCATAAGCAATAAACCCAAGAATGAGTTTCTCACAGGGTTAAACAATATTACAAAAGTGTTTACATATATTGTTTATCAAGATAAGTGTCTGGAAATAAGTTCATGGATGAGCACATAGGGATTTGACGGTAGTGATCTATATCTCTGCTCTTCCAAGATATGATTGGCGAAAGGATTATACGTATGCGCTATGACCTCAACTTATATGGTCTACTGTACTGATTTATAATATCCGTGACGTGTGCATGGGGCATCGATCTCGGACTCACAGAATAATTCTGTTTGATAAATTGGGAGTGGACCTAGAGAGTTCTGCAATATGAAGTGTACTTATTGTGTACTGGGGCAACGTACCGGATTAAATAGTTCGATCCAAAAATTTTTAGCAGATCAGACATTTACTTCGATCTCCCTCCGGTCGTACACGTGTTAAGACTTAAGAGTTAAGTACATCAATTAGTTAACAATTAGTTGTTGACCAATGAGATATTGACATATACACATTGTGGACCAATTATTGTTTAATTTAAAAATTACCAAAATGACCTTATTTGTTCGACAAATGATATCATTATTTTATTCATTAAAATGTTTATTGAATAAAATAATAATAATAATAATAATAATATATGATATTATTATTTAAATTTAAATCAAACAATTTATTTTTTAATATAAATTGGCATATATTTCTACCATGATTTAATATTATTAAATTATTTATTTAATATTAATTAAATAATTTAATAAGAATAAATAGATGACACTTTTAAATGGTAGTCCTTAAGATATTTCTTAATAATGAGAAGGTATTTTTTCATTTGGCTTAAATTTAGGTCAAGTTCATTTAAATAATTTTTTATTTTATTTTATTTTTATTTGATTTATTGTAAACAATAATAAATAAAACACTAATGGCAAACGTTGATCTAGATAATGGATGACATTAGGTGAGAAAATAGAAGAAAAATAATAAACAAATAAAAGAGCAATATGTTGCTCAATTAATCAAGAAAATTTTGGCCAAAGTGATAAGGAGAGAGTGAGAAGTGAATTTTGCTAAGTGTTAAAATATTTTCTCAAGTGTTGAGAGCACAAAAACACATTCTCTTTATTTTTTCTCTTCCATTTTTGGTCACCCATGCTATAAGAATTGAATCTTTTGCTAGAAAAGCTGCTACTCTAGTTTCCTCAAGCCCACCATGTTGAAGAATTAGAATTGTGAACAAGTTGCTTCAAGGCGGGTACTCTAATTCAACCAAATATCAAAGGCTTGACAAGGTACTATTTCTCAATTTTGATTTATTTTACATTTATGAGATAACATGTAAAAGTTTATTTGTGTTTATCATTGAGTAATTTATATTTCTCTCATCCACTGCGCATGTATACATATGATACATATGCTATATTTTAATAATAGATACAAACCCACATGTATGCACCCGAGGTTTAAAAACACTCACACAGGCTTCCTCTAAGGCTGAGTCTAGCCCTTCCTTCACTAGTAGAGCCCTAACCTTCTTCCTCCAAAGATTGAAATCATTCATCCTATTGAACTTTTCTATTTTTTGCTTGATTGCAGTCATGGTTTAAATACTTCAGGTGTGTATTATCGAACCTGGCTCTGATACCAGTTTGTTGAGGGAGGAATCGCCATTTTCCCTTTAAGGTTAGGTTAAAGCGAAGAACCTCAAGTTCAACCTAAAACCCTAACCTCTTTGCGCAGTAGAATAACTTATATATCAAGGAAAATAGTAAGAATTCAAAGTAGAAAATAAAAGATTACAACATAATCTTACGTGGTTCGGCCAATTGCCTACGTCCACGGTGGATCCAAGGATCCTAGCCACTATTATTAACTCCTTAGAGATTTTATAAGGAAAACCTAATGAAAAACCCTCAAAAGAACCTAGTGTTTAGTGTAGCCTTGCTTTACCACGAACAATGAACACTCAAACGATAGTTCCACCCTAGCGCACACAAGCACTTAGTGTTTACTTAGTTCTTCTCATCTCTTAGAGTTTCTCTTAATGTTTGATCTCAACTAAAGGGTTTATAAGTGTTTATATGTGGGTTATTTCGTACCTACTAACCCTATTTTTGTTGGAGTAAGATTCTACTTGTTTTGAAAGTTCTAAACTTCTAAACTTCTAAAAATTAGAAATTAGGATCAAAAACAAAAATTTTCTGACTCGGGCGATTCGGTGTTGAGGTTCTAGCGTCGCGATGCTGAGCTTTATCTCGCGCAACACTGAGGACCCAGCGTCGCAACGCTGAGCTTTTGATTTGGGTGTTACGGTGCTCAGCGCTAGTGCCTCTTCGGTGCGTTTTCTTCGCTTTTTTCGCGTCTTCGAGTCCTGTTTCGCTTCCCCCTTCATGTCCCACACGTCCTAGACTTCTCCATATGTGTCTCACACATTCTAGACTTCCTGTGACTTTCTTCTTTGATATTCATCTTAATTCTTGTTTAACCAAAATTGTTAAATCACCAAATCTCCAACACTTTAAATACTCTTCAAATTTATTTGGAGAGCACCAACCTTTTATAAAAAAAAATACTTTAACTTTTAAATTAATATTTTTTTATAGAAAAAAGATATTCCATATGTTAAATACTTCAATAATAATTAAGAAATATTATGCTCTAGATGCTTTAAATACTCTTTATGTATTTGATGATTATCATTGATAAACCTTAAGACCAATAATTCAATCTATTTATAATGCAAGTTTCCAAATTACACTTAAAATATGAATAAGTATACAAAATGTGATTAATCAATATTTAATTTTATATCAAATTTTCACATATTTCATAATTCATCAACCGGGAAGAATGATTTAAATAGGATTCATTTATTTTGTGAAATTTTATTTTTATTTTAAATAATAATTAAATTAATTTAAATTTAAATAATATAATAATTTTAATTTGTTCTCGCTTCACCAAATATTAAGTGATCTGTTTTGAAGGTTCATGGCCCAGCATGTCAAATTTACATGATCCAAATACTTAGAATGACTTAAACTTTGGGCAAAAATTCATGTTTAATTAAAATTAAACTTATTTTGATATCATTATTCAAACAAAAAAAACTTGCTTTGATATCATAAATCCCTTTTCAAAAGATAAAATAGAGTAAACTATTGGGCTTATTTAATAACAAGCAACGGCTATATGCATACATATAGGAAGAAAGCAATAGCATGGTATTGAATTTTGATCAAATATAAATAGGAAAAATTAAGAATGTTATGATCAAAAGACCATTTAGAAAATCTTTTATAGATAAATTAAAAAACATTAGCAAGTTATATATGTGAACTATCAACCCTTACCCCCTCTTAATTTTCATTACTTTTAATTCTTTTTAACGAACCTCCAAAATTATAAACATAAAATCTACAAAAGGTTCTGGTAGTCGCGTAAATTTTATTTTTCTTCTTTGGAGGGGAGTTTGATTATTTTTATGGGTGGAATTAAAAAATTTCTCCCCAAAACCAATCGTGGAATGGAAATAAATGTCACTAAATAATGACTCTAGATTTTTGTATAGAACTGTTATAAGGTTGATTAGAGTTATGGACTCCATTAGAATCCTTGAGATGGCAAAATTGATCACAATTTATTTATTCGATTTAAATTTAGTGAATATGAATCAAGAAAAATGATGATTCAGATAATAAACTAATTGAATTAGAATTTTAATTTTATAATTCGCCAAAGTCATTTACAATTTGTTGTTGTTTACATTATTGAATTAGACAAATTCGAATAAGATATGAATTTGTTTAGAATTCGTATAAGATTTGAATTTTTTTTTAAATGCAATTTATTAACTTTATAATAATTAAATATAAAATTTAAAAAATAATTAGTATTTACAAAACCTAAAAGTAAAATAAAATTTACAAAACAAATAAAAATGCAAAATGTATTGTGTATTGTTAATAATTTACTTTTTAATGTAAGTTAATTTATTTATCAAATAAAAAACGAAGCGAATTTAAGTTGAATTTAATTATTCGCATCAAATACGAATTAGACATATCATTCCGTCTAATTTATTTAAAAAATTGATCGGATATAAATTTAAATTTCGAATTTTAATAAAAATACAAACCAAATATGAATTCATTAAAATTTTGTTATACCTTACTAAAATTCATCATAAATTTAATTTAATTTGTTTATTCATTTTGTCACCTCTATTTATGATATTTGTACTCGAAAAGAGAAAAAAAAAAAAAACTAACATTTAAGGCTACAAATCTTTGGGCTTATATCATTATCATATGTATATAATTAATAGACTTGGTTTGAATTGTAGGGATAAAAAGAAAAGGCTAAAATAAACTTTAGTGGTATTACACCTACAAGCTAGCACCCACAAATAAATCAACTTGGTAATGAAATATGAATCAAAGTGTTGTGTGTACATATTACTTTACAAATTTAATAGAACTAGTGGGTAATTCATGTTTTTGATTAATTGTAGAATATGTATGGAGAGGGCCCAATACACATATTCTTTGATTATGGTAAAATTAATCTTTATCTGATTGTTGCTTTGTTTTAATAGAAGAGACAACTTATTTTAATACTTTTTAAGGCATTAGTATGTTGTATGCTTTGACAACTAATTATTAAGATAAAATAGTTAAAAAGTCATAGTTGCGTATTGGCTACTCAGAAGATAGAATTGATTGATTTCATTTCTAGAAGCTTGAACAAATGGATTGGCATGATTATTATTTGCTGTAAATGTGGACTCCAAATTGACAAACCCACTCCAAATTCATCGTATCGTATTAATTTAATATAATGCATAGTTTAATTATTACTCCTTGGAATAAAGAAACAAAATGTTTGTTGCTGATCCACTTAGAATTGGGAGATTCTAGCCTGCTAGGAGTTGAATTTATGGATAATTTTTAGAATAGCAATTAGATCTGTTCAAAGAATGGGGTTGAGTTGATCCTTTGATGCAAGTCTCTTGTAATTACAAATAAAATTAAGTTGTATTAAAAGTTTTTTTCAATGACGACTCTTTGATGTTAAGTTAATTACAAGTTTATAAAAATAAGATTAGATAAAAAAAAACAACAAAAAGAGGTTTAATGTGTTTTTTTTTGGCATACAAATAAAATTTTTAAAGTTATAACTTGTTCAAAAAATCTAATCGCTTAATTATTTTAACCTCTATTTATAAGTTTTTGTTGTATTAACTTTTAGAGTTCTATTAAAATTAAAGCATATTTTTATCTTTTTATTCTAATTCGTCTCGTAATTATAAAAGTAAGATTTGTATCAAAAAATTTAGACTCTAAAATTTTTAGAGATAGGATAATTTAAGTTTTTAATTAGTATGTATCTTTTCTGTTGTCTTTGAAAAGTTTCAATGATCGATTTTGGTGAAAATAAATTGTCGAAGATAGATGTCGAGGACTTTAGGGACTAAAGATCATGGACAAGGTTCAAAGATAATTATTTATTTAATATCGAGTCTTTTTAATAATCGTATACTGAGACTTAAGGTGCTTATACGGTAAACCTTCTAATGAGTTTTAGATGAAGCATTTTGAATCTCTAAATTCATAGTTTGTAGGTTGTATTAGATCTTCTAAATATTGTGTTTAGGCCAAAATCACAAGAGAGAAAACTTTCCATTTAACACTTTGAAATAAGAATGTTTAAAATATTAAGATAGAGCCTAGAATACTTAGCTATCTCACAAAGCTGTTTTAACTTTTCTGTTGCATCTTTGAACTATTTCTATTACATTTTTTTGCTTTTTATTTTAGTTAAATTGTTAATATATGTGGTGTAGTTAAATTTTAATAATGTTTTATTAAGGAATTTTGTTGGAAAACAACATGTATCATAGCCTTTAATCTTGTTATTTATTTATTTTAGTCATCTTGTCCTTATGATGAAGTTGATAATTAATAAGTTTCTTAAATGAAAGCATCTCAATTGACTACTATGGAGTTAATTAATCAATTAGTTAGGCTAAATCCACTGCTCAATGTTGAATTATTGGTGCAAACGTCACTTTGATTAAGGAAAAAGGCATATATCTATGTTTAATGTCAAAAAAGATCAACACATACGAATAATACAAAGCAAAATCAAAAGTCAATTATATCGAAGAAAAACTATGTAATTGAAAGTTGAAACCCAATAAAATATGTAATTAATGGGATTCTTGTAAGCAGCCTTTTTCATATTAAAAACCAAATTAATCTTATCATCAACATATGTTTGTCTTCCTTTAGTGGAGTATCGTTAAAGGTTCCATAGCTTGCCAAATTTGTTCAATCTAATTGGCCAAACAACAAGATGGATCAATACCCACTTTTGACAAATCTATATCTTTGATTTTTTATTATATCTATTCCATATATACAATAAGTGAATTATTGATATATATATATAAATTTAGTATCTTAGGTAACTCATCATATAATGAATAATATTATTATATAATATTATTTGATTAATATAAAATTTTAATATAATTTATAATATATTACAAAATTTTATTACATATCTAAATGCTCACCATAATAAATTATGTTGATTAGTACAAAATTATATATATATATATAATAAAATAATAGTATTATAAATAAGCTATACACTACTAGTATATGTACCGATAATAAAAGATAAGTCAAAATTATTTACTTTTACATTAAATGAAAATAGAAACCCCCACTGAATAGAGAAATATACTTATTAATCATTCATTTAAAGTAAGTTTGTTTAAGTTCATTATATACATTTGTAAGGATACAAATTTAACATAAAATTTGAAAATAATCTTTTATAAAAATTGAAATATTTAAAATAAAAATAAACGTGGTAAATGAGTCATGCCATGCCAGCACAGTCCACAAAAAAGTGACTCATAATTTGGACCGCAGCTTAGCACGATAGGCCCAATGAACCATGCCTATTGGTCATGTCATATTTAATTTTTAAATTTTTTTTTAAAAATAATTTTTATATATAGCAATTTTTTTATTTTTTTATTTATTTATTTTTAAAAAATGAACAGTTGATCAATGGTCCAAATTGTGTGCTTATAAAATAGCGCCCATGGATGCTATTTTATAAACACTCTCACTCTCTTAAGTGTCAACTCTTTTAATTTAATTCAAATTTCTTTCAAATTATTTCAACTCTTTTTAAAAATTAAAACTTCTCGAATTATTTCTTTATTTTTCAATTTTTATTCATCTAATTATAAATTCTCACACAATTATTTATTATCCATATAATAGTAAATTTTAATATTCCTAATGAATTTTAAAAAAATATTTTAATGCCATCACAAATTTTTAGTAGTCATTTTGCTTCCATAACTAAAAATATTAGAAGTATTAAAAAATTAAAAAGAGATCAAACATTAGATATTTGAAATTATTTAACACTAAGTCTTGTACAGTTTCTGAAAAAATTGGGAAAAAAAAAAGCTATTTGGAAGTTTTATGCTAAAGCTTTAATTAGAAGGCAAAAGTGCAGGTTGCACCGAGTATTTGAATTGACATACCAAGTTATGTTTGTAGAAATATGATGAGCAGTGCTTTTAGAGAAAATCTTTTTAGATTTAGATATAATCAGCATTAATGCGTGTTGGATTGGCTAAATACGTTATAGTTAGTAAACAACCTTTCTTATTTGCTGAAGATGAAATGTATGAAAAAAATTTATGAAAATGTACGTTCAACCCAACTGCTCTCATATTCTAAGAAATATAGTTAAAAATGATATTTACATTGCATATTATCAAACTAAATAAAAATTAATTGATGAAATCTTATAATTTAAAAGAATGTTTACTGTTACTTCTAATTATTGGACGAGTGTCAATGATTTGAGGTATATTTGTATTAAATTGCATTATATTGGTAATGAATAATTTTTGTAAAAAAAATTATTACTTTTCGTGAATTAGAGCATCCACATACAATTTATATTATTTTTAATTCTTTAATGAATATTTTTAAAGAATTTTAAATTATTAAAAAATTTATTAATATTACTTTTAATAATGCAAGTGCTAATACTGTTACTATAGAATTATTTTTTTGTTAGTTAACACTTGCGCGTGGTTTAAATTTTTTTCATATTCTTAATTTAATTATTCAAGATGATTTGAATATAATTAATTCTCATATTGAAAAAATTAGAGAAATAATAAAATTTATTGTTGTATCATCTTTTAGACGAAAATAATTCAAAGTTGTGTTGAATAGTTGTGGAATAAATAGTAAAATATTTAAATTTGACGTAAAAACTTATTAGAATACTACATATATGATGGTGAAATTTTGTGTAAATTTTAGTGATTATATAATCTATTATTATAATGATAAAATGAATGTGTACTAACTAATAATGATTGGGAGATTACATTTTATTATATGTATTTTTAGAAGTATTTAATGATGTCACGTTATTATGTTCATGTGTGTATTAACCTCAATCTTATATCTCTTTAACTCATAAATATAATATTAGTTATATTTTTGTTAAATATAGAGATAACCCAATATTTTCTAATATATTTACTAATATGTAGATTAAATTCTAAAAATATTAAAAAAAATTCATATGTTATTTATTTGTGCAGTGATAATGGATCCCAAAATCAATTGGTTTAACATAAAAGTTTTAATTGTTGGGATCTAAGAAAATTTAAACTTTGGACTTTCTTATAATTTGATTAAATTTACAATTTTATTGCACAATTATCTATTTTTTATAAAAATAAATTTGAATCAACTGTATCTATAGAAGAAACAAGAATAACCTGCTTATGACCAAGCTACTTGGAGTCTTTTTTTAAAAGGTAAAACTAAGGTTGGTTCTAGTTCTGCTATTTTTATTGCTTTTGAATTAAAAAAAATTATTAATACTGACTAATCTTCTATTTTAAGTACATAACAATAAAAAAAATTTGATATTTTGTTATGATATAAATCAAATGAAATAGTTTATCCTATGTTATTCTTTCACAGCTTAAGATATACTAACACATCTTTGATGTCCACTATATCACTAAAATATGCTTTTAGTACATGAGACAGGATATTAGACAAAAAGTTATTAAGATTGGCATAAAACATTTTGAAAGCTTTAATGTGAAAAGATTGAAAAGATGTAAAGGACCAAAAACAACATTGACAACAAAACATGATCAAAGATTTTTATAACTTTGATATTTGATCTTTTAAAATAGAACATTTTAATTTATTAAAAAACAGTTGAATTTATAAATAATAAATCGTTTAATAGATGCCAACTTATTTGGGATATATTGTAACTATAGTGATATAAATTTGACAATTTATTTTTGTAGTTATATTTAATAATTTTAAATTTAGAATAATCAATAATTTTTTTTAACAAATTATAATTATAATTTCAATTATGATTATATACAATTTTCGAATCAATATAAACTTAGAATTAATAATTTCAATTTTTTTATAATATTTATAATTGTAATTAAATCATTGTAAGAAATATTAATTATAAAGATTAAAAAATAATTAACAAACTAAAAAAATTAAATATCTAAAAAAAAATTGATATGGTCCGTTAACCTTTTTGTGCCGAGTCCGTAACCTATAACGAGTTCGTGTCAACATAGCATGTTGGACCATAAATTGCAGCCTAACACAACACGATTACTTGCTCGTGCTATAAAAGTATGACACTATAACATATTGTGTTGGTCTAACTCATTTACTATCTCTATGTAATGTAAAATTTAAAATTTTATTCATATAGTAGACAATTCAAGTTATAAAAAAATAAAAGTAAAATAATGAAATGAAATATTAAAAATATTAAAATAATAATAAAAATATAATAATATTTAAATCATAAATTCAGTCAAAGAATCATAAGATGTGTAACTTTCTTAAAAATACAATAATATTTTGCAAATGAAAACTTTTTGTGTCCACTTGAAAATTGTTTTTGGTCACAATAACTACTCATTTAAAGACTAAGATTAGTAATTAATTAAGCATCAAAGTGGTGGTGGGGGTAACCCTTAAAGACTGTGTATGTTATGTGTTAAAAGATATACAAATTCAATTCAATTTATTAATCATTTTGAATGTGAACCCACTTTAATAAATAATGATTGTTTATCCATTTATGATTTTATGAGTGCACAATATGAACTCTAAGAAGGTTTTGCAATAAAACATAATCACATCAATTGAAAATGATTGACTGTGATTCAATTCAAATAAGTTTAACAGTAATGAAATATTAAAATTGAATGCAAAACTAATAATATGAAATGTTAATAATAATTACTTTGAACACCATTCTTTTTATTTTTTTTTAATTATAAAAGCACTTATACTGTAATATACTCCTAAGGACAATTTAATACAAGTAAAAAAAAAAGTAATAAATATAAAGTTCGAATTTAAATGATGTGTTACTAATTATTGTTATTATTTATTAACTAATTATTAAATTTTAACTTTTTACTAATATGGTAATTATATAATATTAATTAATAATTGATATATCAAATGGCACATCATTTGAGATATAAATTTTATATTTAATTATATATGCATAACATTATTAAAAAAAATGTTATTACTTTGGACACCCATCTTAGTAGTTATTCAATTAACAATCAATTTAAACTTTAAATTTTGAATTTTTTTTTCATCCTCAACATCAAATCAAATTTATCATTAAAAAACTGTTTGAGTTTTAACAAATATTAACTCATGAAACCAAAAGAAACAACAATTATTAAATAAAAAATGAATAATAAAATTTTAAGATTTTATTAAAAGAAAACGAGCAGCTGCATGGAATAAAAACATTGCTTCAATAATTGTTAAAATCATATAATTTTTTTAATGTATAAACATGAATAGAAAATTATTATAAATTAAAAAAAGGTATTTTTGTTAGCAAACTCCTATTGTAAATTCATAAGACATTAAAAAAAAATTTAAGTGTAATAAGTATTTTTATAGGTTTATAAAAAAAAAGAAAGATACTTAGTTCATTTAAGGATAAATTTAACATTTATAAGAGTGTATAAAGCTAAAAAAAATTAAAAATATTTTAAATAAGTGTGGGAAATAAAAGGGCGTTTAAAATATTTTTTAGAATGTAAACAACTCCACCCTTTAAAAATCATGAATTTTCATAACAAAATAGGATCATTGTAAGGCTTTTAAGGTTAAGCATCATTTGTAAACTTAATCCCAACAATCTTTATTGAACTATCATACATTTTTTTGCTTCACTATTAGCTTCTATGATTAAATGGTTCCATTGGCTAATGCTAGCTATAACTATAATATATTGGTAAAAAGAAAACTAAATACTATAAAACCTTACTTTAAAAAAAATGTATTTTAAATTGTGGTGTTAAGTAATTATTAGATTGTAAAATTGTATAAATTTTAAAATAATTTGTTATGTCATTTTATTATATAATAATTATTTAACACATTATTTTAAAAAAAATTAAAATATTATTTAAAAAATATAACATTATTTATTTAAAAGATAATTATCATTCAGGGCAAAGGTTATACTTAAACTTATAGCCTAAAAGATATTTTTATCTTAATAAAAAATTTAATATTCAATTTTATCTTAATCTATCAAAATTTTTCATTAGTTTAGATATAAATAATGCTCTAAAAATATAATTATTAGTTTACCGTCACAATTAACCGAGTTTTCACATATAATTTATTTAAGTAGATTATTATTTGACCATTCTATCATCTAAATTAGTAATAAAATTTAACAAATTAAAATAAAATTAAGTAGTAAAAATTTCACCTGAATAAAAATATCTTTAAAGGCAAAAATACCTTTTATTCTTATGAGTCATGTAAAAAAAATATATATAATATCAAGGCATTGGGAAAATTAAAAATAATATGCCACTTGGCTGCTTATTTATTTTTTAATATAAATTAAAATAATATTTTTTTATAGTTTATTTTTGAACAAATTATGATATTCCTCGAGAAAAGAAAAAAAAATGGAACGGCGGAGAGAGTTTGTGTCAGGTCAGGTCAACTGTTGTGCTGACTTCACTCCACAAACTGACAACAATTCCCATTACATTATCCATTCTCGATTCAATTACCATTTTACCCTCCATTTTCACGTACGACCTCCACGTGGACCCATCTGCACCGTCTATTTTTCTCCCGTGGGAAGCCTTGTTGTAGCTAGCCCCTACACTATTCTTCTCTGACTTTTTAATAATATTTTTCCAAATAACTCTACACTTTTTAATTTTAATTGTATCTAATATTTATTAGACATTAATTTTTGTAAATTTTAAAATCGATAAATTGACAAGTTTATTTTACTATTCAATAAATTTTTAATACATCATTTTAAATAAAAATATTTAAATAAAAATATTTAAATAAAAATATTTAAATAAAAATTAAAAATATAGTATTATTTGTTATATTAAAAGAGTAATTAAATAATTTATTTATATTTTCCAAAAAAATAATTTATTTATACCAAAGAATTTCAAATGAAAAGGGAGAAAATTATTGATATTGTTTAAAAAAATTTAACTTAATTGTACAAAATATTGATTAACTTAGTTTTTTAAAATAATATTTCAATTGAGTAAAAAGAATTATAATAAAATACAGATTCACGTGAATTGAATTCATACTCAAATCTCATGAACAACTAAAAAAAATTATTAGTTAAATGAACCAATTATAATAGTATATGTTACCATTCAAGAGAATATTATTATCTAAGTTTGATATAAAAATGATAAATTTGAATTTTGTTCGTAGTAATATTGGATAATAATATTGTTAAAATTTTATGATTTGAAATTGAATTTAAATTTGATTTTTAAGTTGGAGACTATGATAAATAATGAAAATAGATAGTCGAAAATAAAGAGGGGTGAGAAAATACAAGAAAAAACCTTTTTTAGGCTTTGGCGCAGTACCCACTTTTTGAAAATTTTGTTTTTGAGTTGATTTGATTTTTTTGAATTAATTTTGGGTTCATTAAACATATAAACTATTATTGCAATAAAAAAAATAAAATTTTTAAGAACGTTTTGGAGTCTATATAAATTTTTGTAAACTTTTTATATTAAAAAACATCAAAAGACATGTAAAAGAGTATCAAAAAGAGAGAGCGCTTAAGTGCTTTGAGCGCTGAGTGTACGAGAATATTATAGGAACGCTTGAGTGTTGAATGTGTAAGATTGTATTGATAAATCATTTGGAGAGCTCTCATCTATTATTATATTCCTTATCTCTCGAGAGATCTTTGTGAATTGAATAATAAAAGAAGTTAGGATTTTATGATCCATCTTGAATATAAGCATTTGTTGTCGAACTACATATATTCTTATATTTTATATTATATGATTGTTTATCTCTATTACGTGTTTAATTTTTTTATTTATTTTACTTATAAACAAAGTATTTTACAAAGTATTTAAAATTTTTTAGTGCTAAATTACCAAGTCATAAAATTAAAATGCAAACCTCAACAAATAATATCAAAGTTAAGGGTAAGATTAATATTTAAATAGTATAAAATTTGAGAATTTAGTTTGATTTTTTAACAAAATATAAAATTTTATATCCAAATAAATCTTTTTCCTCTTTGATATTTCTTTAAGGGATTAATTTTCTTTTTTGAAAACATGTGTTCCCACCACAAATATTAGCATAATTCTTACAATTGAATTCAAGATTTGTTTAAAAATATATATATAAATAAATAATTTAATAAATTACGTAATTTATCGCATAATAAATATATAGATATGTAATAAAATTTTATAATATATTATAAATTTATCAAGATTTGTTTAAAATATAAATAAATAAATAATTTAATATTTGTTTAAAATATTATACTACGTTATCTATAATAATTATTTAAGATTTATTTAAAATATGTATATAAATAAATAATTTAATAAATTATGTAGTTCATTCTATAATAAATATGTAGATACATCATAAAATTTTATAATATGTTATAAATTATTTAAAATATATATTAATAAATAATATAATAAATTACATAATTTATTATAAATTACATAATTTATTATATTATAAATATGTAAATATGTAATAAAATTTTATAATATCACGTAATAATATTATTTCTCTTATAACGACCTACGCAGCTTATTAGCTATAAAAGAAAGCATAATTCTTGCAATTGAATTCAAGGATTTAAAAAACAAATTAACAAAAAAAAGGAAATGAGTAAAGAATAAAGAATAAAGAGTTGGATTTAGGTGGGGACCCAGATGTTGATGTTTGGGTAGAGACTTGGAGTTTCTTTTCAGTGTTGTGACAAGTGCATAGGACAGATAGAGGCAGAGAGCTGTGTCTCTTTTTCTCTCATAGGAATTAGGATTATTCTACTTTGTAATAATTTGATTTTAATTCATTTTAAAAAAAGAGACGCTTTGTTTTCTTTTGTGTCATTTTAACAAGTTCCATAAAGTGATCATACTCTTCTTTCACGTCTTTCTATTCAAAACTCAAATGGCACAATTTTTGGATTCCCAAACAAATGATTCTTCTTTGAATTTTTGTCTAATAACAATTTACCCTTCAATCAAAAATTAAAAAAAAAAAGAAATTGATAATGTTTCATCTGAGTAGTCTTTTCATGATTACAATATGATGGCATGCTCATTCCGCTTTTGTTTTTGAAAGATTTTGAGCAGCACCCCTTTTCAGTAAATGCTACGTCTGCAAATGGGTTTGTCCTTGTTTGTTCAATAAAGATTGTTTTTGTTTTTGGTTTTGTTTTTGTTTTTGTTTTGACCTTCTTTTTCTTTTCATCTTGGTTTTAAAGTGTGTGTGTGTGTGTGTGTTTTGAACTATGGTCTAGTTTTTCTGGTTTTCTAAGGTTCAAATTTGTCATCTTTCTGATGCTTTTTCATTTGGGTTTTAAGAATATTTGCAGTTAGGCTCCAGTGTTTTTCATGTTTTGGTAGCCATGGAGAGAGTTGAAGAAGCTAACAAGGCAGCTGTTGAGAGCTGCTGCAGAGTTCTAAATCTGTTGTCTCAACAGAAAGATCAAGTTCAATACAGGAGCTTGGCAATGGAAACTAGTGAGGCTGTGTTTAAGTTCAAAAGAGTTGTCTCTCTTTTAAGCAATAGTTTAGGCCACGGAAGAGTCAGAAAGTTGAAAAACCTGAAACCCACATCTAATTTGCCTGAAAGTATTTTCTTAGATAGTCCTAATCTTAGACCAGTTTTGTCACCAAAGCCGCTCCAAATAATCCCAGCTGATCATTTCTTTGAAAATCCTACAAAAAAGTTGTTTAATGAAACCCCATCGAGAGAAAAGGTCTCATCTTTGATCAAATCCCCCGTCCAAATTGCTCCAACAGTACCATCACAAAGCTTCCAGTTCATGCAACATCAGCAGAAGATCCAAAGGCTGCAGTTTCAGCAGCAGAAGTATCAGGCTGAGATGATGTATTCTGGCAGGATTGCTAACAGTTGCATAAATCTAAAATTTGATGGATCTAGTTGCTCACCAAGCACCATGTCATCAACTAAATCACTCATCTCATCTTTAAGCTTGGATTGTAGTGTGGCTAACTTGGATGGAAATTCAAGTTCCTTCCATTTGATTGGTGGGCCACAGATGTCAAGCCAGATCTCTCAACATTCCAGGAAGAGGTGTTTTGGCAGAGGTGAAGATGGGAGTGTTAAATGTAGTAGTAGTGGTAAATGCCATTGCTCAAAGAGAAGGTCAGATTTTCTTTTCTTTTTTTTTTCCCCCCTAATGGTTTAATCTTTATTTGTATCATAAGCTAAAAGTGTTTTCTTTGTTTTACTTCAATTAATTAATTTCTTCCAGCTTTTGGATTTGTTTATAGGAAGCACAGGATAAAGAGATCCATTAAAGTTCCTGCAATTAGTAACAAGGTTGCTGATATTCCTCCTGATGAGTACTCATGGAGAAAATATGGGCAAAAACCAATTAAGGGTTCTCCTCATCCTAGGTTTGTACATTTATTTTCATAATCATATTAATGTTCAGGGTCATTGGAGCCACTCTGTCATAGAGCTTAGAGTTGTTCTAATTTTTCCGTTACTTGTCTAAATATTTTCAGTATACTTTCCAAGTCTTCAGGTTCATCTTCCAGTTTAAAAAGCTTAAAATCATAACGAAAACTTGAAATATATAACTAGAAATTGGAATGGAAAATCCGAGGAGTCTACCGCGGAGCCTCTAGTAAAAGAATGTTATATGTTCACATTCATTTTCTCCCAATCGGGACTGGGCTGGGCTTAAGCAACTGTACACGGCCTCATTTAATTGTTTCAGCCCACGACAAAGCATATTGTATAACACAGTGTTGAAACATTGAACTAATAAATATGAAATGTTAGATAGTTATCATTAAACATCATATTAGTAACTTGTTACTTATTAGTGATATGTGTGGCACAATTATTCATCTGTGATGATCCTGATGACAGTTTAAACATGATTATGAACTTTGAATGAATGTGACTGAATAATCTCAAGGTATTGAAAATGCAGAGGATACTATAAATGTAGCAGTGTGAGAGGATGCCCAGCAAGGAAGCATGTTGAGAGATGCCCAGAAGACCCTTCAATGCTAATTGTCACTTATGAAGGTGAGCATAACCATTCCAGGCTGTTACAGTCTTCACACTCTGCTCATACATGAACCCACCCACTGGAATTTTGGAGATAATAAATAAAATTGTCTCCATTTGATATGACTTGAAGAAAGTCAGCAGCTTCCCAACTATCCGAATTCCTGTAATGGTGAATTTCTGCTGTACATATAGTTTGTAGTTTAAAGACTTTGACAGTCTAGACTGGTGCTGTAGCTAGTTCATAGCAAATGTGACATGCGTTCTGTGCTTTTAAGCTTTCATTTTCAGTTTGAAGCCACAGCAGAGAAAAGCTGAAAATATTATATTATATGATATTAATAGTGTTGGCTGTAAAACCTTGATAACATTTCCCTTATTTCTGTCATTTGTGTAACATTTTGTCATAACTCAATAGGTTTGTCATTGGCCCAGATACAAAATTTAATCATGTATTGATGCAATTTAAATTATAATTTTGCCCTTCCTCATTTTCTTCTGATACATGATTCCAATCTACTTTGAAAGAATATATATCATTAAGTTTTTTTTTTTTGGACAAAAATGAAGTAATTTCAACCTCACTCGATATCTTCAACTTAACTTTGGCAACCTACAATCTTTTTGTTTGTTAATACACTAATTACAATCTAAAATGAAGACCCTTTAAATAAATCTTTCATATCTCATAAGAGAGAAATATGGCAAAGCATGAGAAATTAGAGAGCGAAGGTTGAAGTTGTCAGCTTTTTCTTGTTTTGGTTGCTACGTATAAGGTTAATTTTGCAGAAGCAGCCTGGTTTTTTTAAATGGTTTCAGAAATTGTCATAGTGACTGTGAATGCTGAAAAGTTTTGGATTTATTCGATTGGATGGCCTGCGGCAGAGCACCTACTTGTTGGGTATATTTATTCTTGTTTCCTATTATGTGTATAAGAAATCAAATGAATAAAATAAGAAATCTGTTCTAAGCAATGACATGAAGAGGCAAGTTAAGCACTATCACCGGTGAAACACTTATCTTCAATGTTGCAGCCGGAAAAAGAGCTGAGTTTAATGGTCAGGCGAGAAGCTCCTTTCAAAGGAAGGAGTGTCACTGGACTTCAACTAGCTGAAAGCGGACAGGAAGGGATGAGCCTTTCATGTTTTCAAGCAGTTCCGGGATGTTGCTTTTCCTAGCCGCATTGATGATTGATCACCTGCACTCATCTGGAAAGCTGGGAGCAAGTAAGACAGTAAGTTTAGTTGTTCAAAACACAATATTTAAAATAAATAATATTATATTTTTTAAATACTATCTCAAAATTTACGTATAATGTCTCAAATGATGAAATAATGTAATAAGTAATTTTAAAATTTATATTATTTTATTATTAATAATTATTTGACACCTTAATTTAAAATAAATATTTTGGAATATCATTTTGAAAGTGTAGTATTACCCTATTTAAAAGATGAATAATACTATACTTCTTAAATTATATTTCAAAATTTTCATCTCAATTTATTAATTAAGTAATTATTGAATGATGAAGTATTACAACTTTTAAAATTATCCATTATACTATTTCACTATTTAATAGTTGTTTATCAAATCATTTAATATAAAAATTTTAAAATAACATTTAAAAAGTATAATATTATTCAATTATATATGTGTAGTATTACTCTTAAAAGAATATATCCATTAATATAAGAGTAAATATTTATATATTTATCTCATTTAATAGGCAAGCATCAATTATCAATATTCCATGCACATATTTTATCCTTTGTATGGTCGTTGCAAAATCATGACTTTTTGTTTCAATTTTTCCTTCATATATATTTATAGAGTAAAGAATATTTGAATTTCGTGTTATAGTAAAAATGACTTTTTGTTTCAATTTTTCTCATTTTTTTCTTCATATAATTTATAGAGTAAAGCATATTTGGACCTCGTGTTATAATAAAAATAACCATTTATTCACTCTATTTTTCAAGTTATTCATTTTCATCTATTTTTATAATTTTTTTTCTTAAATTTGATAAACTTAATTTTTTTTTAACTTTTTTTTATTATCAATTGGAATTATTGACAATTTTTACTTTTATCTAATTTAAAAAATAAATAATTTTATTAAATTTAATAAAAAAAATAAAAATAAATACTTTTAAAAATAAGATAAACAAATTATCACTTTTACTATAACATAAAGTTCAAATGTTATTTTTTTTAAATTTATATTCCATATCTCACGTTTGGTCCTTTTAAGAATGTATCTTTTATCATTTAAAGATGAACCAGGAAATACATCTAAGTGCATGGAGAAACTTTGCAGGACAAGACACTTAAGAAACAAAATATTCATTCAGTGTGATATCAATTTCTGCACAACTCTTTCAGAACTAAATAATAATTCCATTTCACATATCAGTGGAATGTATAAACATGATTGTATTACAATTCATACTTGCAATTGCGAAGTTTCTAACATATATAAGTTCCAAGCGGTTTCAATATTTTTCACTCAGTTTTGTATGCGAGGAGGGTGGTTCAGATCCCAGTGAGTTTCAATATGAGAAGCTCAGAAACTAGATCTTTTCATCCATGTTGCTGATGAAATTGAGCTTTGCAGCACAGAAAAACCTTCAGAAATCCGTATCTGATATTTGGCTTCGTATACAAACTAATATGCAGAGAACTTTGCAGGGGTTCAGATATTATTAATTTTCTAGAAGGATGCCTGGGGGATATCTTGTTAAATGGCATCTGCCACTATGTTTTAGAATGGATGATATCACAGAATGAACTTCAGGATCTTGGTTAGCAACCATGCCAATAACAGCACCTTGCACACAAGTTCTGCCATCTAGTCATCCTAAGCTAAACAAACAAGAGAATTAACATGACAGTAGCCAGAATGCATCAGGAAAGAATCAGCAATGCGTTGATACATGAGCTACCTAGTGAATATAGAAATTTTCATAGCCTGATTACGAATTTCAAGTGGTAAGTTGATATGCCTGAATCTACCCTTTTTCCGTGGACTCCAAACCTGGAAATCGTCCAATATTGTTTCCTTCAAGGGTTCAAAACTCATTGTGTAAACCAACAACAAACTCCTCAGGACAAACCCCACCACTTTCTAAATAATCTGCAATCTGCAGAGATCAAATATGAATAATCAAGCCTTAAGGTTTATGTTTGAAAATCCTCGTCTCATATTTCAAACTGAATTGAAGCCAAAATTAAAAATTTACCTTTTAAATGTCCATAAATACATCCTATTTAGCCATAGTGATGTAAAATTTGTGCTACAGATCTTTTTATTTGATGCCAACCTTCTAGATGTTTATAACCACAAGTTGCTCTGAAGCTTAGTTGTAATCTATCTATAGATTTTCCCTAAATGTAATAAACAATAAATGACAAACTCTTAAATCATAACTGTAAGACTATAACATTCCACAAACAGACCAAAATGAGGACAAAAAAGAAGTGTAGGAGCACTGAATCACCAAGCAATATCAAACTACCTGCGAGGTTTTCCATTGTCCCTCAAGTGACACATCCTGTTAAATGGCTCCAGTGTACTAATCCAGCAAAGGCTCACAACATTAACCATAGAAGTCTGCACCAAGAGTCAAAACATATTTACCTGACATGAAGAACCCTAATTCAATAACAATAGTATACAACGATAGGATATTGTATACACCTAACTGTACTTCAAAATTAATGTTATATCATTGCATACATAAAGCTTGTAACTTTGAAGAAACTGAAGTCATAATACAACATTACAACTAGATATATCCCAGTGGTGCAAAATGAGGTTCATACTAATTAATCTCCTCCTTATCTACGGTCATTACCCATTGTAATCTAAGAATATAAAATCATTGTATCAAGTTATCAACATTATTTCATTAAATCCAATTATGCAACCGCAATTGAAATCATTTGGCCACGGCTTGTAACTTTTAATTTCATCTTATGCAGCCAAAACTCAAAATTAGTTGGGACTTTGAAACAGTACTATAGTACTGCAATTGTCATCCATCCAAAAACATAATGATGCCCTTCAACAATCTTCAAAATAAAATAGCAGTTTCTTACAGTTGTTATTTAAATGTTCAATTTCTTCTTTTTTCTTCCTGCAACTAAGCATTATAAAATCTTAACACAAGAACATGAAAGGAAAACAAAGAAAAGTTACCTGGGCCAATTAAGGAGAAGACGGAAGTAGAACGAATTGGCCACCCACTTCAAGTTCTCCAAACACACCTTCCCACAGTCGCACCAGACCTCTCTCCAACCAACCATCAACCAGCTGACCAAACTGAGAATCATTCACAGTAAAGAATTGAGTGGCATGATCAAATACCAGTGGTGGAGTACCAAGATTCCCCTAATATAGCAAAGCAGAGTAAGAAGCCCAAATAATTACAACATATATGTGGTTGACAAACTCGGAGCTCAACTAAGAAACATTAAAAGCACCCAGTATGAAAAACATAGTGCTCAAATCATCTCAATTGAGCCATACTCTGGAGGTAGAATTTCATGGCTTCAGAAAACATTAATGTGGTTGATACAGACAGATAATCATATCAAGAATGCATTCTGAAAAGAGCTATGCTTGCCCAAGTTGCAACACAGTAACTCACAATGGCTACATCAATGAATTATACATAACTTTTATTACCAAACACAATATTCACCGTGGCTAATATTTTTGCTTCGAAAATATTGGCAATCATCTGCTTTCATTTTTTCACTATTTTTCAAATAATAAGCCTATATTCTAATACAAACATAACCACTAAGACAAGACAACTACTAACCGTATCGAAAACTGTGGACTTGACACCTCTCTTGTCCAAACTCAAAGCACAAACCAGACCGGCCATGCCTCCGCACGTGGGGGTCGCTAGAGACTGGGGCAGTGAACGTGACTTGGTCTTGAGAGAAGGTCTGTTTGAGAGCTGACCTTCTTGAGGTGCCGTAAGATGATCTTCTGCTGTTTCTTGAAGTGGATTTTTGAGCATTTGTGATGGGTTTTGGTTGAGAAGTTGCTTTGATGGTTACAGTTGGCGCCTTTGCTTTTGACAATTATGAGGGTTTAAAGGGTTGAAGAAATAGAGAAGATGACGGGGAAATGGAAGTGGGTCATCATTTGGTTTGCTGCTTGATTCTTATCCCAAAGTTTTGATTTTTCTAATCACTTCAACCAATTATTGTTATCATTTCACCTTCTTTATTTTTCTATATTCTTTTTCAATTTGTATTAATGTTGATTTGCTGCAAATAGAACTGTCATAATAATCCGTTCAGAAGAAAAGAAAAAACTCGATGGAGGGAATTAAGACACGTGATTTTGATATTAATGAAATTTTTTTTATCATTACCGCATGCGTCTGCCTACGAATTGTCATCATCAGCCAAATGATGCATTTCTTATTTTTATATCCATGCAATCCTCGCAATGAAGTAAAGTTACACGCACAATGTGAAAGGACTACCAAAACCACATTGTTTTACACCCTAACAGTAGCAAATTGCAAAAGAAAACATATCTTTGATTTCAGAAAAAAGGAATAAGTACAGGACTGCATTGTCCAGCAATTGTTCTCTGTGAGACTAACTTCATCGCATCTATAAATGAAAGAGTGAATGCTGTAATACACATGATTATACAGTGAGCAAAGACATTAAGATGAAGATGCAATAATCAAAACTAGAGTCCATAGGAAGATGTCAAAGAGACCTGAGACAACTTAGATCCATAACAGATTTCTGAAAACTGCAACTCCAAGTTCATACTGCTTCATAAGCTAAAGAATATGTCAGGTGAAACAACACATCTTGTCCATATCAAAATGGGTAACTTTTTACATAACAAGATTATGTACCAAAAGGACTTACAAAAATATACAATTAAGATCAAAACAAACCACTTAAAACAAGTCACTGCAGCTGAAAAAGAAACAGGCTATTTCTTTTGGGACAATCAATCGGGAGCCATGGAAATCTAAGACCACTTCCCTAATGTAGAGTTAGTGAAAACCAAGCAGTTCAAGACTCAACCGTGATGTCTGCAATCGGCTGCTCTGTGATCTTCTGAGGAGACGTTTCGGTTGTCTCAACCTGCTTTGTTTGGTCTCTGACCTTTAAAGATCCATTGCCATTCTGTCCACAGATCTTATTTTTGGGAGTTTTGATCGCAGGGGATTCTTCTTTGCAATTACCAATGCTGTAGCGCTGTGGCCGAGCAATACCAACTCTTCCCTTGTCCTGAGAAGCGGTAACTGCATCACTGCAACTCTTTCTACGGGTTGTACTGTTAAATTTTGGAGATTTTGGTCTTGTCAATGGCAGCTGGTATAAGACAAAAATAACAGCATTAATATTTTGTGGTCCAAGAATAGCTGAGGGTAAAATTTCATTTCCAGTAATAATGGCATTTGCTGGGAATATCTTTGCTGAGATTGACATTAATATTACTACATGTTCCCTCCTCATCAGAGCCGTTTCATAACTATAAGCTTAAAAAGCATCCTTTATTGAAGCTACTCTGGATAAAATACATTGCTCCAAAAATTAGGTAAATCCTAGACCTTAGACATAGTTGTTTTAAGTTAAATCTTAAATTCTGTTTTCTTGTTCCTGTTCTGTCACAAACTACAGATTTTGTGCATGAATCATAAAAGCTTTTGGACTTCATAGGATAGAAAGAAGAATGACAAAATACCTTTTTGAGTTCCGCCTTGGGTGGAGGCGGCTGGTAGTAAAAACTAGGAACTGGATTTGCTTTGACCACCATGCTCTTTCGAAGCTGCTTGATTGCAGCCTCTTGCTCTTCCTAGAAATAGGTACAAAAAATTTAAAGGATGATGAAAGTAACAAGATAATAACAGTGATTGTAGAGACTGTACGTCAGAGATGGTCAAGAAGAGCACCTTTAGTCTTGCTTCACACTGGCTTTTCTCTGCCTCCAAAGCTTGATGCTTTTTCTCTAGTTTCGTGTAAAACTGGATGATTGAAATTAAAACAATGATAAATAGCATATTAGATGCAATCTAATAACATTATCTGGATAACACCTTAAAAAAGAAACTCTACATTTCATTGTTTGATAAAACAAATACCTCCTTTCGTTTCTCAGCACGTTCGTAGCATCTAAATTTTGGAGCCGTTGCAACAGTTACCTTTCGTCCAGATGCAGCAGTACTATATATAGCTCAGGATAATCCAATACAGAAATTATAAAAGACAAATTTATACATAACAATTATAATCACACTAAAATAAGTAGCACGTGATGTGAAACTAAGGATACGAGGAAGTGACAGACCAACTGTCTTCTTCATCAGGGAGCTTCCTTGATGTTAGGGGTGAGCTTGGCTGAAAGATAATGCAGAAGTTATGGACTAGCAACATCTTAAAATCTGAAATTATACAACATTGATATTTCCAAACAAGATCTTGATGGTTTTCAATCCCATAAGCACTTTAATAACATAAAAATTGCTAATACTATGCCCAAGAAATTCCTTTTGAACTGAAAGCAAATAGGATGACAAGATTAAAAATGCCATAGATTTTCCCTACGTGCACCACGGAAGCAATATTGATACCCTTTCTTGCAAAGTGGTGTATTTTGATTTATTATAAACAATCTTTATAGTTGGCACAATAAATTCTTGAAATCATTTACAAGATTTAGCATAGATACTCTTTCTTGTAAAGTGAGAGTCTTGATTTATTGTAGACAAATATAATGATTGGTATAATAAATAATTAAACTCATTTACAAAATTTGGTGTATGATAATTAAGAAAAATAAATACAAGTTAATATATAAATGATAATGAACCTTAATTATTATATTTTCCAATTAAAACCTCCTTTATGTAAGAATTCCAATTGAGTTATAAAAAGAATTGAATATATTTTTATTTCATATACCAAGAGTGGATTCCTAACCTTAGCATTCATTTTAATTGGTTATTTGAATTATTATTTGAAAACATCTTATAATACTTTATTTGTCTTGAGATTAATTATAGTTTGTAATTTTGATTCCACTTTCCTGTGGATCGATCCAGTTCTCATCGAGTTATTTATTATTTTGGCAATCCTGCACTTGTAAATAAACTCGTATATTCTAAACATGTCAGCATCAATAACTTAAAGCTCACAGACAGGCAGACAAAACAAACATTCTGAGAAAAACAATAATACTAATCATGAAGAGGTTCACCATTTCTAAATGAAAATATAGAAACTAAAAGATAGTATGAACACAGTGAAATGAAACGCAGAATATATTAATTCAATATTCTAAACATAATTTCAAGTTGCCTGCAAAAGTGAAACTGAATTACAATGAAAGGAAAGTAAAATTCTTTTAAAAGCTTTTAACTTTTTTTCTTAAATCTTCTAACATAGTGGTCAAAAAACCTATTCTCTAATGCAAGGCAAATTTATTTGTTAGGCAACTTTCTGAGCCAAAAAGTCCAACAATTGAATTAATTGTAATCTCTTAGGCAATTTTCTCAGTTCCAAAGATGTTACCTACCTCAGAACAGATTGGCTATAAGTAATATCAAGCAAAAGCTTCACATAGACTTCAATGATTCCTCACTTAAATAATAAAGAACAGGGCATGGAATTCACTATACATACTGTTGAGGATTTAAATTACCTGTGACGTCTTCTTAGAATTAGGGGATTGCGTATTGTTGCTATCAGCAGCAGTTTCTGACCCAGCTTGTCGAGTTGTGCCTGAAGCACGCTTTTCAGTTGCCAAAGTAAAAGGCTGTGGAACAGTATGACTTGTACGCACAGAAGCAGGACTGTAAGATTTTGATGAAAAAGAGGCTGACTTCTGCACTCCGGACTTGTCCATCTTACTTTTGCTTAGGCCACCATCAAAATTTGTACTTTTCACACCAAGTACATCTTGTTCCCCATGACAATTTTCAACAGAGTTTTCTGCAGTGCATTCTTTCACCACATAGTCCTTTGCTTCAATGTCATCTTCTGCAAGTTTGGGAGGTACACGAGCCTTATCACAGGATGCACCATTTGAATTCAGTACGACACCATTTGGCTGATCCATCTGCACATCAGTGAGTTTCCTCCCCATCACCTGCATGAAAAGTGAAACACTGAGCATCAAATGCTTCATAAAGTTGGCATTTGTAACTAAAGAAAAGTAGATAAGCTCCCTCTATTTGCTGAGAAGGAGGCTAAAATAATATCCATCATAATAATTAAGGTCCATATACTAGTATTTGGTAACAGATCTATATCATACAAAAGAAGAGTTTGGAAAAGGTATTTAAAAATGTATGCAACAAGACGCCTTAAACACAAATTGAAGCCCATCTTATCCCTGCCAGAATGTGTGATTCACCTTCCCTCGTGAACCCATTCAATAATTTTCATCTCTAGTCCGATTAAAACTTAAAAAGACTTGTAGAAACTAGAAAATACTAAAAACACCACCTACAAAAGTAACTAATTCAACATTGAATAGGAGAAACATACAAGTCGTCATAAGATTCATGGATGATTTTAAATTCATGATTTCAAAGAAAGTGGGATATATTAAAAGTTCAACACTCTCAAGAATGAGTAAAAGGCTCATCAAATTATGAATTTCAGTGCCTAGTGGAAAGGTGTAACTTCAAATACACTCTATAAAAGAATTGGAGTCAAAGCTTGAAAATTTTTATGCGATTTTCAACCTTCTTTTCCCTACAACTCTAAATTTTTTAATATTGTTTAGAGTCTTTGCAGAAAAGTTGCATCAAAATTGCAAATTGGAAACTTCTAAATTGCCAATTTAAACGTACCACAAGAGATCACAAGGCAGAAGCTAACCTCTATGGGTTTCTAATACATGGGAAAAAAAAAAATATTCCAATCTCTAAACCAAAAAAACAGATATGCATATCCTAACCCCTACAGCAGAAAAAATATTGAAAGAAGAAAAACGATACCCAAAATTCCGTGTTGCTAGAAAGCCTGTCTTATGAAATAGATCTTGAGAAACTCAGAATTGCTAGTGAATTAAAAGTGTCCATGTCTTGAAGAAAAATCAATTTAGATTCTAAAATGACTTCATCTTTTTGAAATTTCATAAGTTAAAGCCAATTTCATGACGACGCTTTTCAACAACAACCACATGGACATAAAAGTGATGTAAAACTCATATTCTAACTAATTCTTTTTCGTTATATTAAACCTATGCTTTTCACTATGTTTTTAAAAAACAAAAAGGCTACAAGGATGTTCCAAAATAACAAATCAGAGATGTTTCAGGATTCAGGGTAGTTAAAAAAAAAAAAAAATTATCTTGAGAAGAGATACTTAAAGGAAATACATAGATCAAACATGGTAAGAATTTATAAAAAAGGGAAAAAAAATTCCGGCTTCTCTACATAAATGCTTCCTGTATATCTAATTACAGGAATTAAAACACAAGAAGAAAAGATACATCTTATATTGAGACAAAATATTTTCATTTATTAAACACAGAAAATAGAAAATATTTATGAGAACGATAGCAGTCAGAGAAATATAAGGAACAGCAAAATTTCAGGGAAAAAAAAGAAAAAAAGAAAAGGAAGATAAAAATTTATATTACACATCATAATGGAAATATAAAAGCAAAAATAGCTTGAATTAAAAATTGAAAAACAGATAACAAGCCCAGAAATGCATGCAAATTCTAAAATTCACAAACATAATAAACATCACAAAATGGAAAAAAAAAACATTTCTTTTCTAATACCCAGATAAATATTTTCCATAAACACAAAAACCCAGATGGAGAAAGTGAAGATAAAGCTAGAAATGAGATTCAACAAGGGAAAAAGATCAGCTTACGCCATTTTAGATCAAAAGACATTACTTGTACGTGTTCACTAAAATAAATAAATTGAAAATAAAGATTTAAAGCCTTTTTTTCCTTGCAAGAAGAAGAATGAAACTCAAAGGGAGAAAGAATGTGAGAGGTTTTCTTACAACAACTGTCCGGATCTGACAAGATCTTGAACCTCAAATCTCTTTTCTGCTGTCTTAAAACAAAAAAAAAATATACAAAAATGGTTTTCTATGATTTTCCGTCGCTTTAGCTAACTAAATAAAGACTTCCCAAAAACCAAACTGTTCTTTTTTTTATTATGTTGTGTTTGTTGGTTATTTTATAAGGGCAGTTTTTTTTCAGTTTTAACGGCGTTCCTTTTAAAAAAACAAATAACGGCGTTATTATTTTTTTTTTTTTGTTAACATTTTTTTCTTCTTTAGTTATTATTTAATATTCATTTCTTTAACCATATTTTATTTCAATTTTCTCCTCTCTATGATAATTTAAATATATCAATATTATGTTTTTAAAAAAAATTGAACGGAAATAACAAACTTTTCACTTACAAAATATTAATTTTTATTTTAATTTAAACTCGAATGATATCAATATTTATTATTTATAAAAAATATAAAATTTAACCAATTTTTATCAACTCAAATCATTATTCATGACTAAGCATTTGTAAGATATATAAATGTAATATATATTTTCTTTAATTGTTTTTTTAAATTCTAAATATATGTAACTTAAATGTAATCTTTTAAGTATATTAAAGTTATTTAAATTATTAATGACAAATTTTTATAAAAAGAAAATATTTAAAATAATAGCAATTACTTGACTCCAAAACTCCCACCAAATGGTTGTTAATCGTTTTTTTAATAATTTTTTACGAAGTTATTAGTTTTAACTGAATAATAATTAATTTTTTATTTTTAAATTATTTTACTTGATTTTATTTCAAGTTTCAGATAAGGAGACAATTTTCTTTTATTGATCAATTGAAACCTTGGTGTGATTATAAATCATGCTGAGTTGGATGCTTTGTTTTTTATTCAATAAATAATTTTCTATTTTGAAGTAAACCGTTATCATGTTATTGCTATTCACAAATGGGTCTCAACATTTTATAGATTTTTTCTCTTAATGTTTCATCAATTATGTAGCAAATCTAATTTTACATTATACAATTATTATTTTTTTAAAATCATTGTAATTTTATTGAGATTGTAAAATATATTTTCACCTGTAGTTATGTATTTTATTTTTTTTAAAACACCATTATTATTTTATTAAATAATATAACAAAAGAGTTTTTATCATTGTACACACAAAAGATAATGAATAATAATAATAACAAAGTAGTTGCATACGTATATTGTTTATCCATTTAATTATGTGTATTGTTTACATGCTTTGATTTGCTTATTAAATTAATCCTCTATCTTAATTTAAAATTAAGAGTATATACAAGGGTATTAACACTATCATCTTAGGTTAGCAACGGTTTTGATTTTAATTACAATGTTACATTTTTTACTTCATTAAAAAAATGAAAATAATTTTATAATTTTGTCAAATTAAAATATTTTTAAAAAATGAAAATATTTTTATTTTTTTAATTAAATAAAAAGAGCGGCAATATAATTAGAATCACACCGCTATTAAAATGTATTTTATGACAATATTAAAGAACAACAATGTTAATATTCTCATGTAGAATCATAATTTATTAATTTCACTCTTGAATAGACGAAATATCAAAGATGTTAAGGCAAAATCAATAAATATAAGGGAAATTTTTTTTGTCTTAATATATTAAGTTGACTCGATATTTTTTACAATAACATCACAATAATTTTACATTTTTTTATAACTTGTAAAAAGAAAAGGGTTTTCAATTTTTTATTGTGGAGATTTAGACGACCTCAGATAAAGGCGCCGGTCAAAAACAAATGCATCCAAAAAATAAAAAATAAAAGAGCCGACATGTCGGTGGTGATTGTCGTTTTGAGCCGAAATTTTGTTCAGAGTCCATTATTCGAATCTTGTTAAGAATTTTTTTATTTTACATCTTTTGTCATTTTATATTCAGCTTTGACGTTTTGCTGTGGCCTTCTCTCTTTCAAGGACGACTTGTCGGAGAGTTCTCCAAGAAAGGGAGGTATTGCTCTTGTTCATGTGTTACCTCAAATTGGATTACTATTTTTTATTTTTCACTTAATGAAGAAGTAAAAGAGTACCAAACATAATGTTTTATTTTGGGACCCATATGACTTGAGGGCTATTAATAAACGATAATGATAATGATGCTATTTGTATCAACTATCAAATGGGGCTTTGAATTGAACATGTAGGGCACATAGTAGTATATTTTAATACTTCAAAATTTGCATTCACAAATAATCTTCTTTAATGCCATATTTAGTGCCCATGACATCTATATTTATGCACAAGAAACTTACACACTACTTGTTTTATTTGGTTATAAAGGTAAGTGGTAGGTTTTTTTAATTCAAAATGGATATGGATTTGGGCATATGGTGTTGCTTAATGAGGTAAAAGAGTAAAGATGGTGATGATATTAAATGTGGGGAGGTGTCAAGGTGGGTGTTTTCATGTTGAAGAGCTCTTCTCATTAAATAGAAAACTAGATTGAGCTTCTCTTTCATCCTCTTTAGTAGAATATATATATATATATATATATAAAGAAAATAAAAGATTTGCATATATTTATTAACTGCATAGAAGTTGCATATATCAAATATTAATTTTGAATGTTTCCATATATAATACAAGTAAAATTGAAGTTTGAGTGCATTTAGAACTATCCCACCTAAGTTTGGTTGTTTTTACACTTGTATACAAAGAAGGATATATAGATTATTCCATTAATTCAAATTCATCTAACAATTACACTTGTACTCAGAAGAGAATATATAGATTGTTTTGTTAATCCAAATTTAACTATTCAAATTATTAAATAAATTAAAATTAAAATTCTGATACCATATTAAATAAATTAAAATTAAAATTTGGATACCATGTTAAATAAGTAAGAACGAAAACTCTAATATTATATTAAAAAAATTGTAATATATGTATTTATTGATATTAAAATTTTAATTTATATGAAAAGAATTAATAAAATAAGCATCTCTATTTGAATAATTTTAGTTAAATTAGTTGACCATATTGATATCTACACTCATGACTCATCAAAAGCTATAATCTATCAAATAGTCGTCGAAGTCCTATAAAAAAGATTGCTATTGCCAAATAATGATCTAATCTATGATCCTCTTGAGGATTGAAATATATCTGGCATGGTCCCAAAAGTCTTCCAAGCATTAAGAGTAAGTAAGAATTTCACCACTTCATGACAAACACAACCGCCCCCCCCAAATTTACATTCAAATCATTTTCACCGACTCACTGTTGCAGAGTCATAGTCTGCTTATTAATTAGTACTTATCACTGTTTGCTGTCATTTTTCCTTCCCCATCCAAATTCAATCACTCACCAGGTTAAATTGCGAAATTTTTACAGTCCATAACGTAAAACTTTTCTCCTGATAAGTCTAGAATTTTACATCTTTAGATTATAAAAATATCCAAAAATACAAATAGGTATTCATATAAAAGACAAACCCTATATGCATTTGAATAAAAGAAAAAAGAAAAAAAGACAAACCGTTTTGGGCGAGGTTTGACTGAGACGGATAAATTTAAAACAATGGTCAAATTCATCGGGCAAGCTAGCTTTAGGTTAGGGTTTACAGTATCTCAATGAACTCTCCCAGAATTAAGTTAATAAGAGTAGATGTTCCTTGGTATTTAGTGATTTGAAATTAATGCTGCGTTTATTTTTGAATGGAAAATAAAAAAAGAGTTAGACATAAAATTAAGGATGCGTTAAATATATAAAAAAAAAATTTTAAAAAAAGAGTCAAAATTAAAAAAAAAACGAGAAAGCATAAAGACTGTGCACAAGTCGCAATGCCACTCTTTCAAAATCGCTTTGGTATTACAGTGCTAACTTAAGAAAAACATTTTGTTTTGTCTTGAATTATGCATTTTAGATAATTTTTAACTTCTCTTGGACTTTTATTTTAATAAAATTGAGTTTCTAAAGATGATATAAAATTTAATAAACTCTTGTAATATATTAAAATTGACAATGTATTAATAAGAGACAAAATAGAGGCCTGAAATAGCTCTGATGCTAAGTATAAGTGTGAAAAAGTGCCATAAAATATTTGATCATTGAATAAAATTTTTAAATTTTTTATTATTATTATATTATTTGAGTTTATCTTATAGCGGTTCTTTGTATATAAAAAATTAAATAAAAGAATAAAAATCTGATAATTTATCATAAATGTAGACAATTATTATCAAATCACGTATTTTTTTATACCTTATGTATATATATATATTTTTTTTTATTGTGCAATCGATTTTATTTATTCTTGTATTACTTATGAATAGAGTCTTCTATCGAATACATAAAATGTTATAATACTAAATACCACGTCAATAGATATTAAAGTATGTATAACCTAATAAAAAAAATAAGTATTAAGACTAATTATTAGTAATAGGATTAATATTATGGCTGATTTCTCGCAACACATTCTTTTGTGATTTTTCAGCTTATTAACTGCATGCCAACTGCCATAATGCCAGTTGCCAATGAATTGCGTTTAATGTAAAAGCCTTCTTTCTCTCCTCAAAGTAATAAACAGCTGTTCTCAAAAAGTTCTTTTTGTTTTCGTAAGTGTTTCTATGTCTTGGAAAAAATTGATGAAGATGTATTTTTAAATTATTACTGTTAAAGTGAAAGCATATAAGGGAGCAATACAATTAAAGTTATATAATATAGAATAAATAATTAAAAAATTAAAAAGAAAAAGATAGAAAAAAATATATATAAAATTTATGTAATTCGACAACTTATTTATATTTATAACAGATTAATACTATTAATTTTTATTATTGAATCACGAGACATTAATAAAATATGCTTCTTACAAAAAAGACTCACAAAAAAAATATTTTTTCTTATAACTAAAAGATTTTCTCTCATTAAGAATCTCATAATATGTTTAATCACAAAGATATTATTAAGATCATTCAAATATCACAAAAATTTCTTAAATTAACATTAAGATATATTTATAAGTTAATAGACAGTTTTTATAAAAGCTTTAAAACGATTCAAATTTACCCTAAACATATAAAAGTATATTAGGAAGTTTTAGAACCACTAGGAGACAAAACAAGTAGTAACAAATTAGGAAACATTTTTTGTGCTGGACGCCGTAGCACTGGGGCACCTCGTCTGGTTGCTGCGACGCTAATCACCTGACGCTGCAGCGCTTAAGTTCTGCTTTGAACGTCGTGACGTTTACACCTAAACACCACTCCTTGTATTTTTCATTTCCTTTTGCATCTATTTTCAATTATCGTATACTTAATACATTTAAATTATTTTTTAATAATTTTTAATCAAAATTCTCGTAACTACCTAATCTCTTAGCTTTTAGTACAATTGTTTACGGAAAATTTATGAGTTTCATGAACATTCAATGATTCAAAATATTAAACATCCCGTGAGCCCGTGACCTGATTTACAATTTTCTTGTACACCCAACTTTTAAATTAATAGTGGGGCATAAAATAAAAAGAGCAAAAAAATTCGTGATGCATGTTAACGAGAGTGCTCTCGATTGCCAACAGAAAATTCGAAGTTAAAAATATAAGATGGTTATTTCAATAGTGAATCCTGAATAGTGAATTAATAAATGGATTAGAAGTGAATCTTGTCATGGTTTAGCATCCAACAATATCTGAAAATATCCAAATATAATAGGTTCACAAATGATTATCATCCATAATTAAATCAGATCTTATCAATTATTAAAGATAAGGTGCTGAAATTCAGATCCACTCATTTTTTTTAGATAAATTCATTGATCCTAATATTAATATATATATATATATATGTGGAAATTTTGTGTTTTCCATTGACCACCTATTAAGACAAGGCTTCCCACAAATAATTATGATAATTTTTTTTAATGAATTTCACAATTTTAATTAAACCTATAGGGACATAATGAGTAATACATATATTTATCCACTTTAATACTCGTCATTCAAAACTTTATTTTTGAGCTATACTCAAAATATTTCATTCAAATGGAGATATGATTTATTTTTTATTACTCAAAATCTTCATTTCTTGCTAATGTGAAATTTTATTTGTTTCTTTAATAATTTTTTCGTTGAACAAAAGATTATACTATTATACGTAGTTTAAACTTCCCGTTAAATAATATCCCATTCATCTATCTTTCACACAAAACGACTTCACTCTCATCAGTCTGTTATTCATCTTCATTACATTAGAGGAGCACATTTTACGTGAAAAGTACTTGAGTACCGCATTGTTTTGAAAGTTCGCTCTATCAGGTTAACTCTATATCACTGCATTAAGAGAACATGACTACATTATTCTATGTGGTCTGAGTATCCTCTTAAACGATATCCACATATTTATCTTCCACACAAAAAGACGTCACTCCCATCAATCTGCTACAACCACAAACCCATCGTAAGCAAATCGAGGCTTTACTAAGTTCACTACCTTTTTATTTGGTATTGAGAATTTTTTTCACATGACTAATTCTAAAACTTAGCTCTGATATCACTATAAGAAAATAATGAATCACACATATTTTTACATTAGTATGATTTTGTTCATTATAAACTTAGACTCTCGTAGCTTTGTTCATAGGCTCTATCCAAAAAGCTTCAACCAATAAAAGTATAATTCATTATTTATATACTTATAAACTTCTTTATTTTTTACTAATGTAAGATTTTATTTAATTCTTTAACAAAACCGAATCTCATAAAAAGATAAATAAATGAAGTTGTTATTAATCTTTCTTATACAATAAGAATGATCGGTAATGTTGAAATTTTTAAAGAATAAATAGTTAGAAGATAATATGTCTTGGGTGATTCACACGAAAGAAGAAGCAAGAGAGAAGAGAGACCAGAGTCATCCTCAGCTAATTAGAAGTTGGTTGGTGATAATTGTGGTTGGTTAGAACTTAAAATTTAAAATTTGGAAATTTTAATTTTTCAAAATGAAAATTGGATTTGGAGGTCCGAGATTCAAAATAAATGCAACTTTTGAACATTCCCATTCCCATCTTTCGAAGCTTCATAAAAAGGTCAAAAAGATTCAACACTTCCTTTAGATAAAACTTTTGGCTCCCACCTATTCTTTTGAATTTTTGGCTCTTCTTTATTCGTGGATTCCAGCCATTATTAATTTAAATAAATTTACTACGTTTAATTTCATTAGTTTACTTTTCTTCAGTAAATTAATTTAAACTTCACATGCACGCCCTTAAATCTCATACTTAAGAGTAGAGATTACTGAGATAAATTAATTAAGCTGGCATGCTTTTTAATTATAAATAAGTCTACTTGGAATTAATTACATATGTAATAATTTTGAAATTAATTAATGGGTATAACTAAGAAGAAGATGAGTGTTAGTTGAAATTGAAAATTAATGTTGATGGAGAGAGACGTGAAAGGAGTAATTGGCGGCAAAAAATTTTGATGATTAAAGAAAAGAGAGATGCTTTGAGTTGGGTGGACAAAGTAGGGGCCATTAGCCATGCAAGGCACGATCTTCTTTTTCAATTTTCATCTCTCTTGACTCTTCTGTTGTGCCCTAATTTGATGCAACTGAAAGTGGGTCTCAACACTCTCTTGTTTCCCTAATTTTATTTTATTTTTAAGAAACCGATCATTTTCCCATTTCAAAAACCTGATCCCCACATTAATTAAACATTTGCATGTGTCTAGTTTATGTAAAATTAGCAAGAACTAGAAGATTATTAATACTATTGAATAAGTATATATTTATGTAAAGATATACTCCCACTTCGATCATATGCAATTACATTATGAAATAATTTTGATCTTGAATGCGATAATTACCCAAATGAAAATTAAATCCACAACTTTATGTTACTTTTCTGACACTCTTAATTAATTAATATAATTCATGACATGCATCGTGATATATATTAATTTCCATGTATTCTATATGGAATACAGCATTGCAATCAAATTTTTGAGGTTGCTTTTAGTTGAGAGGTTTGTCTTAAACCTAATCCGATTCATCTTCATCTACGACAAAAGTGGATTATCGATTGCTGCTTAATTATTTTAATCCATTTTTATGTTGGGCCATGGGTGGTTTGGTAAGTGATAGACATGAAATCAAATGCTTTTGGGATTATTAATTTAATTAATCTTCTCAATCTTTCGAGGAGTAACATGCTCTAAACTTATTGACTTTGTTTGTTTAGAAAAGTAGGATAATAATATGATTATTTGACTTTTGGCAAATTGTTTAGTGCCTAGATTCAAACTAGTGTCGCAAGAAGTTTAAATTGTAATTATTCTTCGAACCAGCCAAAAGAAAAGATCAGGAACAATTAAAACCTTTAAATATTGAATTATTTATTAATTAAAATTTCTTTATTTAGAAAACTCAATAATTTTTTTATTTTAATTTTTTTTTCTTTAAAAAGTTTTAAGCGGAAGTGACAAACTTTATCCATTAAAATATTTAACTTTTTATTTAAAATCTTACTTACATTTGGCTGACCGCTATCACATTGTGCTTAAGATTATAAAATAATTTATAAATTTGTTAGAACTCAAACTTGTTGGGAAAATTTTAATAAAACTTAGTGGCAAATTTAAGACGAGTTTAATACATAAAATAAAAATTTCTAATAAATTTAGAATAGATATGAGTTTGATAAAATATATGTGGATAATAAAATTTTAATTTTTTATTTTCTAAAAATTAAAATATTTAAAATATTATTTATTTTTAAAAATTAACATATTCATTTATTTTATTAACAACGGACCGGCGGTGCAATTATTATTAAAAAAAAAACACACCTCGTCCTCTCTATCCGTCAAAAGAAAAGTCATCAATTTCTTTTAAAGAAGTAAAAGTCATCAGTTAATAGATAGATAGATATATATATATATATATTTTTTTCATTAGAGTAATTTTATTCATGATGAGGGTGACATGCTATTAGGTCTCTAAATTAGCAGTTTCCTAGCCCTTTATGTGTCAAAATTTAGAAGACAAACTTGTACTTGAATTTCCTTCGAATAAGGTTAATGGTGAAATAATCATACCTCCTCATCATGCCAGGGAGCAAATAGTAATTAAGATTAATCATTTTCCAAATGAATATATTACTCTAAATTAACTATTTAAGTCGGGGCGATAATCCCGGGTTAACAAATAATTATATCAAGATCAAGTCTTAAAAAATGAAAAAAAAAATCATGTCAAGATATAGAAATTAATATTGTTTTATCATTTGTTTTGTCATACAAGCAATACGTGACATAAAACTTATCTAGTTATCTTATTAAACTAATTTACCCGTTTTCAAATTAATTTTTTTTTTCAAAAACTAACATACATGTGAGGTGGAATGTTATAAGAATTAGCACTCAATCAACAATTTTTTTCTTAATGGGTGGCAATGATCTTAATTAAGTCAATAACTTGAGGGACAAAAAGAGTAGAGACGATGCTGGGACCATGATTGCATCGTCCAATCGTCATCATCAACTGAGGTCCACCCACAGTTCCATCACAAGTGATGGTGCTTTTTTGATCGTTTTTCACTGAAGTAGATGAAGATCAAAGGAGGGTGAGGTGCATGATTTGTCACAATCAAGTGGCAGACAAGCAAGTTTCATCAAAGTTTATAAAATTGGAGATCATTCATGGGGATGACTTGTGATGCTTCGGCTAATTTTGTTCACATCATGTACAAGGAGTTAACAACAACTACACTCCCTACGAAGCTTCACAAGAATTTGTCCTATTTTTTTTTAATGAAAAATATGCATCACATAAGGTGGCTACATCATAAACGCCAATCCCATTTTACACCTCTATTAAAGAGCAAATTTTACATAATATTAGAGGAAAATGTGAATATTAACCTACTTTAATTAAGTAAAAAAAATAAAAAAAAACTAAAAAATATTAAAATAAAAAAGAAACCTTAATATTGGTTTGAAGATGTTCATCCATTTGAAACCTAGCTATAAGCTTAAAATATGAATCTTAAGCGTTTGTGAAAAAATCATAAATTTTGGTGCTAACTATGTTATCGTATATAAAATGTAAAAATGTATTGGTCATTTTTCAAAGTGGCTAAATTATTAAATATGGTTTAAAGCTTTTAAAGTAGAACTAAATAAATTTGGTCAAGTGCTTAGAGTCAAGCTGTGTGTGCCATCATCACAATAATTCTCTTAGCTGACTAAAATTAATTAATTGGTTACGATTCGTCCACACTCTTATCTTATGGCGGCACGGCAATGGACAAATCTTGACCATAATTAAAAAGGATCATCTGACCAATAAACATTATAAAATGGGGATTATACATTAAAACTTTTTCCCGAAACCTCTATCAGAAAAACGTTTCTACAAAGCAATATTTTTAGCTGATTCCAGAGCAATTACTTCATACTTTTCGTTTTGTGAGAATTTTTATGTGTACATAATATTTTTTATAATTTTGATAATATATTTCGAGTAAGATATACCTAAAAGAATATATGTGTTGTTCTAAAAAAAAGTTTACGTTATATACTTTGATTTTATATTAATAGTATAATATAATATAATATCAATATTACAATATAATTAATCGCAAACTAAAAAAAAAAAAAAAGCTCAAATCTGATGCTTCTTTTAAGTTTCTTGAACACGAAAAGTTGAAAACTTGGTAGCTAGAGGCTAGAGCATATAGCATGTATAGTATAATGTTTAATTAATTAATCTGACTAAGGTTATATTACTCCTATTAATTTATATAATGGTTTAAGAATAAATATATTATTATTTTTATATAAGTATTTTTGTTCAACTCTATATATATATATATATATATATATTGCATAATTTAAGAATATTATACCAAATAAATTAACAAATTCAATAGTAATGAAAAAGATTGCCGCATCTTCATGATCGAATTACTAATTTTGAAAAGCTTGTAATGATACAAAAAATCTCCTACCCTGCACCATATATTTTGTTAACAAGAACGTGCTACCTAATCAATTAACAAATTCAATAATGAAAAAAAGATTGATACATTTTTCTGATTTTCATAATTAAACTAGTTTTAATGAGCTATTAATAATGAAAATATTTTAGAAAAATTGCTCCTAGACTTATGTACTTTGGTAACAAGAACTTGCTACCTAATGAATTAACGTATTCAATAATTAAACTAATTGTAATGAGGCTCATACTACCTAATAAATTAACAGATGCAATAAAAAAGAAACATTTTCGTGATTAAACTAATATAGTGAGCTTCTAACAATACCAAAAATACTCTTATTGTTAATAAGAACGTGCTAACTAATGAATTAACAAATTTAATAATAACTATAAAAGAAAAGAAGACAGTGAAACATCTTTGTTATTAAACTGATTTTAACAAGAGAAATCATTGAAGAAATTAGTTTTCACCACCAAACTTTTTAGGGTTTTTAGACTATTGATATGCTACTACCTTTGAAACTAAAAATAAAAATAACAAATGGATGAAACCATCAATCATTAATCATCGATCTACCATTCAAATGCATGATAGGCTAGTTGTATGTATTGATTCTTGTCCAAGAATCACAGAGAAAATGACCAAACATAAGATATGGGCTTGTCTCAATGCTTTCTTATGATTTCATGTGAATGTGATTACACTTTTTTTTTTAAACCATTTTTTTAAAATTTTTTTTATCAATGTCAATTGTCAACTTCATTCACCGACTATTAATTCTCACACACGCATAGGAACAATCCCATTTGTGTCACACAAAAAGTAAGCCAATTCTAAGCCAAATTCTCTTGGCAATATTCATAAATAATGTTAGTGACTTTCCTTTTCTTTTCTTTTGTTTTTGTTTTTTGGGATCGCAACACAATTTTTATAATGTAATTTGGTATAAATTTCTATCGAATAGAAACCAAAAAAAACTTTATGATTGAGACTCCACTTTCTTTTTGGCTACGAGATGGAGTTTTGTATTCGGAGATTCCATTTTAGATTTTGATGTTTTTGTTGACTAATTTTTTTTTCCTTTTTATAAAGTTTCATTTGTCGACATTTTTTTAAAATAAAATTTTAGAATTTAGCCTTGTTTCTTTTTATGTGTTCAAAATTCGTGACAATGTATTTATATCATATGGTTTAAACGATTTTAAGGGATTGATTAATCTATGAATCACAAATTCGAACTAATCCATTGGGTTTTTTTTTTGTATTTAAAGTTTTCGAATTTAAAATTTCTATTATTAATTAGTTAATTGTCTTTACATACTCTTTCAATTAGTGAAAGTGTATCGTTTTTTTATAAATAAAATACTCTAATACACAAATTAATCGGTCAATTATCTAATTGTCTTTAGGTGCTTCTTTAATTGACAAAAAGTGCATTGCTCTTTAAAAAAAATACAACACTCATGTCAAAAGTTTTGTGAAAAAGAAGGGGGTGATAGTGTTTAGAAGAGTATTTGTAAAGAAAATAAAGATTGTGATGAATTAATCTATCGTGAATCAATAATAAATAATGAATGAATATATAATCATATTTATTTATAGTGTATGAGTTTAAATTTTTTTAAAAATATACATGAATGGTTATATTTAAATAAATCCGAGTCAATAGGAATTTAATTTTATTAATGAACCATTAGTTAAAAAAAAATATTTTAAGTGAAAATTTTCAATTTGTAAATAATATTTTTTTATACAAAATAACAATTAATAGTTTAATCTGTTTCCACTTCCTAATGATGTTTGATGTTGGTAACTTGCTTGTAAAATCTTTGAGTCGAGTGGTCGAATTGCTTGTTAAATTGAATCTAAAATTTGAATTGAATTTTTAATGTTATAGAATCGGACCTTCTTTTAACGTGGGTTGACCTCAAAGTTGTAAACTTCCAAACACGTTCTAAAAAAATGTATTAGAATGTTTAGGTGAATTGTAAGTGAATTGGGCCGTACTATCTAATTTAGACTCTGCATTTAATTAATAATGAGCTTGATATGTAATTAACCTCCACTAATGAAGTTGCTTGGATCTTTAAGTGATATTCGTATTTGTCCCCAATTTTCATCATGTTGTCAAAATGTCTAAGTAATTTAAAATTTTAAAATGATGTATTAAGTAAATATTATATATAATAAATAATTTTATATTTTATATTATTTTATTATTTAATATTTACTTGATATATTATTTATAAAATTTAATTTAAAATAAAAATTTAAGATGTTTAATATTACTCTTTAATTATATCTTCATAATTATCTATTAAAATTAATAAATATTCAATAAAATTGAATATTTATAAAGAACATAATTTTTAATTAACAAGCATCTTTAATTTCTTTCATAATTTTGATGAGAAATTGCCTATCTAGAAATCATATTATTTTACAAAATTAAAACATAAAATTTATATCACAATTAATTTAATTGTTAAATTTTTTTATACAAGTTTTATATCTTGAATTTTAATATCAAATTTTAACTATCAAATCATCAACCAAATAACTCTCTTATACAATTGAAGGGAGTAAAATTAACTAACTATAATACCATCAACGAAACAATTTTCTATAATTGAAGAACTAAAACTATCCTAAATATTATCAAAATGTGCATAAATTTTGCCATTAAGAAAAGAAACTAAGTGTAATTTGATTGTTGACTTAATATTATATAATATATAATATTTAATATGTAAAAAATAATATTTATGTTAGAGTTTGAAATCACCTCTCCAGTTTAAAATGCAAGAAGTTTTTTTTTTTTAAAAAGAATTTTAATTGACAAGAAAGGGAAAAGATTTTTTTTTATAAATATTTTACGTTTTGGACGAAAAACAGGAAAAGGAAAGAAAATTTAAGTGAAATTTTTATAAACACCCCCTATATTTTATAATTATTATTTTTTAATCATATTTTAAATTAATATACTTTAGTAGCTAAATATTTGATAAAGAGACTTTTATATCCTTAGAACTAAAAAACACATTCTCTCTATTCTCTTTACCCAAATTTTGTCACTTCAAATTTGTTTAAGTAAATTTTAATTGGATCTAAGATTTAAAAGTTGTCATTGTATAGATTAGGTCTTGCACAATATATTTGTCACTTCAAATTTAAAAAATAACTGATTCTTAATAATTATTTTTTAAATTTTTGAAAAAATTTGATATTTATTAAAAATTAGTTAGAAATGAATTACAAATTGCATTTGATGTTAGAAATAGATGAGGTTGATGAATTAAACATGAAAAATGAGTTAGAATAATGTAAAAAAAAAAATTAAAATCTGACAAAAAATGGCCTATTTTGTGTATTTGATCGAAATCAAACGGTGGCTGATGCGGCGACTGTCTGGTTTTTGCTCATTTTAAAGCCATCTCATACCCGAGATGGCCCATCAAGATGTGCCCAAGGTCACATCTCGAGCTCAGATGACCCTTGAGATGCGCCCTTGTTGCAGCGTCGCAGATTTAATATTCGCAATGTTGTATTATTGCACCACGTGGCGTAAACAGTATTTTTAAATACTTTTTAATTTTTTTTAATTATGTAATTTTTTTTAAAGTAAATAAAGTAATCATTTAATTTTAATTCTATTAATCAATTTATTAATTAATAATTTTTAAGAAAAATTATTAATTAATAAGTTGATTAATATTGTATATTAATTTTTTTTAAAGAATTTTGTTTGTTAATTAATTTAATATAATTTGAATAACTAAAATTAATTGATTACTTTTTATATTAAATTTTAATATAATTTTAAAATTTTAAAATTAGTAAGTTGAGTCTTACGATGCTGCAACGAGGGTGCATCTCGGGGGTTATCTCGAGTCCAAGGTGCAATATTGGGCGTATCTCGGGCCTGAGATGCCTACCCGAGATGCTATCCTGGGTGCATCTCAGAGGGCTATCTCAGGTTCGAGATACGATTTTGGGGGCATCTCGGGCCCGAGATTCCCTCGAGATAAGCTGAAACCAGACGGTTGTTGCATCAGCCATCGTTTGATTTCGGTCAAATACATAAAATAGGCTATTTTTGGTCGAATTTTAACTTTTTTATATCATTCTAACCAATTTTCACGTTTAATTCACCTATTTCTAGCTTCAAATTCAAGTTCTAACTCATTTTAATGTAATTTCTAACAAATATAACTTTTTTTCAAAACTTGTAGAAAAATTTACCAAGAATCAATAATTTGTTAAATTTAAAGTGGCAAATATATGTGCAAGACTCGATCTAGCAATGAGAACTTTCAAATCTTAGATCCAACTAAAATTTACTTAAACAAATTTAAAGTGGCAAAAATCAATTAGAGAGAGTCAAGAGAGAGAGTGTTTTTTAGTTCTAAAGTATAAAAGTCTCTCTAACAAATGTTTGGCTACTAAAATATATTAATTTAAAATGTGATTAAAAAGAATAGTTATAAAATATAGGAGTTATTTGTGAAAATTTCTCAAAATTTTACTAACATTTATTTTTTCAAAAGTAAATTTTTTAAGAATTATTACTGTTGAAGCGGAAGCAATTAAGTAAGCAATATAACTCAAGTAATATTATGTAAAAACAAGTAATCAAGAATCTAGAGAGAGAAAAGTAGAAGATCAACACACAGAATTTACGTAGTTCGGCAACTTGCCTATGTTCACAATCGATCAAGATCACACTCTCTTATTATTAAATCTCAAGGCACTCGTAAAGTATGTATTTTACAAGAAAAACTCACAAAGAATTTACACTCTTTTGTATACAAGGGGTTTTCTCACTAAGATTACTATAATTATAATGATATGTTTACAAGCTAATAGAGAACCTTTATATAAGCTTCAGGATGACCTAGGTTAACCATAAATATGTGAGAGTCATTTTAGGGAGTCTTGAAGCAAGTTACAGACGGTACAAGTCTAATCAAAACAGGAAACTAATTCCTGCGCCTAGCCCTTGGCATTGCGGCGCTTAAGTTCTGTCTTGGGCACCGTAGCGCCCACAACCTGGCACTGCAGTGCCCAAGCCTACGCATCGCCTCTTGAGTTTTTGCATCCTTTCGTGTCCGTCTTCGATCCTCTCATACCCAACGCACTTAGTTTGGTCTCCAAATTATATCCCGATGATTTTTTATCAACTTTCTCACAAATCCCCTCCTTGATTCAAAATCATTTACAAAGTAATTTAATCTCTCATCTCTGTATCTTTGGCCACCCTCACAAAGTAGTGACCTCGGTTAAGTCCTTGCATAGGATGAACTTAATCGAGGACAGTGGCTTAGTCAATATGTCAGTAGGGTTTTCAGACGACGCTGTCTTTGTTAGACTTACTTTATTACTTTGAACAATCTCTTGAATGTAATGGACCCGCACATCAATGTGTTTAGACATCTCGTGAAACACTTGATGCTTGCTTAGGTGTATGGCACTTTGACATCATAATACACACTGGTGTTCACATTTTCAGCAACTATTACCTTTACGCATATATCTTTCAACCACACGACCTTCTTAATAGTTTTTTCAACAACTATGTACTCCGTCTCTGTGGTAGATAGTGCATCTTTGTGGTAGATAGTGCAACCACATATTGTAGAATAAATATCCAATATACACTACACCCAAACACTGTGAATACATAACCCGTCAATAATCTTCTCTTATTTAGATCACTTACATAATTCGAGTCTACGTATCCTCTTACTATTACACTGCTGTCCTCATCCCTTTTATACATCAACCCGTGATTCGATGTCCCCTTAAGATATCTCAAAATCCACTTTATTGCAAACCAGTGATTCTTTTCTGAATTCGCCATATATTTACTCATCACACTTACAACATGTGCTATGTTTGATATTGTGCAAACCATTGCATACATGATGCTCCACACAACACTTACATACGGTACTTTACTCATCTGCGGTTTTTCTTCTTCAGATGTCGACGACTGTACTGCTGAAAGTTTGAAATGTATGGCCAAAAGAGTAGAGATAGCCTTTGCATTAGACATATCAAACTTCTATGGTATTTTGAGTATATATCGTTGTTGAGACAAGAGATAACATCTCTTTTTTCTCTCACAATATCCATACCCAATATCCTTTACGCTACTCCTAAATCCTTCATCTCAAACTCGCCACTCAACTATTTCTTGAATTTTTGTATTTCTTCTATATTCTTGTACTTGATCAATATCATCAATATATAGAAGCAAATACATCATCCCACAACTTAAGCTTTTAAAGTACACATATCCGTCATACTTGCTGCTACTAAAGGCACAATATTTTTATCTAAGGCCATAAATGCGAATCTAAACTTGAAAGTTTTTTAGGATGTCTGTAAAGTACGGGTCAAAATCTAGTTTTCATTAATAAAATCTAAAAGAACTCAAGTTTAACATATAAATGCCACCACCCCAAACATGTTGCATATCTGAAATGTCATCACAGTGAAAAACCTAAAACCCTTTAGGTAATGAAAACATATCCCAGTTATGTTTTGATTTTCACAATTTTGAAGTCCATTTTTTAAAACATCCACTTTGATAGACCAAGAACCCTTTTTTAGAACTAATCTACCAATAACATTAAACTTACTATGATCAATTTTCCTTTTGTATTCCTCCTCATCAATCTTTACAAAATTTTGGTCTCCTTTAACTATTGGAGGAGGCAATTGTGTAAGAAGAGTGGAAATGTCCGATAGGCCAAAAAAATAGAGGCAAAAAAGTATTTGGCGTGATATCGTTGGAACCTCTATTGCTTCTGTTATTTTTTCTTTATGTCGGGCTAACAAATTAGCCATCTCCTCAAGGACATCAAGTATTAGCACAGCAGTGCAGAAGCCACAACCAAATTAATACATAATCATCAAACAAATAGAATTCTCTACTGGAATAGATACACCTGTAAGGCAGCACTGTGGTAGATCGAAACAAGGCCTGGAAAAGGGAAAAGACCAATCGTCAAAGTACTACTTCAAAGCTCAGATTGAGCCTAAACAACATTGTTCTCAAAATCCAGCAGCATTTTAAAGCATATTGAAAAAAATGCATAGACCATGTCGATGTTCACCCAGCAGCGACGTTAAAGCAAATCGACTAAAAAAAGTTGAAGATCAGCAAGTAGAAACCAACCGTCGAGCACAGTAGCCAAGCAAATCCCACTTCAGCAACACCACCGTAGATAAGAGCCTCGGCTTGTTCGAACAAAATTACTGACCAATAAAGCTCAAACCAATAATCAGTTCAACAAAATCAATATCCAGCAACCCAAAGATCGGTAACTCACTAGACGGTCATTAGAGTGATCAAAAAATTAGAATTTGGAGAAGATATAATGTTGGAAATTTGGTGATTCAACAATCTTAGTTGGATAAGAATTGAGATGAATACCAAAGTGGAGAGTCACAAAAAGTCTAAAACGTGTGGGACAAGTATGGAGAAGTTTATGACATGTGGGACATAAAGGGGGAAGTAAAACGGGACTTGAAGGAAGTGAAGAAAACGTGCATAGAGAGCACCAAGGCTGAGCGTCACGGCGCCTAGCACAGCAACCCAACGCTGCAGGGATGGGTGCGATAATGGCCAGTGTTGCAGTGCCCAGGGATGAGTGTCGAGGCCCCAGCAGCGTCAGAAAGTCGATTTTGATCTGACTTTCGAGTTTTGGAAAGTTTAGGACTTCCAAAATAAGTGGACTCTTACTCCAACAAGGAATAGGGTTAGTAGGCACGAAATAAACCCTATATAAACACTTGTAAATCCTTTAGTTGAGATTAAGCATTAAGAGAGACTCTAAGAGAGGGGAAGAACTGGGTAGACACTAAGTACTTGTGTGCGCTAAGGTGGAACCATTGTTTGAGTGTTCATTACTCGTGGTAGAGTAAGGGTACACTAAAATTAGGTCATTTTGAGAGTTCTTCATTAGATTTTCCTTGTAAAATATCTAGAGAGTTAATAAGAGAGGCTAAGATCATTGGATCCACCGTAGACGTAGGCAGTTGGCCAAACTACGTAAGATTGTGTTGTGCTCTTTTATATTCTGCTTTGGATTCTTGGTATTTTTCTTGATTAACAAGTTATTTTGCAGCACAATAAAGTTATGGTTCTAGGTTGAATTTGAGATTCTTTGCTTCAACCTAGTCTCAAGAGGGAGAAGAGCGTTCCCTCCTTCAACATACAAGTTAATGTAGCCATGTCATTTAGGTATTGTAGCCTCGTTGAGAGAATGATTTTACTACAGCATAACACGTTTACTCAATGCACATAATTTTTATTGATTAATGACTAAGTAAGTTTTACTCTATTTAACATGTGTTTATCATATGTCAGATTTAGGGTGTTACACAAATTATGTTGCTTTGTTGCATGAATTTTATTTAAATTTAATAGAAACTAAAATAGATATTAATTAAATTAAATTGATTTTTTTAATAAAAATGAAAGTAGAATATTTAATTATATGGTTACAAGTACTTTGAAATTTTTTAAAATATTTTTATTGAATGTGATATTGTTAAAATTACTTTTTATTTATAAAATATTTAAAAGTTAAAAATAGATTTTTTTTCCTAACAATATATTTGTTTTGTAGGACATTTTAGTAACTATCCATGTTAAATATCATTTAATTGTCAAATTAGTATTTATTTAAGGGTAATTTTTTTTAAGTACTTATATTACATAAAAAAACTACTCATATCATAATTAGAGAATTATTGAGGCAATGTATTATATATATCGCATGCTTGAACATGTACTCTATAAAAAAGAGGAATAACTCATACATTGAGAAGTAGAGTTTATGAAAGGAAATACATACCTAATAAAAGAGGGAATAAGAGACTCTTTCATAAAAAAGAAATCTAGACCCATAAAAGTGAAAAGAAAAAAAATTATTACACTGCCTCAATATCTGTATGTACTCAAAACCCTAAGCTCACGGTTGGAGAGATGCATATTTGATCACTCAACCAAATCATTATATGCTATTCAAAGGTAATTTTTAGAATAGAGACTAATTGAAATATTTAAAAAATATATAAAAATTAACAAAATAATTTAACTAAATTTTAGAAATTAAATTCCTTTTTTTTCTAAAATTTACATACGTGTGTGTTTTACTTTTATGTGTATATAAGTGGTATGAATTTATTTTAGGCACCCTTCTTCTTATCGTAATTGTTAAAGTCAATTAAGGTGCAATCATTATTGACTGCACAGCTTGCCCTTATATTACCATTCATATTATATAGCCGTAATCATTTACTTCAACTTGATCATGTTCATATTGTACATTAATAATATCAATGTCTATGTAAAGGCTCTATTTGTATATTTTTAATATAGTGAAATATAACCATTTTCTCTTGACTTACATGGTATCAGAGCCAATTTCACTATCCTTATGATTATTAAAATCATTGAAAAACTTTTTTTTTGGCTAAAACGGTAACTGTTTAAGGCAATCACAAATGTTTTGACCTGTTGTGACTGCTACCTTCCAGCAAAATCAATTCAGAATCATAAGATCTCTTAAACAACACCAAAAACACAAAAATCCAACTTAAAAAATAGTCTCGCGAGCTAAATTTCTCCATCATCGGCCAACTCCCTTCAATTTTTTATGACCACATTTTCTGACAAGTGAACTGTCACCGTCAATACCACAACAATCAAACGCCACCAATTGTCTTATCTAAAGCATGCGCCACCAAAAGTCGCCGCCATGTGCACGCACATGTTACCACAAGTGCTCTGTCACTGTTTATGTTAAACTCTGATTTTTGCTACATTCTGGCAAGTGAACAATCACCCACCATCGTTGGACTCCTTTTCAGTCGATCTATCAAATTACGGTGTCAGTTTGCTCATTTGACACCTAGTTTTTTAGTATAGACCTTTCTTCAAACTTTTAAAAATTTTAAGGTTAGTATATGTTTTGTTTCTACTTTAGGGGTTATATTAAAATATACAAAAGAGTTGGGTTATTACATAATTTATAACAGCCTATAGGACCCAGTTGTAATTTTCACAAAAAGGTAAAATTTGTTCATATTACTCTTGATGGTCATAATTTATAACAGTCTGTAGGACCCAATTGTAATTTATAATAGCCTATATATATAATAAATAATATTCATCCTGATTATATTGTGATGGATAAGTCTGATGTTTCTCAACTTATTGATATTACTTTTGATAGTCATAATTATGTCTTGTGGGTTTAAGTTTTGTGTAACTTTTTTAAAGGCAAAAAATTATAGCTCTATATTACTAACGAGATTACTCTACCTATTTAAAAAGATAATGAGCGTTCAAAAATATTTGTTGACAGACTAGAAGATTGGGATAACAAATATCATCAAATATTACATGGTTCCAAAATACATCCATTTCATTAATTAGTCTTCATTATGGACGTTTTGACATTACTAAATCACTATAGGACTATCTTGTTTATCAATACACTGGGACTGATCTTGCTCGATAATATTAACTATTACATTGTTTACACCCACTACAACAAGAACCAAGGCAATCCATCACCGATTTCTATTCACAAATGCAATTTATTTGGGATAAGTTAGCTTTTTCAAAACCTGTTTGGAAAAATGAAGATGATGCTCAAGCCTTTATTACACATAGAGACCACCAACGATTGATCTAATTTTTGATGGCATTACAAGACAAATTTGAGTCTACTCACGCTTCTATACTTTATTGAAGACCATTACCTACTCTGAATTAAGCTATTAACAAACTCATCTATAAAGAGACACGATTTTCCATACTCCAGGTAATTCATACAAATACAGTTCTTGCTACTCCCCAAAAAAGGGTTGTTGATGCTACTTTAAAAATTTGTAACTATTGTCACTTACTTGGCTATGACATCCTCAAATGTGCAACACGAAAATGTAAAATATGTTAGAGAATTAAACATGGTTATTTTACATGAGACTTCCCTAAAAAGAAACCATTTTAGGGAGCCACTTCTGCAGAGCCTTCGTCATATTCTGCCATGACTATTGCTCAGGATAATACAAGTCCCTCTTTCAACTCAACCAGTAATCTTGAGTCCTTATTTTGTCAACTACTCTTGAACTCTGGTAACCCCTATATTATTTCTTCCTCTATTGTTCTAGGTAACTCATCTTACTATTTTGATTCTACTTGTTGCAATTATGTGACCTTTGATTTTACTATTTTCTCCTTTAAAACGTCTACTTGCTCTTTGCCCTCTATTTAAACTGCCAATGGTTCATTTATAAATGTTAGTCATGTTGGTAAAGTGTCATACTCTAATCTTTCATTATCCAATTCATTTCTCATTCATAAACTCACATAAAATCTTCTATCTGTTGGTTAATTATGTGAACTTGGTATTAACATTTTATTCACTGCTTTTAGATGTTGTATACAAGATTGATGACAGGGTGGATGCTTAGGACGGGATATAAAGCCGGGCATCTGTATGAACTTGTCTCATTACACTTGTCCTCTATCTATACCTCGTCTGTAGCGTCTACCTCTCTAGTATCTTCATTAAACCTTTGGTATTCTCATTTAGGTCATGCATTAATAAATTGAATACATTCTCTAGTATCTAGTGGTTAATTAAGAGTTATTTATGATAATAAAAAAGATTGTTGACTTGTCCTCCAGATAACTTGTTTTACCATTTAATAATAGTATTACTATTTCCCATGCTTCTTTTGATCTTGTATATTCTAACATTCAGAGCTCTTCTCTTACTACTACTATAGGAGGATCCAAGTATTTTGTTATTTTTGTTAATGATTATTTTCGATATACATAATTGTTTCTTATAAAACATCGTCCATACCTTACGAAAATTTATCGAGATTTTGCCCAAGTGGTAGGAATTAAATTATCATGTTCAATTAAGATCCTTCGGACTGATAATACTATGAAATATAAAGATTTTAAATTTTTAAAAATTATACAAGAACATGCTACTATCTATCAACGATCTTATCTTGGTACATCTCAACAAAATAGAAAAGTTGAATAAAAACATAGACACATTCTAGATACTGTTCGTGTTTTTCTTATCTCTTTAGTATATCTTTAACATTTTTTAGGAGAAGCTGCCTTAACCATTGCCTTCACTATCAACAGTACACCTTCCTCTGTTATAGACAATAGAATAAGTCACTGTATGAACGTCTCTTTGGAGCCCCATCTAATTATAATCTTCTTAAAATGTTTGGTTGTGTCTGTTTTGTCTTACTTTAAAAACATAAACATACCAAACTTGAGCCACGTACTCGATTGTGTTACTTATTGTATTATAGAATAGAATATAAAGGTTATAGATGTTGGGACCTCATATATAATTACATTCGCATCTTTTGTCATATTGTATTTCTTGAAAACACAATGTTTTCTTCTGTGTCAAACTTTTATTCTATTCCTTCTACTCCACATTTTTTAAAGATCACACTGTTGATTTGTTTCCTCACATTCCACAGACACATACCAGTGTTCATACAGGAGAGATTGCCAATATGATACTTGTTTCTGAGATGTCTACCTCATCTTAAAAATCTGACTAAGCTTGTTCTGATTCTTCATCCCTTCCTCGTTGTTTTACTCGAGTAAAAGAACTTCCTATTAAACTTCATGATTATCAATATTTTTTTACTACTCTTTCCTTATATGAGGCTTAATCTTACTCCAAAGCTAGTTTTAACCCTGTTTGGCAGCAAGCAATGACAGCAGAATTACATGCCCTTGACAAGTCATGTACTTGAGATCTTATTACTCTTCCACAAAATAAAATTGTAGTTTATTGCAAATGGGTATACAAAATCAAGACCAAATCTGATGGGTCCATTGAAAAATATACAACATGACTTATAGCAAAAGGCTTCACTCAAGAATATATAATTGATTATAAAGAAAATTTTGCTCCTGCTACTCTGCTCACCTCTGTTCGGAGCCTATTAACTGTTGTTGTAGTCCATGGCTGACAATTATTCCAAATAGATGTAAAGAATACCTTCCTTAATGGTGATTTCACTAAAGAAGTATATATGAAACTTTCACATGGTTACTTTCATCCTTCAGGCATAGTATGCAAACTTTGTCATACTTTATATGGTTTTAAACAAGATCCCTATGCATGGTTTGCAAAATTTAGTTGCACTATTTTACAACACGATTTTTAATCTATTTGCTATGATTTAGCTCAATTTATCCGTAAAACAGAACGTGGTTGTGTTCTATTACTAATCTATGTGGATGACATGATCATCACCTAGGATAATCTCTTTGGTATCTCTATTCTAAAGAGCTTTCTTCAACAAAACTTTAAAATGAAATATCTTGGCACTCTCAACTACTTTCTTGGTCTTGAAGTATTATCTGACTTTACTGGATATTATCTGTCAGAAGCTAAATATACATCGGATCTCCTTGTTAAAGTAGCTTTGATAGACAGTAAGACTACCTCTACTCCTCTTGAGCCTAATGCAAAACTAAGACCCTTTGATAGCACTCCCCACAATGATCTCACTCTCTATCGACAGCTAGTAAGCATTTTAGTCTATCTCATAATCACCTAAATAAACATTGTCTATACTGTTCATCTTGTTAGTCAATTTATAGTTGCTCCTCGGACCTTTCATTATAGTGCAATCCTTCATATTTTAAGCTACCTAAAGGGTACTTTTTTTTATGGACTTCATTTCTTGACCCAATTACTCCTTGTGTTACAGGCCTATGCTGATGCTGATTATGTTGGTGATCCTACAGATCGACATTCCACTACTAGCTATTATTTTTTCTTGAGAGATTCTCCTCTTTCTGGAAAAGTAAGAAACAAACTAATGTTACCCGCTTCAGTACTAAGGCTGACTATCGAGCACTTACAGACACTACGCAAAAGATTATTTGGCCCAGGTGGCTTCTCATGGATATAAGTATTTTTCATTGTAGAGCTACACAACTTTATTTTGATAATCAGAGTGCTATTTATATTGCTCACAATGATTTCTTTCATGAGCGAACAAAACACATCAAAAGAGACAGTGATTTTGCAAGACAACATGTTTCTCAAAAGACGATTACTCTTCATTCCATCTATTCCGAAGACTAACTTACTGATATCTTTACCAAGTCTCTTCTCCTCCATCGTTTTCAAACTCTAGTATGGAAACTTAAATTTGCTTCTACAACACCAACTTTAGTTTGAGAGGAGGGGGTGTTAAAGTCAATAGCAGTGTAGTCATGCAGTCATTATTGACTGCATAGCTTGCCATTATATTTTCATCATATTATACAGCCGTAATCATTTACTTTAATTTGATTATGTTCATACTATAAATAGATAATATTAATGTCTATATAAAGACTCTTTTTGTATCTTTTTGATATAGTGAAATATAACCCTTAATAATGTAGAGATTGACGTACCTCTTCAATGTAATTAAATGTGTTATATTTTAAGTGATTTTTTTGATAATAAAGGTATAAATATGATCTTTGCAAAATTGTGAAGGCATAAGGCAGGAATTAGTTCAAGAATATGCGAGATTGCATAATAAAATATTTAAAAGTTTTGAAATGTGGTCAGTGCATGGAGACAACTACTACTATCATATATATATATAATTTAAACAAATAAAAAAAAAGGTCAAGGCATGCAGCTGATTAACCTATATATATATATATATATATATATATATATATATACAGTCGTCTAGTGCCAAAAACCTTTGCCAAATGACTAGGTGTGCTTCTTTACCTATAAATTCACTGAAGATAAAGCTGATAAATTGCTTAATTGTGGTTGCCTGCTGCAACATTATTTGGTGATAATCTCCAAGATGTAGATACCAATATTTCAGAATTTTCTGAAATTTTGCAATTGCTTTGTGTATGATATTGGCAACGGTTTCATTTGGCCTTTGGGTTTCATTTATACACCATGCTTAAAATTCAAAGATTCGTTCTACCCATTGACTAGTGGCACATCATCAAGAATGAACCAGTGCTTCTTTTCAGATGAGTTTTCTATGGGTTTTGCAGGTTAGGTTCGGAGAATAGAGTATGTTTAATCCATAGAAGATGAGCCATATTTTTCTTGTCATGCCCCAAACCCAAAAGATCTGACACACGATATCACTTACATTCATTCAATAATATGCACTCATAAATAATATTATACAAAATTTTAAACTTTAATTCAACATAGAAATTCTTAGCAAGTTGCTAGTAAGTTCAACACTAAAATCAACCCATAACCTAATATATAAATATAAACTTCTATTGACAATATTTAAACATTCATATCAATTTTTTTTTCCAGAATTATAACAATTGAATTATGACTGGGACAATTAGTAAACTGGAGATATGCAGAGTTTTCTCAGAGATTAACACTCTACTACGTCACTAGTAGTAACTTTGTTACCGGAAGTCTAGAATATATTCATTATAAATTCTTACTTAAAATTAACCAATAACCACATTTGGTGAAACTTAAACCAAATCCAACAACACACAATAAAATAATACATAAGTATGTATTCAACAGGGACAAATCAAATATCTTATCTCACGTGTCCCTAAATGAAACACTTAGCAACCTAGCAATTTAGGAAACCCAAGGAACAGCAGAAGCCTTACCAAATTCGCTAAGCACACATGTAGCTTATTTACCTGAAATCACCATAAACTATAATGAGTATAAAACTCATGAAGCATACTAGTTTTTCATATATCAAATATAAATACATATATGTACACAATGCATATGTATGATATGCTATGATCAATCAAAATCATAATCTTATCAAATCACATGTCATGTAAGCGCTTATACATTTTTTAAAAATATATAATAGGAATACCATTACTCAACTATTACTTATTAGGACTTACATATTACATATCACATAATGAGTCAAATGTCACTCGTAGGTGACATATTGTAAGAGAGGAATAGTACAAGTGAGGTTTTTAAATTACACATATATAATGCTCATGCCCGAAGGTAAAAGCCAAACCCTCACCCTGATCATCGGTGAGTCCTCTCACATGCACCAATATGCCACCACACGAATGTGATGACTCACTCTTCCTTTAGGTACCAATAGGATCCTCTCTACATACGGAATATATAACATATACCAATTCCGAAGGAAATGCCACACATAAAGGCTTCACAAATCACATAAAATGTCTACTAAGTTAACAGTGAGTTCAAGCATCCTCAAAACACAAAATATTTCTCATGGACATATTACACTTCAAAAGCTCTCTTTGTTAAATAGATTTTATTTTGAAAGCTCACTTTCAAAAACACATATATGTCATGTATGTCCATGCTCACATTCATAAACACATGTCTTCATATTTCATATCAAAATATACTTTGACATAACATAAACATATTCCGGACTACATTTATAAAATCATACATAACAATTACTATGTTTATTGTGATTTCAGTAAAATATCTAGTATACTTACCTCTTAACATTTTCAGCTACAAGGCTTAAATCTCCTTAACCTATCAATAAAGATCAACATTCATACAAAATACTTTAAATAGCTTACAAAATTACATATATTGCACTTATCACATCGAATTGGTCTCATTACTTGGTTTTTAAAATCTGTCATTCTGACTACTTACACTTAACAAAATTTTCTTATACATCAAATGACGTCCAATTACTCCAAAATCAGAATATATCATTCTTGACTCATATATCCTTCTTATATATAAATATTATATCATAATTCCTATACAATCCATTCTATAAACACCATCGAATCTAAACTACTAACCTAACAGGATCAAGATATTTACTGAACATAATTTAATCTCCTAATTTTATAAAATCATATACTAACTCAAAAATTATAAAACTACCAAAGAATTACTCTTGACACATATTAAATCCATGACAAATATTTCACTTCAAAATCACTGCCGAAAGTATTTTAAAACTATTTTATTCTATAACTTTAAAAATTTGTAAATCAAATACTGCAATGAGCTGACACTCTTTAAAAAATCATAACAATTTAACCACATTGATATAAATTCTCAATTCTGAGTATATCATATTAGACATATAAAATTATCATATTTCATAAATTAGTAATTTTTGAAGATCATTCAGCAGATCATAAATTATTTGTCAGTGTATCATACTGTTAACACAGAAAATTTTTAGAATTTTAGGGTCATTTTTGTAAATTCACTAAAAATTTAATTTATGGAATTTTCAATCAATTAAAAGTCTCAGATGATCCTAAACATGTCTAATTTCATATAATCAAAATTAAAAATCAGAATTGAATCAAAACAATTTAAAAAATTCATGGATCAAGAGACTATCAAGTAGAAATTCTGCAATTCATCATGATTTATCAAGCTATTTACATAGATCATCATCAATTCTCACAATATCTTGCGAAATACACATCAAATGATCAATTGTACATATTTTTAGAAATTAAAATTTAAAGGAATTAACTAATTTAACACTAAAAAACTAAGAAAGGGTTATAATATACCTCTTAAACCTTAAATTCTAACTTTCTTATTCTTCTTCTCTTTCTCTCCCCTTTCTTTCTCTCTTTTCTCACTCTAAAAGAGGTAGCTCGACCAAAATGAGTGAATTAGGATTTCAAAAGTGTATTTTTATACTAAGAGGTTAATTTTTGATATTTACAAATTTGCCCCCAAAACTTTTAAAGTATTACAAATTAGTCCCTAAAATAAATCTAAAGTCTTGCAAATAAACCCAATACTAATAGTATGTTCTTAACCTATACAAACACTACTAATAACAATACATAAATCAAGTATCATCCATATACAAATAAAATATGTATATTTATATATATATAAATACATATTCTTACCGATTGTGAATACTAGTTACTACACTTCTGTTGTTGGATGTGACGACTGTGAGTCTGCAGGGGTGTTTATTAATTGAGGTTGTGTAATTGAATCTGAGTCAGAGAGAGAGCTTGAAGATAATATCGTAGTGGTTGACTGACTAAGAGCAGAGATAATTGGTGATTTTTAGTTTAGGGCCATGAATTGAGCTTTGGAGGCTAGTGAAAATGTCTGTGCCATTAATGGGGCCGTGGATGGCATGCAAATTTTTAAAAGTCTTGTCTGTGGAATTATTGGTTCTGTTGTCTAGGAAGAGATCAGGTTTGTTGACTCAGTATTAGATTTTAGAACTAATTCTTCACAACTTGTACTGGCATGTCTTCATGTGTGTTCTTTTGTCTTTTTCTTTGGAATAAGCTTAGAGCTATCACCAAAGATAGAGAAAGAACTGGTGTTAAAAGATTGTGACATCTTTGGAAGAGTGTCTGTAGGCTTCCATGGTTACGCAAATTCATTCTCAAGACTCTATAGCTGTATCCTAAGATGATTAATTCTTTTTTCTTATTCTGCAAAAGAAAGGCCTTGTCTAATGAGCTCATAAATTTGTTCATTGAAAGCTCTAATTTTATGTCGAAGTTTTTCTAGAATGGCCTGGTGGGTGCTGAAGCCTGTGTTTACTTTGGCTTCAATCCGCTGCTGAGATTCTTTAATTCTTTTTAGTACTTGATTTTGGACAACAACATTTTCTAATTACTAGTTTAGTACTGCTTCAGCAAGGCTAATCTGCTCATAAGAGCCACCTGGTTTTCGGATGTTTGGTTGTTTTGCTTTCGACTGTTGAAAAGTATTTTCTTCTAATTTGGGGAGAAAATGGAGAAAAGTCTATTGGGGGTAAATATATAGATTGGGATTGGTGATTGAGGTGGTGTAGGCTTATTTTTGGGGAATAGTTTTGGCTTGACATGGTTGAAAGGATTTTGGTATGGGTTTTAGTTTTGGAGCTGAGTAAATGATATAATAGTCAAAATTACCAGATGGTTCACCAAAAAGGCCAACATCAGGGTCACCATCATCATATATTTCTTTCAAGATCTGTTGGTAAGATTTCTTTTTAAACTTTTTCTTTTTCTCTTTTCGTAGTTTTCATCATCAGAAAAAGGATCTACCTGACACGAAGAACATTGGCAGTCAAGTTTCTAATAGCAATGACCAGTAGGGTCTATAAATAGAAAGATAGGATAAAGAGATTGCTAGTAAATCTCCTAGTTCATTTCTCAATTTGCTTAGCTGGATTATAAATTGAGTTGGAAAAAGATTCGGTAGTGCAGATGGTCCAGGTTTTTCAAAACATATTTTGGTTTGGCCATCTCTTCTTTAAAAGAAATTATGTCTTGTTAACTATAAGGATTTTGGTGCCTGATTTTGTTTGTGGTTTTGTTTGTACTTGGTGATCCAAGTATGTGGCAAAAGGTTGACAAGTTCTTCATTTGAAAGCTGTATGGGGACATATATGTAGGATATAACTTTGGTGGAGTCAACAGAGATGAGTAGGGCATCTTGGTTTGAATGAGGGGTACCAAAATCTAGGGCATAGTTTTGGATATAGTATACCATATGGTAGTGAATAGTAGCCATGAAAGTTTCTATTTCTAGAACTACTCCTGTAATTTGGATCTGGGCTTTTAGGGCTGATGTAAGACACAGGTCAAAGATTGGCATGCAAAAGTTTGGGTACAGTGTAATTAACATTGTTCCTGCATTAAGAGTTGTTTGGATTGTGCCAGTACATGCTTCTTTGTAGGTTAAAAATCTTGTATCAAGTAAGGCTATTCTTCCTACAGTTTTAAGACCTTTTCTGCCATGAAAGGTTAAAGCAAACCTTACTGCTCCAAAGTGGAGATGGGTGTAGCCTTGCTTTAGCCATTAAGGGATAAGATCAGTTGGAAACTGAAGAAGAACCAACTATTCTTCTGTTGTAGCTGGAAGGAAACAGTTATTAAACCGGATGGTTTGAACATATTCTTTGAATTTAAGTTCAGATGGTGTGACAAGGTGTTTGATGGTTATGAAGACAGATTTTTGAGGTTTTAGAAAAGCACTATATGGGTTGATGATGGGTAGATCTGTGACAAGTATTTTGGATTCTTTAGGTAAATAAGTAATTTTATACAAATGATCAATCTTTGATGCATCTGTTGATTTGAGAAAAGGTGAAAGAGTAAGAGTAAAAGATGAGGTGGACAAAGTAAGAAGTAGAATATGAGTGGAAGATGAGGACTCCATGCTATATAAACTAGAATTCTCTTTACAACCTAGCCATGATTTGAATGGAATCGCTCTGATACTAAGTTGAAAGGAGATGGGCTAACTCTTGAGTTATGCACTGATCACTAGCCTGGGTAGGCCTCTACTAAGGAAGGTTCTTAGAAAATTCAAATATTAGTGCTTCATAATTTTTTTTATAAAGTAATATTACACATCCAAGTTATATCTTAAGTTATATTCTAAGTTAGAATGTGTCAAGTAACTATTAAACGATGAAATAGTATAAATTATAAAATTACCCATTATACTTAATAGTTATTTAACATATCATTACTTAAAATCTAACTTGAGATATAAATTTGAAATGTGTAATATTACTCTTTTTTATGTTTACCATATACTCATTTAAAATTTTCATGTTACTTCGTCACTTTTCTAGAATTCTTAAATCTATTTGGTGAGAAATAGAATTTAAGTGAAGGCTCAAAGTTATTAGGATCATTTAATTTGTAAGAGTAAAATAAATGTAGGTCCGCTCTTAATTTGTAAGAGAAAAATGTAAAAAGCACTTCAAAGTAAAAGTGATTTTCTAAAAATAATTATTATAATGAAAATATCATAAAATAGACAAATAGAAATACACTTTTAGTTTACTCGCATTATCATCAAATTTTGTCTATATAATGGTCTAATAGTCATATAAACAGTAATTTTTCACAAATTTCCAAATCTTACCGTTGATATGTTGAATCTTTTATTTTGTACATCAGTAACTTAAATGTTAAGTCAATAAAAGATTAATAAACTTCCATATTTTGAATCTTATCTTCTTTTCTATTGAATCAACTTTATAATATTGAAAACAATATGCATTTACTCACTCTTAGCCTTTACAAGAAATCAAAAGAAATTATAAAGAGACAAAATGATAAAGAAGACAAACCCTAACCCTATTTTTAGTTCTCTCTTTTTCGATCTCTTCTAAAGAGTAAACTAAAGTACATAATAATGAATTTAGGGCAACATACATATATATATATTGTAAAACGTTGCCTGTTTAGTGATTTGTAAAAGTGAAAAGACAATATTACCCATAAAGCTTAACTTGAATTATTTAAGAATCAATGTCAACAATCTTCACCTTAGTACCAGAAGACTTTCTTTGATTCAATAAAGAAGAAAGTTTAATGTTCTTCTCAGCTCACTTACCGAAATCTTTCTTCATCCATTATCAATGTGAAGTAAGTTCAACCAATAATTAAACTTACTTATTGGCAATATTTTTGTTCCTATATCAGCATAATTCTCTTCTGTTAAAATTTTCTGTAACTAAACTAGACCCTTTGCAATCAAATCCCTAATAAAATGGTATTTGATATCTATATATTTGGTCCTCTCATAAAAAACTAGATTTTTATTGAGATGTATTACAATTTGGTTATTTGAAAATACTATTACAGTATCTGTCAGCATTTTAATTTCTCTTAATAGACCTTGAAGCTAAACAACTTCCTTTATTGCTTTAGTTATTGCCACTTACTCTGCCTTAGTACTTGAAAATTTTAATAGCGGCTATAATTGAGACTTCTAACTAACACAATCTCTGCACAAAGTAAATATATATGCAGTAATGGATTTATATCTCTATCTTCAACAAAGTCAAAGTCCACATAATTAAAAGGATTCAACTTTTTTTTTTATATTTCCCATATACTAAACCATAATCTTTGGTACCATTTAGATATCTCAACAACTACTTAAATCTCAACCAATAATCCTTATTAAGATTGGCCATATATCTGCTTAAAACACTAATAGTGTGAGCAAGATCAGATCTGATACATAACGTTGTATACATAATAGAACCAAATGCATTAGAGTAAGGTACTTTAGACATTTCAAGTTTTTTCATCACTACCAACAAGAAATTGATCTTTTGAGAACCTAAAATGAGTAGCCTCAGGTATGTTAATAGGTTTAGGATCTTTCATGGCAAAACAATGTTAACACTTTTTTCAAATACCGTTTTGAAAAATAATTAGCAGGTTTTTAAACCTATTTCTAGAAATATCCATCCCCAATATCTTTTTAAATTCTCTTAGATCTTTCATATGAAATTCTCCTTTAAGAAGAATTTTTATCTTCTTGATTTCATATTTATTTGAACTAGATAATAAAATATCATCCACATATAACAGAAGAAATATTTGACACTTAGTACCAAGGTCTTTAAAATAAAAACATGTGTTAAAATTACTTCTACTAAAACTTATTTTGGTAATGAAAGTATCAAACTTCTTATACCACTGTCTCGAAGATTATTTTAATCCATATAATAACTATTTAAGGAGAAAAATCAGATTTTCTTGACTATTAATTTCAAAACCCTCAAGTTGTCTCATGTAAATAACTTCTTCAAGGTCTCTATATAAAAAAGCTATTTTTACATTCAATTGGTTCAATTCCCAATCAAAATAGGCATTTAATGATAAAATTGTCATAATGGTCATATATTTAACAAGGGAAATTTTTTCTTTACAATCAATTCCTTCTTTTTTAGAAAAACCTCTAGCTATTATTCTAACTTTAAAAAGTAATAAGGTCAAGAGGGATTATATCTTCCTTGATCTTAAAAATCTATTTACAATCTTTTACCTTTTGATGTTTAGGCCTTGGTATTAAGATCCATATTCTATTGTTTTAGAGTGATTGCATTTCCTCAGTCATGCAGTCTTCCATTACTTTGAATAATTACTTTCTCTTCTATGACTTTAAATATTTGCTTTCCATTGCATCAACGTATGTTAATGGTTTTGATTCTTCAACCTCATGAGCTAATAACAAAATAAAAGCAGTTAGATCACAAAAGTTAAATTTTGAAAGGAGTTTTACCTCTCTTCTGGTCCTATCCTTAGCAAGTTGGTAATTTGTTAGCGAGGATTAGGTATCGTAGGTATCATCTGCTTGTAATTCTTCACTACCTTGATCTGATTCAGATTCAATCTAAGATTCATTTAAAGATTTCAAACCTTTGTTTTCATTTAACTCAAAAAGCTTTCCTCATTCTACATTCTGTTTGATTTGGAGTTAATATTAGACTATTTTTTATTATTATTAAGATTTGTACTTTCTTTCTTTTTTCTCAAACAAGGCATATCAATGTCATTAAATGTAACATGTCTACTAATTATGATTTTGATACCCATAGACTCTTTAACCCAAAGTTTACAACTTTTTACTTCTTCTGGATAGCCTAGAAAAATATATTTTAAAGATCTAAGTTCTAATTTATCATTTCTTTGGTGTGCATATATTGCACAACAAAAAATTCTAAAGTTTTTATAGTCAACAATTCTACCACTCCATAATTCTTTATGGGTTTTGAAAATTATAGCACTAGAGGGGCTTCTATTTATTAAATAATAGGTTGTGTTAGTAGCCTCTTCTAAAAATATTTGGAAAGACCATAACTAATTGAAAGACATCTTACTTTATCTAATATAAAGTCATATTCATGCTCTTAACAAACCCATTTTATAAAGGGATGTTGTTCTATGTCTAATTTACCAAAAAATTTCAATGTTATAATTACAAAATTCAAATTCATTATCAGTTGATGCAATATTTCTATAACACACAATTAAGTGCAAGCATATACTATCGTAACAAGCAATAAATGAACTTTTTAAAGTTAGAGGTTGAACCCACAAGAATAATTTTTATTTTCTACAAAGTACTAAAATTATATTTTTTTTATAATTATTAAGAAAATTTTAACTGCAATTAATTTAAGTAAAATAAAAGTGTAAAAAATAAATGACACAACTCAAGTAAATAAAAAAGATAACAAGATAGAGAAAGCTTAGAGTTAATTACTATATTTGAATGTGTTTTCTAAAGAACAATCCTTTTAATATTAATATCATTCAATTCTTATTATTGGTCAAGACACTAATTTATTCACCTACATCTCTCAAGGTTAAGTAAATATATCTCAATTTATCAAATACCTATATCTCTATGGTAATTACAATGAATTAGATTTATTAAGAACAAGTCTTATTAACTATACATGACAATTAGGTATACTCTATCCTAAATTGAAACTTGTAAATCGCTCCACAATCATGCATTAAATTATTTAGGTTTGTCAAAGTATTACCAAATCAATCACAATATTAATAAGATATTATGAAGCATTAAAAATAAATAATTTAAATAATAAAAAAATTAAATTTAAATAAAGATTCAACAATTAAGTACATATATTGAATTCAAGTAATAACCCTTAAAAAAAATTAACTCATGATAACAAGGGAATTATGATTGAAAAATAAAATAAATATGATACAACTAAAAGCAAACCAATATAGACGTTAATTTATAATTGGTTGACCCACCAGAGATTCACTAATAATTGCTTGCTTCTCTTGAATTCCCTTTACTTCTTTATCTAAAATTACTCTTCTTCTATATGTTATGGCTCTAAAAGTCCTAAGTTGTGTGTCCTTTAAGTCTGAAATAAGCAGCTTTTATATAGGGATTGATTGGAGTATTGGACTTATATTTCTTTTTACTGAAGTGCGATCACTGTTATGGTACTGTTCACCATTGCAGTGAAAGGTTTTGGGCGTTAGGGCGCTAAAACTTTTGCTGGGTAAAACACTATTCATTAGGGGGGTTATTGTAGCAATTCACTGCAGCAGGTTACTGTAGCAAATTTAATATTTTGTTTTATTTAAATTTTCATCATTATTTGCTCCGTTGACTCTAAACCTACAAAATAACAATAAAACATATAAAAAGTTATTATTTTATTAAGATGAGCAATTAATTAACTTAAAAAAGTGAAAATAATATATACAATTTACGTTTATCATCAATTCTAAAAACTTTTAAGTTTCTTACCAGTCATTGTTTAAATTTGATAAAAGTATCATCTTTTGTTTTAAGTAAAAATACCCAAAATTTTTCAGAGTAATCATGTATTAAGGAAAGAAAATACTTGATTCCTTTATGAGTTGGTATATTTATTGGCCTCAGAGATTATTGTGAACATATTCAAGAATCATTTTAGCCTTATGTAATCTAGGTTTGAAACTGATACTTTGCTGCATTCCCATAACATATTGCTCTATGAACTCTACTTTACTCAGTTTTCCATCCTTGTTTACTCAATTCTTGAAGGCTTTAGTCACTTATAAAAGTGGGCAAAAATAATTAAAAAAACCAACCGAATTGAATTGACCGATTCGGTTCGATTTTTGCACTTAAAAAATAACCATTCAGTTTTTTAAGGAGCAAAATCGAATGGTGTTGTAAGATTTCTACACTAAGCGCAAGTGATGAGTAGAGTGTCGATCCCACAAAGAATTTGTTTCTTATTTTTAAACAAGTATTAAAATTGTGTCTCCTTACTTTTATTTAAACAAATGGTAATTTGATTTGTTTATATTAGAACTAATTACTAACTTTACAAGTCAATCTTAATTGTGCAAGTGGTATAAAAGTGCAATCACTATATAAAAAGTATATAGGACTATAGTTATCCCTTAATATGATTTTGTTATCCCATTATTAATCCCTCACTTTAATTATTAGCCATAACATGAAGTTCATCGCAAGCCTCTTTTAATAGTCAAGCGATTATATCGTAATCTACCATAATTTTCTAAATTCCTATGGTAATTCGAATAAATCTAGATTCATTACGAACAAATTATATTAACCATACATGCCATGTAAGTATATTCCTATCCTATATCGAAACTCACAACTGCTATATTGTGATCATGCATCAATCTATTTAGGTCTAAACACTAGGATGCATTTTCTAAATTTATCATAATGTTCCCTAACATCCAATTGTTGGGGTCGGTGCTTACGTATCATCCCTAAATGTACATATACTTGTGTATTAATACAAGTGAACATTCTCATTAAATCGCTAATACCTATTTATATGGTATTATGCATGTAACGTTATAGACATTGTAGATCTGAAAGAGTTCGAATCAAATCTAAAAATATTTATATAAGGGCTCATAGTTAGCCACGCTGAGAGATATAAATGCTAAATGTTAGCACAGTTAAGTGTTAGCTGGTTATAATACTCAGCAGATTCAAGAGTTAGAGTCTTGTCTGTAATGAGACATAGACCTGAGAATATACTAGTAACTGCATAGTTGCAAGAGTTGCAATTGGGTGCCAGAAAATGCATGTTGCGCAACTATGTTCTCAAATAATTATCCCTGATCTATTTCTGCCGATATGGGTCTGTCGATGGATACCTTTATATATAGATTAGCATATGTCGTACCTATAAGGTATAGATGGTCGTTCCTAACCGACCGTAAGCTTGAAGCTCATAATGACATATGGGTATCCAGTTAGGACTGGATATGGGACAGACTCACGAGGGCCTCCGATAAACATTCAATGTAAGCCGTCAATAGAGGGTCCTTTCAAGTTGAGTAGTATACGTGGTCATTTGACCTGAGTGCCACGATGGGCTTGTAAGTGATCCATTATACTTTGGTTCTACGCATGTCACAAACCTTTCATAGTGTGACCGCTGGGTGTCGCTGGGTATGGTCTGATGCTTATGAAGTCTGGTGCGTACAGATATGGGATTCGTCAGCTCCTATATAGAGTTTGATATCCAGATGCTTCGAGATTGTATCTCAGAAAGTCTTGTGGTCACAAGCAATCATCCCGGAAAAGAGTTCCGTCTGGGTGGAGCAATATAGCAAAAGAGTTTGCGCATATTGTTCAGTGAGATACAAGTCTGGAGATAAGACATGGATGAGCACTGGGGATTTGACGGTGATAATCTATATCCCCGCACATCCAGGATATCATATCGGAAGGACTATACGTATGCGTTGTAACCTCAACTTGTATGGTTCAACGCGCTGATTTGTATATCCGTGACGTGTACGTGGGGCATTGTTCACAAAATCATGGAATAGTTTCATTTGATGAATCATGCGTATGACATAGGGAGTCCCGCGATATGGAGTGTACTCGTTGTGCACTGGGGCAGTGTGCCAGATTAAATTCTTTAATCCAACAATATTCAGCAATTTCACAGAAATACGTAAGTGTCTGTATTTAAGTGTTAAATATAATAATTAGTTAATAATTTTTATTTACTAATTTTATTATGACACGTAGCGTATTGTGGACCCTCAGTTGAGTTTACCCAAGTGTGGAATTTGATGGGACCCACTAAGGGGTAAACTTGGTAACTATTTATGAAGGGCAAAATGATCATTTTTATTTTAATTATTTAATTGTTAAATAATCAAATATCTCTCTTTTTATATTATATAATATATTATTATTTATTTTATATAATATATTATATTATATATATATATAAAGAGATATTTGAGAGTGTAAAAGAGGGGGAGGGCCAAAAAGTTGGTCGAGAGAAACAAGAAAGAAATGGAGGAGGAAAAGAAGAAGAAGAAGAAGAAAAGAAGGAGAAAGAAAAAAGGGAGAGGAAAAATGAAATTGTTTCATTTTCCTCTATGCTTCTAATTGGAGTAATTATGAATTGCTTTAAATTCTTCATTTCTTATCCTTTTGGAGAAAATGATAAAAAACGCACACTGACTATTTTGAGGATTAAGAGTTAATCTCAGGCTATATATAGGGCTGCTGTTCTAGCTCACCAAGCCCACTGAGTTGGTGACTAGAACTGCACACAAGTTGATCTTCATGCGAACTCTGAGGAAGTACGTGTATAACGTTACACGTTATAGTGAGTTCTCTAACCTTTCTAATATATTAATATGATTAATATATTTATTTATTGTGTTTATTACATGTTTCATGCTTCCATTGGATTTAAATTCGTATATTATACGTATTTAGGTAATAGATACAATTGCACATGCATACACCCATACGTATTTAAGATCCGCCAAACTAACAACTTATCAAGTATATTGAAAGCATTAAGAACAAATAAATTGAGTTTATAATAATGAAAACCAAATATTTCAATTAAGTCCACATATTGAGTTCAAAACTATAACCTTAAATAACAAAATTAAATCAACATAACAAGAGTTTAATGGCTAAATAACAATAATAAAACATGACAAACCCAATCCAAACTGAATATATAAAGACAAAGTTGCCTCTAATCAATCCATGGCCTTGGTTGAATCCACCAATGGTTAGCCAAATGCTCTTAAATGTGTAATCTCTCCTCAAAATAGCTTTAAACTTTGTTATTGCATAATGTATGGATGATTTCTAGGTTAAGGACATGTTATGATTGAGAAAAAATAAGTTAGAGTTAGGTTAAAGATAGACTCCCTATTTGGAGACAAAAGAAGGAATTTATATAATCGGTCCAGCTTTCATTTTTCAATGTTAGGGTGCTCTGTCGACATTAGAGCTTTCAATTTTTTAATGTTAAGGCATTCATCCTGTATGAACACGAGGGCATTCATTTTGGAAGCTAGGGTGCTGAAGACACTAGAATTTGCTCCCCAATATTAGTTTTAGATGCTTTAGCATTGGTACTGTAGCAAAATTACTGTTTATAGTTATTGTAGCGAATTACTGTAGCAATATATATTTTTGCCTCCATTTTATTGGATTTTCATCCATATATGCTCTGTTGACCCCAAGCTTATAAAATAATAATAAAGCACATAAAAAACTTAATATTAATGCTTAAAATGAACAAATGTTAAGTTTACGAAAGCTAAATAATATATATAACATATGCCCATCAAATGGTCTAGTTTAGATCTAGTCTGATTTTACTAGAAACCATAACTGAATTGAAAAAATTAGTTTTTTTTAATTATATTATTTTAAAAAAATTTAAAAAGTGCCATATGTCAATTAGTAATTAGGCAAGATGAAATCTTACTATGAGACTGCTCGAACCTAAATATTTATATATATATATAACCAAAAAAAGAAAAAAAAAACCCTAATAGCCTCACAGCACCGAATTCACTCTCAATCTTTCTCTTATATCAACTCTCAAGTGAGTCAAGTGTTGTCATCCAAAGTCTAGAACACGTTGTCTCTCTCACTCACGCCATCTCGTTGTTACTATTTTGGTCATTTAAATGTTCATCTTCTTGCGTGAGAGTGATTAATGCTCTTGTTCACAAAGCCAATTGAGTTGTTCATCCAAAAGCGCATATGGGGGAGAAGGACCATTATTCGTCTCTTCAACAATGCCACTTAATTTTGAAGATTATAGTATGTATCAACTAATGTTAAAAGAATATCAAAATTATAATAAAGGTGTGCCATTGATATTACATTACTTTCTTCATAAAATTTTTTAACTCAATTAATTTATTGAAATATATATATATATATATAAAATTCATTATAAAGGTGCTAGCCACCCAAGTGACATTCTCAACCTAACTCATTAACAGGTCTAAAAAAAATACCAGAAATAAGTGCATTGAAATAATAGCCACCATGCTCGCCCTGATGATCTGAGATCCCCACGAGGATCGAAAAGCACCTAAATGATCCAAAATTCTCACGAGGATCAATCGAGGATCAAGCAAAAAAAAGGGTAAAAATAATAGCCACCAAGTAACCCCCTCTCTTCTAGGTGAGGTCGAGAAGGTAAATGTCACGCCCCAGACCTAAAAGATCTGACACACGACATCACTTACATTCATTCAATAATACTGCATGTGCACTCATAAATAATATTACACAAAATTTTTAACTTTCCTTCAACACAGAAATCCTTAGCAAGTTGCTAGTAAGTTCAACACTAAAATCAACCCATAACTTAACATATAAATATAAACTTCTCTTGACCATATTTAAACGTTCATTTCAATTTCTTTCAGAATTATAACAATTGAATTATGACTGAGACAATTAATAAACTGGAGATACGCAGAGTTTTCTCAGAGATTAACACTCTACTACGTCACCAGTAGCAACTTTGTTACCGGAAGCCCAGAATATATTCATTACAAATTCTTACTTGAAATCAACTAGTAACCACACTTTGAAAACTTAAATCAAATCCAGCCACACACAATGAAATAATACATAAGTATTTATTCAATAGGGACAAACCAAATATCCTATCCCACGTGTCCCCAAATGAAACACACAACAACCTAGCAACTTAGGGAACCCAAGGAACAGCAGAAGCCTTGCCAAATCCGCTAAGCACACATGCACATTTTTTACCTGAAATCACCATAAACTATAATGAGTATAAAACTCAGTAAGCATATTAGTTTTTCATATATCAAATACAAATACATATATGTACACAATGCATATGTATGATATGCTGTGATCAATCAAAATCATAATCTTATCAAATCACATATCATGTAAGCGCTTACACATTCTTTCAAAACACATAATAGGAATACCATCACTCAACTACTACTTAGTAGGACTTACATATCACATATCACATAATGAGCCAAATGTCACTCGTAGGTGACATACCGTATGAGAGGAATAGTACAAGTGAGGTCTTGAATAACACATATATAATGCTTATACCCGAAGGTAAAAGCCAAACCCTCACCCTGATCATCGGTGAGTCCTCTCACATGCACCAATACGCCACCACACGAATGTGATGACTCACTCTTCCTTTAGGTACCAATAGGATCCTCCCTACATACGGAACACATAACATATACCAATCCCAAAGGAAAGGCCACACATAAAGACTCCACAAATCACATAAAATGCCTACTAAGTTAACAGTGAGTTCAAGTACCCTCAAAATACAAAATATTTCTCATGGACATATTACACTTCAAAAGCTTTCTTTATTAAACACATCTTATTTTGAAAGCTCACTTACAAAAACACATGTATGTCCATGCTCAATGTCAATGCTCACATTCAGAAACATATATTCACATTTCATATCAAAATATACTTTGACATAACATAAACATATTCTTAACCCCATTTGCAAAATCATACAAAACAATTACTATGTTTATTGTGATTTCAGTAAAAAGTCTAGTATACTTACCTCTTAGCACTTACAGCTACAAGGCTTAAATCTCCTTAACCTATCAATGGAGATCAATCCTTTCATAAGCCTCACAATTCACACAAATACTTAAATAGCTTACAAAATTATACACAATGCATTTAACACATCAAATTGGTCTAAATACTTGATTTCTCAAAACTTGTCATTCTGACCACTTACACTTAACAAAATTTTCTAATACATCAAATGATGTCAAATTACTCCAAAATCAGAATGTATTAATCTTGACTCATATATCCTTCCTATATATGAATATTATATCAAACTTCCTACACAATCTATTTCATACACATCATCGAATCCAAACTACCAACCTGACAGGATCAAGATACTTACTGAACAATATTCAATCTCCTAATTTTATAAAATCATATACTAACTCAAAAATTGTAAAACTACCACAGAAATACTCTTGACACATATACCAGTCCATGATAAATATTTCACTTCCAAATCACTGCCAAAAGTATTTTAAAACTATTTTATTCTATAACTTTAAAAATTTATTAATCAAATATTGCAATGAGCTGATACACTTTAGAAATTCATAACACTTCAACCACATTGATCTAAATTCTCAATTCCGAGTATATCATATTAGACATATAAACTTATTATATTCCACAAATTCATAATTTTTGAAGATCATTCAGTAGGACAAAAATTATTTTTCACTGTACTATACTGTGGACAAAAATCATTTCAGGGTCATTTTGGTAAATTCACTATAAATTCAATTTCCAGAATTTTCAATCGATTCAAAGTCTCAGATGATCTTTAACATGTCTAATTTCATATAATCAAAATTCAAAACCAGAATCGAATTACAAAAATTTATAAAATTCCTGGATCAAGAGACTATCAAGCAGAAATTCCACAATTCATCATAATTTATCAAGTTATCTTATAGATCATCATCAATTCTCACAACATCAAACGAAATACACATCAAATCCTTAATTATACATATTTCCAGAAATCAAAACTTAAAGAAATTAACTTAATTAACACCAATAAATTGATAATTAGTTGTGATATACCTCTAAAGATCCAAAATTCCAATTTCTTCTTCTTTTTCTTCTTTTTCTTCTCTTTCTCTCTCCTTTATTTCTCTCTTCTCTCTCTAAAAATGGGTAGCTCGACCAAAATGAGAGAATTAGGATTTTTAAAAGTGTATTTTTATACTAAGTGGTTAATTTTTGGTATTTACGAATTTACCCCCAAAACTTTCAAAGTATTACAATTTGGTCCCTAAAATAAATCTAAAGTCTTGCAATTAAACCCAATGTTAATAGTATGACCTTAACCTATACAAACACTACTAATAACAATATATAAATCAAATATCCCCTACATACAAATAAAATACGTATATTTATACATATATAAATATTTATTATTACCGGTTGTAGATACTGGTTACTACAGTAAATGTGATAAGCCATCATGTGACCTTTTCAATTAGGTTCTCAAACCAGTCTTGAAAGAATAGTGAAGACAAAAGTATAGCAGCAATAGCCCTCAGTTGACTCTCCTAAATAAAATCCCCGAGCAGTTCTCAAAAGAAATCAAGAGGGTAGAAGAAATGAACCAAATCAAATACTTAAGGGCAAATAACCGCTAAGTGACCCTTCAAGATGAAACTCTCAAGTAATCCTCAGGAGAAAACAAAGAAATCAAAAACTTGGTTATTCATCCAAACATACCTAAAAAGGCTGAAAAAGTGAATCAGAGCCTGACAGATTAAAGTTGTTAGTATGGTAATATTTACTTGTTAAAAGATATTTCTTAACTAGCAAGTGATTGTACATTTACCCGCTTAAGCATATTAAATGTTAAACGATTCAAAATCGAGCTATGAAACTACAGTAATAACTTTAGTGATTATTCATGATCAAAGTAAAAAGGGTTATCAATGTCACCGAGCACACATCATTCGTATTGATAAGAGCATAAGTATTGAAAAAAATTATTAATTAAAGATATTTTATAAAAGGAGGAGCTCAACTTAGATTACAAAAAAAAATACAAAAAAATAATAGAATTCTAAGCCTAAGGAGTAGGAGGTTGGTGGCAATAAAGGTAGAGAGGTCTTCAGTTAGAAAGCTTTTAGTAATCAAAGGAGGATGAATGCTTTATTCTAGTGGAGAACGGACCACTTCATCCACTTATAAGGGTTCTTAATTTCCCTATCTCTAACTGTCACTTAACCAGCAATCGCTTCCTTTAACTAAGTGAGGTCCAAGTTAAGGTAGTGTGCCTTAAACACATTGACACACCTCTCAAAGCCTAAATTAACCCCCTCCGCGAACTAGTATTTAGAGTCGACAGCAACATCAACCCAAATAGCATCCAACTTTTTGGTCAACTCGTCGTTTGTCTTTGTAAGAGTAACATTCTCCTCTTAAAGAATCCTCACTGAGCTTTGAGATTCACCAGTCGCCATATTGAGTTGATAAACCTCTACATAAATAGAAGAAACCCTACTCTTTATAGTAGCTGCCTTGATCTCAACCTTCTCTACCTTAGCAGCATCATTCTTAAGATCTTGGCTCCCCTCCTCAATCTTTTTATTGGTATCCAACAAGCTCCCATCCCTCTCCCCTCAAATAGAGCAACCTCGACCTGAGCCCTGTCAACTTCTGCCTACCTTTTTATGGCACCCATAGTTCATTCTGATGTTGAGCTAGAACAAAGTCCACCTAAATAAAAAGATGAGGAGTAGTTAATGACAAAACAAACTATTAAAAAACAAAAGTTCAAATAAATTACCTTGAGCACATATCTCATATTGTATGTTAAGAATTTGGAGGCATCATACTTCAATGTAGTGTCAGCATGAGCAACCTTAATTACACATTCTGCCTCCCTTATTAAAAACACCATGTGCTCATAAAGGTCTTGCTTTCCAAACAAGATGTCTAATAACTTGAAGGATGAAAGCCTCACTCACATCTATGGCTTTGTTAAGGTTAGGAGTAGTCTGCCCCATAGGAGTCATTGAAGAGTCTGATATCAATTTCCTCTTCATCAGATTCCTCTTTACTTAGTTATTGTAAAACGAGTGACAAACTCACAGTTAAAAGGGGCGTCAAACCTATAGGATCAATAGAAGCCTCCACTGACCTCTTCCCTTTACCAAACAAAGAGCTTCTACAGTCGACTCTCTGACTAGTGCTCTAACTCAAACCACCTCTATTGAGCAAATAGTGCAAGCACAACTCCAGGATCCCTGTTCGGTCCCCCTAATCTAAAAGTCTTAGACAAACGAGGATGCTTTTCTACTAATGCCTCCCTATTCCATTGCTGCAATAGATGATAGAAAAAGTAAAAAACAAAAAGGACAAAATTAATATGAAGACTAAGCACTATTAAGAAAAAAATTGAGGATTACCTTTTTTTTTTCTCTTCTCTAGCAATTTAGCAAGTTGCCAATCAGGTCTATACTCTCTAAGTTTTTCTAAGTGAGAAATTCTTTAATGGAGCCCGTTACTTCCGAGATTGAACCACTTTATCCTTCTCTTACTACATCAACTTGAGTTTGGCTATCCAGAATTTTGTTGAAATGATAAAGATGGTCGGATTATAAAACATCAAAGAAATTATTTTAAATGTATAGGTATGTACCTGATCTAAACAAAAAATAAAGACATGATAAGTGCCCAAGCAACCTGTCATGTTCTAGGCATCATTCTCCACCAGTAAAGAACTATAAGTACTTTCACTTATAATTACTTGGTAGCAGACTCTATATATGGGCACACTTCTTTTCGCCATCATAAGCAAAGAGGTAATAAAACCTCTTTCGCTGATTAGAGGTTGCCCTACTTTGATAGAATAGTTGTATCTTAGAAAATGTAAGCTCACTATAGCCAGCCTTCAATAGCATCACATACAAATCGAGCAGTATCCTCTATGAGTTCATTATAATTAGCAGGGCACTAAATTTAGATAGCTAAGCATATGTAGAAAATAAGGTTGAAGAGGAAGTCTTAACCCTAAATTAAAGAAAATAAGGTTGAAGAGGAAGTCTTAACCCTAAATTAAAGAAAATAAGATTAAGCGGCCACCTTCAAACTTGTGGCATACTGACGTAATCATCTTCTTGAGGCACCTTTAGTATAGTCATGCTCAATATACTATACTTCTTCCTTAATAAGTCAAGATCCTCTTGCCTCATATCCGAATGATGGTAGGGTGGGTAATCCATCTCAAAAGGAACCTCCTCATCAAACCAAAAGATGAATACTTTCTTCTTTTTCTTTTTCTTTTTTTGGCCCGCTTAGCTGACTAGAGACTCGTGCTCGATCCAGGAAGCATTAGTCAGTATTTTTGCATCACTTAGTGTATGTTAATTAACCCTACCTCAAAGTCCACTCATCGAATAGATCTTTTAACAGTCAATTGGAGACCTAGTCCTCCGAAGCACTCTCACTCTCGACTTCTTGGGCCAAGCTACTCCCAGCATTCAAGTCTCCACCAAAATTGTCAGACTCATAACCAAAAATATTTTGGGAGTCATCGGTTGAAAGCATAGTTCTAATACCTAGACAAACAATGTAGATAAGCCATCAATAATTTACTATATTGAACACTCAAAATAAATAGACGAGCACTCAAGCATTTTCAAGCTAAGCACTCAAATCTTAAAGAACAAATCCCAAAATATGCAAACAATACTCAGAGCAGTAAAGAAGCGCACCAAAAATAAAGAATCATGTAAATAAAGTTTATGTATATAAAGATATTTATAGATGAATAGCTCAAAATATCAGAAAACATAGCTTATCTCTTAACAAATTTTAGCAACTTCTTTATTTTAAAATCGCCAAATTATATAGAAAATGAAGAAATAAAGGGGTTATACTTATATATATTAAGTCATTGGAGTAACCACTGTCATTAATTCAAAATCTAAGGGTTGAAATGCTCTCACAAGTAAGAAGTCTTCTTATCTAACATGCCTTTTTGAGAAGTGCCCTTAACCGTCCGATCAACACCAATGACCCAAAATGCAACCATGTTGACAGAAATTTGAAAAATGTAACTATTAACTTAGCTGCCTATTAGTGCATATTTCTTGAAGGGCCATTCAACATTAAATGTACTTTTGGTGCCAATTGTAGACACCAGTCTTCATCTTTATTGTGGCACGATGATCACCTTATTCCAGAACCCTTTAACGATGAGCACAACTGATGCACATTGTTCCTACCAAGGACCCAACATTTGGTCGAAGAACTCCATAAGGTCATTAGACCAAAAACTACTAATTAGTTTCTACTATTGACAAGTCAAAATTAAAACCTAAAGGATCCTTATGCCCCCATATGATTCTTGCCTAAGCTTGATCCCACAAAAGGTCCATTGTAGCCTACTAGAAGACCCATCACATGGGCATCCAAGTTATTGACCCATAAGGGAATGTCCTTGATCTCAAAAGCCCTCCAAGAGATTGACCACATAAACCCTCTAAGGCCGACCAACCCTTAAAGGTAGACAAAAAGATGCTTATCCACCATTGACCAATAACTCACACAATACTTATTCTTTAAGACTCTAGAGTCATATGTATCCTAATTTTTAAAGAACTCTGCATGTCATAAATTTAATTTCAAAAAGACTTTACAACCTACACCTATAAAATAAGCTAAAAGTTAAAGTAATGAGTCTAGAGTCAAATATATCTCAATTTTAAAAGGATTATACATTTTTTTTTCTTTTTTATTTTCTTCTTCTTTGAATAAAAAAGCAAAAAAGTAAATTACAATCCCATAAGCCATATATGCACTAGCCCTTTAGGCTCTATTGCAACCCCTGAGGCTTTATTGCCTTTTTCCTCTTTGAATAAAAAAGCAAATTACAATCCCATAAGTTATATATGCACTAACCCTTAAGACTTTATTGCAACCTCCGAGACTTTGTTGTAGCTGTTAATGTTTTACTACAACCCCTAAGGCTTTGTTGCAGTCTCTAAAGCTATATTACAGCCCCTCCCTCCCCCCTAAGGCTATAAGAAATCATATCTATAATATCTCAAATTCTTTATACTTTTACTGTAAAAATACTATTTAATAGTAAATTTGAACGAGTGAGTGAATATATGATCAATTAAATTAAATTGTTATAATTTTGTCGCAATTTATGTTTGCGTCATTTTGATTGATCCTAAATAATTTTGAAGTTGTCAAAGCCCAATACAAATCAAAGAGAAATCATTTAAGCCTATCCCTTTGATTGTTTCCAATAATAAATAAATTTAATTTGTGGATTCAAGATCTCCCAAAATACGGGTCAATAAATAAATTGTTATAATTAATTAAAAAGAGAAAAGTAACTTTTAAGATTATATTATTTGTTGAAACTCTTTTATAAAAAAAATTATACAAGATATGGACCTAAATGAATCCATTATCGGGCAGGCCAGACCCAATTTTAGTTTCAGGCCCAATTTAATTATGATTGTACCTCAAATCATCTGCATCCGTTATTACACAATCTAAAACAAAATGAATCCGAGGAATAATAAGATTAAGATAAAACCGTATTTTTCTCTTACTGCTTCAACAACCAACCACGTGGTCAGTCCCTATTGGGGCCCATAACCCACATTCGCGCTCCAAACATAACAACCACTTCATAACGGTCTCCTCTACATTTCCGAGTGACCAAACCCTTCCCTTGAAACTCCCCCAATTTCCCGCTCTATAGAGAGAATCGTCAACAAAGTTTACAAAGAAAACAAAAGGATTTGAAAGCAAGAGCAAGAAAGTGAAGAAGAAGAAGAAGAAGAAGAAGAAGAAGAAGGGAGAAGAAGAATGGCAGGAGAGGCAGTAGTGGCAGTGGCAGCAACTGGAACAAAAGAAGCAGCGGTGCCAACAACTGAGAATCAGAAGAAGAACAGAATCCAAGTGTCCAACACCAAGAAACCACTCTTCTTTTACGTTAATCTTGCTAAGGTATTCATTTTCTGATCTGGGTTACTGTTCTTTGTGGTTCTTTCGATTGTAGTGATTTTATTTTGATTGGCTTTTGTTTATGTGACAATTGTTTTGTTTTGCTTCATCAGTTTTAAAATTGTGTACTATAATCTGGCAAAACCAAATGATCTGGAGTAAAATAAATAAAAGAAAAAATTCCTCTGTTGAATGTGTACTTGGTTTCCTTACTCGGTGGATTTGTTTTATGTTAATATTATATGCCTAATTTACTGTCGCTTGGATCTATTTAATGGATACTAATGTGCATTTCCTCTTCTATGTTATCTTGCTTTCCCAATTGGTTTTTGCTATCATTAATTTTTTATTTGAGTGATTTTGATTTGCCGGTTACCTTGTTCTTCGTTTGATCTTTTTCCTTCTTTAATATCTAGTCCTTTCCTTCTTTTCTGTTTTCTTTATTAAATATTTTATCATTTGATGACAGAGTTATTGATCTCCTAAAATCATAAAAAAAAAAAAAACATATTTCATTTTGTGATTTTGATCCCACAATTTGTTAATGATTTTATTGCTGGGTTTTTCTTTTACTTGTGATATTATTTTCTTGTTTTGACCCGCAAAAACCTAGGATAGGAAAAGAAATTAGCATAATGGATAGTTTAATTTGATCTGTTTCCATTGAAAAATGAAACAAATTCTTGGAAACTTTGGGGAATATATCTGCCATTCCAGATCCAATGACTGCAAGAAATCTTATTGAAATTAACAAATAAGCAGTGGACTGATAACTTTCTTTTCCCATTTTTCCCGTTAATTTAGTGGGTGACTTACAATTATTGCAATAGGAAGAAGTGTATGATATTTGCACGTTACCAAATGTTGTTGCTATGTTTTAATCTGTTTTTCTTTTGATGCAGAGGTACATTCAGCAGCACAATGAAGTTGAACTTTCTGCATTGGGCATGGGTATATATTTTCTCAAAATCATCTTTCATATCTTTCTCATACAGATGCATTATATTGTTTAGACTGCCTTTTAGCTGTTCAGTTTACTGAGATATTAATGAGTATAATCAGGTTCTTGGTGCTTATAAGTTATGGACATACTTTGATTTCTGTTTTTTCCCTGCATCAGCAACCAAAACGGGTTGTATTTATGAATTCAAATGTTTTTTGTCTAATGGTCTCCAGATTTTCGTTAACTGATAGTCCCTCAATATAATGACATTGCAACTTACAGAGCAATTTAAACTTAATTCGCCTTAATTGGCTTTAAATCTGCCTTTTTGGTTGAAGTTCAGTGACAATGAGTTACATATTTAACCTGCTTTGGAAAGATTGGCGGGCATCAAATATTGGTGCCATGCCCACATAGAACTCCAAAGAAATTCTTGCAGAATTGTAGCACGACCAAAGAAGGAAATATAAGAGAAGATTCTCTGGGTTGAATTTTAAAAGGAAAACATTCAATGTGATTGCTAATTAAGATTTTAAACTTCCATTGATTGATGCAATTCTCATGGCAAGTTGAGCTTTAGTTCATGACTTTGCCTAGAAAATCTTGAATGTTGAACTACCATTTTAAACCTGTGTCGTTTATTGCTTGTCCTTCTGTCTGCTTTCTGGTGGAAAAGAAATAAAAAAGACACGCTGTTTCATCATTTTTGCTAAGTTGATCTAATATGATTTCTACAGCAATCACTACTGTTGTCACAATTGCTGAGATTTTGAAGAACAATGGACTGGCAACAGAGAAGAGTAAGCATCCCCTCTCTCAATGCTAAGAATTGCCTTGAATTGGTTTAATGATAAATGATTCGACAACTTTGGTTGATATATTAAGCAGAAGTCTTGACATCTACCGTGGGTATGAAAGATGAGAACAAAGGACGATTCATTCAGAAGGCCAAGGTGGGTTTTATTCCACTGTGGGTGTTATATTTGATGCACTATGCTACTAATGAAGTCGTGCTTTCTCATAATACATAATTTCTAATGGTAATTATTTTCCCCTTTGGCTTTTAGATTGAAATTGTGCTCGGGAAATCTGATAAATTCGACTCTATGATGATGACTCCTGCTCCAGCGCCAGCTCCAGAGGCTGATGCCAAAGATAAAGAATGACAAGAAAGACTGGAGCAATTTTGATGTTCCCTTGTTGTAGTTCTATTCACATTCTTTCTTATAGTCTACAAATTAGTCATTACTAGGATTCTCGGTAGGTATTTTCTTTCATAAATTTCTGCTACAATGGAGAATTTGTAGTAGAAAGGAAGTACTTTGAAATGACATAGTGTAATGGGCTAGTGACATTTGTGTGCTTCTCACTACTTTCATCCTTTCACAAAGTTGTAGAGATCATCTCAATTATCTTATCATCTATCATTGAACTCTGTATGCTTTCAGCTTACTGCAGCACAGTAACGATGATGGTTGAATGGCCAATTTGAAAGAAATTTTATTACTTGCTTGCTTGATTTGTGACCTGAAATTTTACTTGCAATAAATAAAATGTTTAGGTTAACGGCTAAAAAGTATCCATGAAAGGCAAGTGAAAAATTAAATCTATAGTTAAGCAATATTTATGATCTCTGTATATATTATATTGAAAAATTAGTGATTCAATAATTTTGATTGGATAAGAATTGAGATGAATACTAAAGTGAAGAGTTACAAGAAGTCTAGAACGTGTGAGATACGTATAGAGAATTTTAGGACGTATGGGACACGAAGGGAGAAACGAAACGGGACTCAAAGACGTGAAGGAAGCAAGAAAACGCGAGATAGGCGCTGCTAGGGGGCGCCCAGGACAGCATCCCAACACCGCAGCGCTGGGTGCGATTTTGGCCACCACGCGGTGCCAGACGCGTCAAAAGTCCGTTTTTCTTCGGGATTTCAAGTTTTGAGAAGTTTTAGACTTCCAAAACAAGTGGACTCTTATTCCAACAAGGAATAGGGTTAGTAGGCACGAAATACACCCTATATAAACACTTGTAAACCATTTAGTTGAGATCAAGCATTAAGAGAGACTCTAAGAGTGGGGAAGAACTAGGTAGACACTAAGTGCTTGTGTGCACTAGAGTAGAATCGTCGTTTGGTTATCATTGTTCGTGATAGAGTAAGGGTTCACTAAACATTAGGTCATTTTGAGGTTCTTCATTAGATTTTCCTTGTAAAATATCTAGGGAGTTATAATAAGAGAAGATAGGATCCTTGGATCCACCGTGGACGTAGGCAATTGGTCGAACCACGTAAGATTGTGTTGTGCTCTTTTTTGTTTTCTACTTTGGATTCTTGTTATTTTGTTCGATTGACAAGTTATTCTACTGTGCAAGAAGGTTAAGGTTCTAGATTGAATCTTAAATTTTTTGCTTCAATATAATCTCAAGAGAAAAAAGAACATTTTCTCCCTCAACATATTATTTGTCAGTTGAATAATTTTAGAAAAGTTGGTTCTAAGAGATCAATTACGTAAAACTGGGGGACTATAGTAGGGAAAATCTTAGCGTGACTTCAAAAACCAAGTATGCCTCTCGCCCAGAGTCTTCCAGACATGTGGTGTAACCAAAGCAGTATAAATGGTGTAACGTGTGGCGCTTCATCATCAATGAGGAGGCGACGAATCATGTGTATGTTCAGTCTGTATAATGCCATGTAAGTTGTACGTGGACAGTAACCTTCATACGGAAATTTCATCTGTCATTTGTCAGCAAGAAACCTCGGCAAAACTCTAGACTATTACGTTTTCAGTTTCAGTTCTTCTTGACCAAAGGTTTCCATAAGCCTTCTATCTCTATTCGAAGTTCATGCACGATGGTTTTCTGGGATTTCTTTAGGTATGGTATAATCCTAATTTTGACAACTGTTGGCTGTTGATCATCATGTTTTCATTTGTCTCCTTGTGTTCAGATATTAAGCAACATTTTTTCTTACTCAATTTTTTCATGTCTCAAGTACTCTCTCTTTTGTCAGAAACTAACTATAGTAGGCTATGATTCTTCTACAAGAAAACTGCTTATTTTTCACAGTAATAATAGTTAAAGAACTGAAACTTTTTTTTTTGTATTTCAATGTAACAGTGATATATACCATACATTGATCGACTCTTTACATTCATATATATACACTAAGTGCTACAGCTGTATCAGTAATTGTTTTTGCTTTTCTTTGATGACTCATTATTGTACTGATTCAATGACAGCCCTTTGATTGCCTTGAGTGGTGCTGACATCCCTAAGATCATGACACCTCATTGGTGTCCTTCTCATTGAGGTATCTTTATTGGTACATTTCCTTTTGCATGTCCTTGTGCTACTGTCATTGCTTTTGGTATTGCTGCCATTGCTCCTGCTCCTGCTGCCATTGTTCCTGCTGCTGCATTCTGCAGTTTTGCACACCCCTGCATTCTGTCCTTCTGCTGGTGAGTCATCTGCTGGTGCATTTATGCTGTGCCTTGAGCTACTTATTTCAACACCCCTTTTCAAGCTAAGTGTTCTGGGCAGAACATTTAGCTTGTCTCTTATAAGGTCAAATCTGTCAAAGCTCAGGGCCTTTGTAAGAATATCTGCTGGTTGGTTCTGACTTGGAATATATATGACATCTAGTTGTCCATTGCAAACTTTGTCTCTTACGAAATGAATGTCTATTTCTATGTGTTTTGTCTTAGAGTGGTATATTGGATTTGAAGCCAAGGTAATTGAGCTGGTGTTGTCTATGTATATAGCAGAAGTCCTTGAGACTTTGAGATCCAATTCTTGCATCAGACTAATTATCCAGCTGATTTCAGCACTTGCATTGGCCAATGCTTTATACTCTGATTCAGCACTGGATCGTGCAACTACTTGCTGTTTCTTTGAGCTCCATGACACTAAGCTTTTACCAAGGAACACTAAGTAACCTCCAACAGATCTTCTATCATCTGTGTCGCACCCCCAATCTGCATCAGTGTATGCAGTTAATTCAAATGATGTTGATTTTCTTAACTTAAGCCCATAGTGTATGGTTTCCTTGAGATACCTGAGCACCTTTTTGCATGCCATCCAATGAGTCTCAAGAGGGTTGCTCATAAATTGGCTTAACTTGCTCACAGCAAAGGATAATTCTGGTCTACTTAGAGTTGCATACTGTAGGCTTCCTATTACACTCCTGTACAATGAAGGATTGTTGAAGGGTTTACCATTTGTTTTGGTGAGTTTCAGCCCTGTGCTCAATGGTGTTGTGTTGCCCTTGTATTCTGACATATTTGTCTTCAACAATAGATCTTTGACATAATTAGATTGTGATAGGAATATAGAGTTATCTAACCTGTCCATCTCTATGCCAAGAAAGAAGTGTAGATCTCCAAGATCTTTTAGAGCAAAGTTTGAGCTTAGGCTGTTTATAAGATCTTGAATTGCTTTGTCACTACTCCCTGTTGTGATTATATCATCTACATAGATTAAGAGCATGTGAATTCTTGGCTGCTCTTCCTGACAAACAGAGAAGTGTCACTCTTGGTTCTTGAGAATCCCCAGTCCATTAAAGTTACCTTTAGCTTTTCAAACCATGCTCTAAGTGCCTGCTTTAGTCCATAGAGAGCCTTGTGAAGTCTGCACACAAAGTTTGGTCTTTTTGAGTCCTGATATCCTTCTAGTTGATGCATGAATACTTCCTCTGTCAATTCACCATTTAGAAAGGCATTGTTTATGTCTATTTGTCTAAGTTTCTAGTCATTCATTAAGGCTAATGTCAGTATAATTCTAATGGTGCACGGTTTCACCACTGGGCTGAAAGTCTCATTGAAGTCCACTCCTTGTGTTTAATAATATCTCTTGGCTACAAGTCTAGCCTTGTATCTTTCTATTGTTCCATCTGCCCTTTGCTTGACTTTATAGACCCATTTGTTCCCCACAATCCTCATGTTAGGTCTATAAAGGACTAAAGTCCAGGTTTTGTTTCTAATTAAAGCACTGTACTCTTCCTCCATTGCCTTTTTCTAGTTTTCATCTTTCATTGTATGTCAGGTGTGCTGTGTGGTTCAGAGGTGTCTATTGAGTACACTTTTGGCTTATAGATTCCTGCTTTAGACCTTGTGACCATAGGGTGAGTGTTTAGGTTTTGTGTTTCTGTTTGGTCTGTCATTTCTGGTATGGGTAGCTGCTGAGGTTCAGATGAGAAGTTGTTGGGATTCTCATGTAAGTGTGTGATCCCATGTGTGTCTTCTAATTGTGAGTTAGAGTGAGACCTATTATCAGCTGCAGTTGGAGGGTGACTGGATTAGACTGCTGGTGTTTCCAGGAAAATAAAATGATGCATTAAGTCTTGGTCTTTGTGATTGACATTTTGATTGGCTACCTTAAACTCATGACTTGATTCAAATGGGAAGGACTCTTCATGGAACACAACATGCTTGGCTATGTAGATTTTTCCTGAATGATGTTGGCAAACATATCCTTTATGTTTTGGTGTATATCCAAGAAACACACATTTTGAAGTGTGAAAATCAAATTTGTGTCTATTGAAGGGTCTTAGAAAAGGGTAACATTCACAGCCAAAGGTTTTGATTAGAGTGTAATCAGGTGTGTGACCCAACAGTTTCTCATAGGGTGAGTAATTGTTCAACTTTCTTGATGGCAATCTATTGATGATGTAGGCAGCTGTATTTACAGCTTCCCACCAATAGTTAAGGGGCATGTGTGCTTGAGCAAGCATTGTAAGAGCTGTCTCTGTAAGGTGTCCATGTTTTCTCTCTACCTTGCCACTTTGGTGATGAGTGTAAGGGCAGGAGTACCTCTGTCCAATACCTTCTATTTTTAGGTATTTTCAAAGGCCTGGAATTCACCCCCCATGTCACTATGGATGGTTTTAATTTGATGCTCAGTGAGTTTTTCAATTTCAGCCCTGAATGTGATAAAGGTTTCAAGTGTTTGGCATTTTGTTGTGAGTGGATAGACCCAAGTGAAGCTACTGTAATCATCAACAATTGCCAAATAATATTTGTATCCTTTGTTTGATAGTATTGGGGTTGGTCCCCAGAGGTCTAAGTGCAGCAATTCAAGGGGTTTCTTGGTTTTTGTTTCTATTTCTTTAAAGGTCATTCTATGTAATTTTTCATATTGGCATGTTGTGCAGAATGGTATTTCATTAAGGGCTGCAGTGTTCTTATTTATATTTGTTGCCAAGTTTTTACACCTGGACAAAACTTCCTTGAGCACCATTACATTGGTATGGCCTAATCTCCTATGGAGTAATTCTAGATGGTGTTTTGATCTCAAGGTGTTCTTTGTGATTTCTTGGACTGACTTGGACCGTTGATCATTTGCTAAAACATTTAAACAAGTAGAAAACATAGACTCTGGACACTTGAACTTGAACTCTAGACTCTTGGATATTATGGTAAAATTTGATGAAGACTCTTGACTTGAGCTTAATGTAGGTATATTGGCTAACTTGGCTTGACACTGCAGCTGATAGAGACCTTATCTAGCCACTCCCAGAAGCACCACACTCCCATGTATCTTTTGTCCTTCACCACACAGTGACTTTTGTTAAATTCAAGCACAACATTGTTATCTCTTACCAACTTAGATATGCTGATTAGATTCTTGGTTATCTCAGGAACAAGTAATATTTCATTCAGGTGTAGATTGTGCGAGTGTGGTGTGTGGTGAGTTTAGTGTAACCAACATGAGTTATGTTCAGAAACTGACCATTACCTACAACCAGCTTCTGATTCCCTTGGTATTAATTGTTTAGTGTGAGATTTCTCATGCTGTTGGTGACATGATTTGTTGCTCCACTGTCAAGGTACCAGGATGTATCTTCATCACTGTCAGTTGCAGCTACATATGCTCTCTTCATTTAGTTATTGTGACTTCTTTTGGGTACAAAGTCTTTCTTGAACCTATGCCAACAGTCCATGGTAGTGTGCTTGGGTCTGAAACAGATCAGGCATACCTCATTTGAATCTTTGTCACCAATTACCAGGGGTTTTTCTCCTCCAGAGTTGTTACCAGAATTGAAATTGTTTCTGAGATTGTTGTTGTAGCTCTGTGGGCTAAGAGAGTTGCCAGCCTTTGTCTTTCCATTCCACACCCTTTTGTTGTTCCAACTGGACTGTGCAAAGTTAGCATTGAAGCTAACTGGTGCTTCAAAGCTGTCTTGTGTAACACTCTGCTCTAGCCTGTGCTCCTGGGTTAGCAGTAAAGCATAAACTTCTGCTAGAAGAAGCTTATTAGCTCTGGATGTTACATTGACAAAGACAGGGTCATAGGCATTTCCTAAGCCTCCAAGTATGTAGTCTACTAGCTCATCATCACTGACATTGCATCCTGCACACTTCAGTGCTTCAGCTATGCTTTTCATCTTAATGTAGTATTGTGTAATACTCATGGAGCATTTTTTGGTTGATTGGATCTGACTCTTGAGATGTATAAGCCTAGCCTTTGAGTGTGAAGCAAAAAGGCTCTCAAGAGTTGTCCAAAGATGAAGTGAGCTGAAGCATTCAATGACTGCTCCCAGCATCCCTTCTGATAGAGAAGACAGGAGCCAACCCATCAGATTTTGGTCTTTCATGATCTAGATTTGGTATTCTGGGTTTTCTGTGATTATCACTGTGTTTTCATCATCAACAGTCACATTTTGTTGTCTAGGGCTTGGTTTACTTCCATCAATGAACCCCTTGAGTCCATTTGCCCGAATGTTAAGAAGCACTTGTGACTTCCATAGTAGGTAGTTTGAGTTGGTGAGTTTGATAGGTGCAGAGAAAACAAGAGGGGCTGTTGGGGTGTTGTTGTTTTGCTGGGCAGTGTTGTTTGTGTTTGTTACTGAGGTATTTGTTGATGATGAGGCCATTGGAGAACCTAGCTCTGATACCAAGTTAAAGAACTGAAATCTTTTTTTTTGTATTTCAATGTAACAGTGATATATATCATACATTGATTGACTCTTTACATTCATATATATACACTAAGTGCTACAGCTGTATCAGTAACTGTTTTTGTTTTTCTTTGATGACTCATCATTGTACTGATTCAATGACAGCCATTTGATTGCCTTGAGTGGTGCTGGCATCCCTAAGATCATGACACCTCATTGGTATCCTTCTCATTGAGGTATCTTTATTGGTACATTTCCTTTTGCATGTCCTGGTGCTGTTGTCATTGCTCCTGCTCCTGCTGCTGCCATTGTTCCTGTTGTTGCATTCTGCAGTTTTGCACACCCCTGCATTCTATCCTTTTGCTAGTGAGTCATCTGTCGGTGCATTTGTGCTGTGCTCTGAGCTACTTATTTCAACAATAATTTGCATTAAATCTATTTCTACTTTTACAAGAATAATAATTGTTAGATAAATGAGAAATTGTGGAAAAGTACGTGGGAGAGAGAAAATCGATAAGTACTGGATTATATTTTTGATATTTAAGTTATTATAAAATAGTTACAAAGACAAGTTTTAATGTGAATATAGATATAAAATAGTCAACAATTACAAATATAGTGTGAACAAAGAAATATAAAATTAATAATAACAACTACTGTAATTATTATTTTTAACAATAATTTTTCTTAAATATCTATTTGTACTTTCACTTTGTATACTGATCTGAAGGAAAATCTTCGATAAAGTCATAACTAGATAAACATAAATTTTTTCAAATTAAATTATATTAGTGATCAGAGATTACAGAATGTAATGCTTGCATGTATAGCTTACATCTTTTTGAAAATCCTATGATAGTAACTAATGAGCATATTTTGGGAGCTGATCTGTTTGTTTCCTGTGTTATTTACTATATGTTGGATATTATATAGTAAAATTAGTTTATATATATCAATTAATTGTATATTATTAATTAATTATTTTTATTTTTTTTAAAGTGATTAAATAAAGCTTATTTATTATTAAATTTTTACGACATTACATATAGCATGAGCTTTAATGTGTAGAGACTCAATTATTTTATTTTATTTTATAATGAGACAAAATAAAATAAAATACTATAAATAATATGTTGAGGTCCCTAGTCTAAACCCTAATGTATTATTTATTTATATCCTATCAGTGAGTGACAACAGTTTTTCTCTTATAAAAAAAAGGTTTAGACGTGAAAAACATCAATTTCAATTTTCTGTATCTTCATGAATTCAGGTATGCTTTTAATTTTATTTTTCTTGATGATTTAACATGAGATTTGATTATGGTAATTCTTTCATCAATTAAAAATTTTTATCCAATAAACAATATCAGAGTCACCTCATATTAAATCATTAAAAAATAAAATTTTAAAATTATTTTTTTATTTAATTGAAAATCTATCTGATATCTACATGTAATATTACATGTAGCATATATTTTATATTATGAAACCATTATACGGAATTAAAAAAAAGAACGCTTCCAACGAAGGAAACAAAAGTGATATCATTGAATGTTTATATATATGCCGAATTGCTTTAGTGCATTGAATTGACAATCTCCTGCAAAATTGCTTTTATATATATATATATATATATATATATATATATATATAACTTTATACATATTTGCTTTATATATATTCAGGGAAGTTATTATTGCATGTCGTAAGGATCAATTATTGACAGATGCATTAATTGAATTGTGTTGGTGTTTTGATTGTTATGAATTCAATTGCATGCACTATGTTGAAATAATCATTGTTGCGGATTCAATTCAATTCTGGAAATCTTTCTTTTCATTGAATACGTTATTATTAATTTTTGTTTTTTTTTTCATTTAATTTTTAAAAAAAATGAAAAAAGTTGAATTTTATTCGAAGTCAAATTGATAATATCAAATTTAATGAGATTCCTTCTTATTTGTGGTGCACGTTAAATAGTTAATGTTCAAAAAATTTAAGAGTTTATCAGGTCAAATTTATATGGCTCATACAAATTTTACGGGGCTCAAATTTTTTATACCAAACATACTAGTCAAATCAAGTAAATTATGATGGACTTGAGCTTATTTCGGGTTTAGGCTATTGGATAAAAATTAAGGTTTGAGTAATTAGAAAATGTTAAGCTTGACCTGACCCAACTACTTTGATCCCTACCTATTTCGGCCCCGTCCTAATTTTTGACATGATTTGACTTTTGACCATTAACTTTGACCGTTTTATTTTTTCTTTTTCTGTAAATTAATATCCAATATTTTAAAATAAATTAAATTGAATTAAAATGCTACTAAAGTGACCTCTTTTATACATATTTATTTATTTTGAAATATGTGGGTATTATTAAAGAAAATAAATAATTATATTTAAATTTATGCGAAAAATAATCGACTCAAAGAAAGATTATTTTTGACCAAATAATAAACACATGTGACAGTAAATATGTGATAAACTTTGGCACTTTTTATGCATATAATATATATGTCCAAAGAAAAGCATATTATTAGCAGGATCTATTATTAATGTTTATTATCCAAGTTTTTAGAGAACCGTTTACAAATTGTTATTTCTGTTCAAAGACTAAATAGTAATGTTGTGTTTGGTATCTTATAATGGTCCAATTTATTATATCTTATACCATATGTGTATATGAATGCATGCATGATTAAATGACATAGTTATTGATTGTGAGTTTTTTATTTGTTCTATACAGTAAATACTTCTTCTATATCTTCCAACTTGAACAACATTGCAGTGCTTAACGGCACTAACTTTAGAAAATGGAAAGAGCACATTACCATTGTGCTTGGATGTATGGATCTAGACTATGTAATCCGGATGAAAGAACCTCCCGCCCCTACTAATAGCAGTACTGTTGAACAAATGGCACTTTATGAAAAATGGGAGCGTTCTAACCGCACGAGTCTGATGATCATGAAGCACTCTATTTCAGATACCATCAGGGGCGCAGTGCCTGAGAAAGAAAATGTTAAAAAGTTCCTGAGCCAAATAGCAGACCGATTCGCTGGTAATGAAAAGGTCGAAATAAACACTATTTTATCTAAGATTATTTCATTGCGGTATAAAGGCAAAGAAAATATAAAGGAGTACATTATAGAAATGTCTAATCTTGTTACAAGATTAAGGGCACTAAAGTTAGAATTGTCTGATGACATTCTCGTGCACCTGATCTTGATCTCTCTTCCTATACAATACAGTCCTTTTAAGATCAGTTATAATACTCAAAAGGAGAAATGAACTCTTAATGAGCTCATTGCTCAATGTGTATAAGATGAAGAGAGATTGAAACAAGAAAAGATAGAGAGTGCTTATTTAGCAACTTTTTTCAATGACAATGCTGCCAACAAGAAAATGAAATGGAATAATAAAGGAAAAAGAGCTAGAGACATTGGAGTTTCACAACATAAGGTGCAAAAAAAATAGAATACTGAAATCTCTTGTTACTTTTGCAAGAAAGTTGGACATGTGAAGAAGGATTGTTTCAAGTATGCAAAATGGCTTGACAAAAAGGGTAAACTTCCTAACTTTGTTTGTTCAAAAGTTAATTTGACTTTAGTACCAAGTCACACTTTGTGGATAGATACGGGTGCAACTACTCACATAAGTGTAACTATGCAGGGTTGTCTACGAAGCCGACCGCCAATTGATGCTAAAAGATTCATCTATGTGGATGATGGCAACAAGGTTTCTGTTAAGGCAATTGGATTTTTTAGATTACAACTAGAATCTGATTTTTATTTAGATTTGCATGAGACTTTTTATGTACCGTCATTTAGAAGGAATTTAGTTTCTATTTCTTGTTTGGACAAATTCGGTTACTCTTGTTCTTTTAGAAATGGAAAGTTTAGTCTCTTTCAAAATTCAAATATTATTGGTACTGATTCTTTAGTTGATAATTTATATCAATTGGATCTTCATGCCTCACAAATTAATAAAATCTTGTATGTAAGCAATTATGATATAAAGTGCAAATTAATTAATGAGAGTTCTTATATGTTATGGTATAAGTGTTTATGACACATTTCTAAACAAAGAATTCAAAAGCTTGTGTCAGAATGAATTCTAAATTCCTTTAATTTTTCAGATTTTAAATAATGTATTGAATGCATTAAGGGTAAACAAATAAATATTAGAAAAGTTTATGCTAACAGGAATTCAAAAATTTTGGAATTAATTCGTACTGATATTTATGGTCCATTCCCTACGTATTCCTAGAATGGTCAATAATATTTTATTACTTTTATAGACGATTGTTCTCGTTATGGGTATCTATACTTGATTTATGAGAAGTCTCAATCATTGGATATTTTCAAAGCCTATAAAGCTGAAGTTGAAAATCAACTTGGCAAGAAAATTAAAGCTGTTAAGTTTGATTGTGGTGGTGAGTTCTATGGCAGATATGATGGATCAGGTGAACAACGTCCAGGCTCTTTTGTGAGATATTTGTAAGAATATAGCATCGTTCCTCAATACACCATGCCGGGGACTCCAAGTCAAAATGGTGTAGCTGAGAGACAAAATCGAACCCTAAAGGATATAGTTAGAAGTATGATAAATTATTCCTTTTTATCATAATCTCTTTGGGGTGAAGCCTTAAAGACTGCAGTATATATCCTTAATCGAGTTCCAAATAAAGCAGTCGTTAAAACCACATATGAGTTATGGATTGAAAAAAATCTTAGCATTAGGCATTTGCATGTCTGGGGTTGTCCAGCTAAGGTTAGGTCATACAGGCGTAATGAAAGAAAGTTGGACTCAAGAACAGTAAGGTGCTACTTTGTTGGATACTCGGAAAGATCGAGGGGTTTCAAGTTTTATGATCCCTCAAGTAAATCTTTTTTTGAGACAGGGAATGCTAAGTTCATTGAGGATGTTGAATATAGTGGTAGTGCTAAACTCAGAAACATTGTCTTTGAAGAGGAATATGTAACTATTCCTAATATTGCAATTGATGATGATCAGGTAATTACACCTGTCACTATACAAGATGCAAATATAGATATTCAAGACGTTCTTGAGATACCTCCCGCTAATATTGAAGAACATGCTCCTACTTATGTAGAGGAGCAACAACAACAACCTCAATTGGAGGTGCCATTAAGGAGATCCACTAGGGAAAGAAGATCAGGGATTTCAAATTATTATGTCATGTATCTCCAAGAATATGAGTTTGATATAGGACTAAAAGATGATCCAATAACTTTCAATCAAGCCAAACAAAGTGTAAACTCCTAAAAATGGATAAATGCTGAAAGATGAGATGAAATCAATGCAAGACAGTGACATTTGGGATCTTGTTGAATTGCCTAAAGGAGCGAAACCAATTAGTTGTAAATGGATTTTCAAAATCAAACAGGATTCGAAAGGCAATGTCGAAAAATATAAGGCACGTCTAGTCGTAAAAGGTTTCACTCAAAAAAAAAGCATTGATTATAAAGATACTTTCTCTCCGATTTCATCGAAAGACTCTTTTAGAATTATTATGGCACTTGTAGCTCATTATGATTTAGAGTTACATCAGATGGACGTAAAGACTGCATTTTTTAATGGCAATATTGAAGAAACCATATATATGTTGCAACCAGAGAACTTTGAATCCAAAGATTCAAAACATTTAGTGTGCAAATTAAAGAAGTCCATCTATAGTTTAAAGCAAGCATCTTGTCAATGGTATTAGAAATTTGATTAAGTGATTACCCCTTTTGGTTTTAAGAAAAATTCCGTTGATCAATGCATTTATCATAAGATCAGTGGGAGCAAATTTATTCTTCTTATCTTATATATGGATGACATTCTACTAGCAAGTAGTGATATATGATTGTTGCATGAAATTAAGATATTTCTTTCAAATAAATTTGAAATAAAAGATCTTGGGAATGCCTCTTTTGTGTTGGGCATACAGATTCACCGAGATCGTTCTCGTGGCATACTTGGCTTATCACAAAAGGCATATATCGATAAGGTGCTTAATAGATTTGACATGAAGAATTGTGCATCAGGAGACACACCCATTACTAAAGGTGATAAATTTAGTATGCTTCAATGCCTAAGAAATAAGATTGAGAATATCCCTTATGCGTCGGCAGTATGGAGTCTCATATATGCTCAAGTTTGTATGCGTCCAGATATTGCGTATGTAGTTGGAATGCTTGGCATATATCTAAGTAACACAGGAATGGATCACTGGAGAGCCGTTAAAAAGGTTATGCGATATCTACAAAGAACAAAAGATTACATGCTCACATATCGAAGATCAGATCATTTAGAGATCATTGGGTATTCAGACTCCGATTTTGCTGGTTGTCTCGATAGTAGAAGATCTACTTCAGGTTATGTCTACCTAATAGCTGGGGGAACTATGTCATGGAAGAGTGTCAAGCAGACACTCGTAACTTCATCCACCATGGAAGCAAAATTTGTAGCTTAAGGCATCAAATCAAGCAATACAGCTGCGAAATTTTATCACTGGGGTACAAATTATCGATGACATTGAGAGACCATTAAGAATAAATTGTGATAATAAAGTCGCTAAGTTATATTCTAAGAACAACAGAAGCTCGTCAAAATCGAAGCACATTGACATCAAGTTTCTTGTTGTTAAAGAGAGAGTTCAGAGTCTTCATGTGTTTATTGAACATATCAGTACAAACTTAATGATTGCGGATCCGCTTACTAAGGGTGTACCACCTAAAGTGTTTCATGAGCATGTGGCTCGTATGGGTGTGGTTTATCCTGATGATATGTTTCTATAATGAGAGTTTGTTTCTTAATGTTTAATTATAGTTGACATGCTTTCTGATCAGACTAAAGTATTACTCTTTGTTTATTTATTGAAAACTCTGAAATAAAGTTATATTCTTTCAATTGTAATTTTGCATAAAATTTTGAAAGTATATTGTTGAAATCTTATGAGTTATAAAGTAGGACCAGTTGGAAATAGGTATGTTAAGGGATCACGTTGCATGAAATTTCTATGCTACACATACATGCTTGATCTATGTCATTGGTTATATTAATGTATGTGATCATTGATGGGTCTAATTACAAGAAAGATAATAAAGACCGTTTTGATCCTATATTAGTATAATTGATGGACCAAATTGTTAAAAGATGTCTTTTTATTAAGATAGTAAGAGTTCATAAAGTTATTTATAATGTACAATTGTAAAATGACATATATGGCCCAAGTGAGAGATTGTTGGGTATTATATATTAAAGTGGGCCTACATATATCAATTAATTGTACATTAATAGCTATCTATTTTGTTGCTCATTAAAAGTGATCAAATAAAATTTATTTATTATTGGGCTTTTAGGGCATCACGTATGGCATGAACTTTAATATATAGAAACCTAGTTATTTTATTTTATTTTATGATGGGCCAAAATAAAATAAAATACTGTAAATAATAGGTTGAGGTTCCCAGTCTAACCCTAACGTATTATTCATTCACATCTCATCAGTGAATGACGATAGTTTTTCTCTATATTTAGACGTAGAAGGCATCAACCTCAATTTTCTGTGTCTCCGTGGATTCAGGTACGCTTCCGATTTTATTTTTCTTTATTATTTAATATGAGACCCTGTCTATGATAATTTTTTCACCAATTAAAGATTTTTATCCAACACTACATGCTTGAAATGTTTGTTAGACATGTAATTGTTAGACTGTGAATTGGCTACTTCAAGAGTTCTTGTCATTATGATTTGAAATTTTAGCATCTGTTCTGTATATGAAAATTTCAGCAATATGAACAAGAATATAAAGATGAACTAAGTTAGCAACATGCCTTGTTGATCAATGAATTTAAGATCTTTTATCACAAAGTGAACTGCTGCATTTTGATTATGGTTAACCACATTAGAGATGTTAACTTGTTAAAACTTTAGCTGGTAAGAAATTTTAACAATAATTATTGAACAATAGAGCTAGAACTGAAAATAGGTACGCCATACATGAAATTGCACTAAGAGTAGACGTAGAAGTATAGAGTTTAATAGAGAATACATCGAAAAAGGTTGTTCATAGATATAACCATAATGACATATAAGTTGGTACTTGAGGGACAGTCTCAAGTAATGAACATCCTGTTGAGTCACGATCAATCATGGAATTAACAAATCCTTCTAGTCAGTTCACCAATGAACTTAGAGTTTCGTGGAAAATAAATCCTTCTAATCATTTCATTTAGTAAAATACATTTATGTGAAAACTAAATCATCTTATTTATAATTACATATATAGAGTTAAAGAATTATCTCAATTCTTCGTTTGATAAAATTTTAAATTTTGAATTGAATTACTGTAATTTTCTCTAACATTTTATATTCAATCTTCAAATTCATATATACAGGGATCTCCCTCAAGGCAATGATATAGACTAAGAGCAGAAGAATAGTTTAATTCTCTTTTTATATGTAAAATATGTATAAAAAAATACTATTTTTTTACTACATTCTACCTTCCTTATATATAGGCAAATATATATAAATTCTGTTTAAGGTTTATTTATAAAATTTTGTAAATATTCTAGCCAAAATAAAATTATCTAAAATTAGGAAGGACTAAGTGAAAAAGCCAAATAAAACCCTAGTTTCTTCTTCGCTCATATCGCGCTGCCCATCTACTACGTAAGACCTATTGATGAATATTGTCATCCCATCTGGTTACCGCTTGTCCCCAAAAGTGAAGAAGAGCCCGTTCAACGCTGATGTTCTCCTTTCGCCACTAGCTTACTTCATCGTCATCCTTTTTTGTTACAATTCTATAAAAAAAAATACAAGTATATATCCAACCATGAATTATTATCATAGGCATAATCGTTTATTATATTATAATAATAAATAATAATTACATATTAAATTATGCAATTGAGACCATAATAAACAATTACTACTATACATTAAGAAATATATATACATGTAATATAAAATAAAGCGGCTCTAATACCAGTTGTTTGATAAAAACAAATTTTAATAAAAAAATTTATGCGAAAGATATATCGTCTTATTCATAATTATATATATATATATATAGTTAGAGAATTATCTCAATTCCTCATTTAACAAACCTTGAATTAAATTGTTGTAATTTTTAAATTCACGTGTGTGGACACGCGACTCCCTTAATCTTCAAATTTATGCGCACTCAAGGCAGTGCTATAGACTGAGAGAAGAGAAGTAGCTTAATTCTCTATCTCCACATAAATTTATAAAAAAATATTAGTGTTTTTTTTTTACTATTCTTTACCTTTCCCATATATAGGTATCTTATTGGGGGATTTAGATTTAGATTAGGATTTGAGTTAGTAGATGGACTATAAGACTCATGAGCTTTATACCTTTAAATTTGAAAACCCGATCTAAGTCATCTCATAACCCATCAGATATTCTAAGTTAACCTCAAACTATTATATTAAAAGCAAAATATTACACTTTAGTAACCTATATAAAATAAATAAAAATCTATTTTAATTAACACTCTTTTAATCAAATTAAACTTGGTTTTAGATTAATAATAATCACTTATTTAACCCTTTAACTGATGTCCATAATCAAAGTTAGACTATGAAAAAATGTCATGTCTCTTTAATTACTTATTTACCCATAAATCATTGAACTCTCTAATAATCATTGTTTAATATATCTAAATTTGCAAATAAATTTATAAGTAAATATTATTATTCAATAAATAATTTATTGAATAAACCGTTGTCATATATTTAAATAATCAAATACTGCAAACAGTTTAAATAAACATTACTAAATATATTTCATTTTTCAAGTATATGTTCATAAATTGTATCTTCAAATTATTGATGTTTTAATTGTTTATATAGATCCCACTCCGTGATAACTCAAAAGACACAAGACACGAATGTAAATTTATTATTTGTTCATAATTAAAGTCAATTAAACTTATTTAAACTTTTATGAATTAAGATCGATAATATTTAGTTAACCAGAATAAAATTTACAGTAGTCCTGTTTAATATATTATATATATTAGTTTTTCTACTCGAAGTCTTTACTTCGATGATTAAAGTAAATTATCCACTATAAAAAGTAAAACAATTACAGCCTTACATAATAAAATGCATTTTTCATTAATGACTGCGAACAATATTTAATTTATAAAGAATTTGTGATCTATACCTTCTGTATTAACATCATATGCTTAATAAAAAAATCACATACTTTATAAATATTAACTCATCAATATATGCTTAAACGTATGTATGAATAAAATGTATTAATAAAAAAATATTATTATACATACTTTAAGAACACAAAATAACATAAAATGTCTTAACATATTTATCATATGTTTATTATTTCTTAAAAATTTTGAGGGAAAAAACCAATTAAATGCCACAAAGGATTTGGTTTATAAGTAACATCAAATGCATCAATAACTTTGTTTAAGTTTTGTCTCTCGAAAAGAATTATATTTTTTCTACAACTACTATTATCACTATTTGAAAGTAACTTATGATTTGCCTAAATTCTTTATTATTATTATTATTATTATTATTATTATTATTATTCTCATGTTTTTGTGCTAAAATGTCTATAAACAACTACTTGAGTTTACAACAAGAATTTTAAAACTCAAATAACTACTTGAGTTCATAGAAATGGCATTGGGTGGGACGAGAGGGGGGAGGTATTTTTTTCTTCTCACACCATTCCTTATTTTAACTCCTATCCCCACCTTATTACCCAATAAATTTAATAGGACAAGGATGTGAAATCTCAATATAAGGAATAGATCTTTCATCAACCAAAATATTATTTATTTATTTATATTTAATATAAAATTTTAAAAATATTTTATAATATAAGAAGTAAATCAATTTAATTAAAATCATCTTTAGTAAATATAATGTTATTATAAATCAATACAGTAGTTATATATGATTTTTTTAAAAGAAAAAAAAAATACTAACATATTGGATTGAACACTTTGTTTTTATGGTTTTATATGACTAAAAATTAAATTTTAAAGTTTTTTTTTAATTAATTTTTTTATTTTAATATATGACCCGCAGTTGTACAATCCTTTTTCAAAAGAGCCATGGAACCCAACAAATAAGGGGTCACTTTACAAATTAAAACTAAAAAAGAAAAAGAAAAAGAAAAAGGTAATTTCGTAATTAACAACTAAATAAGGGGTCACTTTGCAAATTACATAAGTTCACGAGACCACACAACCAAAACCCAAATCAGCCCAGCAGATAAACCATTTTATACTTCCCGAATCTCTCTGCTTCTCTTCGCTTCTCCTCTCGCAGTCGCTCAAAACCTACAAACCCACCAAAAAACGAAAGGAAATTTTTTCTGGAAAAAAGAAAAAAAAAAATTCCCCACGAAACTCACACCTAGAAATCTCTGAGACCCACAGCTTTTTTACTTTTATATTATTGGCTCTTCTTGTAACCCATGTGAGTATTTTCTTTCAATTTTTAGGGTTTTAGTACTTGCGGGTTCCTGTGCTGTAATTATTTAGTTTCAACGATCTTTGCGTTTTGGGTGATGTCAGTGTCTTATGCTTGACCCATTAATGGGTATTTATCTTTTGTGAAGATATTTATTTTGAAATGGAAATGTGTTTATAGTTCTAGGGTTTATATATCTATCTGCTGGTTGTTCTGTTACGGACTTTTGAGTTTTTTTTCCTTTTTTTTTGGGTGATTATTTTTCTTTCTGTTGACCCAATAATGAGTCCTTGGTTTATATGTCTTGTATCCTATATTAACAATTTCTGAACTCGAGCACTTAAGGAGTTCTGTTGGAGGTGATGATTGTAATGATATTATTTTTGATTCTTAAGTAATATTTTCTCTTTGATTTCTTGAAATTTCTGTTTTAGTACCACAGTCTGTTATTTACTCTTCTGTTACTGTATTTGTGTTATTGGTTAATGGTTACCAGTACTAGATTCTTGTTCTCTTATAATGTGCATTGAGTAGATTCTTAAGTTAGTGAAAGTTGAGAGAACCTGTAATCTGGTCCCTGTCTAGTTTGCTTGTTTGACTGAACCATTTTGAGAAGTGAACCCATTTTTATTTGGACAACCTGATGGAATTTGGTTTAAATGTCATGAGAATACTAGTTAGACAGCAGAAGATTAGTGTGAATTGGTTACAATTACTCTTGATACATTCCTTTTATGAACCAATGTTTTGGACATATAGTATACTTGTTATGTTCTTATAGAAGTCTTGCTAAGCTGCTGGCCCATGTATGCTTGCTTTCTTTTTAAATACCCAAAATCCCATTCAACCTTTCTATGTTCACCAAGTTGTAAACTGCCAAACCCTACAGCATGATTATTGTTAAAAGGGCTGAGTTATAAACATATGTATCTTTGCTTCTAATGAACATGAAGATTAAAAGGGCTGACTTGAACTGTATTACTATTCATTATAACTATTCATTTTTTAAATAATTTCTTATCAGTTTTTTTTCTAGTGGGACAATGGCTGAAGTTGATCAAGCCTTTGTTGAACATGATGGGAATCATGACGAGGAACAAGAACTGGAGAATCAAGAACATCAGAATCAAGTTCCTGAGTATGAAGTACCGGAATATGAAGTACCCAAGGATCCGATACCTGAGGATCAAGTAACCGTGGAACAAATAACTGAGATTCAAGTGACTGAGAATGAAATAACCGAGGATACAGTACCTGAGAACTCACCGCCTCAAGAAAAACAAGAAAATGAAGGGAATTTGGCTACTGGAGGCAGCGAAAAGAAGTGGCCTGGATGGCCTGGAGAGAGTGTTTTCCGGATGTTGGTTCCTGCACAAAAAGTTGGTAGTATAATTGGTCGCAAAGGGGAATTCATTAAGAAAATAGTTGAGGAGACAAGAGCTCGAATTAAGATACTTGATGGTCCTCCAGGGACGACGGAAAGAGCTGTAAGTTTTTTCATGATTAATTTTCTTCATTGAGTTAATATTGAACTGACAGATTTGTTTATAAGCTAGACCTGTTTATTCTGGTTGTCTATTGGCTGACACTTTCTGTGTGTGAGCTAGCTGAAATTACTTTTTTAGGATTTTCTGTTTTTGACAATTGGAGCAACCTGCCAATTTCAAGATGTTATGTTAATGTTGTTTGTGCTAAGGGCTATCTTAGCTGCAAAAGTCATGACATGACTACTGCAAGAGATTTTTAAACTTCCTTTTATGTTACAAAAGGGACTAAGAATATTTCTTTGTCAACTTTCCCCATTAAACACCTGGAGTTTGATCCTCTGTATACATATTTCTCTTTCCAATCTTGTTAAAAGACTTGTTATGGTTGCTGTTCTTTGTTTGTTCTTTTATGTGAATATAACATATTAAGTACCTACAATTTGTGTCATGTAGTACTAGATTGATGTAGATATGGTTCAAATGAACCTACATGAGAAATGAGAAAGTAAGCTTTTGAAACTTTGTAAGATCTCTCATAACTGTCAGAACACCTTATGATACAATAAAGTTATTATGAAATGTTCATTGTTATTAAAAATAATGAAAATAAAAAGTACAACACTTAATGGATATCGTATTGCCAAAGCTAGAGCTTTCCAAAACCTTAATTAAGAAAAAAGAAAAAAGAAAAAATTTAATAGTCTTAACGAAGATATAGAAAAAGAGAGGAAAGCCATTCATCCACTCACGAGGGTGTTTTGGTTGTTAGGTGAGTTACAATTCCCATTATGCCTAAATATAATAGTTGATATGAACTAGTTGCCTGGTTAATTAGTGTGCTTCCCCAGAGATGTTAGGATGGAGAGGTTCTGCGGCAAATATATTCTATTGTTATATAACATTTTGCGATTCCATTTAGAACAAGGAAAGATGGAGAATGTTTACATCTCGAGTAAAACTCAATATGATACAACTAGTCCTAAAACAATGTATGACTGATAAAGAGGACAAGAAGTGTCTTCTGTAATCATTAGCGATCCATAAAAGAAGAATACAATTCCCTTTACTGCAATAACAAACATCAGTCTGTGCAGGTTCTGTCCACCTCTTTTTAAGGCAACAAATCAAAATAAAATTCCAAATTTTGAAGGACCAAAGATCCAGATTACAGGGATCAGCATTGAGCATTACAAAGTGCTGAAAAGTTGAGTTGAATAAATTTGAACAACCGTTTCAAGAAGCTCTGCATTCTCTCTGGTAACTTCAGAACCTGGATGATTGATGTCTTGCCGCAGATTGTAAAAACCACAAAGGAACCTATTAAAATAAGAACAAAGATGACACATAAGATTGCTATTAATTTCAAAATTGCTTTCTTAGATGGCCTACTTGTGTTTACATTGATTAACCCGTAAAATTCTATTAATAAAATTCTTTTGTTTCTTATAAAAATAATATGTTCATTTTCCTAGTAGAAAATTAAAAAAAATAAAATTTATATTTAAAGACATAAAGTGACTTTTCTTATGTGTCATATCTGTTCATTTTCCTAGTAGAATCTCAAATCTCAGTTTGTCAGCATCAAGATGCTATAATTATTAAGAAATAACCCTGTGAACTAGGATTTAAATTGTTAATAAAGTCTAACAGGGCAATGTGAGGTTGTTAAATCAATTATTTACAAGAGAAAATAATAATAATAATTCAGAATGCCACAACAAGGTCTTATTTTTTTCAATGATGATGCCATGAGCTTGATAAGAAAAAATAAACAGACATTTTTTTTCAACTTTCCCGAAGAGCTTGGATATTATCTTCACAAACTAACTTGATTAGCAGCAAATTCTTCCTCCAAAAATTAAAATATTAGTAGCAAAAGTTTAGGCCATTATTAGACAAGATCATGTGAATTGCTTCTAAGATATTTCTTTTTTTTCCCTTTTAAAAAATCATCGAGTGTTGAACATGGTACAGTTTGTAAAACATGTTCCTGACCTTTGTTATGTGTCCAATTACTAATGCAACAATGGTAGTAAAATGATTAATACGCATTTGCTTTATATGACATTTTCTCTTCAGTGAAGATATGTCTCCTCAAGGTTCAATCAACATCCTGATGCAAAATGGCAATATTTTTCAAAAGCACATAGCTTGGAAAGGGAGAGGCTTAGTAAATTTGTGAGTTCCAGGTGCTATCACAACTTTTAGTGACTGATTCTTTTTGCATGAAAAATGGTAGATGAAGTATATGATGTAGGTCCACAGAAAGTGGTATAGGGTTTAAAATTAGGGGGAATGAAATACATGAAACTCAGTAGAAAAAGAAAATTCATCGGGTTGTAGTCACAAAGATAAGCTGAAGAGGACTAAGTGCCTGCTAAATGATGGCTTGAGCGAAAAAGAAATTGTTAAATAATTGGTAAACATTGAAGAGCGTGGGATCTTAGTTGTTGCCTCTTTTCTTTCTTTTTTGTTCCTTTTAAATGTTTATTATTTGTTTTTGTAAGCAAAGAAATTGAATCATTCAACCTATTTTTTTCTGCTGCTTGTTTTATTTATGTTTCTGGAATCTTTGTCATATACTTAGTACTTCACTGCTTATGCTGATGTTATTTATTTTTGTTGGTTATGAATAGGTGATGATATCTGCCAAGGAGGAACCCGATTCTTCTCTTCCTCCTGCTATGGATGGCCTTCTGAGGGTGCATAAACGCATTGTTGATGGCTTGGAGGGTGATTCTTCTCAAGCTCCACCTGGCAAAGTCTCCACAAAGTTGCTAGTCCCGGCTTCACAAGCAGGAAGTTTGATTGGTAAACAAGGAGCAACTGTGAAATCTATTCAAGAAGCATCTAGTTGTATAGTTAGAGTTCTTGGAGCAGGTATCTTCTACTTCATTCTTACTTCTGACTTGGAAATTATTTGTAGTTCTGTTTTGTCATCTTCACATGTTGTATTCCATCTTTTTTTAACCCTGAATGTGCTGTGAAAGATATCTTTTAACTTGTTAGAATAAATTTATTAAGTTTGCTGTTTCCCAAAAGCTCAATATTTGGTTGTTAGGTACATGATGTTTGGATATGGTCCTGCAAACCATTGCTTATTAATATCTAATTAGTCAACCACTACCATTATATCCAAGTTCAAGGTTATGATGAACCCATTACTTCATTCCTGGATTTCATATTTTTTATTGAAAATTGTTTGCTACTTTGCTTACCAGCTTTGATAACCTTGTATGATCATTTTCTTAGAATAATTTCATTTATAAGTTTCTGTGCTTTAGGTATTGCTGGTTGTTTCCTCGATTAAGTTTTCATACATCTTATCACTTGTTAAAATGAATTGGTGCAGAAGACTTGCCAATCTTTGCCCTTCAGGATGATAGGGTTGTTGAAGTGGTAGGAGATGCAGCTGGTGTTCACAAAGCAGTGGAGTTAATTGCATTTCATCTTAGGAAGTTTTTAGTTGACCGCAGTATAATACCATTATTTGAAATGCATGTAAGTATGCTGTTTTTACAACTGCTCTGTATGAATTAACGAGACCCATTTTATCATGCATAGCTTAATGCATATAGACTTTTTTTATTTTCAACCAGATGCAAATGCCGAATCCTCAAATGGAGCACATGCCACCTCATCAGTCTTGGGGTCCACCTCAGGGTCTTCCTCCGAATGCTAGTGGAGGCCCTGGTTTTGGACCAACTCCTCAGTACATGCCACCTCCACGGCAAGCTGACAATTACTATCCTCCAGCTGACTTGCCACCGCCTATGGAGAAACAGCCTCATCAGGGAATATCTGCCTATGGAAGAGAAGCCCCGATGAACATCCATGCGTCATCAAATGCCCAGTCAGCACCATCCATGATAACCCAGGTTATTTTTTGTTTTTTTTCTTCTTATAATCACTGAACAGAAAATCTCTGGAATCATCGTCTTAGATTAGAAGTCAGGTTCATTCCATTCTTTCCCTATTTTATATCATGACAAGAAATCTGATTACCCTTTTGTAGCCCGAGTAAAACTTATGTTCATATAAGACCCCACAAACCAAATAGATCATATAAATCCTAAGCAAATGAGAATCATGTAACTGTGTTGTTTGTATACTAGTGATTTTGGGCAACTCCAATAAGTTCTCTTTAAATTATTCCAGACTTTTGAGCGGCAGTTTTCATATGTTTGTTCAGGTCACTCAGCAAATGCAAATTCCTCTATCATATGCTGATGCTGTTATCGGGACAGCTGGTGCAAGTATAAGCTACATTCGACGTATTAGTGGGGCAACGGTGACTATCCAAGAAACAAGGGGTGTTCCTGGGGAGATGACAGTTGAGATCAGTGGAACTGCTTCGCAAGTCCAAACTGCTCAGCAGCTAATACAGGCATTGTTCTTTGCCCTGGTTTTGAACTAATATTAATATTTCCATTTCTATAGTATAGATATTCCTCTTTTTTTATGTACATTACTTGATTGCTTGTGCCACTGTTCCTATGTATTATGCTGTGTATTTAGTTATCATAAAATGCATCGATTACACATCCCCCATAATTCTTATTTCTTCAGCCTCTAGAAGTCTATTACCAAGCCATTTATTTTACTTTTGCTGAGGTTGGAAATAGGAGGTGCCAAGTTATGGTCACCTTGGCATCTTAACACTTGTCCAGGTGTACCTTTCGAGAGTGTATTTGAACCTATATATCTTGTCATTAATCCTTTGAAAACATTGAACAAAGTCTCAGTGGTTATATTTGGAATCGGAGTCTGTATAAAAGAAATTAGTACTTATGAGCTGCCCTATAGTTTTCTTTGCACTGCTGCAGTTTGCTTCCAAGCAACAAGAGGTTGATGCTTTTGATCAGATCTGATCCAAAGCACTGAAGCTCAAGTTAAAGTCCGATTATGATCTGTATTTGTTTCCTTGTAGTAGCTGGCTACTGGGAATATATGGTTATTGCCATAATCAGTCATATTTTATCTTTCTTATTGAACTTCATTCAGCACTTTCTTCCTCCCTCCCATCTCCCCTTCCCTCTCTCCAATGCCTTTTTATGATATCTTATAGAATTTTGGCAACTTTTTTTCTTAAGAAAAAAAAAAGAGTATATCACTCGGTAGTTATGAGTAGTTGTGTATAGCATTCTTCTGTATTATAAGCTGATGCCACTTGGTTTTTCTTTTTAACTGCAGAATTTCATGGCTGAAGCTGCAGCTCCATCACAGGCACAAATGGGTGGATCTACTGACCAAGGTTATAATCCATATGCAACTCATGGTTCCACGTATGGATCTCCCCCCTCCAATCCAGGACATGCAAGCCATGCCGGAGGTTATGGCTCAGTCTACGGCTCGAACTATGGTTACTAAACAAAAGGGCAGTTTGATTTAGTATTTCACAAGGTTTTAGAAAATTTAGTTGGTATATTACTGAATTTTGTCTGAAAATTGCCAAGATGTTCTCTGTGTGCTGTCAAATTCTCTGTTAGAACAAGCTCTCTTCCCCTGTGCAAGATATTGTGTGTTCAATAGGGCTAACCAGTTAAGCCATAGAATATCACCAGTTACTATTATTTGACTCTAGTTTATTGTGGTTTCTCATTATTATGTTCTACCCGCATCACTTTTCATCTTTGTTATTTTTAGAATGTTAATCATTCTCGTTCCAAGCTTTTGTTTGCACAACTTGCTGGAAGTCCTGCCGTGCATTCTAGAGATGAATTGCCAACAGCTGGTTTATCATGCCTCCACAGGCCTCAAATTTTGTTCTACGATGTATCTGTCATCTGATCTGCCATAGCAAAGGATAACAGTAGTGCTTCATATGGATAAGGTTTCAAAATTTGTGTTAAGGTTTGTTTCTAAGTCCGTATGTATGTAAGGCCTGTATAGGAGACGCAGCCAGTAGTTAATCCCTATATTTTAACAATCATTAGATTAATAGTCTTAAAAGCTTGATGGATGAAGCTTGGCAAGATTGCCAAAATTACAGGGGGGTGCTGTTGATCTCAGTTCAGTAAACCATCCAGAAATGAGATAATCGATGCTGCAAAATACAAAGTCCCAACGGTTAAACAACCAGCGTCCTTCCACAGCGAATTTTTTATTGTAATCTCCAAAGTAAAAAAGAAAGAGCCCGGGGGAGTTCGTAACCATAATCAAGCCAAAAGTAACACTAACATTGTTATGAATTTAGCTAAAATTAAGCATTTTGTAAAATTAGCACTATCTTCTACACAACAAAATAAGTGCTCTTTTTATAAAGGATATTCATAATCTTTTATTATAAGATTCATGTACGTACTATCTTATACATATAATACACGTGTGTTTTAAGATTCCCATACAAGGGGATTAAATGATAGTCTCTCGAAGTTCCAATTCAGAAAACTTGCATAAATATGTCTACAAATTTGTAACATTTACCCGAAATGTAAAAAACACTAAAAGCAAAGATTGTAAGAAACTTATAAAGATGGGAGAACAAACAAGCACAGGTATTAGCAGGGACAGGCGAAATCCTGGTGATCACATTTGCAGAGAGAGATGAAAAGGTTTCTACTATAACCATGGTAAGTTGTTGCCTTTCTTTCATTCCCTTCCGAGTCCAAGAGTTTTAGCATATTTAATACATTCCTATTTTAAAAATGTAGGCACCCAAAAAGAACTCTAGAGATAATATGTGCTGTATGATATAAGCCATTTTTTTTTTTTTTTTTTGTGCCCTGGAATATACATTGGCGATGACATGGAAATTCACGTCCTTCGACCTTGGAAAAAAAAACGTAGCTCGTCCGTAATGAAAGTTTGCTCTTCCAAGTTCCGAAACCATGGATGGGCACTCTCTGTATGTATATGACAATAAATGTGATGCAGTTGGTTGGTATGTAGAAAAGCATGGAAGTTGTATAAAAGTCAGCTAGTGAAACTGTGGAGTTGGCTTATAATGAGCTTCAGCTAAACGACTTTTTTTGTGGCTACCGTCTTCTCGGAAAATCTTGTGAGCACTTTGCTACCTATTGTAAAACAGGTTTGGCCTTCAGTATGCACTCAATATTTTGGAAGGGTAAAATAGCTGCTGCCTTCTCTTGGAGAATACCTAAACAAAATATTTTAAATTCTTATATTAAAATCCTGTCAGAGGGAGTTTGGTATAGTTTTACGCTAGGGTTAGAGTTTTCTCCTAAACTTATGTAAAGAGGAGTATACTTTTGTGCCCTAAAACTCCGTGGTGGCTGCCCTTTCGATCGAATTTGAGTGTTTTCCTTCCATTATTGCGATGGATTCTAGTGAAATGACAAAGGTCTGCGAGTCAATCTCTCTGTCTGGTTCTGTAATCCTAAAACTGCAATAGATAGGCTGGTTAGAGAAGAGGAGCAGGATGATTGTCCCTTGTTTCCTCGTCGAAAAGTTTCTTTCGACGCGTCGGATTAGTCGAGACTCGGTTTTCTGTTGGATGCCAAATCTTTGGAGGATGGTAGATCATTTTGATGTTGATGCTGTCGGGTCTAACATGTTTGTTTTCCAATTTAGCTCCGAGGCTGATAAGCGAGTAGTTATGGCAGGAGGTCCGTGGACTTTTAGCCAGCAGTCGATGGTAATCCAAGAACCGATTGGCATTGGTGATTACCGTAATATGACTTTCATGTCAGCGGCCTTCTGCATTCAGTTTCATTAAGTCTTGATCGCCTGCATGAATAATAGGGTTGCGACTAGGCTGGAAGGGCTGATCGTAAAGGTTGAGGAGATTGATTAAGGGGAGCAGGGGCACTATTTCGGCTGTTTCTTAAGACTGAAAATCAGGATGGATATTACTGTGTCATTGTCACGAGTTCTGGAGATTGCTTTGGGGGCTGAAACGATGGTTATCTTGGTGAGATATGAGAGACTGCCGGAATTAAGTTACCAGTACGGCATCTTGGGTCACCTTTGAGGGAATGTTCACAGAGAAAGGCAATGCATGGGAGTCTTGAACCGCTTTTGTATCAAGACTGGATTCGGATGGAGGTTTTTCATAACCCAACAAGTTCTGTGGAAGGGAAGATTCCACGTGCAGATTCTAAGGCTGCCAATTAGGGTTTTGCTGGCCAGCTGATTAATTCAACAACAGTTTCTCCTCGTTGGATGAAAAAAGGTAGCCATGTTGTGGTAGGGTCTCGTAATCGGGCTTTTTCGACTTGTCAGGATGGGCTCCGGCCTTAGGCTCCACCTCTATCCGTCACTCCTAACAGGAAAGGGAAAGGGTTGGTGGTTCGCTAGGAGCCTCTTTCGCCTGCACATGACCATGGGTTGCCAAGGTTAGTCTGACGCCGAAGTAGGCTAGTTCAAGTCTAGTGGTCTCCTCGGAGATTTCGGTTCCTGCTGGAGACTCTGGTTTGGCAGTGTCTCAAGGTGAGTCCTCTTCTGGAATAATTTAGAAGGTTGCCCCTATGGATACAGCTACTACAAATATTTAACTTTCTCCACCGGAAAAGACTGTGGTAGCGATTTTAAAAGAACTTCTTTGTAGCTATCGTGAATGTTAAAGTGCAAGTACATTAAAAAAAAAAAGTAAAATTATTTAAATAATATGTATAAAATAAATTATTAAAAAAATAAAAAATGAGAAAGAATATAAGGAGTACACATAAAATTTTATAATTCGATAATTTACCTTTATTTATGATGAATAATAATTACTTATTTTTATTATTAAATTATAAAATACTTATAAAGTATATCTTTGATAAAAAAAATTACAAAGAAAATTATTTCTTACACTCTAAAAATTTTCTCACAAAAAATTACAAAAATTTCTTACTTGATCATTTAGATTTATTGGGATATCACAAATATGTGTTTATAAGTCAATTGACAATTTTTATATAGGTTTTAAGACGTTCTAAATTTACTCTAAACGTGTGGGAGTCGTATTAGAGAGTCTTGAAGTAAGTGGGAAACAAATAAGGAAGTCTTCAATTAGGGAAACACTTACCGTGCCCAATGCCACGGCGCTCAGTGCTCATCGCCATGGTGCCGCAGAGTTGACCACCCAGCGCTGCGACGCTCAGGTGCTGTTCTGGGCGCCACAACGCCCACGCTTAGGCACCGCCCCCTTCGTCTTTTGCCTCATTTCGCTTTCGTTTTCGATCCTTGCACACCCTACGCACTTGGCTTGCTCTCCAAATCATATCCCGATGATCTTCAATCAATGTTCTCACAAATTCTCTCCTTGATTCAAAATCATCCACAAAGAAACTCGATCTTTCATTTTCGTATCTTCGATCACCCTCACAAAGTAATGACTCTGGTTAAGTCCTTGCATAGGATGAACTTAACAAAGGGAAGTGGCTTAGTTAACATATCAGCAGAGTTTTTAAACGACGCTATCTTTGTTAGACTAACTTCACCACTTTGAACAATCTCTCGAATGTAATGGAGCCTTACATCAATGTATTTTGACCTCTCATAGAACACTTGATGTTTGCTTAGATGTATGACATTCTGGCCATCATAATATACACCGGTGTTCACATCTTCATTAACAAATACCTCTGCGCATATGCCTTTTAACCACACGACCTCCTTGATAGCTTCACCAACAACTATGTACTCCACCTCTGTGGTAGATAGTGCAACCATATGTTGAAGAACTGATCTTCAACATACATTACACCCAAACACTGTGAATATGTAGCCCGTCAACGATTTTCTCTTATCTAGATCACCTGCATAATCTGAGTCTACGTACCCTCTTACCATTTCATTGTTGTCCTCATCCCTTTTATACATCAACCCGTAATTTGACGTCCCCTTGAGATATCTCAGAATCTACTTCACTGCAAACTAGTAATCCTTACCCGGATTTGCCATGTATCTACTTACCACACTCACAGTCTATACTATGTTTGGTCTTGTGTAAACCATTGCATACATGATACTCCCCACAACACTTGTATACGGTACTTTACTAATCTGCAGTTTCTCATATTCGAATGTCGGCGACCGTGCTGCTAAAAGTTTGAAATGCATGGCTAAATGAGTAGAGATAGCTTTTGCGTTTGACAAACCTAACTTCTCTAGAATTTTGAGTATATATAGCTGTTGGGACAAGAAGATAATATCTCTTCTTTCCCTCACAATATCCATACCCAATATTCTCTTCGTTGATCTCAAATCCTTTATTTCAAACTCACCATTCAACTGTTTCTTGAGCTTTTGTATTTCTTTCATATTCGTACATGCGATCAACATATCATCGACGTATAAAAGTAAATACATCATCTCACAACTTATGTTCTTGAAGTACACGCATCCATCATACTTGCTCCTACTAAAGCTACAAGCCATCATAAACTCATTAAATCTCTTATACCACTGTTTAGGTGATTGCTTTAACTCGTATAATGACTTCTTTAACAGACAAGTATGATCTTCTTTCTCAGGTTCCTCGAACCCTTATGGCTGTGCCATGTATATCGTATCTTCAAGCTCTCTATGCAGAAAAGCTATCTTTACATCCATTTGCTCTAAATGCAAATCAAGGTTTGCACACATGGCTAACAAAATCCTAATAAATGTGTGCTTGACGATTGGAGAGAATATCACATAAAAATCAACTCTCTCTCTCTCTCTTTGAGTAAAAACTTGTACAACTAACCTAGCCTTGAATCTTGTAGGCTCTATCCCTGGTATCCTCTTCTTCATCTTATACACCTACTTGCACCTAACTAGTTTCTTTTGATGTCTCTCTATTAACTTTCAGATATTGTTCTTCCTAAGAGAACTAATCTCTTCCTCCATGACCTGCTTTTATTCTTTCTTATTTTCACTCTTCATAGCCTCACCATATGTCTTAGGCTCATCATACTCAAAAGTGTAAGCAGAATTAAAAGCATAGGTAACTAGATCTGTTTGTGCATACCTGACTGACGGGTTAATCGTTTTCTTTAGTCTGTCTTTGGCTAGCTAGTACTCTTCAAGTTCTATCTCATGAGTCATAGTCTTTCTTTGGGTAGAATTGGAGGAACTCGCTGGTGTTCTTGGTTCTTTTTCAAATATCTCTTCGTTGAAGTGCTGATCTAGGGGCATATCAGATCCATTCTCAGATTTTACTTTAACTTCTATTAACTCGAGTGCTAAGTCTTCTTTGGGTATATGTTCTTCTTTTTTATCTTCTTGGGAGATTTTCAGTATCGTTGTCTCATCGAACGTCACATCACGGCTTATGATACTTCTTGTTGGTGTCAAGTCTTTACACTACACATTGTATCCTTTCACTCCTTCAGGATATCCCATCTTCCAAATTCCGCTCCTTAACATGTATAAAGGTAGGGCAGCCAAATATTCTGAGATGGTTATACTTTGGAGGATTGCCAGACCATTTTTCTTCTGGCTTCTTAAAGTCAGTTACTAAGGAGGGATTTCTATTAATCTAGTAAGCTGCAGTCACTACAACTTCTCCCTAAAATATTTTAGACATATTTGGATTAGTAAGTATGCATCTAACATTTTCAAGTAGGGTTCTATTCATCCTCTCAGCTACACCATTCTGTTGTGTTGTTGATCTTACTATTTTATGCCTCGCAATCTCTTATTTAGCACAAAACCCATCAAACTCTCTATTGCAAAATTCGAGGTTGTTGTCAGTTCTCAACCTCTTCACCCTTTTGCCGGTCTGATTCTCAACAAGAGCCTTTCAAGTCTTGAATACATCAAACGTTTAATCCTTACTCTTCAACACATAGACCTATAACTTCCTTGAATAGTCATCAATTAAACAGAAAAAATACCTAACATCACCACGAGTAGTTGTCTGAGCTGGTCCCCAAAGATCCGAATGTATGTAGTCAAGAGTCCCCTTAGTCTTGTGCTCGCCGATACTAAACCTCACCCTATGTGCTTTCCTAAGCACACAATGCCCACAAAACTCTAAGGGTTGGAACTTACCCTCACCAAATGCCTTTTAACTAAATAACTCCTTCAGGTTTCTCTAGCCTAAGTGTGCCAGTCTAAGATGCCACAACTTAGTTTACATACTCTCATCATCTACAGAGAATAATGCATAACCACTCACGACTTCTCCCTTAAGTACATAAATGCATTTGTGCTTTTCTCATCTCATAACCACCATGGAACCTTTCAATACTCTCAAAATCCATCCGTCGATCCTGATGGAACACTCATTCTAGTCTATAGTCCCTAGTGAGATCAAGTTCCTCTTCAAGTCATGAACATACCTAACATCTGTCAACTCTCTCACTCGTCTATCATGCAGCCTATGCTTAACACTACTAATTCTTATCATCTGACATGCAACGTCATTACAACCATTATTAAGATCTTACCATTACTAATGGGTTAGAAATTTATAAACCAAGGCTTATGCGGGCACATGTGAAAAGTACAACCAGAATCAAGAACCCATTGTTCAGTGTTCTTACCATTAGTAGCAACGAGTGTCTCTGCATTGTCATAGCTATCATTATAAACAAGCGCAGCATCCGCTTTTTTCTTGTCTTGTGCTCTCTTCTCAAGACAGTTCTTTATGAAATGTCATTCTTTCTTGCAGCAATAACACTTCCTAGGAGTCCTAGTCTTTGATCTTAAGCCGTTTTTCCTTCTATCTCTATATGGAGTCTTCCTCTTACAGATAAACTTTCTACATTGCCCTCGATCTGCTTCCCTAATAACTTTGAGTTTAATGATGATTTCACATCACTCATCATTAAACTCTCTCTGCCGTAGAGTAGCATATCAACAAAGCTCTCATAACTCTTGGGGAGTGAACTCAGTGGGATAATTGCTCTATCTTCATCCTCTATCTTAATGTTGATAGACTAAATATCAAGGATGATCTTATTGGAGGCGTTTATATGATCTTTCATCGGCGTCTCCACTGACATGGACAGCTGATACAACTTTTTCTTTATATGCAATCTCTTCATCACTATATGATCTTTCATCGGCGTCCCCACTGACATGGACAGCTGATACAACTTTTTCTTTATATGCAATCTCTTCATCACTATATGGAGCTGCAGTCTCCTATAATGCCGAACCTAACATTTAGCTCACCAACAACGCCTTTACCTTCATCTTCCACAGATTGAAGTCATTCGTACCAAATTTCTCAACATCATACTTGGGTGTGGCCATGTCTACTTAGAAAACCTGACTCTGATACTAGTTTATTAAAGCAGAAGCACACAAACAAGCAAAATCACCCAACCAATATATGCAAAACAAGTTATTAAGAAAATAAAGATAGAGAAATGATAGAAGGAGAACACACAAAATTACGTGGTTCGGTAATTTGCCTACGTCCACGGTGGATTAAGATCACTCACTCTTATTATTGAATCACAAGGCACTCATAAAGCAAGCCTTTGATAAGAAAGATCACAAAGAAAACTCTCTCTTGCACTCTATGGATTTTCTCTCACAAAAAACCACAAAGATTTCTTGCTTGATCACTTAGATCTATTGGGTTATCACAAAGATGTGTTTACAAGTCAATTTACAGCCTTTATATAGGCTTTAAGATGCCCTAAGTTTATCCAAAATATGTGAGAGTCGTATTAGGGAGTCCTGAAGCAAGTGGGAGATAAATAAGGAAGTCTTCAATTCGAAAACACTTCTTGCTCCCAGTGTTGTGGTGCTCAGTGCTCACCACCGTGGTACTGGTGCGCCCGCTTGGGCGCCGCAACTCTGACCACCTAGGGTCGCGGTGATCAGGTGTTGTTCGCCTTTCGCGTCTGTCTTCGATCTTTGCACATCCTATGCACTTCGTTTGCTCTCCAAATCATATCCCGATGATTTTCAATCAATATTCTCACAATGAAGAATTTGATGGGGTGAATATGTTTAGGTCCAAGTTAGGAAAAAAGTAGCGTACCAAGAGTGCAGTAATGGTGGGTGGTAGTCATGGGAAGAGTTATCCTAATAGTAAGGGTGGCTTACTGCACTCTTCTAAAAGCCTTTGCAAAGCTCTTCATTGCAGTTTTTTGTCCATATATATGAAGAGGAAGAGTAACCGCACCAAATCAGGGAAGCACATTTCTAGACCTCTCTCTAATGGTCTCTCAGGTAATGAGGTTTGTGATGATTCTGCTTGCTCTTCTTTTTCAATTGATATTGATGAGTTTCTTTTATCAGTCGCCTCTATTCAGTAGGTTGTTGGTTGCCATGAATCTTCTTAACTGAAACATTCAGGGTTTGAGTGATGGCCAAATGTGCCCTATTCAACACAGTTATGTGCATAAGTGTAAGCTTGATATGGTATTTGTTTTATAGAAATTTTAGCATAAAATTAGCAAATAGAAAGTTTATGAGTTAAATTAGGTTTTGTGGGTAAAATGGTGGTTAAACGAGTGGGTCGTAGTGGTGGTTTATGTTTATTATAGAGTGAGAATAGTGTTATTGTTGATTTTTGTTTGATTCTCGCGTCCACATTGATGTGTTCGTGGTATTTCACTCTTTAAAATGTTGGTGTTTTACCAGTTTCTATGGGCATTTAGAGAGTTCTTAGAGGGTACATGGGTGGACTCTTTAACATCGATTTAGACAGTTATCATTTCTCCTATAGTAGTGCGGTGATGATTTTAATGAGATTCTTTTTTCGTAGGAGAAAGAGAGTGGTGTCATCCAGAATCAAGTTTTGATGACGGGATTTCAACAGGTGTTGAATGATTATGATTTGGTTAATGTAGGATTACATGGGGCTTCCTGTACTTTGGGATGAATAATCGATCTGGTGATCAGTTTATTCAAGGGCGGTTAGATAAGATGGTTTGATTAAAGGACTAGCATGGGCTTTTCCCTTATGTTGTTATGTCTTATCTCTAGTTATAAGGTTCCAATCATAAGTTGATACTGTTATCTGTGAGTGATGTCCAAGCTAGAAGAGGGTTATAGTTTTCTTGAAGATTCTATATTGAAGCAGCATGGGCAGATAAAAAAGCTTGTAAAGATATAGTCTTGGCAAATTAGGTAGCCTCTAGTTCTTTGGTGCGTGACTATATAGATAGGTGTAAAAACGATTTAAAGGTATGGAACTCTGTTCACACTAGGAGTCTTCATTGACTAATTTCCAAAAAAAAGAGAATTAAATGGTCTCCAGGAATCTTTAGGGGCTGATAACTGGGTACAGTATCAATGAGTGGAAAAATATGTAGAGGCTTTTTTGGAGAAATAAGAAGTTTATTGGAAACAACAACCTAGTGTTGATTGGTTGTGAAAGGAGATAAAGTACAAAAAAAAATTCATTTTCAAGCTTCCAAATGGCAACATGAGAATGCAATTGATGGGTTGTTGGATAAGTTTAGGATTTGGCAAGAGGGGACAAAAGCTATTCAGAGTATTATTCATGAAAATTTCTCGAATATTTTTTGCACATCACAGCCTTTTATGGCAGATCTGGAGGAGAATTTTAGTAAAATAGTGTTGAGAATCTCAGAGGTGGATAATTTTATCTTATATGCATTGTATAGTGCTATCAAGGTTCATCGAGCGATTTTTTAGATACTCGTGATGAAAGCTCTAAGTTTGGATAGTCTGACAAGCTTCTTTTATCAAAATTTTTAGCCTACAACGGGAGTTCAAGTCACCCAAGTATGCCTCAAGATTCTTAATAGAGATGTGTCACCAAAGGCTTTAAATAGCACTTTGATTAGTCTTTTACCAAAGGTTAAGTGTCCTCAACGGATTGCTAAATACCGTCCTATCAATCATTTAATTTATGTACAAAATTGTAGCAAAGGTTTTAGCTAATAAATTAAAAGGGGTGATGAATATGTCCATTAGCGAGAACCAAAGTGTTTTTATTCATGGTAGATTGATAACAAATAATGTCATAATTAGCTTTAAGTGCCTTAATGTCTTGAGGAAGCATAACAAGGCTCGACATGGTTTGATGGCCCTCAAAGTGGATATGGCAAAAGCTTATGACTTGATTAGTAGAGTTTTCTCAAAGGTATAATGTCTTATTTAGCCCTTTTCAATTCCTTTATTAAAAAAGTAATGACATGTGTTACGTTGATACCCTACTCATATTTGATTAATAAAGAGTGAAAAAGATTTTTGATTTTTTCTCGTGATATCCAATAAAGAGACTCGTTGTCACATTATCTTTTTATCTTATGCACAAAGGGCCTTTCAACCCTAATTAAAGATGCTAAGAAGAGACAGTTGATTTTTAGGCTGAGATATGGTAAGGTTGGTGTGGTCATATCTTATTTGTTTTATGTGAATGGCAGTATAGGTTTTTTTTTTTTGGCAAGGCAAGCCTATCAGTGTGTGAGACAATTATAAGTGTTTTGTCCACTTTATGCACGTGCTTAAAACTAGTTAGAGAATTTTCATAATTCAATTATGTGCCTCAATAAGTAGTCTCTTCTTCTCTTCAATAGTCTTTAATTGATATTCTGAGTATAGTGAAGGTTCCCTCAGAGCTATTTGGGTTTGCTTAGCATGTTAGGTCAGAATTGTTGGGTGTTGATTATTCTAGGGTGCTTGCATGTGGGATGTGTTCATCATACAAAAAATATACATATCTCATACATATATGTGCACAGCAGAAGATTAAAATTAATACAATGAACACATGTAATACATATTTATCAAATGAAAAACGAGATTAAGAAATATAACCTATGAAGCCTTTGGATTAATTTACTTGAAGTCCACCATGAAATAAAACTTTGATCAATCCTAGCAATCAACAAGGGTGGGTTTGATTGTCTAGAATGGCAGTATGTTAATCCAACATTTAGTTTAACTCTTAAACTTGATTCAAAGTTAAACTCTTTAACTTGGTTAAATTTTTTTTTTTTTATTCAACTCTTGAATAAAAATAAATTTAATTCATGTTTTAATAGCTAAATTAATTGAAGAAGATGATGAATAGAAATGATTTCAACTCTTGAAACATTTCAATTTTCGATCTCCATTTCTCTCTTAATTTTCTTGCCAACCAAAACACTTAACATTTGTTTTAATTAAATTAAATTAATTTGTTTTATCTTTTGTTCAACTATTGAACAATTAAAACAAATCTATTTTAGTTATTACAATTAGTAACCATTTATTTATTTGTTTTGTTGTTTTAACACTTAAAACATAAAACAAAGAATTTCAATTTCTCAAATTGAAATGGCTACCAAAATTACAAGATCTAAAAACCTAAAAACTTTTGAATTTTGAATTTCATTTCTCTTTATATACTAATGCATAAATTTCAAACTAATTTGAATTTCATTTGCATTTAATATAACTTAACATAACCATAGTTAATATTTAACCTTAGTTAGGTTAGTTTAACTTAACCCTTAAGTTAATAAATATTTAAATATTCTAACTATAGTTAACTAACTTAACTATAGTTAGGTTAACCTTTACTTAACCATTAAGTAAGGTTAACTTAACTTAACTATATGGTTAACCTTTAACCATAGTTAAGTTAAATTATTTATTTAACAATTAAATAAATAAATATTTATTTTAATTATTTAACAATTAAATAATCATAAAGTGAAATTATATTTATATCCTTACTAGGTTACCAAGTTAACCTAAAGTGAGTCCTACCATTTAACCATATACTTTAGTTAACTTAACCTTAGTAATTTGCTGAATTATACTGTATTGAACCATTCAATACGGTAAGCTGCCCAAGTGCTCAAAGAGTACATTTCATATTGGGACTCTCTAAGTCTACACCCGATTTGTCAAATAGAACTATTCCATGAATCTGTAATCGATGCCCCACGCACACGTTACGAATATTACAAATTAGCGTGTTAGACCATACAAGTTGAGGTCATAACGTATACGTATGATTTTTCCATCATTTATATCCTGGATGTACGGGGATATAGATTAGCACCGTCAAATTCTCATTTGCTCATCCATTATCTTATCTCCAGATTCGTATCTCGATAAACAATATACGCAAACACTTTTACTATATTATTTAACCTTGTGAAAAACTCTTTTTCCGGGTTTATGCTTATGGCCACAAGACTTTATGAAATACAATCTTGGAGCATCGAATATACAACTTATCTACGTAAGCTGACGGATCCCGTATCTACGCACACTGAACTCCATGAGTATCAGACCATACCTGACGACATATAGCGGTCAGACCATGAAAGATCTCTGACATATGTAGAACCAAAGCATGATGGATCACTCATAAGACCACCGTAGCGCTCAAGTCAAAGGACCACGAATACTACTCAACTCGAGAGAACCTTTCTTTGCCCGCTTCATAGGATATCTATTGGGGTCCTCGTGAGTCTGTTCAGTATCCAGTCCTGACTGAATACCCGCATGTCTATACAAGCTCTAAGCTTATGGTTAGCTAAGAACAACCATCTGAACCAGTCAGATATAGACATACACTAATCTATATAATGTGAATTCACCGATAGACTTGCATTGGTGGTCATAGATCAGGAACATTATGTTTGAGACATACTTACATAATGATATTTCTTAGCACCTATTGCAATTCTTTGCAACTATATCATTACAAGTATACTCTCACGTCTTTGTCCCATTATAGACAAGGTTCTAACTCTTTAGAGCTCGCTGACTCTTATAACCTGCTAACTCTTAACAGTGCTAACTCTTAGCATTTATAACTCTCAGCTTTGCTAACTATTAGTTCTGGTCTAAACTCCTTTAGACCAGATCTGAACTCTTTCAGATCAAATAATATCTCTAATATTACAAGCATTATACCATATAATTATGATATTAACAATTTTTATTCGAAATGTTTATTGTATAATTATTAAACAATTAATATTCATATAATATTAGAATGGCACGTAAGAACCAACTCTAACAAGAATCACAAGAAAGCTTTCGCCTCTATTAAGGACCAATTGTGGAAGAAATTGTAGGGTTAAAAAGGTTAGCTATTCTCTATAGGAGGACTAGCAATTCCTCTCAAAATTTTAAGGTAGGTATTTGGGATATTCAATTATTTATTCATTTGGACTAGAGTTATAAGTTATATTATTAGATTAAAATTTTCAAGTCCTATTAAGATTCCCCAAGTTTTATATAAGAAAATAATTTGGATTAAGATTTTTTTGTGCCCTAAGAAAAAACCTTATATAATAAATAAGTTAGTTAAAAAAACCTTTAATCATACAATACATGTTTTTCTCTAAAGAAAACAGTCCTAAAAGCTTTGGGAATGAATTAAGAGATTCTTAAGAAAAATTTAAAGATCAAGGAGGTAACGTTACAATCTTTTGAATTGTTCATAATGCTATTCATTATTTTAGAGCAATTTTATGAAAAATATTAAGAATAATAAGAGATTAAATTCTGAATTGGATGTCCTAGGGTTATTAGGATTGAATTTGAAAAGTCGTTGATTAAAAGAATCACAAGTACATAATATAAGATAGGAATCGATGAAGTTTTGCAAGTTTTGTTCATGATAGTATTATATTTCAAAAATTAGATTATATTTTTTGTCATGATTTGTGCTAAGATCTTTATGCTGGATTAAAATATACATCTAAAGAATTATATAAAATTTTGATTCGTTCAAAAATACCATAAATTGAATTTTTAGTTCTTTTTTTATTCTAACCCTAAGTTTCAGGAATCTATCAGTCTCTGCAGTATGATTAAACATCAGAAATTATTTGAATGATCAGAACACCTCTAAAAGTTATTAATTTGGTATAATAATTTATTTATGTGTCTAATATGACATATTAAAATTTAGTGGTCAGATTCTTTGTATTCTAATTGTTATGTATTTCGGAGTATACACGTATTAGTGAAAAATTCTGAATAACAGAATCTGAAAGTTTTAGAATGAAATTCATATAAAAATATTTGGGTTGCTTAAGGACACGAATATTTTTCTGTAGAACCCTCTATGTGTCTATAATTGCTTTGTCAAATTTCAAGAGATTTTGATGAGTGAATTATTTGTAAAAAAAATCGGAGACTAAGAGCTAGTCAATGAAGATCGATTTCTGACAAGTTTTTATTCTAAATTTTAGGATTTATTTAAAATATGGTTATAAGGGTTAAGTGTCCTATATTATTTTTTATAAGAGTTAGTAATACACTAGGATTATGATATTCTGAACTTATAAGCATTGGACTTTGTTTAGGCCTTAAGCAAATTTGAAAGTGTTAAAGGGTCAATTTTGACAAGTTAGAGATGCTAACTTAATAGGTTAATTTGATGAGATAAGTAAAGGGCTTAACAAGTTATTTTAAGCTTTCAGTCTTGTGATGGTATTTATGAAATAATTTATTTTTTATGTTAAGTTAAGAAGCTTGAGTTTTATCATAATTCGGTAACAGATAAGTGTTTTAGACTTTTACTGGGATCATAACAAACATATTATTGTTTGTACATATGATGTTTTGTATATGTTTCAAATTATGATTATGTTTTATGCCAAATATATTTCGATATGAAAGTATGAATTTGTTTTGTTTGTAATAAGAACATTGGCATTAAACATGGATATGCATAAAACTTTATTTGAATAAGAAGTTTGTTTTGAAGTGAAAATTGTCCACGATATAAGTTTTATTTTTCTAAGATACCTAAAGTTAATTTTTGCTTAGTAGGCACCTTTTGTATGTTGTGGAGTCTTTCTGTTATGTGTGGCCTTTCTTTCGGGATTGGTATATGTGATCTATTTGTTTATGCTACTGTATGTTGATAGGAGTCCTATAGGTACCATCGGAACTTATGAGTCTTCACATTCGTGTGTTGATGTATTAGTACATGTGGGAGAATTCACCGATGATCAGGGTGAGAGTTCGGCTCTTACCTTCGGGCATAAGTGTACTCTGTGTGTGAAATCTAAACCTCACTTACGCTATTCTTCTCATATAGTGTATTGTCGATGGGTGACTTTTTGAGCTCATTTTGTAAGTTATGAAATTCATACTAAATAATAATTAAGTGAGAGGATTCCTAGCATAAGTGAAAAGAATTTGAAAAATATGTTATGATATATTTTGAGATTTTGAAGAAGATTTCTTTGATTATGGCACATCATGCACACTCATTATATATATGTAATTATTTTGCTATATAAAAAATTAGTTTATTTACTGAATTTTATATTCACTATAATTTGTTGTGATCACCAGATGATTGAAGGATTATGCACATAATAGATTTAACAAGGCGTCTGTTGCCTCTTAGTTTCCTATAAGTCGTTTGAATATTTAAGAATGGACCTTTATTAGAGTGTTATTTTATTATTAAAAAATTTATTTTCGCACTTTTGACTTTGAAGATTATTATGACTAAGTTTGATTTCTTGATTATTCATTAAGTATTGAATATAAGTTTTGCATAATAAATTTTAATAAGGTGTGACTCACTCTTTTAATCCTTTTCGGATTGGTGGCGTGACAATAGCAGTTCATATACACCATAAAATTTATAGAAAATTATAAGGCGGGTCATTTCAAGAGTCATGATTGTGATTTTCTACAAGAATTTAGGCAAGAAATTGTGAAGGAGCTAGTCTCTAATGGCTACGTTCCGAAACAATGGGTGCCTCCACCTGTTGGCTCCTTCAAAATCAACACAAATGCGTCCTTTGATGGGGTGCAGAGTCGGTGTGACTTGGGATGGGTAATTTGCGACCATGTTGGGGTGGTGAAGGCTTCAAGAATGTTGGTCATGAAGGAAGCATTTTCGGTTGATTTGGCGGAAGCTTTGGCTATCATGAAAGGTATGTCTATGGCTCACATTATGGTTTCTATCCAACTTATCTGGAATCGGATTCTGCAAGGGTGGTCAAGTTGGTTTCCGACTCTCATAACTCTCTAGTAGATATTGAACTTGCATTATTTTTCCTTTTTATTGTTCTGTCTATTGATTATATTTCCAGGGAGGCTAATCAAATGGCCCATTTTTTGTCCAAAATGACTATCGATTGTGATGTAACAGAACATGAATGAAGTGCCCCCCCACTAGGAGCATTATGTAAAGGCAGATATCTACCTCCTCTTTTTAATTTTTAATGCAAGTTTTCTTTTTTTTTTCTTTTTCTAAAAAAAAAATAGACAGAGAACTGCCGTAAAACAAACCTAAAAAAATAAAAATCTGATGTTCATACATTGATTTTTATGACTATTAATCTTGTTGGCAACATCAATTATCTATTGGGGACCATTTGTGTCATAGTCAAGACTATTTTAGGAACCAATGTTACAATATTTGTATGAGTCCAGATTTTTATACCCCTCTGGTTGCTTCATATGTTTCCATTTCAAAATTTGTATTAAATGAGTAATATGGTGTTTGATCAATAATGTTAGATTATAAAGTTGGGAAACAAAATTTAATTTGTATTTTAATTAATATGATATTTAATATATCAATTATTAGTTAATATTTTATAACCAGAATATTAGTAAGAATAAAGAAACTCAACAATTAACCATAATTAGTAGTTATTGAATAATGACACATCAGTTGGTTAAAAAGTTTATATCACTTTATAAATTTAACTTACCTTGAAACAATCTTAATGAAACCACCCAATATAAATGTCACTCATCTAAAATCTTTTTCTCTCGTGATCACTGTAGATATCACAATTGATATCATGGCGTAAGATTTCCCATATCATTGTTACATACATATAATAGAAAATAATATGATCATTTCAATTCATACTGGTGAATTTGATTTTGATGGGATGAAGAGTTAAGGAGTAGAAACAACTTAATTTGCAAGTAGCGAAGCATCCTTGGAAAGTTTGTAGCCGGTACCCATGCTCAAGCTGACCTTGCTCACAGTAATACAAGATACATAAACTTCAAAATGTTCAGGGTTTTTTAGCCTGTTTCATTTCATGACTAACTTCAAAGAGAATCGACCAGTTCCGAAAGCCTCAAACATCTCCAGTTACAACCAGGCTTTGAGAGTTGAATGAACTAAATTATATCCCAGAAAGGAGTACAGCTCATCTCTGGTTCAAGTCAGTGATCAGTAAGCACACGGTCGCTATTAAGCATTGCCACACACAGCTAAATCAGGGCAGTAGAAGTTACAGAATACTAGAAATTAGTTTCTGGACATTCAAAGCTACAACCATGAGTGCAATTCTTTGTAAAACGAATTTATTGTTAACATAACACTCATATGGGACAACTAGTAATGATCTAAATTCACAATAATGTCATGCCACAGAAAATAAGTTAAGCAACTAAGCATTCACTAGAGATCTAACAACTAACAGGTAATACAAGAACAATGACAAAAGAAGAATCCTTCTGCACAGAAGGGATATACCCCATTTCCATAACAGTGAACAACTTCCAGTGGTCATTACTCAAATAGGTGCTGCACATAACAGTGAACAGCTTCCAGTAGGCATAACTCAAATGGGTGTTGCACATGTTGTTCTAAAATGGCCTGTTTGATTGCATCGACTACAGTGCACAACTCGCTTAACACGCCCCCTATCTTCTGCCCGAACTCGCTTCTTTCGAGGTCGACCAGGAGGCCGAAGTGATTTAGGTGGGTTGATAATAACTGAAATAGCTTTGCACGTATTGGGATCTCCCTCCGACAACTCCTTCCATAGACTTTTATCTGGAATTGGATGAATCGTTTGTGAATACGTCTTTCTATAGGTTGCCACAGTGAAACAACTCTCAGTAAACCGATGGACATTCTGCCTGCAAGAAAGAAGAGCAGCCACGGCATGTGCACAAGGCAAACCATACAGCTGCCAGCCCCGACAAAGGCAGCATCGGTTTCGAATGTCCACAATGTTCGTTCCTTCATGAGATATGACTTCAAATTCAGCTTCATTAGCACGAAGCACCTGGTAGGTGCGTGCATGTTCTAGAGCCTCTGCAACACGCCTCTCTGCAGAAGGCACAAGTATTGATGTCCACTGCATACTAGTCTCTCGGCGTTCATTGAACCAAGTCATTAGCTGCCTCCTAATGCATTCCATCATCTGTATAATAGGAAGCCCAGAGGCTTCTAAAATCCAAGTATTTAACGATTCAACTATATTAGCTGTCAAATGACCAAACCGTGTTCCTTCAAAATAAGCTGTGGCCCACAACCGAGGAGGAATTCGTCGAATCCAGTATGCAGCATCTTGAGATATCTCTTCAATCTGCAAAATTTTTGCTTCAAATTCAATCACAGTCAAAGCATGAGCAGCTTCCCACAAAAGGTTGACAAGAATTGTGTTATTAAACTCCTTGCGAAAGCTTTCACTCAAGTGACGCATGCAAAACCCATGAAAAGCAGTTGGAAAGTTTGCTTCCACTCCATCTACAATGCCTTTTTGCCTGTCTGACAAAATCGTAAGCCTAGGCATGTTTTCTGCATTAATCTCAAGCAGACTATGAAGTTCAGACAGAAACCACATCCAGTTATCATCATTCTCCTCGTCAACAATACCAAATGCCAAAGGAAACAAAGCACCATCCCCATCAAAACCAGTTGCAAGAAGCAAAGTACCAAGGTACTTGCTTTTCAAAAATGTCCTATCAAGCCCAAGAAGAGGCCGACAGGCATTCAGAAAACCATAAATAGATGCCTGGAACGATATAAAGAGACGCTGAAAGCAGTCATCAGTTGGGTTTCCATAAACAGCTGCAATACTCCCTGGGTTAGTCCGTTTAACCTGCTCACAATATTGAGGAAGCAAGCGATACCCTTCTTCAAATGACCCACGCATGGCAGCCATGATTCGCTCCTTTCCTCGCCAGGCTTGCTTGTAAGATAAGGTAATACCATGAACCCGGTGAATCTCTTCCAGTATCTCCTTAGGTTTATAATTAGGGTTCTCCCTGAGCTGCTGCTCTACAGAACTTGCAACCCACTGAACTGAAGCTTGCTGATGGCCGAGATGGGAGATTCCTCCGCATGTATGGTTCTCATGAACAGTTCTGATTGTGAAAGTTGGAACACCTGGGAGCTTTGCAGCATGTATTCGCCAGGGACATCCCTCAGCTGCACATTTGGCAGTAAAACGAGTCTTGTCAGATTTTATGGTCTGCATCTCAAAGTGAAGGGCAATGGCCGTATCCCTCAATGCCCTGCGGCAGCTCTTAACATCTGGGAACTCCTGCCCCACTGTCAACTCATAAGTAGGATTTGCAGGAACAGTACGAATCTGTAGGACAGATGGGCTACCGACTACAAGCTGGGAATGATGGATGCTCAAATCCTGGGCGAGTTCTACTGCCAATTCCTGGTGCCCATCCACCGCTAATTCAAGATTTTCATCAAGTTCTTGGTTTTCTGAAACAGCCAATTCATTGTTCTCTGATAAAGCTAACTCGTGATTTTGTGAAGGAAGAGCCATCTCAGGGTCACCATGTTCAGGTTTTCGATCCATACCCAACTCATTCTCATGTACATAACCGTGACCATCATCCCCTTCTTGATCATGGTTCTGTCCCAAACCCAATTCATGGTCATGAGGATGTCCTAAACCCAGCTCATGGTTTTGCTGTCCCAAACCCAAATGATGCTCATGGGTTTGTCCCAATTCCAAATCATGGTTCTGGCCCGGACCCATATTATGATTATGGCCTAACACCAACTGCTGGTTTTGCCCCAGACCTAAATTATGGCGTTGCCCAAGAATCAAATCGTGGTTTGCCATTAAAGAAAACAACCACAATTTATCACCAACACCAACTCAACTCTCAAAAGGAACTATAAAATTTGTAATGATAATCAAAGATACTGCTTTTGCAATTCCGACAACATATGCCTGAAAGTTAAAGAAAATACCTACTGTTAAACAAAAACCATTCCATTTTATTTAAATTCAACCTCCAACACTAAAAACCAAAGATGTCGTTGTTCCCAAAATTGAAGCCAAACATGTCACAAGAGAAAAGAAAATTAATGAACAGCATTGAAATAACCAAACATGACAGGCCACAACAAACTGACAATCCAAATTTCCTATCTCCTCATTGTTATTGTTTTCTGTTTTTCTCTTACCTTTGAATTATCAAGAGTTTGTAGCAAACAATCAACATGAATTTACACGCTTAGTCAAACTGATTTCAGTCAGACTTGCTAGCAACTCTACAATTGTTAAAGTAACGACAAAATGTAAGAGATTGAAGATAACCTCTAACATTACCACTACATATTCATAACTCAGCTCTTCAAAGTTACTTAAAACAAGTATACGAGCACACGAACCCTAACATATGAACCTTAACAGTTCAACAAAGATGCTAACATTTCAATAATCAAATTTGCAAAAGCCAAAACCATGGCAACACCTATTTCCACATCTCTTAAACTAAATTAACCCAAATAACCAGCAAATTATAAGAAAACATCAAATTGAAGCTAATAATCAACACAATTCTCTCAAAATTTGATATTCTACACCACAAATCACCACTAGAAGAATCAACCGAGTAAATTCCAAATCCCAAAAACAACACCAAACAAATCTCGAGGTAAACTAATAAAACAAACCAAAGCCACACCCACCAACCAAAACAATCATAAAACGCAATTAAGAACCAAACCCATTACAAAACCCACCCAAAAAAAAAGTACACTCCCAACAGTGATTATGAAGGAATAAAATTACCTGAACTCATTAGAAACCCTAACTCGAACCGCCAATCAGTCAATCACATCCAGGAGAACACACTCCAAATAGACCAAGCGAACAAAACACGAACTGGGTATTGAAGAAAACGGAGAAAGAAGCAAGTATCAGAGAAAAAAAAACAACAGAAAGGAAGCGGGGAGGGGAGGGGAGTGAAGAAATAGGAATTAGAGTTCGTGAATATTGGAAGGGGAGGAGAGAAATTTGAAAGAAGGAGGAGGAGAGGGAATTGGCGGGTAAATTGAGGGGAATCGTTGGGAAAGGGGCAATGGAGGGTGAAGGGTGGGATTGGGAATGGGGGAATTACAGGGGCAGAAGAGGGAGAGTGATTAGGGATGAGAAGGGAAATACAAAGATGAAGGTGTTCTTGTTGCTCGAGAGATCAAGGGGTATTTATGTCATATGATTTTTGTTTAGGGGGTCTTTCTCTTGAGTGGGTTTTTTGGATTTACTGTTTTGGCCCTTTTTTTCTTTTTAATTTAAAATATTCGATTAATAAATTAAAAAAATAAAATAAAAAGTAGTCCAGCGATTAATGATGATTTCTCAAATTAAAAGAATGGTTTAGTAATAAAAATATTTGAATGGGGTTGTTAATATATGTGAGAGACATTTACTTTGAAAGGGAAAGGATAATTAGATTGTGACCTAGGCCTAGGGTTCTTTAAGAAACAATGAAACCAAAAAAAAAAAAGATAAAAAGGATAATTATAAATGAATTTAGAGTATTAAGTTAATATGTGCTTTGATAAGATTGGAATTTTTTCTTAAAATGTGAGTTTTGCGTCTTTTTTTTTTAAAATAAAGGGAATAATTATATTGAAAGAAAAAAAAAAGACAACTAACGTGAAGGATAATTTGGAGCCAATAATAAAAGAATAATATTATTATTTTTTAATATTATTTTAAATTTTTTATTTAAAATAATATGTCAAATAATTATTAGTAGGTCAAATAACATAATAATTGATTTTAAAAATTATACTATTTTCTCTCAATAATTATTTAATATATTAATTTAAAATCAAAATTTTAGGATAACATTTAAAAAGTGTAACATTACTCATAATAAAAATAGAGTAATTATATAATTACATAATTGAGATATAAAATTTATATCTCAACTAATGTGTTATTAATCAATGACTACTATTTATTAAATAATTAATGACTTTTTTATTATTAATATAATAATTATATAATTTCAATCAACAATAAATATATCCGTTATCACAACTTTGTATATTTTAACTATATAAATATAGAATTACTTATTTGGGAGTTATTGACATTCTTTTTTGTTGTAATATTTTTAAACAAAATGGTTAACAAGTTGAAATAAATAGGCTAGAAGTTAAATTCAATATCTCATTCTATGTAAAGTTGAAAACATTGAAAGTTAGCTGAAAACAAGCAGACACTGCAACTTTTGAACCAATTGGAATTGTGTTGATATGAATTATTTGGGTGATAATAATTATTGGAATTGAAAATATATCTATGTTTGTGTTTAGGGATAGAAATACTTTAGTTTTTATAGCTTGACTTAATTGATAATTTTGTCTTATTTAAATTAAAATTTTTTAATTTTGTTATAATCTATTAATTTAAATAAAATATACTCTTTTAAAGTTTAAATGATATTTTTGTCCTCTAATTTAAGTGTATAATGAATTTAACTTTATATATGTGACACAATTTCATTTATTCATTTAATATAATTTAATTAAATAAAATTTAATTTAATTATTATATTTACATTTAATATTTGTACTTTATTATAAATATTTTTCAAATAAATAAAATAATTACTACTTAAAAATTAAATATTACATAATATTTTAAATATATAGTTGTACTTAAATTAATATATAGTTGAAATTCATTAAGTATTTTTTATTAATTATTTTGATTTATTTTAAATTAATATAATAATTTTTTTATTTTTAATAAAAAAATAAATAAAATAAAATAACATGTGTCAAAATATGATAAGTTATAAATAACATATATTATCATGTAATTAGATTTATATATTTTAATAAAATATTTTTAAGATAAATTAAATTAAATTAAATAAAAATTTAAAAAAAAACTAAAAAAGAGAGTAATCAACAATAAAAAATGGGCAAATTTTTTGAACCTAATCTAAAATTTTAAGTCAAGACAAGTTTGCGACGATAATTCATGACTGATCGAGCACGTGACCTAATTGTTTCGATCGGGTCGGGGTGAGATTGAAATAGTTTAAAAAATATCCTCGACTCAAAAAATTAAAAAATAAAATAAAATGAATAAAATGGCGCCATTTTAAACAATTTTTGCATCTTTTGAATGGGAAAAATTTTCAATTCCCGTTTTGGACATTTTTTGCATCTTTTGAAAGGGAAAAATTTTCAATTCCCTAATTTCTTTCAGTCATCATTTTTCTCTCCTGAATTCAATCTCAAAATCTTTAAATTTTACACTTCACGTCATCACAACTCACATTTAGCTTAGGTCACTGTGGTCTTGTCTTGCTGTCGCAGCACTCGCTGTTGCAGCATCTCATCGTCACCGGTCCATTTTTGTCTTCATAATCCGACTATAATTTGTTTACCATTTTGCGTGATGAAAATTGCCAGGTTTTTGTTCAACGCTAGTTAAAAAGTTATGGGAGAATATTACATTATGTTTTAACCTCTTGAGAATACTACAAAATTTATTCTGGTTATATAAAATCTTGGATATCATTAATATCATGTTACGTGTTATAAATGTCATTGTAATTGAAACCAAATATTTTGATAATATTATTAAAATATGAATTTTAATAACATAGAACTTCTTTTATATTTATTATTGTAATTTTTTTTTAACAGAAGAATTGGTTCGTTTTGATGATTCGTGTGGATTGAAGTATTACAATTTTTTATACGGATTCTGTACTATTACAAGTAGTTGTTTGAGTTGGTCTTCAAATATTTGAGTATACGTAATTAAGAATTTTTTTAGTCTTGTGCTCGCCGATATTAAGTCTCACTCTTTATATTTTTCTAAGCATATAATGCTCACAAAACTCTAATAGATGGAACTTATCTTCATCAAATGCTTTTTGACTAAATAATTTTTTTAGGTTTTTCTCGCCTAGGTGTGTTAGTTTAAGATGTCACAACTTGGTTTATATATTCTCATAATCTACAGAGAATAATGTGGAATTACTTACGACTTCACCCTTAAGCATATAAACGCTTTTGTGTTTCTCTCCTCTCATTACCATTATAAAACACTTCAATACTCTCAAAAACCCTCCGTCGATTATAATGAAATACTCATTCTGATCTAAAATTCCTAGTGAGATCAAGTCCTTTTTGAGGTCAGGAACATACTTAATTTTTGTCAACTCTCTCACTCATTTATCATACAGTCTAAGTTTAATACTACAAATTTTCATCATCTGACAAGCAATATCGTTACTCATTAACACTTTATTACCACTAATAGGCTAGAAATTTATAAACTAAAACTTGTGTGGGCACATGTAAAAATGTACAATCAGAATTTAGAACTCATTGTTTTGTATTCTTACCATCAGTAGCAACTAGAGTCTCTGCGTTGTCGTAGCTATCATCGTAGGCAAGCGCAACATCTGTTTTCTTTTTGTCTTGTGCTTTCTTCTCCGGACAGTCTTTTATGAAGTGCTCATATTTGCTGTAGTAATAACACTTTCTAGGAGTCATAGACTTCGATCTTGAGCTATTTTTTTTCTTCCATCTCTATATGAGGTCCTTCATCTTATAGATAAACTTTTTGCATTACCCTCGATCAGCTTTCTTAATAGTTTTGAGTTTAATGATGATTTCACATCGCTCATCATTAAACTCTCTCTGCGTAGAGTAACATATCAACAAAGTTTTCATAACTCTTGGGAAGTGAACTCAGCAGAATAATCGCCCAATCTTCATCTTTTATCTTGATGTTGATGGACTCAAGATAAAAAATAATCTTATTGAAGGCATCTATATGATCTTTAATCGGCATCCCTTCTGACATGGACAACTAATACAGCTTCTTCTTTATATACAGTCTGATGGCCAATGATTTTTGTATATAAAAGGTGTCAAGCTTCTTCTAAAGAGCAATCGCCGTCGTCTCACCTGTTACCTCCCCCAATATTTCATCGCTCAATGATAAAACAATTATACTGTGAGCTCTTTCTTGAATGTCTCTTCTTTTTACTTCAACCTTAGATGACTCTAGCATTTTCTCCTTTTCACTAGAAGAAGTTACAATCTCCTCTAATGCTGAGCCTAACCGTTGACTCACCAACAATGCTTTAACCTTAATTTTTCATAGATTGGACAAGAAAAATTGAATTTGATTAATTCAACTTATAAGATTGAATCATTCGTACCGTTGAATTTATCTACTTTATACTTAGGTATGACCATATTTGCTCAAAACTAAGCTCTGATACTAGTTTGTTAAAGCTGAAAAAATCAAACGAGCAAAATATTCCAAGTAATATAATACAGAAATAAGTAATTAAGAACTGGAGAGAGAAAGGTAGAAGAAACAACACACAAAATTTATGTGGTTTTGCAACTTGTCTACGTTTACGGCGAATCAAGATCAAACTATCTTATTATTAAATCTCAAGGCACTCACAAATTATACCTTTTACAAAAAAGATTCATAAAGAAAATATTCTCTCTTGCAAACAAGGAGTTTCTCTCACTAAGAATTATTAAGAATATTATAATCACAAAAATATCACTATGTCTTGTGTTTGATCACTAAGATATCACAAATATTGCTATGATCACAAAGAGGTGTTTACAAACAAATAGAGAGCCTTTATATAGGCTTTAAAATGACCTAAGTTTATCCTAAATGTGTGAGAGTTATTTTAGAGAGTCATAGAGTAAGTAGCAGACAAAACAAATCTGATCAAAATAAGAAACTAATTTTTCCGTTAGGCGCCGCGACATTCAGGTTTTGTTTTGAGAGCCGCGACACCCACAACCTGGCATTGTAAAGCCCACACCTAAGCACCGCCATTACATTGTCGTCTCTTTTTATATTCGTCTTCAATTCTTACACACTCAATAAATTTAATTTACTTTTTAAATCATATCACAATAATTTTTAATTAATTTTATCACATTTACATCTTTATTCTATTTCTACATGCCATATTCATTCCTCACATAATTTATAGAGACCATTTGTAATCTATACCCTTTTATCCAAATTATATATATATATATATATATATATTAATTATTTTAATCAACCAAAGAAAAGAAATAGTCTATTAACTAATATTTGTTTTTATTTTCACTTTTATATAGGTCTTATCAGATCAACTATTTTTCTATTTATTTTGAACTAATTTATTAATTAATGCATGCCATAATCCCTATTACATCGAACTAATATGGATTATCAAAGCACTAAGTTACAATATTCAAATTATTATTGGTTTCTAACATCCATTTTATGTAATCGTGTAACATTATGTGGTTTAGACATTAGATTTTTAAACAATGTAGTCATGTGGTATGACTATTTCGGCTACTAGCTCAATGCTATTGGAATGTTAATTTCAGTTTAATTTACGAATATTATCTCTATAAAATTAAAGAATATTATGTTGTAAATTAAATTAAATTAAATTAAATTTTGGGTATATTACACTTATTTAAGTTTGCATTCCATATCTTGAACATAAATGTAGTACTACCGTGGAACGTGGGAGGGGCAACTTTAAACGATTATAAAAAGAGTAATGGGGTCAAGGGAAAAAACTCAAACTAAGGGGGGTAGAAAGGAAAAAGTAGAAAATTTAAGGCGCTAAAATAAAATGGATTTATTATATCAAATCCAGTAGTAAAGGCTCTAGAATGAATGGTATCAGAAGTATTTTTGGTAGCTAAGCTTTAATTTGGTGCTCTGAATTCTGATCACGATTCATGATTCATGAACCAACCAACACTTACAAATTAGAAGCTCTCTTCTCTTGATTCTCGAGCCTTTGAGTTTTGACAGCTGATGTTTCAGCTGTTTTAACTTGTAATATGTTAACTTGGTTATCGAATTCCAGCTAAAATTGCTTTAGTTTCAATGGAGTGGAGTCAATCCTCCGAGGAAATTTTGCAAAATCTACTTCTATTATTGTACTCTCTTTCTCTCCTTTCATGCAATGAAAATAAATATTTTTAAAATTGTTAACCTTAAATTTTAATTCAATGAGTTAAATTTATATTTGATAGAAATAAGTTTTGGACTTAATATTTGAACTTCAATCTTCAATCCAAACAACCATTAAATATACATTGAGCCTTTTTTAAATTTTGAGTCTAGACAAATAATAAAGAACATTCACCAAAACAAAACATGAGTCAATAAATTAAAATAATTTAGTTTTACAAAAGTTTACTTCATTTTATCGAACCTTAACTCATTTTTATTATACTATTAGTTAATGAATTTGACAAGGGAGATACAATGAGGTATGACATCTAAAAAAAAAAAAAATTTACAAAGTGATTTTATTGTGTGACTATGATAGATTTTAAAAACTATAAAAACTTTTAAGAGTTGTAATAAACCCCTCACATGAGGCATAGGATAATCCGCTTAAAAAAAATCTAGAAAAAAATTTTAGAGAAGAGAAAATTTTAAAAAAATATATAAAAAAAAACCTTCTCTTTAAATTCAGAGAAAAAGCCTTCCTTTAAAAAAAAGAGAGACCAAAGATCCTAAACTCTTTCTCTACCCTCGAGCTCATTTCTCTATTTTTTAAACTCTTTATTTATAAGCATTGATGAGTTTTTTTTATGGTTAAATTTAAAAAAAAAAATTAAAACAATTTGTTATCTTTTTTTATTTAAGTCATTTTTTAAGATTGTAAAATGATTTGTTATAAGAATCTTAAAATTATAAGGATTTTTAAAATAAATGTGTTTTGAGTTTTTAAATTAATTAATTAATTAATTTTAATTCTCGATTGAAGTAATCGACTTCGTTAAAAATACTCAAATGAACTATTCTACTAATATTAGTCATTAATAACATATTATTTAATACTAAAAACTTTTAAAATTTAAAAATTGTGATCTTGCTCCAAACTTATCTCCTCGTACAATTATGAGACCTTTTAGCTATAAAGAGCCATAGTTTCTATAGTATTCGTGATAGACCATAGTCTTCTTAGCCAAAAACCGACTTATATGGATTGCGGCTCATGCGTTAAATGAATTTCTAAGAGAAACAGACTTTAGGCAAAAATCTTAGAGCAAATAAAATAATATTATATTACGGACGTGAATGCCAAAGTTGAAAGCATGAAGGAGGGAGAAATAAAATAATTTTTAAAAATAAAATAATGACGGATGGTTTTTTTTTTTATCCTAAAATAAAATGACCAAGTCATTAATTTTTTTTAATTTAAAATTTTAGTTCGTTTTTTTTTTAATTGAATCCATAAATAAAATGACCAAGTCAACACGTTAAGGGTTGAGATTGGAGAGGACTAAGAGAGAGAGAGAGAGAGAGAAGGTCATGGTAACAAACAATTATTTCAGTTTCGGTTAAACGGTCAATCTCAAAATCATCGTCGCTTCATTTCCCAGACAATGACGTCATCTCCAACTCCTTAACTAACTATTTCCAACACTTTCTTTTTGACTATTTTCCATAAATTTCTTATTGGTCGGCGTCGGCACCCTAAACCTCAATCTGCCCTGCCACACTGCTATACACCATTTTCATTGGTCGGTGGCTCTTTATTACGTCACCTACACGTAACACCTACTTATCGATCTCCTCATCACAACAAAAACCAAAAATAAAATAAAAACTATTTTTGATTATCTCATCTATTTAACTTTCTTTTCACCACTATATTTCCTTTATAAAAAAAAGAAAAGAAAAATCTTTAAATAAGTATATCATGTTGTCACACCACTATTATAAAAGCATTGTTAAGTGTAAATCTATTTTTAAGAAATTATCAATATATCTCCTGCTTTTCTTTTGACAAAAAAAAATAAAAATAAATAAAGAATAACTTTTTTCAACTATATCATAATATTTTAATATTGAATAATTTTTAAAAATTAATGGACAAATTATTGTATTTCATTGAAAAAATACTTGTTAGTACTTTTTTTAAATAATAAATATTATTTATAAAATCAAGATATTATATCGTAGGGTTTACATATATATAATTAAAGAATTATTTCAAGAAATAGACCAACTACCATTACATATAAGAGACAAAATACTTTTTACACAAGAAGGACAAATAACTTCACGCATGAGGGACAACACAATGCATCACTGCTCAACTAAAACTCTTCGCCAACAAAATACACAACCAACATACTTTTAAAGTAGTAAACAACACTCAAACCAAATAAAAAACATGGAGCTGCCCTGTTGGAAAATGTTAGTCTCTAGAAGGTGCTGAAATCGCCGACTGTTAAAGTATATTTGTACAGAGTGGCAGCAAAGATGTTTGCTTCGGTCGATAATGGAGTTGATCAAATGTCCCGAAGGGCTACTGATTTACCAAATCGGAGTAAACTTTGCACTAGGTGGCGATGAGGTTACTTACACACAATGGTGACTAGCAATTGCAGAAGGGAGCGTGCCAGCAAAGGAGAACTAACCCTTCATAAGCTTAACGGTGGCAGTTGAACTTCAAAAAGGAGTGAGGGATCGATGGAGAATGAGGTAGACCAACGGTGGCTAAAATTCATATGGGTGGTAGCGGCGACCGAATTCCAAAGTTGACAAAAATAAGAAAGGTGAGATAAAGTAAAAAAAACTTAAAATGAAAAGAAAAAAGAGAAAAAAAAAACTAGAAAAAGGCAGTAAAAGACGATATATCCACTAGAAAGATGGCTAAAAGTCCCTCTTTGATAGAGATGGAGGTAGAGAGCAAGAGTGGTAGCTCAGTTTTAGAGGATAGGTGGATAGGGTTTCATTTATAGAAAGAGCTTTTTTTTATTAGTACTCTTAGATTCTCTCATATATTTTGCATTCTTTTTATTAAATTTTTATTGTGTATATTAATACTTTTTATTTAATTTGATTAAAAGATTGATGTGATAAGAATTTTCTTATTTTTTTAAAAATAAGTACAATATTTAGCGAAAGAGTATAATAAATTAAGGTTAGCTAAAAAAAATTATATAATATGATATATGATTTTATTAAAAACTTTTATTAGCTATTATGTTGCCCCAAGATTTCAGGTTCAACTTGTTAAGTCTTAAAGTGGGCAATCTATCAAATGGCTAACTCTATGTCCAATCAGGTAACTTAGAATGGTCGAGCTTAATACAGACCTACCGGCACTTACATCAGACCAATTCCTCTTCACCTTGTGACTAAGGAGCCCTCAACCCTTGATCAAGAAACCTTGTCTTTAGTGGGTTGAGCACTACTATTGATTTAACTCTGTTTGCTCTCATGTGCCTCATCAATGTAAAGACTTCAACTCCCACTGCTTAGAGCATTCGGGCCCCTAACAACCAAAAACTATCAACACTTCGAGGACAACCTTCACCTAGAGATCTTTATGCAATAGAAGGTTATACCACCTACAACCACGACACAAAAGAATTTAGACTGCGCAAGGCATATTGCCCACATTTTTTTTCAAAAAACGCAGAGCACGAGATCACTAGCTGGTAACTCTCATAATTCTGGAACATAGACATGACTCCTAAATAATGAGTAGCCCATGATAAAGAATTACCGTCCGATGAACCTGTATAATGAAAGATGATAACTCATATGTGGGGACAGGTAAGTAATTTCTAGATACATAAAATACTTCAAAGATTATTTTAACTTTATTTTTCACAAAAGAAAATAATTCAAGCATCAGAGGATTATTGTTGAAAACCATCGTTGACGCATACTAACTAATTTTGTGATTACAACTAATAGATTCAAACCACTAAAAAAGTTACAAATGAACAACAACAATTTGGCTACAATTATTTTTACAAAGTTATACATTTATCTCTTGATCAGCCCAAAATCTATGATCAAAAGATTATATTAAATTAAGAGAAATTGAGCTTTCTTTTTTAAATGAATTTAAGAAATTTAGGAGATTTTTTAAAATTAATTTAATATTAATTCTGAAATAGAAAATTAAGTTTTATATATTTTAATAAATTATTAACACATTTTAGCATATTTTCTTTATAGATTCTATTTAGAAATGAAAAAAACAAAAAGAAAATACACATTGCTAAGAAAAGAAAACACTTTGACAGTTCATGTTAACTGGTTTTTTTTTTTTTTTTGCAGTAAATAGAAGAGCCACAAGTACTTTGCTTTTGTATTTCCTTTCTTTTGTCTCTGTTGTCAACTTTCGGTAGCTGTCTTTTTCTTTTTATCAGCAGCAGACCTTTTTTGGAATCGGCGTGTATTTTCCATTTTATTTATCCACAAAAGTGAAAACTACGTGCACACTCTCGTTGGTATCAACATATTTAAAAGTTCAAAACAAAAAAAAAGGATTTGTTTCTGTTCATCTGAATCTTCTTATTTGACAAAATCAGTACACGGGTTGCGTTCTTTTATGTCATGATTTGAACCGGTACATGGGTAGCTTCTGTATTTGACGCTCTCGTTTTGAATTCTGCGTCTCTTTCTGTTGTGGTTCCATCTCATATTAACAAACAAACAGGTCAGGATTTTCATTTTTGTTCCACAAAGTTATTTTGTTTCTTTCTAAATTTCATTGTTTGACTTCTTTCTGAATTCTGATGATGTGAATATGACTGAATTTTGATCGTTGTGGACTCTTCTATTAGAATTGAGTTTGTAATGTTTGGGTTCACTTTGATAGAATTTGCAATGTTAATGGCATTGGCTGATTTGAGTGTTGATTCTTTGTGAGAATTGGGTTAATATATCTTTGAGCTATCAAGTTTTTATTTATTTGGTGGTTGTTTTTGGTTTCTGGTTGAAGGCCTTCAGGCTATATGGTAGGTGTTGACTCATCTTTTTTACTTTTGTCAACTTTTAGTTCTGGCTTATGTTGGCATTTTTTATGAGTAAAGTTCTTTGCAAAAACAGGTTTTAACGGTTGAGTTTGTTTAAATTGTTCATTACTAATCGTATGAGCTTCTTATTTAGATCTTGGCTGGATTTTTGGTGGATGTTGATTCTGTATGAGAAATGAGTACTTGTCTCTTTTGCTATCAATATAGACTTTTTAGCTTCTGGTTTATCATTTTGTCAAGGTTTTAGAAGTTTCGGTTGCCTGTAATTAGCTTGGGGGTTTCTGTTATCTTGCTTTGAGTTTAATTTGTAACTTCTTTCTTTAGCCATATGTTGGTGCTCTAAGTGATTTTGATCTTCTGGATATGTATTTCTTTCTCTCTTATAGTCAATATGAGCGTTATTTGTTTTGCTTCCTATTTGTGAGTTGGGTATTGACATGTCAGTTGGGTTTGCAAGCTTCTGATTTAGATGCATGCAGGATTTCAAGCATGGAGGAATTTCTTTAGGAAATGAGTTTTGCTCTTTTTTTTTTCTTTCTTGGGTCAATAATTTTCTTTTTATTGGCTTTTAATGTAAGGTATGATAATGAGAACCAGGTGCATGTGTTTGTGGATATATGTTTTTAATATGGGAATTTGGTTTGTTAGCTTTAGCATTAAGCCATGTGTTACAGTTTTATTGATTTAAAATGTCTGTGGGAAATGCATCTATGTCCTGCTCGAATAATATATTTAATTAGCTTTGAATAAATAGCGTATGCATAGGTTTTATGGGTACTCATCAAATTCCTTGGGTGAAAAATTATATTCTATTAGATTGTGTATAATACAATTAATACTCTTGCTTCCGATTTCAAATGATGTATACCAGTCATTGGTGTGTATCTGACTTTCTATTGGTTTTAATTTGTTCTTTTGTTCCATGATGGTTACAGTGTTGATCTCATCTTGGATATCCGATATCAGTTCTGGAAAGATTGGACTTCTGCGTGTTTGGAACAACTAATACTTCACTTTGTTTACTTAGTTTTTCTAGGAAATGGCTGCCAGAAGAAATTCCTCTGTGAAACCACATAAAATTTCCCGGGGTTTTGTCAGTGCTTTGACATCAGCATTTCTTGAATGGTTGCTGATATTTTTGTTGTTCGTTGATGCCATATTCTCATACTTAATCACTAGATTTGCCCGTTATTGTGAATTGCAAACACCATGTCTGCTATGCTCGAGACTCGACCATGTTTTGGAAAATGAAAAATTAAAATATTACTGGGATTTGATCTGCAGCAATCATAAGTTGGAGATCTCATCCTTAGTTTCCTGTCATGCTCACAATAAACTAGTAGAAGTCCATGGAATGTGTGAAAATTGCCTTTTCTCCTTTGCCACTGTCCACAAGTCCAATGCTGAAACGTACAGGTTATTGGTGGGTAAGCTGGGGGAGGATTGTAGCTTTGGTTTTGATGAGGATACATTGCTTGAAAGTCATCAAAATAGTCAATCAAGTATAAGGCATTGCTCTTGCTGCAATGAACCACACATTCCAAGAGGGTATGCCAAAAATTTGATAAAGACCAAATTTGTTGGGCCTGAGGCTGCTGAACTTGATGTGTCTTCTTCAGGTGCTGGTGAGCATAACCAGCATTACCCAGAGAGAAGCGACAAACCATTGGTGTCAGATAGCACTACTCATCTGAGAAGTAGTGGGCTGCATCCTCTGTCTCATGTAGAGTATAGAGAGCTGAACGTTGCTTCTGATGTTGAATCTGAAGTCCTTTTATCTGATGCTGATGATGCAAGTGCTCTCATAAATGAGACTGATGATCCCACTGAAGATCTTGCAGCTCAAGTTATTACCCTATCCCATGATTCAGCTCTGGAGAAATTAATAGATCTTGGTTCTGAGCCTGAGCCTTCACTTACCGTGTCACAGGTAAACTCAGATGTTATTGAGCCCCCAAGTGGTATATCTGTAGCCTCTGCTACTGCAGTTGGACATGGCTTTTTGGAGGAACTTAATTGGGAACAAGTTGATGTCAAGGCCGATCCTTCTGCACTTTCTGAACTTATTTCCTTCGATGACATCCTTCCATCATCAAATGTTGAAAAGACATCTACTGATGTATCAAAAGAGAGCAATATTATTTATTTCAATGGTGTCCTGCCATCATCAAATGTTGTATCAAATGAGAGAGAGCTTGTTTACAATCATGTCCCATCACCAGAAAATTCCCGTGAATCACTTGTTAATGTTTCCAGTGAGAGCAAGCTTATTTCTGTCAACGATGACCTGCCATCATCAAATGTAGGGAAAACTTCTACGGACGTATCAAAAGATGGAGAGCTTGTTTACAATCATTTATCTCCACCAGAAAGTTCCGGGGAATTCCTTATTGATGTTTCCATTCAGAGCAAGCTTATTTCCCTGGACGAGGTACCTCGATCATCAACTGCTGTTGATGTATCAGAGGAGTGTAAGCTTATTTCCATTGTTGAAGTTCCTCCATCATCAGGTGGTGGGGATAATCCTTGTGAAGTATCAAATGTCAGCAAAGTTTTTATGCTTGGTGATGTCTTGCCATCATCTAATGATATGGTATCTCTTTCTGAAGAACAAAAAGAGTCATCAAATGGTGGGGATAATCCTTCTGAATTATCACATGATAGCGAAGTTATCATCCTTGGTGCTGTCCTGCCATCGTCTAGTGATATGGTATCTTCTTCTGAAGTACAAAACGAGAGCTGTAAGTTCAAGCCTTTATATATATATATTTCTCCCTCATACTTCTTTGATCAGTTTGCACATCATATATAAACAAAGCTTTTTATTATTTAATTTTCTGGATATATAAGTTGTTCATATCATTTCCTCATAGCATCTTTATTGAGTGTGTCTTACATCCTTCTCCTCTCCTCAGAGTTTGCTCAAGAATTAGTTCTTAGCTACCAAAATTACCTATTCTTAGCTTTCTTCTAAATAATTGTTAAAGTCGTATCCTAATGTTTGAGGTGCATCTGAAGAAAGTCCATGATCTATAGATTTCCAAACTGAAGAATTCATTTTCAAATATCAGATAAGTTAACACGAGTTATATATAGAGGGTAAATGTGAACCATATTCGATAAGGATCTGATTCCTTTCTAGAAATATTAATTCTACTTACAGTACAAAGCTATGAATTACTTAATCTTTTGTTGATGTCAAAAAAACTGAAATGCTATAGGTTTTACAACTATTAATTTAAACCGTGTTTATGTTTAATGTTTTCTTTGTAGGTGTGACAAGAAGTGATAAACTTGTGGTGACACCAGTGACACAGAGTCAAGAATTTTGCAATGCTGGAATTGTGCCATGTACATTAAATGAAACAGCTGTCGCAAGAAACACAATTTCAAGTGATACTGGTCTACAGGCCTCCAACTTATTGGATCTCAGCGATGCTTATAAGGTAGCTGTTGGCAATAGAGGTAGACAATTGTCTGGAGTTCTTGCTGAGAATCAGATTGGCAAGGATTTTTCAAGACTTAGCGAAGATCTGAAGCTCTTGTTGTCACAGCTATCTGCTACTCGAGGGTTTGATCAATTACTGTCAGAAATGAGTCCTAAAGTTTCTGCTAATAGTGATGAATTGAAGACTTATGATACTTCCAGTTCTAACGGAATGCAAATACTTCAAAGAAAGTTATCACTTGAGAGGAATGAATCTGGTTTTGAATCTCTGGATGGAAGCACTGTCGGTGAAATCGAAGGTGAAAGTGTGGTTGACCGGTTGAAACGACAGGTCGAGCATGACAAGAAATTATTGAGTGTTTTGTATAAGGAACTGGAGGAAGAAAGAAATGCCTCAACTGTTGCTGTAAATCAAGCAATGGCCATGATCACTAGACTGCAGGAGGAGAAGGCATCACTCCACATGGAAGCATTGCAGAATCTGAGAATGATGGAAGAGCAAGCTGAGTATGATATGGAAGCACTGCAGAAAACAAATGATCTTCTGGCAGAGAAAGAGAAAGAGATTCAAGATTTAGAAGAAGAGCTTGAATATTACAGAAGGAAGTACCCTAATGAATCAATGTTCGAGGGTATAGTGGAGCTAACTCCTGAGTTAAAGGAAAAAGAGATTATGATGGATCATTCAGAAGTTACCTGTGTTGAGGAAAGTGCAAGTGCTCTTAAGAACTCAATAATCCAAAACCCTAAAACAGAAAAATCATCTGAGGATATGAATGTGGCAGCAGTGAAGAATTCAGTGTTAGAATTTGAAGATGAATGATTGTATATTTTAGAAGGTTTGAAGAAGTTGGAGAAGAAGCTTTATATGTTCTCATACAATGGGCTATGCTCAGGCTTGGCTAATGGAAAACATTCTGGAAAAGGAGATGAGGTAAGTAACTCAAAGGACCTTAACTGTAAAGGATATTCTCAAGAAAACAGTGGAGCAGAAGGGAATGACTCATCAATGCTAGATGACGCATGTGAATCAAGAGGGAGTCCACGTGTTCAAGAATATTTTTCCTCGCTTGAAAAGCCTCATTTCACTAGCAAGGAAAACAGTGAATTAGATTGTAGCGAGCAAAGCTCTCCTATGCTATCTAAAGGCACATATTTAGCTTCTCTTGAACATGAGATTTCTGATCTCATAAAAAGATTGGAAGCACTTGAGTCAGACCAGAACTTTCTTGAACTCACAATTAACTTGCTCAAAAAAGGAGAGGAGGGTGTCCGATTCATTCAGGAGATAGCTTCTCATCTGCGTGAATTACGAAGAATTGGGATAAGAAGAAGAGATTGAAATGTTGTTTGAGGCCTAACATATAATCATCTGGAAAGGTGAGCACTTCAATCTCCTACTTATACCTTAATAAGCTTTTACTCAATATTATTGTCTTTATTTTCTTACTGATGGGGGAGATCATCTGTTTTCATATTTATATATGTATGTGCTCAATTCTATAAAAATGATAATAGAGTTGCTTAACTGATGAAGATTCAAAGTTCAAGACTGAGAAAGGATACAATACTTGCTAACCAGTTGCTTAACTGATGATCATGAAGTTTGATGGTTTAGGATAATAGATTAACTTAATATGAAGCTAGATTTGGTCATATTAGAAAACACAGAATTTTTAGTTTCAGGCCTATTCAGTTCCCCCTGCAGAGAACTACACAAACCATATGTTGTCTGTCCCTGAAATTTCACCTTTCTATGTCATTTGCAATCTTCTTTTCAGCATACACAAGCTTTTCACCTTCAACTTACTTCTAATGTTCATTTATAAGATTCCTGCAACACATTGATGATCCAGAAAGAATGTCAAGTATACTAGAGTTGAGACAATCTGGCAGTCAATTGTACAGAATCATCGGCAGGTTTTTTACCGGACCAAGAATACAATACATTTGATTTATACAGAGTGCTTACATTTAGGGAGCTTGTGAGGTTGTCTTTTTCTTTTCAAATATTTTTTCCACTATGTAATTCAAGTGTATTATTATTTTTCCAAATTTTCTTTTCTTAGTGTTGGGATTGGATTGAGTGATTGCATTGTAAAAGTCTTTTTGTGGAAAGTCAACAATATTAAAAAGGTTGAAATCAGTTATTCAACCTTGATGTTTTTGTACATTAATTAGAACAAAATCATAAATTCAACAAGTAAATTTGATCTGATTCTTTGTTTCCTCGGGTATCTGCAATTTATTTTTGGTTCTTGTTTCATGTTCATGTACATCATGTCTAAAGTAAATAAGATATTAAATTTATATACTAATTTAACCTTAACATTTTTAAAATGCCAAACATACCTTTTTAATTAAACGGATTGGTGGATTGACTGGTTGATCTGTTAACTTAATTATTTAATTAGGTACTTATAAAATCAAAAACAATAAATGGGTCAAAATTTTCTTACCTAAACTTGTATTTTTCTTGTCGTGTTTATGTTGGGTGAAAAATTAAAAACTCTTGATTAAACCACTTAAGATATGTATGGTAGCTTGTACTGTATTATAGGCCAGCAGTACGTAACTGAACAAGGAAAGAGGAGTATTTTGGTTATTACAATAGAGTGAGCGAGGGACCTACTTCATACGAATGGACAAACAATGTCATTACTTGAAAATTTATAATAAATTAGGGATGCAGATGTTATTATGCAACAAGAAAATATAAAGGCATAAACGGCAGACAGGGTCATTCTAGGATTACTTGAATTGAATTTGTAATAAAATTCTGAAAGTAATTTAAACCTATATATTATTACAATAGTCCCAAAACAACGGCATAGCAGCGGCAGCCGCAGAGGTCTAGTGGTAGTAGCGGCGGTGGGAAAAAGAAGACTGTGTGAAAAGTAGTAGCAAGTAAAATGCTCGAAAGCAAAGTGATTTTCAGAAACACTGAATCTGTTTTTGCTGCTTCCGATTTCACCTTCAAGCCTTCGTTTCATGAACACTCTTCGGAAGCCACACAAATTAAACTTCTCAACGGAAAAACACAACAACAAGACTCTTAAAAAATCCAGTCTTGGCTTGCCAAGCCTCACGTGACTCTCACGAGACCTCTCCTCTCAGGTCCGTACTATAACTTCAGTAATTTTCTTTTGGAATAATTTCTTTTTTTAACGAATTCGTTGCTTATTGGTTAATTTGGTTTTTTCCGTCGGAGAAATTTAGTTGTTGCTAACCAAAGAGAACGATTGTTTCATTACGATGAACAACTTGCATATTATGAGCAATTTTATTTTATTTTCTTGATGAAAAATTGAAAAGGTGAACAACTTGCATATTATGAGCAATTTTATTTTATTTTCTTGATGAAAAATTGAAATTATCTTCTTTTTCATCCTGCGATTTGTTTGCCAAGAATAATGTGTGCTGATTAGAAAAGCAAGGACAAGAAGTTTAGGCTGATGTGTGTGTCTGTGTGCTTCTTTAATAGGACAAATCTAAAATTTTAGTTTTATTTTATTTTTTTATAAAATATTTACTGGAGGATTAATTGCCTATTTGGCAAGAAGGATAGTTTCTGCAATTTGGATAATGACCCCTTTTTAGTTGAATATTTGATTGTCTATTATTTAATAAGGGAATCCTGCAATTTTGCTGTAAGTGCAGGAAGGATGGTTCATCTGTTCATGGAGTATCTGAGGTGATTGTTGGTGTTTTGGGAGGAGGGCAATTGGGTCGTATGTTATGCCAGGTGGCTTCACAAATGGCCATTAAAGTGATTGTTTTAGACCCACTTGAAAACTGCCCAGCAAATGCTCTTTCTTATCATCACATGGTTGGTAGCTTCGATGACAGTGCTACAGTTCAGGAATTTGCAAAGAGGTTTGCTTTTTCTTGAGATTGATGCCATTTAAAGACATGCTGTTGGTTTTATAGTTTCTTTTTTTGGTTAAGATTGTGAAAACAAATTGTTTGCATCAATCACTGATTTTATTCTTGGTAGGTAGATGTGGAGTTTTGACTGTTGAGATTGAACATGTTGATGTTGAGACTTTGGAGAAGCTTGAACAACAAGGAGTAGATTGTCAACCTAAAGCCTCCACCATTTGGATAATACAAGTATGCCTTTCCATCACTTTTGAAGTTTTAAGTGCATATATTAGGATGTATTGGCTTCTTTTATCCATTCAATTTAGTATTTCATTTGGCAGGAGACCTATCTTTTCATGTTTGACAAATCCTTCTTGAATTCTACCTACTAATACCGCAAATTTGATTTGTTTTTAGTGTGCATCCAGATTTCTTTGATGTTAAACATACCCTGTTTATCTTGATCTGTAAGTTTGATCCTTGGTTTCCATTTTACAGGATAAGTATCTTCAGAAGGTCCATTTTTCTCGGCATGGCATTCCACTTCCTGAGTTTATGGAGGTTGGCTTTATTTATAATGACTATTTTATTGGAGCAAATGACTTAATTTGCTAGAATCAACCACTAATGGTAGTTGTAAACTTAGTTGTCTTATTAGTTGGTTGTTTGCTAGTTGATGTTAACATCAACTATTAATTGTAGCCATAGAGCTAGCTGTCTTATTAGTTGGTTGTTAGCTAGTTGATGTTAGAATCATCCATTAATTATAATGCTAAAGTTAGGTGTTCATAAGCTGTCTTATTAGCTGTAGAGTTCTATTTAACCATGTAATTCTCTCTTGTGTTTAGAGGAATGAAAATCATTCAAAAACACCATATTTCTTTCGGGCATTTCTCAATCAACTTATTATTGGAAGAAAATTAGTTTTAGATTTTAATTTATTGAATTTAATATGGCTAAGACAAATAGATGATCTTGAAGGTGCCAGGAAAGCAGGTGAACTATTTGGTTACCCTCTTATGATCAAGAGCAAAATATTAGCCTATGATGGACGTGGAAATGCTGTTGCGAAGAGTGAAGAGGAGCTTTCTTCTGCCATAGCTGGTAATGTTGTTTACTAAAGATTAATTGTCTGGATTGTTATAGATTAGTCTCCTGGCCAATTCACAAGGCCTGTAATGTGCTGCTTATCCGTTGGATTATTTGTTTTTCATAGATTACGTTTGTGAGTATTTCCTTTTTCCCTTCATGTAATTTCCTTCCCTGTGTTCTTTTATTTTTATTTTTTTTGGTAACATTATGTTCCCATAATATAAAAGCACAACCAATTGGATAAAGGTGGTGCTCGACATTATTGTAAGGCATCAATTCTTTGATAAGGACAAAGACCTTTGATTTTGTAATTCTTCCAATCTTTTCCTAAATTTCTTGGCCTGTCTGAGATGCATAGCTATGTTTTTTCAAGTCTGTCCAAATTTCCACCTCAACTTCTATCTTAGCCGTCTTTATATACATGTTCTTTTTTGTGAAGCAAAGTCACTCTTATTGTTGTGTTATAGAAGTTTCTTTTTGGTTTGATTTACATTGCATAATTTGACTTTCAATATGTTGGTTATTTGGTTCTGAGTTATACTTTCGTAAAAACTTGGTGTATGCTGGTTTGTCTATCATGGATTTGTAATCTGAATAATTGGATGCTTTTTCTTTTAAGGGATATTATTGTCAATTTTCTTTTCCTCTTTGCAGTTCTTGGAGGGTTTCATTGTGGTTTATATGTTGAAAATGGGCACCCTTTGTAAAGATAAATGTCTTGTGTATGCACATAAACTATAATATTTGTTGCTTCAGCTTTTTTTCGTTTTCAACATATCCTCAATCCACAATGCTTTCCTTTTATTGCGAATTATACTTTGTTGGCTTAACAACATCAAGGACATTCGATGGCTCTCTCTCTGTCCTTTTTTTTTCTTCTCTTGGTGTAGTTTGCATATGGGTCAGTTTCTTTACTGTTTATCTCATACAGTTTAGTTAAACTGTTTTGAGGATAGATAGTTGGGGCTTTCTTTTCTAGAAACGATGTTTTTGATGCCTTAGACTTCTTGTTCATTGATGTAAACCTCTATTCATTTTTAATAATAAAAATTTCTGTTTCCTTCAAGTAAAGGAATATATCCTTGCTTTTGGGGGATTACATTTTCTTGGTATGCTTTAAAATGCTTTTTATACTGCAATTGTCCTTATGGTTCAGAGACATAATCCGCAAGCACCTGAGTAACTACATTTATCTTATATGTGAAAAAGAGTTATTTTCAAAAGGACCTGAATATTTGTATCTTATAATAGGTTTTATACCATCATTGGTACATTCACCAACTTACCAATATAGTTGGCAACTTTATTACATTTCTAGAGCTTTTGCTGGTAGGGCCACTTGTGTGATTTTAGCTTCTTTGGTTTTCTTATTAGGACCTTATATCTTCTTCAAGGTTTTATAAGAAAATATAGTTATTTGTAAGTTTAGTAGTTTTTAGAGGCTTTTTCTTTTCAAGGCTATAATGACATTGTTCCATAATTTTTTTTTAAAAATCGAAATAACTACAGGAGCTAGCTGTCATTGTGGCGAGAGGAAGAGACAATTCTATCTTGTGCTATCATGTGGTGGAACCAATTCACAAGTAAGTTTTGATTCAACATTTGTATTTTCTCTTATTTCCCAAAATTTTCCATTGCTTTTAAATTGAAAGAATGTCCAAATGCATTTATTAGGAGTCCTTATCTTGCAGGGAAAACATATACCATATAGTCAAGGCACCTGCTGCTGTGCCATTGAGAATCAGGGAACTTGCTGCTGATGTTGGTTACAGAGCTGTTAGTTCATTGGAAGGTGGCGGTATATTCGCTGTTGAGTTATTTTTGACAAATGATGGACAGGTTATAACTTTGCATCTCTCATTATGACATGTTAACCTTTTTACTTTTTGTTACCCAAACAGATCTTGCTAAATGAAGTAGCTCCTAGACCTCACAACAGTGGCCATTACACAATTGAGTCCTGCTACACCTCACAATTTGAACAGCATTTGCGGGCTATTGTAGGTCTTCCACTTGGTGATCCGTCAATGAAAACTCCAGCTGCTATCATGTACATGTACAATTTATTGGGTGAAGTGATTCTTTTTCATTTTTTTTTTTGCATTTTTATTTCAAACTCTAATGCACAAACATTTTACTGTAAGTTATTTGGTTGGTTTTCCCTCTAGTCTCTCTACTTATACACGCATATAAATGTTTGCACTTTTTTGTTTGTATTTATGCTGGGTATCCATTTTAATCTCTTTGGGTTATATTTTTACCACTTTATTCAACAAGGATAAAACATTTAACTAAATGTTGATTTTCCTGAAAGGGGGAGCGTGGTTTTTATATGGCTCATCAATTGATGGGAAGGGCATTGGGTATTCCAAGGGCTACTGTTCATTGGTATGATAAGCCAGGTTAGGTTTTCTTTTCTTCTATCCTGGTTTGTATGTAATCTTTCTCATAGACAGTACTGACAATTATCTGTATTGTGTAATGACCCACAAAAATGCGCAAACAGCGAAAGATGGGCCATATAACTATTGTTGGACCTTCGTTGGGCATTGTAGAATCAAGGCTAAATTCAATACTTAAAGGAGATGATTCTGATTACCAGTCTACAAGTTAGTTGTCTTTATTGTCACGACCCGATTTCTCGAAATCGCGCGGCCTTAGACACTTGCTAGTACTAAGCAGCTTACAAGACTCCAATTAACCAAAGAAAGAGACGAAGAAGAAGCACACCAAGTGTTTGAGAGAATGCTCTCGAATTTTATTACTAAAGAGAGAATTACAAAGCTATACAATTACAAGTTATGAGTATTTCTACAATTTGGAGGATAGTTTCTTAAATGAGAACACCACCTATTTATAGCTAAAGATTAACTCTCATCCAATGGTCCACATCTAAAGAGGAGAATATCCTAAGGAATATTCCAAAGATGCCAACTACCCAAAGTATATCCTAAGGAATATGCATTTTCTAGATTATTCTCCCACCTACCACATTAATGTGGCCTCAACCCAACTCCATTGGGCCTTCTAGAAGCTCTAGCCCATTTAATCCAAAATGGACTAAGTACTCCCTTGGTGGTCTTGTCGCGCGCCAAATGTTCGAGTAATTGTTTGAGAATATTTGGGGCGTGACATTCTCCCCCACCAAATTCACGCGACGCCGTCGTCGCGTCTTCACTGGAAATTGCGCACCCTGTTCTTCAAACTCTGGCGGTGCACTCTCGGGTCCCAAGCGTGCTCTCCCATCCGGCAACCCTTTCCACTCGACAAAGTACTCAAGACTCGTCATGAGTTTCTCACCTTTGCCATGGCGTGTGGAAATCCCCAAAGGTTCTCGGTTGTGTGGCTCAAATTCTGCACCTCCCGTACCTCCACGGTACTGCTTCCAACAGCTTGCGGAATGCACCTGATGTAGCCACTGTTGCTGTCTCGAAGGTAACTCCACCTTGTGCGAGACGTTGCCAACTCTCTTGGCAATAACCCTCGGCCTCTTGTCTCCATGATTAAGGCCCTTGTGAAGTGGGCGTGCTGACTTGCGTTGTAGTGGAAGTATCGTCTCCATCACCAAGTCCCCCGTACTATGCTTGACACGCCGCTGCTTGTCTTCGACCCACTCCTTGTGCTGAAATTGCACATCATGTGACACCTTGGACTTTTGATGACACCCGCATCCAACAACTCCTCGAGCTGTCCCTGCAACTCTCCCATCTCCGATGGAGGCGTCAACTCCATAGTTGGAAGCATAATCTCAAGCTCCAACTTGCCCTCAATTACATCTCTTGAAGGCGGTTCTTACGGTATGGTAGTAGGCTTGACTCCACTGTGCTCCCCGAGCACTTCTGCAACAACCTTCGGTATGTCATCCTTGCCCCCATTTGCCGCATCATCCACCCCCGTTGTTGAGGCTGAATGTAACCCTCCTTTGCGCCCAACATCTACCCTTAGTTGCATTGCAGAAAGGACCTTGGCATTTGGCTTGGATCGCCCACCCTTGGGCATGTCTACCGTCGGTATCATTCGAGGCCCTCCTTCCAGAATACACATATAGTTGTGTTGAGGAAGTAACACCACATTGTACTACCGTAAGAACTCCATACCTAGCACCACATCAAAATCATCGAGAGGTGCTACCGAGAAATTTACCTCACCGTGCCATTTGTCAAGGTGGATTTCAGCTCCACGAACCACCCCATCCAGCGGCTTGGCTCTTGCATTCACGGACTTGAGGTATCCCTCTCCTTTCTCCACATAAAGGCCCAAGCGTTCCGCTTTCGCACGCTTAATGAAGTTGTGCGTAGCCCCTGTATCAACTAACACTTGAGTCTTGATGCAATTGACATAGGCTTCAATGTACATGAGCGCCGTCCCCGTTGGCGCATCTGCACGCCGCTTGGCTTTGAGGGAATTGAACAGCTGCATACAACCCATACGGCTCTGTTCGCCCCCGTATTGTGCCTCATACATTGCATTGAAAGACTTCTTTTTCGGACAGTCCTTCACCCAATGATCCTCATCGCAGAGAAAACAGTTAGACTTCGGGCCATGACCTCTATGGCCGTTGCATTTCTGCTCCTTCCACTTGGGCGGTTTGCCTTTCTCCTCCTTGCTCACAGGAGGCTGAAACTCCTTGGCTTCCCCACCCTTACTGTGATTGGGTTTAGAATTCTTGGACTTTCCCGAATCTCCCTTGCGGTAATCCATGAGCGTCTCCGCCATTGTAAGGGCGTCGGATATATTCTGCACTCCACGCTGCTTTAACTCATTGGCAGCCCAGGATTGTAACCCGTCCAGGAAATTGAACAATAAGTCCTCCTCGGTCATGTTGCGGATTTGTAGCATCAACAAAGAGTACTCCTCTACGTACTCCCCAATGGACTTTGTTTGTTTCAACTCCTTCAACCGCTTGCGAGCGTCATGCGCTACATTCTTCGGATAGAATTGGCGCTTTAACTCCCGTTGCAATTCTTCCCATGTGTCTATGGTGCAGGTACCCTTGCGAATCTCCTCGCTTTTCCTACGCCACCACAGAATTGCATGATCGGAAAGGTATAAAGTTGCGGTACTTACCTTGTGTTCGTCCCGCACGCCCATAGCGCTGAAATACCTCTCCATTTGCCAAAAGAAGTTGTCAAGCTCCTTGGCATCCCGTCTACCGCTAAACTCCTTTGGTTTAGGGGCCTCGACCCTTGGTGCAGCCACCGCAGTTTGAGTAGCTACGCCATTAGCGACCGCTCGCTTGCACAACACCACATCCTCATTGACATCTTCAAACCCCTTTCGTAGCTCTTCTACTTGGGCTTGAACTTTGTCCATGGTGTTGTAAACCTTCTCCTGAAAAGCCTTGATCCAGTCCCGTTGCTTGACAGCATGCTCGTCAATGGAGCTTTCAATGAGGGAGCACAGCTCGTCCCCTTGAGTATCGAGGCCTACCTCGACATTCTGGACTTGCTCCTCCAACTCCCCAAGGCGGTCCGTCGCCTTGCTCACAGCACCACCGAGCTTCATAACCATGTCCCCGAGTTCATGGTTCGGATCAACGAACTTTTTTGGCGAAACACTCCCATATCTCCTAGCTTTGGGGTCTCTACCCTTCCCTTGAGTAATCCTCGATGTTCCAGCAACTTCCTTCACCATCTTCTTTGAACCCATTCTGATACCACTTGTCACGACCCGATTTTTCGAAACCGCGCGGCCTTAGACATTTGATAGTGCTAAGCAGCCTACAAGACCCTAATTAGCCAAAGAAAGAGATGAAGAAGAAGCACACCAAGTGTTTGAGAGAATGCTCTCGAATTTTATTACTAAAAAGAGAATTACAAAGCTATACAATTACAAGCTATGAGTATTTCTACAATTTGGAGGATGGTTTCTCAAATGAGAACACCACCTATTTATAGCTAAAGCTATATACAATGGACAGCTAGGATTAACTCTCATCCAATGGTCCACATCTAAAGAGGAGAATATCCTAAGGAATATTTTAAAGATGCCAACTACCCAAAGTATATCCCAAGGAATATGCCTTTTCTAGATTATTCTCCCACCTACCACATTAATGTGGCCTCAACCCAACTCCATTGGGCCTTCTAGAAGCTCTAGCCCATTTAACCCAAAATGGACTAAGTACTCCCTTGGTGGTCTTGTTGCGCGCCAAATGTTTTAGTAATTGCTTGAGAATATTTGGGGCGTGACATTATGGTGGCTTGATATTTACATAAAATATTATCGGCTAAAATATCATGATGATGGACCAGTCAGATAGAAGTTTGTCTAGACTACTGTGTGGTTTCCTTTAGCCTATTGCGTTGAAATTTTTTAGAAAGTGTAGGCAGGAGCATGACATTATGAAATCAATTAAAAATAAAATTTCATGCATGTTTCTCATTTGGGGTATTCTTTCCTTCAGTCGATTTCTCTTTGTTGAAACTATATGTTTTTCTTTCAAGTTTGTAAACTATATTGATTTTTAGAACTGGTTGGAAAATTGAAAATCTTGTAGTTAGATTGGTATTGACATTTTATTTTTCTTCCACACATTTGCTTAAGATGGCTTATAATGAAAACTGCATGAATTTTCACTTCATGCTTCAAAGAGCATGATATTTAAGTTGCTCATTGCAGTCACCCCACGTGTTGGGATCATCATGGGCTCTGATGCATATCTTCCTGTTATGAAAGATGCTGCAAGGATCTTGAGCATGTTTAATATACCTCATGAGGTAGCTTTGCCATGACTAACAATTTTTTCTTTTCAAATTCATCCACTAGTATAAGTATGTTGTATGTCTCTTATTTAATTATTTCTACCCAGGCTTTCTTAGCAAAAGACTCACAATTTTCAGGTCAAAATAGTTTCAGCACATTGGACTCCTGAGTTGGTGTTTTCTTATGCTTCAACTGCTCAAGAGTGAGGCATTGAGATCATCATTGCTGGTGCTGGTGGTGCAGCCCACTGGTGCACAGATTGTCTCTTTTAGGATTATATAATGTTGTCCTGATTTTAGGAATGGATGTTGCACGTACTCCTTTACCCGTTATTGGTATCCATGTGCGTGCTTCTGCATTGGATGGACTTGATTCACCATTATCAATTGTGCAGGTAGATTGTTCTTTAACTTGTATTATTCTCGTTTAATATCATGGAAACTAATTTTTAGCACATTTTTAAAGTGAAACTTTGGGCTTAGGATAACCCGTTTGTGTTGGTTGTTTAGATTTTCAATTTTTTTTTTCTTTCCTTGAAATTCTTTTTCATTGTGTTGATGGGAGCTAATTAGGTTGTATTTTTTTTAGCACATGAAGAGGGAAATTAATTTTGGTGGTGTTGACAGAGAGAGATTTATATAAGTTGAGAGAAAATATAGACTACATCGTTATTGTTTGTCTTGCTAATGAGAAATGCAAGATATATATAAGCATATAGGATCTAAGTAACATTTTATAGCGACAACTATAATTACCAGCCTATAACTAATGATACTTGGATTTTCATAATTTAGTTTCAACACACTGTGTCAAGAAAAATCCCAAATGACGGAAGAAAGAAAGTTACTAGTGAAAATGTTAATAGTGATGGAATCACTTGAATACTTGTTTGATCCCATTAGTATAAGAATGATAATGTTTGATTAGATCAAAACAATGTCTTATTATATAGATGTGCATACAAAGTATTGCCTGTATTTTCCTCTTCAAAATGGTTTCTAATTTGTTATTTTAATTATTTTCACAATTTTGCTTTCTTTAATTTGTCTATCCAAGAAGTCTTACTAATAGTTATTTTGTTTCAATTATTCAGATGCCAAGAGGGTTCCAGTCGCAACAGTTGCAATAAATAATGCAACAAATGCAAGCCTGTTGGCCGTGAGGATGTTGGGTCTTAGAGATGCTGATCTATGCGTAAGGTTAGGTCCCGTAATTCTTGTTGTGGTTATAAGTAATAAAAGTTTGATTGATTTTGTACGCGTTTTATTTGCAGAATGACTCAATATATGGAAGACATAAGGGATGAAGTCTTGTTAAAAGCAGATAGGTTACAGAATGATGGATGGGAATCATAATCGAATCAATGACAACCTTAATGAGCTTCTGGGTTATTTCTTTTCTTTTCTTCCTAAATTTTGAGAGCTCAGTCATCAATTACTGTAGAAATCAATTTCTTTTAACATTTTAACCCAATACAAAAGTGTGAGAATATTGATTGAAAATCATCTGGATATGATTTAGTGAGCAAGGTAAATGCGTAGGGTATGTGAAGATCAAAGACGGACGTGAAAGGAGGCGACAAATGAAGAAGGGTGCACCAGGCGCCAGCGCTGCGACGACTAGGTGTGGGCGCCGCGGTACCCAATTCAGCACTTGAGCTCCGCGACGCCAAAAGACGAGCGTCGCAATGCTCAAACTGGCGTGCCAGGGCCGCAGCGGTGAGATCCTAGCGCTGCGACACTGGAGACGGGAATAGTATCTAAAAATAAGGAAACTTTCTTATTTCGTCTCCCACTTGTTTCAGGACTTCCTAATACGACTCCCACATGTATAGGGTAAACCTAGGACTTCTTAAAACCTATATAAAAGCTATTAATTGGCTTGTAAATACAATTTTTGTGATAGGTTGAGAAATCTTAGTGATCATCAACAATTTTTGTGGTTCTTTGTGAGAGAAAATTCTTAGAGTGCACAAGAGAGTTTTTTTTTGTGATCTTTCTTGTAAAAGACATTCTTTGTGAGTGTCTTGTGATTTATAATAAGAGAAGAGTGTGATCTTGATTCGCCGTGGACGTAGGCAAGTTGCCGAACCAGGTAATCATTTCTGTGTTCTTTTTTTACCCCTTCTCTCTTTATTCCTTAATTACTTGTTCTGCATATATTGTTTGAGTGATTTTGCTTTTTTGTGTGCTTCTGCTTTAACAAACTGGTATCAGAGCTTGGTCCTAAGTAGACATGGCCACACCCAAGTATGAGGCAGAGAAATTCAACAGTACGAATGACTTCAATCTGTGGAAGATGAAGGTTAAGGCGTTGTTGGTGAGCCAAAGGCTTGGTTCGGCATTAGAGGAGACTGCAGCTTCATCTAGTGATGAAGAGAAGACGCTAGAGTCATCTAAAGCTGAAGCAGAAAAAAGGGACATTCAAGAAAGAGCTCATAGCACAATCGTTCTGTCATTGAGCGATGAAGTACTAAGGGAAGTAGCATGTGAGATGACGGCAATAGGTCTTTGGAAGAAACTTGACTATCTTTATATTAGAAAATCATTGGCCAACAGATTATATATAAAGAAGAAGTTGTATTAGCTGTCCATGTCAGAGGGGATGCCGATGAAAGATCATATAGACGCCTTCAATAAGATTATCCTTGATCTTGAGTCTATCAACATCAAGATAGAAGATGAAGATAGAGCAATTATCCTGTTGAGTTCACTCCCCAAGAGCTATGAGAGTTTTGTTGATACGCTACTCTACGGCAGAGAGAATTTAACGATGAGTGATGTGAAATCATCATTAAACTCAAAGTTATTAGGAAAGCAGACCGAGGGCAATGCAGAAAGTTTATTTGTAAGAGGAAGGCCCTCATATAGAGATGAGAAGAAAAAAGGCTCAAGATCGAAGTCTAGGACTCCTAGGAAGTGGTATTGTTGCAAGAAAAAGGGGCACTTCATAAAATATTGTTCTGAGAAGAAAGCACAAGACAAGAAGAAAGCGGATGCTGCGCTTGCCTATGATGATAGCTATGACAGCGCAGAGACATTCGTCGCTACTGATGGTAAGAACTCTAAACAATGGGTTCTTGATTCTGGTTGCACTTTTCACACGTGCCCGCACAAGTCTTGGTTTACAAATTTTCAGCCCATTAGTGGTGGTAAGGTCTTAATGGGTAATGATGTTGCATGTCAGATGATGAAAATTGGTAGTATTAAACTTAAACTACATGATGAGCGAGTGAGAGAGTTGACAGATGTTAGGTATGTTCCTGACTTGAAGAGAAACTTGATCTCACTAGGGACTTTAGATCAGAATGGGTGTTTCATCAAGATCGACGGAGGAATTTTAAGAGTTTTGAAAGGTTCCATGGTAGTGATGAGATGAGAGAAGCGCAAAGGGGTTTATGTGCTTAAAGGTGAAGTCATAAGTGGTTTTGCACTATTCTCTATAGATGATGAGAGTATGCAAACCAAGTAGTGGCATCTTAGACTTGCACACCTAGGCGAGAGAAACCTAAAGGAGTTATTTAGTCAAAAGGCGTTTGGTGAGGATAAATTTCAGCCCTTATAGTTTTGTGAGCATTGTGTGTTTGAAAAAACACATAGGGTAAGGTTTGGTACCGGCGAGCACAAGACTAAAAAGACTCTTGACTACATACACTCGGATCTTTGGGGATCAGCTCAGACAGCTACTTGTGGTGGTGCCGGGTATTTTCTCAGCTTGATTGATGACTATTCGAGGAAGCTATGGGTTTATGTGTTGAAGAGTAAGGATCAAGCTTTTGAAGTATTCAAGATTTGGAAGGTTCTTGTTGAGAATCAGACTGGCAAAAAGGTAAGAGGCTAAGGACTAACAACGGCTTTGAATTTTGCAACAGACAGCTACTTGTGGTGGTGCCGGGTATTTTCTCAGCTTGATTGATGACTATTCGAGGAAGCTATGGGTTTATGTGTTGAAGAGTAAGGATCAAGCTTTTGAAGTATTCAAGATTTGGAAGGTTCTTGTTGAGAATCAGACTGGCAAAAAGGTAAGAGGCTAAGGACTAACAACGGCTTTGAATTTTGCAACAGAGAGTTTGATGAGTTTTGTGCCAAGCATGGGATTGTAAGGCATAGAACAGTAAGATCAATACCATAGCAGAATGGTGTAGCTGAGAGGATGAACAGGACACTGCTGGAAAGTGTTAGATGCATGCTTATCAATGCGAAGATGTCCAAGACATTCTAGGGAGAAGTTGTAGTGACTGCAGCTTATTTGATCAATAGAAGTCCTTTTTCAGCAATTGACTTTAAGACACCAGAAGAGAAATAGTCTGGCAATCCTCCGAAGTATGACCATCTTAAAATATTTGGTTGCCCTGCCTTTGTACATGTTAAGGAGGGGAAGTTGGAACCTAGAGCTATCAAAAGGGTATTCATAGGATATCCTGAAGGAGTAAAAGGATACAAGGTGTGGTGTAAAGATTTGACACTACCAAGAAGTATCATAAGCCGTGACGTGACGTTCGATGAGATGACGATGTTGAAAACCTCTTAAGAAGATGAGAAAGAAGAACCTGTGCCTAAGGAAGACTCAGCATCCGAGTCAATAAAAGTTGAAGTGGAGACTGAAAGTAGATCTGATATGCCCCTAGATCAACACTTCAACAAGGAGATCCTTGAAGATGAACCAAAAACACCGACGAATTCCTCAAAGTCCATCCAAAGAAAGACTAGGACTCTTGAGATAGAACTTGAAGAGTACCAATTAGCCAGAGACAGGTTAAGGAGAACGATTAACCCACCAATCAGGTATGCACAAGCAGACTTATTTGTTTATGCTTTTAATTTTACTTACACTCTTGAGTATGATGAGCCTAGGACATATAGTGAGGCTATGAAGAGTGAAAATAAGAAAGAATGACAGTAGGCCATGGAAGAAGAAATTAGTTCTCTTAGGAAGAACAATACCTAGAAGTTGGTGGAGAGACCTCAAAAGAAGCTAGTTAGGTGCAAGTGGGTGTATAAAGTAAAGGAGGGGATACCGGGGATTGAGCCTACAAGATTCAAGGCTAGGTTAGTAGCACAGGGTTTTACTCAGAGAGAGGGAGTCGATTTTCATGAGATATTCTCTCCAGTTGTTAAACACACATCTATTAGGATTTTGTTAGCCATGTGTGCAAACTTTGATCTACTTCTAGAGCAGATGGATGTAAAGACAGCTTTTCTACATGGAGAGCTTGAAGAGACGATATACATGGCATAATCGCAAGGGTTCGAGGAGCCCGAAAAAGAAGATCATGCTTGTTTGCTAAAGAAGTCATTATACGAGTTAAAGCAATCACCTAGACAATAGTATCTGAGATTTGATGAGTTTAAGATGGCTTGTGGCTTTAGTAGGAGCAAGTATGACGGATGCGTTTACTTCAAGAACATAAGTTGTGGGATGATGTATTTGCTTTTATACGTCGATGATATATTGATCGCATGCAAGAATATGAAAAAAATACAGAAACTCAAGAAGCAGTTAAGTTGCGAGTTTAAAATGAAGGATTTGGGAGCAGCAAAGAGAATTTTAGGTATGGATATTGTGAGGGAAAGAAGAGATGTTATCTTCTTGTCCCAACAACGATATATACTCAAAATTCTAGAGAAGTTTGGTATGTCTAATGCAAGGGCTGTCTTTACCCCTTTGGCCATGCATTTCAGACTTTCAGTAGCACAGTCGCCGACATCAGATGAAGAAAAACTGTAGTTGAGTAAAGTACCATATGCAAACGTTGTGGGGAGCATTATGTATACAATGGTTTGCACAAGACCAGACATAGCACAAGCTGTGAGTGTGGTGAGTAGATACATGGCAAATCCGGATAAAGATCAGTGGCTGCAGTAAAATGGATTCTGAGATATCTTAAGGGGATGTCAAATTACGGATTGATATATAAGAGGGATGAGGACGGCAATGAAATGGTAAGAGGGTACGTAGACTCAATTTATGTAGGTAATCTAGACAAGAGAAGATCATTGACGGGCTACGTATTCATAGTGTTTGGGTATAGTGTGTGTTGGAGATCAATTCTACAACATGTGGTTGCACTCTCTACCACAGAGGCGAAGTACATAGCTATTTGTGAAGCTATCAAGGAAGTTGTGTGGTTAAAAGGCATATGTGCGGAGATATTGGCTAGTGAAGATGTAAACACCGGTGTATATTTTGACAGCCAGAGTTCCATACACCTAAGCAAATATCAAGTGTTCCACGAGAGGTCGAAACACATTGATGTGAGGCTCTATTACATTCGAAAGATAGTCCAAAATGGTGAAGTTAGTATAACAAAAATAGTGTCATCTAAAACTTCTGCTGATATGTTGACTAAGCCATTACCCTCGGTTAAGTTCGTCTTATGCAAGGACTTAACCGGAGTCACTACTTTGTGAGGATGACCGAAGATGCGAAAATGAAAGATCGAGTTGCTTTGTGGATGATTTTGAATCAAGAAGGGAATTTGTGAGAATATTGATTGAAAATCATCGGAATATAATTTGGAGAGTAAGCCGAGTGCGTAGGGTATGCGAGGATCAAAGACGGAAGCAAAAGGAGGCGAAAACGAAGAGGGGCTCACCAGGCGCCAGCGCCGCGGCGACCAGGCGTGGGCGCCGCAGCGCCCAATCCAGCACCTGAGCGTCACAGCGCTCAGATGGGCACGCCAGTGCCATGACGGTGAGATCCCAACGTGGCAGTGCTGGAGACGAAAACAGTATCTCGAAATAAGAAAACTTTCTTATTTCGTCTCCTACTTGTTTCAAGACTCCATAATACGACTCCCACACGTATAGGGTAAACGTAGGACGTCCCAAAGTTTATATAAAGGCTATCAATTGGCTTGTAAATACAATCTTTGTGATAGGTTGAGAAATCTTAGTGATCATCAACAATCTTTGTGGTTCTTTGTGAGAGAAAATTCATAGAGTGTAAGAGAGAGTTTTCTTTGTGATCTTTCTTGTAAAAGGCATACTTTGTGTGTGCCTTGTGATTCATAATAAGAGAAGAGTGTGATTTTGATCCGCCGTGGATGTAGGCAAGTTGCCGAACTACGTAATCCTTTGTGTGTTCTTCTTCTACCTCTTCTCTTTTTATTTCTTAATTATTTGTTTTGCATATATTACTTGGTTGATTTTACTTATTTGTGTGCTTCCGCTTCAAAAAAAAAAAGGATGGATAGCATGATTAAGATTTAACTAGGAAGGATAGAAAGTGCTAGCCTTGTATACATTATTATTAATTTTTTATTAGAATTGTTATTTATTATATTTTGATGAATTTGTTTTGTAATAAATTTAGAGTTTGTTTGAGAGTGCTAGAGAGAAAATGCTTTTATTTCATAACATTTTTTTATACTACTTTTTTTAAGAAGCATTTAACGTTTGATTTTCAATTATGAAAAATACTTTGTAGTGCTTGAAGTGTCCTATGAATGTTTTTGGATATGCAACTAAGATTATGTAACTAAAATTGAAGAAGGTAATGTTACTACTTCACCAAATTTTGAATACAATCTTTGGATGAAGTAAGATCAACTCTTGCTCAGCTGGATTTTATGCACTATGGCTAAAAGTATGATTGGTACAGTAGTTAACTATGTCACTTCTTTGAATTTTGGACAGGCATGGAAAGACTCTTTTCATCCCAGTCCAAAAGCAAGAGTCTCGCAACTTATGATGCAACTTCAAACCATTATAAAGGGAGGAATGTCTGTAAGTGATTATTTTTCAAAAATGAAAACTATTGCTAATTATTTGCTGTTGTGGGAAACCTGTGAATGATGATGATTTAATTTTATATATCTTGGCTGGATTTGGTCTAATTTTGATTCCATATTAGTAAACATAACCTTTAGAAATGAACTCCATTGCAAGAAGTATATGCCATGCTATACTTGATCAAGAAAGCATAATAGATTAGCTCGCTACACACTCAACCTTAGATATACAAGCAAATTTTGTTCAAGGCAATTCAAATGCTCGATTCACTCAACAACCTGGGCAGAAGAGAAATAATGATTTCTCTTGAGACAGGCAATGGAAGGCTGTCTGGTGAAAGAGGTAATTACAATAATAAAGCTGGTAACAATCCAAAATCTATCTGCCAAATATGTGGGAAAGCAGACCACACAACTGTTAAATGCTATCACAGGTTTGATGACAATTACACTGCTCTATAAATTGGCAATCAATCTTCCCCAGCAGCCTACATAAATGCTTCAGAAAATCCTGTAGATCAAAACTGATATGTTGATAGTGGATCTACCAATCATTTAAAAAATAACATTGGCAATCTCAGCACAAGGAGTGAGTACAAAGGAAATGAGCGAGTGACGGTAGGTAATGCTAACAAATTATCATATCTCATTATTGGAAAAGTTACTTTACATATAAAAAAATAACACACAAAATCGTAGTCTTAAATCACACTTTCTTTGTTCCAAAATTTCAAAGAACCTTATCATTTTCAAATTAGTATCTGAAAATTCTATTTTCATTGAATTTCACAAAAATTGTTGGTTCATCAAAGACAAGAAGCAGGGAGTGGTGCTGCAGGAAAGCTATGTTGAGAATGGTTTGTATAAATTGCTGGACAAGAAATTTCATCCTTTAAAAGTGCATAACAACCCCTTGTCACTTTCAGTTGAAATCAATAAAAAGAACTTTTCCCATAATAGTTCAAGGTATGTTTTAAATTTAAGTTCCAAACCCCTCTTAGAATTTAGTTCAAAAAATAACAAAGTCATTAAGTGGTTACAGCTTGCTTCATATGAAGTTGGGACATCCTAACTACGATGTAATAAAACAAGATGTAAAAGCTTGAAATGACATTTTTGAAATTCAATAAAATAAAGTTAGATTATCTTTCAAGCTTTGATTCAGTTTTTGCTCACACTGTCAGTATGGGAAAGCACATAAATTACACTATAACACCTTCACATCTAAGACACAAAAATCATTGGAATTGATTCATATAGACCTTTGGGGACATGTTGCAATAAAATCTACCCAAGGATATAAATATTACATTAGCTTCCTTGATGATTTTACAAGATATACATAGATATATCCCTTAATTGAAAACTCAGAAACTTATTCCATTTTCTTACAATTCCAAATCTTAGTTGAAAGACCTATCAAAGGTGTACAATCAGACTAGGGTGCAGAATTTAGATCACTTCTCAAATATCTTAATCAGCAAGGTATAATCTTTAGGCATTTTTGCCTATATACTCATCACCAGAATGGTAAAATTGAAAGAAGGCATAGACATCTCATAGAGACAACACTCACTTTACTTTCACAAGCTGGCATGCCAACTAGATTTTGGTGGGAAGCTATTGAAACAACCACATATCTTATTAATAGATTACCAACCCCAGTTTTAAATAACTCCTTACCTGTTCAACATTTGTTTCATGTTAGACCAAATTATACCTTTTTAAAAGTTTTTGGATGCACAACTATCTCTTTCTTAGACTATACAATAACCTTAAGCTGCAATTTAGAACTAATAAATATGTCTTTATTGAATACAGTTTAAATCATAAAAAGTATAAATGCCTTAGTGCTTCTGGTAGAATATATGTTACAAGAAATACAATTTTTGGTGAGAAAGAGTTTTCTTAGAAAGTTGATTCAAACTTTGGAAACCAGCATTTGACCAAATTCATCACTACATATTGTCCACAATCAATTTTTTCACAATTAGTGCACCAAGACGAGGAAAATTGTATGTGTGGTAAAATGATGAACAAATTAAAACAGGTAGCTTCTCTAGAATCACCACGTCTTTGCATCTCTAGGATCAGCAAAACACACCTCACATTAGTTACTTACTCCATCACACATACTCCCACAGATGTGCCAAACCAATTACCAACACAATTCTCCTCTCATTTTCATATAAACATATCAGATTCACCACACATATTCTCAACTTTTCCATCACACTCAAAATCTAAGCTTCTCTTAGATTCTACTCACCATATGATTACCAGCTAAAGCATTTATATTTAAACCTAAATCTCTTCTCAATGTTACCTCAGTAGATACTAATGTCATTTATGCACTTCATTCATTTGTTAAGCAAGTACTTGTAGATGACAAATGGCTACAAGCTATGGAAACAGAACACAAA